>JAMXBC010000007.1:99762206-102162206 GCA_024138005.1 Lumnitzera racemosa
GATTGTTTTTTGAAACCATCACTTCTTATTACGTTTATGCTTAAATTATGTTTTTACATATATTTTGTATTATTTGTTTAAACCTTCAATCAATTTATCTTAAACTTGTTATACAAAAATAAAATATTTATATGTTTTTTAAATGATTATGAAACCTAAATTGGATCTTCCTTCTCAAAAAAATGGAAAGGGATTTATTAGATTTATCTTTAAATGGTGATCGGATACATAATCAAAATAAAGAGAGAAGAAAGAGGATGAGAGGATAGGGTTAGCACAAAATGTTGTTGTGAATCTACTCCTTGTGTTATTTAGGAATTACTTATAGAAAAGGATAAGATGTGTATTTACTGATTTATCTATATTTTTGTTTACTCTATTTATCAAAAGTCAAAACTGTTCAATAACAATATTTGTTAGTTGCAAAATTTTAATGGTAATAAACATGAAAAAAGTTAGATTTTTTTTCTTTCACGTTATAAGTAGTTTCTCATTTATAATTTCAATAATTTTTTTTCTTAATAATTTGATTTATATGACCAGAATTATCTGACATAAAACATTCTATCTATCAAATATGTAGATATCAACTACATTTATTAATTTTAAATTTAAAAATCATTGCACATATGTTTATCTCTAAATAACAAGGCAAGAACATAAAATTATTAACATTGAAATTTAGGTATTATTTGTTTATTTTTTGAGATAAGATTGTGCGATTTATTTCTATATTTATATTAATAAGAAACTAAATACGGTAGGCCATCTTCACCCACAGAAATTAAACAATTCAATGTATAAAAAGAGAGAAATTCATATTCAAAATGAGCTGGGCACTCCATGGGAGGGAAAGAGCGCAAGTAGCAAATGATAAACACTGCACGTGTACGTCAGAAATTCAAGCGGCAATTTGAAGCGGGACTTCATCCAACGGCTGAGAAAACTGCGTCAATCAAAAGTCCATTCTCTCTTCTCTACCCCATATATAGACGCCTCCTCCGTTCGCCCAAATCAAATTCGTAATCTCTCTCCGAAACTTAAAACCCTAATTTTCTCTCTCTCTACTTTCTCTCTCTACATAATGGTACTCTCTCTCTCTCTCTCTGTGTTTATGCGCGTGTTATGATGATCTTGATGTGTGATTGATATACGTGTGTTCTTTGGATGTGTTTATTAGGCACTTCCAAATCAGCAAACAGTGGATTACCCCAACTTTAAGCTTGTGATCGTCGGCGATGGTGGTACTGGTAAGCGCATTTCATTTTTGTGATTATCTTTTGGTTTTCTGGAAATTTATATTAATAATCTGTTCTATAATTGTTAGTGTTACCGAAATGTTTAGAGTATCATATTGTTCATCTTCTATATAAAAAAATTGATAATTTTTGTTTCGATGCTGTTCGATATGCATAGCTGAAAAGCGATTAATCAGCATATAATATGTGTATTGAATTAAGGTGATAATAAAATAATTTGTTTATACATCGCCAAAAAAAAATACAAAAGAAAGAATTTCATGATTTCGAATGCCTAATTGATTTTGTGAAGTCGTCATGTTATCTCGAATGCCTAATTGATTTTATGAAGTCGTCATGCTATCTTGACTGAATTTGACACAAGCGTAATGCAAATACGACTTGCAACCAAATTTATCACCCCATTTTTGCTGATGCCAAATTGGAATCGAGCATGTGCTTACTGCTATGAAGAATTTCAATAATCTGCTTTTCATTGGTGCTGATTTAGACTGGTCCTGAAGTGTGTCTTCTTGATTTTGTGATTTGTGTATGTGAAATAAACTTGAAATGTGCTTACTAGCTGGAGGTAAGATGTACTCGATTAGTTCGTGAACTGTTCTTAGTCATGAGATAGTGGTGTTAGAGCATTCTTTCCAATGTCTCTGTCAAAAGCAGTGGAAAAGTTCAATTGCTCTGTTATTGTACTTCTAGCATTTATTCCACAGTTGATGTTCTGATGTTGTGGTCATTGTTTCCTGATTGTTTTTAGCTTGGAAAGTTTTTCTTTCCCCTTTGAATTAATAGTTGCAATGTCTAAATGTTTTGCAGGAAAAACTACCTTTGTTAAGAGGCATCTAACGGGAGAGTTTGAGAAGAAATATGAACGTAAGCCAACTAGTTTGATGTTTTATAAGCTTTTCATGCGTTGTTTGTTTGGGGAAGTATCACTCGTTACCTCTTTATTATGAAGTGATAGACATGTTGCATGATCACAAATCGATATTTGAAACATATTTTTCACTCTTGAAATGAGTTTTATTAGATGCTTTTGACAGTGTAAGGGCTAATATCAATTAGCCCTGCTTTAACTATCTCATTGCTGATTTTGGTGCTATCTACACACTGAGTTGCTAACTGAAACATTAACTTGATACCTTCCTCCCCTTCCTCTACCTCTATGTCCCGTCCCTAACTGCATCTTTACTTGTGTGATTTCGTTGATTGCAGCTACCATAGGTGTGGAAGTTCACCCCCTTGACTTCTTCACAAACTGTGGAAAGATTAGGTTTTACTGCTGGGACACTGCTGGTCAAGAGAAGTTTGGTGGTCTCCGAGATGGATACTAGTATGTCCATTTTACCCATCTTTCTCCCTAAGTTTATATCTTTTACGTCCTTTTTGCAGCATAGCATTTGTCAAATTGGATTTATAAGTGAAATTATGGCATGATGATCAACTTTTTATTCTGGTAGTATTAGTGTTTAATTCCTCTCAGACAATTCAACACTTTTGATTGTGCTTTATCGGAAATGATATTTTGTTTTGTTAATAAGTTAAGAGCAAACTAGCTTATGGATATCTAGTAATTATACATGATTCCTTTCAAGAAATTTGAAACACCTTTGATTGAGTTTTATGTGAAAATGATATTTTAGTTTATATTTGGTTGAGTAAACTGACAGCCTATGGAGATTTGAAGGAAAACATGTGATTGGGAAGAATCGTCCATTTTCTTCTTATAGTTTTTAAAAGCATTGTTCTTGTAAATCTGTGTCTCAAACTTGCATAATGGAGATAAAGGAACGTGTGAATGGGACAATTTTTCCTTTTTGTTTTAAGATCCCTTTAAAATGCAATGTCATTTAACTGTCTCCATTCTTATATTCTTTGGGGTATAAGCTTTAATTTCATGTATAAAGATTCCTTCCTTATCTAATCTTTTCACAAGCCTGTTCTCTTCATGAATCTAATCTCCTGTTTTGCAGTATTCATGGACAGTGTGCAATTATCATGTTTGATGTTACGGCTCGTTTGACATACAAAAATGTTCCCACATGGCACCGGGATTTGTGCAGGTATATTGATGAAGTGACAACTGCTTCTCTTTCTCCTATGACATCTTATGTTGCCGATTGTCATTTATACATGCTACTAACATGTTTCTTATGGATGGGATTCTATGATATAGGGTGTGCGAGAATATACCCATCGTTTTGTGTGGAAACAAAGTTGATGTGAAGAATAGGCAGGTCAAAGCAAAGCAGGTCACTTTCCATAGGAAAAAGAATCTTCAGTATTATGAAATTTCTGCCAAGAGCAACTATAACTTTGAGAAGCCATTCTTGTACCTTGCCCGAAAACTTGCTGGGTAATCTACATATCTCCTATCTTTATGTTTGTTTTTCATTTCATAAGACTCCTTGTTTTGCTTTCTCTGACCTCTGTTTTGCTGATTTGATGTTCTTAGGGATCCCAACTTGCACTTTGTTGAATCTCCTGCCCTTGCCCCGCCAGAAGTTCAGATTGACATGGCAGAACAAGCAAGGTAAAGCTTTAATCTAACCTTTTCAACGTTGTAGTTTTTATGGTTCCAAATATGTTTAGATAGCACGAGTTACTTTATTTGGGAAATGGGTTCCTGCTATTCTGACTACCTAAAATTGATTCCATATCAAGGCATGAAGCTGAGCTGGCGACTGCTGCTGCACAGCCTCTCCCAGATGACGATGATGACACCTTTGAGTGATGGGTTCTTGTGCTTTCGGAGGCGGCACATCTGGAGGACACTGCATTGGCAGACAGGATTTTTCCTCCCTTTGGCGCAAATTCCCAATGGGATGATTTCTTTTCATTTTTCAGTGTCTAGAAATCGCTCGCTGCAGTTTTAGGGGGGGGTGGGGGGTGGGGGGACGGGGGTTGCTGTATGCATATGTACGAGTGCGGTTTCTTGCCATTTGAGCCATGATTCCTTATTCCTCCGGGATGATATTTGAGCATTTGCATTATTGTCTTGTCTCGTTCGTTAAAGCACTATCGGTTTTAGATTAACAAAATTTTTCAATGTCCAGATTTGCAAACATGAATTCTGTATCTAATGACTGCATCCAATATGGTACTGCTGCTTCCCCATTTTGAATGAACTGTTACAAATGGTAACTGTTACGCTTGCTCTTTGCTGCCGGTTCAATATTCCATTTACTTTCTCAGGAGTAAAAAGATCGATGTGTGGTGGTCTAGTTATTGTATGTATTGAAACAAAACGTTTATTAAAGGTTACACCAGAAGATAAATGAAATCAGATAACCCACAAACCTAATAGGATGTATCTCACCCTTATCTCCGCTGTTTATAATTATTCAAAATTTTTTTTTCCCCATCCTACTAAATGGTGTACCACTCGAAAAGTGTTTGTAAATCATAATCCAGTTAATGGGCAATAGGGAACAGTGTGCAAGGATGAGTGAGTTGTAATCTAAAGCAACATACAAGCGAAAAACAAAGCCGTAAATGCTTGAGATAACGTAATGCAAGGATACAAACTATACGGACATTTATCAGAATCGCTGCATAACCTTCTGCTTACAGCTTTCGTTTCGTTACAATTACATTATAAAACTGCTGGAGAATACGAAGCAAAATGCGGTGAGGGAATAATTCATATTTGTTAACGCCAGTACATGCCCTCTCCATCGAAGTTCCTGCTGACTACTTAAGCACTTGAATTCTGAGCTTTCTGCATTAGTCGCGGCCGCCTTTTTTATCACGCGAGAATGTCATTTTGATTTTCTGCTTGTCAGTCACCAAATCGACATAGAAACCAAGTGCCTGTAGGGCTGAGTTCTGCAGCAGAATCCTCCAATGTTCTTTTGCTATAGCTTATGATGACATGCATTTACTGTTGCACCCAGAGCTTGGAGTGTGTGATGTTTAGCTCTCCTGTCCCCGCTTACTCTGTTTGTGTGGACACCAATAGTGTAGTAACCATAATAGTAGGATAACGAGGTACCGAATAAAGCTGCTCTACAGCCTCAACCAATTAGAAAACACTATTTTTAGCATATACTAAAGGCATTAAAATGAGTGGATCACCTACCAAGGAGACTTAAAATGTAAATAGCCCTTTACCCCTTTAATTGTCTTATACGCCAATGCTGTGGCCTAGAGCTAGCAAAATCACATACATTGCATTCTAACTGCATGTCCCACAGCAAGATGTGATCTAACTCCCCAGTAGAACTTCACTACTCACAATTATAGCAGTTGCCCTCTGCCTTGTGGAATTCAGTCTTCTCACACACACAAAAAAAAAAAAAAAAAAAAAAAAAGAAAGAAAGAAAAGAGAAAAGGAGAAGAAGAAAGAAAGAAAAAGGTAGAACACCATCGATATATGTCACAATCATTAATTAAGAGAGAAAAATTGTGCTACAAACTAAATGGTAGTTGGGTAACAGAAAACAAAGGAGAAAGAGTGTAATGAAACAATAGTTCATGGTCTATATCTCTATCCTGTTTTCCATCTTACATTAGTCATTGGTTGACAAATATTCACTTTGACAAGAAAATAGATCAATATTGGCTCAGGAATAACACAACAGCCATCATGCCAACGCCTTCAAGATGGTGCGAATGAATAGAAGTTTATCAACTAATGGACAACGAGTCCAGCTCTCAGCTTGAGTGCAATTAAATCATCAAAACACAGAATATGATGCCGTGCAAACCTTGTTCTTTTTTCTTTCTTTCTTTATTTTTTTTGGGTTGGCAGGGGTCGAATAAAATGATAACTCTCCAAAGCATCCGATTATACAATTTACAATGACATAGTAAGTTAATTGTTAAGAAGAAAGACTAAAGCCAAGATCCATGCAACCCCATCCTTTTCAAAGCTCACTATCGTTCACAGGCATCTTAACAACCACAACAGACAGTGTAGCCATCTCAGCAATTTCCCTGATCCAGTTTTCCAGTATGATTAGTGTTCTCTTCTTTTTTCCCTTAGAATCATTTTGATGTCACTGGGAATGAATGCACTGCCCGCAAGGGCCATTTGACTATAATGGTAGACAATTAAATGCGGAGGAATTCAAACTTTAAGTGAAACTTTAAATGGGAGAATATTGCAGATGAGCCTAAATTGAATGAAGAATAAATATAATTTCAATTCTAATAGATGAGGAATATCATTACATATTAATACTAACAGTGCAGCAATGCCATCAATTGCAGAAAAAAAGGATGGTAAATTAGCAAGCAGAAGAGACGATATCACAGGTTGAATGTTTGAAAACATTGATAAGAAACCTGCTTCTCCAGTTATGTTTTAGTCAATTCAGAATAGAATAACATACTGTCCCAGCAGATTATATCGGCAACTGGCCGTGATCTTGCTAGGAGAAGACTGGACGCAGATATTCAGCAATGGTCCAAGCCAAGAGATATCGAATCCCAGCATTGTCTTTCGACCTTGGAAGGCATGCACGCCCCCAAACTTTGGCCCTGGAAAATGCAGGGGATCCATCAATATGATCCTCAGATTAAAAGTCCAATCTGGTCAAATTGGAAGGGGGGAAAAAAAAAAAATCCAACCAGTAATCCTGGTAAGTAAACAGTAACACAGGGCACCACTCATCTGTCATATAATGAATGAACATTTAGAGAAAAAGAATAAAAATGAGCACGCATTAATAAAAACCCATATGCAAGGGTGAAAGTGACAAGTGTGTGAGTATGAATGTAGTTGATCCTTGGATAGCAATACTATTGGTACAAGCATATTCGAGGCCAGAACATCAGGCAAATATACTGAGGACAGTGTTTCTACTTAATGATACATCACGCAATCAAACTCACAGACAAATTGTGGGGAAGTCACTGATGACAGACCTGCTCTACAGATTTCATGTTAAGGGGAAAAAATTCCAGTACAAGATAAAGACAATGGATAATTTAAATTCTTGAAGAAGACAAAGATGAGAAACTTGTTAATGCCATGGTAAGGCATAAGATTGTCTTGTATACCGACATTTGGGTACACGATTCCCGTTACACTTTATCGATGACAAGAATCGAGAGCAAGAAAGGAAAGAAATTAAATCCACAAAAATCTCAGTTCCATCCTTTTTCAACAATTATATTGAAGCATTACAAGATATGTAAGGACCGGTCTTCAGGGAGTAAAGCATGGTTTTCTTCAAACAGGTTAAATCGTGAAGAAAAAGGATAGTGTCACAATCTAAATGATATGAGAACTCCGTTTAGAAGAAATTAAGTTCTTTAGTTCCGCCAAATGTTCATCATTTGATATGTGAAGAGAAAGACGTAGATTTGTCAGAAGGGCTTCTTGTTCCCAACTAATTGGTCCAGATGCATATAATGCCTGTAAAGTTCTCCAATAAGCATGCAACTCTAACCTATGTATCATCTTCGGTCCATCAATGTCTCCGGGAAGGACATGATTCTCTTCTTGCTCATCTTTGTATCCATTAGATTTGGCATCACTATACGAAAGCTTAGCATCTTCAGCAGAATTAGACTGAACATCACCTGAAGGCCCATTATAGTTAACAATGCTGCAACTACCAATAGAACAAATATCATCATCAAAATCATCGGAACCTTTGTATTTTTCCTGTAACCTAGCAACCACATCTGGCTTTCCCATGTCAAGATTGCTACGTTTAATTTTTGGCTTATTGGAAGGAGCATGCATGTACTTTCCACCCAGATGATTTCGAAGGTTCGTAGCATCGTTCATCTTCTCAATTACAGGACATGGGTAATGAACACATGTTTGTCCAACCTCATCTTGAAAGGCTCTCCTTTTGCAACTTTTCTCAGTTCCAGAAAGATGACCAGGCAATGCTCTCTTCTTTTTCCTACATGAGATAATGAGAGACTCCCCACAACTGGCTGGCATGCTTACACGTGATTGAGCAGGCAGCATTCCAAAGCTCATGACATGTTCCTCAACTTCACCATTCCCATAACCCTGCAGCATATAACCATGTAATATCAGGTAAAGAATGATAACCAAATATGCAACCCTTACTGGTTGACAAGAAAAGGGAAACTTTAAAACAACAGAAAGTTCCTCTTTCCCCGATGAGTAATGCAGATAGACAGCAGATGCAATGAAAAAAGGAGAAACTCTAATTTTGCTCAAGCATGATCATGTATGCCAAAGATGTTCAAACAAAGTTCCTGGGCAATGCTAAAGGAGTTTAAAGAACAGAAAACTAGAAACAAGAAAGTGCCAAATGATAGATCCCAATTATGGATTTACCTTCCCAGTGACAAACCATTTGCCATCCTGCCACCTTAGACGTATCCTGATCAAGCACCTGGGAACTTCTAATTCATTTCCAGATGCAAACAATTTAACAGCATATTGCCTTCTATCAATAATTCTCAAAACTGTTGCCACTTTCCACAAGCCAACATCAAACACCTCCACAGTATCACCAACAAGCAGTTTCTTTTTGCTATCTAATAATGGAGGAGAAGGCCTGACATCCTTCTTCAATACTTTTTTGATTGCTCTATCTTCCATTTGTAGATTATTAAATCTAACATCGTAAAATTGCCCACTGCCTGAGACTATCCAGGCACACCGCCACGCAAATGCCTTTTTCAACAATACCTCCACTTTATTCCCTTCCTTAAACTTCATCCTACAAAGAAAATCAAATACGAAAGCCTGGAAAAGAAAAACCGAATTAAATCATCAATCAACCAAAATTTATGTGAAAACACTCCACTAAAAAGAACAAAACAACCAGAAATACTTGTATATGCTTCATGGATAAGATCCAAAGTAGTACCAAATCGTGTATTCGCAAACAATTTAACTTCTAAAAAAACAAGCAAGAACCTAATGATTCAAGTCCACTATCATAAGAAAATAAGCCAATTCTATTAAAAATGCAAAAAAAAAAAAAAAAAAAAAAAAGAGGAGAGAGAGACATTATGCAAAATGACCCTCTTCCATCACCTCTACAAACTGTTAATTTCGATCCTTACAGACTGTATAGTAAATCTATCTTTCAGTACTCATGCAACTGCCGCATAAGCTAAAGATTGATACTTTATGAATAAAGTTCAACAATCTAAAAAGCTAAACTTGAATAACAATCATTAATTCATGCTCCCATTCAATTATTCTGGAACCGACTTGATTAAGTATACACCCGAACTTTCTGAATAAAATGCAACCTTCCAAGTCACTAATCTTGAGTAATTATCATCAATTCCTAACATGGTTTTATGAACAAATCCCCAGTGCACTTATTAACCTTTCTTAATTGAAAAATTATGCTATTTCCAAAAGGACATCATCACGGGAAAGAGCAGTACTTTAAAATGCGTAAAGTTTGCCCGTTCAGTCTCTTAACACGTGCCGGGACCCCTTAACAGAATCATTCACAATTTTATACTAAAAGTGCATAACATAGTCATCAAACATGAACAAGATACAGTAATCATGAAAAAGCAAAAATGAAAAAAAAAGAAGAAGAAGAAGAAGAAGCTCTGAAATTACATAATCAGCACAAGTATATAAACTTGCAAATACGATTCTACCAAAATAAGCCCTAATTTAAAATTTTTTAAAAAATTAATCAATATGCACACTGATCAACAAATAAACACAAGGAAACGTCTAATTGAAATTTAAAAAAAAAATTATACTTTTACATCGAATAAAGAAATTAAGCAGCACATAGAGATCACCAATTAAGATGAAATCAAGGTAATCAATAAGCAACACTGACAAAATTAAAAGAAATTAATATATAAAAATTGAATGTTTTTCCTGACCTGTCTCGAGGAGAGCTCGAAAATGCACAAATTTATCGTACGAAGTGATTCGGATTTTGAGAATTTGGAGGAGAATTGAAAATCTAGGGTTTGTAAATTGCTTTGCTATACAATACAATCTTGAACTGACCCCAAATATGAAAATGAAAATTTATTTATTTATATATATTTGCTTACGTGCGTCAGGTGGTTTTCCTCAATTTTTTTTTTATTTTTTATTTTAAGGATTTTTTTTTTCCTTTTCAGTTACGTGAATTCTAAGTCTGTTTTCAATCTGAACCATAAAAATGGGGAAATCTAACGTGGAAAATGCAACTATAGCACAAAAATTAAAACTAGCTGAATACATCCGAAGTTAAATCAAATTCAACCGTAAAAAATAAATAAATAAATGAATGTTTATTCATATTTTTATATAGCATTATCAAATTTTGATTTAATAGTTGATTCAAATACGTGAAAGGGTTAAAAATTAAAAGAAATAATCAAGTTTGATTGAAATTAAATTGAGTTATAAATCGAAATAGATCTGACTAATTTTATTGTTGAATCAAGTTAAACTAATCAATTCATACAGGTCAATTCAGTTTCATGATATTATTTTTGTATATGGTTTGATTTTATATGTTTATGATTTGAGGTAAATATCACCTAATAAAGATTGATAATATTTTGCATATTATTGTTATCATACTTTGAGCATAAATAGAATGTTTGAGAAGGATGTTTATTAGATGTTGTTCACAAGCATTGAGGATTATCTATGAACTATACTTTGAACCACTTATTAACTTTACTTTAAAGGAAAAAGATGGTTATTTGTTCTTATTATTGAGAAGACAAAAATAAAAAAGTTCATATTTAAACATGAATATTTTCTATTTATTGGTAGCAAATAGCATTTCAAATGTCTTTTATGCATCACTTAACAAGCCTATAAGAGACATTTATCAATAAAGTATCACAAATAATATAATTTTTATACTTGTTTGTCTATGTGAGTATATGTTTCAATGGTTAAGACATTGAATCCTTATGGCATGAGTGTACTTGCATGAATGTGTTTGATTACTTGCTAGCCAATTTTTTTTTTTTAAAAAAGGGGAAACTATAAAGGATTACTTAAAAGAAAATACAATTCAATTATTATGTATTATTTGTTATAGACTCAAAGATTTATCTATCTTATCGTGATTATAGGATTAAAATGTCAACCTAGTATAATATAAGTATTATGTTTGTGAACAATTGTATAATACTAATGAGTGTAAAAAAAGCTTTAAGCATACAATTAAATGAAACATTATATTTCCAACCTTATCTCCCTCGACATCAATTAAAGGGAGTATTAGCACTCTATGGGGAACTATAAGTTTATTTATGAAAGATTTTATCTTTATACTATTAAATGACATGAAAAATCCCTATTAGCTTAATCAAACTCCATTAATCCTCATCACAGATAAGTTAAGAGGAAACTATGTTAGTCAACTTAGACCAATTGGATTATGCAATACAATTTATAAAATAATTACTGAGGTCTAGGTTAATAGAGTCAAAAGACCCACTTTAGACAAACTAATACATCCTATCCAAGTCAGTTTTATTTTATTTTTTTGCATAAAGTAATAGATCAAAATAATACTCATAAATAACTCATTGCATAACTTCCATTAGGGAAAAAAAAAAAGAAAAGAAAAGAAAAAGGATCTAAGGGGTAGATTATGATTGAAATTGATTTAAAGAAGGCGGCAGCTAAAATTAGGAATATATTGCTAGCAGCAAGAATCTTGTTGTGCAGTGAGTCATAAGTTTACAATGTTATAACAAAGATTTTTCTATCAAAAAGAATTTGAAGTTTGCAAGGTCTTATGGAGAGATCTTTGTGAGGCAAAATACAATAACAAAATCAAAGTAAAAACAAAACCCCATCTCTTTAAGTTCTCTCCCTTATGGAAGGAAAGAACGAAGAATAAGAAAAGGTTCATAATAAAAGGTCCATACATCTTTAGAAATGTAGAAAAAAAGAAGATTTTAGTTTGATAATTGGATTAATTGGATCAAAATCAGACAAATAATATATGGTCTTTTGAAATTGTCTTCAGAACAATTGTCTCTCAAGGAATCGAGCTAAGCTAAGCATTCAGGCAAGTTGGTATGGCCTTAATAAGCCCAAACCCAAAATATCTTATCAACAGTACTAATCTAGCCAAACTTATTACCTCCATATCAAATTAGGATAAACATAGATGTTACGTTTCGAAGTAACAGAGTTATAATAGCCTCGCCGTATAAATCATTCTAAGATAGAAGTTGGCCTTACAACCGTATCCTAGACCTGCTCCACATAAGGCATTCACGACTAATCTGCTTTATCCGCTTTAAAGTAAACAGTTTGTAATTTAAATAAATCATTTACTAAAGAAAGTGAGAAAATATATATATGCTATAATTTAGTTATAACAATTAATGTTTACAACGTTTCACCATAATATATTTTTTAGTTATTACGTTATTTAAAAATGAAAAATTCTAAAATAAAAACTTAGACCTTAAAAATATATGTTTATTTTTCAAATGTTTTTCCTCACTCCCTAAGATCCAGTAGTTGCTAGCTTCAAAATAGTTGTAAGCCGTTTCTTAACCAGCACCTGCACGACGTCTATAAGGATGTAAGCAATAATAGCTCGGTAAGTTAAGATGGAGGACTTAAAACTACACCATAAACACAAATAAGGTTATCAACCAAATCATTTGGTGCAATGCATGTTTAAGCATATGCCATCGCACAACGTTGTCCGACTCGTCGTGAGATTAGAGAAATTATATCCGCTCTAATTCGGGTTGAGGAGTTAACATTAATGCAATAGCTTACGACTAAACCCAAGCTTGTGCAATACAGACACCACTCATCTCGCGACTACCTTCAAACCATTGACTTCACCCTTGTTGTGACTTTCTCACCTGTCACTTAGTTTGACTAAGGATGAAGAAGGGACCCATTACCCATTATGTCATCCAGCGTTATTCTTTTTGAAGAGATCGGTATTTGGCCAAATAATCCTATGTTTCCTCTAATGGATTGCTATGCATGTTCGATTTATGTTTACAAGTCATATCTTTGTTAAGTTCAGTTTAGGGTGATTGATCACTTCATACAATGCAAGCCAGAATAACAAACAGAATCATAGCATCATTCATAATCAAGTACATACACACAACCAACTATCTAACAATCACAACCAAGTATAATTTCAAATCTCCAAAATACAGCATCGTATTAATCCTAACTTACTTGAACTCCTCGCTCGTTCACTCAAGGTCCAACTTGCTCAGGCCATCACCTATTGTAGGTTGGTTTTGTCCTATAACGCTTATTGTTATCTTTTATTTAAGGTTTACATACCTAATTATCTAGGTCTTAAGTCTTTTGCAATTCTTCTTAAATCGTATTAAGTTCTGTTTCAGTTTTTCACTTAAAACATTGAATATATGATAAAATGTATAATATATAAATATTCTTAAATAATAGCCATTAGTAATTATTATATATTTTAAGTTTTCTTAAGATTGAATTTTACTATTTACAATAGCCTTTATATTAATAATATCTTATCTTATCACTCTTTCATAAAAGTTAAAATTTATTTTGGTGAATATTTATTTTTTTTCTTTATATAAGTGTATAGTGAAATAATAGGATCTATAAAACAACTATAAGTAAAATTTTACTAATTTATTAACACCATGGCATAATATAATTAAACTCTAATATACAACTAATAATAAAATTTTTATAGGATTTCGACTCAACTTTCAAGGAGATATTAGACAACTACAATCTAGATAAGTCCCTTGTCTCATAGCAGTTTTAATTATGATAACAATGAGTAGTAAGTGATTATATTGCTTGTACTTATAATTAGTTGTTTATGCACATGCATCGAACGTGGATGTAAAGATTGTGGCTAACAATTTGTGTTGCTTGGCTTTTATATTTAGTATTTTGACTTAGAATTGATTTATATTTGATCACCTAATTAACTTGATTAATGTAATATTCAACCATAAATTAGAACATGCATTGTATCTCGCATTCTATAATTTGCATGTTTCCTACCAATACTATCCATATGGTAAGGAAATAGTAAGATTTCCTTCTTTTTAACCTTGCGAAACTAATTGGTAAGAGATGAGATTACCGCGAAGATTGAAGAGTATTGAGGATAATCCAGAATGGGTATAGAGGATACAAGAAGCACATCCATTACACAACCTCAGATTGGTGGGGGAATGGTCCCATTAGCGTTTAGTTATGGTATGCAAATCCTTGAAACCCAAGTTAAAGTGAGGTTAATTTCTCTAGTCTTGCAATGTACTGGTTAAAGTCATGTGGATGGCACTTTCATTGTTGCATTTATTATACTCTAAAAGGACTTACCTGGCTTATGTAGATGAGTAGGTATGAGTGCAAGGGTCACGTCCCTACCAATTTGAAGTTACATTTCATGTAACTAGGGAAATGACTTGAATCGCATATATGGGATAATTAAGAGAAAAGTATAGAGGTAAGAAACAAGTAATCTCAAAACACTCATGGTGACAAGTAGAGGAGCTTAAAAGCATCAAACTCTACGGCTAATTAAGAATAAGGTAGTGTTCTTGAAATGTTTTGATTTTTTTGAAGCAAGATTTCGATAGAATAACAATGTTTATTTCAAGATCTCTCTTATCTAAATGAGAGAAGAAGAAGGGTATTTATAGAGAATAACCATTGATCTCATCCATTTGATCGTAATGATAATCAATTATTAGAATTCATCCCTTCTCTTAATAGACCTTAAGCGAATTTTCTTTATGAGTTTAAGCCCAATAAGGCCTTATTTTATTATGTGAGCCAAGTTAAGAAAGATTGGATTGGATGGATCAATCTTACGAGCCATACTCTAAGTCTACCATGTCAAATCTCTCTCGATTATCCCAAATATCTATACTTAACTTTTTTAGCCTTATCACCTTAATCCAAAAAAGTCAAACCTAATTAATTAATAAGCTTAAAGCCCGAATTTGAATTTATCTCTCTACAGCTTATTTATATATGACACTTATCCTTTACCGCTTATTGAGCACATGGTTTTGCTTACATCGTATAGTTATTTTTTTGCATGTTAACTCTACTAAAGCTTAAGATGGGAGCACTAAGTGAGCTGAGAAACCACTTTACTTGGCAATTGAAATAGGAACTTTAAAATAAAGGAAGTATTGTTGTTCAGGATTATCGGTAGGCATTCTTCACTTCCACTAAATGTTGCTAGCTCGAATGTAAAGCCTTGTGTATATTAATGATGTAATAATAGATATGAGCCCTATGCTATCATTGATCATTGATATGTACAGCGAGACTATTACGATATAGGTACATAGGGCGTGACAATCATCATGGAAGGACTGAAATAATTAATTACTTGACTCTTAAAAGTATGGTTAAGCTTACTTAACAAATAAGCTTATGAGTTTTGGGCTTTTAGCTATGGTAATTAACATTCTAACTATCTTATGTTGCTAAGGAACTAAATCTCATTACTGATGGTAAATTTTGCATAAACTCCTTAGGGAAGGAATGCCTATCTTTAATTCTATCCAACTCTATGTTTTGTTTATTGATGCAGGATTAAGACTTATGTAATTCTAATGTTGATTTTAGTATGTAGGAAAAGTCTAAAATGGAATCAATTATAATAAACAAAATGGCAATGGATCAGGACTGGAATGAGAAATCAATTCCTATGTTTAGAAATATGAAGAGAATCATTATTCCATTCCTATAGTTAGTTTGGTTGCAATATATTTAGACTGAAATTAAATAAATAAATATATATAACAGTATTTATCAAAACTACCATCAATTTGTGCAACAAATATATGCTATAGAATGTAGATTAAAGGCTATATAATTAAATGTTAATTAATTAAGGTAGAAGGAAATCGTGATTCTACCATCTTAAAGGCGGAATTGAGTTCCTCTAGAGGCCTAAAATCATTGATTCCGAAGAATTGCTTATTTAAAGGAATTGTAATTTTGACTTCTAAGATTACTTCCGAATATGGAAAAGGAAATGAAGGATCTATGCCCGTATACCAAATATGCCATAAGAGGACTAGGAATGCCATAAGACTTACTAAGTTGAAAACATGATATTTTATACTCCATCAATTAAGGTACCATTTTGTTGATATAATGTACTCTTATCCCAATTTATATACAAAAAGAGGATAAGTTCTCAGTTTTTATTAATTTCTATTATCTTTTACGAATAGAAGTTTCTATTTTATCGATGCCGTAACTCATGATTTCAAACTCTTTGGTATACTAACTACTATGTAAGAATGGTTTGAGCTAATGGTTACCTGTGGTTAATGAATATTAGTGAATTAGTAATTATTTGTGTAACTGAATATGGATCGTTATGAAATTATAAAGTTGAATGTTCGTGTGTCAAGAAAAGGTTATTTGTATTTACTTCTCTTAGATTTCACTTAAGTGAATTTCCAATGAGATTATTGTTGGTCTAACTTGTCTGTATACAAAGTGAATTTCCAATGAGATTATTTGTTTATGTTTAAGTTATGTATTACCTTGTTTTCTTCAAATTTATGACCAGAATGTTGTATCTTGCATTCATGGCTTGGTAAAAATGACTAAAGAGTTATACTTTCATTAGCATAGCTTTTGTTATGTAATGGTTGCATAGTTTATGTAGCTTAGTTTTTATGGCATATAAATTGCACTAACTATAGTATAAATCTTCACGTTCACTCAATTTAATGGACTCTCAAACCAAGAGATCAATGTTTTTGTTTTTGGCATGTTATTGGTCCAGGACACCTAATGAGATCATAGCCTAAGAAAAGCTATTGAGCTATTAGCTCAAATTTTTTTTGTAAAATTCTTGGTGAGTTACTTGGCTTAAAGTACCTTACAAGCCATCAACTTAAGATACTTGGTGAGATATTGGCTTAAGAATGACCCTTGGTAAATCATTAACTAAGTCTATCTATACATAGTTTTGGTAACCTCTACACAATAGAAGAAGTGCCCCTTTCTTAGTGACCTTTATAAGACAAAGTAAGTAACTCTCATTTTAGATCCTTATAAGTTGATCCTAAACTCGATCAAAGATACCCATATATTCTAGTTTAGATACTGGTATTATTACATGTCACGTTCATAACATGGCATATCTTTACATTAATATTGCAATTTTGATGATTTATTAGTTATGTACTTGTATTTGCTTGTGTTGTTTATCATTATTTGCTCACTCAACTCAAATATGAGTTGATGGGTTGATTTGTTTAACCTCAGGTTATAAAGATCAACCATAAGTAGACTTCCAAGCTCGAGATGGGAATGGGAGCATTACGAGTAAGCTTATGTACCAACTTAAGGTAGCATTACAAAAGATCACTTTATTACATTATATGTATCATAATCTAACTTTGCAAATGTAAAGCATAAGTTTAGTTTTACAACATGTAAGTATGAAATGCACTATGATGCTACATTGATATTAGTTCTTAATTACAACTAAGCCTTATCATTAATCGGAGATGATGTAACATCAAAATCTAAAAATAAGCTAAGCAAACGCCTCAAAAAGTAATGTAACCTTCCTATCTTTTGCTTTACATTATTGGATAAGAGGGATAAGTTTCAATACATATGCTCTTATGCTAAAAAATATATAGGTACTATGTTTGCTAGGTTAAGAGCTTTAATATTTCGATTTAGAATAATCAAAGGTTCCTTAGAAAGTAATGAAATATGTTAATAATGAAAAAGGATCTCACATCTCATCCAACTTTACAATTCTTCATTCCAACATTTAATGTTCAACTTTCATCATGTTCCCTACTCCATTTCAAATATTGAAATCTTAGAGCAACCTAAACTAAAGAGGAAAATGCCATTTCTTCTTTTTTAGATAAGAAACAATTTACTTCTAAGGGTTTTTCTTTTCCTTTTTTTTTCCAACACTTTGGTTTGAGTTTAAGCAATTCTTTTTGATTCCACCTTTAAATTATATTGTGCACTATTTAGACCTTCACCAAATCTGCATTTTGCAATTCAACCCAATTTGATTCTTAACTTTAGTCAGTTTGATCCTATGAACAGTCCTAACAAATCACAGCCTATAGTAGTCACTTGTTAGCCACATCAAAAACTAAAATTTAAGCAAAAAATTTCTACAAATTTATAACAAATCATACGACTGTAAATAAAACTGGCCAAATAGGATATCTAATAATATGATCACTCAATAAGAACAATAGCTCCAACCATTCATAAAGCATAGCTATCATTGAAGAACTTTACTGTCATTCATAAAATGGATCTTACAAATGTTAATTTTCAAACTGCAAACACAAATTTATCACATAAAATTGTTTTTATTAAAAAAGAAAAAAGACTTATAAAGGTAATATACAGTATAGGTAAAAGCTTAATCTAGTTACCTTAAATGGTGCAAGGCAACTGTCCCTAAGCACGGTTTAAATTGCTATGGTTGCAGCCATATCTAACCATGTTGCTCTTTCTCTCACTGTATTTTCTTTTTATTTTTATTTTTTGAATAAACTCATCGATGCAATTAATTTAACAAAAAATGGCACATCATGAATCCTTAATCCACCCCCAACACCAACCCCACCACAACCCCCCCCCCCCCCCCCCCCAAAAAAGTACCCTTTATGAAGACTCATCCCGTATATTCTTTCACTTCTCAATTTTCAATGACTCAAAAATTAAAAATATATATACATTAAAATTATTTTTAAAAAATAGGACGAGACTCCAACTGAAAGTGAAAGGGAATTTTTTTCATTTAATTCTCCCCTTCTAAAATTAAATAATCAAAGACCCACTTAGTCGATGGTCTGTTGAAGCACCAGACGGTAGGACCCCACGTAACTTTTTTCCCATCCCACATTTCGCTTATTTTAATGAAAATGAGAGACGAACTAGCATTGTCATCGCAGAGCAGCGGACCATTGGCACGGTAGCCAACTAACTGATGCTGCAAATAAGATGTTTTTTTAAATTTATTTTCTAAAAATAATAATTGGTAAAAAGTTTTATCAAGAATTATATGTTTAATAAAGATTGAAGCACTTATTCACACACTATTTGGATAAAAATATAAAAGGTATTATTAATTTATTTTAAATTCTCAATAATTTCTCAACGTTTATTATGGATCTTTATCTCCTTATTTTCACCATCCAACCAAATGAACGTCAGTTCTTAACAAAACACAGGCATAAAACCTCACATCTCCAGAACATTATCTCAGCTATGGGTATATATATCTTTGCACCATCCCCTCCGTGTAGAGATAAAATGCCCTTGTGATCTAAGATGCCATTTCTAGAAATTGAGGAGAAACACCTCACCAATCATTTTTCTTTCATTTAGCCAACTACTATATTTTCAGGGGAGCAGAAGTTAATCCTAGTCCATCTCCGTAGAAAACTAGTGTTCACGGCACTTAACCATATAAAGGCCTTGGCTCAATACTTTCAGACAAAAACACCATGCCGTACACTGAAAAATTAAAATCTCTGCGAGACAACATGTACTTGCTACTACATAGCAAAGTTTTGAGGACTGCATAGCAAGTTCAAGTAATTTGGAGATCATATTACTTTTATGTCCATAAATCAACGAATCTCGTCACTGGTATATTTCAACTAAAAAGCTGTAATATTTTACCCTATTCCCAGTGGACAAAAACAAATGGAACTTCCCAAGAAGGAAAAGAAGGAATGATAGAAAAAATGTGGATCAAGAGCATAAAGAAGGATGTAGACATTATTTTTGGGCAGATGTCTCCTTAAAAATATGCACCTGAAGGATCAAAGACGTACCATTGCTTCTCTATTTACCTATTTCATTGTACAGCCACGTTAGTAAGAAAGCGAGGTAGCTAATTACAATCAGAGGAAATGACAGTTTCCATGCCCATACCTCAACATCAGTTTGACTGCAGATCTTTATCAAGATGGTTACCATGTGCCAAGATGTAAGGTTTCATTGATATCATTGACCCAAGAAACTAGCTGACACAAAATAACAGATGAGAGAATAAACCAACAAGACAACCGAAGTAAAATAGTGATATAAGGAGCCAGTTTAACTGCTCACCACATAATTGCTAGTCATAATTCCTGCCTCTGTCTTGAAGATCACTCTTTTTGTTGGGACTGCCTTCACGGCTAATGCATGGTGTGAGAGGAGGGAAAGATGGCACAGCCTGCAGTATAAACTTACGACTAATTTTCACACCAGCTGAAGAGGTAGAACCAATTACATGCATACGGCTGTGAGGAGGTGAAACGCGTTTTCTGTTAGGGGAATTATTTTTCACTGAAGCTGTGGGAGTTGAAGTGTCCATCAAAATATCAGGTGTATCATCTTCAAGAGAATCATGAAGTTTCACGTCTGACTTTACATCCATCTGAGATTTGGTCCCACGTAACTGAGTTAGTGAAATTGGGGAACTTCGCCAGCGGAGGGAATTCCCAGTTTGGGCCTGACCACTTCCAGGGTACAACGGAATGCGTGATCCATGAGTCTGCTCTGCTGCAGTCTGTAATGATGAAGATGAGCATACTAACGATGGGGTACTTTCTGGCAGATTTAGGTGACATGAATTTACAAGTGAAACAGGCCTCGGAAAAAGGTTGCCTACCGTGTCCACATTGTCATCGCTAACCTGAAATACAGACCCTACTTCCAACACTTCTTTAGTTCCATCTGGTAATTTTTTAATGCTACCTGAACCTTTTTCAGGTCTAATGGATTTGGCAGAACATGACGGAGCAGTAAGACCTACATCTGGTGATATGATCTGCTTTGAGGGAATGATTCTTGACCTTGGAGGACCCTTTCCATGGCTAAAAAGGTGTAGAAAGAATCAAGAGGATAGATGGGGAAATGCAAATTTGCTGGTCAAATCTTGACCCACTTAACATAATGAAAGCAAAACCAAGAGTGCTTACTCTGAGCATTGAAGTGATGGGGTAAGGGGTGTCATGTTGCCAGGATGATAGATCTCTTGTATGTAATCCTTCTTGGTGCCTGATATTGCATGCTTCTCATCGTTTACAGCTTCTACACTACCACAGTGGATGCCAAGGCAGATCTCTTCAGGCATACCATAATCTGAAATGAAACAAATATTTACCTGGGTAAAGTTTTGGTCTAATTGTTGAATATTCCACAATTCAGGTGTAGTCTAACTACATGATGTAATAAACATTTTAAATATTGAGATTTGATTAATAATATTTAGCACTGATATTTTTTTCCTCTTTTAATGTTAATGCTATTCATGATACAGCTTTAAGCTTAGAGACACAGACTTTCTTGATTGTATCTTGAGAGCAAAATGCAGCATGTAAATACAATTAAATACTTGTTTCTTTATGACTTACGAGCTGCAGCAAAATCTTTACCTTCCTTTCTACCATAGACATTTTTGCATCCCTCGCAGCGGCAATTATCTGAGCATCCAACATTAGCCTTTTTAAGCAGGTAGAGAACACTAGATTAGAGTAATCCACAGGAATGATGCTAAGTATAGGGGGAGAGGATAAAGGGTGTTAAGGAACCTGATAACATTCACAATATTTCTTCTGACACATTGACTTCTTGCAATTACAGCCTCTTTTGTGCCTTGCTGATGACGGTGTATGCCTGCTTCCATCCTCCTGCAAAGGGGAATGCACTTAGAAGTTGCTGAGGAATATCTTCAACCTAATTTTAGGAAAAGAAGGTACCCCATTTTTTGCTGGATTATCTTTGGCATTTTGAACAATTTTAGGAGCAAAGGCAAGTGGATTGCGAGATTCAATTTGTTGGCGAGCTTCAAGAACCATCACCTCGTATTTAGGCTTGTTGAAACAACCTTGGCAGGTACATGGTTCAGCACAGTATAGTCCAGCAGCAAAGCAATCACAGTAACTGTCACAGAACAAATGCAAATTGCAAAAGGTCGGCAACATAGTGGTAGATACTAGGCATAGAAGCAACTCCACTTACTCAGCAAGACTTACAGTTTCAAGCATTGGCTTTTCTTACAATTACAACGTTTACAACCCTCATTACAGAAGGGGTCCAATGTCTTTTTCCTGGTAAATCACAAGGAGGCATGAGTCCTTTATAAATTGAGAAAATGAGAATAAATGCCTCAAAAGTTCACTTGCCTTTTTTTTGTGGGAGTCATTTGGTTTAATTCCTCCAAATTATCAGCATGCTCTTCATTGAATTTCCTCTTATGAAGGGGAGTGGCATGTTGCTCAATTGGTTTTACCTGGTCCAGTTGCTCCAAATCACTGCAGGAAACAGAAATAGCATGATCCTGGACTGTGGAGACATCATCATGCCTCCAATCTTCAGAACTTGAGGACACTTTCTCCCCCATGCATTGTGGCATTGAGGGGATATCTAGTTCAGTAAGTGTATGATGAGTCTCAGTACTCATAGCCTTGAGATTGAGAGCTTGTGGGCAATCATCTAATTTTGTGGTGCTGCTGTCACTCGGATTTGCTTGTCCTGTACTCACAATGCTATTTAAATGCAAAATTCCTGATGACTTGCAAGGTTTCAGGGAAGAACTTCCACGATGGTTAGGAGGAACTGTGAAAGCAACATGTAGGGACTGGTTGACTGCTAAGATTGAATTTGAATGATACAAGTCTGGTTGATCTACTTCTGTGGCAGTAGCCACTACATCACAACTGGTAGGTTTATCTGCCAAATATGTACTAATGTTTTTTCTAGAAAGGTTTGTCTGAACTTTGTCAAATTGAAGACAACGCCTGAGAAAGCCACGCTGTTGTTGAAGGGCCTACATGAAAGGTGGGAATAACTCAACTGTAAAGCTTCAGCCTCTGGTGGGATAGAACCATCTTTTAATTGCTTTATCAAAAAAATTTTTGAGAAACATTGACATGGTATATCCCGCATCAGAAAAATCTTTTGTAACTTGCAATAAAAGCATTACAATATATAGCTATGTGTGATTAGAAAATAAAAAATAATTCCTTTTTTGTCTTGATTATGTGCTATTATTACCTGCGATAAACACAAATCCGTTTCTCATGTATCAGAATCGATTGGCTTTGTGCCCAATAATCAATAAGTACCTCATTACTACCATACGAATATGTATACAAACATGTTGACACTAGAAGAGTTTGGCTACCCTCCAGAGGATAAGCTATCAAGCTATCAAGCTCCAACTGCAGATCAATTCCACTCCTATAAAAGTGTATGAACAGGAAGATCCATGTTTCTTGTAGGGGGAAGCTTTGAAAATGGTCTGCCTGTGTTCAATAAATAATATTCTACCTAATAATGCCGATCTGAAGATAAGATATGGTAACCTATCAATAGATAAACTGTCAAGTATATATAACCAAAACGAAAGAAAGAACATTGAACCATTCACATGGCTGTGTATGCCAAAAAGTAAAGTGATCAGACTATGTTTTATAGAAAAAACTTGATCTACAATGATAATGAGAAGGAATCCATGTAAGTATTTGTAAAGTATTTTACTGCAATATATGAATGGGAGACAATGCATTTTTAATAGCCAATGACACCCAACAAATTTATAATCCCGTTTATTTTTCAACAGGCAACATGCAGTTACCTTGAGATTCAATACAGCAAAATGGTAGTTATAAAATCAAAAGACAGAAAGTAAAAAGAGGACAATGGAGTCGAGTTATAAAAACAAGAAGCTATGTGGTCAATGTAGCTAACTAAACAATGAACATCCATTTTAGGTATTTCATTTATTAGGCATTCCAGGAATTGCAGTGCAGAAAGGAGACAAGCAACATTATAATAACAGTTATTAATTGATTGAATAAACAATATGAAGTATAAAGATCATCATCATTGTCAAAAGACCGATACAATTCAAGAAATAGAGGCAACAAATATGAAGGTATCTATTAGAACTAACCAAAGAGTTGGATTTGTTCCCTCCATGGCTTTCATGTGACAAAGATTCAGGAAAAGTTTCAGGACAAATTGGTCTCATATCACATGTGACCAGGTTCTCACCTCCTGTGGTCTGTTGATTTAAAGGAGTAAATAATGGAACAAGATTATGATTCCTCAAATTGTGAAACACACCAAATAAAACAGGCAAAAACTGCTAATCACCTGATCAGATGAACCTTCTTCACACTGTGTTTTCTTTAAACTGAAGTCTTCAGAAAAATTAAGCTTGTCACTAGGGCACTGTTCAGACAGGCATTCATTATGAAATCGTTTCTCTTCAATATTAACAGATGTTCCATTATTTTGCTGAGAGATACACTGCAGCCCATTATCTACTGCTTCTAAACAACCATCTAACCCTTCTTTTGAAACTAGCACCGGCATGTTTTCTACAGAACTAGGCATGTGACCCTGTAAACCATCGTCTGGTTTGTTGCTGAATGGACTCACTAAATACGAAGAATTCTCACATTCCACCTCAGCTGGATCAGCCAAATATTCCTCCACACTCCCAGGTGAAATGCTAGGCTGAACATATAAGGAGCCCTTTGCAACAAGGACTTCCTCATTGTGAGTCGGAGAAGAGTTGTTCCCTTCTGTTGGGCATTTGTTAAAATCATCAGGAGCTTCGAGTACTTCTTTATATTCACTACTACATTGAGATAACTCGTCATTAGACAACCGCTGAAGCATGGTCCTGAAAAGTAAACCGCACATCATGCAGTTAGTGCTAATCCTGGATTGACAAAGACACTCGAGCTAACCAATAGAACACTAACAATTAAGCAATTCAAAGCATCTAAAACCTTTTCAGGACATGAGCTTCACGCTGGATGCTTATACTTGGTGATGCAAATACAAGAGGGGGGGAATTAAGTCCAAGAAACCCTTGCGCCACATGTGCTCCCTTGACAGGATTGATTGGAGATAGGTTGTTTGCAAAATTAGAGAAAGGGGACTCCTGCAATAACAACCAAAACATATTAGAGGATAAAAGAACCATGTTTACAGTCTGAGGCCACTACAACAGCTCAACAGTAATCAGCAACAAATGCATCAATCCTCCCTTGTAACAACTTTTACGAAGCAATGTATCCACTAAATTGCAAAGTTATATCCTTAAAATAAAACACAGAGACAGTCATACAAAAATTCTCTATTAAGGAGATATGACCAAAGTCACAGCAATCTAAATTTTTTAATTTTCTACAAGAATGTGCTCGTTATAATCAACCTTATATCTAACAGAATACCAAGCTGTGATTTGACACATGTGCAACTGACAATTCCTAGGGGAAAAAACATGAAATGCACCAAACTACAAAACTGAGTAGTTTTCCTACATAATCTATATGCTTCAGCATTCAACAGGTGATTCCTAGACTAACAGATAGTACAGCATCAAAAAACCAACAACCCCGTTATTGACTACCGATCAATTCAATCCAGCCCACAAACATTAAGACAACTGTAAAACATTTTATAATCAAATAATCTAGCACTTACACAACTTCCGCTAGTTCATTGAAAAAACACTGATCCATTATAATTAAACTCAAACCCCAAAATTACACTCTTACACAACTACCACAATAAAGAACAATCTAGCTCTTACGCAACTTCCCGGAATTCACCGAAGAACAATTAATTCTTCATAATCCAATCCCAAACCAGAAATGAACTGATTCAACAACTAATGCGACCAATACAGACAGGCAAAACTCATTCTTCGGAACTATGGTAACCAAAACAAATCTAACAGCAACACGAAAACACATAAAATTAACAAAGTCGATTGAGGAATTTACTCGAACAGGTGGTGAATCCGTAGCAACAGCAATAGTAGAAGTACTAGCAACTTCAGTGAGGCTTGTTTTATCTTTCTTTACGGCAGTTTCAGGTGAAGACTCCATTTTCAATATAAACCCAAAACCTAAACACTAATTGGAAAGAAACAAAAAAAGAAAAAGCAAAACCCTTATTAAAATACACACAAACTCTCTCTCTCCTCTCTCTCTCTTCCATTCAGTTTCCATATCGACCTCATGTGAGAAATATGAAATTGAGACTCGTTTTTTTTTGTTTATTTATTATTATTTTTTGAAATTAATTGATTAATTTTTTCTTCTCTCTCCTCATTTTACGCTCATTTTGTTTATTAATCTCTTCTGTGTCAACTGAATTTTTTCCTTTTTTTTGTTTCTCGATGATTTTTTTTTTTTTTTTTCTGGTGGAAAAGAAGGAAAAATGGAGGCGGGCGTTTAAAATGAATAAATGAGCGGGAAATAAATAAGTAGCTGATAGTGTTTTGGGCCTTAGGCTTTAATGGGCTGGGGTTTTCGAATTGAGCCCAATTATTTGGATTTGATTTTCTTTTTTTTAATGAAGAAGGAGATAAGATTGATGGATATCCACATGAATCGTGATTACTAGATTTAATCCCTTTTTTGTGTATTAATGTAAATAAATCAACTAAAATTTGAATTTTGAATTGTTTCTGAAGTAAGATCAAATTAATTTAAGGATAAGTGAATCCAAAAAAATCTAAATAATTTCAACTTTTCTAAAAAGTAATTTAATAGTCATTTATTAATAAATCTGAGAAATATTAATCTATTCGACCTTCCTTTGATGGATTTATTCATGGGTCATTATATTATTTATGAATGTAATCAAGGGAGATTTTCTTTTTTAATTTTATGTAAATTGGTTTTTAATTAGAAATATTGCTAGTAATCTTTCATAATTTTTTATAGTAAGAGATTTACCACATTTTTTTACAATAAAAAATTTTATTAGTATATTTGAGCAAATATGAAAATATGTAAGCTTAATTAGACATTAAACAAAGCTTAGTCACTTATTTATTTATTTTACCCTTTTCTCTGGACTCCATATATAATGAAATATGATGAATAACTTAAATTCTCCATGCTCCAATGCTGTAATATAATAGTTATATAATAAAAAAAAGAAAAGAAAAGAAAGAAAGAAGTATAATGAATGACATTTTTGGTATTAAAGGTTCTACTCTCCTCAAGGTTATTGCTTAATGAACATCTATGATAGCTTGTGACTTCTACAGCAAGATGAACCAAAAGATTGGACATGTAATTTAGGTCACAATGCTCCTATTTCAAATACAAAACAGCAAAGATTCATTATTTTACAAAACAAATATTTGACTAAATTAATTCTTATTTAAATGGGTCAAACCTATTTTAAATCCAGTTAAATTCGTGATTAAAATTATATCTATCGCGTGAACATTTTTTTTTTTTTTTGACAGCCTACCACGTAAACATATTTAATAAATGTGTTCCAATCGTATTTGCCTTATTCACCAATGAACTAAGTGTAAAAGCCTGTATATTTTCTTTCTTATATTTTTATGTAGCCTCATATCAATTGCTCGCAATATAAATATATAAGATGTAAACATTGATTTTTATGGGAATAGGTTTAGAATATGGAGTAATTTGTCAAGTTCTTCACCAACTCCCCAATTTTACGGATTTTCCCTGTTCTTATTAGCGATAATTCTATATAACTGATATATGAATAGGTGTTATTTCTAGTAAAATATCACAATGAATTATGTATTAAAAAAATTGAAAGCTCTTAAATTATTACTAGTTTCAAATTATTGCCTATTTTAGAATGATGATTACTATTAATTTATCCTTTAATACAAAGATTATGTAAATGAATAATAGTATCTTCCTATACAATCCATTAAGTATGCCAGTTATGAACAAAAAATGGTCCCTTATTAATTAATGAATCTCACAGAGATTACATTTTTTTTGACATTTCATGTGTAGACTCTTTATACATATAAAGTATAAAAAGACCTTTAAATATGCACATAATCGACGGGTTTTTTTTTCTAATTTTAATTTAAAATGGGGTTTAGTTAAATTTTTTTTTCCTTAATATTACCAAAAGATCTGACTATATTATGACTAGCTACGTCTAGGTTAGGAACTATTTAGATAAGAATAATTCTTATTATGTAAATAACTCTAAAAAATATTCGTAGTAGGATTTGAACTCAAAATTCCATAAAGTTGTTAAGTATGTTTTAAATTTTAATCACTAAGAATAATTAACAAAAAGCTTAGTTAGAATTATTGCTAGTAATCTTTTTAGATTTTTCATAATAAAGAATTTTATCACCTTATCTGAGGAAACATCAAACCTAATAATATCAACCCTGAATTAAAAGTCTCCTCCGGTTGCGGTTTTTAAGCTTTCCTATGGAGAAAGACTTTTACGAAGATGCAGTCAACCCTGAATCCAAGATCACGACCCAGTTGAAGTCGACCTCAGAATTACGTTTGAGTTCCGTCATGCTTCTTCTATGGATTCGTAGCGTCTCCTTTGCAATTGAAGTCGTATGCCATATTTAAAATAGAGATAGTACCAGTACCAGATATGTAATTAGACGTGCAGGTATAATTGAATATGGAACCGAATCAAAATCTGATGTGGTTTCGTTCGCGAACAGGAAATGAAACCACTTGTAACAATATCAAATAATTTCATTGTTTATTTAATTTTTTTTTAATGTTTTCACGTAATGCAACGGGTGGGTTCTAAAGGTTCTCAAATTCTGCAACCACCACGTTTTTTTAAATCAACGGTTCTGTAATCGCATCTAAATTTAAATTGGGTAGCGTAATCGGCCCCAGAAGGTGTTTGCCCTACAACATCTGAAACTTATTTAATGGCCCTTTTCTTAAGATCTTAAGACGGCCTGGTTCTGACCGTATCCATCATGCATTTATAATGCAGATAAATAAAAATAAAGTAAACCCCCAAAACTATCTCTAAATAAACTGCAATAATAAAAAAAAAATGTTAGCAATAAAATAAACAAATATATAAAATAACATACCTAAGTTCTTTTTTTTTTATTATTGTTACTATTTCATCTTTTTATTTTTTTGAAAAATAATCATATTTTCAGTAACTTCTAGTAGCTAGCCTTCTAGCGTTCCCAGTGAAATCGCCAAACTGTCGAGCCTGATTTTTCGATTTCTTTTTAAAATTGATTTCTCATTTCTTGATTAATATTAAATCCTAACTCATTTAATATTAATCATCGACTAAAGAAATTAAAAAATTACGGTTTTTTTATTAAAAATAATTTTTGGAATTGCCACCTGACCGGATTCAGGAAAAGAAAAAAACCGTAACCAATTGGATGGATTGGTTACGATTTAGATACCAGTCTTCGATTTCAATTTTAATAAAGAACCAAAGGATTCCGAATTCGGGGGCTAACCTATTAAACCCTAACGGGTACCACTATTTATTTACCGAAATTATGATTATTCTTTTAATTATAATATTTAAAAAATAAATAAATAAATAAATCAAATCAAAAGAGAGAAAAAAGAGGGACCTAAGTTTTTACATATTTTATCGTCGCCCCGAAGGTGCCTACGTACCCGCTATCCGGATCAGACGATCGTAGTTCTTTTTAAAAAAATCTTTAATATGTTGATTTATTTTAATTTAAAAAACTGCCCGAGTTTACGTTTTTAATTTATTTGGTTTATTTAAAAAAAATCTAAAGGGTTCCTAACTCTTGAATGTTATTATTTTATAAAAAATATGCTCTAACAATCCTTTTTTTTTTTAAATAGTGTTTTTTTAATTTTTATTTAAAGAAAAAAAAACTTTCTATATGATAAATCCTTAAACAAGAAATAATAATGTAGTCATATATACATATACCAGGAAATATCCTTAACATAAAAAAAAAAAAACTAATACTGAAGTTTCCGAAACTAATGTACTATACTAAATAAACAAGGAACTAATAATAATAAAAAAACTAACCATCAAAACTCACCTGATCATATAATAAGGGGAGTACTTGTATCTGATTTCAGATCCGTATGGGTTGCAGGGTTCAGGCAACTTATGGATCATTCTATTACACCGAAGAGTCAAACATCTGCAGATTCTCCATATAATTCTACTCGTGAACTTCATCCTCGGCCAGTACAAGTTTGGGGTGAATTTCTTGTTCCTGGAGGATTTCTGTTTCATCCTAAAAAGAACAATATTCCTATTCCGGCATTTGTTCCATCTAATATTTGCCTATCTAATGAAGCGCAGATTCCTAATCGGCCAATGGTCTTTCCTCAGCTAATGACGGCCGATTTGTCCAGGTTTAGAGCATTGTTCCACAAACTCAGTAGAGGCACAAACAAGAAACTCTCCCTCCTGATCTGAATATTAGATTTCAGTCACCAAGGTCTCCAGTGAAGCAATCAACTGGTGCTGCGGTTAACTCTCAACAGACGGACTTGGCCCTATAACTTTGAGGATTGATGTCTTTGTGTTGCTTTGCTTGTTCAATAGTAATGTGCAGTGCGTATGCTAGCCATTCAGCCAGGGATGTTGTCATCAGTTTCGGATCAGCATTAGGAGCTTTGGTTGTTGTCAGAAGATTGGTTTGCGATCAATTAAAGTCGTTAGACTTACTGCTGTCGGAGTTAGCTTCACTCTGTTGTACGTGGAATTAGAGCAGCGTGCGCCGATGAAGTCTGGACGTGCAGCTTATTTATTTGTATGGAATTAAATTGTTGTGCATGAGGTTGTCCTCAGTCAAGTGATCAAAAAAAGATCTCTCAGCTTCGTACTTGGATAGTTGTTGGTCATGCATTGGTTGCAGAACTTCGGTGACTTGCGGTTGGCAGTCAATGCATGAGTAATGAAGTGATGGTGGGACGCTATGTTAGTCGTGGACAGTGTAGAGTGCGGCATGCTCATGTAGTAGGCTGGTTGCTGTTATGAAGCGCAATAGTGAACGTGTATAATGTGCTCGGTAGGTTGTGTCGAGTGTGGGCTGCTGAAGATTATGTTGTATTTTTAGTTTCTGCAGGGGATCCCCTGATTTATGTTATTGTTTTTTTTCTTTTATAAAGTCCAAATCAAATCCTATCATATCTATTGTATCTTATTAAACTAGATTCAAATTTTATTCAAATCTAATTTAACTAAACTCAAAAATAAAGACATAGGTATCTACTGAGACTTGAACCCATGACCTCTAACTAAATCCATTACAAATACTTTGCTACTTTTCCTTTAGACCGTTGGTCTGTATTTTAACATTTATTACTATTAAATTATATTTAAACTATTTGATTCCCTAAACTAGAAATTTTTTAACCAAACTAAAACTAAAACTAACACTAAAACTAATGATTCCTGATATAAATTACTTCCTAAAAATCTACGAAATTTTTATGATTTTTCCTGTTCTTATTTTTTTAGTATTTTCATTATTTGTTAATTTTTTATTATTATTTTTTATTAATTTTTTTTTGTTATCTTTGAATTAAAACCCTTTTTGTAAAAAATAAAAATTAAAACTACGGAAGGGCAAAAATTAGATGTCTACAAATACCAATCAATGTAAAGTGATCTTTTTAGTTTCATGGGTAAATCTTGAAAGCCCCTTTGGCAGTGCATTACATTAGGGCTAGACCAGGGGTGGAGTCAAATCCAACTCCTATTTGTCGGATAGCCTAGTTCCTTTTGAATAGGGATTGGCTTGGTTTAGGTTAGTTCACTCGGTCCAGCAATTCAATCAGCCAATTTTCGCCCCATAAACAGTCTTTTTTTTTTGGGAAAAAGAACATATTCTTTTATCTTTATTTTTAATTAAAAAATCACTAATAAATTATAAGAATTTAAAATTTTAACTATTTTACCATATTAATTATTGAGTACAAAAATTAATAATTTGCACTTTTTACAATGCACAATTATTATTGTATGCCTGAGAAAACTTCTTTTTATAAACAGCATTTTAAGGAAAATTTATCAATATAATTAATGTGAGACTAAATTTATGATAAGTAATACTCATTGTGATCTTTATTATTTGAGAGAAAACTTTAAAAAACAATGTAATTTATTTAGAAGTGAACCAAGTATTATAAAAAAAACGCCATCTATCTAATATTTATAATACACTTTTCCTTTTATATATAATATAAATATATTCCTTACGAGTTTTAATTGCATTAAATTATAAATATACAAGTATTTTCATATATTATTAAAATATATTAATTTATAAAAGTATTTGCTTTCTAAAAAATTAAGCAAGATTATATGAAACTTGTAATATTTTATACCCTAAACTCTTTTAATTATTAAAGTAATATATTTTATATCATAACTATTTATTTTCGCCAATATTAAAATATATATTTTTAATGATTATTTTTCTTATAAACTCATATATATTGTTCGATTTTCGTATCAATTTATAGATGTAAGTAATAATATATAATTAATCTTATTTTATATTTTAATTACAAGAAATACTTATGTTTAATTTATCTAAAATTGTATTTTTTTTTATTTCCAAGTTAAAATCAATTAGTTGAACTGTTAGTTCTTAAACTAGGGCTTGGACCTACTGGTTTTAACAAGTCAAGGATGCTGAACAACAGCAACCTGCCAAGCTTAATGGATCAAGCTATGACTTAGGCTCATGACTTATGAATCCGAATTGGTTCATGGGCCTAACCCATCCCATCCTTAGGTTTAATTAGGGATCACTTACAATGCATAAAAAAAAAAAAAAATTATGGAGAGAAGATAAAGTTAACATGGACATTGGATCATGGGATGGAGGAGGCTTTATATTCATTTTCGAGAATGCAACTGAAAGGTACAAGTTTAATTAATACTTGTTAAAATCATAAATCAACAATACAATTTTACAAATTTATAATTTTATGATATTCTTCTTAGTTGAAATAAATGTAAAATTGCTTATATGTAAACTTTTGGTAAAATTATAAAATTTGATATACCATTCTAAAAACTTACTATCTTATCGGTTTTATACAATTTTACTAATTTTATGCATTTAACTAAACAGTAAGATTAAAATTTTGACAACTATATGTTTCAAACGAGAATGAAAACTACTTTAGTTTTGGTACCACAAGGACTATGTTTCTACGTGGTTTGTTATGGCCCCAACAGATCAACTCGATGAATATACGATGCTAACTACATTCTTTGATTAACAACCCATTATGTGGGAAAAATTATTCAATTATACCAATAGGTCATGTAGATCAATAAATAGCATATAAGTATTAATAATTTTTAAATACGAGATAATTGAGGTACATAGTTTTAAAAAAAATACCAATTATATTTTTGTATGTCAAAGATTTATTGGTATTTTCATGTCACTCATCAATTTACGTAGCATTTTATTATATTGAAGCTTTTTCAAAAAGTACCAATTATACTTTCATATATTGAAGCTTTATTGGTATTTGCATGCCACTTTTCAATTCACATGGCATGTTAATATATTAAAGCTTTTCTTGTTTGTAGAGATTCCAAAGGAGGTAACACCAATAGATACTTGACTAGATACCATTAATGTGTGAGAAGGGTAACAATTTCTCCTAAACTAATGGAATCGTATTGAACTCTTTACTTTTTGGAACAATTTTGACCTATAAGAACTCTAAAAATTCCTTATACCGTCGCATTATCTTTTTCAGAAACTCTACACTCTAAGGAACTCTACCTTTTATCCTTAAGTTTATTCCTCAAAGTTACTTAACACTTCTTTATATTTTTACGAGCCTTATACTATAATTTTTAAATCACTATTTATAATATCTTGTAAATAAAATTTTATTATCAATAAATGTAATATTGGTATAATATAATAAATGTTACATTTGTAAATTAATGTTATATTTTTCCATTATTACTAAATATCATTTTGTCTATTTTTTTTTAAGGAAAAAGGGGACATCCCCTATGCATTGTATTCCTCATGAACGTCCGAATGTTCCTATCATTATGTTTGACGAACTTTTAATAGAGTAAAAATTGAAGGAAGTATGTGGTAAGGAAAAGAAATACAATTTTTATATATGTTTAGATATAAAAAGTGGAAATTGAAGGAAATAAATGGAAATATTTTCTTTTTACATATTTGGTTAATGTAAGGATATGAAATGAAGAGAAATAAAATAATAGCTAGACTAAATTAGCCTCTATAGACTTCTTCCTTTTTTTTTTTATTTCTCTTTCATTTCAAGACTAGATTTATAATTTCAAAAGATTTCCACGCTTTTCCATTGATTTCTCTCCAAATTTGGAGAGAAAGAAGAGGGCTTCTATAGCAAAAACAATTCCATCTCTTTCCAAGCCTTTTATCTCATTTCAACACCAATCAAATATATAATTTTCTCTCACTTCCACCTACGTCCTTAGTTGTTATTTTTTTTATTTATAATTGTCAAAATCGTGATTTTACTGTTATTTTAAATATATAAAATTAATAAAATTATACAGAACTAGTAAACTTATAGAATCATAAATAAAAATTTATAATTTTACTAAAAGCCTACATATAAAAAATTTTAAATCTATTTTAATTAATAAAAATATTATAAAATTATAAATTTGTTGAATTGTACTTTTAACTTGTAATTTTAATTACTATTTTCTACCTATCAAAACACAACATACAGATCGTTGGTCTTAGTACCCTCTCTATGGGTGAATACTAGTGTAGAGTCATGTGCATACAGTATGCATACGATGAAGATGATGAAATAGTATGCCAACTTTTCTAGGGAACTAAGAATGGTCTATCAAGCTTTATAAACAAAAGGAATAGGCATGGCATTCTTGTGCGATATTGCCCTAATAGCAATGATGAGTTGACATGTTTTTCCTTGAAAACGATGGATTTTTGCATTTCGTAAGAATTCTAAGAAGCTTAATCAAACTAGCAATAAAATAAGTATTATACCCTACTCATTATATTGCTTTGTCAAGGGAAAGATGGAAATTTGATCCCAGTGTCTCTTGCTCTCATACTATGATAACTTAAAAGGTGTGTTCTACTTCTCTAAATGTTTCAATTTGCTAACGATGTTGGGTTTTATCTTTATTACTAAAAATCGATATTTAACTACCATAAAGTGGACAAAACCCAACATAGTGATCCAATTTCTTGGTTGTACTTTCTGAAAATTTCATGTAGAATTTTAAAGATAAGTGGATGAATATTCTTATATTAATTTGTGTCTAATTTAGTCAAACACTTACGAGAATGTTTTTCCATATTAGGTGAAAAAGGGGAGAGAAAATAATGGTTTAACAATTATCAATGTTGAAGTTATGACTAATCTGAAGAAATAAGGGCCTAATTACATAATCTAGGCCCTCTAGCCCATCGGGCTTATTGAGTCTATTGAAATACCACAATGAATTATTGTCTCGTTTATTAATCCAATCAACTTTTGCTAAATGCTTTGTTTCACAGAGGCGGCGCTTTGCTATCTTTATACCTTATTCACTTGAGGGTAATCGAAATTTCATTCTTTGTTCATTCTTTATTATAGCGTTCACTTGGTTTTTTGTCTCCAAATCACAATTCCCTAAGAATTTCTATTATGTGAAATTAAGTAATATGGATTCTTTAATTCAACCAAAGAATCACGATTCCTCATAATATTTCATATTTTTTTTTCCAAAAATGATTTTATATCAATTTAATGATGACCACCACTATTGTCACCACCACCTACTGCTGTTGCTGCTGCTATTACTATCATCACCACCTATTACCGCCGTCGCCGTCGCCACCGTTGTTACCACCACCAATCGTTACCGCTACCGCTACTACTATCACTGCCACTATTACCATCGCCACTAACACTACCCATCATTATAACCATCACCACCAACCCTAATATTGTTACCACCACCAACCCTATCACTGTTACCACCACCATCACTTACTGCTACCTCTACTACCATTGCTTGCAACCATAATTACCGTCAACCACTACCGCCACAGCTGAGTACTACTGCTACAGCTGACCACTACCACCACCACTTATTACTTTAAGATTGTTTGAGAAAAAAATGAACTAAAGGTAATTTAGTCATTAAAGTTTTATTATATGTTTACTCTTAAGTTGTTTATAAATTCAACTAAATAAAATAATAGGTATTACACTCTTATTACATTTGTTAGGAATTCCAATTCTATTCCCCCCTTATTCTATTCAATGAAGCGATGAACAAACCATAATTTTAATTTTATTCATAAAATTGATAAAGTGTTTGTCATTTATAAACACTCACCAACTCATTAGACCCTCAAAAGGTAATTTTAGTATAATGTACAAAAATAAAAAGTTAATCATGAATACAAATAGAAATTACTTCGATTTTTTAATTTTCGTTTTATTGAAAAACACTCATTATTGTTATTGCATATATTAGTTATTATTTTATAAAGCCGATTGTTTGAGATCGATTACACACTTAGAAAAGAAATGAAAATGGATAAGTATAAATTTTCTTCATGTTAGGCTTTTATAAAAATAAATATAATCCAATGGATCTAGTTTTATATAAATCTCTATTAATATAATATTGAACTCCGCATGAATAGAATAAGACTATATTGGTTTCCATTTCCATTATATTAAAAAAAGAAAAGAAAAATTACGAATAAAGTGCAAATATGCCTTATTATATTTCTTTTATGTGCGCTTAGCTTTTTAATTGAAATTAAGTATTTAAATCCCATATCTTTAAAAAATTGCAGCATTTAATTTGTTATATCAATAGTGTAAGAAATAGATGTATCTTTAAAGTATGTCTACTTGGTATACAAAGATTTGCACTAAAACAAGTTCCCAATGTGGTATTAAGACTAACTGATTATTTTCTATGCTTTTATCCTGTATTGTTAATATTACAACTTAATATGGTATAATTCTATATAAATAGATGCAAGTTTTTACAATTTCATTGAAAATTTTGCTATAAATTTACATGGCTTTTTGCCTAAAGTTTCTTTTCTTCTTTCGTGTTTTGTGTGTGTGTCTGCGCGTACATTGTTCTAATTTTTTATTTTTTATTTTATTTTTTGTAACGAGTTAAAAACTTAAGTTTATGTTTGTAAGAAAAGGAAAATTATGTAAGCGGATTCACAATCTCGAGTCCATAAACTTGGCCTAGAATTGGCTGTGGCCTGGCAAATCCTAGCTTGCCGTTTTTGTGAATCGTGGTAGGGTTTACACTCATAACCCATAATACTTGACATCGAAAATAAAATTTTAATCCTAAACATTAACCAGCTTTTGTATTTGAGATTTTAAATTTCAAATTTTTTGTTTGAATCCTCAAAAGTTTTTCAACTTTTATTAAATATATATATATATATTTATATATAAAATTAGTTGAATTTTCCATCAAGGGTGGTGAATTAAAATTGTCATTACCTCGTGAAAGTATCTATTTACTTAGCCATCCCAGAAAGATAAACGTTGGCATAAATTTTACTTGCCTCAAAGGAACTATAGTTCACATTAATCTACTAGGAGAAGGTAATTATAAAATGTTATGATGAAAAGAAAAAGGAAACACTAACAACATTTTTCCACGGGATTACAGCTAGTGTTGTAACTCATAGTTACATTACAACACGCTGAATCCACTACTTAATTCGTCAAATAAAATATTTAAAGGTAATGCAGTCTTTACAAATAATGATCGACTAATTTCCCGAAAGTCAATCTAATCTGCCTAGCTGAAATTTCAGAAACCGACAAGTCATTACATGACCTGCTTGAGGATGATTCAGAATCTGTTGTTGTTTGCAGTGGAAATGAATCAAATCTAAGGACTCTATATTTTACTCAAGTTCTTTTTAAGAACAATTGGGTCGAATTCAAGCTGCTCAAGCACTGACTACCCCTGAAATTTGTTGAAACATCATCAAGATCATGTGACTGCAAGTTCATGGAGTGATCACACTCATAGAAGGCTATGTTCTTCTTGCTATTGATGATCTCTAGCAAAATCACCCCAAAATTAAACACATCCGACTTCTCAGAGAAGAGACCATCCGTTAAATATCCTAGAGACATGTAACCACTAAACGTAATTTGCCTAATCTCAGTCATTGGATTAATGAAAAACAATTAAACATGATGAAAGATGGAGAACAGAACACGTTACTATTTTCCAATAACCCTTCTAGTTTTAACTCAGGTTTCGTTCTCACTAAGAATTCTTGCCATGCCAGAATAGAATATCTTAGGATTTGAATCTGCATCTAGCAAGATGTTACTTGTTTTTAGATCACAATGAATAATCCTTAGTCTAGAGTGGCTGTGAAGATATAAGATCCCTTACTCTAATCCAAAATTTATCTTTTGTAGGATCTGTTTTAACAATAAGGCTTCTTGTAATGTTAATTGAAGTTGTTGGTTGTGGGAACAAAAGAGATGGATTGGATGTGGCTTGCTCCAAATATCACGCACTCCTTGCTCAACGATCGTCCTACAAAAAGCTCTTTGCGATTTTGTCCATGAGGGCTCTTCTATCCTTAAGTTAGCCATGAGAGATGATGAGGGAAATGGAGGATGCGTTTGAGCGTTTGTGAGTGTGTTTAGGGGAACTCTCGGGAGTGCTTACGACCCTTAGGAATAGAGAGAATTCCAAGAGGAGAGAGAAGAAGATCATGTACCTTTGGCTCCTTGCCTTATTTATAGTCCAAGGAGCTTACCTATCAAGAATACATCTTATCCTTAGGTTTGGTCGTACAAGGTGGTTGCAAAGGACATGCTCTACAAGGGGGACAAAATGGCTCTATCACTTGGTCGACTATAAACATGTTGACAACCACGTTTGAAACTTGTGAGTTACGAGATGATTAGGGTGGCTTGAGGAGGTCACGTGATTAGGGATGTCCTGAGCTCATTGGTCAGGTTAGCATCTTCGTTTTGTGGAGTAGCTTAGGTTGCATGGGTAAGACGAGGTGTTCAAACTAGGCTTAATAGCTCGGACTAGGCCTTAGAGGCCTAGGTCCAAAATTACCTATCAACATAAGTAGTAAATCTAAATCCAGCCTTCTTCAGTTGTAACTTGATTTCCTAGAAATAACAAGGTCAAAGGGTATTAACTCCATTAATCATATACCAAGGTCCATGTAGAGCTTATTAGAGAATAATTATTCTAACTTGCATTATTCTTCCATTGGTTACAACCAGAATATGAATCAACAAGGAAATTTCTTTATGAAGCAGTAAATAACATATGCCATGCCAAGTTGATGTGTGGCAACCCAAAAGAGAAAGAGAATTACAACAAACGAAGGAAATAAATATGATTGTAAATTAGATGAGTCGAATTGAGCTTTTGAAAGCTCAGTTTTAGCTCATTTAGAAATTCTTGAGCTTGACCTAAGTTGAACTTTTATCGAGTTTGAAAAGTTATAACCTCGAGCTTGTTAAGGAATCTAGAGCTTTACTTCAACTCATTTATTTAAATAAGTTTGAGCTCAATTTTGAACAAAATCTTGAAATCAATTTGAAAATTTCAAATAATTCCTTTTTTTGATAATTTTTTTAATTATAGTATTCTCATCCTTATATTCATATATTATATTTTTTATTTAATATTATTTTTACTATAACATATCGGCTTGTGAGTCTATTCATGAGTCTGTTTGTAAGCTGATTCGTTAATAATATAAACGATCTTACTCTCGACTTTCTAGCTTGAAACTTTATTTTGAACTCAAACTTGGCCCGCTTATGAATTGAGTTTAAGCTAAGCATAGTTTAAGTAGTTCACGAGTGGCTCAACCTAATTTATATGCCTAGAAATAAATAGAAGTTGAGAGGCTATAAAAGTAATATAGTTTTTTAATTTTTCCATTATTGCATCCAATAATAATGATTTAAGACTTGAAATTCAAACATTCTACTTTCACAAATGAAGCTGATATTATGTTTTACGAATCAACATGCATGTTACTTTCCATAAAGGGGAAAAAAATACTAAGAAATGGTATATCAATCTTATAACTTACCTTGAATCTTGATATATGTTTATTTTTAAGATATATACATATGTATACACTTGTATGTATCATGGGTGAATCATTGTGCTATGCTATAGTTAGACTTGGACAAGATGTAGTTTGTTTAGTTCACTTCTCTAGTGTTTTGAATTAAAAAATATGGTTGGGGTTCAAGAATCATTTTTAACCAACAAAAGATGATTTGGTTTGATTTAGATTGAACCATAAAATAGTTAGTTAGTTAGCAAAAAGTTACCATTTGAAGATGTGAAATGGTTGAAAACTTGATTGTAGATGTGATGTTATTATGACCCTAAATGTAAAGTAATTGCTTTCATATATGCATGTGATGAGGTAGTAGGTTTAAGTTGCAAAATATTCATCAAAGTCTTAACTCTATACATGATCACTCCATGTTAAACATCCCTCTATGGTCCTCAAATAATAGCTTTCTTAGTTATGGAATGAAAGAGACTTTAGGAAAGTCCGTAGATGCAAAAGAAATCGAGCAAGCTACAAGATATGTTGACTTGAAAAAAAATAAATAAATAAAACAAGCAATAGTGGATTGCATGCAATATCTTATACTATATGTTAGGATATTGTTTATCCATTAGTGATTGAGTTTGTAAATACCATTTTTGAGACCAGGAGAATACCTAAGAGATTAACAAGGTAACTAATTGTCTTGATCTATAAGTTTATAGGGGCAAACTCGTTAAAGGATGTTAGATCGATTAGCCTATGCACAACAATCTATAGTGATTAGATCATGGATTGAGGCATTTTCTTAATGAGTTGATTAGCCTTATGCAATCAAGCTTTATATTGAGCCATAAAGTAAGCTAATAACGTTATTCTAAAGTTGATAATGTAGTTGATAATCTAGTAGAGTATTGAGAGAATGAGTAGGGATTTTTCATGGGGAGCTTCATATGAGAAATGTGCTATCCATTGGTTTGGTTGGAATAAGATCAAATTGCCTAAGAAATAAGGTGTATTTGGGTTACTAGACATCTAATGAGAAACATGGCTACAATTGCCAACCATAATTGGAAAGTTAAAAAGAACGAAACCTTGTAGGCAAGGGATGAACGTAAAAACATGGAATTAGGTACGAAGGAGGGTCGAACTTTCAGGATTTAAATTAATATTAGAATTATGCAAAGAAAAATATCTACTTGTTATTATAATAATAGTACATCTTATAAATACACAGTAGGAATTTATTAACAAGTGTTTCTACAACACAAATACTAAATAGAAAAGGAAATTTAAACTTTTTTATGGAATGGTCACAGTTACTCGTTGTATTTCATAAAAAGTTAAAAGAATAAACTTTTTAACTTTTTATTGGGACATATATATATATTAATTAAAATGTCATTTTATAAAAAATAAAATCACAATGTAAAACTCATGTAAATTATGTTATTAACAAAAGTGAATTGCAATAAATATTTAAACAAAAATTGCATATATAATGAAAATGACAACACAATGTAAAGAATAGTATTCTAATTTCTTTGTAATGACTTTACTGAAATGATTTGATAATGTTGTTGATACTGAATTTTGACCTGGCCCGAGGACTAATGTCATGCTCTGAAAATGTGAAATCGTAACAATCCTACCATGTGAACCATCTTAGAATAAAAGCTAATCTTATAACTGCTATCATAGATTTAGTCCACATCAAGTAAACTCAACTCAATCCTTTTAACGTATTCAATTCTATACCTGTCTATTATAAACCTATAGTGGAAGCTTGGAAGATAATTGTAAAAATTTGATTTTGTAACTGATGTTTTTCCAAAGATTTGAGTTTGGAAAGTGGTATACGGTAAAATATTAAAAAATTACTAGTAGTTACAAAGTTACATTTGTAAGGAAAACAATAACAAATCCAAGAAAAGGGGTACAAAAGTCTACAATCTTACAAAAAAAAAAAAATAGCAATATATTAGTAGAGGAAAACTAGCGGGTCATGTAAGGAAAACCTTAGTATTTCCCTAAAGGTTAGTAAAATCGACGTTCGGGACTTAGTTCAGCTAATTCTTTACAACCTCACTTCCCGACCCCACATGCAATCTTCTGGATTTAGATGGTATGTTGATAATCTAATATGAACTTGCAAGACGGCTATAGGAAATGAATGACAACTTGCTTAGTAAATGCTATGCATGTATAAGTAGATGCTATCACACAAGTTATCCGGTTCTTTGTGAGATTAGAAAAATTGTATTCACTCTAATTTTGGTATAAGAATTTGATGTTGTGCACTCATAAATCAAAACCAAAATGGGGCCTGTGTAATGGAGAACACCCTTCTCCTGAGACACCTTTCGAACCATGACCCCTAACCTTACCGTAAGCCTTATAATTAAGTGTTCGAAATTTAATCGAAAAAAATGTAGGATGATCGGGTAAGTTATTTAATCGAGCCTAAATTTTATAATAAAGATAGGAATATTAGTAAAAGTGATTCCATAAGTTTAGATTTAGGAAAATAAATAATAAAATAATTAATATTATAATATCGAATTATATGTGAATTTCTAGTTATTTATCAGAAATACGTAAAACGAGTTCTGATAACTAATGAATCAATAGAGATAAATTATATGCATACTAAAAATCATAAAATAACATAAATAATATTTAAAAATATTTATTTGTACCATATATATATTTACGTGTAGGTTAAAATACGCGAAATTACCTAAAATACTCGAAATATGCTAAAATAATACTAAATAATTAAAGAAAATTCATAAATAGTTAAAGAAAAATTAAGAAAATTATGGAAAAGCATGAAATTGTCTAGAACATAGGCGTAGCAAGCTAGAAATGGAAGATGGAAATTCAACAAATAGGATTTGGTCATTTAAAAAGTGAAAAAGTAAGAGATAAAAGGCATATAGTGATTAGAAAATGAAAGAAAAACCCTAACCACCTCTATAAATTCAGCAACCACATATCAAACTTCATTTTGGTTAGTTGGAAACCAGAAAAAAAATTAAGAGAGCTTAAGAAGAGAGGAGAGAGTATTTTTATAAATAAAATAACAAAATAGTTTGCATTTAGAGTTTATAAAGGCAACCCATATCCGACAACCACTTGGAGAGGCCACCATTACCAGATAGTGGACTCCATGCCAAGAGTTGTAGACATGAAGCCACTGTTGGTGGTTAGAAGCTTATTAATTGGTAAGTTTTGATTTATCTTTTAAAATTCTTTAATTTATTAAAAATATCAAATATGCATGAAAAATTATGAAATTTGGTTTCCCTAGATATTTTTGTATATAGAATTAGAATATCAAACCAGATTTTTAAAATTATAAGTGCTTATATAGGAACCCTTAAGAATAGACCTGATTCTAACGAATTTTGTATAAATTTTCAAAAATAGTAAATAATATTATTTCGAGCTAATTTTTTTGTGTACATATTCCTCATATAATATATTTAATTTACATAAAAATAATTTTTGATAAACTATATGTTTAGTATTCATTAAAATTACTTTTGTTAAATCTGTTATATTTTTCATATGAAAGAATAATAGTTTTTTTTTTATTAAATTCCTTACTGAATCTGATTTTCAATGAAATCTAAAGCTTAGTTATGATTTTGGGAATATCTAATTTGAATCTTATAATTTTATTTGGTTATCTACCTAATTTAAGCTAATTTTTAGCAAAATCGAACCTCAAATTAACATTTCAAAAAATAATATATATTAAACTATCTTAGTACTTTTCATGGTCATAATATAGCAACCATAATTTAATAAGTATAATATATTTTTCGTAGCTTTAATGGAGCTTGGATACTAATTATTATATATTTACCTAGAGTTTATGCATAATATGTACTAAATATGTAGATAAAGAGGTATATTTAAGTTAAATTTGTGATTTAGGTTCAATTAGGTATAAATACTAATTTAGAATATAATTAGACATCTTAACATGTTATTGGTAGTGAAAGATAACATATGTAGTGTTATAATTGTTAAATAGGTGATATAAGTATATAATATGCAATAATACATAATATGTGTATATAGGAAATAAATAATTGGAAAATATTAGATAAAAATTTATGATATTATAACAATGGGAATATGATATAAATCTAATTTGGAATGGAAGTTTATGAAATTACCTGAAAAATATAAGTTATTCTTATATATTTACCTAGAGTTTATGCATAATATGTACTAAATATGTAGATAAAGAGGTATATTTAAGTTAAATTTGTGATTTAGGTTCAATTAGGTATAAATTCTAATTTAGAATATAATTAGACATCTTAACATGTTATTGGTAGTGAAAGATAACATATGTAGTGTTATAATTGTTAAATAGGTGATATAAGTATATAATATGCAATAATACATAATATGTGTATATAGGAAATAAATAATTGGAAAATATTAGATAAAAATTTATGATATTATAACAATGGGAATATGATATAAATCTAAATTGGAATGGAAGTTTATGAAATTACCTGAAAAATATAAGTTATTCTTATATCGGGAGTAAATTCAATAGCTAAATTAGAATTATGGTATATTGTATAGACTAAAGTGGTAGTTAGAGACCAAATACAATATTTAGAATATCCAAGTATAATGTGATTAATTTCATATTATGACTCAAAACAAGATCTTAAGATTACATATAACACTCGTAGTTGGAATTGAATTAGAACCTAAATTGGAACCGGATTCTCAAAATGGAATCAGAACCTAGCTTAAATTAAGAATAAGTGTAAAAGACAAACCTAAATGATTAGGTATAACAAAACCCTAAATTGAAGATAATAATAAGAATTTCAGAATAAAACCTATCTATGATAGTTATGTGGAAACTAAAATAATATTTATATTATAAGGGTTATCGGCGATGGCCTGTACGAGTTGCACCTTGAGTGAGCAAGCGGGAAGTCCAAGTAAGTTGGGATTAATATATTACTGTCTTTTGGAGTACTAAATAGTACTCAGAGGTTTGAAATTGTACTTGGTTGTGTTTGCTAGATAGTTGACTATGTGCATGCCTATGCATGCTTATTTTTTAGTTTGATGATATCATTCTAGTTTACTACTTTATCTTGTATTTGTTTGAAATGATTGAATACCTTAAACCGAATCTAATTAAATATATGACTTATAACATAACTCTAAATTGGATCTTCATAGCAACTTATTAAGGAAAACATTAAGGTTCTCCAACCAAATACTGACCCTTTTGAAAGGGATAGCGCTGGATAGCATAATAGGCCCTTTCTTCATCCTTAGTCAAACTTAGTGACTGGTAAGAAAGTAGTAGTAAGGGTAAAGTTAATGATTCCAAGGTAGTGGTAGGAGGAGCGGTGTCTCCATTACACAAGCTTAGATTTGGTCGTGAGCTGTTGTGTAACATAGAAACTCCTTAACCCGAATTAGAGCAGATGTAATTTTTCTAATCTCACAATGAATCAAACAACATTGTGTGATGGCATTTGATTATACATGTATTGCATCTAACTAAATTGGTTAATAACCCTATTTGTGTTTGATGTATAGTTTTAAGTCTCCGTTCTAACTTACTGAGCAATTAGTTGCTCATATCTCTATAGATGTTGTTGCAGGTGCTACCTAAGAAGCGACTAAATAACTACCCTAAAGCTAGTAACTATTGATCCGAGTAATGCAAGTATGGTAACATTATTTACTGTAGAGAGAATTTGTCATATATATTGATCATGAATTGCTAAGATATCTCTGAAGTTAGACTAAGTTGTTGAGGCGACAGGCGAGATGGGTTAAATTCCTCGAAGGATTTAATTTTGTAATAAAGTATAAGCAAAGAAATAGCAACGTAGTTGTAGATTCTCTTTTGAAGAATTGTGCGATTTTATTAGAACTACAGCCCAAACCGTTTGGGTTTGCAAGTATCAAAGAACAGTACTTTGATGATTCACATTCTAAACCCATAATTTTGAGATGTGTCTATGGAAGGGCGGTGGAAAAGTATCATGTAGAGGATGGCTACTTGTTCTGAAGCGAAAAATTATGTGTGCCGATTTGTTTACTGAAGAAGTTGCTGATCAAGGAAGCTCACGATGGAGGACTCTCCGGACATTTTGGCGAAAGTAGGACATGTGAATTGTTGAATGGCTAAGAATGAAGAGAGACGTGCATCAAGTTATCGAAAATTGTGTCATGTATAAGAAGGCTAAGTGATAAGTCTAGCAAGGGAGGGTAATGCCCTTACCTGTTCTGATGCGTCTCCGGGATCAAACACATGGAGAGATACCACAACGAACGAACCAAAATAAACAAGAAAAAGGTTAGCAAAGTCTGGGTAGCTACCGAATGGATATGACACACCACTTGATCTTGCTCAGCTTATAATCCATCGGATATGATACACTGGTCTGAATTAAAGGGTCACTCGCCACTACTCCTTGCTAAAGGGAATAGATAAGAGTTGAATAACGAGAACACTAAGGTTGCTCAAATGAGTAATTTCTGTATTTAAGGATGATTATTTATGTACAAGGAAAGTGGGGGTCTATAAACTTGCCCGCTAGGGTTATTTTACATGTATGAAAAGATAAAAAGGTATCTTACAATTACGTTACATGAATCGTACTAAAAAGGGGTAAAAAGGACAAATAATATTCAATAAAGAAAGGAAAGAATCATTCTGGAACGTTGTATCAGAAAGTACGTGTCATTTGATGGCTGTAAGTCAGGAGTATGATACAACATAGGTAGAAATAAGAAGTGCTGGTAGTTAGGGGCCGACCTAATCTGGATCAGGTTAGAAGCCAATCGGTTTGGTTAGGAAGTCAACTAAATTGGAGTTAGGTTCTAGTGATTGGTTGGAGATTTTAGCTTGGCTAGCCTTTACTGGGTTACCTTCAGTTGGGTAAGAGCATGCTGGATTAACGTGAGGATCTGACAAATAGGTTGGTAGGAGGTTGGATTGGGATAAGAGTCTTCGTTTCGGCTATGGTTTAGAGCTAGTATTTTTTGTATAAGCCCTTAAAGTCCTCTAACTCGGCTTTTTGTAATTGATCCAGGGGGTTGATACCTATTACCTGCTTGGGGGTTAGAAAGATTTGTCCTCAAAACTGAAGCGGTTTTTGCTCATTCTTTTAGGGCACTCGTAGGGTTTTCTTTGGTTGGTTGGTGGAGAATCAGATTGGACACATTGAAGGTAGAAGAGACATCATAGTTATCAGGCAACTCAATCTGGTAGGCGTTACTATTGATCTTCTTTAGGACCTTAAATGGTCTATTAGCTCGAGGAGATAGTTTGCTTTGTCTTAAGTATGGGAATTGCTCTCATTTGAGGTGAATCCATGCTAGGTCTCCTGGTTAGAAAGAAATAGTTCTGCAGATTCGGCTACTAATCTCTTGTTGTCTTTGATTGAACTTAACGATCTTCCTTGTGACAAATTAGTGTAGCTCATGCAATTCTTAGGCGCCATCCACTCTGAATTGAATTTCTTCAGTACTTATTAGGGTACCAATCATATCCAAGGGAATTATGGGGTTAAGGCCATAGACAATCTCGAATGAGGTCTTCCTAGTAGTGCTATAGATAGTTCGATTGTATGCGAACTCCACAACTGGTAGGTACAGATCCCAATCCCTTAAGTTCTTTCTTACAACAGCTTTGAGCAGATTACCTAGTGTCTTATTCACTACTTCAGTCTGGTCATTAGTCTGAAGGTGGTTATTAGAGCTGAATACTAGTTTGGTCCTAAGTCGTCTCCAAAGGGTTTTCCAAAAATAGCTCAAGAATTTTGTATCCCGATCTGAGACAATCGTCTTTGGTACTCCGTGTAGTCGGATAATCTCTTATAAAAACAAATCAGCAATATATAAAGCATCGTTTGTCCGATGGCACGAAATGAAGTGCGCCATCTTGTTGAAATTGTCCACTACAACGAGAATAGAATCTTTCCTTTTGGATGTCAGGGGCAACCTTAGGACAAAGTCCATGCTGAGATTGGCCTAAGGTAAAGTTGGCGTCGACAAAGGCATGTACTCTCTATGGCGTTCTCTCTTCCCCTTAGCATGTTTACACACTTCATAACTACCAACTACGTTGTGGACATCCTTAGCCAAACTTGGCTAATAAAAGCTCTCCTTCAACAGATAAGCGGTCTTGACCTCCCTAAAGTGGCTTGAAAGTCCACCGTTATGAGCTTCCCGGACCAACAGTTCTCGTGTGGAGCAGTTTGGAATACATAGCTTATGGTCCTTAAATAGATAATCGTCCTTAAGATAATATCCCTTAATAATTACCCCCGCTTGGCACTGTTCAACAACGAGACCAAAGTGAGGGTCAACAGCATACTGCTCCGTGATGAGTGAGAACCCCAATAATTTTGTCTATAAAGTGGTTAACAAAGTTTGCCGTCGTGATAGGGTGTCGGTAACTACATTTGCACTTCCCTTCTTATGCCGAATGACGAACGAGAACCTTTCCATGAATTCCATCCATTTGGCCTGCCTCTTAGAGAGTTTGTTCCGATTCCCAATATGCTTTAATGATTCGTAATCAGTGTAAATAATAAACTCTTGTAGTAGCGGGTAGTGTTGCCAAATAGTGAGGGCTCGGAAAAGAGAGTACAACTCTTCTCATATATGTCACGCTCCGAAGCGGCAGAGTCGTAACAGCCCCGCCGTGTAAACCACCCTAAGATAGAAGTTGGCCTTACAACCGCTATCTTAGACCTAATCTACACAAGGCGTCCACGACTAACCCGCTTTGAAGTAGACAATTTGTAATTTAAACAAATCATTTAAGAAAGTGAGAAAAGTTATATATAGTCACTATAATTCAGTTATTACATTAATCAGAAATGAAAAGTAAAACATGTTTTGATTCTTCAATGTTTTTCCTCACTCCCCAGGATCCAGCAGTTGCTAGCTTCAGAGTAGTTGTTGCCGCTTCTTAGCCAGCACCTGCACGATGTCTATAGGGATGTGAGCAACCACAGCTCAGTAAGTTAGGACGGAGGACTTAAAACTATACCATACACACAACAAGGTTTTCAATCACTTATTAGGTGCAATGCATGTGCAAGTAAATGCCATCGCACGACGTTGTCCAGCCCATCGTAAAATTAGAGAAATTACGCCCGCTCTAATCCGGGTTGAGGAGTTGCCGTTAATGCAACAGCTCACAACCAAACCCAGGCTTGTGTAATGGAGACCTTGCTCCTCCCGTGACTACCTTCGAACCACTGCCTTCACCCTCGCCGCGACCTCCTCTCCTGTCACTTAGTTCGACTGAGGATGAAGAAGGGACCATTTTGCAATCCTGCGCTATCCCTTCCGAAGGGGTCGGTATTTGGTCGGAGAGTCCTAAGTTCCCCTAACGGGTTGCCATGCATATTCGATTATGATTACTGGTCATATATTTGATTAAGTCCAGTTCAGGGTGATCAATCATTACATACAATTCATACAACATGTGCTAAAGCAACAAACAGAATCATTGCATCACCCATAATCAAGCACATGCACACATTCAACTATCTAACAAGCACAACCAAGCATAATCTTAAGCCTCCAAAAATACAGCATCGTATTAATCCCAACTTACCTCGACTCCTCGTTCGCTCACTCGAGGTCCGATTTGCTCAGGACATCGCCGATCATCCCTATAACACGAACGTGGTTTCAGTATTTCACATAATATTATAAGTTCATTTTATCCGATAACGCTTATTGTTAGGTTTTGTTTAAGGTTAAATATACCTAATTATCTAGGTATTAAGTCTTTTATAATTATTTTAGGTTTGGGGTTAGGTTCAGGTTCGGTTTTCACATCGATTTCTAAATTAGGTTTTTAGTTCGATTTCTAAGTAATGTTTTAGATTCTAACCCTAGAAATCCGTTTCAACCTATAATGTGAATTAATCACATTACTTTCCGATCTCCTAAATACGATTACTACCCCTAGTCAGCATTTTATTCCATCCGGTACACTTAAATCCGTATTAGTGTACCGAATTTACTCATGTTGTGAGAAATTTTTACATTTTTCATATAATTACCTAAAATTGAATTTTGTTTCAGATTTGTGATGTTCTGACTTTCATTATTTTATTATCTAATTAAACCTAATTTTTCCATATTTATTAATTTTTAATTCTACATATTCCTAATTTTCTACATTTACCACATAACACCTTCATTACTTATACTTAACACTCCATACACTAGGATCAGGTTTCCATATCAGAGATTAACATCCCTAAACATCTAATTACTATCTGAATCAGTAATTAATATCCCAATCACCTAATTAACTCCAAATTACCCAATTTTTCTATCATTTTAGGGCTAAAAATTAACTTAAAAATTTCGAAAATTAAATTTAATAAAAATGGCTTCATAGCACTATTCTATATCACATGAGAATCCTATAAAAAAAAATTGAGCTCCAAACTACACTCCTAAGGTCATTTATTTCTAAATCGAAATGTGCTCGGTTTTGCATGATTTCTTAAGGACCCTATATTACGGGACATTTTTTCATCTAAATAATATTTTTCCTACAAACTACATACAAAAATATCCCAGAATAACAAAATTCATAATTTTATAATTATATTTACTATTTTTACAAAAAATCACAAGATTCGGGCTGAAAATCGGACTCAGCGATTTGGGTGGCTCCGGCCACCGCGGGCCACCGTGGCCTTGTTGGACTGCCTGGGCGCTGCCACCGCCGTGTGGTGGTGGTGGCCGTCCACTCCCAGCTCCTCTTCTGGTGTGGGTTCTTTTTAAAACCCTTAACTGCACAGTTTTTCTTATTTTTTTTTATTTTCTAGATTTTCTCTCGAATTTTAGACTCTCCCTAATTTTCTCACTTTCCAAACTGTCCAAATGAGCTCTGTAAATTTTTTCCCTATTTATAGATATTTTCTGTAATTAATATGCATTAATTTGACAAGACTTTGTCTAAATTCCTTAATTTTTGGCTTTTGTGTTGTTCAATTTTTATTGGCTAATTTTTATTTTGCAGCTTTGGACCTGCCATGACCTTATCTTGATTATATTATCATCTTCTGATTTTTTCTTATTTTTCCATAATTATTTTATATTTTTCTTTAATTATTTGCTTAGTTTTCGGCCAATTTTAGTAATTACGCGTATTTTTATCTACACGTAAATACATGTAGGGTACACGTGAATATTCCTAAATATTATTTTGGTCATTCTAAATTTTTAGTATACATATAATCTATCTCTAATAATTTATTGGTTATTATATTACACTTTTTGCCTTTTCGGTAATTAGCAGTTATTATACTTAAAATTTGAAAATTTTATAGTCTCCTATTTTGCTATTGATTTTCTTAAATTTAAGTTTACGGGGTCATTTTTACTAATATTTCTCTCAATAGTTTATAATTTGGGTGTGATCGGATCCTTTAGCCGATCGCCCTAAATCTTGGGTTCTAAATTCAATCCTACGGTTACTTGGCTGAATTTTGGGGCTTACAATATACAAAATAATTCATGGCCGGATCACTTAGTTTCTGACTATGGTAAGTGACGGGCCATTGCTCTTGCATTAGGACAGTACCAATCCAAACTCCCGATGTGTCGTACTTCGATTTAAAGGGCTTGTCAAAATTTAGTAGTGAAAGGACATGCGCTAAGGTGAGCTTCTCTTGATCTCCTTGAAGCTTCGCTTAGCTCGATCGTTCCACTTGAACCCTTCATTTTTCTTTATCAACTTGGTCAATAGGGCAACTATTGTACTGAAGTCCTTTATAAATCGCCTATAGAAAGAAGTTAGAGCATAAAACTTTAGACTTTAGCGGCGTTCTTCAGCGTCAGCTATTCTAGAACAGCTTAAGTCTTTTCTTCATCTGCTCGAATTCCTTCTCCTGATACTATAAACCCTAGGAAAACCACCTCATTTAGCAGAATGTAAACTTTTTGACATTCCCAAACAATTTCTCAGGTTGCAAAATATTAAATACGTCACAGAGATGTTGAACATGGCTGTTCAAGTTGACACTATATACCAGTATGTCATCAAAATACATGACCATACATCTTCCAAGAAGAGGGCACAGCATATGCTTCATTAATCTCATGAATGTGCTTGGCGCTTTAGTAAGTCTGAATGGCATAACCAATCATTCATAGAGTTCGTACCTAGTCTTAAAGGCAGTCTTCCATTCATTGCCCCGCTTCATGTGAATTTGGTGGTAGCCACTCCGCAGATTAATCTTTGAAAATATCCTTGCACCATGAAGCTCATCAACATGTCATCGAGCCTTGGTATCGGGTATCTTTACTTAATAATAATTCAGTTGATCGCTTGGTTGTCAATGTACATGTACCATGAACCATCCTTCTTCGGAACGAGCAAAGTTGGTATAACACAATGGCTTATGTTCTCCTTCACATATCTTCGCTCAATGAGTTCATTCACCTGTCTTTTTAGCTTGGGGGCCTGCTCAAGGTTCATCCTGTATGTAAGTCGATTAGGTAAAGTGGCGTCCGACTGCAGATCAATACAGTGCTCCACTCCTTGGACTGGTGGTAGTCCGTTAGGCAGTTCTTCTGGAAACAGGTTAGAAAACTCATCTAGCAAGCGTTGAATTTCTTTCAAGACTTCCTGCAACTCCCTCATCTCCGTTAATCATCTAACTAATAAGAATATCGGTTCATCAGCCTTCTCAACATATCGAAGCTCCCTACGGCTCATTATTAGGGCCTTTTTCTTGCTAGGCTGAGCTGATGATGGGTTTCATTTACTTGGGATAGGGTTAGGGGTTGCAACACTATCCTCTTTCCATCCTTAACAAAGGCATAAGTGTTTTTATACCCGTCATGCGTAACACGTTGGTCGAATAACCAAGGTCGTCCAAGTAGTAGATGTGAAGCTCCTATGGAAATGACATCGCACACCACTTTATTCTTGTGTACATTTCCAACACTGAACAGTACAGTTATTTGTTCAGTTACTTGTTTAGTTACTTACAAAGCGCTCTTGTCATGAAGCCAATGTAGCTTGTAAGGTCGGGGATGCTTTGAGATCGGTAGACTCAACCTCTGCACAAAGGATTGCGCAACTATATTAGTACAACTTCCTCTATTCACTATGATCGTGCATAGTTGGCCTTTGACAGTGCACTTGGTAAGGAACAAATTCTCTCTCTAGTCCTCCTCAGGGTTTGGTAAGGAACTCAAGATTCGTCTCAAGACTAGAGTTATCACTTCTCCTTGGTTGGCATAGGCACATGTATCCTCTTCCTCCTTGGCTTCTACCTTTCAAACATCCTTCTCCTCTTCAGGCTTATTCTCATCGGTGCTATCCACTACATCTCCTTGGAGCACCATGATATGTCGATTTAGACACTCAGCAGCTATGTATCCGAAGTCTAAGCATTTAAAGCATTTCATTTCGTTAGACTTCTGTTTGGAGGTCTGTACCTTTTCATACATTCTTGGGGGTGACCTATCCTCAGCTTGGCTATGCTGACTTACTCGGCTATTGTCAGGTCGGTCATTATTTTCCTCAATTCGGTATGGTATCCTCAACTCAGCTTAAATAGGTCAGCGTGGTACTGAGGCTTGGGAGAATGTTGGCCCAAGTCGACTCAGAACATTTCTCTTTTGCTTTTTGACCCTTTATGTTATCTTGATGGCCTCTTCCAAGTTATCAAACCTCTGTACTTCCACGATATTTGAATCTCATACTTAAGCTAAAAAATGAACCTCGATACTGTATGGCCCTTTGGCTCTTCTACGTTAGCTCAAATCATTAACATCTGGAACTCTGATAACAGGCAAGTGCACCTATCAGTTTTAATATAGAGGATGCGAGTCCGAGTCGATCCCTCAAAGACTTCAAGTACTAATATTAACCTTAGCTTTATTATCTAACCGAAAAATTATGAAGGTTTGAATTAATTAAAAATATTAAAATTAATAAACTAAACTAATTATGGGATTTGATAAAGCAATTTAGAAAGCAATAAAACTAAGAACGACTTCAAGTATGCAATAATGTATTTAAGAATTATTTCCCCTAGTGTTTAACATGTGACCGCTTACAATATATTCAATTCAATTTCTATTATTCTTAACCGGAGGGATTCACAATTAAAGTTAATACCTTTCTCAAGCATATTAACTCTAATCCTAAATTATTTACCGGAATCTCTTCACTTAGTAATATAATTTAGAATTGCATTAATGTATAATGAATTCCCACACAAATAATTAACTTTCCGGAAGAAACATGTATCTTATCTCTAAGTATACATATAATTCTTTCCAATTATGTAAAGATCTAATTATACATGTAATTTCTCAATCAACATGCATAATATCATATATTGATATTCTAGAAATATCAATTAACAATTAAATGACATAATTGAATCAAGCAAAGATAGAAACTTTATCGAGAATTATAAATCAACCCAAGAGTCACATGAAATCTTAGGTTCCATAATCCTAAATACACGAATTCTAAGCTGTCATAATAAGACTAAAAACGAGTTCCATAAAAAACATAAAATAAAACATGAAAAACCCCTTCGATTGATGAAAAATCTCTCCGATTTTGAAGTCGGTGTTGTCTTGCCTTTTTCTTCTCCTTCTTCTCAAGTCTCTTGTCTTCTCTAATGTCTCTTATATCTTGTGAAAACCTCATATGTCTTTTTATAGTGTATCAAAAGGTTTTCGTTTTCTTTACCAGATACGACCTGGGACATGACCGTGTCCCTAGGTCGTGTAACTTTCTGCCCCTGGCCAATTTCCCTGCATGGACATAGCTTGGGACATGGTCATGTCCCAGACTGTGTAACTTCAAAACTTCATAACTTCTTCGTTTGAACTTCGAATTGAGTGAAATTTGATTTCTTTTCTTCGTTTTCAATCCTAGAATACGTTCAAACCTATAAATCAAAATTTTACTCAATTAAGTATCAATTTCTTTAAAGAAAACCAATAATGTGAGGAAAATACTAAAAAAATCACCATATGAAATATGTTTAAAATCAGAGTTATCAAACTCTCTTACATAGCCATCAATAGTTTAGCTTCCTTGGCGAAGCTCTTGCAACTTGGCAAACATGTTTTGTAGGTATGTTTCGAGCATAAATTTACCCCTCAACAACCTTTTCATCTTGTCCCAAGTCCTAACACCTCGTCTTCCATCTCTTGCTCCGGCTACATTTAGATTCTTCCACCACATGGTAGCATATCTAGTAAATTCCAACTTAGTAAGTTGGACCTTGATCGCATCCTCATACCCATAACACTCAAATACTTTCTTGACCTTCTCTTTCCACTCCAAGTATTCATCTACATCTCCACTTCACTTCCACCGAAGGGCGAGATTTGCACTTTAACATTTTATAGCCCTTCGGAACTCAACGTCCTTGTCTATGTGTTTGGTAATAATCAACTTCTTCTTTACCAAACTCTTTGACATCAATCTCATTGTCATCTTCCCCAATCTCTTCCAACTCTAGTCTTCGTCTAGCAGCTTTATCTGCTACTCCTTTAGCTCGTGGCGGTTGAATTGGGTGATTGGTCCGATTGCCTTGGCTATAGTATCTCTCAAGGGTGCCATCCTACGGGTTTTGTTACTGAACACCTTGGGGTTATTGCCTATTAATTTGCATTGCAGTGACTAGACTCTCAACAAGATTTGTGAATCTATTAAGTTTGTCATCAACAGACCTTAAGGTGTTACTATTATTGTGACCATAACCAGGTTGAGCACCACTACCTTGGTCACCAATAACTCCTTGAACACTTGAATTTAATGTAGTGTAATACCTTTTCGAATAGATTAACAAACTTGCTCTATTGTCGTAATGGAAAATGGAGTAAAACAGAGTATCAATGAAACCATACTTACGAACACTCAAACACACTGTAGTAGCTACGGAAGAAATACAACAGCCACCAATAGTAATGTGAACCAAAACTTCACTGGAACTTTACACACTCCTTGGCGGAACTGTGCTTTGATACCAGTGAAGTTGATGCGTCTCTGGGGTCAGACATACGGAGAGGCACCACAACGAATGAACCAAAATAAATAGGAAAAAGGCTAGTAAAGTCCGGGCAACTACCGAATGGATATGATGCATCGTTCAATCCTATTCGGCCTACAATCCCCCAGATATGACACACTGATCCGAATTGAACAGTTACTTGCCACTACTCCTTGCTAAAGGGAATAGATAAGAGCTGAATAACGAAAACACTAAAGTTACTCAAATGAGTAATTTTTGTATTCAAGAATGATTGTCTGTGTACAAGAAAAGTGGGGGTTTATAAACTTGCCCACCAGGGTTATTTTACATCCAGGGTTATTTTATATGTATGAAAAGACAAAAGTATATCTTACAATTCCGTTACATGAATCATACTAAAAGGGGTAAAAAAAAAATAGAATATTTAGTACGGAAAGGAAAGAATCATTCTGGAACGTTGTGTTAGAAGGCACGTTCACTTGATGGTTGTAAGTCACGAGTATGATACAACAAAGGTAGAAACAAGAAGTGCTAGTAGTTAGGGGCCAACCTAATCTAAATCAAGTCGGGAGCCAATAAATCTGGTTAGGAAGTCAGCTGAATTGGAGTTAAGTGCCAGTGATTGATTGCAGATTTCGGCTTAGCTAGCCTTTCCTGGGTTACCTTCAATTGGGCAGGAGCATGCTGAATACATGTAACGATCTGATAGACAGGTCGGTAGGAGGCTAAATCAGGATAGGAGTTCTAATCTCAGCTATGGCTTAGAGCTAGTATTTTCCATGCGAGCCCTTAAAGCTCTCTAGCTCGGCTTCTTGTGATCGGTTCTAGGGGGTTGATTCCTATTATATCCCAACGGGGCTGTAGACTATATTAAGTATGGACTTTGTTCTTGGATTACCATGAATTGCTCGAGGTAAAGATTCCGTAATGGTCGTTGGGGAGAGGTTTAGCAAGATGGCATACTTTGTACCTTACACCAAGACTAATGACACTTCTTCTATTGCTTCTCTTTTTTTGCAAGAGATTATGCGGATACACGGCGTGTCAAGAAGTGTAGTTCCAAACAAAGACCCGAAGTTCTTGAACCATGTCTGGAGAACCTTGTAGTGTTAGCTAGGAACCAAATTACTCTTCAGTACTTCGTGTCACTGTAAGCCCCACAACCAGTCAATTAGGATTTCGATTGGCTGAAAGATCCAATTAAGCCTAAATTATAAGTAAAGCCAGAAATATTAGTAAAAATGATCCCGTAAGTTCGAATTTAAAAAAATAAGTAATAAAATAAAAGAATATAAAATGTTCAAATTTTAAGTATATAACTCATTATTTATCGAAAATGCAGAAAATGCATTCCGATAATTAACAAATTACTAGAGATAAATTATATGTATACTAAAAATCATAAAATGACCTAAATAATATTTAGGAATATTTATTTGTACTATATATGAATTTACATGTAAGTAGAAATACGCGTAATTACTTAAAATACGCGAAATGTGCTAAAATAATATTAAATAATTGAAGAAAATTCATAATTAATTAAAATAAATAAATAAAAATCAGAAAAAATAAGGAATGATCTAGAATTGGGTAGTGGCAGCTGGGAAAAATAAGAAAAAAATTAGCCAATTAAATTAGAACAATATAAAAGTCAAATTGGAAGAATATAAGGCAATTGTCTAATCAAATTAACGCACAATAATTTCCCTAAAACTCTATAAATACTCCAAATTTTTTAGAAGCTCATTTGGTCAGTTTGGAGAGTGAGAAAAATAGAGAGATGTGAAATTGAGAGAAAAACTAATGTTAGAAAAAAAAAACTGTGCAGTTGGGGCTTATAAGGAGAATCCAAACCTGACGAACAGCTGGGAGTCGACGGCTACCACCACGACACGGTGGTGGCAGTGCCCAGGTGAGCAGATACACAGTAGCTGGAGCTACCTAAATTGGTGAGTTTCATTTCTAGCCCGATTTTTTGTAATTTTGTAAAAATAGTAAATATTCTTATAAAATTATGAATTTTGTTATTTTAGAATATTTTTTTATGTAGGTTTTTTTAAAAAAATATTATTTTGATGAAAATATGTCTCGTGATATATGGTCTTTAAGAAATCATGCAAAACCAAGTATGTTTCGGTTTAGAAATAAATGATTTTAGAAGTGTAGTTTTGAACTCAAAATTTTTGTATAGATTACTTAGATGATATAGAATAGTGCTATGAAGCTCATTTTCAAAAATTAATTTTCAAAATTTTTAGATAATTTTTAGGCATTAAAATGAGACATAAAATGGGTAATTTAGGGTTAATTAAGTAATTAAATAGTTAATTACTGATTTAGTGAATAATTATATGTTTTAGGATGTTGAAATCTGATGAAGTATGATACTTGTAATATTTAGGGTATTAGATGTAATTATTAGGTTAATTATGTAGTAAATAAGTAATAGGGAAAATAATAAATTTTAAGTTAATTTTGTAAATTAGGGTAATTACGTGTAAAATCTGATTTTGAAATGATAATTGATGTTGGGAGATGGTAATTAGAATGACAAAAATATTAGATGCGTATTATGTACATAATAAGTAATAGTACATAATATACAATTATTAGAAATATAATAAATAGAAGATATTAGAATAAAAATTGATATTATAAAAATAATAGGGATATATAATAAATTTGATAGAAAACTTAAATTTATGTAATTATATGAAAAATGTAAAATTTTTTTACATTAGGAGTAAATTCGGTACACTAATACGGATTTAAGTGTACTTGGTGAAATAAAATATTGACTAGGGGCAATGATGGTATTTAGGATGTCTGGAAATAATGTGATTAATTTCACATCATGAGTTGAAACGAATTTCTAGGCTTCAAGTATAAAACAGTGCTTAGAAATCGAACTAAAACCTAATTTAGAAATCGATGTGGAAAACGAACCCGAACCTAACCCCAAACCTAAAATAATTGTAAAAAATTTGAGAACCTAGATGATTGGATATATTAAACTCTTAACAAAAGATAACAATAAGTGTTATGGGATAAAACGAACCTATGATAGTTATAAGAAAAACTGAAATCACGTTTGTGTTATAGGGATGATCGGCGATGGCCTAAGCGAGTTGGACCTCGAGTGAGTAAGCAAAGAGTCCAGGTAAGTTGGGATTAATATGTTGCTGTATTTTGAAGGCTTGAGATTATACTTGGTTATGCTTGTTAGATAGTTGATTGTATGCATGTGCTTGATTATGAGTAATACTATGATTCTGTTTATTGTTCTAGCTTGTATTATATGATTTTTGTGAAATGATTGATCACCCTAAATTGGACGTAACCAAATATGTGACCTGTAATCATAATTGGACCTATATGGTAACCCATTAAGCGAAACCTAGGATTTTTCGGCCAAATACTGACCTCTTCGAAAGGGATAGTACAGGATTGCATAATGATCGCTTCTTCATTCTTAGTTGAACTAAGTGACAGTAGAGGAGGTTGCAGTGAAGGTGAAGTCAATGGTTTAAAGGTAGTTGCGGGAGGAGCAATATCTCCATTGCATAAGCCTGGGTTTGGTCGTGAGTTGTTGTATTAACAACAACTCCTCAACCCATATTAGAGCGGACACAATTTCTTTAATCTCACGACGGGCCGGATAACGTCGTGCGACGACATTTGCTTGAACATGCATTGCACCTAATAAGTTGATTAATAACCTTATTATGTTTATGGTATAGTTTTAAGTCCTCTATCCTAACTTACTGAGCTGTGGTCGCTCATATCCCTATAGACGTCGTGTAAGTGCTTACTAAGAAGCGGCATACAACTACTCTGAAGCTAACAACTACTGGATCCTAGGGAGTGAGGAAAAACATTTGAAGAAAAAAACATATATTTTAATTGTAATAACTGAATTTCAATGTATATATATATTTTCTCACTTTCTTAGATAAATGATTTATTTAAATTACAAATTGTTTACTTCAAAGTGGGTTAATTGTGGACGCCTTGTGTAGATTAGGTCTAGGATAGCGGTTGTAAGACTAACTATTATCTTAGAGTGGTTTACACGGCAGGGCTGTTATGACTCTACTGCTTCGGGGTGTAACAATCACTCCCAAACTGACGGCCAAATAGAGGTGGTTAATCGTATTTTGGGATCACTAATCTTAGTTGTAGTAGGTAAGAACTTGGATAATTGGGATGTCTACTTACCAATGGTTGAGTTTGCTTACAACCGGACAATACATGACACTACTAAGTAGACCCCCTTCGAGGTAGTCTATGAATTTAATCTCGAGCTGCCCTCGACTATGCCCCCTATACCGGTTCCCGTACAAGAGGACCCTGATCCTTCGACCAGAGCATAATCCCTTCAGTACATATACGACAACGTCACTCGGTACATCAACCAAGCTGTTAGAAGAATGCGAGAGATGACCAAGGGTAGGATGGCTAAACAGTTTCAGTTGGGAGACTTGGTGTGGATGCACCTCAGCAAGGAACGGTTCTCGAAAAAGAGGAGGAACAAATTATCTGTAAGAATGAACAAACCTTTTAAAATCCTCTAGAAGATCAATGATAATGCTTATAGATTGGAATTACCTAAGGACTATGAGGTTTCTGACACCTTCAACATTGCTAACCTTAGTCCGTATAACCCTGACGGAGAACTGAGTGAAGACCATTCGGATTTGATCCCAAATCCAAAATAAACCCGGAAGCAATGATGGGAATTAGGCTACCGAATCATTAAGCCGAAGCCGAGCTTAAGGATTGGAAGGTTTGGCATGGAGGATCCTTTTATTCCTACCGAGGCCAAATATCTCCTTACTAACCCATTCTACATGACAAGTTGAATGACTTCCTATCTTTCGCATGTTGAGTGCTGAGAAGTTAGAGGCCAAGATAACAGCCCATCGTCATTTTTGCACATACCTTGCCAATTACTTACTCGACTTCACTTCTATCGAGATGCCAAGAGATAGTTTGGAGTGACCATATTACCCCTACTTGGACAAGCCAACTATTCGTACTTTTGTTCGCATCTTCTAATGACCTTGCCAATGCAGCATCGCTACGTGTACAGTATCATGTGTAGAATTCGTCGCATCAATGATTGTTTTTCTTGTATATTCATTTTTACCCTTTTATATCTTATACATTACTTCCTTAGGAAATGTCCTTTTTGTTTTTTCCTTTTTAGGGAAGTTGCCTTAACTCTCAAGCATAAATACCCTTGTAATTTGTGGCTATAAAATCATCAGATCATTCTTAATACACTTGAGTATTTTCTTTCTTGTGTAAATGCTTTATTCTCAGTATTACTCTTATCCTTTCCCTTAAGTAAGATTAGATGGAGAATAACCTCACTAGATCGATTCGTGTGTCATATCGAATTGTATTGTGAGTCATCAGAAGTTTCATTGGTGTGTCATATCTTTTAGAGCTGTTCATGGGTTTTGCTTACCCTTTTTCTATTTGCATTTTGTCCTTTACACATAGACCCCATTACTTACTTTCGAGCTTTTTACAAGCTTGGACTCATCTAATGACTGGCCTTATCTGTTCTTGGTTACGGTTTGCAATAACTAACCATTAGAATTTACCGAAATTAGGATTATTTTTCAAAAGATTTATGTACTTGAGTTGATTGTTATTTTATTTCAATTTTATTTTTTATACACTAACATTTTTCGTTGCAGCTTATTTAGGGGGGTTATTTTGGGGTTCCTTATTTTTTATTTTATTTTTCGCATCATAAATGCATAGTAGATATGATTAAGACCAAGCCGTCTTAGGACTTCAAGAGTGAGGCCATTGTGTAAGCTTCGGATGTTTTAGGGTAGCCACTTTCTAGGGTTAATTATGCTACTTCACTCAAGTTCAAATGTGACCATAGAATCTTTACTTTGAAAAACGTGGTGGTCGCAGAACTTAAGGACCTTTAGAACCCACTCTTTCCATACATGAAAACCTTTATCAAAAAATTTGTGAGAACCCATAATGTGGCAAACCTAGACGGATAAGGGCATCCTTGCATTTTCCTTGATAACCCCATTGTAATATTTCTCTGTAAATATTTCCTTGTAATAATTCCATACAAAGTTTAAGATAAGCTTTTATTGTAATTTTAATTTTTCTTTAAATAGGCATAGCTAGATCAGGGCTTTCAAATAGATCTATATCTACTCACCTCATTGGTCTTAAAAATTACTCTAGATATGGTTTCAACTTTTTAGCCTAGATAAGCAAGAATTTATTAAGAATAAGATTAGACCCATCTTATCTCTATAGAAGATCCTTGTGAATATTACTTTAGTGCGGGTCTTAGTACATTTTTAGGAGCTTAAATTTTCCAATTTTTGTTTAGGCCTACATCAGTTGAGCCTAACCTTTAGAGTAAATAAAAAAAAACAAACAAACAAACAACAAACAAAAAGAATCAAACTTGTAAAATAATTTTAGGTAGTTGTCATTTTGCTAACCGGGAACATCCATAGATTAGCACTTTGTAAATAGCCTTTCTCATTTAGAATGAATAGGGTTTAGATATTTCTCTATTTAGTCTTTTATTCTTCATTCTTTAGGATTCATCTTTTGTAAATAGACCCTCAATAGTGTTGCTTTATGAGAAAATAAATTCTGTAGGCCTATATATAGAATCCTAAGAAAGTAATCCTTCATTACAATTTCATCACTCAGGTTTTGCAACATAAAAGCCTTAACTTTTTCTCTCTTTAAAAAAAAAAGAAGAAAAAAGTAAAGAAGAAAAAAGAATTACAAATCTTTATGGGGTTCGAGATAAATACAATCACTTGGCCCATTAAGGTAACTAACCCAAGCATGAACCACAAGACTTGTTAAGGCAGTCAACCAAACATGAACCCTTGGCCCATCGAGGTGGCCAAACCAACTTAAAACCCTTAATCCATCTAGTTCAAACATGAACCAAGTCAAAACACAAGACCATGAAATATTATCTTGAGCTTGATCCTCGGTAGAAACAAAAAAGAGCAATTCATAGTCCCTTCCACTTTAAAAGTCATCAATGTCGTCCCATTCGAACTCTAAAGAATCAAACTCGAAATCACATATGGAAGTTAAGGGGCATTAAGACCTATGAGTTTGGGGTAATTTAAGTGAGAGTGCGAAAGGTACAGGGCATTTGGTCTTTGAAATTCCATTTTGAACTCAAATTGGGTGAAATTTATTATTTCACCACTGGGGGCATGTTTCAAGAAATAGGCGGAGCAAGGTCGATCTCTACCTTAGGGCAAACCAACATGAGCTTTTACCTACGGAATCAGTAACTCACTTTTAAAAAGTTTAGAATGAAAAGAGGCTATCTATATCCTATATACTAACCCTTAAATACTTTGAGAGTTTAGTGACATAATGTTAAGGGATTTTTAAACTCATTTCATAAAGGAAGTTTATTTTGAATTTCATACGCATATTGAAATACAGTTAGACATTCGTTTTCAAATCCTAAACACATTTATCCTTTGTTAACCCCATTGAACTGATTTGGAGTCCTTTAAAATGTAAACTCTGTTAAGAACCACCCTATAGTAGGACAATTTGGAGGTTAGGGTCATTAATTAGGAGAGAAGGTTAAAGACTGGTTTATGCTTACGTTAGTAATAATCATTGAAGAATAACTTTTGTTTTTGATAAATTGTTACCTCTAAAGAAGAGCTAAACACCTCAAGACCATACATATATTACCCGGGCTCATATATTTGAAACTCATGGATTTAGGGCCTTGATCCATCTAAAGACAAAAACTTGACAAAAGGGATAATTGCTTCTAGAGAAAAAGCAAGAAATGATGGGGTAAAAAAAAGAGAGAGAGAGAAAAAAAAAATAAAAAAAAAATAAAAAGAAGAAGAAGAAAGAAAAAGGAAGAAAGGCCCAAACATTAGGCTTGAGAAAAGCCCCAACCAAAGAAAGCCTAGAAGCCCAAGTTGCTCTAAAAACACATGGTCTTGAATTACATTCCCAACCAAAAATACAAAACCCCTATATTCAAGATCACATTCCCAACCAAAAAATACAAAACTCCATATTTATTTCAAAATCACATTCTCAACCAGAAACGCAAAACCCATATTCATTTCAAAATCACACTCTAAATTACAAATACAAGACCTTTTTATCCATCTTGAATTACATAAGACCTCCCTACCCATGATACCTCTCTACTCAAAGTTCTTTTGATCTTGAGGGGTAATTTATTTTTAATAAAAAATATTTTTGAAACTAAGGCAAGCACACATTTAGTTTTTTTCTAAAGATTCTTGACTTATACACCCAAGTTGGATAAAAGTATCTCTTTCAAAATAGGCCCTCTCATTAATTCCTTTTAAAACCATTTGACCAAAAGCTTAATTCATAATGTTGAACCCAAAAAGACCTAATAGATTAAACAAAGTCTATCACTTGCAAATTGGACTATAATTTTTGGAATAATAGTCAAGAGCGAAATCTAGATCGAGAGTGTGTAAGCAAATCCTCTTTGACTAAACTAATCGTAAGTTACCTTTTCCTTAGGAAATGAATGTTTAAAATCATAAGGCCTATCCAAGAAGCTCAGTATCAAGGCTAGAAACTATGACCAATATGAGAATCCCCCATATGGTTACTAAGGAAGGGGATGGTTATAGCATTTGTTTCTTAGATAAGAATTTGTATCCGTTAGCAGACTTTCAAGAAAAAAAGAAGGAAAAAAGAAGATGAGTAGAGAGATAAAAGAAAGGAAAAGAGGAAGAGAAAGTAAAGGCTTGCTACAAGTTTTTTCCATTCATTTTCAAATTCATGTTAACCTTAGTGTCCAAATCTTCAGTCCATGTCATAAATGATTTTCACCAAATTCCTCGTTTGTAAAAAGGTTACATCCTCTAGTTTTGCCTCTTAGGGTTCTTAGCTAGCTTATAGGGCGCTTACCCTTTGCCTATTCTTTTTAAGGTCTTTGCCAACTCAAAAAGCGCTTTACTAATTCATTTAGGGTCTTAGCCAGCTCAAGGACACTTCATTTTTCTTGGTTATTCAGCTTATAGGGGGTACAACTAAGTTATCAATATCTTTTAAGGTTTTAGTTAACTTAAGGAGCTCTTCGCCCGCCTTAGTTAGTCAGCCCATAGGGGGTACAACCAAGTTATTAATATCTTTTAGGATCTTAACCAGTTCAAGGAGTACTTTGCTTGCCTTGGTTAGTCATCTCATAGGGGCATGACTAAGTTCTCAATGTCTTTTAGGGTCTTAGTTAAATCAAGGAGTGCTTCGCTTTGCTTGGTTAGTCAGCTTGATACGACCAAGTTCTTAATATCTCTTTAGGGTCTTAGCCAGCTCAATGAGCGCTTTGCCTGCCTTAGTTAGTCAGCCCATAGGGGGCATGACCGAGTCATCAATATCTCTTTAGGGTCTTAGTTAACTCAAGGAGCATTTCGTCTAACTTGGTTAGTTAACCTATAAGGGGTACGACCAAGATTTTCATTAATACCTTTTTAGGGTCTTAGCTAGCTCAAGGAGACTTCCACTGCCTTAGTTAGTTAGCCCATAAGGGGCATGACTAAGTTATCAATATATTTTAAGGTCTTAGCCAGCTCAAGGAGCACTTCACCTACCTTGGCTAGTTAGCCCATAGGAGATACAACCAAGTCTTTAATATCTCTTTAGGGTCTTAGCCAATTTAAGGAGTTCTTTGCCTATCTTGGTTAGTCAAATCATAAGGGGTGCAATTAAGTTATTAATATTTTTTAGAGCCTTAGTTGGCTCAAAGAGCGCTTCACCTGCCTTGGTTAGTCAACCCATAGGGGGTACGACCAAGTTATCAATATCTTTTAGAGTCTTAACCAGCTTAAGGAGTGCTTCGCCCACCTTGGTTAATTAACCCATAGGGAGCACGACTAAGTTATCAATATCTTTTAGGCTCTTAGCCAGCTTGAAGAGCGCTTCGTTCGTCTTAGTTAGTTAGCCTATAGGGGGCACGACAAAGTTCTTAATATCTCTTTAAGGTCTTAGCCAGATAAAGGAACACTTCTCCCGCCTTAGTTAGTAAGTCCATAGGGAATACGACTAAGTCCTTAATATTTCTTTAAGGTTTTAACCAACTCTAGGAGCGCTTTGCTCATCTTGGTTAGTCAGCCCATTGGGGGTATGACTAAATCTTTCATATCTCTTTAGGGTCTTAGCCAGCTCAAGGAATACTTCGCCTGTCTTGGTTAGTTAGCCCATAGAGAACACAACCAAGTCTTTCATATCTCTTTAGGGTCTTAGCCAATTCAAGAAGCACTTTGCCCGCCTTAGTTAATCAGCCCATAGGGGCCACAACTAAGTTCTTAATATCTGTTTAGGGTCTTAGTTAGCTCAAGGAGCACTTCGCTTAGCTTGGTTAGTCAGCCCATATGGGGCACGACCAAGTCTTTAATATCTCTTTAGGATCTTAGCTAGCTTAAGAAGCGCTTTGCCCATTTTGGTTAGTTAGCCTATAGGGGGTAGGACCAAGTCCTCAATATTGTTTTAGTGTCTTAACCAGCTCAAGGAGTGCTTCACTCATCTCATCTTAGTTAGTCAACTTATAGAGGGCACGACCAAGTCTTTAATATCTCTTTAGGGTTTTAGCTAGCTCAAGAAGCGCTTTACCTATTTATTGAGGATTGCTAGCTCATAGGGCACTACCCTCATTTCAGTACTCTTAAGGTTCTTGCCAGCTTACAAGGGCGCTGCTCTCACCACGATTCTTTCGAGCTTTTGTCACTAAATCCCTAACGGATCGGCCTTAGGATAACTAGTTAATTATAGCTTTTCTTAGAACAAAGTCAATCTCAAGGGAAAAATAATGTCTTTTTTATTTTTGTAGAAAAATTTTACTCAAATTTCACCACAAATAGGGATAGTTATAGACACCCAATTTTTGCTTCTGTTGTAGTTTTAATTTTTGTTTTTTAAAAGGGTCTTAATTCAAAATTAAAAAGATAATAATAAAAATAAATAAAAAATTCAAAAATGATAAAAATACAAAAAATGAATAAAAAAGAAAAAAATTATAAAGATTTTTTAGGAAAATAGGTTTTCAGAAAGAAAGACGGTTTAAGGTAAATGGATTTAGTTTTAACTTGTTTCAAATAGCTTTATTTTAGAGAGTTGTGTAATTTAAATATGATTTAATTGTATTAAATATTAAGGTATATGTTAATAGCCTAATGGATAAGCATTTATGCATTGATCTTAGATTAGCTTGAAGTCATAGCTTTGAATCAAACCACATACATATGTGTTTTCTATGAATCGATATAAAAAATTTAAATCTGATTTGATTTTTATCAAATCAGATTCGAGTCGATATAAAAGATTTGATTTTATATGATTTAAAAGATTTGTTTTTGAATTTTATAAATACCAATCGCGTGGCATGAAAGAAAAGAAAATTATACACTTGCCAAAAACTTCCTCTCTCAAGTAGCCCGACCATCTTCAGATCCATATCCCTAAGCTTCCATAATCCTTGTACAGCATCACTTCACTGCCACTATGCCCCAACAATGGCCAACGAACCAACCACAACGCCACAATAATTCCATGCCAATGCCCAACAGATTAGCTTACAGCACACACCGCCGATGATAAACACAATAACAACATGAACACTGTCACTCCACTCACTGATCACATCACGATCAGCCCACTTACATTGATCGCATACCCATGTCCCAAGTCCCACACTTCACAGCCTACTGCTACACTTGCATCAGTCCCTAACACATGAACTGCACTGCCAGTTCCAAGTCCAAAGTGTTGCCTAATGACACACCGTACGTTCAGCTACCATCCTCATACACAATACTGCAGACTTCCACAATAGAATACAGTACGAACCACACTTTGACCACGCTCACTGCCTGCGCAGTCCATTCATACACATACACATAGTGTAGCTCCAAGTCTGATCAGCAATCCACATCAATGCCACTGCTCCACTGAATACGCACTTTCCCCATCCTCACTACAACACAACACGATCGCGCCACAGCACAATCACCCCTACAGTTTGCGCATCACGAAGACCATCCATGACAGTAGTCCTAGGCCACACGATCACAACCATCGTACGTCTAACACAGTACTGCACAGCCGTTGTCCTCACCGCGCAATACAGGCATGTGCCACCCGGTCACTGCATTGACCACACGCAGCAGCAGCACTTTACGAGCACACTCTACTGCACTGTCACTCACGCACACGCGACACATAGTTGTACACCGATGCCTCTATCCACGCACTAGCTACTGCTCCTTCACTGCAACAAACAATTAAGGTTCGGTTCTTCAATTAATTTATATATATATTATTATAACATTATATTATTATTATTATTATTATTATATTTGCTTTTATTTGTTTATTCATTCATCTTGATTTGATTAAATAGTCGTTTTAAAATATGAAAAGGAAGAAATATATATAGCTTAGGGATTATTTTTTCGTGTTAGGTTTTTTAGAATTTCTCACTTAGAAAATTATTTTTTAGAAATAAAAATTAATAATTTTTTTTAAAAAATTAGGACATTTTAGAGAGTTTGTTTTTTAAATAAAAATACTTAAGGAATAGGACCTATAGACACTCGATTTTTGCCCCTTAATTGTTATAGTTCTAGTTTTTAAAATAGGGTCCTAACTAAGAAATAATAAAGGATAAAAATAATTAAAAAATGACAAATGATGAAAATGCCAAAAAAAATGAGAAAAGAAAAAAGTTATAAAGATTTTTAAATTTTTAGGAAGAAAATTATTTTTGGGTCAATAATTTTAGTTTTAATTTAGTTCAAATAAATATTTTTAGAGTCACATAGTTTAAGTACAATTTAATTGTATTAAATATTAAATTATAAGTCAATGGTCTAACGGATAATCATTAGAGTATTGATATTAACGTGGCTTGAAGTCTTGGATTTGAATCTCAATAAATACTTAGGTATCTTTGATTTTGATTTTTTAATTATTTTTTACAAAAAAACGAGTTGAACGAATGAAATTTATATCTAATCAAAATTATTTGAATTTAGTTTGATTTTTATTAGATTAGATTTGGATTGATATAAAGGATTCATATCTAATTTAATTTTTATTAAATTAGATACCATCAATACGAGTAGGTGCGATTTAATGTAATTTGTTTTAAGTTTATAAATATATGTTAAGAAAAATTTTCTTCCTCAACCAATCTAAGTCCAATCACTGTTCATGCATTGACTAATTCATCACAGTGCATTCACAATTCCATCTACAGAACCACATCAGTCCAACGCCAGGCAATCTGAAGTATCACCAACAGCCAACAGATAGCAACAACAGCCCCAAGCCCCCTATGGCCAGCAATTAAACACAATCAACCATATACTTCACCGACTGATCTGCATGGACCAAGCACCCTCGCACGCGTTCAACCTTACCTAAACGCCCTTGACCGTCCTTGCTGTTGCGCAATCAACTACGACCGCCGCTCCAAGCTTCACCACAAAATTTAACTACGCATGTTAGGAACCCATCCACAATTTGCACTCCAATGTCGCAATCACCGCGCACGCTTACTCTACTCTCGTCTGAACACATGGTCGGCAAACCTCCGACATCGACAACAACACTTCTAGACCAATCCGTAGTCTTCACTTCTTTGTTAACTCCATGCAATAGTAACACTCGGCACGGCTACCGCACATCGCACGCCACATTGCTTTACCCACGCTGTTGCAACACTTCTACGCAGTATGCGATACACCATCCACTGCATCGATCAGTGCACATTCTATGATCGAACACCCACGGCTCAACATCTTCACTGACCGTCTACCTACAGCACCGACAATCAACTTTGCACATCGCTAATTAAGTCCCCGACACACGAATATTGCTCGCCTATTGAATAGCAAGTCACCACGCATGATCAGCAACTACTGTACCGCCGTCGTACACCGCGCTCACCGCACCAGGCACACTGTCACGCCGTACGCCGATCTGCGAACTATTCATAGGCAACACTCCACTGCGGTATCTATTGAGCAACACATCGCAAGTTTGTCAGCTTGCAATCTTACACAAGCACACAACTTCTCTAACGCCATAGCCGAAATCGAGCCCAGGTTAGTTTCCTTTCAATTTGTTAATTAATTAGTTAATTGATTAATTATTATTTATTCATTTATTATTATTATATTATTATGTTATTATGTATTAGTCTTTGGCTATTTAACATAGTATATATATATATATATGAGCATATTAGTTAGGAAATTTTTAGTATTAGTTTTATATCAAGTTTATTTCTTGATAGAGTTATTTTATTTAGGTAGATATCTGTATATATTAGCTTAGGATTCTTTTAGGCTAAGTTTTTTTGTAGGGGTTACTCATATAGAAAACTATTTTGTTTTTTTAGCTTAGGTGTTCTTTATCATTATATTTTCTAGAAATCCTCACATAAAAAATTACTTTTATTAGGAATAAAAATTAATAAAAAATAATTTTTTTACAAAAAGATTATAATATTCTAGAGATTTTTTTTTAAGTCACCTCGGAGTTAGGACCCTTTAGATTTTTTTTAGTAAACCGAATCAGTTAAACACTTAAATTCGGTTAATTTTCAAAATTAAATTAAACCAATATACTAAAGTTTTTGGAAAGAATTACAATTGTTTGATCTCGGCTAACGGGTACGAAGGCACGTTTGGGGTGACGATAAAATATATAAAAATTTAGGTTTTTTTTCTTTTGATTTTTATTTATTTATTTTTAATTTAAAAATATTATAATTAGAAGAATAATCTTAATTTCGATAGATAGACAGTGGTACTTGTTAGGATTTAATAGGTTAGCCTCTGAATTCAGAATCCTTTAGTTTTTCATTTAAATTAAAATCAAAGACTGGTAGCCAAATCATAATCAATCCACCCAATTGATTACGGTTTTTTTTCTTTTTCTTAACTTTGGTCCGGTGACAACTCCAAATTTTTTTTTTAGAAAAAAACCGAAATTTCTCAATTTCTTTAGTTGAGAATTAATATGAAAAGGGTTAGAATTTAGTATTAACCAGGAACGAGGAAATTAATTTTAAATCAAAGAAATCGAAATTTAGACTTGATAGGGCCCTTTTAGAATTTTATTTGAATAAATTCAATTGGTAAAAACGTAAACTTGATTGGTTTTCAAAATTAAAATAAACTAACACATAAAGTTTTTGGAAAGAATTATAGTCATCTGATCTTGACTAGCGAGTACGTAGACACCTTCGGGGCAATGTTAAAATCTATAAAAATTTAGGTTTTTATTTTTTTTTATTTTCTTTCGGTTTTTATTTTTCTTAAAAATATTAAAAGATGACAATTTTGAAAAATAAGCTTAATTTCAGAAAATGGATAGTGGTACCTGTTAGGGTTTAATAGGTTAGTCTCCGAATTTAGAATCTTTTGGTTTTTATCAAATTGAAATCGAAAACTTATAGTTAAATTGTAGCTAATCCACCCAATTGATTACGTTTTTTTTTTCTCGACTTTGGTTGGGTAGCAGCTTCAATTTTTTTTTTTAAAAAAAACTAGAATTTGCTAATTTATTTAATTGAGGATTAATATTAAATAAATTAGGATTTAACAGTGTGGATCGTGACCAAGAACAGATAAGGTCGGTTGCTGAATGGGTCTAAGTTTACAAAAAAGCTCGAAAGGAAGCGATGGGGTATGTATGAGATGACAAATGTGAATCAAAAGGGTAAGCAAAACCCACGATAGCTTAAGAGGATATGATGCACCAATGGAACTTCCGAGGATTCGCAGTACAAGATACAAAAAGATAAAAATGAATATATAAAGAGAAAAATGAATATATAAAGAGAACAATCATTGGTGTAATGGATTCTATACATGATACTATACACGTGGCGATGTTATATTAGCGAGGCTGTTAGAAGATATGAACAAAAAGTACAAATAGCTTGCTTGTCCGAACACAAGTAACTTAGTTAGTTTGAAGTCTCTTTATCTTGACTTCTCGATAAGGAAGATGCCAAATCATTGGTCAGCTTGGGTGCAAGTGAGTAATCTTCAATTCGACGCACTACAGAGAGATGGGTAGTTATACTCTACACGTGGTGATGCTTTATTGGCGAAACCATTAAAAGATGCGAATAAAAAGTATAAATAGCTTACTTGTTCGAGCAAGGGTGACTTAGTCGGTTCGAAGTCTCTCCATCTCGACTTCTCGATAAGGAAGATGCTAAGTCATTGGTCAACTTGGGCGCAAGTGAGTAATCTTTAATTCGACGTACTATAGAGAGATGGACAATCATTCGGCTTAGTATGAAGAGTGACTCAGCAGGAAAGTACTCGGCCTCGGCCTCGGTAGGGGTCGGTTGGAACAGAAAGATTTGCCTTGCTAATCCCTCTAGTCCTCGGGTTCAGTGTAAGCCCCAAAGTTCAGCCAAGTAACCGTAGGATTGAACTTAGAATCCAAGGTTTAGGGCGATTGCCTAAAGGATCCGATCACACCTAAATCACAAACTATTGAGAGAAATATTAGTAAAAAATGACCCCGTAAACTTAAATTTAAGAAAATAAATAGTAAAATAAGAGACTATAAAATTTTTAAATTTTAAGCATAATAATTGCTAATTATTGAAAAGGCAAAAAGTGTAATCTAATAACTAATAAACTACTAGAGATAGATTACATGCATACTAAAAATTTTAGAATGACCAAAATAATATTTAGGAATGTTTACGTGTACCCCACATGTATTTACGTATAGATAAAAATACGCGTAATTACCTAAATTGGCCGAAAACTAAGCAAATAATTAAAGAAAAATATAAAATAATTATGAAAAAATCAGAAAAAAATTAGAAGAGGATAAGCTGATGCAAGATCAGGTCGTGGTTAGAAAAAGAAAAATTGGCCAATAAAAATTGAACAACTTAAAAGTCAAAAATCAAGGAAATTGGACAAAGTCTTGTCAAATTAATGCATAATAATTACAAATATCGTCTATAAATAGCAAGAAAAATTCAGAAGTTCATTTGGACAGATACAAATTATAAAAAATTAGAGAGAGTTGAAAATTCGAGAGAAAATCCAGAAAATAAAAAAAAATAAGAAAAACTATGCAGTTAGGGATTTTAAAGGGAACCCACACCAGACGAGGAGCTGGGAGTGGACGGCCACCACCACCATACGGTGGTGGCAGCGCCCAGGCCGACTGACAATGCCACCGCGGCTCGCGGTGGCCGGAGCCACCCAAACCGGTGAGTCTAAATTCCAGTCCGATTCTTGTGAAATTTTGTAAAAATAGTAAATACAATTATAAAATTATGAATTTTGTTATTCTAGGATATTTTTGTATGTAGTTTGTAGGAAAAATATTATTTAGATGAAAACATGTCCCGTAATATAGGGTCCTTAAGAAATTATGCAAAACTGAGCACATTTCGGTTTAGAAATAAATGACCTTAGGAGTGTAGTTTGAAGCTTAATTTTTTTTCTGTAGGATACTCATGTGATATAGAACAGTGCTACGAAGCCATTTTTTTAAATTTAATTTTTGAAATTTTTAAGTTAATTTTTAGCCCTAAAATGATGGAAAAATTGGATAATTTGGAGTTAATTAGGTGATTAGGATATTAATTACTGATTTAGATAGTAATTAGATATTTAGGGATGTTAATCTCTGATGTGGAAACCTAATCCTAGTGTATGGAGTGTTAAATATAAGTAATGAAGGTGTTATGTGGTAAATGTAGAAAATTAGGAATATGTAGAATTAAAAATTAATAAATATGGAAAAATTAGGTTTAATTAGATAATAAAATAATGAAAATCAGAACATAACAAATCTGAAACAAAATTCAATTTTAGGTAATTATATGAAAAATATAAAAATTTCTCACAACATGAGTAAATTCGGTACACTAATACGGATTTAAGTGTACCGGATGGAATAAAATACTGACTAGGGATAGTAATCGTATTTAGGAGATCGGAAAGTAATGTGATTAATTTCACATTATGGGTTGAAACGGATTTCTAGGGTTGGGATCTAAAACATTACTTAGAAATCAAACTAAAAACCTAATTTAGAAATCGATGCGAAAACCGAACCTGAACCTAACCCCAAACCTAAAATAATTATAAAAAACTTAATACCTAGATAATTAGGTATATTTAACCTTAAACAAAACCTAACAATAAGCTTTATCGGATAAAATGAAATTATAATATTATATGAAATACTGAAACCACGTTCGTGTTATAGGGATGATCGGCGAAGGCCTGAGCAAATCGGACCTCGAGTGAGTGAGCGAGGAGTCGAGGTAAGTTGGGATTAATACGATGCTGTATTTTGGAGGCTTAAGATTATGCTTGGTTGTGCTTGTTAGATAGATATTGTGTGCATTTGCTTGATTATGGGTGATGCTATGATTCTGTTTGTTACTCTGGCACATATTGTATGACTTGTATGAAAGGATTGATCACCCTAAACTGAACTTAATTAAATATCCGACCAGTAATCATAATTGGACATGCATGGCAACCCGTTAGGGGAACTTAGGACTCTTCGGCCAAATACCGACCCCTTCGGAAGGGATAGCGCAGGATTGCAAAATGGTCCCTTCTTCATCCTTAGTCGAACTAAGTGACAGGAGAGGAGGTTACGGCGAGGGTGAAGACAGTGATTCGAAGGTAGTCACGGGAGGAGCAAGTTCTCCATTATACAAGCCTGGGTTTGGTCGTGAGCTGTTACATTAACGGCAACTCCTCAACCCGGATTAGAGCGGGCGTAATTTCTCTAATTTCACAACGGGCCGGACAATGTCATGCGATGGCATTTGCTTGCACATGCATTGCACCTAATAAGTGATTGAAAACCTTGTTGTGTGTATGGTATAGTTTTAAGTCCTCCGTCCTAACTTACTGAGCTGTAGTTGCTCACATCCCTATAGACGTCGTGCAGGTGCTGGTTAAGAAGCGGCAACAACTACTCTGAAGCTAGCAACTGCTGGATCCTGGGGAGTGAGGAAAAATATTGAAGAATAAATACATATTTTTAAGGTCTAAGTTTTTATTATTTTTCATTTCCGAATAATGTAATGATATAGAAAAGTACTATAGAAAAATATTGTAAACTTTAACTGCAATAACTGAATTATAACATATATATAATTCCTCACTTTTATAGGTAAATGATTTATTTAAATTACAAACCGTCTACTTCAAAGCGGGTTAGTTGTGGACGCCTTGTGTAGATCAAGTCTAAGATAGCGGTTGTAAGGCCAACTTCTATCTTAGGATGGTTTACACGGCGGGGCTGTTACGACTCTGCCGCTTCGGGGCATGACATTCAACTATGGGTTAGTGGTCTGGTAGCCTGATTCCCACCAGTTTAGTATTAATTAGAAAGTGGGAAATGAAATTAAATAAGAAAGCAAAATATTTAGGCTTGACAATGATCATGCAGCTACATGCATAATAGGTATTTATACCTAAAAAACTAGAGTAACTTACCTAAAATGAAAAAAATCAAAGAAGTAATATACCAAGAATAATGAAGGGTACAAATGAAAAATCAAAGAAATCAATGGATTAGTGCAGTGAAATCCTTCACATGGGTCTTGAAGATGTGGTAACAAATTATTAAAGATGCTTTTGGCAAAAACAGACAAATGGTATGGTCAAGATGGGGGTGCTAAGTAGAGCTGTTGAATAGACTTAGGTCCATCAAAGAAGAAGTAGCTGTAGATCTATGTTGGAGCTCTTGGCTTCTCGACACCAATATTGTTGAGTTGGAGGTTGGCTTGATTGTGGTTGAGAAAGTACATGAGGGATCGGGTTGTCGATAGAGCATAAGTTAAGTTAGCACTGGACTACCAAAAGATGTGTAGTTACTCAACTTAGCATGAGGAATTGGTCAATACCAAAGATCATCTCAGCCTTGGTAAGAGTTGATCTGAACATGAGAATTCGCCTTATTAGTCCTTTTAGGCCTCGGGCTCGGCTTTGGGTTAAAGGTCCAATGGTTTGATTCCTATCAAGTAGGGTTACTACCCCCTTTGTGAACAATTTCCTTATAGTTTCTGTTGATCTCTCTCGAGATTGAAGCACTTGAGTACTCACCTCCAAGGTCAGAAGCTCCCTCGCTAGCCATCCTTATCGTGCAAGAACAAAGAAAGATGTGCCAAAGAAGTCTTAAATGTGCTCTCCAGAAAAAGTTTAGTAGAGTTTTGTTGCTTTTAAAGTGAAGGTGGAAAATGAGGTCTTAAGTACTCCTTTATATCAAGACTCAGTCGAATTATCTTCCCCAAGTTAAAGTTGATAGGAAAAGGCCAATAAAAGGGAGGAATTCAAGACGAACAAGATGAGAGAAGTGAAAGTGATGTTGAGCTTCGAGGAGCCCAATGACTGACCAAACAAGGTTCCAAGGAAGAAGTCCAGGTTGATGAACAGGAGCTCAATAAGGAGCTTAAGATGACTTGACAACTAATACGTGAGTTCGGTAACTGTGGGTCAACCTCATTGGTAACTTAGCAATGATAGGACTTTAATAACCTTACCTCGAGTTAGGACATCTAATTTCTGACCTCACTTGGTTCAGATCTAACCCATTCTAGGATAGATTAGATGACCCGCATGCCGACCCTCTCACCAAAATACATAGTTTTGTACAGTTCTTAAATTATGTCTTTGTTTTAGTATGTGGGCCTATTTTAAGGTTTAAGGTCTTATATATTATTTACAGTTTTACCACTAGAGTATTAAAATTTACTATAAATAGCAACATTTTATAAGTAGTAGTTTTTTAATAATCATTTATTAAGAATAAATTCTTTGAGTTCATGAAGCTTATTTTCTTATGAGTGATTATTAAGTGTGTTATTACTCTTTAATCTAGCCAAGTTCTTATCAATCTTCTCATGAGATTGTAGTGAACCTTTTCATTTGAGTAAGTTAGCAAGTCGTATCTAACTCCCATTTGAAACCTGAGCTTCGATTTATTGTTCATAAATCATATTGAATCCTATTTCTAGCTCAACCTCCTGATTGTGTTTATATTTTAGTGTGTGATATCTATTCACATTTGCATTCAAACCCCTTCTAGTTTACTTAGTTTGACCTCTTAACCAGATCCTAAGACCAAGTTATAATTTTGTGTTCGTTATCCATTGTGCTTTGAGGATCTCTCGGTCCTTGTGGCACATCAAAGACGAACTGTTTTCCCTACTATCAAAGCACATACCAACTTTAAAGACATGTACCGCATCGTGACTATCCATGTGTCTTACTCCTTTGGTTAATGGTTTGAATAGATCTATGCACATGAATTGATGACATAGATGCGTATGCTGATACCCCACGTACACAGCCCTTCTTGAAAGGGGCATAATTGCATGCTGCTCTTCTTAAGGACATGATACCATGAGTAGCCTAATGGTTACATCAGTCATATCGAGAACGGGTTTTGTCAGAAATGTCAGATGTTGTATTGCCCGGTGGTAAGTACTAAGCCCCTGCTCGGAACTAAGCCCTCCTTACCTTAAACTGGCCCTCTTGATAGACCTACTTTCTTCGTGTCATCGATGATGAGGAGAATGGGGGGAGCAACTGTTGATGCTTAATTTTGAACCAGCCTAAGGCCCCATTTTGGTGGAGGCCTTTGAAGGTCTAGTGAACCTTAAAGGATTAAGCCCCCCAACCTTCTCCAAGCATTATGGCCTGCTTAGAAGTCTCAACGACCTTTGAGCCTAGTTTCTATCGACAATCCAAGTACATGGCCATAAAGAACCAGGTGAGCATCCAATAAGCACCGCCCCTAAAGCTTGCTCTCTTTACGAGGTCTTTGCCATCCAATCTGAGCATGAAGGGTGAAGATGTTCATGGACCCTGTTAGCTTCATTTCGAGCCTAGTTCACCACTTAGAGTATGCTTACGGCCTCTCCTCTTACCCTAATGCTCCTTTCTTATTTCTAGCATCGGAACCTTACCTCAGCTCGTTAATCATGTTGTGATATCTGTGGTACGATTCGTATACCTAACATACTGTAACAATGTCAGGGCGTTAGATTACAAACATGGCTGCCAGTATGGTTATGATCGACCAACTCCTAGAGTTACCCTATAATTTCCATAGCGCATATCCTTCGCCCATTGTTAGATAAGGATGAGTTTTGAGCCAACATGTGTCCAAGTAATCGTACCCCTTTAAACTATAAATAGTGTGAGGGGCCAATAGGTAAGGGGGTTGATTCCTTGAATCTATTTCTATCACTGAACTCTCAAAGCTCTCACACATGATACGCCCCGGCTCGAGCATTATCTTTGAGGATTGTTAGTGTTCGACAAACCTTTAACTCTTTATTTCCATATCCTCCTTACCGACTTAAGTGTTAAAGGGCCCTTGTAGATATACTTACAGAAGGTTTCTTTTAGGTAATGAGGAGTAAAGAGCTCATCCAAGCCAAAGCCTATCCAAACCTCTTTTAAGGAGTTGAAGCCCAATCCACTTGATCCTTTTTTTAGTTGATTCGAGCACGATCAACAAATGTAATTATTTTTTATGGTAGAACTATTAATGAATAAATAGCATCTAATGAGAATTTATTTAATTAATTATGATATTTTTATTGATGAACTTTAATTTTATTGATTATGGAAAAAAACAAAATGAGAGTCAAAACTATTAACTGAAAGATAGAGAGAAAATGCAAATTAAAAAAAAAAAGTAAAAAACAACTTTTGTGAGAATTAAATCCATGTCCTTATAGGTGTAAAAGAAAATCTCTAACCACTTCGCCACGTTTAAAGTTATAGTAATATTTGTGCTTTAGAATATAAATATAATATATACTTTCTACTATGAAGATAAATTTTGATAATTAATTTTTTTCTAAATCCAAAAGGGCCTGAGCCTGGGCTAGGGTTAGGGCTAAGGCCAAGGCTAGGACCAAGTTCCCTTTCGGAACTCCTTTTTCAGTTTGTCTATGACTTTAGGCAAGGCTAATGTGTCAAAAGCATGCAGGTTTTCCTACTAATAATAAGCCTTATGGAGTAACCAAACTTACAAAGAGGATTTATCAATAATCCTATTAAGGTGAATCTCTTATTAAGTGAAACATTAGGAGTGGGAAAAAGGTTCTATTTTGGAATCATAACTTAGCTCAAGAATATACTTCAAGAACTATTTTCTTAGGGCCTTTACTAAAAATTAATAACTAATGAATGGTATGGTTGGGATTAAAAGAGTGAAAAAGGAAGTTATTGGGTTTTCCCAACATTGTATCTAGAAATGTGATTTTTCTTTCTTTTGTTCTTTTTGGTGTACGAATTGTAATCATAATAAAGATGTTGAAAAGAAAATAAATTCCACGATTTTATCCTTAAAGATACAATTGACTATCTCTTTCTCCATGTTGAGACATTTGAACGGTAATACAAAACAATAATTATGAGTGTTTACTATATAAGTTAACAGTAATAGAAAATAATAATTATGAGTGTTTACTATACAAGTTTTAGTGAAACAGTTATATATACAAGACTCTTTATTTATTATACTCTTTTTGATTCTCTATCTTAAAATTCTTTTTACATTGTGATATCTGAAACTAGTTTACTATGAACTAAACCCAATTTTCAATAAAATCTAGTTTACCATAAAAATAAGAGTTTTTTTTTTCCACAAACACAATGTAAAAGGTTTGTGCTCTTGATGACAATCACATTTCCTTTCTCATTTTTATAGACTCATTCATTCATGAAAAATACCTCAAAAGTTAAGTTTCTTACCTCTCAAACAATCCAATTCAAATAACAACGATACCTAATTCTAGGCCATACATGGCTTCAATCAACTTTCACTCCATATTACTTTCTCTTTCCATTCTTTTAATCCTAACGATACCATATATTAGTTATTATTTTTGGGTAAAAGCCCTATAAGCATATAAGGGTGGATTTGTTGATATAGGGAAACCAATAACTTCCTTTTTCCATTCTTTTAATCTTAATTACACCATGCATTAGTTATTATTTTTGGGTAAAGGCCCTTTCAACATAGTGATATAGGGAAAATTCAATATCTTCCTCTTTTCTCAAATGACTCTCCAAAAATTACAAATCTATAGATTAGCCTTTATGGCAATTTATAAGGATAGCCAAACTAACATTCAATATAATGTTCTACATGATTAAATGCATAAATAGTAACTTAATTATGACATCTAATAATCAAGGATAATTTATTGCTTTATGCACATTCCATTTCATTCTATTTCTTAAACATTTCTCAATATAGAAATATAATTTTCATTTCAATTTTCAGTCCATTTCATTTTAAACCTTTTTCTCATAACAAGCATTAGTATTCTTTTTACAGTTTTTTTTTTCTCTTGGATTTAACGTTATATGATTGGTTGGCAAAGTAGGTCATCAATGAACTTTTTCGTCATTATTCATGCCCGACTTAAAATTAAAAGAAAAAAAAATTGTCGGGTTTGAATTTATTTGAGTAATACTAGTTCATCGCGCCTAAAATTATTGTTCAAACACCATAAATGGACGGTTTTTTTTTCTTTCTTCTTTTTTTTTTTTTATATGGCTAAAAAACACCCGTCTGTCTTACTTCTCACCCGATGGATGGCCATTTATTGTTTTTGGGCAGCTTACTTAACCAATTTTTTTTGGAGTTAATTTTTGCAGTTGGACGTGAATAGCTAAAGTTCCATTAACGATGGACATATGTCAACCCTAGGTTGTTTTCTTAAGAAAAAGAAAGATCCCATTATCACATGATTGCATATTATCTACAACCGAAAGCAATGTCGATTGTCAAAGCCATAACTATTGCTGGAAAAGTCCCCTTCACCTACTCTTTTTTTTTTTTAAAGGTTTGTAAATGGAGCCAAAAATCATTTTTAACAATTTGGTCAGCTATTAAGACAAAAATCAAAGTAAAAGATAGGTTGACCTCAAGTTCCTTACCCTAATTGTTTAATAATCTAGAGTTAGTGGTTCTTTATGCTCCATTCCACTAATGTTAATAGACATATTTATTAAGAAACCAAATTATTGAAAAAATAAAAAAGAAAACATTTTTCCATACACTTGCTTTTTTTTTTTTTAAACATGAAATTAGTATCCAAAATCATAAATGTGTTTTCTTTATAATGCTTTTTAACTAGTGGATCTAGTGTAGAGTTGTGAATTAATTGAAATGAACAATGTCCATCTTAAGCTTAAACATGAGTTCAACTCGATTAAATCGTTTAGTCTTAATATATTTAAAGAATGATTGTTTTTTAATTAAACTAATATTAATATCCAAACTCGATTAATACGTAAAATTGACTTGAATTTGTTAGTTTTGAAAGCTAGTTGAACCAAATATTATAAAATTCTAATTTGACTTGATAAATTTCTTGAATAACTTAAGTTCAAACAATAAAGTCAAATAAGAGTAAATATCTAAAAAAAAAAAAATTAATTAACTTTAACTCATTCATACCTCTAATCAAAACCACTTGTTAGTTGGACCCTAATTTTGATATTGCATGGTTGACAAAATTAAAGTTGTCGTGCGTTTTCACTTATCTTGCCAATTTTGGCAATCAATTGTAAATTAATTTAAACGAAAGGCATTCTTTGCATGCCCAATGAAGAGAGCACATTACACACAGCCATTTCGGACAAATCATTTATTAAGGTTTCGTTAAAGCTACACTAACAAGTATAGGCTCTTTTAGTGCAATTTAAAATAAAATAAAATAAAATTCCATTTATGGACTTTCACGTGAAAATGACAACAATTGGACTTTGTGGTCTGCCTGAACATTCCACCTAACTTTATAATATAGGTCGATGCCTTGACTTTAGGGACGGTGCATCTCATCGTCTTGTTGGCGTCATCTTTTAAATCTTGTGATTATCTAAACCAACAACAAATAATATTTTTCCACCAAGCACATCATAAGCAAATTAAAGAAAGTATATAAATAGATTTGCCCTATTTTGAAATCATTCTAGAACCAATCGGTTCATTATCTACTTGACTATTAGAGTCAATCCGATAAATATTTTAATAATTAGATAATAGATTGAATAGTCTCGTTTTTCATCATTTAATCAATGAAATGATTATAGAAATTAATTTATTAAGAATTTCATTCATCAAATGATGGATTGGATGACCTTATTGATATAATCATGGAAAAGCTATTTCAAATGCCGGGGATTGAAATAATTTTGTATGATTTCCCATTTTTCTGCAAATGCTCTTGAATTTCCTATCCGTAACTTCTTAAAATGTTTACATATATATATATATATTCTATTTATTTTGTCAGATTTCTATGTATTTCACATATGGAGTGTCTATATAACGGTTAGTATTCCCCTTTACCTAGTAGGAACAAGGCACAAATGTTGATCTCGTCGAATGTTTTGAGTGTGCTTAAGCAGGAAAGAAGAAAAGAGAAGATTAAAGTAGTTATGATTGCATGCAAAAATAGAAATGATTTTTTTTTTTATACTAACGATAGAGAAGGAAGGATTCGAATTTCGATTTATTTGATAAGAGATCAGTAACGATATTATTAGACTGTAATAATCTTGATAAAATAAAAATGACTCTCATAAATCTTTTTTTTTTTTAACATATAAAAGAATTGAGACTAGAATATGGTTCAATTATATATATATATATTCTACTTGTTGAAAGATTTATGGAAGTTAGTACTCAAAAATAGGTGCAAAAGGATGTTACTACCGATTTTTCATTCAAGCATCATATCCATATCTATTTAGTTTATTATATAATATATTTGCGTTCTTAAGTTTATTAAGTTCCACTTGTAAATACTTTACATATCGATGTTTGGTTAGACGTAAAATGTAGATACGTAGGACACATGTGGGGTGTTAAGAGACAACACCAGTAGGATTAGAGAAATGAAAATGAAAAGAGTTTTCAGGTCATATTTACTACTTTACAAGTATTATGCCTTAGCCTTTATAATATAAGTTTAGAAGAAGAAAAAATTGAGGATATAGGCATTCTATTTTACAATTAGCCCGCCCGATTTATTACAACCAAACAAATTTAGTGAAGCTGAAGGGACAAAAATTTTAAAAATATAAATAATGTACATGGTGTGTGAACCACCAATAGCAGGAATCAATCCATTCTACAGTATGTTGGGGTTTCCAAGTCAACAGGCTCACAAGATTAGTGGGAGATAAGTAGGTACATTTCAGCCCACTCAAAATTTAGTAGTAGTGGTTGTGTTGGTTGACCAAACACTTGGGAAAAATTTTTCTACTGCTCCTTGCATCAATGTGAATACGTTTTCTAGATTCAATGCTCACCACAGAAGGAAAAAAGTTTCCAATTTGAATACATTAATAATTGAAAGGTACTGCGTTGCTGCAACAGATCAGCCAGAATCTTCTCTATTCCATTATTATTTTGTAACTTTTGTCTTGCTCTCTCTCTGATGAAGATACTTTCTCTTCCATTCCTTGCTTTGTTCTTCAGCTTTCACATTGTAAAATCCTCGTCAACAGACACTTTGATGCCCAATGACTTGTTAACAAGCAACGACACACTTGTTTCCGCAGGTGGAATGTTCGAGCTTGGCTTCTTTGGTGATGGTTTCCTGGGAACATACTATCTGGGAATATGGTTTAAGGATGATCGAAGCAAAAAGCCGGTCTGGGTTAACCGTGGAAACCCCTTAAGGGATTCATCGGCTGTCCTTCAGATTAGGCAGGATGGAAACCTAGTACTCACCGATAAGCGGCTGATTCCGCTTATAGTGAATACCGGAACACTAGCAACAAGTGAGAACACCTCTGCCAAGCTACTTGATAGTGGGAATTTCGTTCTCATTCAAGAAGGGAGGATGATATGGCAAAGTTTTGATTACCCTACAGATACTTTCCTCCCTGGCATGAGAATAGGGTGGTTTGGGCTCAATACTAGTGGGTCTAGGGAAACATTTTTGGCTTCCTGGCTTAGTCCTAACAGCCCGATTCGGGGTGCATTTATGTTAGGGCTGAACTACAATGGATCGAAGAAACTAAGCGTGTGGAGGGAAGACGGTGTTAATTTCGACATTGGATCATGGGATAGACATGGTTTCAGATTCCTTTTCGAGAATTCATCAAGCCAGTACAACTTTAGCTATGTACACAATGAGAATGAAACTTATTTCAGTTTTAGTACCCCAGGGAAATATGTCTCTACATGGTTTGTTATGGCCTCAACAGGGCAGCTTGATGAATACACACTACTAAATGGGAGCATTTCTTCGGTTAGCCACCCCTTGTGTGAAGACGTGGAAGGCGGTAACACGGCTAGATGCTTGACCTCAATACCGTCAATGTGCGAGGGAGGTAACAATTTCTCGCAAATTAATGGAACCATGGTGAATTCTTCATTTATTAGTACTCTCAATATTGGGGAAAATGAGTGCAAGATCATGTGCCAGAACAATTGTTTCTGCACAGCATACGCGTATAATGAAGATGATGGGGAAATGGTATGCCAGCTTTATTATGGAACTAAGAAGGATTTAGCAAGCTTCGTAACACAAGGAGGAGGCACGATATTTTCTCGTGGGGTTGCTTCATCTAGCAATGGTAAGCCTACAATTGATGCTTGTTGCTCAAACACTCGCTCATATTACGTAATTACGCGGAACCCGTATATAAATTTGTAAGTAATGAACCATATCTTAGTCTAAGAACTAACAGCATTTCAGCTGGTTTTACCTTGTCAGGAGGCAAGAAGAAGAGGAGAATATTGCTAATCATTGCTGGAGTCCAGGCATCCTTGTTAGCTATAATACTAGTCTCCTTATTGTGTTATTTCCACAACAAGAAGCGGAAAAATAAAGGTTAGTAATTTTCAGTCCTGTGGAAGTTCCTGATGAATTGTCATTGCAATTAATTTTTCCATGCGTAAGCCTAAGTCCTATAATGAAATCAAAATTGATGAATGGTGAGGAACCTTATTGAGAAATTATTATGTGTTTTTGACCTCATGTGATTAGGCAATCGCGCTAGTACTGAGGAAGATAGGGTTTCGAGTTGCGAGTTCAGATTGCTTCAAATAGGGCTTCAAGCATCCCCAACTTGGGAAGGTACAAGAGATGATACGGTTACACATTGCCAAAAGAAGGATCAAGATTTGCCATTTTTCACTTTTTCTAGCATAGAGATAGCAACGGATTACTTCGCTCCCAAAAACAAGCTTGGAGAAGGTGGTTTTGGCCCTGTTTATAAGGCAAGTTTTCATTGTAAATGCTAAAAAAACATCATTAATTCTTCACGTTTTAAAAAGTTTTAGGGCTTTAATGTCTTTCCGATGATAACATGCACGGAATTTTATAATTTATGCATCCTGTTTCTGCGATTAAGCAAACAGGAATATCTAACAAATGTTGCTTGGATAACATTTCCAGGGTAAGTTGCCACTAGGACAGGAGGTTGCAGTAAAAAGGCTTTCCCAGCTATCGCGGCAAGGGTTGGAGGAGTTCAAGAATGAGGCCATGCTGATATCCAAACTCCAACACAGAAACCTTGTCCAGCTTCAAGGATGCTGCATTGAAGGAGAGGAAAGCATACTCGTTTACGAGTACATGCCCAACAAAAGCTTGGATTTGTTACTTTTCGGTATGTAATAAAAAGATAGTTTTTTGTTGCGTAGTTTTTTAAGTATTGCTAGACAAAAATTAGGGTTGATTAATTGGGCAAAAAGCTCAAATTTTTTCTTATTTACACGGTGGTTCTAAAACGAAATTTACTAGATAAGAAAATAAAAATATTTTATATTTTCAAAAATATATTCCATGTTATAAAATTAAGTTAATTAATATTATTTTTATAAAATATTATAAAAATTTATTTATTTAAAATATAAATAATTAGTTTCTTAATATAAATTTTGTATTATATATTGTGTAAATCAAATATAGTACAATAAAATTGTATTGCTTGTCTTATTTAGTCCAATTCTTAAAATCAAACACTAAATAAAAAACAAAACTATCATCGAACGAATGAGTTAAGCTTTTAGATTAACTGGTATTTGGATTTACCATTACCAATAACATGAACATTTGTTGCTAACAGATCCTACAAAAAGAGAGAGATTGGATTGGAGTAAACGGATCAACATAATCGAAGGAATTGCTCAAGGGATATTGTACCTCCACAAGCACTCTAGACTACGGATCATTCATCGCGATCTAAAGACAAGTAACATCCTGCTAGATGCTGATCTAAACCCCAAGATATCAGATTTTGGAATGGCAAGAATTTTTGGGGAGAACGAAACCCGGGCGAAAACTAGAAGGGTTGTTGGAACTTGGTAGGTTGCTAAACCATTTGCATATCTTTTTGCTTCATCCATTCAATTTGTTTTCGTCTTATTTCTTTTTTTTTTTTTATTATTATTATTATTATTATTATGTGTTATATGATTGAGTTTCAATGAATCATGTCTAGTGGTTACATGTCTCCCGAGTATGCAATGGACGGTCTCTTCTCCGAGAAGTCGGATGTATTCAGCTTCGGAGTGATTTTGCTAGAGATCATTACCGGGAAGAAGAACATTGCCTTCTATGAGTGTGATCACTCCATGAACTTGTTGGCAAATGTAAGCAATGTCTTCTCTTTTCGTACTTCTCATGTTCAACTTATCTCGATTGTGACTTGGTTTCATCGTTCCATAATGCTTGATCTCATGCAGGCCTGGAATATGTGGAAATCAGCGAAAACCCTTGAATTCATAGACAAAATATTAACCGGGACTTCCTCAGAAACTTCAATTAAGAGGTGCCTCCAGCTAGGGCTACTGTGTGTGCAAGAAAGAGCCACGTATCGACCAACAATGTCGGATGTTATCTCAATGCTAAACAACGAAAGCATTGTTTTGCCATTTCCTAAAGAACCTGCGTTTTTACTACAAACAACCGATTATGAGTCATCCTCAATCAGCAGGCAAAGACAAGATTCTAGAAATGACATGACAATCTCCGAAATTTTTGTTAGGTAGATTGCAGCCTGCAATTTATAGGTCCAGAAGTTATACATTAATTCTTTCTCTGTGTAAAGGGTTTATTGTGTCTGAATGTGAATTAGTCTTAAGGAAAATTGTATATTTTGTTTTTTTCGTTGTTGTTGTTGTTGTTCTTCTTCTTTTTTTTTTTTTTTTTAAACGAAATGTTGTATCTACAATTATTTTCGATAGATACATACATATACACATATTTATACACACATATATAGCCAGTTAACCATATTAGGGTGTTTTTAGATTTTTTTATTATCTTTTTTTTTTTAATCTGTTTTGTATATGTATATCAAAGAATCTTAGTTTTTCGATTTTATAAGAGTGGTACAGATACATTTTTATATTTTTCATCTTAATTTAGTAAACTCAATTTAAAAACGGCGCCAAATACTATGGAAAAGATATGCACATATGCATATGGCACGGCTGGATTCTTCTTTTGATGTTAGGATCAATGGTTGCGGACTCACCTTTTTTTTTTTTTTTCTCCTCCTCTTGTTGCCCAAATAATAAATATTTAACAGGAAATAAATTGTAAGAAAAATAAAAAAAACCCGAGAGAATTTACATCCAATTTGGCCTAGGCCACAAGCTAGAAGAGAATTCTTATTCTTTGAGAAAATTAATATAATATACATTGGAAAACCCCGGTAACATTCATATGCATAATTCATTTACACAAGTGTTACTGTTTTTCAGAGGTGTTCTTCACATCATATAATCAAAAGAATTCTTTTTGAAAAATCACTGTCTTACTCCTAATGTTTTTGGAACAAAACAAGAGAGTAATAGCTTGATTTGATAAGGAGTTCTTGGTTTGATTGGAATCCCGTTTAAATTTTCAATAGAACACTTTTTTAATTTAAGATATTGGTAAGGTGAATACTTAGTTTATCTAATGCTAGTTGAATGAGTATAAGGGCCTCAATAAAATGCTCTTTCCACCCTATGAACCTTAAAGTGTATAAAGTAATATATATATATATTGAGAGACTGGTAACGCAATAAATAATTTATTCAATTTATATTGATTTTTTAAGGAATATTTTTAGCATCTATTTTATATAAGCCACTTTACTCCTGTTTAAAACATTAAAACTTAGTAAATTTATTTTTCAAAAGAAGTCTAAATTGAGTTCAAATTGGATAAGATAGATTTGTTCCATGAGAGCTTTGCCCTCTATACCCCCAATAAGGTATGATCCAAATTGAGTTCTATCGGATCATAATCATTTAAGACACTTAACATCTTATCTATAATTCTCTAAAGATAAACTTTGAGCTAAGTGAGTTCTCCCTAAAATTTCCTGTTTTATATTATTATTGTTTTTTGGCAGATGTATAAAGGTTCCGTCAATAACATATTTGCTAATTGTTCAGATGAAAATGGATAAAAAAAACATACTAGTTACGTTATTTAAAGTGATAAACAGCGTTCTGCAGATAAGGAAATTGACTTTGATAAGAGTAGCATTTCATACAATTTATGGCAAAAGGAAAAGTCACTTGTTTTACGTGGCAAATATTAATGTTATTTAAATATGCATTAATAATACTAGAGTCATATTTTTACTATTTTAAATTTTATCGATACTTATTTATCCCTCATTAATATGCGTATGCACTATTACTATTGAAGCCATTATTTGATTCGTGATACTTTGAAGCTAAACATATGACTTGACCTTGTATTATACACCATAATAATGCGTTAATAATTTGCTATAGGAGGTTTTTCAACACATTAAAAGCAAGGTAAATTATAGCGATGCCTCCTCGTAATTATGAAAAGGTTGTTCCAGAAGTTTTAAAATGTAATACTTGGACCCCTTTAACTACTTTAAGACCGGGGAAACTTTTCATCTAATATAACAGCAAACAATCATTTATATTACTATACAGTTGCAATGATTTTGTGAAGCTGATTTTTTATCCAACTTGAATTTCTTTTGTAGTCCTTTACATAAGGATTCGGAAAATACCGGATGTCCGCCTACACAAGCAAATTGTTGATAAAACTCCAAAGTCGCGTGACTCAAATTGATATCTATCTTAAATCAGGTGAATAATCGACCTGAAAAAATAACAAAAAAGGTTGATTAAAATTTTCGGTCTCAAATATATATATAGAGGTTTATAGTAACATTGAGTACTTCCAGTTCTGTTTTAGGCAATTGGCAAGACCATTGCTTAAGCATTTGTTTATTTATTTATTTTTGTCAAATTTTTGCATCGACTAAAAAAAATTATATAAATATAAATTATATGAAAAAAGTTACATAAGTAGCATTATTATATCATATTTTGAAGATACGATTTTAAAAATCATAAAGAAATTACATTTTAAATATACGTTATTATGTTTTGTATATTATTATTATATTATATCTTTGAAATACGATATATGTATATGTGGTTATGTCATATTTCTTACATGCAATATAACAATGATGTATTGATAATATTTTTTTTTATGTAATTTATATTTTCATAGTATTTATTAATTTTCATGATAAATAAGCAAATTTCTCCTATATAGTGTCTATTTGTTTCAAACTTTTGTCATCGGTCATATGGACTGTGTAGTCGTACTTCCGGCCTTACAAAATACTATTCGGATTTTATTTCATTTTAACGTAGTTTTGGACTCAAGGTGAAAAAATAGCTCTACCTGATTAAAGATCTTAAACTGCAGTTGGAAGGATTGGCCATTTTCCATGCGATATGGTAACACGATTGTAGCAACAAAATATGGTACCTCATAAAAGACAAAAAAAAATAAAAATAAAAATAAAAATATCGTACGACTAAACAAATTTTCAACGTAAGTTATTTATTTGTGACAGTTCAATTTCTGTACTCTTAGCATTGATTTGAACCCAACCCGAACTCCACCGACCAATACGGATTAACATTTGGGCTCTGTCGGCCCAAAGCCCCCAGGCAAATATGCTTCATTCCTCATTTCAACAAAGTGGATCCATTTCTTCATGGATCCATGAATGCTTAGATTTGGCAATCCAAAAGGAAATTAAATATTGGTATAAATGAGTAAATAAATATAAGAGTTGCGTGTGCTCACTTGAATGGAATATTCACTCCTTTTTTATTCATTATTACTTTGTTTATTAGAGTTTTAGGCTCCGGATTCACCATTTTTTAAGAATTTTGACTCCTAAAAATGAGAAATAGGGATTCCTCACCTTCAGGTTCCACCTAGGAATCTCGATTTAGAGTATGTAACTAATCTTCCTCGATATAGTGTTGCCACCATCTCACCACCACACTAGTTAAGAATTCTAATTCCTAAAAATGAAGAAAAGGGATTCCTTACCTCTAATAAGAATCCTAATTTAGAGCATGTAAATTTTTTTCCCTTAAACTAATCTTCCTTGACATAGTTGCCACCATCACACTAGTTAGTAGTCATCATCCACCATTCACTATATACATCTAGACATGAAGATGCATTGAGATTTGGATGGGTCTATGAGGAAGATGGGTTAATGAGATTTGAAGAGGAAGAAAGAGAGGGGGAAAAAAAAAAAAGAAAGAGAAAGAAAGGAAGACGGTCGGCAAGATTAGTACGTGGAAATTGAGATTTCATACCTTTTTTTACTTTAAGCCATAGAGCCATATTTGTGTTACAATTAGTTGATTCAATTATGGATTTGAAACAACTAAGTTCATGAGATCGAGTTAATGAGTTTGCATCAAGTATTATAAAGGAATAGATTTGATGGGATGTGAGAAAGACAAGTACAATTGATGTCTTTGCTAGAAAGAAAGAAAGAAGGAAAAAAAGTAAAAGAGAAACGAAGAAAAAAAAAAAAGGATTTATACTAAAAAAGAAAGAGAAAGAAAGAAACTAAGAAGAAGAAGAAGGGTAGTATTGTCTTTTAGTTCTTATTATAGGTCCATTCCATACTTATCTTTTTGTTAAACTAAACAATGCAATATCCATTCTCTCGTTATTTCATTTCCAATAAATTTTAATTTTATTCTCTCTTTATTTTATTCAATGAACTAAACGAATCTTTAAAGTAAATAAAACAAATGAAATCTTGCATTTGTATGTATAATAAGGAAGCACAAACTTATATCCTTTTTCTCATTTGATATTACATAAAGGAAAAATATAAAAGTAAAACTATATGTTAAAAGTATAAAGTTAAATAGAAGATTATTGGCTTAATACATGTGAACATAATTTCACCCTCCTTTCTCTATCTTTTACTCATTTTTATTCAATTTTACTAAGAAACAAAGCTGAGTTAGAAAAAATTCAAAATTCGAAATTCGAACTCATTTCTCTTTGAATTTTTCCAATTCCACTTTCTTTTATAATAGGTAAATGCAAGATTTTATTTAGTGAATGTTGCAATTGTAGGCGCTTGTAATTTTATACTGGTTCCATCAATTTCTTTTAAATTTTTGTAAGAAACCAAATAGATTTAAAGGGATAAAAAGAATTTCCGGGTACTTCTCTTTCTCTTTGTCCATTTTCACTTTTCTCTTTAAACGTAAAAACTAAAAACTGAATTATTTAGCAAAATGGAAAAACAAATTTTATTTACTCTTTGACCAAATGATATAATTTGTTGAAGAATGAGTTCATTTACTAATTTTGAGGTGTATGATCACTTGCTACAAATAAATTTTCTTCTCGATATGGAGTTTTTCATTTGTTTTATAAGGGTGAAATATAATAATGACTTTTATTATACGGATTTATTCTTGTGTTTAGTTGATAAAATAATTATTTCACGGAAGCGTTGTTACTGTGAAATAAGGAATTGCAATTCTTATTTAGGACAAAGAGAAATAGCTATTTAGTGATCTTTTTTGACATATTTTCATGGGATCTTAAATGAACTATAAGAAATAATCATTAATTCTTTATTCTATTTCTTAAGAATTATATTTTATTCGCATTTTATTTTTGTTGTACAAACTAAACATACTATTGACATTGATGTAATACCTTCTGAAGATATAAGGAAGATTAGAACTCTTTTGATTAGAAATATCAAAGATTGTCTATCACAAATTAGAAATTAGGAATTAGGAAAACAACGTGACTAAAGAGTTCTTTTGAGTGACGATGAAAAACGAAATCTAAGAGACAAATCATCAAAACTTAAGATGAGATAAGAGGTGAGCGATTACAGGATAAGTAAGGTATGAATCTTCTCTATACTTCATCGTATAAAGTACATGTTCCTAAATTTTGAAATTGAAAATAGTTTTTTGGAACCATCTAGGTTCCCGTATCTTATAAAACTTATAAAGTACTTGATACTCTATAAAATTTGTAAATTTTGCCTTTACTTTTTATAAATTTCAAGTTTAATAGATATAAAAAATAATCTATACATGGTATTACAAGTTCTTCATACGCGAAATTTATACAATCTGTAACAAAATTTATGAAACTAAAATAAAGTAATTTTTTTTACCTTTATTATTTCAAGTTTAAGTGATCTTATTACTTTGTAAATGTAAAAAAATAAGGGAAAAAATAGAAAATATAGAGTTGAAGAGGAAAACAAGAAAGAATAAGGACTAAAAAACAAAAAGTGAGAGATGTGGTATTAAGTCTAGTCGTTTAGGGTTATTAACATATGAATTTAACTCCTTTTTACTAAAACAGTATACCTAAAAGATATTGTATTTTCATTTATAAATATTATTCAATAATTTATTATAAGGTTCATACATAGTACCTTAAAATACGTACTTTTTATGTCTCAAAATATAGGTTTTAGGGTAGGTATAAGATAAGAAAACATTTTACTTGTACCTTACTTTGTGGGGGTAAATTTTAAAAAATATGTACTCAATACCTCCTTGTAACTCTTAATATCTATCTAGAATCTACCTAACCGAGTAGGATACAATGGGTACCTTATATAGCAGAGTTACTACTCACTCTTATGGGATGGATTTTTTGTAGAAAATGATGCATAATCACTTAATGATCATGCTTACTTGAGTTAAAGGTTATGTACTTTATGATCACGCAATGTAGCTCTTTAAACGAGCTTCACTAGCTACCTATATCTAGGATATTTAATTCATTACACATATTAGAGAGTCTTTATCACTCCATGTCTAAATGATGTCATCTATCTACTTTGACAAACATAAACGATGATACCTTGTCACTCTTCTAGGACAATATACTTTTAACCATTGAGTACTACTTAGATCATTTAATCTCTACCTTCTCTAAACTCTCTTTTACCTTAGAGGTTTACATAGTACTTGAGTGAAGTAAAATGAGTATTCTCTTTGCACAACCAATATATGTTTACTTACCGTAAGTAATAGCAAAAGTACGAAGATCCTTCATTTTAGGATAGATATTTCTAACATAATCATAGGGAATCGACAACCTTATATAAGGAATAAGTTTTTGAACCTGAATCCTCTTATTATCATTGAAACTCCATAGGGTACCTCTATGATAATATATATCACTATATTGTAATAACCATTATGATCCATTAAGCCAAAGAATAAAATTTTTACAAGATAACTATGAAACATGCCTCACATCTGATACCATACCTATTCACTTATTATGCAATCGAATTTGAACTCCACTTACATTAGTATAATTGGTCTTTGGCCTTTGTCAATTTATACATATCCACTCTATAGAGGCTCATGTATCTAAAACCTGTCTATACAATAACATACATGGAAGGCACTCTAGACTCCAAAACTTAATTCATAAACTTCCTTTGACCAAGTTAGATGCTAGTAATAACCTATTGTCCTTTAACTCAACAACTATAATAGTAATAAAGACTAGTAGTAATTTTACTTCTCAAGACAATATGTTGAAACATAACTCTTCTACTTGTATTAAAATCATACAGTGGCATCTATACTTTACTCTCAGATAATTATAACCACTAGATTTTTGTCAAGTTTTAACAATTAAATCCTCGACTAATGCATTATCTCTAATACCCATCCATGTTTCAATTATTATTGCTCACTAGTTGTCTTTAAAATTTATGCATTAAAGATGCAAAGGATAACATAAATATTATCAAAATATTTCACCATTTACCGTTATCATAGCACAATACTAGTTCTTAAACTTAGTAGGATTCCTATTTACTGCCTTGATGAGTTCGAGTGCTCCCAGATCCTACTTGCCACAAACCAAATATGTGCTTCCTTTATGTTCCTTAACGTCATATTTCAATCTTCAGTATGTTGATCATTACCCTAAAACCTCCAACTCCTTATATTACTACCAACTCTTAGCATAAGTTAGCATTAAGGTATTATTATGCCATCACTAAGCTCAAAGAAGTTTATCTTCTTAAATTTAGCCTTTTAACCGTTACTCTATTAATCTTAGCTTCAACCTTGCCTTAACATTAATTTTTTAGGATATGCAAAATTTGAGTTTTGATACCATTATTGTGAAAGATTCAATGCAAAATTATTGTTGTGAATCATATAACACATATGCAAGAGATAAAAAAGGTAGAAAAGAGAGAGAAAGTGATACAAAATGTTAATGTGGAAAGGTCCAAAAAATTCGGGTGAAAATGTATAGATAAGACTACAAATGACTCACTAATATAATAACATGATTTAGGTTCTCATAATCTCTATGCATAAAAGGCTTCCACAACTCTATCCTCATAGAATTTATGTGACTTTCTCGGTCTTAACTTTAGTCGATATATGTAACATTACAAATATTAAGTTATAGGAGGAGCTAAAACCTTGAAATAGTATAAAAAATAAATTTAAGTACCTTTGATTTACCTATTTCGTTGCATAAATAAGACTCATTAAGATATAAATGCAATACTCCATTACATTTTATTCATCTAATGCTGGTTGGATTATTTTTTTTTGTTATAAATCCATTTGCTTAATTTGTCTATTAATTGACTAATGTACTTTCTTTAAATCAATATAAGATCATTTGAGCATGCTTTAATTACCCTTTTACACTAAGACAATTATATAAATGAAAAAAATTAGAAAAAGTGATTTTTTAAAAATGAATTTCTTGTTAGTAATGAACACCATTCCATTAGAATGGTTTTGCTCATTTATTACTAAGACAATCGCTTTCACTCAATAGCTTCAACTTAATCTCCTTTGTTACCAAGATTATTGTAGTTTAATGCTTTGGGCATTAGTTTCTTAATAAGATCGATTATATTTGATTTCCCCATCCTTAAAAGTTGTAATATGATAGTAATTGGTAAAAAAAAAAAAAAAAAACCTCCTTCATCAAGAACTCTCTAGAACCTAGATGTATATTTAGAAAAGGAAAAGGAAACAACTAACGTTTGATCTTTACCATGAAACCATCCTCTAAAAATATTCAAACATTTTTGAAAGAGAATTGAATAAATCCTTTTTACCTTTAAATTGCTTTATCCAGTTTGCTAAACCATGCAGCTTTCTTTACCATTGTCCAAGGAAAATAGTTTCCATTTGCTTGGTTCCTCTTTATAGCACTAATGTATAATGTGCATACATGTGAGTGCACAAAATGATATAAAAGTAAAATTTAATTCAAAAAGCCATGGTAATAATTATGCACTGTAGCATCATTTTAGATATAGTCTTAATTTTGATTTTTTCACTCTATACCTGACACTACACTATGTGTGATGATTTTTCTCGAGGTTTTAAATCTACATTGTTATGTATCATATTAAAACATATCACTTATTTTAAATGTTTATTTATTTATTTTTATTGAAAAAACATGTCTCCATTTAATAAACCAACAATTTTTTTCTTCATTTTAATAATTTTCATTTTCTTGTGCTTTATGTTATTCATTTTAAGTAAGAAGGTGAAATTTTAGCACACATTTAAGCATAGAAATTTAAAAAAAAAAAATCTATTTCTTACAATAGTTTTTAGTTTTAGTATACATTGTATTTAATCCTTGTCAATTTAAGCACAAGCATTTGGCTTTTGGAGTACGCGTCTATCTAATTTATATTAATGGTTATGTAGCCATGATAAAATGCCTTAAAAATATAAATCTAATATATATATATATATATATATAATTTTGAGGTTTTTTTCAATGATCATAATCTTTTAAATTTACATGAAAAAACCAAAAAAGTATAAATATTCCTCTTCTTCTATTTTTTTTTCCCTTGCAACATAAAAACAAATAAGAAAACCACTTTTACCTTGTTCATTTTTTTCCCTGCTTCAATTTCATCTCTCAAAAAACAAGTACTCACCTTCAACTTTTCAAAATTTCCAATTCATTTTAAAACACAAACCAAATGGCAATATAGAAGAAAGCCAAAAGTAACTATCTCTTCTTCTCTCTATCTCTCTCTTTTTTTCGTTCATGAGACTATTTCTTCGAGTTTACATTTTTGCGAACTGTTTTTTTTTTTTAACAATTTCATCGCCTATCAAAATTTAATTTTATAAAAAAATCTCAAATTAACTTCTTTTATATTTGTACACGTTAATATATATTATAAAGGCTCATTTTTTATATATGCATTAGTCTTATAACTATCATATTTCTTTCTTTTTCTTTAATATTTCCAACTTTTTCATTGTTCTACTTCATATCTCATGTTTCTACTTTACATTCCAATAAATAGAAAGACAATTATTTTGTTGATAGTATAGATTTTTGGCACGTGCCATTTTATTTTAATACAAAACTTGTTATTTAAATGATTATGGTTATTGGTGTTAATTTGGTAAGAAAATAATAACCTAATGCAAAATGATTTAGGGTTTATATATTTCTTTGTTTTTCTCATTCTTTTGTTTTGATGTGGTGTTTTCTTTTTTACAACTTGTATGAAAATTTGTGATGATAATGACTTTAATATGGTTAGATTGAGGATGATTTAATTTCATATATTTATACATAATTTTTTTTTGCTAGGGATGTTTTGTTAGGTGTTAATGTTGTGAGCATAATTAAATGGATATATGTACTACAATTGATAATTATACATTTTTAAAGAACAACGCTTATTAAAAAGAAAGATAACTTATGTAAAAATATTCGAAATACATTGATTCTAACCAAGTGAAAAATTAATGAAGTATGTATTTGAAAATGATATAATGGAACATATTTTATTTTTCCTTATTTAAACTTTTTGTTGATTTGTTAGAAAATATTTTATACATTATTAAATATAATTTTGCTTTGAAAAACTTTTTGTAATAATAAATTAATATGTACTTTAAATAAGTTCATAATCATTATATACATATTATTTAATATAAAATATTTTTTTCAATTTTTATTGTTAGAGTTTTATATTATATGAAACCCGTGCATTGTATGAGTGTGAAACTAGCAATATATAATTTTGAAAGCATTTTATTATTTTGCTACTTTTAATTTTGCATTTTCATAGCCTTATGCATTATGAAAAGCCACCATGTTAATAATGGCTATCAATACAACACAACTTTGTACTTAATCATTATTTTTACATTTTTATTCTTTTTTGAGATACTTCTATCTTTTATTAACAATATTTTTTATTGTTGTGTTATCTATACTTTTTCTTTTCCCAAGAGTCATATATGTTTATATGCAAAGAATGATATTTGTAGAAAAGTTGTACCATTTACATAAGTATAAGTAAAATAATGTAAATCTTGATAATTGATATATTATATTGTTTTCTCATGAATTAAAGAATTATAACCTTTTTAAATATTATATTATTTTGTATAATTATCAATAATTCTATAATTGATATATTATCATTGTGTTCATATGATTTTTCAAATGTGAAGTTATTAATAGATAAGTTACAATTTTTTTTTATATAAATTGTTATTTTCATAAAATGAAACTTAATACTCACACATCGCGAGAGGCTTTAACTAGTTAGATATATAATTAAAGTCTAAAACATTTGGTTACTCATTATCTAAAGAAAAGAAAATTTCTTTTCCAAAATTTATATTGTAAAATTGCATAAAACTTTCAAAATTTCAATTATGATCCATGCATATAATCATCATAACATTACTATATTTTAAACTTAAACCCTTTTAATATGTATTGAATCCATTTTTGCGAAATTTTTTTGGAGATATTTATGTAATTATATATGTTGGGATATAAGTGTAGTATGTAGAAAAAGGAAAATCCTATATTGGAAGGAAATCCCATATTTGAAATATAAAAGTAAAGTAAATGATATATGAGTGGAAAAGACTTATTAACCCAATACCTTAAGGTTAAGTTTGGTGTCAAGTCCATGAATATTTTCTCACAAGTTTTCCCCTCGTGATTGATGGCTTTCATTCTCCTTAACAAATGGTATCATGAGGTTTAACTCCTATGAATGGTATCTCATGTGGAAAGAAGAGCTGCTCATGAGGCGAACATAATAAAGTCAATTGATAAGTTCTTAATGAAGCAATAGGTAGTTTGTGCTTAAGGAGGAGCAAATAATAAACTCAATATAAAAGAGACTCACACCTGAAAAAGACCCATTAATCTAATACATTAAGATTATAGATTGATGTCAAATCTATGTATATATTCCTTCGAAAGTTTTATTCCTATGATCTAAAGCTTCCCAATCCTTAACAATATATGAAACTTTTTATAATATTAGAAGATTGAATATCACATTAAGAATGTAGATGTACTAGGAGCGTCTTTATAATTTACTCTTTCTTTATTGAAATTCTTTACAAAGGAAAACAACTTTAGTTTCCATGCAAATGTGTTCCATGGATCATGCACACTTACCTATTCTTTTTTAACCTCCCCCCAGTTAGATTTCTCTTAATAAAAAAAGCTTGCTATTTATAAAACTTTACTATAGTTTTTGTTGAAGACTTTAACATGCAGGAGATAGGTTGCTAGAAAAGTAATCTAGGTGCTCTGTATTGTTTTTCTCATATAACTTAATTTATAAACTTTTAATAGTCGTATCAAAATAGTAAATCCAGTGAAATATGAATTTGATTAGATTTTAAACATATATATATTTTAGGTTAAACTTGTTTACATGTAATAAAGGTATAAATAATATAAACTTAGTTGTTAATTACTCAATTTCAACATGCTTATTTGCTTTTGATTTTACAAAAATCGAGTACTTCAACTTGAGTTTTAGTTATTTGAACAGTTTGTTGCATCAAATTCAATGCAAGCTTCTTAGTGTTCATTGTCATCTCTAGATATTAGCAGGTAGAGATTTAGTTGAGATTGGGCTTCGCGTAACATTGAGTTTTCCAGATAAAGAATAATGAGAGGCACTTTGGGGTTGTTCGGTGTTATTACTCTGATGCTTAAATGAGATGGATGTGTGTGAGGAGAGTAAGAGTACTCGAATGCAAAGTATAAGATCTTGTATGCGAAGTATCAAATAGTTTACTATTGGGTGATGGTTTTGCATTGATAGAGGATTAGAGCCAAAAGTTAGAGAGAAGTCAGTGGGCAAAAGCTATATCTGCAAGTGTTGATTAGTAAAGTTGTAACATCCGACATGTTCCACAAATGTAAGAGATAATTATTAACTTAGTCATTTAGTCTTATTGACAATCTTCCGGCAATAGGTGACCGTTGTAGTTGGGCAGACTATGTCATGAGCTTAGATTAAGCCGAACAATGAAGACGGGGAGCCTAAGTCCAAAGAAGTATAGCCTATGCCATAAGCCCAATCAAGTCGACACAAGCTTAAAGAGTCCAAGTCTAAAAGACTTTATCAACACTTGCCCTCCCTATCCCCCTTAACAATCTCATTACCATTGTAGAAGTAAGGAGAGAGAAAAAATGGGCTCTTTAAGCATATGGTCGATTTGGTCTTGAGGTGCTTATGTTGGCTAAGCGTCATGGTGATAATGTCACGATGCCAACGTGGTGATAATTGGAGCTTGAGCTGGCAAAGGGATGAGGCGAAGATGTTCAAGCTAAGTGATATAAGGGTCAAGTAGGTGTGGTTTAACTGAATAGGTAACCACCTAGGCTAAGGTGGATGCTTCAACCTTAAGGTGGGATACAGGAGGTCTGACCTCCTTAGTCATCAGGGGGTACTGAATAGTTAGCCCTCCGTCAGGTTAGAGCCGAATGCTCATTTACTAAGTGGGATAGGTTACCTGAAGTGGATACTCAATGGGCTGAGCTAAGCACTTTGAGTTAAGGCTAAAGTTTGGTAGGTGGGGCATTTCAAATAGTATGGTCACAGAGTGGAGGTGTTAGAGTAGATAAAGGTGTCAAACAATTTGGGCTAGTTAGATGAGCTGAGTTGACCATTGTCCGGACGGTTTCCCTTCATCGATGTTGAGGCATCATGGTGTTGGAGTACTGAGGAAGTTCTCTTAGTGATGTGGAAGTTAAAGGGGCCTTGGGAAAACTTTTTGTAAAAGTAACATTTCAAATTCTTGCTTTATTGCGTGCTTTCATGGTGTAGTTAATGTGATGTGATAGGTGTCCTGTCTTTGTAGACTTACCTGCATTACAAGTGTTTTTTCGTTTGAATATAGCCATCTAATCAAAACTGTTTCCATGTGTCTGTATTACAACATTTTAGGGGATTTATGCTTATACAAATCCCTATAACCATCAATTCACTTTCCAAAGCGATGGGCCTATAAATACCATAGTTGCTTGGGTAGATCACTCTTTTGTAACTTCTCTTGCTTTCTTTTTGTCAACAAATCTCAACTTTCTTCAGAGTTCTTTATGCTTCTTTACTCCTTCAACATCAAGACATTAACTAATAGTGGAGCAAACATAAGTAAGGCGCCTTCTAATGTGTCCAAGTACATTCTAACCACCGACTCCTAAGCCATAAAGAGTGACCCTCCCCATGGAGGAGAGGATGAAGCCATATCACTAACATAATTGGATGATGATTCGAGAATGGCAGTCGAGACACTAGATAGGACAAGAACTATCAGTGTCATCCTAAGGGACGTTTATGTATACAATCCCTTACTTGAGGCCATTGATCTATTCCTTGAAGAATTGCCTAAAGGACTGCCTCTAGTCCGAAGCATAGAACATTGTATTGATCTACAACTAGGCACTGCCTTATTGAATTGACCTGCGTATAGAATAAACCTTGAACAAGTTGCCGAGTTGGAGAGACTAGTAGATGAACTCGTAGAGTGAGGATATGTGAGGGAGAGCATGAGCCTTTGCACGATATCAGCTCTGTTCGTTATAAAGAAGGATGTTTCATGGTGAATGTGCATCGACAGTCAAGCAATCAATTGAATTATTGCGAATTATAGATATCCAATACTGATGCTCGATGAGCTCTATGGTGTCAAGATATTTTCAAAAATTGATCTACGAAGTGGCTACCACCAAACTCATATGAGACTAGGTAATGAGTGGAAGACTGCTTTCAAGACTAAGCATGGACTCTAAGAATGGTTAGTTATGCAATTTTGACTTACTAATACTCTAAGCACATTCATGAGGTTAATGAACCATGTAATGTGCCCCCTGATTGGAAGATATGTGGTTACATACTTCGATGACATATTGGTATATAATGCCAACTTGAGCCACCAAGTTCAACATCTCTAAGCAGTATTTGACATTTTACGGATCAAGAAGTTAAATGGAAATTTGAAGAAGTGTATGTTCTAGCAAGATTAAGTGATTTTCCTTAGGTTTGTAGTGTTAAGGAAAGGACTCTGAGAAAATGAAGAGAATATTCGAGCTATCTTCGAATGATTGACGCCTAAAAATGTTACTAAAACTCGAAGTTTCCAGGGCCTAGCTTCTTTTAATAGGCGATTCATTAAAAACTGCAGTACCATAGCCGCCTCCTTAATTGAGCCAATAAAGAAGAGTAAAAGGTTTAGATGGAATGACCAAGTTGAATAGAGCCTCAAGGAGATCAAGGAGAAGCTTACCTCTAGACCTATCCTTTCACTACCAAACTTTAACAAGCTCTTCGAGTTAGAATGTACTGCATCGGGAGTTAAAATTGATGCTGTCCTAATGTAAGAGCGACGACCCGTTGCCTACCATAGTGGGAAACTTAGTAGTGTTACCTTAAATTATTCAATGTACAAGAAAGAGTTATACTCTCTTTTTTGAGCCCTTACTATATGGCAAAATTATTTACTATTATGACAATTTGTTATTTATATAAGCCATGAGTCCCTGAAACATCTTGGGAGTTAAAATAAACTCTTAAAAAGATAAGCCAAGTGATTGGAGTTCATGGAGGTGTTTTCATTTGTAATCTGATATAAGAAGGGATATGCAAATGTGGTTACCAATGCCTTGTCATGACGACAATCCTTACTGACCACTTTGCAGACAAAATTACTAAAATTTTTGCTTATTGCTGGTAGTATGCTAATGACCCGAATTTTGGTCCAGTTATTGAGTAGTGACGAAAAGCAGTAGTTGTTGGAGGATCTTATCTTAAGGATGGCTATCTGTTCAAGGACTAAAGGTTATGTATACTAATTGTTCTACGTATGAGCTGTTAATCCAAAAAGCTCATAGTGGTGGTTTATCGAGTCATTTCGGAGAAACTAAAACAGCTAATCTGTCGAAGAAAAACTTTTACTAGCCCAGTTTGGCTAAGGATATCTATAAGGTAGTTGGTACTTATGAAGTATGCAAGTGAGTTAAGGGAAAGAGAGAGCTCCATGGAGAATACATGCCCCCTGCCCCTGCCAACGCCAACCTTACCTTGGGTCGACCTCAGCATGGACTTTATCCTAAGATTGCTCCGGACACTTAAAGGAAAAGATTCTATATTTTTTGCAATGGACTACTTCAACAAAATGCATACTTCATCCTTTGCCATTGAACTAACGATGCTTTATACATTATTGATATGTTTTTGCAGGAAGTTATCCAATTACACGGAGTGCTAAAGACTATCGTTTCATAATGTGATACAAAATTCTTGAGTTATTTTTGGAAAACTCTTTGGAAAAGACTTAAATCTAAACTTGTATTCAGCTTCAGTAGCCACCATTGAACTGATGGCCAAACTAAAGTGGTGAACAGGACATTAGGCAACTTACTTAGAGTTGTTATGGGAAAGAACTTAAGGGACTGGGATTTGTATCTACCAGTTATGGAATTCACATATAATTGAACTATCCACAATACCATTAGGAAGACCCCATTAAAGATCTTCTATGGCCTTAACCCTACTATTCTTATGGATATGATCGGCACCCTAATTGCTGCTAAAGAGAGTCAATCCAGAGTTGATCGAGCCCACGAGTTGCAAGCGTTACACTAGTCTGTAACTAAGAAGATCGTTAAGTTCAATAAGAAACAATGTGAGATTGGTAGCGGAGATCGCTAAATTAGCACTTTCCAGTCAAGAGACTTAGTATGGATTCACCTCAGCTAAGATTGATTCTTGCACTTGAGATAGAGCAAACTATTTCCTTGAGCTAATAGTCTGTTTGAGGTCTTGAAGAAAGTTAACTGCAACACCTACCAAATCGAGTTACTCGATGACTATGGTATCTCCCCCACTTTCAATGTACTCAATCTCATTTCTCACCAACTAATATAAGAAGACCTTATGAGTGCCCTAGAAGGACAACCAAAGATCACTTTAGATTTGAGGACAAGTCTTTTTGAACCCTAGTTAGATAATAAGAATCGGCCCTCTAAACCGATCATACATAGTCAAGCTAGAGGACCCTAATGACTTACTTAAAGAATATTAGCTTTAAGCCATATTTAAGACGGAGATTCCTATTTCAGATTGATCTCTTGCCAACCTGACTATGAGACCCTCACGTGTGCTAGACTTGCTCCTACCGAACAACTGTGCTTTGATAAGATGTCCGAGAAGACAACCCTAAGACCAAAGCTAACTACTCTATAGAAGGACTGGTTGGCCCCTGACCTAATCCAGATCAAGTCGATCCTTGACTAAAGCTCTCTTTTCTCTTCTGATATCCAATTACTGAGCGACATGTGTCTTCTAGCATGACGTTCCAAAAGGATTCTTACTTTTTTATACTAAATAATTTTTGTCTCTTTTACTCTTTTTAGTATATATTATGTAACATAATTGTAAGAAAGCCCTTTTATCTTTTCATACATATAAGGTAACCTTAGTGGACGAGTATATAAACCTCTACTTGTTTATACATATCAATTAATCATTAATATAGAAATTATTCACGTTTCCTTTAAGTAACTTTAGTGTTCTTATTATCCTTTAACTCTTATATATTCCCTTGAGCAAGGAGTAGTGGTGAGTGATCCTTCAGTTTGAATCGGTGAGTCATATTCAACAAATTGTAAGCTGAGTAGGATCAAATGGTGTGTCATATCCATTTGGTAGTTACCTAGACTTTGTTAGCTTTTCTTTTCTTTTCTTTTCTTTTCTTTTTTTTCAACTCGCTTTGTTTTAGTGCCTCTCTGTATGTTAGACTCTAAAGATGCATCATTAGCAATGTCTTCTATGAAGTCCTAAACAAGTTTTGGTGTTTAAAGATAGCATTGGACTCATTTAAGGACATGTTGTACGAGTTCTGAAATTAGAAACTACGCCTTTAGGGAGCCGAGTCCAAGATCGAGAAGGCTAGGGGGAAGCTCTTAAGGATGAAGTGGGAGGTTTATGGCAACAATATTACTTTGTGCCACTAGGCTCTCAACTTTTAGGCTTCAATGGGATTGTATACCCCCAAGAATTGGGCCATCTTGAAAGAGTTGTCGAGGATGGGAGTAGATATTCCAATGGACTCAAGCTTACTCATTCGACACGTAAGTCTTCATCTCTTTAAATTGATATTTTTCCTTATTGACACTGCTCTAGTCACAGTTCATATGTTTCTTTATGGTACCATGGCTAGGTGTTACTTTAGCTCAAGATCTATAACACGTTGCTAAATGAGGCAAAGGGACTTTATGCTACGGTGTTTAGCCCACATAAGGGCTTAAGAGAAGTAGAGTCCCCATTTGGTAAATAGTTGGAAAAGTTTAGTAAGCCCAATTGGTGCTTGCGTTGTTCTTATGTGTAGATGATTGTACTTACGGCAAAGTTGCAGGAGGTTGAGTAAGGTTAGGCTGACGTTGACAAGAATGCCAAGCGAGCCGGTGAACTTAGAACTTAGCTAAAGGACGATCAGAGGACCAAGGCTCAACTCTTTCAAAACCTAGGCGAGGAGAGGAAGGCTAAGGAATAGCTTGAAAAAGAAAATGCTGAGTTGAGGTTGTCGGTCTCTAAGCTAAAGATTGAGCTGGTAATGAAGGCGTTTGAGTATGACAATGCCAAAACAACTTCATTGGAGCTAACCGGTCATAAGGTTGAGTTAAAGTAGAAAATTGTAAAACCTAAGTTAAAAATAATAAATTAATTAATTTGAGCGAATTAAAGGAAATAAGTAATTTTTATATCTAGCCTTTGGTACGACATATAATTAAATATTAAGAGTCAAGGGCAAAACAGTCACAGGAAAAATTTCAAATATCGGTATGGCTTGTGATTACATAGCAATGGCAGGAGCTTTTTAATCTATAAAAAAAAAATGAGGAGTTACACTTCCACTAATCATCTAAACATACTTTATAGTTATCATAACTCCTTCTTATAAAACTTAAGATACTTTCCAAAGAATTTGCAAAACTCATCTTAACCCTAATCCCTTAATCAAGATTTGTATTCTTGAAAAAGGAATTCAACAAGAATCAGTCTTTCCTCCTTAATCAAGTAAATTATCCTTCTATCTTTTTCAATTTATACTTTTAAGGTTTCTTTAAGTTTTGGGAATGGAGGTATTGCTACTGTTAGTGTGATGGTGGTGATGCAGTTATGATATAATTACATCTTCATGGTGTTATGAAGTGGTGTTGGGATGTGTAGTATGCATATACCATGTCTTGTATGGGTGTATTTATATCGTGGAATGTTTGCGTTGGGTTAGCGAATATAAATTGAACTAATTGAAACTCGGACCTAGTTGTGTTGTTGGTTGTACTTAGCTTCGACCACATATTAGTCGGGTCTAATGGTGTTGATAAGGCACCTAGTGATCTTTGCGCAACGCTATTCCTAGTGGAGTCCCGTACTAAAAGGACCTAAGTAAATCTAGGTTGGTTTATGGCTCTCAAGTGTTGGAGAGTACCCAACGCTAATATTTATATTGTATCTATATATGTTGTCTGATAGGGGTCATAAGTAACCCCAAGTTTTAGGGTGCTAAGATTGTGATGGTTGTAGGCCTAAATGAAACATGAAATTTATTGTTTGTTGCATTTAATAGTGGTATACATATGTGTGTATATTTGACTAATACTTGTGTTACATATGCGTATTTATGATATCCTGTATTGGGCTTTGGCTTACCCTACGGGGATTATTACTTTTCAGTTGCAGGGATAAGTTATGAGATAGATGATGGGGCATATGCTGAGGATTACGAATTTGATTATCTATACAATGATGAATAAGGAGATTATTATTATTTTGATGATGGAGTTGAGGTATCATAGTTTAATTGTAGGGTAGACTTAAGTTGTGTTTATTTTCATTGTAATGGTTTAAAATGAGACTTATGTGATTAAGAAGTCGCCTATAACTCCTGTTGCTACATTTAGTAGTTCATTTGTTGTTGGAGCTACAAATCTTATTGATCTAGAGTCCTTTTTTGTTTTTTGGAGTTGAGTAAATGACATTACATTCTTATTTGATTTCAATGAATGTTAAATGATGAATTGGTGTCATAATATTTCTGTATATAAACAAGAGAATTCTCTTGTGCTCTTCATTTTTCTTGTAATTTATTACTTATTAAATGTCTGTTACTTTGGGCAACATAATATCGTTTTCAATGAATTATTTTTTTTTTCAATTAAACAGGAGTTATACGCAACTTAAAAATCTTAATGATAAGCATTCATAATTAAAAAATTATAGGTGTCAATTTTTTACCGCTCGTCTTATGAAAATCAACCAAGTTGTCGTGAAAAATTGTGACATATCGAAATTTAACTTAGACGAGATTGCCATTAAACATTTCAGGTGGCATACCACTCGTATAAAATCTTTTTAAGCTCCAATTGTATTTCATCTTAATCGGCTCTACCAGATTATTTACGGCGGATTGCTTTTCTTTCCTTTTCTTGTCCTATTTTGTTTCCCCGATTATTCACGAACTGAAGTTTGAAGATCAGATCTAGAAATAGTATTATTCGAAATGTAGAAAAGCGAAGCGACATATTGTCTAAGGATCAAGACAGTGAAAAAGCAAGAGAGGTTCTTCTCTTTAAGGTTTCTTCGGTGGGAGGGATATTCATTTTGTCTGGTAGGGAATTGTGAATGTCGTTCCTTCTTATCCAATAATCAACCCATGCGAGCCATAAAGTGCGTGATGTGTCCATGCAACTCGCATGCATGCACATGTTGACCACGAATACTACCCCATTTTTCACGGTTTGCAAGTGCGCTTCCGATGTCGGCTACAAGACATTTCATCAGTTTGTCGCATATTCCCATGCTTAATAACAACGTGTAAAACTTATATCTACTACTAAATCCTCTTAAACTTATTGATAAATTCAAGATTAAATTCACGTCAATAATTTAATGGTAGTTTCATTCTTTATTAGTTTTTCAGACTAAAAACAGTAAATAAACCAAATCAATAATCATAAATGAGTCATAAAACTTGAAAATATTATAACCTGTCATATATTATCTCTATAGGTAGACAGGCTTGAAGGCTCACCGACTAAGGCATTTAGGAACCTATGATATGTCTATAAACCATATTTAATAACAAATTATCTATTAATACTCATTAATGTATCTCCACATGTTCATAAGAGTGGCACAACATAGCACTGAATCCACAATTACATTAGTGAATTTGAAGAACTTAGTATTTGATGCCATACTATAGCTCACAACTCTAATGCAACTAGAAATAAAACCAATTACCTACGGTCTTAAATGATGCCCCAACAATAGCAATCGGTAACTTTGTAAATGATAAAGAAGTAACAACATGTAACAACTAGATCTCAAAAGGAAGTCTCATCTCTTGAAACCATTGAAACTCTCAATTGTACATAACTACTCTCACCGTCATTGTATTTCAACTTGCTCCCCTAAATGCACTTACAACTATAAACATATACAACCTCATGCTCATAGTAAATCTATACCGCAAGAGACCCTTGAAGGGTGAGTCGAAGCTCAGTACAGAATACTATAACCATATATGCATGCCACATGTTTCCAAGTTACGTGCATTTAATATAATATGTATCACATTCAAACAATTTAATTATCTTTTATTTAGTCTTTCAAACTATATAAGAGTACTCATGACTCCGATATACACACATATATAATATCATATAGTGTTGGTGTTGGGATGGACCCAACATGCAAGTAATTCCCGTTAAATCTAGCTAGGTTATCTCGGTGTGAGACTCCACTTTAGACAATATTGTGCAAAAATTACTAGATGCCTCATCAATTACACTAGACCCTAGCAATGGGAGATCAAAATTAAACATAAGCAAGTAATTATAATTAATATTCAAGTTTACATTAAGTCCAATTTAATTCAACTAGCCTAATACACACAACTGACAACCAAGTATCCCATACTTGAATTCGCTAGTTCAAAAGATTCTGAAGGGTCTCCTCTATTGGAACCTGACAACTAAAAAGAAATTGCTTAGAACCCACTCAAAATCATATTAGTTTCTACTACAATTTGACATCCTTCCTCTTGACTTTATTATTAACTCTTTCAAGAACACTTATTGACTTTAAAAGAAGTGTCACAATGGATTTTGGCTTGTTATGAGTTTAGAAACCACTTATTTTAATGTTTGAAAAGGATTTAAAGGTAGTAAACAGTTTTTAAGTGAGTATTTAATAAAGTCGGAGATAAGTTGGGGTAAAAGAGCTTGAAAACGGAAAAGAAAAAGAGAGTTTAGGAAACGGTTTAGAAAATATATAACAATACTTAAGGTTTGTTGTAACTTTTGGCTAAGAAAAGGAAGGAAAAAGAACAAAAAAAAAAAGAAGGATAATGGGTAGAGATGGTTGTATCCCTGTGGCCATACCACTTTTTGATCCCCTTAATTCGATATGACTAGTCAACATGGTCATATTATTTTTTTATCTTTCCACACTTTGACACAACCATGCAACATGGTTATGTCTACTGGTCATGTCGCTCTTGTAATCCATAGCTTTAGATTTTCCCTTTCTTTTTCACACAAAATTCAAAGTAACTTGAATTTTTCCACTTCAAATCATGTTGTTAATGCCTAAATGCATCTCAACGTCCTTTTTTCATCCATAATTGATCAATATGGGTTTAACAACTTCTCTCATCACAAATCATCCTAATAACAACTCAAGGAAACACTCTTTGACATTAAATAAAGGTACAAAGGCAAACCTACTTGTTTTCTTGATAATAGAACATCTAAAACTTGAATTTCCAACCCTTTACACGCTACAAAGAAAACTTTCATCACGACTTCCATCGCTCTTCAAGAAAAACAAATTTTTTATGCTAAGGGTGCGAAGAACTTATCAAAAACTCTTGTTCTCTTACGTTTCCTATGTATTTCTTTAATCTTTGGAGCTTGAAACCCACAAATTTAAGGCTAGGGTTTCTCTTAATAGGCTCCTTATGTAGTTTTTGTTTTTCCTAGGAATTTTGTTTAGGGTATGTGTGAGGGGGAGATATGAGGACGATATGGGATAGATATTACTTAGTGGAAGATATATAGGGGTGGTGGTAGTCTGAAATTTCTTAAAGGACTATAATATCCCCTTACTAGCCTAAGTATTTACGTATAATGCCAACTTGCTATACCTTATTTTATATTATTATTTTTTTCCTTTTATTTTAAATTATGGGTTTTACATCTTCTCCAATTATGCGATTATGTGCCTAAAGGGTTGTCTTGTGCATTTTTTTTAAAATTACATAAATTAAGCATGTTTGAGTCTCTTATCTTACAACAAAAGAAGTAGAGTAGTGCTATTGTTACTTCCCACAGTCATTTCCTTCTTCTCTCTATTGGTTTCTTTTGCTCCAATCGTTGAACGATATTAATAACCATTTGATTTTTATGGTGACCAAAATTTCCAACTTAAAAGTTATTATTTTTCCTTACTTTTCCACGGTCATTTTATGCTAATGAATCGCCTATTCACCATATTTCAAACTCTTTCTAGGATCTCCTTAATTAATGACCATAATTGATTATGAATATCGCTTATAACTTTAATCAAAAATGGATTATACGGTTCTAAGTTAAAAAGTATGATTTCTTACCTTAAAAATCCGTAGAACAAGAGTCACATTAACAAGAAAGCTAGAGAGTTGGCACTAATAGAGGGTAAGTGAGGGGGAGAGGGTTTAGTTTGCTAGAACCTTTGTTATAGAGAGTAGACAATATCTAAAAATCTAATTAGGAAAAAAAGATTAGAGATGAGGTTTTACTTAGTAGTCTTAGTATCCTTTAATTGAGAAATGCTGCGTATTATGCACATGTGATATATTAATATCAATAAAATATTAATATATATGTTATGCGCAAATCAAACATAGTAATAGATTTAAAAATTATTCATATCATTAATATTTATATAATATTTTACGGATACTTACACATTACATATACATAATATATAACCGAAACTTTTTTCCCTTTGATGACTCCTTGCGATTTTCATAGTAAGGACGAGGATTGTATATGCATTTGAGAAAAAAGAAAGCTAGGGGTACATGCACTAAATTTCACGTGTCTTTGAATTATTTTCTGGGACGTTTTGAAATTCGTTTTCCAAAATAGTCAATATGATTTTAATTTTTGAAACATCTTCACTTCTTTATATCAAACCTTGGCTGGAGCTGGGTTGAATTTGGAGATTTCCTGATCTTTCTATATTATACCCTTCCACTCTTCATGATGGAGGATGTTTCATTCAGTTCCGTCGTTGACTTTTCTGGTGAAGTTTTACTTTAATTACCTTGGGTTGGCCGGTAGAATTCTGATGACTAATGCATGGGATATATAATAAACAAAAAGTAAATTGACTTCATGCTAATTTCAAGTGAAAAAAATGAATATATATATATATATATATGTATGTATGTATAATCCCCAGAATTATATATATACATATAACTATACATACATGCGAATAATATGTATGATGTCATAATTAAAACGAATACGATCCCTGATGAGGAAAATAATTATCAAATCAATAATATTTAATAAAGTAATCGACTGGAAAATTAAATATCATTTGAAATTGACTAGAACAGACCTTAAACATATTTTAAGCACTATGAATAAGAAATTCTCTGAGAAATTACTCTAGCAATAGGAGAAAGTGAGCAACATTCCGAATTCGTGATGAATTCCAGGTCTGATATCAAACGAAAATATCATTTTAATTATAATCATGACTTGTGTGAGATGTAGGTATGAAAAGTCCTAAAATCTAAACTAACTTAAACGAGAGGATTTGATGTTTGATCTAAAATCAACACGAAAGCTTAACCCTAACATCACCTTAAATCTAGAACCAGACGTCTTTTACACCACCCTCATCAATTTCTAGAATAATTTGATGACTAAGCAAGTTTAGAAAGTACCTATGACCTAAACATAACTTATGGAATTTGAGTGAAAAAATAAGCAGGGCTTGAAACTTTCGACAGGAAATTATAACACGAGTATGAACATGGATGATCAGAATCACGACTATAGAGAAAAAATGTGAAAGTAACAAGATACATCACACAAGAACAAGATTATAAAATAAACAAACATAATTATATTATAAACAAATTATTTATTTAAATTGATATAATTTTGCACCGATATAAATTCAAGATGAAATAAAGACACAAACACGACTTGCTAACATAAATTACCTTCCTTAAAATGAGGAGTCATTGTGTTGGAACTTAAAATTAATATTTGAATAAAATAAAGCCCTATATTGACTCCTTGATTGAAATTAGTAAACTATAATATGAATTTTCATGAACTATTCAATAAAAAAGTTTTACAATTTAGATTATCTACATTTACCCTACAACTTAATTTTACGTGACAACTAGAATCCCAAAAAATCTAGATCGATCAAAGGACTAAAATTTCTAGTGACAACCGTATAACACTATAGACGTTAATTTAGGTATATCACAGGTAAACGAAAAGAGAGAGAGAGAGAAAAAAACCTTTTAGACTTTAGAAACCGTTCAACCCTATAGGCTTTTGACGGGTTTGAAGACAAGTCTATTGGCTACAAGAAATTACCTCATATTTATTTTAAAATCTGTTTAAAACATGTATATTGTACAAGTAACAAGATATGCTACTATGTAACCACTACCACCCTTCCTCCCCTCTTTTCATCTACCTACCTACCCTTATAATGATCTGATTAGTGTGCTACTATATAACCACCACCACCTCCACCCCTCCACCTACCTACCCTTATAACAATTTGATTAAAACTCTTCCTATCAAAGCATCTTCTATTTTGACATAAAATGTTGTATGATTCTCTCTCTTGATATAGCTATTTCATAGAAGGTTATCTATCTTGGAATTATTTTGTCTTGAATATGTTTAATTTTGGAGTTTTCACAAACTCTAAGTAATTATATGAAAATACGCTTTAATGATTAGAGTTTCTTCATCTTTTATTTATAAGGTATTTCATTTTACCCCTACCCCTTTATAGAATTAATGTCCTCATTAATTTTATTACATAAGTCAACGATTATCACTAGGTGGAGAAAACTCTACAGGTGCTCCCTTATAGACTCAAGAGATGCCCCCTATCTTATGGCACTCTTGCGTGGCACTTAGCTACTTCTTAAAAGAGTCATCAATCGTAAAACTACTTTAACATGAGTATACTTAATTCAGTTTTAACAAATTTTAAATTATTATATCAAAAGGCGCATTGATGATTAGAATTTCTTTACTTTCTATTTAAGGGCTATGCCTTTCTTAAAAAGAAAAAAAAGAAAAAAAAATTAAGTTATAAAAAATGAAGAAAATCCAAACAAATAAGCTTTACTTATGGCTTATTATTTTAGATAAGCATCCAATAAAAGAATCCTACACCACATCCTTTAATTACATCCATTGGTTTATGTATTTATACTTACAGGAAACTTTATATATTCGCATGTTTTTTTTTATGTATATTTAAGAGTGTTGTCAACTTCCAATTTTAATATAATGATTTCGAATGTAAATCATCATATACTTTGATGGAAAGAAATAAACGAAAAAAATTATAAATTTTGTTAAGAAACCCTAAATTATGTAGATTTTATAGGATATAGTTTTAAGGTGATTCTAGGGATCACATGGCAGATTCTGCTCCTAAACTTTACCAACCGATTGCTAAAGGGTTAGGTAGATGATGAGAGTTTCTATCCTATCCACCCAAGATCTTACTCGTAAATATATAAGTATCTCACTTAGCATTGTAATGATAAAAAGAAAAAGCACACTCCAATATGGATTGTGGAGTTACCTCTAGGGCATAAAAAAGTTAATAGAAAAGGAAATTAAAGGTAGGTTAGGGGTATGTGTGGGGGCACATTTTTAACTAAGAAAGCATCGGTATCCATATCCTCAAGAATTTTAAAAAGCTGTAAGCATATACAAAAGCTTTAGCATACATTAAATTTTCACCGTTGGAATCCAACTTAAAAGAAATCACTACAACTCCTTTCCTCAAAATTTGAGATATCCTCATTCCTCATATTCCATATCTCAAGTTTCGAGATCATTATTAACTACGAAAAATACACGAGAATAATATGAAAAAGAAAGTGGTGCATGAATGTATTTTGGGAGATTCCCGAGGTCCAGTCCAAAACCTAATATATAAAGCATGCAAACCCTTCGTTTGTCTCATCTCACACCATCCATTTGCTCAGACAAATTAAGCTTTCATCAGTTTTTATGTTTTTTTGTTAGCATCTAAAACACCTCTCTCTCTCTCTTTTTTCCCAAGGTGTGGTGTCAACTTGTTCTACAATCATGTGTGTACTTTTGTAACCTCGGATATAGTATATAGACAATACAAGGTTCTAGTTCCCAACGAGAAACCTCCACTAGACCGGTGATTCTATTCAGCAAAATAGGCTTTGGCGGCCCACTTTTCGCGACGACATGGCTCGCCGCTATAGGTCTATTTTGGTGAAAAAAAAAAAAAAGAAACATGCTTCGCCGGAAAATAGATGAAATGAATTGTAGTATCAGTATCTAAAACGTCTTGAACTTGTGAAAATTTTTCCAACCAAAGAGCAGAATATTCTCTTTTTGTTATGGGGAAAATTTCTCTTACTTAAACCTCGTTTGTAGATTACACTATCACATGGTCTACGTATCCTCAAAATTTATTTTCTCTAAAATTACTTGATTTTAGAGGATTCGTTTCCGTCTATAGACCGGTGTATATGTTTTAGAATCATCCTTATATTACGGTTTGGTAATTTTGCATATTTTTCTCCTTTTTATTAATCTTTAGACAACTTTATAACTTCAATTCAGATAGGTCTTACGTGATATAATCGTTACAATGTATCCTGGTAATTCCTAAAACCTCACTTGTGAACAAATTTTCTTGTATATCTAGATAAATTCGAGTTCGAGCAAGATCATGAGTAGACCAGGAGATTGGAACTGCGGATCGTGCCACCACCTAAACTTCCAAAGAAGGGATTCTTGCCAAAGATGCGGAGAGCCAAGGCTAAGCGATCGTTATGGCAGCTTTGGTGGGAGAGGTAGTAGCTACAACTCATCATTTGCATTCACTGGCCCCGATGTTAGGCCTGGCGACTGGTATTGCAACATTTCGGATTGCGGGACTCACAATTTCGCAAGCCGCTCCACCTGCTTTCGATGTGGAGCACCGAGGGATGACTCGTCAACCGGTGGCTTCGATGGGGGAGAAATGTCTCGAATGCGGAGTTCCCGATTGGGAAGTGGTGGTGGTGGCAGCGGTGGTGGTGGCAGTGGCAGTGGTGGCCGTGCGGGATGGAGATCGGGAGACTGGATTTGCACCAGGTAGGGTTTTCTTTCAATTTTTTTAGTTATATGTGTACATGATAGTGTCATTGTATGACCTGAACATTTAATGCATATAAGAATTTTTGGGCATAATATCAGTGCAACTAATAATTTAGCATTCGTGTGATATTGCCTCTTAAGTGGAGAAATTTTTTTTGTATAAATTACCCGACTAGCGATCTTAAAAGTTAAATTTATTAGATCCACTTAAGAAGGAAAAAAAAAACCTAGCTAAAAACATAGAAATTCATAAGATCTCAAAAAAAAATTATTAAATAAGATAATGAGAAACAAATTAGTAAGTAATATACATTACATATTATAAACATATGATATCTAAATAATAATAAAACATTAACATAAATAATGTATGTAAATAACAGATGTTAATTAATTTAAAAATTATTTATTCCAATATTATTTGTGTCTAGACTTTCTGACCCGTAATAAAATCTTCTTTATAGGTAATATGTGGAATTTGACTGTATCGTCTAATATTAGACACCTGCCATATATATTATCTTTTATGCTCGAACTCAAATAAAGGTGCAACCTATGAGTAAATCGAAATCCATTTGCATATGGACTTATGTTTATAGCAAGGTTTTCTTTCCAAATATTGGAAATGTATGTGAATTCCAGGTTAGGATGCAACGAGCACAACTTTGCAAGCAGAACGGAATGTTTCAGATGCAATGCACCAAGAGAATCTTCTGGCATATGAAGCCAGGTATATAAAACCAGTGTCCATGCATACAAATGTCATTAGAGATGTGTTTTTTTTTTTTTTTTTTCAATATTTATTATATAATCGAGACTTTCTATTTGTCAAATACTTAAAAGATGTTGTACGTATCAATAGCTTTTAATTGCAAATTATGGTGGAAGGCAATGACATAGTAGCCAACTATTAATGGTAGTGATTAATAACCACGGAAGATTTTGATAGTAAATAAAGGAAATTCCCCATTGTATCTTTCACTAACATTGCTTCCTAATTATTAGCTCACTGCCACCAACCATCAATGATTAATTTAGCCTTAAGCATTATTAACCATAATTTCTTAAAATTATCATACGATACTATTTGATGATTCTTCAACAAACCCAAAAGAAAAGAAGAACAACAACAACAACAAGAAGAAAAGGAAAGGGAATCTCATGTGACTTTGCTTTTTCCACATTCAGGGAATTTCTGTGAAGAGAATTTAAAGAAGGGACGATTCAACTGATGATCCGTATGGGACGACAAAACCAGTGATTTCTACTCGTTGGGGTTTACCAATTTACCAAAGTGGAAATCAACATTTAAATTTTTGTGACATTTTATTCCTTGTCTAGGCTCCGTGAGACGATTCTAGTAATTACTTATATGCCACTCTATATGTACTACTTGTTGAGGTGGTTAATTTCTATGGTATCTAAACCTTTGTCATTATTATTGTGTGCAATTGCCAACTACATATATGGTGTTTCCTCTTAGATCAATGAATGAAGTCTTCTTTCTCTAGTACTTGCTATCAAGAAACCGATAATTGTAAATACACGTCTGAATCTATTGATTAGATAGAGATAGCTTTTAAATTCTTAAAACTATAACTTTAACTCTATATAGCTTTTGAAAGTATGCACACATTTCCAAATCATTGTCCAACATATTGCTAACAGAATCATGAATACCGAATGGAGGTTTAGATGGTACATATTATATGTATATATTCCAAAGTTTTAAGGAAGTGAAACCACGCTCTCAATCTTTTATGGAATTAATTAGTTTGAAGGGTGAATTTGCAATTTTGCACAAAAATAAAAGCGGCACTTTACATAAGAAAGATGCTTTCTCTTTTTGCTACAAATTTTTGTGTCTTTATTTGAGGACATGCTTTTTCACGGAAAGTGGTCCAAAGAAGTTCTTGTCTATGACCATGGTCCATATGGGCATGGACTCTAGCATATATCTACAAAGTAATATATATGTACAAGTCTTCATGGGGAAAGATTTGAGTATATCGTGAACAGATGTTATTAGAAGATGGACATCAATATCATGACATTCATAAGCATGTCATATCTCCAAAGGATTGGTCAATGATTAGAAAATAGGGGAATCAGATGCTTTCTTAATCATATCATGATAATTACATTACCGTGAGGATGATAATCATATATTTGCATTATTAGATGAAAAATAAAGTGACGAAATGATACTATACTATGGATGACGGAGAGATTTTAATTAGCCTTTTTCTTAGAATAGAATATGAGCGGATAGTATCCAATAAAAATTTAAATTTAATTAGCCTCTATATAACTGAATAAAATAATAACACATCATATACAGTGTTAAAAAGCCCGAACACTCTTGTTATGTAGTTGAAAAATGAGAACGGATGGACATTTACAAGTAAAAAAAAAAAAACTCTAAGCTCAGCTTACACAACTAAGGCCCGTGAAGAAGTACGAAATCTCGAGTGTATTTTCTTAATAAACCCTAGAGTTAATCAGATCCAAAAAAAGAAGAAAAAAAATGGTTTGATAACTTTACGAAAAAGGATGACGCAAGAGCCAAGGAATAGCTCATCTCAAGGGCACATAATATTTACCAAAACGATATAGATAAGAATTTCTACTGTTTGGTCTTTCATTTTGATGGAATTAGTTCTTTTATATTATTATTTATCTATATTTTTTTTAAATTCGAACAGCAAAGATTTCGATTTAAATGAATATAAATTAAGAATTAGACGAAAAGCAGAATTAGTCTTCTTAAAAATAGCGATAAAACTATAAAAAAATTCTATATTGTTAATTAAAAGTTGGGAAATGTAGTGCAGTGATCAAAGGAACCTAATTATTTTTATTAGGATTATTATGAGTTAAATTAAAAGTTAAGAAACTTCATTATAGTCAAATTGAAAGTATGGATAATAAATTGTAAAAATTAAGAGTTTAAACAAAAAAAAATGTTAAAAATTAAAAATATATACTGATATAGGCACTTGCAATGCATCTATTTCCTCCTATTTAATTTGATAGTTTTCTCTCTCTCGCTCTCCCTTCTTTCTTTTTTTTCTTTTTTTTTTTTTCTCCCTTTTAAACATAAGGACAAATCCGTTGGCAGTGGTTAAAAACATGACCGAGAATTCGAGAACATTAATGATGAAGAAAAGTGACGTAACTGCTGTAGTACATTAAGATTTAAAAATAATGCTATTACTCATTGATGTCAGCCAGAATCAGGCATAACATACGTTTGGGAAGGAAAACAGCTGTGTCGTGAGGAAATGGGAAAGGAAGTCAACATTTTCATGCATGGTTTCCCAATCGTCTCCATTCATATAGTCAGATGAGATTTTAAAACAAAATTTGGTGGAGATTATCACTCTAAGATTGCATCCAAATATCATTATGAGATAATACTCGTTAGGGAGGCTTCATGGCCCACAATAAATTGAAAGTAGGTTGTAACCATGAGAAAAAATTTAATAATATTATCATGTTATATTTAAAAAGCTTAAAAAGAGAGATATAATTAATCCAGTAAGTTCAGAAATAACAAATAAATTAATAATGCTAACATTTTATATATAGTTATCAATTGGGATATGAATATTTATCTTAACTAATTTTCTATTTTTGTCTTGTTAATAGATATCTCTTCTATATTATTCATTTATGATTTATATAAAGACCGATGGAATGATATAATGAAAAGGACATATTTAGCTTGTTGTCATGGTTTTAATTTTGATTTTATCCGGTTTCCATACAAAATCATTGTATGAAAGCTGTAAAATCTAAAATCAAGAGAGAGTAGAGGAAAAAAAATAAAATAAAATAGAGTTTCAAGCAAATGGAAGCACGTCACAATAAACTAAGGCCAGACCTCATCCATTAAGGAGAGACATGGTCGACTGGGAGGAGTTACATGTGATCAACACCATTCAGAGTATGGTCACCAACTAGGATGGACGCATTTATCTTAGCTTATTTCCTATTTCCTTATTAAACGTATATTTATCCTGTATTCATTTACGACCAAGATGTAGCTCACAATAGAGTTTAACTAAAATGACATATCTGCCCCGTTCTCATGGTCATATCTCCAAATTCACCCGATTTTCAAACAAAATAATTCTCCGTCATTTCCTTCTTTTTCTAATCTCTTTTCTTTAGTGTTGGCTGTATGTGTTATCACACAGCTGATTTATCAAACTTCTGTACTGATACGCAATGACTAAATTATGTATCAAACAGTCATAAAGAACAGGGAAAATATTATTAATTGGAAGAAAAGAAAAGAAAAGCAACCCTAATAAAGCTTCTCTTTTCCTTGTTATCAGATAAGCATGATACTCTTAAGTAGAAAGAGGGTGAGCACTTTAGAGAATAATTCACATAGGATTCCAAAAGCTTTTAAACAAAAAAACCTTTGTCATGGGTTCCTTCATTGACCTGTTAGAATATAAAATGTTTTTAACTGCAGTTTTTATTGGTCAAAAAGCAACCATGCACCCCCGCATTAGTGCCTGCTACTACACTCCATTACTTAGCTTTTATCAAGATTCTTTGTTTCACTTTAAGCATGGCTTTATGTTACTTCATTTATTGCTTTATCGTTGATGTTAGTGAAGTTCCAACTCCAAGTACTTCCCCCAAAGACTGTCCATGAATGAGCCAAAAAAAAGAAAAGAGGGAATGATGGGAAAAAAAAAAAAAGAAAAGGAAAAATCTTCGTTCATCAATTTCATGTCGAAAGTTTAAGAAATAGGAATTTTTTCTTCTAAGGAAAAAATGACAGGTCAATTTGTGACTTCCAGTCGAAGGTTAGAGTTTCTCACTTTTTCTTCTTTCATAAATTATTTCCTCGCGAGGAAAATGATGTTCCTTTCCTAAAAAAAAAAAAAAAGAAAAGAAACCAATTTTCTAATTTTTTTATTAATAGTATCTTTAATGATTGACCATCACAACAGTAATTACTTATGATATTACTTTAATAAAAGGTAACCGAACTCTAATTATCGAAGTATCTTTTAATGTGATAAGCTTGAATTTTATTAGAATTCTAAAGTTAAGTATGCTCAATAAAGAGCACTTCCTAAAAATGGTGACCTCTTAAGAAAGAACCGCATCAAAGATGAGACCATACTATGTACCATATTAGAGCAAACGATACCTCGATGGAGGAGTTTCAATCGAATCCATGCATAATGGTATCAAAGCAATACATCGGTTAGAAGCGTGGAGTCCTTTACCTAGTGTGGTCTTACATTTGTATAGCAAAAGTAATGGGGATGTCAATGTTGTGAGGGAAGTATATTGTGATGCCCCCTTATATGGAAGATGACGGAAATCTAATCATTAAAACACCTTTTAGTGTAACAGCTTAAAGTTCGTCACAATCTTAAAGTTAAGCATACTCAATGAAGAACACTTCCAGTAGGTTTGAACTTCTTAGGAAGCAATTGTACTAAGAGAGTTAGACTTTGTCGGATTGCTACATTACTGCCTTCACCCCATATCAATTTTTGTAATCTTACAAGCTTATTAATAAAACAACTAAGGATAACCTCTTGGGAAGCTGTTACACTAAGAAATAAAACCATGTAACATACCATGCTAAAGTGAACAATATTTCGATTTTGATCGGCTTGTTACTTTACTTCCTTCACACCATATTTGTAATCTTAGAAGCTTATTGCTAAAGCAACTAGTAATTATGACTACTCAAAAATATGCAAGACAAACAATACATGTCTTTTGGATAAGGATAGAAAGATTTCAATGGTACTAATATACTATGTGTTTTGATAAATGGTAAATAAGCACCAATAAAATTCTGATATGTAAAAACATAAATTTATTATCATATCAAAATATCCCTAAAACCAATGCTTAACATAATTGACCATCATTAATATGGAGATCTATTTTTATTAGGGTTAATCTCAAATATATAGTACTAATTTATCTTTATTATAATTATATACTAATTATTATTATTAATTCAATATTGACGTGACATGTCCATTTCGTCCATATGACATTTTTACCTATAATATGTTATTTATTATTGTTGTAATTATATATAGACCAGATTTTTAAAGATTCGATTTCTATTTAAGTTATGAAATGTATATCAATCACTTGTACTTGTATGTATTATTTATATTCCACCTGTAATACAGTTTGTGATTGATTTTATATAAAGATTCGGCTATAAAAATATTTTCCCCGAACTACAGCTAAGAACCTTAAAAAACGGCTGCCTTTTCATGTCAATAGGTTCGACGTTACAACCCTAGGGCAGTTGTGGCATACAACATGTTAGACGGTCCAAAGGGTACTTTGACTGGTATGACACAAAGTAACGAATGGACACTTAGATGTTCTCGTAGCAAAATCACATCACTTCCGGGGGACATCACCAACTGAAATAATGCAGTCGGGGTTTCTATTTGGTATTTAAATTTTAACCGTCACTTTAATTAATTATCTAAATATTCAAGGTGTTGATTTCATTGTACAAATCAAGTTTTTGAAATAAGCAAAAATTCCTTATCTAATTACATTGAATGTTGTTGATCTACTTAGATATATCAACCAAGAATAGGTTTTCATACGTCTTCAATCATTAATTTAATCAACAAATATTAATTAGGATGCCATTCCATGAGTCTCTTCCTTTTTGTGTATGGTATTGCCAAAATTTGAATAGACTTATGCAAACAACAAAGAGAAAGGAAAATCGACTTTTATTTTTTGTTTTTCTTTGGCCAACAACATATTATACATGAGAAAGGGGGTTCGAATTTGATCAATCATATTAAAGATTAGTGTTTATATCACTAGGTTATATTAATTTTAGCCTATTAACTTTAAATTTGAAAGATGATAAAATTATTAAACAAAGAAGATGTTGACAACGAAAATATAGCTTGTGCCTTGATGCCCAAACGATCAAAAAGGTACTTAACTGCTAAGTACCCTGATAATATAGCACATATCTTAAAGAGACCCTGGAGTCTCAATATAGCAATGGGATGACCAGAAGGTGTTTAACTCTCAAGCACCCTGCTGTTGTTAGCACCCTATTTATAATAAGGCTTAGGATTTAAAATACATTTAATGTGATAGGATGATTTATGAGTGGGATGTAAGCAAGCTCATCATTGGACAATCGCATCAAGACTTATACCTTACCAGATGAGACTTGCTAAGTGTGAGCTCTAAATATAAGTTATGTTACTACGATATTAATTTAGAATGATCGGCTAAAGGATTTGGTCGAGCCTAAATTATAAAACAAATTTAGAAATATTAGTAAAAGTAACTTCATAAGTTTGAATTTTAGAAAATAAGTAATAAAATGAAAGAATATAAAATGTTCAAATTTTAAGTATATTACTTATTATTTATTAGAAATATATAAAATACACTCTAATAACTAATGAATCGTTAGAGATAAATTATATATATACTAAAAATCATATAATGACCTAAATAATATTTACGAGTATTTACTTATACTCTACATGTATTTATACGTCGGTAAAAATACACAAAATCACTTAAATTGTTCAAAATTTGCTAAATAATTAAAAAAATTATTTAAAAAATCAAATAAAAATAAAAAAAATAAGGGAAGTAGGAATAATGCAGATCAAGGTCATGGCAGTTGGGGGAAAGAAGAAAAAAAATTGACCAATTAAATTCAAGCACTTAAAAAGGTAAAATGAAAGAAAATATGAGCCTTGTCTTGTCTAGTTAATGTATAAGAATTGCTTTATAACTCTATAAATAGCCAAAAAATTATAGGAGCTCATTTGATATGTGTGGAGTTGAAAAAAAAATGGAGAGCACTGAAATTTAGAAGAAAATTAAGATTTTAGAAAAACAAAATTACATAAATCTATGTTGCATGAGCAAATAAGCCAAACCCACACATTATTACCACCTAGAACCAAACCATTACCACTACCTTACTCCAAACCCTACATTTGGGCCGACTAACAAGCCTTAAACCGGTTGTAGTAGCTGGAAGCTCAAGAATCAAGTGAGTCTCAAATTTAATTCGATTTTGTAAAATTTATTAAAATTATTAATTTATTTTAGAAAATTATGAATTTTATTATTTTAATGTTTTATTATATGTAAATGTAGGGGGAAAATTTTCTATAGACTACTAAGGTAATATAGAACAATGCCAGGAAGCTTTTTTTCAAAAATTAATTTTTCAAACTTTTAAGTAATTATTTTAGCCCTAAAACAATGAGAAAAATGAGTAATTTTGGACTAATTAAGTAATTAAATGACTAATTACTTATTTAGAGGGTAATTAGATATTTAGGGGTGTTAATCTCTGATGCGGTAACATAATCATAGCATTTAGAGTATTAATTGCAATTAATCTAGGAATTGTGTAATAAATATGGATAATTTAATAATATATACAATTAGAATTATGATAAGTATAAAATAATGGGTTAAATTGGAAAATATAATAATAATATTAATACGTATTAAATTTGGTATAAAACTTAATTTTAGATAAACCCAGTATACTAATTAGAATTAAAGTGTACTGAGTAAGTTAGAATACTGAATTAAGACCTAGTATGATATTAGGATACTCAAGCTTAATGTGATTAATTTCACATTAGAGATCGAAACGTATTTTAGGACTTACTCGTAGTTGGGATCGATTTAAAGCTTGAATTGGAATCGGATTTAGATACAAACCTCGAACTAATGTAGAATGAATCATTAGTAAATAATAGGTATATAAAGAAAATTAAGTTAAATCAAAACCTAAAATATGTATCATTAAGGTATAAATACTAAAAAGCGTATTTATATTATAGGATATACGGAAGCGAGTCAACTTATAATTAATTGAGCGAGAAACCAAGGATTTTAGGTAAGTTGGATTTAATACTTCATCGTATTTTAGAGTATTATTTTAGAGTACTCAAAGATTTAAGATTGTGTGTGATTGTGATTTGTAAGTACTTTTATGCATATGCTTACGCATCTGATTTCATACTGAAATCTGTGTTATGTTTGATGATTGTTATAATTGGATTGGTGCGGAATTTTTTGAACACCCCAAATCGAAACTAATCCTAATTGATCTAAATACCTTAATTTGACATGCATTACAACTCATTAGGGGATAATTTGGATTCTCCAACTAAACACCGAAACCTTAGAAAAAAATAGTGCTAAATAGTAAATTGGTTTTTTTGTCATCCTTAGCCGAACTAAGTGATAGGAGAGGAAGTCGCGGTGAGGATAAAGGTATTAGTTCAAAGGATAGTGTTAGGGGGAGTAGTGTTTCTATTGCATAAATCTAGGTTTGGTTATGAGCTGTTTTATTAACAGAAACTCCTCAACCTGGACTGAAATGGGTGAAATTACTTTGATTTCACAACGGACTAGACTATGTTGTGTGATAACACTTGTTTATTGCATTTCATGTAAATAATTGCTTGATAACTTTGAATATACTTGTATGCATTCATAAGTCTCCAATTTAATTTACTGAGCTGTAACTGCTCATACCGATATAGGCTCTTTTGCAGATTTTGACTTATGATTTGCAATGCCACGAAACAATTACCCAGATGTTAGATTTCTTTTCAAGCTATGAGGAGTCAGGATCACCTGGCCTAATGATCAAGTTTTTGTTTATGGTCTTGCTAGTATCTTTAGAACGAAGAATTGATATATGATACGTAAATTAGCTAACTATTGTATTATGTAGAATCTCTTGAGAATTCTACAATAAGGTGAATGTAACTATATATACATGACTTAAGGTTTTAATATTTATCGTAAATTTTAGTTGAAGTCTTAATTGAACTGTTTACTTCAAAGTAAGGATTCGTCAACGCCTTATACAAAATATATCTATGATAAGCACTATGAGGTCGGTTACTGTCATAGGTTAGTTTACACGATGGAACTATTGAGACTTCACGACTTCGGGGCGTAACACTAAGCCTTGGCCTAGCCACCCAAACTAGATCAAGCCCAATTAACCCACAACTAGAAATAAGGCCCATTCAAGTATTGCAAGAGGACCTTAGAGCTTTTCCTTAAAGATTGAAGGTAATTTACATAAATATTCTACCACACTCTTTGGGTTTTCCTTATTAGTAGGAGACTTACTTAAGTATTAAAATAATCATGCTGGAGTTTCCCGATGCCCCTACTGTTTTATAAGTCTAAGGAAACCTAATATGAGATAGATGAAAAAATCACCATCAACAAAAAATAAGGAGATAAATCACATGAGAAGAACCAAGATATAGAGAAAGAAGATGAACCGACACTTATACTAACCATGTAAAACACAGCTTGATTTAGATGAACAAGACAATAAAAGGATGAATCTAAACTTGGCTTTCAACAAAGGTGAAGAAGGATTGGGGAGGTGAAACTTTTCTAAATTTCAAAGGAAAGAAAAATAGACTGGAAAATCAAATCCAAAACAAATGTTCTAGTATCAGAAGATAAAAGTAATGATTAGAAAATGATAAGACAAAAAAAAAAGAAAATAAGAGAAAATGGAGTTCTAAAAGATTGAGTTCAAAAGACCTGTAAAAAATAAGATTTTTTGAAAAAATAAGAATCAACCTCAAAGTGATGTTTTTTCTTTTATTTTGTTGGATTTTGATGTTGCAATGGTGTTTAAGGATTGATTTAGTTTGAGGTTTAGGGCTTAAGGCAATGAAGAAGAAGAAAAACAAGAAGAAAAAAAAGGGGAGGAAGAATTATTATCATTGTTACTCAATGCCACTTAGTATCACATTTGGCATTTATAATTAAAATAAGTGTTTTGTGGTACATGTCACTCTCTCATTAGTCCAAAACCCAACTGGATAATTAGAGATGGATGGAGTTAGACAAGGTAGTGGTGTCATTAACCTCGTAAACTTGAATTGGGTAATGAAATTAGCAATTTGAAAGTTTAGGTTGTTAATTAAAAAAATTATCATAATATAGCTAAAGCAAAAGGAAAAACTACTTAAAGCACTTCTTTAATAAATTATTTATCTATACTATCAAGGTGCAAGACGTACTTGGTATTTTATGTGATTATAGTTCTTTTGTTTTTAGGTTTACAATTTTAAAGTTATGGGATAATTACAATATGAATAAGATATGTCCATTTTCCTTTTAAGAACAAAGATAATACATTTGTTTTAAATCATGCAAATTGAGAACAACTTTTTCTCGTGACATGTGGTGCATTTGAAGGAGGTGTTCCTCCATGTTATGATTGTATATGCTCGAAAAATTACATCCTTTATTCGCACTTGGAAACAAATATACGTCCTCTCTTTACATGAAATGTTGTAGCATTTACCTTCTATTTGAAACTAGAGGCAAGCATATTATCTCAATATATATTGCATGTATAATGTTAATCTTTGTAAGCCCCAAAGCTAAGCCAATTGACCGTAGGATTAAACTTAGAACATAAGTTTTGGACGATCGGTTAAGGAATCCGATTAAACCCTAAATTATAAACTATTGAGAGAAATATTAGTAAAAATGACCCCGTAAACTTGAATTTAAGAAAATAAGTAATAAAATAGGAGACTATAAAATTTTCAAATTTTCAGCATAATAATTGCTAATTACCAAAAAGGCAAAAAGTATAATCTAATAACTAATAAATTACTAGAGATAGATTATATGTATACTAAAAATTTTAGAATGACCAAAATAATAATTAGGAATGTTCACGTATACCCTACATGTATTTACGTGTAGATAAAAATACGCGAAATTACCTAAATTGGCCAAAAACTAAGTAAATAATTAAATAAAATTATAAAATAATTATGAAAAAAATTAGAAGAGGGTAAGATTAATCAAAATCAGGTCGTGGCAGGTCCAAAGCTGCAAAAGAAAAATTAGCCAATAAAAATTTGACAACCTAAAAGCCAAAAATTAAGGAAAATGGGCAAAGTCTTGTCAAATTAATGCATATTAATTACAGCAAATGCCTATAAATAGCAGGAAAAATCCAGGAACTCATTTGAACAATTAGAAATCAGAAAAAATTAGGGAGAGGCAAAAATTGAGAGAAAAATTTGAGTTAGAAAGAAAAATAAGAAAAACTGTGCAGTTAGAGCTTTCAAAGGGAACCCATACCAAACGAGCAGCTGGAAGTGGACGGCCACCACCACCACACGATGGTGGCATTGCCCAAGCCGGCCGACAAGGCCATGGTGGCCCGCGGTGGCCGGAGCCACCCAAATTAGTTAGTCCGATTTCTAGCTCGATTCTTATATAATTTTGTAAAAAAATAGTAAATACGATTAGAAAATTATGAATTTTGTTATTCTAGGATATTTTTGTATGTAGTTTGTTGGAAAAATATTATTTTGATGAAAACGTGTCCCGTAATATAGGGTCCTTAAGAAATCATACAAAACCGAGCACATTTTGATTTAGAAATAAATGACCTTAGGAGTGTAGTTTGGAGCTCAAATTTTTTCTGTAGGATGCTCATGTGATATAGAACAGTGTTATGAAGCCATTTTTTTAAATTAATTTTCGAAATTTTTAAGTTAATTTTTAACCCTAAAATGATGGAAAAATTAGGTAATTTGGGGTTAATTAGGTTATTAAGATGTTAATTACTGATTTAGATAGTAATTAGATGTTTAGAGATGTTAATCTCTGATGTGGAAACCTAATCCTAGTCTATGGAGTGTTAAGTGTAAGTAATGAAGGTGTTATGTAGTAAATGTAGAAAATTAGGAATATGTAGAATTGAAAATTTAAGAAATATGGAAAATTAGGTTTAATTAGATAATAAAATAATGAAAATCCGAACATAACAAATCTGAAGCAAAATTCAATTTTAGGTAATTATATGAAAAATGTAAAAATTTCTCACAACATGAGTAAATTCGGTACACTAATACGGAGTTAAGTGTACCGGATGGAATAAAATACTGACTAGGGGTAGTGATCGCATTTAGGAGATCGAGAAGTAATGTGATTAATTTCAAATTATGGGTTGAAACGGATTTCTAGGGTTGGAATCTAAAACATTACTTAAAAATCGAACTAAAAACTTAATTTAGAAATCGATGCGAAAACCGAACCTGAACCTAACCCAAACCTAAAATAATTATAAAAGACTTAATACCTAGATAATTAGGCATATTAAACCTTAAACAAAACCTAACAATAAGCGTTATAGGATAAAATGAACTTATAATAGTATATGAAATACTGAAACCACGTTCGTGTTATAGGGATGATCGGCGATGGCTTGAGCAAATTGGACCTCGAGTGAGTGAACGAGGAGTCGAGGTAAGTTGGGATTAATACGATGCTGTATTTTGGAGGCTTAAAATTATGCTTGGTTGTGCTTGTTAGATAGTTGAATGTGTGCATATGTTTGATTATGGGTGATGCTATGATTCTGTTTGTTGCTCTGGCACATATTGTATGATTTGTATGAAAGGATTGATCACCCTCAACTGGACTTAATCAAATATCCAACCAGTAATCATAATCGGACATGCATAGCAACCCGTTAGGGGAACTTAGGACTCTTAGGCCAAATACCGACCCCTTTGGAAGGGATAGTGCAAGATTACAAAATGGTCCCTTCTTCATCCTCAGTCGAACTAAGTGACAGGAGAGGAGGTAGCGGCGAGGGTGAAGACAGTGGTTCGAAGGTAGTCGCGGGAGGAGCAAGGTCTCCATTACACAAGCCTGGGTTTGGTCGTGAGCTGTTGCATTAACGGCAACTCCTCAACCCGGATTAGAGCAGGCGCAATTTCTCTAATCTCATGACGGGCCAGACAACGTCGTGCAATGGCATTTGCTTGCATATGCATTGCACCTAATAAGTGATTGAAAACCTTGTTATGTGTATGGTATAGTTTTAAGTCCTCCGTCCTAACTTACTGAGCTGTGATTACTCACATCCCTCTAGACATCGTGCAGGTGCTGGCTAAGAAGCGGCCACAACTACTCTGAAGCTAGCAATTGCTGGATCCTGGGGAGTGAGGAAAAATATTGAAGAACGAACATATATTTTTAAGGTTTAAGCTTTTACTTTAGAACTTCTCGTTTTTTTTTAATAATATAATAACTAGAAAATATATTTCGGAGAAACATTGCAAACGATAATTGTAGTCACTAAATTATAGTGAATATATATATTTCCTCACTTTCTTAGATGAATGATTTATTTAAATTACAAACTGTTTATTTCAAAGTGGGTTAGTCGTTAACACCTTGTGTAGATCAGGTCTAAGATAGCGGTTATAAAGCCAACTTCTATCTTAGGGTGGTTTACACGGCGGAGCTGTTACAACTCTGCCGCTTCGAGGTGTGACAATCTTCAAGTTTAGTATTTGCATGATTTAAAGTATACGTTCGTTATTTGCAATTGAAGGTACCAGTATGATATATATATTTTTAAATTTACTCCATTATTCACTAGGCTATCCTACTTTTGACCCATAATGCAAATGTAGCTTGTGCTTGTAGGAATTAATATTCTTTCTTATTCTTCAACTACATCGAGATAATAATATAACATAAGACCTAAACGGATAGGCTATTCATGGAAGGATGGAAATCAAGGTAAATGCAAGAAAAGTAATGAGGAATGGAAGGTATAATACCTCAAAACTTGGAACGTTATAGTTCGTTACATATCCCTAGCCTCTACTAACACGTCAAGCATCTAAGACCCTACAACTCTCCAAGATCCACATAATAATTATATAAAATCTACCAACTTACAATTTAATAACTTCAAATATGTAATAAGAGTGGGACATCAATCACTCAACCTCCACAAATGCCATACCATATTGTAATTGAAATCTGATGTAAGAAAGAACCTAAAATAAATGCACCAACCTAATGATCTAAAGTCTCCTAACTCTTACAGAGGTTGACCTATTGGGCATCACCAATAAGAGTCATAAGCGACTCCATAACAACACAACTTAAAAAATTATTCAAATACATAGAAAATAAACATAAGTCCATTAAGCTCACTCTTAGAACTAAACTACGAAATCCTTGTGCCATCATCATAGTAATAGTGGTCTCCCTCCTCATTACATTACGAATAATCACAACTGGAATCTTCAACATAAACCTCATCACATACCTCATAACCTGAACTTGTAGCTAAAAAACAGTAATCCCCATAGGGTAAGCCAATGGCCAGTATAAGATATCACACACATACGCATGAATATACATGTGACAAAATAAGCACACACATAAGTATCATCATCAATGCAATAAACAATCGATTTTAAATCTTATCATTGAAGTCTACAAATAACATAGTCTTAGCATCCTGAGACTTGGGGTTACTCATGATCCCTATATATACAATATATAAATACTATATAGGTATTAGTGTTGGGTCTTCCTAATCACTCGAGTGCAAAAAACCATCATAAATTTATTTAAGTCATTTTAATATAGGACTTAACTCGGGACAGCATCACATAAGGATCACTAGGTGTCTTACTAATACCACTAGACCCAACTAGTGGGTGCTTGCAGCCAAGCATAAGTAACAAATAGTTAAGTTTAAATTTCATTTAAGTCCGGTTAATGTACCTAATCTAGCATACACAAACAACAAACGTGTATTATGTACTTGGAGCTCCTATCTCAAAAAATCTGGCACCATGCGTACTCTAGTACTTATTCAAAATATAATTGCTAACTTAGAATTTAATAAATTTCACAATTCAATACTTCTTTCTTCTTAACTCCACCCTTTGCTCCATACTTTGAGTTTCCAAACTACACTCCATTTATCTTTTCAATATCCCCCTAATATAAAAACACACACGCATACAAACTGACAGCATACTCACACACTCATCTTTACACCAACTACACACACACACATTCACGCCAACAATACACACACTCAACCTCATGCCACACCTGACTTACACACAAACGCATACTTCATATACATGTCGCCTAACTCTAACACACCACATCCATATATGCCATTTACACACATACAATGCATGCCGATACCTAAATTCATGCGCATACACACCACACGCTGCCGAATGATCATAACTGCACCTATAACCACCCATACTACACGGTGTACAGAAATTCTATGATATACATATAACCACCGAAAACTAAAAAGAGAAATACTTGTAAAAAATAGTGCAAAGGCTTGACTTACTCTTGGTTTCTTGGTGTACTAACACTCTCACTAACGATTCTTGCGCCACTCTAAAAAGGCAAGATTTTCTTGAGTTTCCTTTATTTAGATAAGAGAAAAACGAATTTCTTTAGAGAACTAGTAGTTATTTACCCAGTTTCAAATTTCCTTTGCAAAAACCCGCTTTTTGCTTTGATTTCCACCCCTTAACTCTTTGAATCTATACTTACAAGTGTTCTTGAGAGTTCTTTTTGTAAGTTTTCTAGTAGGGCATATAATAGGAACTATATGAAATGATAAGGGAAGAAAATAACGTAGGGGAGAGATATGGGTTTGAAAATTTCCTTCAAACAAGTTTGCTTTAATACTTAAAGTCTATTTATATATCATACCAATTTTTGAATTTTTTCCCTGACAATATCATCCGTAGCATCTCTAGTCAATTACAAGTTATACTATGTCTTCAAGCCTTTATTATATTATTATATTCCTTCTATTATTATATATTTCTAAAATTTATTATTATTATTATTATATAACCTCTCTTCTCTTTTTTTTTTTTCTAAGTTTGGGTTTTACAGAAGGAAACCATATATTTAGCTATTCTCATAAGGGATAGAAATGGGATAAATTGGCTATAAATAAGTGAAATTATTTCTACTCTAGAGCGATCTTTCTCTATAGCATTTTTTCTTTCTCTCTAAAGTTTGGAAAAAAAATAAAAGAAAATAGGTGGAAGTTTTGAGAAATTACAAAGAAATTTGAAAGAGAGATGGAAAATAAAAAAGAAGGAAATTTGTAAAGAGTGTAATTTATTTCAATTATTATTTTGTTTATGATAGGAATCAACCTCCTAAACTGATCACACGTAATCGAGCCAAAGGACTCCGATGACTTAAAGGACTCGTTCGGAGGATACTAGCTTTAAACCATAGTCGAGACAGGGATTCTTATCTCGAGCCAGTCTCCTGCCGACCAATCTATCAGATTTTTACTTATATCAAATCCTCCCTTGTTCAACAATGATGCTTTATCCTAGAGCAGCCTAAGAATAGTTGAAGCGAGCTCTTGATTCAACCAAAAGCATTCAATCCCGAATTAAGCTGACTTCTCTTCAAAAGAACTAATTGGACCCCGGCCTAGTCCAAATCAAGTCAGCCCCTTACTTTCTATTTCGCCTACTTTATATCATAGTCCTAACTTCCATCCACTACGTGACACGTGTCTTTTGGCATGATCTTTCTGGAAGGATTCTTCACTTTTTTTTGCATTTAATATTCTTTATCTCTTTTACTCTTTTTAGTATGTTTCATATAACCTAATTGTAGAATACCCCTTTATTTTTTCATACATATAAAGTAACCTTAGTGAATGGATATATAAACTCTCCACTTTCTTGTACGCAGACAATTAACTAATTAATACAAAATTATTCATATTGAGCAACCTTATTGTTTTTATTATTTTTCAACTTTTATCTATTTCCTTTATCAAGGAGTAGTAGTGAGTAGCCTTTTAGTTCAGACCGGTATTTCATATCCAACATATTGTAGGCCTAGGATCAAGTGATGTATCATATCTATTTAGTAGCTACTTGGACTTTGCTAGTTTTTTCCCGGTTTGTTTTTTGTCTGCTTTATTGTGGTGCTTTTCTGTGTGTTCGATCCCAGAAACGCATTAGTTTATCTTCTTTTCATTTATTTTTATCAACCAAAATTAGAAGAAAAAAAAAAGAAACATTTCTATTGATTTTCTTTTATTTCTTGTGTTCATATCCAAACAATGCTCTATTATTTTCTCTCCTTAAAAGGTGCAATCTTCCCTAATGGAAAAGTATGACTTACACATAAATTCAATCTAACCTGAAACTAGCCATAAATCACTAATTGACAGATTAGAAAGGAAGTGAACTGAACTTGGCCCTTAAGGGACTAGGCTTAGGGTCATTTCGCTTAAATCAGCGATTCAATAACCATTGAATAGTTGGTTTTTTCTTCTTTTTTTTTTTTTTTTGCTTTCCCTTGATTTTTTTATTCTTGTAAATAATTTATGGATTATTCATAGATTTTTTCCCCAATTAAATGCAAAACTTTAAATTGTTGCTTATGAATCCTTCAATTCAATTATTTTTCGATCCTAAAATTACTTGTATGGATCACGTGATGTATTATGGTATATTATATAGTATATATGTTATAGTATATTATAATTATATTTATAGTATATATATAGTATGTTTGCATTACAACATTAAACATATAGTATATTATATATTATTATATATAGTATATTTGCATTAAATATATATATATGTTTTTCATTTTCGAGGTTAGCTTGGTTTTGAACTATTAAGTCGAGGTTAGCTCGGTTGTGCCAGTTTAATGATGGTTTTGCCCAATGATTCAATGGCCGACCAACCTCACTAATTTGATAAGGTTAAATGCCTTTCACACTACAGTTCATTAACTAGTTCAACAACTTGCTAAACTATTTTAAGATTCGAAACCAGCTCATGCATAAATCCATTGGTAAGTACTTGCTTTCATGCAAATAAAGAATTGTTCATGGCAATCATATATTTATGTCTATTTTTATGCTCTATATAATAAAGGGGTTTAATTCCCTTTAATATTGCAACAAGTGTAAAAAGAAAAAAAAATGAAAAATAAATAAAGATTTCAACAGAACTAATACTCCACATAAATTAAATAAGTGATGTACAATTGTTAATAAAATTTTAATACATAAAAATATAATTTGTATTTTTTCAAAAAATTTATTCCTTTAGTATTACGTATTAATATTTTATCGGTATTTATACTCTGCTTATAAAATCAAATAATATATTAATACCATTAAATTTTATTTTTCTAGGGGTAAAAGAAAGAGAAAAGGAAAAATATAAAAGTAAAAGCTGAAGGGAGAGAAGTTAGGCATGGATTGCATTTTATGCTAAATCAAGTACAATTAGACCGAGTAGTTTATATATGTATGCTCGTTTGGTCGCATGGAGTCCGCGAAATTATAGTCAAATATATTTTAACAAGAAAGAAGCAACGTAAATATTTTTTTTATAACTCTAGTGGAACAGAGCTGAGACTTATATAGTACATAATCAGCGTTGTGTTTAAATTCTAAGCTCCAGATTGACTCTAGAGCATCTAAAGAGCTCGAATTTGGTTTAATTAAAATTGTGTGTGCTTAATTTTATTTATTTTTAAATGAACATTGTTTTTTTTTTTCTTTAATTAAAATAATAGGACTACTCATTTACATTTGAATTAGACCGACAAGTAAATCGAGATTCGCAAATGTCGAACCGAGTTCGCATAACTCGTCAATCAATCAGAATGACCGATCGTCCGATTGTCTCTATACAAAAACAAACATAAAGCGTGGACAGTGTCGGAATCACCAAGCAAAAGAATATAGTCTTAATCTCAAGACCATTCATTAGGTGGGGTCCAGGATGCATCTTTCGATATCTTATTTGTGCAACAAAGTACAAGCGTTGAAATTCGATGACTACTGTAATCGTCAAATAAAGGTCTCTAAGGGTCACAGCACCTAGAGAACTTTATCCAATTCAAAGCATGAAATGACGACTTTATATAACTTTATAAAGTATTCCCTTTTGCCTTTGTATGAAATTTTGCATGTTTCATTGAAATTCTCTTCCCTTTTTTTTTTTTTTTTGTCCATCTTTATGTAAAGGAAATTCTTGATTTATGTAATATTGCATGTTCTTTGTTTCTTTTTTCCCTTTTCTTTTCCTAAAATAATGATTGTTTTGCATGTTCTTTATACTTATATAAAGCTGGTCATGCGGTGAATGGGGGTAAATTAAAAAAAAAAAAAAACAACAACATTTTCTGTATTCTATTTTCCATGAGTGTACAATGCACTAAAAGGATATGGTTCTTATCATTTTTTTTTCCTTTTAGGCTTATTTTCTTGCAATTTTTCTCAAATTGTTTGGCATTTGGAAAAACCGTTCAAAGCAAAGGCAGTTTATCTAGTTAAAAGTGCATTTGTATTGTGGAAAATATTTTTTTTCTTCCCTGACTTTTTCTTAATAATTATTACAATCAAAATTTTGTAGTTACCAAATATTATTGTAATAGTCCTAAAAGGCTGCAAATACCAATAGTTTTTAGTGATATATAATAGCATATAAACAACCTTAAAATATGATAATCTATTTGAAATAAACATCATTTTTCCCATTGTTCATTAATATTATCCGTGATGATTAATCACCATCACCATGCATCACTTGACCTTCACATCTCAATATTAACTTTCTCTAAAAGCCAATAGTATTCATAATCACTTGAGGTATTTTATAATAATGTTTAACAATTTTAGCGGTTTTACTAGAGTAAATACCGAAATAATTCCAAGAAAGGTTTTTGTGTGAAACAAATGTACCCTCTAAGCATATTTATTTCAAGAATGTAAAAGACAGGGGATTAAAAATTATTGCTTGCAAATAACTATTACATGTAATAGCCAAACAATATATATTTCATTGTCTAATTCCCTCAAATCTCTAATGCAACTAATAGATATTACACTGTTTATATCATATCATTAAATTATATTATTGAGTTGGAAATATAATAGAAGTATAATAAGATCTTTTGTCAAAAAGTACCATTACTACCACTAACTCCATGTCTGCCGGCCCATACCACCACTATTGCATCACCTCTTATATCCCAACACCACTATTACTAATCCGCCATCATTATTATGTATACCAGTACTATAATCTCCCACTATCGTTGATGCTACCCTTACCATGCCATGACAACTACCATTACTTTATCATCAGCACCACCACCATGTCACCACTAAATTATCATTACTCCACTATTGCTACCATCATCGAAACATTGACACTACCAATGCCATAGTAGTATGTAGTGGTAGTGATGATTATGCTATTATGTTGGTCTTTGTATTCATATCGTTGATGATGGTGGTGGTAATGATAAGTAGGTAGGAGTTGGTGGTGGGTTGTAGTAAAGGAGGTATAGTGTGAGTTTGTTACAATTATGGCAGCACAATAGTGGTGGATGTTAGTAGTCGTTTTATATTGGTGATAGTAGTGGCGGTAATAAGACTGGGAAAGATGGTATAGTGGTAATGGTACAACTGTAGCAGTGTTGTAGTATCGATATGATGGTAGCAATAGTGTATAAATAGTGGTGGTGGTAGCAGTCTTACGATAATGATGGTGTTGCTAGTGACAATGACAACACCCATAGTAATCATCACAGGGTGGTAAAGTGGGGTAGTAAATTGGAAAGGCTAGTGGTGATGTAACGACGACAACAATGACAATAGTGGTGATATTGGTAGTAGTGATAAGGGAAGGCAGTAAAAGTGGTGGTGGTATTGGTTGTAGGTTATAGGTGTTAATAGTAATGGAGTTAAGTTTAGTAGTGATGATGTGATACCCTATGTGAATGAAGTTCTATGTAAATTATGGTAGATGTTGAGTAGTTGTATCTAAGATTAAGTAATTAAAATGAATTTATTAGTATTTATTGGTTTAGTTATTAACTACTTATGGCATGTCAAACCTCTTCTAGTAGGTGTGTAATGCGGAGATGATTGAAAATGCGGAAGATCTAAGCTCAATTATAAGGTTTTGTAATAAGAATGTCACTTAGTTTGGGTTAAAGGAGGAGGGATTGTGATATTTTTTGTGAATAAGGTTCCATATGGATTGTGGGAGATGTTGAGTAGTAGTAGTAGTATATAAAACTAGGTAATAAATAACATATCGATAATAATTAGAAAATTTTTAATTTAGTGATTGAAATTGGGTTGCTAGTATTTGTTAGCTTAATTATTAATTATTTTTTATCAATGGTGTTATAAATGATGATGGTAGTGATGGTGATAACGGTAACATTAGTATTAATGGTGTAGAGGTGTTGGTGGCGATGTTGGTAAAGTGGCTACAATAGTGGCATTGTGATGGCAATGGTGTAGTGGCATAAGGGTGGGTTTATGACGATGACAATAATGGAATGGTGGAATTGGTGTTATGGCGGGTAGCGAGGGCGGTTGTGCTATAAAAGTTGCGCAATAATTAACTTATTTGATCGATGAGGAATTACTAATACATCCGATAGAATATATCAGTCATACCTCGTGAAGAAGTAAAGAAAAAGATTATTAAAATAGTTATTTCCCCGTTAGCTTCGACATGATGTTGCTTTAGGGATAATTACTTTATTTTTAATTTATTATTTTGAAGTAAATGGTTGTAAGTTTACCCAACTTTCTGTTGTTTATGATGCCAAATGGACATTTATTTGTTTTATGGAGAGTGACACTTAACTTTTCATGAATTAGGCCATACAATAACACAATTTTAAAAGAACAACAAAATCAACAACCAAGGGTTTGATTTAAATATTTTTTATCTACTACCTGCGAATAATAGGGTTGTCACGTTAATATGACCCATGTGTTATCTCAGCAGTTTTAGTTAAGTATTGTGCAATTATACTCTTGAACTTTGATTTTATGATTCTATACTCTATTTTTGTTTAAACTAGCCCATGAACTTATTTTTATTATAATAAATTAAAAGAATTCTGCTAAAGAAGTAGTGATCGAGCTTCCGACTTATAAAATAAGATTCCAAAAAATCTACTGAGATATAATTAAAAGGGATACATCATGTCTTAAACTTATATTATGTAGATGAGATTAATCTATAAGTCGTTGGTTCTTATATGGGAGCTTCCTATAGAGATTAGAGCTCGACCAATATCAAGACTTTTCGGTTTATTAAAATTGAAAAGTTCAAGAATCACTTTTGAATTAACACAAAAATACGGGTTTATTCTCGTGCGACTAAGAATTAGGAGCTTAATTACACTACGAGTAAGATTAGCAGCCTGTTTATATCATTTGCCTTTCGATGATCAAGTCGATCAATGACCATCAAGACTTTAAATTCATTGTAATCAAAACGTCCACAACCCAATTTGAATAAATGCCAAAGAAGACATACTGATAGTTTAAGTTCGTTTGCAAGATTAGTGATCTTCAAATGGCTTACTGATATATTTTGTATTTCAATAAATAGGTCTTTTAATGTTAAGATCTCTTAAGACAACTATTAAACGATAGGTTTCTGAGTTAGATTATAAATATATACTTAGAAAGTATTTTGAGAAGACATGAGCCTAGCAAATGTATATGGGACCATCAATGAGATATCCGTATATGTTGGAATACATGATATTTTTTTATTTTATATTTTAAAGAGATCCTATTGCTTAAAAGAATCATATAAAATAATATGGTAAAAACTCAAACTTCATCTATACCTATAATTAATAGAATCATCTTCAAATGAGATATCTTGTTGTGAAAGCATCCCAATTGGCTCAGTTACTTGCTTTGATGACCAAAATAGAACTCCACCAACCTTTACTTATCAAGTCCTTACCCTTACTCTGATCAATTTCCTCCAACACTGAATTTGGCAAAAACTCTTGATGACACCACGCCGCATCTAATCTAGGTAGACATGCGCATGTATACTCGTTTATATCTAACTCAGCCCGAAGCACCGAGTTGCAAGGTCTCTTGTGGGCAAATAGTTATCAACCCACGGAGGGCCGGCTCTATTGATCCGGTAGATCCATGAGTCTAGCTCAAGCTTCCCGAACACATCCAATCGAGTCCAAGTTCAAAAACAAATAGTTCTTGAACTCTAAATTCTTTGTCTTTCAAAAACTTAAAAAAAAAAAAAGAAAGAAAGAAAAAGACAATACAAGTAGCATCACAAATAAATTTACTAATGTCTTGTAAAGTATTCTATAGAGGAGTTGTAGAACTTAATAATATATGAAAAAAAAAAAAAAATGACATGAGAGATATTGTGAAGGATGGGTGAAATATTCATAAGCTCTCTTGAGATAGTTTATGCCATGTGTTTGTGTGAATTGTTGAAGAATTGCAAGTGAGTGCTCAAATTACAAGAATCATTTGATGAAAGTTTTCTTTTTCTTTTTTTTAAGGTGCTTGTATGCCCATAGGAATGCTACACCATTGTAGCAAATTGCCGACAAAATGAAAGTTTGATGAAATATGTTATATTTTTGTTTTGTTTTATCAACAATCTTGCAACCTACCTAGTAGTTCTATAAGTATTGGGCACAAACCTATACCTACCTTGTACACTTAAGATCGTAGGTAAGTTTCATAGCCAAGCCACATCTCATTCTCATACCATAGATCTCATTCTTAGACCTAATATGGTAGTTCATGCGTAGGATTGTAAATTAATCAAACTAATTCACAAACTATTCAAGTTTAGCTCAAGTATTACTCAAATTTGATTTAGTAATAATAGATTAGAACTCGAGCTTAAACTACTTAAATAATAGATTGATTTGAATTCAAGCTTTTATAATACTAAACTCGCCAGGTACAAAAGCCTAATTGATTTTGATATGATTTTTAATACATTTTTAAAAACATATATATGATGTTGGTTAGAAAAAATTTATAAAAAATTCAAGCTTAATTGAACTAATTGAGTTGAACTTAAACTTACCATATATATATATATATATATATTTCTTAATTGAGTTCGAGGTTTAAATTTAAAACTTTATCAAACTTAAGTCGAGTTCAAATTTTAAGTATTTAAATCGAAATCGAGCTCGAGCTTAAACTCAATAAGTATTATTTTAACTTAACTCGATTACGCTTCTATTTACGCTCATATCTAAACACAAGATTGGACTTTAAGCAACTTCAACATACATAAAGGTATAAATAAACCAAGTTGGTTCATAAGTAATCTATTACTTTAAACATAAAACTCAAATTAAATATGGTTTTAGTCAAGCCAAGCTCAAGTCAAAACTCAAGCTTAAAGAGATCCAATATCATTTGCTATGATAATATAATGAGCTACTCTAGTAGCTTATGATGTCAAGCATAATTTGAACTCATTTTGGCTTGATAAATTTACAAACCTAGTCAAGCTTACATCAAGTCTAGGCATACACAACATTATATCAAATTCGAATTGAGCTTAATTTTTATATAATTTAATTAGAATAAATTAAATTAAATTAGTTATCGAGCTTAAATGAACCGAACTCCAACGTAACAAGTAAGATGCTCATCCAATTGTAATTGGGTATTCAATAGGGAACCCATGAAGCTATCGTGAGCACTCCGTTCATTCATTTTTTGGGCCTTCGACGCGAGATAAATATACAGGCATTGGATGGAATAGATTCACAGCTTCAGCATATACGTCCAAGTTTCTTGTCAAAAATTCGGCTGTCCTTAATATTTTTGTTTCTTAGTAACTCTCCCTATTTGTAGGTAACGACGAAAGGCTGGCAATCTTCATATATATTGAGAAGTAAACCTACGAGAGCGGCCTTAGTGGGACTTAAATCCACAATCTCGTGTCATTAATAACGTGAGATTTTCAAGCCTTACGGAGTCTCGATTATTAGAAAAAACAAAGTTCAACCGTAAGCGTAAGCCGAAATCTCATGCAAGGATTTAGGGTTTAGCCCTTTAGGTAACATCCATGCATTCCATATTTGACAAAATGTTAGTAGAAGAACCACTGATACATGGTAAGTCTTGACTATCTAACTGTTGCCCACTCCGAGGATAAACAGACATGACAGTGAGTCTATCCATTTTGCAATCCACAGATAACACACAACCCAGGCATATAAGACCGAAGCTGCTAAGTGTTTTAAAATTATTAAATCATGCCGATTTGCATATAACAATCAAACAAAAACGTAATCACTCAGTTCAAGCAGTAGTCCAAAAGCACAAAGACAATGCTTGTCAATCTGCAAAAGAACGCTTATGATGGGAAGGTGCAATCATAGGCACTGGACAAGGATTTGCATAGCTTTTCATTTTAGTTCATTTGTCTATTACAACTAGAGACAAAAAAGTCATTGAAGTAACGCATCATGGTACTACTTTGGGAGAAGACAAATCAGAGCAGCACAATTTTTCTTCTGTACAGGTTGAGGATCTCCCAGTTTCCAGTTTTCAAAATGTGTCGATTGAATGGCAATGTTAGAATTAAACATTTCATCACCAGAAACATTCCCCTTTCCCATCCCTACGTGCCAAGTCACAGAAGTACATTATTGTGCACACTCGGATGCATAAGATCTAAACAACTAGTTCATTCACAATGACATCATATGTTACATCGTAAAACTTGTAATCAGATGAATCCAAACAAAATTGAATGAAAGAAGCTGCCTTACACATTTATTTCAGCTTTGATTTTGATGAGCTCTGCAGTGGCTTTGCAACAGGTCGAGGAGGGGCAGTTCGCATAGCCTTCTTCACATCATATTTAATCGATGACAAGGCACATATCAAGGCAATCACCATTGTAGGGTAAACATATATGGACTTGTTAGGATCTGTACTCGCTGGCTTTCCCAAGATCCCTTCCTTGACAAGACCCCAAATCACAAGTAGTGTGCCAAACATGCTCATCCTCCCTGGTTTCAGAAGGCCTACAAAAGAACCTGTTACAGAGAAATAGCTTCCAGCAAGAACCTGGAGGAATAGACAGCATGAGAGTCGTCATGCAATGGTAAATTACAATAACAACGTGAAAGAGGTCTTGGGCTAAAGTAGCAAACAAGGAAAATGGTGTTTAGCATCCATCATCATCTTAAACTTTGGGGTAATAATTATCATATTAAAGCTATTTGTCGATCTGACTGCAGTTATCTATCTATTATTCTCATGCTCTACTGTATACGCAACCCAATAAATGGTCAATTAAGTGAAACATATTATAAAAGTAGCATGGAACTTGCATAGAATAATATTCTGTCCTATGCAGAATTTTCTTTTCCAGATAGTACAAATGAAAATTGTCAACAATAAGTATCATCTGGATGGTGTAAGAAATGCTAACAAAGGTGAGAAATCCAAACCACAGGGAACACATAAAGGATGGGAAAGAATAACCTGCTTAGAATTGTATATCTTCTAAAAAGGCTTTAATAGCTATACGTATCAATTGTAGCAATGTTCTGAACAGATGTGTATCACAGAGACTTGAAAAATTCAGAAAGCAACATTCATAGAAAGCTGAAAAGAAAGGAAACAGAAAAATAAGAAAAGGATCTGAACCTCTAAGCGCTGGAGATCAACCACCGGAGAGGCGTCTTTGACAGTGGTCAAATTATATATGTCTAACAAATCATTCCATTTTGGGACTGTCATATTTGTGAAGAGGCCATGGGTGACAGCTCCAGGATAGAGAAGAGCCTTCACTACAGGAACAGGAAAAATCTCACTAGCAATTAACTGAGAGGATGTGACTTGTATTGGTGATGTGCACATACCAGCCCTGCATGGGATCCTGTTTGTGCAGTAGACTGTCAGAAACTCATCAAGACAGCTAGATGCTCAGAACAGAATAGATCAGTAGATTTCATTCTGTATTTCTTGAAAGTTGAAACAGATACAGTTCATAAGAAAATAATAAACACATGGCAGTCAATAGGTAACATAGAAAAACAAATAGAGAAGACTGACCCTGTCGGTTGCATCACCATTGCAGCACAATCAGAACAAACATCGAGACATGAGAAGTTAGGGAAGCGCAAGATTTCAAAATAAACATCCTTGCTTCATTACCCAACCATCCAAATTCAAATGGGAACAGATGTTCTTTAGGAGATCAGATACAACTGGAAAGCCACTTATTTCATTATGCAGCAACCTGAGCTGTAAGAGTGTATAGATGACTGTTGGCCTTTTCCTTAAACAAGCAAAAGAGGATGCTGCCCTAGAAGTGCTACCATTTTACAAATACAAGAACTGTATACAATCCTATAACTGGTGAATTTCCTTCAGTGCAATCAGCACATATTGAATGGCTAACATTTCCATTCATTATGGCAGGTACAATTTCAAATACATGGACTCAAAACAAGCCAGATTATTTGCTTGGTTGAAAATGTTTTTCCTCTTTTCATGGTCACAAAATTTTTCTATAAACTTTTTGCTTTTAAAATTTCTTTTTGGTGGAAATTTCAGCTGTTGATTTAGAATTAACTTCACATTCTACTTTCTTCAGGATTGACTTCTTTCTGTGATGAAAGGACCATATACTTCCTCTATGATCAGATAGTTGGAAAAGTGCCTTTCCTTAGCTATTTTATATTACAACAACATTTCCAACTTAACTATATATTGAAAATTCTAGAAAACAGTGCCTTCGGGCTACATCATGTGAATACACCTCCAGAACGTAAAGAAACAATCCACCATAGATGAGAAAGAGATCCCTTCATTTTGGGAAGTGTGAGGTGACAATGTTTTGTATTTGCATTTCAGTGTAAAGAGGACTTCAAGAAACCGATTCCCCTCTTTCCTAAGACATGGACGCTATAGATGTAATTCTACAAATTTAGCAACTGTACAGGCAAATGAAGAAAGATACAAAACATAATTATTAAAATCAGCTTATCTAATATTTCAACAAATTCCCAAAACTCAAAACTACCCACTGTCCACTGAAGACCTAAAATTCCTAAAAAAAAAAATAGTTATAGGCTCTCTTTTAGGATTAGTAATAGTAATACATCGTGTTAACCGAAAGAAAATATACGATTATATAGATTGCTGCTGAATATCCCAGAGATGTAGATTTAAAATTTCCTCAAGATTGAAAAGGATGAGGTTTAAGAAACACAGTTGAGCTTTATAGAAATTGGAAGCATCACCAATATCAAGCATGCCTTTTTTATCCTTTTCCCACAAGGGCAGACATTTGCTAAAGGAAAACAAATTAATCATATTCAGTTGAATTGGTCATAGCAAGAATAGCTAAACAGGGTAGGAAAAGGTAAACAGAATCATGAGCTTGCTCATTATAAGTCGAGTCACACATGAATCCAAAAACTTTGCAGTTGTCACAAGAACACGAGCTCAAGTTCAATGCCATCTGCAGCCTGTCTTAGTATTTTGCATCATTATTGGATAACTAAATCATGTTCATCATGCAGTGAGAATTCTGCCCACCTGTTTAAAGAAAAAGTTCCATTTTTCTCCTGCAAACTCAATTAAAGATGTATTTGTTTCTACTACAATCTGATTTTCAATATTAGTCTTACTACTTACAACTAAAGATAGGAATTGTGGGAGATAACAACAGTGATCAGCAAATAGTGGCAGTTAATATCGGCACCAGAAATGATAAAGAATTGGAAAGCATGCTTTCAGTCTTTTTAGAAAAGATATCATTTTAACTCTTTCTAATAAAACGTTTGACTAAAAGGTTCATTTTGAGTGAATATTAAAAAATTCTATTCTCAAGATCTATAAAACACTTTCCATGAAAAGAACGCACCTAAATTGCTAGTCAATAACTAAAATTTGAGCCATCGATAATCAAGTTAACGGGAAAGATCTTAACATAACCATTGCATATGAAATTGTTCTCATGTGGCGATGATGCATCCTCTTGCCCGCAATATTAAATGATAATGTGTCACCCTATGTTGTATTCCTTATGCTTGAATTCATAAGCTTTGCAGTAGTTCAATCAATATTAACATAATTTAGTATACATAAGAACTTACTAATTTTTAGCACACATTCACATGCGTTGAAGCACGTGGATAGCTATTCTATCTACTGCTTAAGTTCCTCTAATTCTTATTTTATTGAGAATGAAATAAAATAACAGCTCTTAATCAACGGCATTAACTGTAAGTTCCATTCCACTAAGGAGCGAATCCATGCGTCCCTTAAGAACCTGATTAGTTCTAATGGCTTGTATTATCGAGTCTTCGAGGCAGACTTTACCAAAATCCTTTTGAACTAACTAATGAATATAACCTAAAAATCTAAAATTCAGTATCCAGAACAAGATTCGATAAACTTCGTTGATAATTTCTTCTAGCGTTTTCAACACAATAGGTCAATGGTGATCAATGAACAGATAATAGAAATTATTTACAATAGAGTTAAGCTAGGTTTCAGGTAGATTCGAAACTTCATTAGGTAAAAAGGTGACCTGGAAGAAAGAAGGAATTACAGAGCATAGTGATTGGTCTTCTAATTGTGCTTACCTGAAAAGAGGAATCTGAAGAATGATAAGGAAGAAGTAGACACGCGATGCTATTGATGGCAGATTTCTCACCCATCCTCCTCTCGCCATTTTTGAATCTTCGATTCTCAGAGAAAGAGAGAGAGATTATTATAAATGTGGATAATTTTAAAACGGTGGACTTGGGCCCGGGCCACCGCCCAATAGAACTTAAAGGCATGGATCTTGCACCTCTAATGAGGTCTCTGGTCATAAAGAGTTTTACCAACTACATTTAAATTATCTTTTTTTCCTCCTATATATTTAAAATTTAGTATTTAAAAAACTATTTTATATATATCTTACCTATTTTTATTTCATAATTATGATAGAAATGGTGATTAGAGTATTAAAATTGAGAAGTAAAAATTCACATATTTTTAAAAGAAATGTTTTGCAAAATATATATTGAAAATAAATATTTTAATTGATATTTTTAAAAATATATATTTCTATCTTTTTTATATCTTATTCTTATTAAACACAAAAATTGAAGTAGATAAAAATAAAACGTGAATAAAAATAAGATGTCAATAAAATATAAAACATATGAACTAAACGGAATCTTTATCTTATTGCCTCAAAAAGAAGATACCCTTACCCTAATTGACTACCTTCCTATTAGTTTGCCCTAAACCTTATATAAAGTGGTAGCAAATATCTTGGTCAAGCAACTTTACTACATAAGCTCATTATTTTATTCTAAGCTACTTTTATACCTCGATGAAAAGTTAGATTTGATATCATTCTTTCAAAAGAAATCATGTACTTCTTTAGTAGTTGAAAGAGCTAGGAAGGGATGGATGTACCTCAAGCTTGATTTGGAGAAAGAATACGAGAAGTTAAACCCTACTTTCATCGAATCTTCCATACAAACCTTGAACTTTCCTAACCTTAGGGTTTAATTGATGCATTTATTCCATTCATCCACTTCTTTCACAATATTATCCAATTGCAAAATTTTCAAAACTTTTAAACGTAAGCAAAGCCTTTGGTAAGGTCCATTGCTATGAGATTCTTGGTTGAGTTATTGATTTTATAGTCTAAAACCACAGCTAATAGCCTTATTTTTCCCTTCCTAAGAAGCATTTCCAAGTTTCCCATTTATTCTTTATTAATTATGTTATTTTACTTAAAAAGCATCCTCCTTAATGCTCTAAGGTATGAAAGAGGTCCTTTACATTTTCAGTTTCACCTTTAGCAACTAATAACTCTAGCTAATACAAAATTTTTTATACCCTATGGCTAAATGTCCAACATAAAACGTGAGAGGCTGTGCTATTAATTTATAGAGTTATGAATATCTTATTAATATAATGTTGCAACTTTTGGGTTATGTGGTTGAAATAAGTTAATTCGTGTTTTATAGCTTAATTATTCACTATTATTGGCTTGTGACGTTATAAATAGTATCACAGCAGATCCCTTATTAATAAGTGAACGATTCATGTCTAGCTTCAATTTAGAAAGGAGGTTTAAGAAGGTTACAGATTGGGAGTATCACTGGGATGTGACTCTTGGCATGTTTTGAAGATGATTGATAGATAAGGATGGCTTGAGTTTACAAAACAAAAATAAATGAAAAGAAAGAAAGATTTAAGGCTATTCATAAAGTTTCGCAACAAAAACTTTGCATGTTTAAGAGGGGAGATTGTGATACCCTATAGTTAAGTATCCCATATGAAATGTAGGAAGTTGTGGTATGATGGTAGATATCTTATCAGCATAAGATTACAACTTTTAGGTCAAGTGTTTGAAATTGGCCTATTAATATTTATTAACTTAGTTATTCACTACTTTTGACCTAAGACGTTATATAGAACTATTCTTTCAAACAATTTTTTTTAGTCCAATCAAAAGTAACTAACCTCATTAATTGGCTTTCACCATTGGCAGGTATCGTGGTATACTCGTCAATTACAATGGTGCAACCTCCCATGGTGATCTAGAGTTCATCATTGATTAGATACGCTTAGTCCTCTTTAGATCAAAATAAAGGACTCATCCAAAGCAGATCAAGTCCTCTTTTTATGCCATCCTTTGTGTAATATCATGCAATAGGTATCCTTATCGATGCCCTTCACTAAGCGAATCGATCAAACCTATGGAAACTTCATTTAAGGGTCTTTACATAAGGACTAAACTACATTCGGTCAACTGGAAGGTAATTAAGAGAATCACCTTAGAGCACTTAAACTATCAACTTGTAAGGATGAAAATGTTTCATTCCAAGCTACTTGTAACTAATAGTTTCCATTTTGCAACCAGTGACAATGGATCTGATTGATTCAATAGAAGTACCAAATTTAGAATAAGTTAATATCATGTTCTACAATAAAGACAGACCAATTACCTATACGAAAGGTGTGATTGCTCATTGACTTGATGATCGTGGAAGTCTTCTGACAATAATCTTTAAATGATAATCATTTCTTTTTTATTTTCTGGTACTATGATCAAATAAGGTTAACATGCTTTGAAATCTTATATAAGGATCCCTTTCATTGAATGTAAATAACGGCCAATTGGTTTCCAATATTTATATAGATTATGACTACAAGAAACATGACTTAAATATAATGATCCTCCCCTCTAATGTTGTCAGTGCAATCTACTACATTCTTATCTAATGATTTAGCATACTTCGAGCTCTATTATTAAGAGATTACACCTCTCAAAAGAAGTCTGGACCCTTTATCTTATCTGATTTGGCAATATGATAGTTGGCAGATTATATGACCCCACCAACCTAGCTTATGGCTTGTAAGCGTATACATGGTACACTTTGCTTAGATAATGTTTCATCATGGTTTTCTTATCACTTCCCTTTTCCTAAATAGGGGACCTATGATATCTATATCACGTTATTATTGTTATTTTAATGATAAATTAATGTTTCATAGACTTCAAGATTACCTATTGATGGAAGCACATATAACCACTTGCTAACTTAAATGTATACATGAATTGTACAACTTGAATGTTTTACCAGCAATTATAGCTTACATTGTTCTTATATTTGATATGAGAGACTTAGAAAGATTGTATTAACTGCATATTTCCTTAGTTGTGCGGAAGATTGGGTACGATTCCCTACTACAAAAGAGTAGAACATAAGTTTTGTATCTTGAATCATAAGAATTCAAGCCTCGATAATTTCAACCTATTAATGTCTCATTAAAGCCATGTTGAATTGATACATTTTGGAGTAATTTTGACGAGAACAAAACTATGTTAGTAAAGTATTAAAATTAATCATACCCATGATCTTAACTTTGCAATTGATTAAATCATGATAAATTTACAAAAGGGTTCAATTATCTAAGAAAATTCATCTTGAAATCATATCTTTATCAATATACATTTCTTGGATTATGATTCAAGGGGTTAAGGTTTTAAACTAGCTTAATGTCCATCTATGCATTTGAAAAATAGAATATTGTCGTTTTATTGCTAACAAATTAGTTAGTCGAGTGTGTATCATCCAGCTGGTAGCTATAAGTGTTTTATAACCTTAAAATATAGTTACCATCTGACTAGTGCATGGAGAATTGTATAGTTAGTTATCTCATTTGAATGAGCTAGGCAATTGGTTTTAAAAAGAGACTGTTTGATTGGTCCTAATAGATATTAACTGTTGTAAAGCATTAAATGCTAGAGAAAGAGGCTAACTAGAAGATTTTGTAGAGGGGCTTTAAATACAAGCCAAAGTGTAGTTAAAGAACAAGAATTAAAGCTAGCATCTCTTGCTCATAAAATGATTATCTTATATATTTAAATTTGTTTAAATCTTATAAACCTTAGTATAGTACCAAGAGTTTCACTTGCAATTTCTTTGAGAGAGTGCATTGTACTTATTATTGAGAGTTTGTGTGAAATATTATATAGGCTCTTAATCTATTCGTGATTATGAGTGATAAAGTGGTGTGAAATATCATCAATTAAAGGCATTATGTATCCGTGGAGAGTAGAAGGTGATTCAAACTCCATATTATATCTAAGCTTGATCTTCTCTTTTATATTTCCAGCAATTTAGTTATTTAAGTTATTGATTTATTCTTGCATTCATCATCTATTTTTGCTATAGAAATTATTAATTTACAAAATTTGGTATTTAAAACCCATCCCTCCTCCATCCTTTTCTAAGGTTTTTAGTTAAAACTACTACTTGAGGGATAGTAGGTTAATTATGGTTTGAATAATGCCTACAAGCAAGGATATGTAAATGGATTAAATAGGCCAACCTAACCCAACCTACTTTGGCTTAATGGTTAAACGGGTCACATTTATTTAGCTTACTTTTTAAATGTATAAAAAAAAAAACTTTACCCTAACTTGCTTTTAAAATGGGTTAAATGGGTTGGATTGTAAGCTAATGTACAAGTAGGTTAAATGACCCAACCCATTCTAGCTCACTTTGCCCTATTAATTGAATGGGTGAATTCATTTGACTTGATTTTTAAACGGGTGCCAAAAAACTCTACCTTAACTCGTTTTTTAAATGGGTTAAACGGATTAGCTCATGGGACAAAGCTCATTTGCATAGCTTTACCTGCAACTATAGTTTTGTGATTGAGTTGTGAGGACTTTAACTAACATCGTTTACTCTTAGTGCTTTAGGTTTCACTTGTGCCATCATGGAGCTTCATCCATTTGCACTAGTTAGTACCTTAACCCATGATATCTTAGTCAATGTATCTCATAAGTCTTTACTTTTTGTGTAATAACCTAAATTTTTAAGGAAAATATAAACTAAAAATAACAATAAAGTCTTAGGCATGAGTAATTAATATTAAAGAAAGGGGGGGTAACAAAGTTTTTTCTTAATAGCTACATGTTTCTTGCCTTTTCAAATCAAATAAATCCATTGCCAGATCTTCCTTCTTATATTTTCTTTCTCCTTCTTTTCTTAGAAAGTGTTATTTCCTCCCTAGTAATTTTTAACTCCTCAATGCAAGAAGCAATGGAAATCGAAGGTAATAATGGAACTTTACGGGTTTTCTCTTTTATCTTTGTAGTCTTTGACACCATAATGTGAATATTTGAACATAAAAACAAAGAATCTTAGGTAAGGAGAAGAATGGTAGCATGGTAGAAACGTTCCATAGCGGTAAGTTTAAGCATTAATCATGTTTCAAAACAAGTTATTAAGAGTTGAAAGGATCTTTAACAAATTGTTGTTGCTCGGTGCAGAAGAAAAATGATATTCAAGGAAAATTCTTGAAATAAGTAAGTATCAAACTTCAATCCTGATGTCTTTATGCTGATGATTAAGTCATGGTGGATTTGAGATAAAGGAAAGTGGTTGTATGAGCATTATAAGTTGTATTGTATAAGTGTTTTAGAGTTTTATTGAAGGGGGTTAGGATTGGTTTGAACTGAAGTTGTTTCCATCGAAGGAGAAGAGGCCAAAGGAGTTAGTTTGCCGATTCATTATTAAACTAGCCTGATGGCATTTATCGGCTTAATGATAATTTTAATTACCAACTTGCTTGCTATGTACACCTTTGCACAAGTTGTTTCACTTCTATTCTTAATTCTGTCTCGACATTATTTCTTTACACCAGCTTGATGGTAGATTTTATGTTTTGTCCAAAACTTGTGAAATTCAATCCTAAACTTATTTTTAACAATCAAAACAAAAATTAAACACAATCTAACTTAAAATCAAGCTTAGAATTGCTAGAATAAACACTTGTAGAACTACAAAGTACTTAGGTAGCGTTTGATGAGATTTGAACTAGCATAACTTCAAAATTCTTTAACTTAAGAATAAAACTCTAAACCTTAGGCAATTGTATACTTTTATTCAAGTGCTAAAGTTGAACCAAGTATTAGTTTGTATTAGTTACTATTCAAGTCAATGATTCCAGGTATGAGGTTACTTTATTTGTTTTATGTGCTTGTGTAGTTATAGTTGAAAATATATTTAAATTATATTCGAACTTAAACATTATTTATGTTGATTATGCCATCATGTGTGGCTAGTATCGAGACTACAGGTGATTTTAGGGTAGCATCCCAACTATGAGTATGTGGCATTGACTCGAGTGAAGTTGCACATCAAATTGATTTGGGTGATTTGGGTAGATTTTAGGTTAGTTATTGGACTATAGGGTATTAGGGAGTACCTAACATCATATTTTGTTATTGTGCGTGAATTGGGATCATGAGTTACCCTAAGCTTTGAAAAGCTAAAGCTATGTTATATGTCGGATAGTTATCAAGTCTAGTTTTTTCCTTCTTAGGTTTTTTTTTATAATAAATTAGTCTTCTTTAAACCGACCAGTATTAAACCCTATCCATTTAATACCGACCCTCAACTAGGGATTAAAGAAAACCATTTTTCAATTTGAAAATGTATTAGAGTCGCCATCTGAACGGAGTCGGGAAAAAAGAGTTAAGTTATAACTAATTGGGTGGATTTATTATAACTTAGTCACCGATCTATCAATTAAACCAATTTATGAAACGGCTTTTGAAAACCAGAGATCTAAATCCAGGGGGCTAATTTATTAAACCCTAAACGAATATCACTTTTTAACTTTCCGAAGTTAATTTTACTTTTCAAATATACCCATTTTAATTTCTAAACAATTAATCATATTACATGCGACTAATTTAATCAATTTACACGAATATTTACAAAAATGGAAAAAATAAAACTTTTCATATTTTAAGTCTACTCGTACTTACGTACGAATGCCTACGTACTTATTCTTTAGGATCAAACTTCCATAGTTCATATTTGAAACTATAGCGGGTGGATTTGATTTTAGCTTTGAAAAAAGGCCGAGTTTACATTTTTACCCGATTCGATTTATTTAAGGAAATTTTCTAAAAGACTCTAAATCGAGTTTTATGGAAAAATTCTAAAGTGCACTAATTTAAAAAAAAAACGATTGATTTATTTTCATTGGAAATTTTATTTTTCTAAGTGATGAGATGATTTGTTCATTTCTATTTATTTTATTTTTATTACTTATTTTTTATTTTTTGGTTATAATGCAAAAATAAATAAAAGTATATTAATCCTTCCTCTTTTTCTTTTTTTTCTTCCTTTCTTTTTTTTTCTTTTTCTTTTATTTTTAGTTACAATTAAATATTGAAATAAATAGATAAAATAAAATAAAATAATAAAAAAAGGAACAACTAAAAAAACAAAACAATAATAAATCCAATGCTCAAATAGGAAAGCTTTAGATTGGACTGGAGCAGCATATGCGGATCTTAGACTTGACTTGGGTCGAAGTGGATCAGATTTTGGGTCATGAATCGAATTGGCAACAACGAATTTGAGTTGCTAAGAAAAACCAACCCGAATGGCTATTGAGGGTCAAATTCGATTAAGTTGGCTACCAAAACTAGTCGGAGACGATCGTTTTGTACGAATTCGATTGGAGAATGGAGGTTTTATGTTTATGCTATAATAATCGGTGGTAGTTTCAAGCGATTTAAAAAATTTGGTTATGTGTGTGTGTTGGTGTTAGACGTTGTTAGGGGCAGTTCGATGGAGTGTGTGTCAGTAGATTAGGTTGCAATGGAGTTGGATGTATGGCGTAAAGATGGAGTAGTTAGTGTGTCAATTGGCAACGTTCATAACTAGAGATCATGTGTTTGACTGTGCTAGAGATTATGTATGCAGGTTATGTTGAATGTGCGGTGCAGTGCTCGAAGTGCAAGATGTGGGTGTGAGCAGTGGACTGTATAGTGACTTGTGGCCAATCACGTACGCATAAAGAGAAGATTGCTGCTGCAATTAGGTTGGCTCGATTGGCTTATTGCTGTCTAGTAGCGATAGCAGTGTAGGGCGCAATTTAGGGTTATGAGTGGTGTAGGGATTAAGATTAGTTTGTGACAGAGCGCTGACCAGTGGGGCATGTGAGAGGTTGTGTAGTAAAAGTATGCTGTGTTGATTGTCGGGTGGTTTGGTTAATGATGAATAGTGCTTGGAGTTAGTTCTTGGTGATTGGTGTAAGGATGAATTGTTGTTCATAGCTGTATGTTGTATAAGTGAGAGAGAGATAGATAACCCGTGAGTGTTTGTGTGTAGTTCTACGGTGGTTCGTATGTATGTTTGTGTGTAGTTATGGGGATGTAGTCTAGAGAGAGAGAGGATCAACTAATGTTGGCTACGGAATGTGCTGCTTTTGAAAATGAAAAGCCCTCTCTACGTGTATGTCTGTTTAGAATATGGAACCTCCTCCTGCAAATGTGTGTTTTGTATTTTTTATTCAGAAATTGGATTCAATGCTAACCTAAATTCTTTTTTTTCCCCCTCTTTTTGACCCTTTTAATGTCGGAATTTGGACATGATTTTGGATAGTATTAGGAGTGTTCTAAGTCTACTTCGAAATTAAACCATTAATTTAGTGAAATTGTGAAAAAAATGGAGTAAAAAATGGCCAAGAAATTGGCTAACCAAGCAATGATCACAACTAAAAATAGAGAAGATGAACCATATAGGAGAAAAAAAGGAATGCACATATGTGTGCCGTGGGGATCGAACCCAACATCTCCTTGTTAATCCAATGCCATGCTCAAGTATTTATTTATTAGGTCATTGGCCTGTGTCTTGTCCATATATGCAATTAAATTACATATATAGACTAGGTCAACTTAGGTTAGATTCAAATCTAAGCTCAAGTCTAACGATTTTTTATTTAAATTTATTTAAATTAAAAATCTATTTTACTAAACTACTTAAAAATTTATTATTTTCTAAATTCCCCATTTTTTTATTTTTTGTGACTTTTCTATTTTTTTTTTCTATTTTTCTAAATTTTTGCATTTTTTGTATTTTTTTCTAAATTTCTTATTTTTTGTGTTTTTTCCTATTTTCCTATTTTTTTGTACTTTCCTTAATTTCATATTTTTTGGTTTTCTTATTTTTTCTATATTTATTTATTTTTCATTTTTTTCCTAAATTTCTTATTTTTGGGTTTTTTTAATTTATTTTTTTTTTATTTTTCCTAATTTAAGACCCTTTATCCTATTCTAAAAATTTTGAAAAATAAAATGAGGCAAAAATGAGGTGTTTATAGTTGCTTCTCTTTATAGTGAAGATTGAGTAAAACTTTGCTACAAAAACAAAAGAGATACTATTTTTTGCCCCAAGAGTGGATTTTATCTTAAGAAGCGCTATAGCTAGCTAATTATTTTAGGTTCGGTCCATTAAGGATTTGGTGAAGAGAGGGGTGGCGCTCTAAGAGTTGGCTAAAAGACTAAAAGAAGAATTGAAGTATGGTCGTACTTTATGAGTTAACAAACCGAGGTGAAATGGGCAAAGCGCTTTTTGAGCTAGCTAAGGCCATAAAAAGAATGAGAAAACTTGGTTGTACTCCAATGAGCTGACTAACAAATGTGGGCAAAGTGCTCATAGAGTTGGCTAAGACTCTAAATTAAATGAGAAAACTTGATCATGCCTTAATGAGCTAACTAACCAAGGTAAGCAAAGTGCTTCCAGAGCTGGCTAAAACCCTAAACTGAATGAAAAAACTTAGTCGTGCCCCAATGAGTTGATTAACCAAGGTGGGTAAAGCGCTCCTATAGTTGATTAAGACTCTAAACTGAATGAGAGGTCTTGATCGTACCCCAATAAACTAACTAACCAAGGCAAGAAAAGTGCTTCTAAAGCTGGCTAAGACTTTAAACTGAATGAGAGGACTCGATCATGCCCCAATGAGCTGACTAACTAAGGCGGGTAAAGCATTCCTAGAGCTGGCTAGGACCCTAAACTGAATGAGAAAAGTTAGCTGTACCCTAATGAGCTGACTAATTATGGTGGGTAAAGCATTCCTAGAGCTAGCTAAGACCTTAAACTGAATAAAAGGACTTGGTTGTGTCGTAATGAGCTGACTAACTAAGGTAGGTAAAACACTTCCAAAGATGGCTAAGACCCTAAACATGAATGAGAGGACTTAATCGTGCCTAAATGAGCTGACTAACCAAGGTGGGCAAAGTGCTCCTAGAGCTAGCTAAAGCCCTAAACTGAATGAAATGGGTAAGCATTCTTAAAGCTAGCTAAGACCCTAAAAGAATGAGAGAACTTAGTCGTGCTCTAATGAGCTGACTAACTAAGGTGGGCAAGCATTCCTAGAGTTGGTTAAAACCCAAAATTGAATGAAAAAACTTGGTTGTGCCTCGATGAATTGACTAACCAACATAGGCAAAATGCTCTTAAAGTTGGCTAAAACCTTAAATTGAATGAGAAAACTTGGTCGTACCCCAATAAGCTAATTGACTAAGGTGGGCAAAACACTCATGGAGTTGATTAAAACCTTAAATTAGATGAGAAAACTTGGTCATGTCCAAATAAGCTAAATAACCAAGGTAGGCAAAGTGCATCTAGAGATGGCTAAGACCCTAAACTGAATGAGAAAACTTGGTCGTACCCCAATGAGCTGACTAACCAAGATGGACAAAGCGTTTCCAAAGCTGGCTAAAACCTTAAAAGAATGAGAGAACTTAGTCGTACCCCAATGAGCTAACTAATTAAGGCAGGCAAAGCGTTCCTTAAGTTAGCTAAGACCCTAAGCTGAAACTTAGTAGTGCTCTTTTGAGTTGACTAACCTAGGTTGGAGCGTTTTTGGTAGACTAGCAACCCTATATGAAATCGATGATGAGAGAAAACGCCCTTTGGGCTTACTTGAGAGGAATTGGTAAAAGAAAGCGCCCTATGGGCTCGCTAAAAGGAATTGATGAAGAGAAGCGCCCTATGAGATCACTTGAGAGAAATTGACAAAAGGAAGTGCCCTATGGGCTTACTACAAACAAGTTAGTGAAGAGAAGCAACTGGTGGGCTCACTGAAAGAAATTAATGAAGAGAAGCACCATACGGGTTCATTAAGAGGAATTGGTAAGGTAAGTGCCCTATGGGCTCGTTAAAGACCTTAAAGGAAGATGATAAAAAAGGGGTTGAAAGCAACTTAGAAAGAAGGATGAGACGGTACCCTAAAGGTTAGTGGGATCCTTAAAAATGAAAGACAAGATAATACCCTAAAGGCTAACTGAATCCCTAAAAAGAATAAATGAGTGGGTTAACGCTTTAAGAGCTTGTTAACACCTTAGAAAGATGGGATAACGCCTTAAAGGCTGACTGAAATGCTAAAAATAATAAAAGAGGGGTCAACACTTTAAAAGTTAGCTATAACCTTAGAAAGACGGGATAGCACCCTAAAGGCTAGATAGAACCCTAAAGAGAATAAAAGAGTGGTTAACGCTCTAAAAGCTGGCTAGAACCTTAAAAAGATAGGATAGCACCCTAAAAGCTAGCTGGAACCCTGAAAAAAATAAAAGAGGGGTTAGTGCTCCAAGAGCTGGCCATAACCCTTAAAAAATAGAAAGATGAGGCAGTACCCTAAAGGCTAGCTAGAACTGTAAAAAGAATAAAAGAGGGGTTAGTACTCTAACAGCTGGTTATAACCCTAGAAAGATGGGATAGTACCCTAAAGGCTGGCTGGAACTCTAAAAAGAATAAAAGAGGGGTCAATACTCCAAGAGCTGGCTAAAACCCTAGAAAAACGAGACATCACCCTAAAGGCTAGCTAAAACCTTGAAAAGAATAAAAGAGGGGTCAATGCTCTAAGAGTTGGTCGGAACCCTAAAAAAAAGGAAGATAAACAGCGCCCTAAAGTTTAGCTAGAACCCTAAAAAAAATAAAAGAGAGGTCAGCGCTCCAAGATCTAGCTAACACCTTATAAAGACGGGACAGTACCTTAAAGGCTGGCTGAAACCTTGAAAAGAATAAAAGAGGGGTCAGCGCTCCAAAAGTTCGTTAGAACCCTATGAGTAATCTGATGAAGGACTTTAGGAAGTAAAGTATGGAAAGCAACCGATTTTAAAAAACTTATTGACTTAGAAAAGTATTTACAAAGAGATTATTGAAAAATCATTTATTAAAAAACGCATTAGGGACCTTGATTTGAAAAAGAGTTAAAGGATATTAAAAACTGCAATTAGGGAAGAATGATCTAGACTATTAAGGTTAATTTTTTTTAAAAAATGACCACTTTAGAAAGGAAATAGATGACATGTATTAAAAGGTTAGTTACTCAAGCTAACATGGATTAGACAAGAATTTTGTGATAAGCCTTTACTTTCTCTCTCTTCTCTTTTTTCTTTTTCTCTTTTCTCTTTTTTTTTTTTTTTTTTGAAAGTTTTTCCAATGTGTATAAACTCTTATTTAAGGAACAAACTTATAGCCACCTCTATCCTTGGTAATCATATGGCCCTGACCCTAGGCTTTTCTCATGGGGCTTCGCGATTTCAGACATTCCTTTGCTAAGGAAAAGGTAACCCATGATTAGTCTAGTCGAAGAGGGCTTTCTTGCTAACTCTCGGTCTAGATTTCGCTCTCGACTACAATTCTAAAAATTATAGTCCATTTTATAAGTGACACATTTTGATCAATCCATCAGGTCTTTTTCGGTTCAACATAATGAATTTAGGTTTTTGATCCAAGGGTTTCAGAAAAGACTAATAAGGAGGCTTATTTTGAAAGAAATATTTTATTCATCTTGAGTGTACAAGTTAAGAACCTTAGGGAAAAAAATTAGAAGTATGCTTGCCCTAGTTTCAAAAACAATTTTTATTAAAAATAAATTATCTTTTAAGATCGAAAGAGTTTTTATTGTTGTAAAGGTGGTATTGTGGGTAGGAAAGCCTTGTGTGATTCAATATAAGTAAGAAAGGCTTTAGAGTATCAGAGTGGGTATGGAGATTTTGAGTTTCTGAGCTTTGGAGTGTGATTTAGGACCTTATGTTTCTTAGGGCTTTCTAGGCTCAAATTCCTTGCTTTTTTATTCAATTTGGCTACTCCTGTTGGGATGTGAAATATTTCTTGGGGCTTTCGTCTTATGCTCGGGTCCAATTCTTTAGCCTCTTTTCTTCTTTTGTTTTTGCTTTTTTTAATTGCTTTGCCTTAATATTTCTTATTATTCTTTCTTTCCTTTTGGCCCAAAAAATGATTTTCTCCATTGTCAAGTTTTTGCTCTTTAATCGATCCAAAGCCCAAAATCTATGGTTTTCTAATGTATGGGCTTGAGGTGCTTGAAAAGGAAATTGGCTCTTCTTCATTTCAAAGAAAAAATAATTTATCAGAAATAAAAGTCGTTTTTGAATTAACATTACTTAAACAAGTATAAACCAATTTTACTCTTATCTTCTAATTAATGACCTTAACCTCCGAATTGCTCTATTGCAGGGTGGTTCTCGACAGGGTTTAAATTTGAAAATTCTCCGAATAGGTCCAACGGGGTGAACAATAGATGATTGTGTTTAAGATTTAGAAATGAATGCCCAACTTCATTTTCATCTACGTATCACATTCGAAATGGACCTCCTTTAAGGAATGAATTGAAAGTGTCCTTACCCTTATGTCACTCAACTCTCAAAGTGTTTTAGGTTGGTGTATAGGATATAGTTTACCTCTTCTAATCTTAAACTTTTCAAAAAGTGAGTTACTAGTTTCTTAAGGAAGAATCTATATTTATTCGCCCAAGGTAAAGATTAGCTTTGCCCTTTGGTTTCACAAATCATGCCCTAGTAAGCTTAGCTTTCTAAACAAATCAAGAGTTCTGGCATGGCTTAGTTTGGCTTGGTTACTTTTAAGGGCTGAGGATTGTTCCTAGGTTGGCTGCCTTGATGAGACGTGGTTCATGCTCAAATTGGTTGCTTGGCTTAATGGCTTGTATTCGGGTAAGTCGCTTAAATGAGCCTAAAGTTGGTGTTTAAATTGAACATCTGGCTAAATAAGCCAAAGGGTCTCATATTTGGGTTGAATGGGCCAAGGGGCTAATGTTAGCCTCTTTAATAGATCGATGGATCTTGTGTAAGTTGAAGTCGAGTGTTTGGGTTACCAAAGACTTAAGCTTGTGTTGACTCCCTGAACCCTTAAGGATTTATAGTTGTCAGCAATTTTTTCTCAATTTTTTGTTTCTTTTTTCTTTTTTCTTTAAAGAGAGAGAAAGATAAAGTTCCATTGCATAGGAAATAAGAAAAATTATTTACAAATAAGGGCTGTGATTTTTAGGGTGCTATTTATAAGTTTATAGATTTTATTTACATTTCCTTAAATGAGAAGAAATAGTAGTTAGATAAATGTTTATTGAAGGACTATTTTCAAAAACAAGAATGTTAAAAAAATAAAAATGAAGAACAATGAACCAAATAGAACTTCATTATTTTGAAAGGGATTATAATGTAGAAACAAAGGCAAAGATCCTAACATTTATTTAGGAATTTGATGCTTAATCTAGGCTTTCTAGATCTAAATTGAAAAAATCCTACATTAAGTCCCGTATATGAACCTTAAGGTCCTCTATCATCTCATAAGTATCCCTAATGACCTGTACTATAAAGGACCTTAAGGCTCTGTTGTGAGCCTTAGAACACTCAAGCTTTTCTTTTAAGTAGGCAATCTCATCCCTTAGTATTAATTTACAGATCCTGGAGATGTCTAATGGCCTATTGTTTGCCTGATCATTTGCTTGGCTATCTGGCATCCTAAGTCTACACATTTTATAAACAAGAATCAATCATCAATGCAACAAAAGAACAAAAAACATGGAAATATGCAAATGTTAGGGTCATTTGGGTTAATACATTACTCCTAAAGTTGCAACCCTACTATAATTTTCAAAAACTTGATTGCATTAAAACTTTTGAATGATTAGTAGGGTTCTAATTTCTTAAGGGTAGTGTATTAACTCATACTTGGAGGGAAGTATATACAATTAGTGTAGTTTCTAAAAGGTCTTTAAATTCTGTGACCTAACTTGTTTTTAGAAAACATTTTCATTAGTCATAATGAGCTTAAGTGGGGTGGTCTAATCAGCCCCGAATGGTGATTACCCCACAACGTCCAGAACTTGCATAATGGCCTCCCTCTTATGGTCCTAAGATGGCCTGTGATACGAACCGGACCAAGGGCAGACAAGGTCGGCCATCGGGGTGGGTTCGATTTTGCCGAAGGAACGAAAGATAAGGTGGGTTTGGTAAGGGTTTTAGCAAATCTGTGAGCCATCTAATCGGATATGACGCACCAGCTAGATTCTACACGAACCTAAGACTCACTGGATATGACTTACCGATTCGAGTGATATGGTTACTTACCACAATCCTTGCAACGAGATTGATAAGAGCTAGTAAAGGAGAGAGAGCTTTTCGAGAGAAAAGGCTTAAAAGGGGTTTTTCATTAATCTTCTGTCTATCTATGCATTGTTACAAAAACTGCTATTTATAGTACATCCTAAACCCTAGTGGCAAAAATATAAATAATGCACAAAGCCTTAAACCCTAAAGAATTGGGCTCTTAAATAAAATAAAGGCAAACATATATAAAAATATAAAATTGTGCATTTTACAGGGAGAAGTCGGCATGTGGTCATTCGGCATGCCTTGGAGGTAGTCTCTATCACATCCCGAAGCAGCAGAGTCGTAATAGCCCCGCCGTGTAAACCATCCTAAGATAGAAGTTGGCCTTACAACCGCTATCTTAGACCTGATGTACATAAGGCATCTACGACTAACCCGCTTTAAAGTAAACAGTTTGTAATTTAAATAAATCATTTACCTAAGAAGGTGAGGAAATTTATATATATTCACTATAATTCAGTTATTACATTATTCAGAAATGAAAAGTAATAACATATGTGTTGATTCTTCAATGTTTTTCCTCACTCCCCAGGATCCAGCAGTTACTAGCTTCAGAGTAGTTATTTGCCACTTCTTAGCCAGCATCTGCACGATGTCCGTAGGGATGTGAGCAACCACAGCTCAGTAAGTTAGGATGGAGGACTTAAAACTATACCACAAACACAACAGGGTTTTTAATCAACTTATTAGGTGCAATGCATGTGCAAGCAAATGCCATTGCACAACAATCTGGCCCGTCGTGAGATTAGAGAAATTGCGCTCGCTGTAATATGGGTTGAGGAGTTGGCATTAATGCAACAGCTTATGACTAAACCCAGGCTTATGCAATGGAGACCTCGCTCCTCTCGTAACTACCTTTGAACCATTGACTTCACCCTTGTCGCGACCTCCTCTCCTGTCACTTCGTTCGACAAAGGATGAAGAATGGACCAATTGCAATCCTGCGCTATTGATATGAGGCAAGCGCACCTATCAGTTTTAATATAGCGGATATGAATCCGAGTCGATCCCTTAGAGATTTTGAGTACTAATATTAACTTTTAGCTTTATTATCTAACCGAAAAATTGTGAAAGTTTGAATTAATTAAAAATACTGAAATTAACAACTAAACTACTTATGAAACTTAATTACGCAAATTAGAAAGCAATAAATTATGAACGACTTCAAGTATGCAATAATGTATTTAGGAATTATTTCCCCTAGTGTTTAATATGTAACCTTTTTAAAATATATCCAATTCAATTTCTATTATTCTTGACCGGAGGGATTCACAATTAAAGCTAATATCTTTCTCAAGCATATTAACCCTAATCCTAAATTATTTACCGGAATCTCTTCACTTAGTAATATAATTTAGAATTGTATTAGTGTGTAATGAATTCCCATGCAAACAATCAACTTTCCGGAAGAAACGTGCATCTTATCTCTAAGTATACATGTAATTCTTTTCAATTATGCCTAGATCTAATTACACATGCAATTTTTCAGTTAACATGCATAATATCATATATTGACACTCTAGAATTATCAATCCATAATTAACGACATCATTGAATCAAGAAAAGGTAGAAACTTTATTGAAATTATAATTCAATCGAAGGGTTACATGAAACCCTAGGTTCCATAATCCTAAATACTCTAATTTTAAGCTATCATAACGAATCTAAAAACGAGTTTCATAAAAAACGTAAAATAAAGCATAAAAACCCCTTTTGATTTGATGAATAATCTCTCTAATCTTGAAATCGATGTCGTTCTTGATTCTTGATTAATGTTCTTCTCTAATCTCCTCTCGTCTCTTGTGTCTCTTGTTTCTGTAATATCTCCTCTTTTTCTTTTGAAACCCTAAGATGTCTTTTTATAGTATATCTCAAAGATTCTGTTTTCGTCACCCGACACGGCCTGGGACACGACCGTGTCCCCAGGTCGTGTAACTTTCTGCACTTAGGTAAATTTTCTGCACAACTTAAAAAATTCATTACTTCTTCATTTGAACTCGGAATTGAGTGAAACTTGATTCCTTTTCTTCGTTTTCGAGCCTAGAACACGTTTAAACCCTGAAATCAACATTTTACTCAATTAAGTATCGATTTATTTAAAGAAAACAAAAAATGTGCGGAAAATACTATAAAATCACTCTATGAAATATGTTTAAAATTAGAGTTATCAGCTATCCCTTTCGAAGGGGTCGGTATTTGGCCGGAGAGTCCTAAATTCCCGTAACGGGTTGCTATGCATGTCCGATTATGATTACTGATCGTATATTTGATTAAGTCCAGTTTAGGGTGATCAATCATTTCATACAAATCATACAATACATGCCAGATCAACAAACAGAATTATAGCATCACCCATAATCAAGCACATGCACACATCCAACTATCTAACAAGCACAACCAAGAATAATCTCAAGCCTCCCAAAATACAGCATTGTATTAATCTCAACTTATCTCGACTCATTGCTCACTCACTCGAGGTCCGACTTACTCAGGCCATCGCCGATCATCCCTATAACACAAACGTGGTTTCAGTTTTTCATATAACTATTATAGGTTCATTTTAACCTATAAAGCTTATTGTTATGTTTTGTTTAGGTTTAACATGCCTAATTATCTAGGTTTTAAGTCTTTTACAATTATTCTAGGTTTGGGGTTAAGTTCGGGTTCGGTTTTCGCATCGATTTCTAAATTAGGTTTTAGTTCGAATTCTAAGTAATGTTTTATACTTCAACCTTAGAAATTTGTTTTAACCCGTAATGTGAAATTAATCACATTACTTCCCGATCTCCTAAATATCATCATTACCTCTGGTCAATATTTATTTTACCCGGTACACTTAAATCCGTATTAGTGTACCAAATTCACTCCTAATGTGAGAAATTTTTATATTTTTCATATAATTACATAAATTCAAGTTTCGTATCAGATTTATTATACATTTTTATTATTATCAAAATATCAATTTTTATTATAATATTTTCTATTTATTATATTCTAATAATTACATATTATGTATAATTACCTTTTATGTATATCATACACTTCTAATATTTCTATCATTCTAATTATCATATCTAAACACCAATTATCATTTCAAAATGTCTAAATTCATCCTAAATCAGATTTTTCTCTTAATTACCCTAATTTCCAAAATTAATTTAAAATTTAGTATTTTTCCCTATTACTCATTTACTACATAATTAACCTAATAATTACATCTAACACCCTAAATGCTACAAGTATCATACTCCATCAGATTTCAACTTCCTAAAACATGTATTTATTCAATAAATCAGTAATTAACCATCTAATTATTTTATTAACCCTAAATTACCCATTTTATGCCTTATTTTAAGGCCTAAAAATTATCTAAAAATTTAGAAAATTAATTTTTAAAAATAGGCTTCAATGCACTGTTCTATATCAACTAAGTAGTCTACACAATAATTTTGGGCTTGAAACTATACTCCTAAGGTCATTTATTTTTAAACTGAAACATGTTCGATTTTGCACGATTTCTTAAGGACCCTACATCACGAGACATATTTTCATCAAAATACTATTTTTCCTAAAAACTACATGCAAAAATATTTTAGAATAACAAAATTTATAATTTTCTAATAATATTTACTATTTTTATAAAATTACACAAAATCGGGCTAGAAATCGAACTCACCGATTTAAGTGGTTTCGGCCACCGTCGATGGCCATGGATATATTGGCCTACTTGGGCATTGCCACCATCATGTGGTGGTGGTGGTCGTCCACTCCCAGCTATTCGTCGGATCTGGGTTCTCCTTTGTGGCCCTAATTGTACAGTTTTCCTTTTCTTTCTTTTTTTTCTTTGGTTTTTCTCTCAATTTTCGACTCTCCTTAATTTTCTCTGATTTATAACTGTCCAAATGAGCTTTTGAATTTTTCTTGCTATTTATAGAGATTTAGTGTAATTATTGTGCATTAAATTGGATAAGACAATTGCCTTATCCCTTAATTTTTGGCTTTTGTGTTGTCTTAATTTAATTAGACGATTTTTTTCTTATTTTTTCCAGCTGCCACGACCTATATCTGGATCATTCCTTATTTTTCTTGATTTTTATTTATTTTTACTTAATTAATTATGAATTTTCATTAATTATGAATTTTCTTTAATTATTTCGTATGATTTTAGCACATTACACGTATTTTAAGTAATTACGCGTATTTCTACATATATGTAAATTCATATATAGTACAATTAAATATTCCTAAATATTATTTAGATTATTTTATGATTTTTAGTATACATATAATTTATCTCGAGTTCGTTAATTATCAAAATGTATTTTACGCATTTTTTATAAATAACGAGTTATATACTTAAAATTTGGAATTTTTATATTCTTTTATTTTATTGTTTATTTTCTTAAATTTAAACTTACGGGATCATTTTCCTAATATTTCTAACTTTACTTTATAATTTAGACTCGATTGGGTCTTTTAACCGATTGAAACCTCAAATTACTAGTTTTGGGGCTTACAGTCTTGTAGTGCTTGGTCGAGACACTAGAGAGGCCAGCCCATAATTGTCGAGTTCTGAAGTCAGTCGGCAATAATTTCTCTGCGCTGTGTCGAGTGGATCCAACATTCGATAAAGTGATCTCTCGACCACTAAGTCAACGATAGACTTTAGTCGAGTGAATCAAACTCTTGAAAACATGATACCTTGGCCTATCGGCAAGCATGATGCCGAGTAAGTGATTAGTCAGGCATAGGTGAAGATCTGTTATTGTCTCAGCCTTATGCTTCTCAGCATTCTATTTATAAGAAATAGTGTTATTCTGCTCGGTAGATAGAATGAGTTGGCAAGTAGATGATCTCGGCTTTAGCAGTCAGGGTGGGTCGATACCTTGAAGCCTATCATTTTCTCTTCGTTAGAGAAGTTACAACCCAAAACTTGGTAATTGGTGGTTTCAAACCCCACTGGGATCAAATACCATCCTGTAATAACCAAAGAGAGTGATATAGAGATAGTTCGGGTCTATGATTAGTGCTAGCTTCATCTTTGGCTCCTTCCATTTGTCATGAATCTAATTAACCACATCTTAGTAGTCCTAGCAACTATCAAGTACGGAAAGTAACACAATCTTTGGGGCATACAAAAGATTATGGGTGCGTGGGTCCGGTGCTGACAAGAAGTAAGATGGTTTGTCAGTCATAAGTACTTCCAACTCTTCAAGCTTAGCTAAATCGGATCTCATACTCTCCTCATTTGTTGAAATCAGTATTCTCTTTGCTTCTTTGCAAATTGATTCTTCTTCTTCCTCCTACCTGGGGTCATGCTCATTAATTTAGATGGTTGATAATGGGGACACGTCGGGAATATGAGGGTTTAACTTGAACTTGGCTTAGTCCTCTTCCTTTCTACTATTCGCTTCTCCAGCAACCTCCACCTCCCTAACTCCTCCTTCAATACTCTCTAATTCAGCATTTCTCCGTTGTCTTATTTCATCCTGAAACACTTCAAGCCATCTTTCAATCTCCCTCAGCTGATTTTACACTTCTAAGAGGTTAGCATCATAGGTAGGTTTTCTCTCATACAACCTGTCGTGATGATCTCGGGGTACAAATTTTCTTTGCATCAAACGTTTTATCTCATTATGTGTAATGATCTCAATGTTTCTCCTATCGATTCTTTGATTTATCATTTTCTTCCACCAAGTAGTTGCAAAGACAATCGTTGAATTCTTTATAGCATAAGCTCTCTTATACTTGGGGTAAGAATAATCTTTGAAAACCTGATCGACTTGAAATTCCCAACTCAAATATTCATCCGGAGTGCCATATCCATTAAACTTTGGAATTTGTGATATCACGTCTTTATATTAATATTCATATCCATATCCAACTTCATATGCCATGTTGAGGATATTCAATTCAATAGCGTGGTACTTTAGCTTATGAGAGAGAGAGTTACTCGGCAACTAATGGACAATAGTACAGCCTAAGAAGGTACTAGTGCTTAGATTGCAAGTATTAATAACTCGATAATAATTATCTCGACTTGTACTTCAATTCAACTCGTCACTTTGACTAACACACACAATAGTTTAGCATAAGTTTGATTTGATAGCAACTTGGATTGCGTTTTGTGGGACAGCAACTTTAACGCTTGTTTAGAGTACAATTCAGCACTTAAGATCAGTAGCTCAAAGTAGTATAGCAGTTTGGCACTTGGCCACAACAGCACGACTAGCATACTAGTAACACGTTACAACAACTTGTTACAGCAGCAGGCTTTGACACATACAACAGTGCTTTCTCGCCCACTATTGCAATAGTAAGGCAGGATAACACATTGAATAGCTTGAAGAAGTGATATCTCGATAAATAACCCAGATTGGAATTTGTTATGCCCTAAATTCATAGAGTTGCAATATTCCTGCTGTGTAAACCTTTCTATGATAGTAACTGGTCTCACAGTGCCTATCATAGACATAATTTACACAAGGCGTCAATGACTTTTTTTTTTTTGAAGTAAATAGTTCAATTAAGAATTTAACTAAAGTTATAGTAAGTATTAAAGCTTCAAGTCAATATATATAATTACATATACATTCCATAGAATTCCCAGGAAATTCTATATCATAACATAATAGTCAGCTGGTTTACATATTAAATGCCAGTCTTTCAATCTTAAAGATACTTATGAGACTTTAGATATAACTTAAATATTAGGCAAATTGGACCTTATACTCCCAGGCTTCAAAAGAGAACTAACCTTCAGGTAATTGTAGGGTGGCATATTAAACAAAATAATTAGAAATCAGGACCTTCAAAAAGATTTATACGGGTATGAGCAACTATAGCTCGGTAAATTGAATTAGAGACTCGTAAATGTATACAAACACAAACAAGATTATCAAGTAATTATTTTCATGTAATGCAATAAATAAGTGTCATCATATAACGTAATCCGGTCCGTTGTAAAATTAGAGTAATTCATTCACTCTAATCTGGGTTGAAGAGTTTTCATGTGATGTAACAACTCACAACCAAACTTAGGTTTATACAATAAAGATACTACTCCTCCTAAGACTATCTTTCAAGCTAATGCCCTCATCCTCACCGCGACCTCCTCTCCTATCACTTAGTTCAGCTAAAAATGAGGAAAAGACTAAATTGTTATCCAGTGTTATTTTTTTCAAAAGTGTCAGTGTTTAGTTAGAGAATCCTAATGATTTCCTAAAATGTTGCAATACATGACAATCCAGGGTATTAAGGTCGATTAGGATTATGTTCAATTTAGGGTGTTTAGAAAATTTCACACCAATCCAATCATAACAATCATCAATCACAACACAAATTCCAACACGAAATCAAATACGCAAGTGCATGTATAAAATTACTTTCAAGCACATGTATAAAACTATTTATAAGCACATGCATAAAATTACTTACAAGCGCATGCATAAAACTATTTACAATCACAATTATATACAGTCCTAAGTCTCCAAGTACCCTAAAATAGTACTCCAAATATGTTGAAGTAATAAACCCAACTTACCTGAAATTCTCGGTCGTTTGATAACTTAATTGCAGGTTGGTTCGTCTTTGGGTATCCTATAATACAAATACTTTTTTTAGTACTTATATTTTGATGATACATATTCTAAGTTATAACTTAACTCACTTCTCCATATATACCTATTATTTACTAATGATTCACTCTATATTAGCTTGGGGTTCGGTTTCTGAATTAGATTCTAGTTTTTGTTCTAAATTGTTTTTAACTACGAGAAATCCTAAATACGCTCGAATCCTAATGTGAAATTAATCACGTTAAGCTCGAGTATTTTAATATTATGCTAGGTCTTAATTAGTATTTTAACCTATTCAGTATACTCTAATCCTAATTAAAATACTGGATTTTATTCTTGATGTGAGAAAATTTTACATTTTTTATCCAATTATCTAAAATTAATTTTTGTACCAAATTTATTTTGTATTGATATTATTATTATATTATCCAATTTAACATTTTTTCATATTTATTAAAATTTTAACTTTACAGATTCCTAAATTTCCTACAATTACCACATAATTCCCATATTAATTACAATTAATACTCCAAATATTATAATTAGGTTTCTACATCAGAGATTAACATCCTTAAACATCTAATTACCTTCTAAATCAGTAATTAATCATTTAATCACTTAATTAAGCCAAAATTACCCATTTTTTCATTATTTTAAGGCTAAAAATTTACTTAAAAATTCAAAAATTAATTTTAAAAAATAGCTTCATAACACTATTTTATATCACTTAAGCATTCTAAAAAAAAAAAATTAAGCTCCAAATTACACTCCTAAACTTATATATTTCTAATTCTAAACATGCTCAATTTTGTCCAATTTCTTAAGAACCCTATATTTACAGACATGATTAAACTTAATCATTATTTTTTCCTAAATCTACATACAACAAAACATCAGAATAATAAATTTCAGAATTTTTTGGGCATAATTAATAATTTTAAGGAGTTTTACAAAATCGAAGGAGATGCGAGAATTACTTGGTTCATGAGATTTTTGGCTTCCAACACCAGTCTAGGTGTATTGGTCCGTTTAGGTGGTAGATTTGCAGTAGGGTAGTGGTAGTGTGTGGGTTCAGCCTACTTACACTATTTGTATAGATTTGAGAAGAATTTTTCTATAATCCTAATTTTGGTTCTCTCATTTATTTCCAGTTCTCAATTAACCAAATGAGATTTGTAAATTTTTTTTGCTATTTATAGGGCTTTGTAGGAATTTTTGGGTATTAATTAAGACAATATAAGGCTCATATTTCTTTTATTTTGCCTTTTTAAGTGTTTGTTTTTTATTGGTTAATATTTTCGTTCTTCTTTCCTTACTGCCACAATTTGATCCGATTCATTTCCCCTTTCCTCGATTTTTTTTCTGATGTTTCATTAATTTTTTTTATAATTTTATTTAATTATTTAGCAAAATTTTAGCTAATTTCGGGTAATTTAGGTAATTTCGTATATTTCTACCTACATGTAAATACATGTGAGGTACAAGTAAACACTCCTAAATATTATTTAGGTTATTCTATGATTTTTAGCATGCATATAATTTATCTTTAGTAATTTATTAATTATCGAAATACATTTTACGTACTTTCGATAAATAACAAGTAATATACTTAAAATTTGAAAATTTTATATTATCTTATTTTATTACTTATTTTCTTAAATTCAAACTTACAGGGTCACTTTTACTAATATTTCTGGCTTTAGTTTGTAATTTAGGTTTGATTAAATCTTTTAACTAATTGCTTTAAATTTTTTGTACTAAATTCGATTCTACAGTTACTTAGCTTAGCTTTAGAGCTAACAGAATTCCCATCCCTTTCTTTAATATATATATATATATATATATATTCAATATTGGACTTATGATGTAAAAGAATTGCAATCCAAATTTTCACTAACACACCTGAAGGAAATTCAATTGAAACCAAACTAATATCCAACAAACAAATGCTCGATATCCCAAAAAAAACCAATAAGCAAGCACTTCCTCAAACACAAAATATAACAGATATAATGACTAAAACTCTCAGTCATATCTGAAACCTTGAGCTCTGATCCTAAGATGATACGGATTGGGCTAAGGGCAGATAAGGCCGACCTTCGGTGTGGGTTTGATCCTGCCAAAGGAATGAAATATAGAGTAGGTTTAGTGAGGGTTTTAACGAATCTATGAGCTATCTAACTGGATATGACACACCAGCTATATTCTATACGGACCTAAGACTCGCCGGTTGTGATGCACCGGTCCGAGTAATATGGTTGCTCGTTACAATCCTTACTAACAGGATTGATAAGAGCTGATAAGGGAGAGAGAGCTTTTAAGAGAAAAGACTCAAAGGGGGGTTTTCATTAATCTTTTGTCTATTTATGCATTGTTATAAAAGCTGTTATTTATAGTATGTCATAAACTTTAGTGGTAAAACTGTAAATAATATATAAAGCCTTAAACCTTAAAGAATTAGGCTCATAAATAAAATAAAAACAGACATGTACAAAAATATAAAACTGTGCTTTTTACAGGAAAAAGTCAGCATGTAGTTATTCGACATGCCGTGGAGGTAGTCTCGCAATGTTTAGCTGAGACATTAAAGAGGTCGGCTCATAATTGTCAAGTTTTGAAGTTAGTTGGCAATAGTTTCTCCAAGCTGTACCGAATGGATCCAACACTCAGTAAAGTGATCTCTTGACCACTAAGTCAATGACAAACTTTAGTCAAGTGAATCAAACTCTTAGAAACATGACACTTCAGCCTATCGGCAAGCATGATGTCGAGTAAGTGATTGGTTAGGCATAGGTAAGGATCGGTTGTTGTCTCGGCCATATGTTTCTTGGCATTCTATTTGTAAAAAATAGTGTTATTTGGCTCAACAGATAAAATGAGTCGATAAGTAGATGATTTTGGCTTTAGCAGTCGAGTTGGGTTAGTACCTCGAAGCCTATCAGCTTAGGTCTAATCGCATCTACCCTGCATCTTTGATGCAACATGAACCCCCTATATCTCGATGTATGTGATATGCAAAACATGATAACCAAAACAAAATATACACATGAAGTTAATAACAAATAAACAAATAAATAAATAAAAAAAACAAAATAACTAAATGATATGGGTATTTTGAAAAGCAATTTTAATTTTAGAATGTTTTTAAGTGACTAGCTTTTTTTGCGTCCCTGGTGGAGTTGTTAAGCTATCGAGCCTGGTTTTTTCCCTCTTAGTTTTTTTTTTTAACAAATCAGTATTAAACCTTACTAGTTTAATATTGATTTTCGACTAGGGTTTAATGAAAACCGTTTTTCAATTTTAAAATGTATTGGAGTTGCTTAGTTACCGGTCTATTGATTAAACCAATTTATAAAACGGCTTTTGAAAACTAGAGATCTAAATCTGGGAGCTAATTTATTGAACCCTAAACGGGTACCTTTTTTAATTTTTCGAATTTAACTTTGCATTTTAAATATACTCTTTTTAATTTCTAAACAATTAATCATATTACATGTGACTAATTTAATTAATTTACACAAATATTTACAAAGATGGAAAAAATAAAATTTTTCATATTTTAAGTCGCTTTATATTTACGTATGAGTACCTACGTACTCGCTATTGGGGATTAAACTTCTGTAGTTCGTTCCTAAAAATATAGTGGGTGGATTTGATTTTAGTTTTAAAAAAAGGTCGGGTTTACGTTTTTATCTAGTTTGATTTATTTAAAAAAATTTCCTAAAAGGTCCTAAATCGAGTTTTATGGAAAATTCTAAAGTGCCATAATTAGGAAAAAAATGGTTTATTTATTTTCATTGGAAATTTTATTTTTTCTAAGTAATGAGATGATTTGTTCATTTTTGTTTATTTTATTTTTATTATTTATTTTTTTACTTTTTTTTTTTTACATTTTTTTGGTTAGAATGCAAAAATAAATAAAAGTATACTAAATCCTTCCTCTTTTTCTTTGTTTTTCTTTTTCATTCTTTTTTCCTTCTTTTTTTTATTTTTCTTTTTTCTCTTTTTCTTTTATTTTTAGTTACAATTACATATTGAAATAAATAAAATAAAAAAAAAGAAACAACTGAAACAACAAAACAATAACAAATCCAATGCTCAAATAGGAAGACTTTGGATTGGATTAGAGTAATACACACGGATCTTGGACTCGGGTTCAGGTTGAAGTGGATCAGACTCCAGGTCGCGAATCGGATCGGCAACAACGAATTCGAGTTGCCAAGAAAAACCAACTCCAACGGCTATTGAAGGTCTAATCTAATTGAGTTGGCCACTAAAACTGGTGGGAGACGAGTGTTTCATGTGAATTTGATTAGAGAATGGGGGTTTTATGTTTATGCTGTAATGATTGGTGGCAGTTTCAGGCGATTTCAAAAATTTGGTTGTATGTGTGCGTTGGTGTTGGATGTTGTTAGGTACGATTCGATGGACTGTGTAGTAGTTTCAAGTGTGTGTTAGTAGATTGGGTTGCAATGGAGTTGGACGTATGGCGTGAGGATGGAGTAGTTGGCATGTTAGTCGGTAGTGTTCGTGACTGGAGACTGTGTGTTTGACCGTATTGGAGATTGGGCGTGGAGGTCGTACTGAACGTGCGGTGTCGTGCTCGGATTGCAGGACGTAGATGTGAGCAGTGGACTGTATAGTGACTTGTGGCTAGTGATGTGCGTGTAAGGGGACGATTGTTGTTGCAATTGGGTTGGCTCGATTCGCTTACTACTGTTTGGCAATGACAGTAGCACGGGGCGCGGTTTGGGGTCATGAGTGGCGTGGGGATTGAGATTGGTTTGTGACAAAGTGTTGATCGGTAGGGTGTGTAATAGATTGTGCAGTAAAAGTGTACTGTGTTGATTGTCGGGTGGTTTGGTTAATGATGAACGGTGCTTGGAGTCGGTTCTTGGTGATTGGTGTGAGGATGAAGTGTTGTTCATTGCTATATGTTGTATGAGAGAGAGAGAGAAAGAGAGAGAGAGAGAGAGATAACCTGTGACTGTTTGTATGTGGTTCGTGCGTGTGTTTGTGTGTAGTTATGGGGATGTAGTCGAGAAAGAGAGAGAAGGTCGATAAACGTTGGCAATGGAGTGTATTGTTTTCGAAAATGAAACCCCCCCTTCTACATGAGTGTCTGTTTAGAATGTGGAACTCTCTCCTGCGTGTATGTGTTTTGCATTTTTAATTCAGAAATTGGATTCAATGCCATCATAAATTCTCATTTTTTCCCTCTTTTTTCACCCTCTTTTGACCCTTTTAATGTTTGAATTTGGACATGATTTTGGATAGTATTGGAAGTGTTCCAAGTCTACTTCGTAATTTCACCGTTAATTTGGTAAAATTGCAAAGAAAATGAAGTAAAAAATGATCAAGAAATGAGCTAACCAAGCAGTGATCACGACCAAAAATGGAGAAGATGGGTCAGAATTTGGATATGATTTTAGATAGCATGAGGAGTGTTCCAAGATTACTTCACAATTTTACCATAATTGTGAAATTACAAAGAAAATGGAGTAAAAAATGGGCTAATCAAGCAATGATTATGACTAGAAATGGAGAAGATAAACCAAAGAGGGAAAAAAAGAAAGAAAGAATGCACATATACATGCAATGAAGATCGAACCTAACATTTCCTTATTAATCTAATGTCATGCTTAAGCGTTTATTTGTTAGGCCATTAGTTTATGTCTTATATATATATGTAATTAAATTTAGATTATATTCAAATTTAAACATAAGTTCAATGGTCTTTTATTTAAATTTATTTAAATTAAAAATCTATTTTATTAAACTACTTAAAAATTTATTATTTTCTAAATCCCTATTTTTTCAATTTCTTCTATTTTTATGACTTTTCAAATTTTTAATATATTTTTCTAAATGTTTTATTTTTTTGTATTTTTTCTAAATTTCTTTTTTTTCGTACTTTTTCCTATTTTCCTATTTTTTTGTATTTTCCTAAATTTCATATTTTTGGGTTTTCTTATTTTTCTATATATTTTTCCTTTTTTCCTAAATCTCTTATTTTTTGGGTTTTCTTTAATTTATTTATTTATTTTTTTTTCTAATTTACTACCCTTTAACTTATTTTGAAAAAATGAAGTGTCTACAACATTAAATAAAGATAATAATCAAATGTTGTTCTTAAATGTTGCATCATATGTGATATGAATGGCCTTGTGCTTATGCATGTATACTTGTGGTAATTTTTGTACTAGGTATATTTGCTTACCTTGACCATCATTTTTAGGTGCAGATACTGGAAGAGATCAAGGCCTATACAACGACAAAGGGTACAACCTCATCTATAACCTTGACAATGCATAAGACTATACTTACTACAAAGAGTAGTGGGAAGGACATGCTAGTAGAATGATGTTGTAAGCCCCAAAGTTCAGCCAAGTAACCGTAGGATTGAACTTAGAACTCAAGGTTTAGGGCGATCGGTTAAAAGATCCGATCAAACCCAAATTATAAACTATTGAGAAGAATATTAGTAAAAATGACCCCATAAACTTAAATTTAAGAAAATAAGTAGTAAAATAGGAGACTATAAAATTTTCAAATTTTAAGCATAATAACTGCTAATTACCAAAAAGGCAAAAAGTGTAATATAATAACTAATAAATTATTAGAGATAGATTATATGTATACTAAAAATTTTAGAATGACCAAAATAATATTTAGGAATGTTCACGTGTACCCCACATGTATTTACGTGTAGATAAAAATACGCGTAATTACTAAAATTGGCTGAAAACTAAGCAAATAATTAAAGAAAATTATAAAATAATTATGGAAAAATCAGAAAAAAATCAGAAGAGGATAAGATGCATCAATATCAGGTCGTGGCATGTCAGGATAAGAAAAAGAAAAATTAGCCAATAAAAATTGAACAACACAAAAGCCAAAAATTAAGGAATTTGGACAAAATCTTGTCAAATTAATGCATATTAATTACAGAAAATATCTATAAATAGGGAAAAAATTTACAGAGCTCATTTGGACAGTTTGGAAAGTGAGAAAATTAGGGAGAGTCGAAAATTCGAGAGAAAATCCAGAAAATAAAAAAAATAAGAAAAACTGTGCAGTTAAGGGTTTTAAAAGGAACCCACACCAGAAGAGGAGCTGGAAGTGGACGGCCACCACCACAACACGGTGGTGGCAGCGCCCAGGCCGGACGACAATGCCATGGTGGCCCGCGGTGGCCGGAGCCACCAAAACCGGTGAGTCCAAATTCTATCCCGATTCTTGTGAAATTTTGTAAAAATAATAAATATAATTAGAAAATTATGAATTTTGTTATTCTGGGATATTTCTGTATGTAGTTTGTAGGAAAAATATTATTTAGATGAAAAAATGTCCCGTAATATAGGGTCCTTAAGAAATCATGCAAAACCGAGCACATTTCGGTTTAGAAATAAATGACCTTAGGAGTGTAGTTTCAAGCCCAACATTTTTCTGTAGATTACTTAGATGATATAGAATAGTGCTATGAAGCCCTTTTTCAAAAATTAATTTTCGAAATTTTTAGATAATTTTTTAGGCTCTAAAAAGAGGCATAAAATGGGTAATTTAGGGTTAATTATGTAATTAAATGATTAATTTCTGATTTAGTGAATAATTACATGTTTTAGGATGTTAAGATCTGATGGAGTATGATACTTATAGCATTTAGGGTGTTAGATGTAATTATTAGGTTAATTATGTAGTAAATTAGTAATAGAAAAACATAGTAAATTATGAGTTAATTTTGTAAATTAGAATAATTAGGTGTAAAACCTGATTTAGGATGGATTTAGACATTTTGAAATAATAATTGGTGTTTAGAGATGGTAATTAGGGTAATAGAAATATTAGAAATGCATTATGTGCATAATATGCAATAATGCATAATGTGTAATTATTGAAAATATAATAAATAGAAAATATTATAATAAAAATTGATATTTTGAGAATAATAAAAATGCACAATAAATCTGATAGGAAACTTGAATTTATGGAATTATATGAAAAATGTAAAAATTTGTCACATTAAGAGTGAATTCGGTACACTGATATGGATTTAAGTGTACCGAGTAAAATAAACACTGACAAAGGGTAATGATGGTATTTAGGTTATCGGGAAATAATGTGATTAATTTCACATTATGGGTTGAAACTAATTTCTAGGGTTGGAATATAAAACGCTACTTAAAAATCGAACTAAAAACCTGGTTTAGAAATCGATGCGAAAACCGAACCTGAACCTAACCCCAAACCTAGAATAATTGTAAAAGACTTAATACCTAGATAATTGGGCATATTAAACCTTAAACAAAACCTAACAAGAAGCATTATAGGATAAAACGAACCTATAACCATTATATGAAAAGCTGAAACCACGTTCGTGTTATAGGGATAACCGGCGATGGCCTGAGCAAATCGGACCTCGAGTGAACGAGCGAGGAGTCGAGGTAAGTTGGGATTAATACGATGCTGTATTTTGGGAGGCTTAAGATTATGCTTGGTTGTGCTTGTTAGATAGTTGAATGTATGCATGTGCTTGATTATGGGTGATGCCATGATTCTGTTTATTGCTCGGGTACATACTGTATGAATTGTATGTAATGATTGATCACCCTAAACTGGACCTAATCAAATATACGACCAGCAATCATAATCGAGCATGCATGGCAACCCGTTAGGGGATTTAGGACTCTCCGGCCAAATACCGACCCCTTCGGAAGGGATAGCGCAGGATTGCAAAATGGTCCCTTCTTCATCCTCAGTCGAACTAAGTGACAGGAGAGGAGGTCGCGGCGGGGGTGAAGACAGTGGTTCGAAGGTAGTCGCGGGAGGAGCAAGGTCTCCATTACACAAGCCTGGGTTTGGTCGTGAGCTGTTGCATTAACGGTAACTCCTCAACCCGGATTAGAGCGGGCGCAATTTCTCTAATCTCACGACGGGCCGGACAACGTCGTGCGATGGCATTTGCTTGCACATGCATTGCACCTAATAAGTGATTGAAAACCTTGTTGCGTGTATGGTATAGTTTTAAGTCCTCCGTCCCTACTTACTAAGCTGTGGTTGCTCACATCCCTATAGACGTCGTGCAGGTGCTGGCTAAGAAGCGGCAACCAATTACTCAGAAGCTAGCAACTGCTGGATCCTGGGGAGTGAGGAAAAATATTGAAGAATAAACACATATTTTAAGGTCTAAGTTTTTATTTTAGAATTATTTTTCATTTCCGAGTGATGTAATAACTAGAGAATATACTATAGAGAAATGTTTTAAACTTTAACTGCAATAATTGAATGATAACATATATATATATAATTCCTCACTTTTATAGGTAAATGATTTATTTAAATTAAAATTGTCTACTTCAAAGCGGGTTAGTTGTGGACGCCTTGTATAGATCAGGTCTAGGATAGCGGTTGTGAGGCCAACTTCTATCTTAGGGTGGTTTACACAGCGGGGCTGTTACGACTCTGCCGCTTCGGGGCGTGACAGTTCTAAATTGGTATCAGAGCGTAGTTTTATTGAACTCGCTTTGAAATGAACAATTAGAAGAATTAAACACTTTAGGAGTACATTGAGAGTGGGTAGAAATAAAGGGATATTAAAGTAACGAACTACAAATTATAGGATAAGTAGTAACTGTAACGCTACATTAAGATAGGCGTTAATCGAAGTTAACTCTGGTGATGGGATCATGTAAAGAAATTGGTGATTAGTTGAAGTGAGTAGTTGAGATGATTCAAGTGGAATGAAGAAGAATCCATGATGAAATTCAGAATTGAGATATGGAGAACAATATGATAATTGATTAAGTCGGAATATGTTATTCAGGAGTTTGTTACCGAAGTTACGTTGTAATTGATGAGACTTATGGATGATAATAGAGATTAATCTGAGTTTTAACATAATAGAGATCATGTGATATGACTTGGTGAATAAGGATGGTTTGGAAGTGAAAGATTGTAACTTAGATGACGTTAATGAGATATGTGTAATAAAGATAGAAGAGAGATACTCTATTCTGCTTGTACAACTTATACTTCGATTAACACATCATATATCCTTGGACGATTAATCCTAAAAGATTTATTGAATGGTTATTACATTTTCTTGAATCAGTTGGAGTAGATTAAAATTATATGCAATATGAGAATACAGTATATGAGGTGACAATTGATAATAGTATTGAGGAGTTTAGTAATAATAAGATATATGGAATGGTTACTACTTCTAATTTTCTTATTGAAGTACGACGTCCTGAATCACCAAATGGAAAATGATACTCAAGGAATGGGAAGATAAATGTGGTGGAAATTGGAATGATGAATACAATGTACTAGATGGTTATATTTTTGTTAGAAGTTAGAATTGATCATATGATTAGCTATTAATATAAGTTAGGATCCTATTGATATTTCAATAGATATAGTAGTGCTCATTGATGGATGTGTATTCTTCGGAAATATACATATGTCGTAATGTATCATACCCTTGTGAGAAAAATATAAAAAGGGGATTGGATACGTTTTAGATTATCAATTTTGGAAGTACTTTATATATGTAAAAACTAGTGGGTTATTGAAGTGATTTAGGTTGAATGAAGAATAATCTTTAAGTTAATATAGAGTGGAGGTGTAAAGAGTTTTGATAGAACTGATTGGTGAGATGAGATGTAATGACATGACGAGACTCGTGAACAATAGTGAAAATCAATTTGAGTTTTGGAATAACAAAGATATGGTGATATGCACTAAAAATTAGGGTGAATCCAAAACTTATAAGCTTTCTGAGATGACCTCAGCTCGATACTTAGTATGAATATGAGGTAGTATAATTTGGAGTGAAATAAAGTATAGTATAGAAGCGGATTCTAAGAAGACAAAACATTAAGAGGGAAAAGTTAGAAACCGATTCAGAAATGAATCAAAATCTAATTTAGGGGTGAACCTTATATAAAATAAGAATGCAGTATAGGAGATGATAAATGATGATAATAATAAGGAGTCTAATGATGATAAGGTATATGAAGTGATTGTTATTTCTGATTTTCTTATGAATGTATAAAGTATTAAATCAGCAAGTGGAAATAATATTAATTAGAAGACAAATGTAGTGGAATTCTTCTGAATGAATAGTCGTTAGAAGTAATTTGAATTATGGATATGGTATGATAGTTGATTATGTTTTCTTAAGAATTGAAATTGATCCTGCATTAGTTATTTATATGTGGGGATATCCAAACGATCTTTTAATGAATGTAACAGAGCTTCTCGATGGAGTGTATTCTGTTGGACATGTACAAATGCAATGATGATCGACATATTTATAGTTAGGAGTGTGAAAAGATTAAATGTATTTTTGGTGATTAATTTTAGAAGTCCTTTATATGGTAAGAACAGTAAAAGGAATAGTGCTATAAGGCTACAATCAGATTAAGAATTCTTAGGCCTTTAGTGAATCATGAATTGGAGAATTATAGTATAGAGTAATAATTAAGTATAAGTGAAGCCAAATGAATATGAAATGGATCATGAGATTTTTAGCTAGTGCTAAGGCAAGGACAATGATATCATTATACAGTACTTATAAGTGGTAAATAAAATGGATAGTTATTAAATGATACATAAGAAATGAAGTAAAATTGCTACGTAAACTACAATTGAATAAATATCCAAACACTCTAAAATATTAAATGGATGAGTAACAAGTGACGGTAGAGACGGAATTAAAGTAACAAGTTGGAGATGATTAAGACTTTTGATCAACAATTACTTAGTTATCCTAAGGACCAATCTAGAAAGGTATAACCCTTCAGAAAGTAAATTTTATGAGATAGTTATCTATTAGTAAACTAGTTATGATAAGGAATGTTAATCACGGAAAGAATTTAAGGATCCGAGCTTAAAGGGATTAGAAGATAAGTCGTGATTTCATTGAAAGACTTTTCCTTGATTTTAGTTGAATGATGATAAGTATGAATAGAAAAGGATTGGTTGATGAGTACCCTCACCGTAGAATATACAAATGGATGAAATGCAAGTACAAGGATGATATTAAGGTATTCATTCTGTATAAGTTAGAAACTAGTGAACAGAAAAGGATTTAAGATAATTGAGATTTTTGTTACCTATTAGTTTAGAATATATATTGGAGAAAGGATATTGATCCATAGAATCGTAGGATATGACGGAAATGGAAGTTAAAAGGAAAGTTACTGATGGTGGGTTATGAGAAGTTTGTCTATATCCATAAAGAGAAGATTGAGGAAAATATCAATAAGTATTAATCTACTAGTAACATATAAGGGTTCAAATGTATCACTGAAGATCATTTTGTGGATATTTGAATTTCATGATTTAGTTAGTTAAGAATCAAACCCATGATCAAAACTCTATATTGAATATTGTAAATGATGCCTTAAGAGTTTGAGGAGTAACTGTTAATTTTTAGAATAATATGAGATTAGAAGGGCATTAAGATCAGTACATAAATTGTAGTAACAGAATTAGGAGAAACAAATGTATGCCAACTATATATGAAAACACTTATTGTGGTATCCTTCAATAGTATTTTGATATACAAAGTATTTGTGGATAGCATTTGAATGATCATAAGTGATATATTGAAATGGAAGACATGTGATTTCCAGAGGAGATAGTACGTTTCCATCAAGCTCGTTATATTTAGAGAAGGGATTTCAGTGGATATTAAAAATGTTGAATTGATGATTAGAGGAAAAATCCATTGAAGTAATCCAGTATACGAAGAAGATTTAAAGATACAATGTACTTCATATTAGCAATTGCAATAGGTAATCCAACAGGAACATGGCAAATCTGAATTGTCCAATTGTTGTTGTTGAGTCTCATGTCTTGTCGATCTAGTCAGTGTATCTCGTTGCGTCATGTCTTGTCCAATAATAATCTCAACACTGTTTCTTTTGCTGAGTCTATCAGTCAAAAGTTATATTCATCTCGAGTCGAGTCAAGTCAAGTCAAATTGAGTTGTTAACCATCTCATTTGAATCCGAGATGGAGAAGCGTCAAGATTTGCCAAATTTTCTTCTGTTGATCCTATGCTAAGCTGTATGAAGAGCAAATGAGAAGCTATGATAGTAGTATAAGCATTTGAGTGGAAGAGTTTAGATGAAAGGAAGGGTGATGATATGAAGTAAATGCAGAATCACTAATGATCACAAATAAAACTTAAGAAACAATCAAACAAGGAATAAATGGAGAATAAACCAATAAGGAAAATTTGCGAGGTCGTAAAGCTAAATTATAAGATAGTACAATATGACTAGAGGAGTACAGCAATGAAATAAGCCCTGATCGATATTGAGATAAGGAATGCAAAGGAAGGAAATTAAGAGATCGAGCAAAGGATCAAATAGAGAAGAGATGGAATGTTAATTAGAAAGCAATTAAGGAACTTAATCAGTAAACTACACAGAAGTTCCACTTGAAGATAGTTCGGTAGAATGGAAAGTGGGTTTTAAGGATATAAAGTAACCCCCAAAAATACTGGATAATCAGGTTCAGAAGTTCAAGAGTTGAGACTAAGAGTTGAGATACGAGGTAGGTTAAGATACGACCGGATGAAGGTCTAGACTTACAAATTTAAGTAAAGCTAAATGTACTAACAATCCAAGCAAGTAAGCAATACATAGGTATACAGTAGTTTCGAGGACGAAACTATTTTTAAGGGGGTAGAATGTAAGCCCCAAAGTTCAGCCAAGTAACCGTAGGATTGAACTTAGAACTCAAGGTTTAGGGCGATCGGTTAAAAGATCCGATCAAACCCAAATTATAAACTATTGAGAAGAATATTAGTAAAAATGACCCCATAAACTTAAATTTAAGAAAATAAGTAGTAAAATAGGAGACTATAAAATTTTCAAATTTTAAGCATAATAACTGCTAATTACCAAAAAGGCAAAAAGTGTAATATAATAACTAATAAATTATTAGAGATAGATTATATGTATACTAAAAATTTTAGAATGACCAAAATAATATTTAGGAATGTTCACGTGTACCCCACATGTATTTACGTGTAGATAAAAATACGCGTAATTACTAAAATTGGCCGAAAACTAAGCAAATAATTAAAGAAAATTATAAAATAATTATGGAAAAATCAGAAAAAAATCAGAAGAGGATAAGATGCATCAATATCAGGTCGTGGCATGTCAGGATAAGAAAAAGAAAAATTAGCCATAAAAATTGAACAACACAAAAGCCAAAAATTAAGGAATTTGGACAAAATCTTGTCAAATTAATGCATATTAATTACAGAAAATGTCTATAAATAGGGAAAAAATTTACAGAGCTCATTTGGACAGTTTGGAAAGTGAGAAAATTAGGGAGAGTCGAAAATTCGAGAGAAAATCCAGAAAATAAAAAAAATAAGAAAAACTGTGCAGTTAAGGGTTTTAAAAGGAACCCACACCAGAAGAGGAGCTGGAAGTGGACGGCCACCACCACAACACGGTGGTGGCAGCGCCCAGGCCGGACGACAATGCCATGGTGGCCCACGGTGGCCGGAGCCACCAAAACCGGTGAGTCCAAATTCTATCCCGATTCTTGTGAAATTTTGTAAAAATAATAAATATAATTAGAAAATTATGAATTTTGTTATTCTGGGATATTTCTGTATGTAGTTTGTAGGAAAAATATTATTTAGATGAAAAAATGTCCCGTAATATAGGGTCCTTAAGAAATCATGCAAAACCGAGCACATTTCGGTTTAGAAATAAATGACCTTAGGAGTGTAGTTTCAAGCCCAACATTTTTCTGTAGATTACTTAGATGATATAGAATAGTGCTATGAAGCCCTTTTTCAAAAATTAATTTTCGAAATTTTTAGATAATTTTTTAGGCTCTAAAAAGAGGTATAAAATGGGTAATTTAGGGTTAATTATGTAATTAAATGATTAATTTCTGATTTAGTGAATAATTACATGTTTTAGGATGTTAATATCTGATGGAGTATGATACTTATAGCATTTAGGGTGTTAGATGTAATTATTAGGTTAATTATGTAGTAAATTAGTAATAGAAAAACATAGTAAATTATGAGTTAATTTTGTAAATTAGAATAATTAGGTGTAAAACCTGATTTAGGATGGATTTAGACATTTTGAAATAATAATTGGTGTTTAGAGATGGTAATTAGGGTAATAGAAATATTAGAAATGCATTATGTGCATAATATGCAATAATGCATAATGTGTAATTATTGAAAATATAATAAATAGAAAATATTATAATAAAAATTGATATTTTGAGAATAATAAAAATGCACAATAAATCTGATAGGAAACTTGAATTTATGGAATTATATGAAAAATGTAAAAATTTGTCACATTAAGAGTGAATTCGGTACACTGATATGGATTTAAGTGTACCGAGTAAAATAAACACTGACAAAGGGTAATGATGGTATTTAGGTTATCGGAAAATAATGTGATTAATTTCACATTATGGGTTGAAACTAATTTCTAGGGTTGGAATATAAAACGCTACTTAAAAATCGAACTAAAAACCTGGTTTAGAAATCGATGCGAAAACCGAACCTGAACCTAACCCCAAACCTAGAATAATTGTAAAAGACTTAATACCTAGATAATTGGGCATATTAAACCTTAAACAAAACCTAACAAGAAGCATTATAGGATAAAACGAACCTATAACCATTATATGAAAAGCTGAAACCACGTTCGTGTTATAGGGATAACCGGCGATGGCCTGAGCAAATCGGACCTCGAGTGAACGAGCGAGGAGTCGAGGTAAGTTGGGATTAATACGATGCTGTATTTTGGGAGGCTTAAGATTATGCTTGGTTGTGCTTGTTAGATAGTTGAATGTATGCATGTGCTTGATTATGGGTGATGCCATGATTCTGTTTATTGCTCGGGTACATACTGTATGAATTGTATGTAATGATTGATCACCCTAAACTGGACCTAATCAAATATACGACCAGCAATCATAATCGAGCATGCATGGCAACCCGTTAGGGGATTTAGGACTCTCCGGCCAAATACCGACCCCTTCGGAAGGGATAGCGCAGGATTGCAAAATGGTCCCTTCTTCATCCTCAGTCGAACTAAGTGACAGGAGAGGAGGTCGCGGCGGGGGTGAAGACAGTGGTTCGAAGGTAGTCGCGGGAGGAGCAAGGTCTCCATTACACAAGCCTGGGTTTGGTCGTGAGCTGTTGCATTAACGGTAACTCCTCAACCCGGATTAGAGCGGGCGCAATTTCTCTAATCTCACGACGGGCCGGACAACGTCGTGCGATGGCATTTGCTTGCACATGCATTGTACCTAATAAGTGATTGAAAACCTTGTTGCGTGTATGGTATAGTTTTAAGTCCTCCGTCCCTACTTACTAAGCTGTGGTTGCTCACATCCCTATAGACGTCGTGCAGGTGCTGGCTAAGAAGCGGCAACCAATTACTCAGAAGCTAGCAACTGCTGGATCCTGGGGAGTGAGGAAAAATATTGAAGAATAAACACATATTTTAAGGTCTAAGTTTTTATTTTAGAATTATTTTTCATTTCCGAGTGATGTAATAACTAGAGAATATACTATAGAGAAATGTTTTAAACTTTAACTGCAATAATTGAATGATAACATATATATATATAATTCCTCACTTTTATAGGTAAATGATTTATTTAAATTAAAATTGTCTACTTCAAAGCGGGTTAGTTGTGGACGCCTTGTATAGATCAGGTCTAGGATAGCGGTTGTGAGGCCAACTTCTATCTTAGGGTGGTTTACACGGCGGGGCTGTTACGACTCTGCCGCTTCGGGGCGTGACAGATGTTATTGTCAACTTTGGGTGTAAGGGTTATAAAATTCACCTATGTTCATTCCTATTATATGTGTTAAGAGCAATTGAGACCCTAGTAAGGTTTGATAGATGCGTTTAGATTGATGGAGCATTTCAAACTCCTCAAATTGTTAATTTGTGATCTTATGTGTTGTATAAACGAGACTCCATAATTGTTGACTTAAAGTTATTATATGTCAAAGTTTTATTGTGGTTTCTTTGTTAATTGCTATTAAGGATATTTAACAGGTTTTGGGCCTTTTTGTGTCAATATCTCAATATTGACATATGATAGATTGTAGCGTTTTGAATTTCAAGATGTCACAATTTATTTGTAAGGCTATTTTTGATGGCTTGAAAGAAACTATGATTGATTGTACCTTCTTAGTAGGCAGACTGTATTTGATATTTTAGTAATATGGATTGATTTTGCATTGATGGAAGGAATTGAGAAGGGAATGCAAGGAATATTTTTTTGTCGAGAAAACATTAGAAGGGAATGCAATGTAATTCAAAGGAAATTTTTCTTTTAAACCCAAAAAAGCATTCATACCAAATTGGAGAGAATAAGGAGTAGTAAACTCAAAATTAATATTTTTTAGGGCATTTTAAAGTTTTAAGGAATTTTATAATATTTTGATAAAATAAAAAAATTATTTTACTAACTTTCCTTCTTATCTAAATAAGAAAACTTATAATTATTCTCGTTTACGTTTTTATTTTTATTAATTCATTCGTCTCATTTCCTTTCTCCACATAGTGATAAAAATCAGGGGTCATGCCGAAATTTATTACCAACTTTTGGGGGCAGAATAAAAATAAATGGAAAATTTTGGGCAGACCGCTTTCATTTATCCCATCGCCATCTCCTACACTCTACTTCGCTCCAAAACTCTCCACTGCTAAACTAAACCCACTAAAGCCCTAATTTCAACTAAGAGAGACGGAGAGGGATATTATGGCTTATGCTTCGTCACTTAACACTTCCTTCTCTGCTCAGTTTCACTGCGGACAATTCAAAGAAGCGTCATTTCCACTCCATAACAGAACCACCAAGTTAACACTTCCAAGGCTCCACCTTTCCCCATTTTCTACTCTCACTTTCTCTCGCCGCCAGAAGAACCGCCTGACTCTCACTTCCAAGAAGAACAGCAAGGTAAAATATATAAATAGTAATTGAGAGTGAGTTGTTGAATTTGAGTTATTATTATTTTTTATTAAATTAATTTTAAATACATGAAGTAAAGCTCGATTTTGATATCTGAATTCTATGTTTTACGTTGCTATATAGTGCTTGGTTTTAATCATATTTGTAAACTGTGAAATGGTTACTGGTTCCGAAAATTTCAACCGAAACCTAGACCAAGATACTTAGTCTGAAACCCCGTAGATATGAATTTGAAAGTGTTAAGACATGATTTGCACGGATACGAAATTCGGTTATATATATTCTCAGATTGTATAGCAGTCCTCTTTGTAAAATTACAATCCCTTGGAAAATTACTTGCGTGTTGTGGACCGCAAACTGTCCGGAACCGACATATAGCCTGCAATCGATACAGAGCAAAATACTGGTCATAAGTGTTAATATGGAGGATGCTTATGGGGTCATTTCTTGCAGAGCGTTTATGTACTGGCATGTGTGTATACCATGAACCGAAGAAACTTAATTTACAAACTGGGGGAGGGGATGGTAGGTATGTACTTTCCCCTCACTGGACATGTTGCTGCTGAGGAAATAATCGGGAGAAGTACTTGTAGTGAAATAAATGAAATACATGAATTTGCAAGGTCATAGTCTGATGGATTTATGAGCGATGATTATTGAATTCTAGGTGAAAATTTGTTGATTCACCTTGATTATACGGTTGTTTTGTGTCCTGCTATTGGTTCTTGATTATGTTTTTAAGCATGCAATTTAATTATTCTAAACATTCCTCTTTCGAAGAAAACCATTGCATCTTTTAGTACACTTCACAAGGCTACTGTAAACATGAAATGGGTTTCTAGATGAGTTTTGTATCCTTGTTTGGTTAGCATATCCTACATACTTATTCGGTTTAAGCAAGGCAAATAGTGATTTGAACCTGATGAAATGAGACATCAGAGGACTATAACATAAGGAGGTTTCTTTGACTGTCACGAGATAGAATCCTCATATTTATATATATGTTTTGCAATTAATATAATGCATATTCAACATGTTCCCATGTATCTGGCTTTGGCCTATGAAGCTCAAAGTATGTTACCTATGGAAAGAAACTTTAAAGTAAAAGTTTCTTGGAATTCAAGCCTGTGGTCAATGTAGTGGACGTGGTGCTCAAAAATGGTAATAAAATGCATCACGTGACAGAAGGGTTCTATTATGAGCTGCATTTGACTTCTTCAAGTGCATGCCATGACATTAATCTATAGGATCATCATACATTAAGTATATCCAAAGAAGGGTGCATTTATTCTGCAATTTGAATTATTCAAATTTTCAATTTTTCACCTCTTTCTCTTTGCTTGTGAAGTAATAATGCATCCATCTGTATTTATAGATTCACCTCTGTAGCTTTTGTGGATGGTGATGATTTCAACTGTCAATCTATGTAATCATGTTCTGTCAGGTCATATGCAACAAATAATATATTTGTTTTGGTCAATTGCAGTTTCTCTCACTGAACTTACATTTTTATGCATTTTATTTCCCTCAATTTTCTAGAGGTGCACTTTGACCCAATAACTGTTCTAAAAAAGCGGATTTTCCTCTCCAAACTATTGCCTAAAGACTCCTAAAGATATAGCTTCAATGGCGGTCAGGAGTCCAAGGGCACTTGTTGAGAGATACTGGGTAAGCACAAACATGAAAGATAAGGGGGTCAGAGTGCATTTAAGCCTGATATTCTTTTGCTAGGCAAGATATTGTTTTTCAAAGGCTATTGAACTCCTAAAGTTTTTGTTTCTTTTGAAATGTATTTCCTATTTCCAGTTTAATTTTCTCTCTGCAATCTATCTACCCCATTTTAATCTTGTGGTACTTTTCTTCTTACTTTCTGAACTAATTCTGTTTCTGCAGCAAAAGTTGTCTCGAAAGAATGTTGGGGAAGATGATGAGGATGATGTAGACAAAGATGCATTTGAAGCACTTTTTAGGCAGCTTGAAGAAGATCTTAAAAATGATGATGCATCCCTAGATGGTAGTGATGATGAAATAAGTGAAGAGGACCTTGCCATGCTCGAACGTGAGTTGGAGGAGGCTCTTGGGGATGATGATCTTGCAATGTTTGATTCAAATGCAGATAATAATGAAGACAAAGATGATGCTGATGTAGAGAGTGATGAGGATGATGATGATGATGATATTGAAAAACCTGTAGAATTGAAAAGCTGGCAACTTCGAAGGTTGGCCTCTGCTTTAAAAGTTGGCCGAAGAAAAACTAGTGTAAGTTATTGGTTCATCAATATCTTCTATGCTGAATTTTGTCACATGTGGACAGTCAATATTGAAGCATTAGAAATTGATGTTATAGTCCTTCTGTCAACCCATGCTTTCATCTACATGTGACTCATTGCATTTTGCTCACTTTTATAGATTTATATGTATCTCATTTTGTAAGGATGTAACTCTATTACAAAGCAAAGATTATTTCTAAATTTGAAATGCCATTCTAGTCGGAGGCACAAGGCAGAATTTTTGGCATTGTGGTTTAGCAAGGAAAAAGGTTAAGAGTATTTGCCTTACAGTTTGTTAACCTTGTGTCATTGGCTATAATATGTAGATAAACGATTCGAATGTTTCCTTTAATTAGGGATGACCTAGTCCTTATTCCTTGAGAATATTAAGTAGCAGTGCAAGTGGTTGACTCGGAATTTCTATGATTTTATATTTGGTTGCATTCTTCTGCTATTGTTGGGTTCATTCTCATGATAATAACGATCCAATTTCTTTTCCCTTTTAATATGTTGTTCCTGCCTTATAAACTGGATCCATTGTTCTTTTCTTAATGAATTCCCTTGCTTTTTTCCCTGTAGATTAAAAATCTAGCGGCAGAGCTTTGTCTTGATCGTTCCATTGTCCTTGAATTGCTTCGAGATCCCCCTCCAAAGCTTCTAATGATGAGTGCTACATTACCTGATGAACCTGTAAACAACTCAGTAGTCCCTGAACCAAAGCCTGCAGATGCTGTTCCTGATTTGCCAACAGCAGATGCTGCAGAACCTCAAACCAAGGTGAAGGAGCCCCTTCATGTAATGCAACAAAGATGGTCTGCGCAGAAAAGACTGAAGAAAGTGCAAGTTCAAACACTTGAAAGAGTTTATGGAAGATCGAAGCGTCCCACTGTAAGTGAAATTTCCTCTCTTTTCATGATAGAATTGCAGGGCCTACTATATGATGACTGCAGCCCTACATCTGTAACCACAACAATACTTAAGCTCAAGTCCTCTACCTGTAACTACAAATACTTAGTTCAACGTGTTTGACTCATGCCCAAGAATTTATGGAGATACTTGGTTAAAAGATAAGATATAAGAGGAAGTACTACTTCCATAATAATTATCTTAAAGGGTCTGGCCTGACCGTTAAGGTCTGAATAGTCTCATTCCATTAGGTGTATTACTTGTACTGTGCAAGTTATACCTAAATCAGTTTTTGAGTTAGTATGGTTCATGTGGCTTCAAGTAACTGGTCCCATTATTGTTGTAACATCCATTATCTAAAAAATGCATTTCCATGAAAACCTGATCCACTGCTGCAACAGGGGAACTTTTGTTTAGAACAAACTAATTGAATTACTAGATTTATAGTTACTTCAAATCTATTTAGCATTTAATGTAATCCAGAAATAAATTTTCAAGTTGCAAACCTAGTTGTTTACTTTTAGTATTATTTGACTGTATCTGCGTGTCTTGAATCTGGCAGACTTTTTCCTTATTGATTCATATGAGACTTTTCTCCTATTAGCTGCGACATAAATTTAAAAGTTTACACAAAACTTTGTTAACCTTCTTTTCCATTATGTGTGCATGATGCAGAATGCGATGATCAGTAGCATTGTTCAAGTGACAAGCCTGCCCCGCAAAAGAATCTTAAAATGGTTTGAAGACAAACGAGCTGAAGATGGGCTTCCCGATAAGCGTACTGCTTACCGACGCCCTCTGCCCGAGACAGTATCTTAGATCAGAACTGTTTCTTGTGCGGACTTGTACATCACAGCATATTTCAAGTTTTTGCTCATCAGTGCAGTGATATCGTTGCATGATCTCTTGCTGGCGGTGCGGTATCCATGCGGTGTGGCTTGTGTTTCCTTAAGTTTCAAAATCTCAAAGGCACACGTGAACCTACATGGATTGCCATGCCTGCTGGGTATGCTTTAATATAACAATTGTACATTAAATACGAACTCCCTTATTACTACTTTATTCAATGTTCTGGTCGTCATATAGTACTAAATAAATTGAGGTTCGATCGATTCGACAATCGGTTGGAAATGAATATGATTTAGTGTAACTTAAGTGGAAGAGTAGACATATAAAATTCTAACCATCAGTGACATGTTAATATCTACAGGACATATGTAGATCCCAAAGATTTTGTGAGTTCATTGGATCAACGTTGTAAAATTAACCGAGGTTTTCTAAAATATAATAATTGCCGATTTCATGTCAGCCACGTAAACGGATTAGACGTTTAATATTTTACTTCAATGCTAGTAACATCTCACTAAGAACCGTATTTTTAATTAAAAGGTTGTAAAAATGATTGGAATTGGTAAAATAATTTTCCATAAATTAGTGAAATTGCTTGAATTCCCAAAATTATTATGTGCACCGATTCTTGTTCCTTTTAAGTTATAAATTTATATAACTTCGTTAAATTTTTGATAAACTTTGTAGGAGTACGTAAAGATTCATAGTACTATATGTATACGCACACAAATTTTTCCTTTTGATATCTACTTCAGTTCAACCCAATAATAATCCAGCTCTAACTACTTGGTTAACTTATCGGGTTAAGCTTAAAATTCACAAATGCACTCAATATAATTACCAATTTTTAGGGGAAAGTATGCACCCCAATTGTAAACGAAGTATCAATGAGGAATCCTAGCTAGAAAAAAAGATTATATCATGATAACCGATACTAGTTGTAACAACGGTTTATTCCTAGCCATAAAAGGGTAAAAATTTGGAGAAAATAAATTGGAATTGTCCAATATAAGCTACGGGTGGTATTTATGCTTTTATGGAAAGGTTTATTGTAAGAAGATCATTAATGAGTTTTTAAAAACTAAAAGCATCGATATAAAAGATGGATACCGGTATAATGATCTTGTTATAAAATTATTGAATGAGTACAAAAAGGATAAAGAAATAATTAATAATACTATTGACCTATCGGAAATAATTCATAATGTTTAACTTGTTCATGACTCGGCTAACTTATAAACCTAATCAATCTCAATCCTTAAGATACTTACTTTTGAGCTACTTAAGTTAGCCAAAAATTTACTTGAAGACCATGGGGCACAAACTACTTGAGTAGTTTATGTAATTGAGTATAATGTTTAATTGAGTGTAATACATATTTACCGATTTTGAAAAAACAATTATAAAATTATAAATTATATTAAAAATTATTAAAATACTGATATTATATCAGATTTTGAAGATGCGATATTACTATTTGTACTACAGTACACAAAAGTTAATATCTCATGAGTTATTTGTGTATCTAGTATAAATAATAATGCTCCATCTTCAACATGCAATATAAATATAACATGATATTAGTACAATAAACTATATCGTATTTTTAAAATGTGATTTATCTTTGATATTTTGATAATTATTTTTGTATAATTTATATTTTGGTAATATTTTTTTTAGTTTTGTTTGTAAACAAGTAATTTTCTCTATTTAAATCGATTAACTCACTAATCTCATCATGCTTAGGTCAAGAGAATTGAATGTTAATTGAGTTCAAGTTAATTTTGGGTAATGTTATTTTAATCGAAAAGACACACACACACAAAAAAAAAAGATAAATCGAGTTTATACGAATTCAATTTATTAAAGTTGAAACTTGTCGAATACTATGTCAAATTGAGGTCAAAATACTAAGCTCATATCGGCTCGTTTACAATCTTATGCTATACTTCACTTAAAATATATTATAGATATAGATGGTATTTTGTTGTTCCGTTTGGACATTTTCACTTGAATTACTTGGACCGTTGGACGGCTATTCTCCCATGGAGCAAATAGAAAAGACAAAAACAAGAGATGTATTGGTCATCCATGACAAAATAGTTTTTTTCCTTTACGTCACTTAGATGCCATTCTCCAACCTATTTCCAATTTACATCCTCACACATTGAAATTATATATATCTAAACTCATAATCTTCTAAACACTCAGAAAACATAATCAGTTTCATACATTATTTTAGGAAGATCAGAAAATCATCAATGGCAACACTACAGAGATCTGCAGTTTCATTTAGGAGGCAGGGCTCATCAGGATTGGTGTGGGATGACAAGTCATTATTATCTGAAGAAGTTTATGAGATGATACAAAACGAACGCACCAAGCTAGACCTGAATCAGCTCAGACCGTGCCAAAGTTCAAAAGCCCTAGGAAGTATGGAGGTCAATGAATTGGATGGTGCACCATCTCCAAAGGTCCTCCCTAGGAGCTTCTCGACGGTGGATAGCTCTTCCAGGGGTTCACTTGCTCGCGGCATATCGGGTGTTTTTAGCAAGAAGGTCAAGGCAGGAAATAAATAACCATTGGCCACATTTAATGGCTTGAGATGGCACAAATAGGGGTTAATTATAGTAACATCTTGAAAATCTGTTAAAAACTATGGAGATAATTTGAACCTAGCGTACTACTCCCTTGAATCATAGTAACACCATAAAGTTGCACCCTTCAAACAGTACTAAGTCAGTTTTTCTCCTTATATATTTGTATAAATATAAACTTACGATTATTCTTTTTGAACAAATTAATCATCTGTTTGGAGTTCTGCTTGACCGATTTGACATATTTCGGTCCGAATGTGTCAAAATCATGTAATCAATTGGTCTCAAGTAATAATTGCAATTGTATGTTGATACATAAAATTGATTTGCTATTATTATTCTTTTTTTTTTTCTCCCAAGATTTGTTATACATTATATTAAAATTTTTTGATGTTCATGCCTTTTTATCTTCTTTATTGTTTATTCGTCAACAGTTGTTCGTTATATTCCTATAATCATCTGATAAAGTAATTAACATATATATATAAACACACACAAAGAGTTCTTTCCTATTTAAGAAATCACCTCCATGGTTACTATCGTTTAAAAATTCTCAAATCATATTGTAGTCTATAGATTATTTTACAACCCAAGTTCATTATACACTATTATGGACCCAATGCTCGCATATTGCGTCCTATATGGGAGTGCCGGATTCTCTAATCTCGCATCAAGCTACTGCAATTATACACGTGGAAGCTATTGAATGTTTTATCATTTGTAGCTTTTTTTTTTTTTTTTCAAATGATTTTTCAACAATTTGCTATTAGCAATCAAACGCTATCTTCTTTTAGATCTGTTCATGGAGTGGTTCTGAATTGCAAATCAGTCTGAAATTGGCTTATCAGACTGTTGAATAGGTTTGGGCCCACTTTAAATAGGCTTGAATTGGTCTTTGAACTGTAAGACCCTAAGGGCTAATGCGGGTCAATCTTGTTAAACTAATGGGTTAATGGGTTATTGAACTGTTGGATAGAACCTCTATTGAATCAGCGATTTGACTCAATGGTTCAAGATCAACTCAACCTAAAAAATTAAAAAATATATATATATATAATAAATATATAATATACTATATATGTACAGTATATATATAATGCAAATATACTATATAATACATATATTACAATTATAATATATAATATACTATAATATATTAAAGTGATCTAAACGACTTATTTCAAGATTGAAAAATAATTGAATCGAGAATAAAATTTTCAATTCAAGAGCAACAACGGAGAGTTTTACTTTTAATTGGGAAAAAAAAATACATGAATAATCCACAAATTATTTACAATAATTAAGGAAAATTCGAAAGAATAAAAAATCAAACCAATAGTTAAATTGGCCCTTGAATCAAGAGACTGGGTCCAGTTAATTTCTTTCCTGACTTGTGAACGGCACTAATAAGATCTAGATACATGGTAAGTAGATTGTTATTTAATTGGAAATTAATCCTTTATCCTAAGGAAGGGTATAAAGACACACCTTGTTTTGGGAAAAAAACAAAAAGAAACTTTAACCTTTTCTTTAAGCCACTTGATTGTAAGTATATTAATGCCCTCGTGTTAGGTATAATCAAATACATCTTCACGTACAGAAATTAAAACAAAAATTATTTTGGATAAATTTGTCAGACTTAAGTATTACCCTAGATTCTTTTTCACTTAATAGCAATTATAATGAACAAATATAAGTGTTTCTAGCTATGAAAATATTCCAATTTGGAAATTTCAAAATTCAATTAGCCTTCAATTTTTCTAAAAAAAACCATTTCATTTCTAAACAACAACAGAAGAAGGATAAGCTTTATCTCTAAAGGATTGGTTTAGTAGTTAAAGCCCAAAAAAACTTTTATGATAACTCATGGGAGGTCTTGTGGAAGAAGAAACCAATCAAACTGTGCGCTTTGTTTCGATTTGATTCGCTTCAGGAAAAATATTGTGGTTCGTGTACTAGAACCGAACCAAACAGAACCTATAGAACGGACAAAAATTTCTTATATAAATATATTTGGCAAGCTCTGCAGCCGTGACGAGTATATAAAATTAAGAATATCGAAACACGACTATTTGTAAGAACAAACTAGTTCTACCATTGGACAAGGACGTGTAAAAATAGAAAATGTGGGACTTCATCGGACATTAACATAAACATTCGTTTTATATTTGTTTTTCACAATATGTAAAACAATATATCTTTTCATTGTTAGCGCCTCTTGCCATTTACACTATTTTTTAGGCCTAGAATTTTTTTAATAATATCTTTTGATTGTTCATACTTTTTTGTTTTTATTACTTATACCTTTTGAACTTAAATATTATTTTCTTTTGGTATTTATTAAGGAGATAGCAACATCGCATGGCTTAATACAAAACATGATTAGTAGTACGTAAATTTACATCATCATAATTTGAAGCACAGTAAATAGCTCTATTAGCAAATAAGAATTTATTTTCTATTGACCCATATAACTTAGTTCTATTAATCAATAGGATTTAAGTTTTTTTTAGCATTGATCAAAGGTCTTTTAAGTGGTTATGGAAATGCTGCTATTGCTGTGGATTGTATTTGAAATCCTTATTCTATTGTAATAGGTATCATTGGTTTATAAAATATTTTTCTTTAGTATAATCTCTTTCCTTACTCTTATCAATCTTTATAATTATGTTGAGTAAGCTATATCATTTGATCATGTGTTATATCATTCATTTAATCTAATGAGAGTTATTTCTTACTATGCATTATATTTGCAAGAGTTCACACTTAAACCATTCCTAAATATAAAAAAAACCCTAACTTTCACGAATTATGATCAATCGACTATTGAGTTGATTTTTGCATGATATCATAATCTCCCAATGAGGTACATCATAATATGTATTAAAAATATTTTTTAAGTCTTTCTCTATCTCGTCTCTCTCTCTCTCTCTCCCATTCCTCGTGTAAGTTCCGCAATTAGCCACTCGGAATTTGGTTAGTAGAATTTAATGTAATCGAATAAAATGTTCGATTTAGTTCAAATTTTATGATAAATTTAGGAATATTAGTAAAAGTATTGTCGTAAGTTTAGATTTAAAAAATAAGTAATAAAATGATTAATTAATATAATATTGAATTTTATGAAAATTATCCATTATTTATTGGAAACGCTAAGAAGAATTCTGATAACTAACGAATTGATAAAAATAAATTATATGCACATTAAAAATTATAAAATAACTTAAATAATATTTAGAAGTATTTATTTGTACTATATATGAATTTAAATTTAGATAGAAATACGTATAATTACTTAAAATACGCGAAATATGCTAAAATAATGTTAAATATTAAAGAAAATTTATAAAAAATTAAAGAAAAATATGGAAAAGTGAGGAAAATTCCACAATTGAGGCATGGTAGCTTGGTATTTAAGAAATAAAAGTAACAGATTAAATTAAGCCAAACAAAAAGTAAATTCAGAAGAAGATAATGACACTTGTCAAGTGAAAAATTAAAAAAAAAAACGTAACCAGCCCTATAAATTAAGAAACCCACCATCCAAACCTTATTTAGTCAGTTTTGAATTTAGAAAAATTAGGGAGAAAACAAGAAGAGAAGAGAGGGTATTTTTAGGAAAAATTAGAAAAGTAATATGCAATTAGGGTCTTAGAAGGGAACCACCACTCGATAGTGACCTGAGAGTGGACGGCCATTACTACCACACAGTGGTGGCAGCGCCCAAACGGACTGACAAGGCCCTAGTAGCTGGAGCAGCCAACACCGGTAAGTTTTGATTTTTCTTAAATTGTTAAAAATATTAAACATATTTAGAAAATTATGAATTTTGTTAATTTGAGATATTTTAGTATGTAGAATTGGGAAAAAAATTATTTTGATGAATTTATGTTTAGAAATGTATTGTCCTTAAGAAATCTTACAATTAGAAATAAATGACATAAGGAAGGAGTATAGTTTTGTATCGAAAATTTTTGTGTAGACTACTTAGAGATTATAGAATAGTACTGTGAAGTCCTTTATCAAAAATTAATTTTCAAAATTTTTAGGTCTTAAAACGATACATAAAATTGGTAATTTAGGGGTAAGTAGGTAATTAAATAGATAATTATTGATTTAGTGCATAATTATATGTTTTAGGATGTTAAAATTTGATGAAGTATGATATTTATAGCATTTAGGGCATTACATGTAATTATTGAGGTATTATGTAATATATATGTAGTAGGTAAAAATGGTATATCTTAAGTTAATTTTATAAATTTAGGTAATTAGGTATAAATTCTGATTTGGGATGAAATTAGACATTTGACATGTTATTGGATGATGAAGGATGATATATGTAATGTTAGGAGTGTTAATCAGGAAAAATAGGTATAATATGTAATAATACGTAATATACAAAATTGGAAATATAATAAATATAAGATATTAGAATAAAAATCGATATTATACTAATAATGAGAATATATAATAAATTTAGTAGAAAATAAATTTAAGTATTTATATAAAAAATGTGAAATTTTCTTATATCGGAAATAAATTTAGTACACTAATAAGGATTAAAGTATACTGGGTAGAATAAAACACTAATTTAGGACCAAAAGTGATAATTAGTATACTCGAACCTAATGTGATTAATTTCACATTAGTATTTGGATCACATTTTTAGGACTTATGCATAATACTTGTAAGTAGAACAGATTTAAAACCTGAATCAAAATTAGATTCGGAACTCGAACCCTAAACTAACTTAGGATAAATCAATAATAACTAATATGTATATAAGAAGACTTGAACTAAATCACAACCTAGAATATATATATATATATATATATATATTATCAAGATATAAATACTAAAGAGCGTATTTATATTATAGGAGACGTGAAGACAAGTCGAGTTACGACGAGTTGAGTGAGTGACCTAAGAATTCCAGGTAAGTTGAGATTAATACGTGGCGATATTTTGGAGTACTAAATTATAGTACTCGGAGACTTGGAATTGTAATTGATTGTATTTGTTAAATAGTCAATTGTGTGGACGTGTTTATTTCGAAGTTGATGATGTAATTTGATTTATTGCTTTGGCTTGTATTATATGACTTATATAAAATGATTGATCACCCTAAATTGGACCTAATCAAATATATAACTGTAAACATGAATTAGACTTGCATAGTAACCCATTAGAGAAAAACTAAGATTCTTTGGCTAAATGCCGACCCTTTCAAAAGGGATAGTGCTGGATAACATAATTAGTCTCTTTTTCATCCTTAGTCAAACTAAGTAATAGGCGAGGAGGTCGTGGCAAAAGTAAAATCAATGGATCGAAGGTAGTTATGGGTGGAGCGGTGTCTTTATTGCACAAACTTGGGTTTAGGCGTAAGCTGTTGCATTAATGGAAACTCCTTAACTCAGATTAGAGCGGGTGCAATTTCTTTTATCTCATGATGGGCAGGACAATGTTATGCAATGGTATTTTCTTGTACATGCATAACATCTAACTAATTGGTTGATAGCCATGTTTGTGTTTGTTGTATGATTTTAAGTCTCTATCCTAACTTACTGAGCTATAAATGCTCATATTCTTATAGACGTTATTACAGGTGCTAGCAAGGAAGTGGCCTATAACTACCCTAGAGCTAGCGACTGTTGGATCATGAGAGAGTGAGGATATAAATTGAAGACTAGATACACTCTCAAGTTTAGATTTGTCCTTTAAGCTTTTAGTATTAATTTACAAATTACTCAAGTAAATTATGTTAGGTTGTTAAATCTTGTAAATATACTTCGATTATTTTAACGTAAGTATGTATTTTTCTTAAGTTCATAAGTGATTAACATATTTAATTTATGAACTGTTTACTTCAAAGTGGGTTAGTCATAGACGCTTTATGTAAATCAAGTCTAAAATAGTAACTATATGTTCAATTTTTATCTTAAAATGGTTTGGCTAGCGGGACAACTTTGCCACTTTGGGGGGTGATACCCTGCAATCTCTCGTTACACCTTGTCTCTCCCTCGCCTTAATTTCATTTTCTTTCTCTTGTCACTTTCTGTCCCTCTCTTCCGCATCCCTATTTCCATTACCCCTCGGCCCAACCCCTAACCCTTATTCTTTAATCCAATCCCTTCCATTCTCTCCCTCTCGTGAACAATCTCCTCCCCCTCATTAATTATCTGGACCTCACCTCACTATCTCAAGATCATTTTCCTAATTTACAGAAGCCTTGTTCCTTTTTCCCAATTCAAATTCTACTATCCTTGTCTAAACACTTTCGTTGTCCCTATTCTAACGCTCTTAATTTTTACCCTAAATTTGTTCGAAGGTAAGTATCAGCACTGAATTTAACTGGATTTCACTTTTGGTTGAATCAATTGTTATCCGTTTTCTTACGTTTTAAGTTGACTCGGTAAATGTTATTAATTAATTTTTGGGTATATTATTTTACGGATTATAATTTTGGTATTACTATTTAGATAGGTTCTTGTTTGCCATTATTCGGTATTTCTATCCCAATTGTTGATCATGAGCCATTTCAATTTTATATTAGGTACTGTATACATAAGATATTATTTTTTTATTCTTTTCTGTTATTAGTATGGAAACAAGTATTTGTTAGTATCCAATTTAGTTAAAAGTTATTCGATTATCATGTTATATAGTATTATTTTATAGAAAAGTTACAGTTAAATATTTCATTGTATTTCTGAATAATGGTTATAGATATATATGTTGGGGCCAAATTTCTGTTTTCTATTGTATTCAAGTTAAGTTACTATTTTCTGTTTAATTATAGAGTTATATTAATGTTTGTATTCTATACATAAGTTTCGAGTGTCGATTTGGTGTATGACAATACTATTTTATTATTAGTATATTTTATTATTGATATCGATGGCATTACGATCTAGGTATTTTATCACAATAATATTATGAATGTATAGCATATTATATTATGCATAGTATGCCCGTTTTATTTATCGAGTGTTGTTATGCTATTCTTTAGAAAATTCTATGAATCATACTATTTCTCGATTAATTATATAATATTTTATTACCATATTGATTCGATAATCTATATATTTTGATACTTTAATCATGTGTTCATTTTATATTTTCTTTTATATATATAGATAAATATATATATATCATAACTTACGATTTACTATAAATAAGTAATCTTATATATAGTTATATAATTTTTTTAGCTTAATCGTATTATGTTATTATTATTTAATTTGAAGATTTTTTTGGGGACTTTGATTAAATAGATTATAAGTTCATAAATAACATTTAGGCAGAATTTAGTCGTTGAATGTTTAAAGGTTAACGTATTACTTGTTTTTCATTTAGATTTATGGTGGTGTTCGGTTTCCCTTATTAAGGTTTGAGCTTTTGTTTTGGGTTATGAGATTGGAGTCCTGTTTTTGGTTGTGGAGCGATTCAAGGTACATGGTGCTTATTTGTATGGTTGTGCATGTTAGGACCTAGAGTGTAATCGGAGTAATTCATATATGGCCTAAATGACTTTGACTATTGGTTGTGCTTAACCACTCACTCTAGGGGCTCATAGTGATAGTTCCTTAGAGGAGCAACTGCTAATCATGTGCAAGGTTTTTCTAGTGAACTTTCATATGGGATGACGCAGTTAGAAATTAGGTTTCTGGTCTCTAAACTCTTAACTCTTGGTGAAAATGACTAAAAGGAAAACGTATATTTATATTCATTTATATATGTAGACAAAGATCAAGGTGGGGTCATGAATATCCCTTTATTGGTTACTAGCATAAATTAAAGATAATTAACTTGATGTTTATTTACATTCTATTATAGTTATATCATATGCATGTGTATGTTCTAAGCTTGACATCCGTATGTGTATGTACACTTATATTGAGCTTTGACTTACTCTTTTATTTTTGCAACTGCAGGTTAAATTGATAAATTTATAAGTATATAAATTGCTATAATCAACTTGGAAAAGAGAGGTGGTTAGCTTAATATGTTATAAAAGATTAAGATTTAGCTATTTAGTATGTTTAGAGTTAAAGTAACTTATCTGTGAGTTACCTGAATTGGTGTATTTGTTGATTTGTCATTTTATATTTGTTAAGAAGTTACGATAAATGATTTTGGAGATTACAGTCGGTTTTAGAGTCATAATGTGTTCCTAATTAGCAAGAACATGTAGCAAGTTGTGGTACCTTCCGATTCTGAGTTGTTACATAATATGTATTAATTTTTTTTTTGTGATATTAAATTATTTGTATGTTAGTTTAAAGTGTAAAATAGTGGTACACACAATCACCATGTAAGAAAACACATACTGAAAGATGTTTTCAGTGTTATTAGATTTTCAATATGTAGACATCTAATATCTATGTCTATTAATTAAAAATAAAATGGTGACGTTGTAATCTTACTCTGCTATATAAATTAGTGTTGTGTTCACTAACATATTTTATGAAGTTTTAAATGTAGAAGGATAATTAGATGGCATTTTATGACAAAAAACTATTTTTAGAAGAAAATGGTGAAATAAAGACGGAAAGAAAGATGCACACGGATAGGAAATTAAAGTGGAAAATGAAAAATAAAAAAAAGGAAAAGAAAGGCGTTAGTTCGATTTATGTACTAGACCTATTCCTGCCATTGCATGTCCAAAGGTGAATATACCATGTATTAAAAAACGATTGCATACTAGAACATGCCCTCTGGCTACAAACGTGTTGAGCTTCTAAAAACATTCTGGTTCGGTTTGTTTAAAAATTATCGAACTTGAGTTTGAGTCGAGCTTTTTATTGAGTCTAAAATTGAGATTTGAACTCAGCTTATTTAGATCTTGAGCTTAGATTTGATTCGTTTACTAATCGAGCTTGAGTAGAGTAGAGTTGAGCCTAAAGCGAGTTTATTTCGAGTCTATTAATAAGTTTAAGTATATTTTATGAATAAGTAGATTAATAAATGGTGAATAAAAATTAGATTATATATTATTCTATAATATATTATATATTTATATATATTATATAGATATTAACTTTTAAATTTTAATAATATATATATAATTTATAAATCTATTTACGAACTTAAATGAATTAACTTACGAACCTGAATTGGAGCTTAAGTTTGGCATATTTACTAATCGAGCTTGAGCTATGTCGAGTTTTAGTAGCTCGCAAGTAGCTTGACTCATTTATAACCTTATAGTTTATTGAAGATTTGCATGATCAGTACAATAGCACTTTCTATTTGATAATATATATATATATATATGAAAGGATTAATTTTTTATCCATATAGTCAAATCAAATATAATAACAAGATTTAAGAAATTCGTTATATCACATAATGGTAAAAAAAAAAAAAAACTATGAATATTATATATGAGATATTAGAATGGTTTAAAACGGAAATCGTTTTTTTATCGGTTAAACCTCACCGGTCAAGCCAACTTACTAACCATCAACTCTCATTTTAATCTGTACAAATCCTATGTTCTTAGGTGCAACTTATTAACTTCGACAAACATAAATAAGACGTCACTCTTCCACTTGGACTTGGACTTGGACTATCTTTCCTTTTATTTCTCGCTTTGTCTATAAATACAAGCGCGATCAAACCCGGTTTCACCATCTCATACTCACAGAAGAGAGTCTTAGAAGGGGACATTTATTAATCAAGAACGACAGAAAATATGGAGGGAAGCAATACTCGTGGTGGTTGGACGCCTTGGGATTGGTGGTTTGCAGAACGGGGATTACGAAAGTGCGTTGCAGAAATCCGCGGCGGCGAACAATCCACTAATATGGCTTCGTCTTGTGATGGTGATCGTATCGGCACTAACCATTATTATAGGACGAACCCTTTTGATGTTTATGATCAAATTTCTGTTGGGTTTGGGAATTTGGGTGTGCAAGATCGTAATGACATTGGAGATTCATCAAGAACCCTTCGTATTGGAGAGAGTAATAATCTTTGGAATTATCGTCTATATCCATCTGTTAATTCGATTGATTATGATAAAAGAGCTAGTGATGGAATGGAAAAAAACAAGTTAGTTGACTTGGGCACGAGGGTCAATGAAATGGAAAACAAGATTGCGACGATTCGATCATACATGAGTGATTTACTCCAAAATAATATAGGAGATCTTAGCCCACAAGAATTATTTCTAATTATTCACATTATGCAACCCGATCTTGTAGCGATGTCTGTCGATCAACATGGGTGAGCTAATCTTTTCTTTTTAATAGCGTATTACATTATCCATCTTATGATATTGAATAGTATAATTTTGTTTTGTAGTTGGAAAACACTTTCATGATTATGATTTTGTATTTTTCTGGCAGATATCGTTTTGTCTCACTCTTAGTGAACCATACAACCGAATCAGATTCACAATTTAAGATCATGGAAGGGCTACTTCATGGCGTAGTCATGTTGATGAAAAATTCAAGAGGTGGACAAATAATTAACCAATGCGCAAGAAAATTTCATTGTGGGGCCAAGGTAATTTGAAGCAATTTAAATCATTGTATTCGGCAAGTAATCAATTATCGCATGCTATTATTATTTTCTTTTATTTTTTTCCTTTCGTTCCTTGTTAATTTGATGGGCTCTTTCATTCTCCTTTAGTTGTTACGTAATGGTATAAGGTATTGGTTAATTCTTTCACAAATTTCTAAGAACACTACATGCCACATCTAAAATTTATCTTTCAAATCCGTCTATTGAGAGATATGTTGGCAAAAGAACAGGAAAAAAGAAAAAAGAAAGGAAAATGAGAGAAAAAAGGTGTTGAATTCATATATGTAAAAAATTTATTTTCAATCTACCAATCATTTTCAACATATAATGATTACTTATATTTTGTTAAACGTTTAATACTTGGTATATATCTTTTTAACAATATTTCTAGTTATGCATTTATGCCCTTGAATTAACATATATATGTACTTATGTATCTATATAGAAAAGACAAATTGTGCTTACGATAGGTATGCCAACAAATAAAGAGAATTGAAATTACATTTGATAATATAGAAAAATTTGATTTGCTTTAATCCCATCTCTACCATTTTTTTTTTATCAAAAACTATATATCATGTCGTATGGAATCCATAAGTCTTGTATTATATTTATTAAATTTATTTAGTCATAAAAAAAACATCATCTATGATTTTAACTTATATTACAACAAATAATAGTTGCCTTTGCAATACATGAAAAATTTAACTAATATATCACCATAATATGAATTATATTTGAAATTGGTATTGATAACTTCTAATGTTATGCAAAAAATACTTTTGCCATGTACTTCATTGTCAATCTATTGTTTTATATATAAAAATGCTGTTTTTACTTTTCTTTTCCTTCAAAATCCCCTAATTAGCAAAAGGTATTACATATATGGGGTATTTAGAATCATCACCTGTGTCTCTTGCAATTGATGTCTCCATCATGTATTTCATTTTCATTGTTTGATTTGCATTTTATGTTGTAGCTCCTCTGTGAAGAGATAGCGAAGCATATTAGTATAATAGCAAAGGACCAAGTTGGATACAGCTTGATCATTAGTCTCATCAAAGATCTTAGAGGGAGGTCTATGGATTGCATATTGATGCAGATATCCGAAAATGCTTTAGCCCTAGCCCAAGATCAGTATGGGTATGCTTCCAAAACTATCATTTGATTTACTAATTACCAATAGAAAACAAGAATTTTTAATATCTTACATTCTTACTTATACAAAAATAGTTTCTCTTGTGTTTTTCAGTAATTTCGTGCTTCAAAGAGCGATGGAGTTAAACATTCCAGCTGTGACTACTAATATTCTAGCACGATTGAAGGGACATTATTCCTTTCTCTCTTTTAGTAAATGTGGATGCCATCTAGTGAAGAGATGCTTGAATAGGTCACGTACAGGACAAGCAAAAGAAATCGTCCAGGAGTTGCTCCAAAGCCCAGACATCTCAACACTTCTTTCGGATAGTTATGGAAACTTTGTGATCCAATGTATTTGGGAAGTTTCAAAGGTTAGATTATTATTCTACAAGCATTTTTAACTATGCATGTTTTCAATATGACCATCGAATTATATGCTAAATGAGGTTGTCTTGCTCAATATCTCGCAGCGTTGGGAGAGCATCCATGAAGAGCTGGCGCTTCTAATTCAGAAGCATGCTTCGAAGCTACGTCATGATGTACATGGTAGAAATGTACTTGAAAAGCTTAAAGATTGTCGACAAAGAGGTTGTCCACATGTACTTCAGTGAGCAAATATTTTGAGATTAAATTTAACTCAATTGTTCTTAGATCGAATTTTACCAAAGATCTAGTCAAATTTAAGTAGCTTTTGGATGGGTTCTATTTTGTTCACATGCCTCCCTCCCTGAATGTCAAATCTCAAATCATTTTGCCCTTAATAAAGCTTAGTTCCTAGTAGATATTCATAATGCAATGAATAAAAAACCTTAATCAACCTTCTTAGAGAATGTTAAGAGGATACCGACTTATATATATAAACGTTGTTGTATTTAGAACGCAGTGTGTTAAATAATGCCTAATATAAGCTTTAATAAGTTAATGCGCACAAGAATATCAAATGAATTAAAACTCTGTGAAATATTTTTTTTTTCTAAGATCTTATCATTTCTAGGGTACTTGCTCGTAAATTACATTTATAAATGTAAAGTGGATTCTTTTAGCAACTATTCTATGTTCGGAGATGGAAAAATAATTGCATTTACTCTGTGAATATTGAATATTTGTAGGAAAAAAAAAAAATTGCTTTACATTTTTATTACATCTTATGGGTTGGTTGTTTTCATAAGAAGGAAATTATAGTACTTATTAAAACGAGCTTAACTGATTCAAACTCAAGCATGATTTAAGCTCAACCTTAACATTATATGATTTCAACTTAATTCATTAACAACAATAAATTATAATTCACTTAAATTATACTAAAGATAAAAATGGTATTTTTTTTCCTTCCTTTATACTAAAGACAAAAATGGTATTTTATTTTTGCCTCCATTAGGACAGTTTTCTTTAATTATTTGTTTGGTTATTTTCCCATGGAGCAATTACTCAAAGACGAATCCAAGAGACATATTTATCGTCCATGACAAAATAATACTTCTTTTCTTGGTGGTTATTTAAATTCCATTCTCTAACCTACTTCCAACATTTTGCCCACTTTCAAATACTTGACACTTATATATCTCTAAACTCACACTCTTATCTAGAATACATCCTAAAACAACCTTAAAAAAAATAAAAAATCTAAAGGTTAAATCAATAATAAAACAAAACTTGATTTAGCAAGTCTTGAAAAATGGATTAAGATTTTCAAGAAAATCTAATTTTTCCTTAAACCAATACGGTTGAGAAGTTTACTATTGCTTTATTTAGTTCTAATATAATTTATATTGATTGTTTATTTCACATTATAGTTAATTTAACATAGTATATTTATCATTAGTATTTTATTTATTACTTGCATGGTCCACTTTTAATTATATTATTTGTCAAGTTGTAATTATTCTATTCTCTACCAATACGATTTATTTTGATACCTTCTTTCTACCCTTATTCTTGGAAAATTTATTCCATTATTTTATGTCATTCCAATCCATTATAAAAGTTTGTCTTAATTTTTCAAGAAATTTAAGGGTGAAAGCCATCAACTAATAAAAAGATATTTTAATTAAGTTCAGAAAAATAAATTAAAATTTTCAAGAAAATTTAATTTTCTTTCAAATCGCGGATACACAAACAAAAAAAAAACCTAATTAAATTTCTTTTAGCCGCTGCCAATTATGCTGTCCTCTTTGTCAGCTTACGCTTCTTGTATTTTTGTTGGCTACTTTTGTCTTATCTTTCCCAGCCCCTCGACAAATTTTGTCCCTCTCCGTGGATTAACCCACCGTCCACCCCCACAAACCCTTCCCCACCCTTAAAACAGGACTCGTTAAAAAATAAAAATATCACACTTAAAAATTAATTATTCAAAATACGAATTTAAAATATATTAAAATTGAATTTTAAAATATTGAATATCTAAATTTTAATATAAAGTTAATTTTATTATTTCTAGAAAAATCAACTTTTCAAAAACCGATATTTATTTAATTATACTGTGTAGATCTTGACGTTAGGTTGTTGTGTATCGGTTAGGATATATATGTTTTACACAGGTGACTTGGGTTTGAATCCCAGGACTTCAGCGTATGTTATTGTTTTCATTTTCACCAAATACCTGTTCCATACCTTTTAATTTATATTATTATATTAAAATTAGTTAAAACCGGCTTTTCGAAACCCGATTTTAGGTTTACTTCTTAAAATTACCTTTTCAAAATGAAATTTTAATTTATTTTAGAAAACTGATTTTAAGTATAATGTCTTTCAATTATTTAAAAAGAAATTATTTTTCAAAAGTAGAATATTATTTTCCGTTTTCCCGACACTTCTCTCTCCATATCAAGAATTCCGTTTCCATCCTTTCCCCCTCGTATCTTCCTCGACTACCCTCCCTAATTTTCCTCTCTTTTGTTTTAACCACCGCTACGACCAAAGTTTTCGTCGATGTGTATTTTGAAACAAGAATGCCAATCTTTTAAACTCCGGTCCGGTCATAAGTTCCTGCCACCTTTATTGTGTTGAACCTTGAGCTTTTCATTCCTGTTCAATCATCTATAGGGTTTGATATTTCTGAAAACTTCACGGTGGATTTTTAAAGTATTCGAAAGATTTAATAAATAAAGATTTTTATAAGGTTTATATGAAATTAAGAAAAGAAGAATTTAAATAAGATGAAAATTATATTTTTTAATTTAGTTAATAATAAAAATTGAGAATTAAATATATTGTATAATGTAAAAGTTATATAAAATATATATTATATAAATTAAAATAAATATTTTTATTAATATAGACTTTTTTTTTACTAAGTTAAGTTTTTTATTAGATTTTTTATTTTAATCTCAAAATCCAATTTTTATTGGATTGAATGGATTAAGTATCCTTTCACAATGTTTCCGGTTACATATCCCTATGCCGGAGTGGTGATAACTCAGTCCGAAGCTAAATTCTGAGTAAAAAAATGGCACATCAATTTTCCATGCTTTGTCTTTGTTCGTTGAAGGAGCTGAAGTGTGGTGCCCTGCTATTGTTTTTGGCCCTTTTTCCCGTGACGTTGTGCTGTGTCCTTTCTCCTCTGATCCTCGACTTCGTTTTCTGACAACCATGGATGGGGAATGATTTTACCGGTGGGAACTATGAAAGTTGATGATGGATTTTTCTTTCCTTTTCCGATGACTATTCCGACAACCATCTTCAACCTAGCAATGTTTACGTGGTAATGTTCAGCCGTTCCTCCATATTTGACCTCCACTCTCGCTTTGGTCTTCGACATCTTATTTTCCGGCGGTGTCACTTGACAATTTCATTTTGTTGACTCGATTTGCTTGCTCCGCCCCCGACTTTCGCCTGGTGAGTTCATTGAGTTGACTCGGTCCATTTTCATCTTGCTTTGGTCGCTTTTTGCTAGCACTCTATTTTAATTATCGTTTCATCTTTGTTTTGTGCTTTCCGGTCGAACTCCTGCTGACTTGTTCTTCTATTTCCAATCTCCAATCCGAACTTCGATCAGGTGAGTCGACTTAGCATTTTTGATTTTCCCTCCTCGTTGACTTTACCTTGGTGTTCCATTCTGTTGTCAATCTTTTTACAATGTATTATTGTAAATCTGTATTTTGTTGTTAAAGGAGATTTGTTATGCGATGATTGATGATAAATTACCATATTACTAATATTCTAACTATTATATATTTGGTGGTAACCGAATTCTCCACAATATATTATATATATCCTTTACATTCAATAACCCATTGATTTTTGCTATTTGTTAAAATTCCAATTTCCATTTGACAATAAAGAGAATCTATCGGTTTTGTAAGTGGAAGGGCAAGATTGATTCCTATTTCTTATTTCCGATTTTCACGACTTGCTGTATTGTCCTTTTATATTCAATGATTTTAACTTATCTAATAAGAACTCTACTTAATTTATCATAGCTATTATCCTCATAAGTTTTAATGATTTAAGATAGTAATAATTCTAACAATTGTTTCATGAATGGGAATCGGATCTGTACATTTTGAATAAGAATCATAAATGTCCAATTACTCTGTTTTATTCAAGTCAATTTCACAAATTATTATTACACTAATAATGCTATAAAATTTTGTTGCTAAAAAGAAAATGCTACAAAATTTATTTTATGGCCTTGTTTCATAATTTTTTTACCACCTATCTATGGTAGAAAAGATGACACAGTGGTTATTTAGTTAATTAATGATGCCAACTTAATTTGTTATGAGTCCTACGTCAAAAAAGTTATTCTATTTTAATTCAAAAGTAGTTTAATTAAATTGACAAAATTAGCTATAGTAATTAGTCATAAATTACTAAAGGATTCATCGATAATAATTGGACAGGAACTTATTTAATAACTGTTAAAGGGTTAATATATGCTTGCTCTTAATATCAAATAGATTTAAGCTAGTTTGGATGTTAGAGCTAGTTGGTACAAGAATTAAAGTGTAGAGTTTCAAGAGCTATCCTGAGTACATGATACTTGATTGTTTGTTTGTGCCTGCTATGATTGTAGTAAAATAACCATATTAATTAATATTCGGTCTAATTGAATTGTTTACTGATTATGGTTGACTTGCTACACTACTTGGATTTTCGCTAAACCCTAACCGCCTACCCCCCACTCCTTTCCTTTCCTTTATTAACCCTGACTTTAATCTATCATCCACAGCTTCTAGTGCCCCCATAACATATTCTAATAACCTTACTTTACCGGTGATTAAAGCTTTTCAGACTCTATCTTAAAAAGGCCTTGTCTACAGCTCCATGAGGATATCTTAGGAGAATGCCACAATAAGCTAATGAGAGGTAAAAATGTACAATCATATGTGGTTAAGGAGAAGAGACTCCATAAGAAATACCATCGAGTCTCTAAAAATGTTTAGAAGAAGTTTGTTGAGATTGGTAGGAGCTTTGCTGAAAGATAGCTAGTTGAGTTGGAAGTTTTATTATATGTTGAATTTGAAGTAAAAGCTTCCTCAAGCTATCCTCTAACAACTATGCAGTCATCATGATTGTCCTATGTTAGAACTATTAAGGCTTAGGATGGTCTTCAATAGTAAATGAGCTAGAACATCTTATTTGTAACTATCAATTCCAAATTGTCTTCTTGATGGAGAAGCATAACAAGAAACATCATGTTGACTCATTGCAAAAAAGATTTCGTTTTGATTCTAAGGTGTTTGTGGACCCTATTGGTTTATTGGGAGGGCTTGCCCTTTGGTGGGTTGATGATTTGATCATGGAAGGTATTACCATAGATAGAAATGTGATTGATATCAGATTTGTTGAACCTATGAGTGGCAAACGCACCATAGTGCCTTTTTGTTATCTTTGTCCTAACTTCAAAAGTAGGATGAAGTTGTAGGATTGCCTCCACATCATGGTAGTCGACATGTCCTTGCCATGGTTGATTGCAAGAGATTTGAATGAAATCAAGAGTAATGATGAAAAGTTAGGAAGGTGACCTAAGCCACCACAATAGATACTCCAACTCCTTCAAATGATTTCTAATTGTGCTCTAATAGATGTTTGATATCAAAAGCAAAAGTATGCTTGGTCTAATAGGGGTTTTGATGGAATTTAGGTAAAGGTGAGACTTGATAAGGGGCTTGTTACCTCAAATGTGTTGAATGTTGTCCTCTAAATTGCAAAATTTCAACTTGCTTGCGTATAGGTCTCATCATTCCCCTTTGATAGTGGACTTTCATTATGTTAAAAGAAGGGGCCTTCGTATTTTTAGGTTTGAACATCACTGGCTTAATTTGGATGGTTGTTTTGTTGTAATTAATAATGCTTAGAATAATACTTTCTTCAACCCAGATTTAAGATGGCCAATGCAAAAGCTTAAAGCTTGCAAACCAAGTTTGATAAATTGGAGTAAAGTTTCTATTTACTACTATGCAAAGGAGACTGATCATTGTATACTCTACTTACTGCTATTAAGCAATGTGATGCTTCTGTGGTCATTCAAGAGGAAGAGCAGTTACTTCATGAACAGTTAGCCTTTGCTCAACAACAAGAAGAGCAATTCTAGTCTCAATGTATGCAAGTATAGTAATTGAAATTAGGTGACCGAAATACTAAATTTTTTCATTGCACTATGTTGAATCGGAGGGCTAAAAACAAGGTGTATAGAATTAAGGACCAATATGGAAACTGGAAAGAAGATGAAGATTCAATTGCTATTGCTTTCTTACAATTCTTCTTTGATTTGTATACATTAGAGAAAGGATTTGTAAATGATGAGGTTCTGAGTTAGCTAGATTGTACTATTTTAGATGACTAAAATGCTTAGTTAACATGCCCTTTGGAAGAAGATGAAGTATAGGAAAGTGTTTTCTAGCTTAATTGTTAGAAAGCGTTAGGTTCTTATGGGTTCAATAGCATTTTCTACCAATCATAGTGGCAACTGATTGGTCATTACATCTATGAAGTGGTCAAGTGTTACTTGTAACAAGGTACTTTTCTTACTTTTAATGAAATGGAAGTTGTTCTAATTCCAAAAATTGCATGTCTTGAAGAAATTAGTTAATTTTGTCCAATGGAAAATGGGTAGGTCATTTTCATCCCCTTAGAGAGCATAGGTTTGGAGACCCTCTCTCTCCATACTTATTTATTTTGGTTGCTAAGTGCTTGTCTTTAATGATCCACAAAGTTAATTCAACTAGATTGTTGAATGGAATTAGTATTAAGAAATCTAATCTAATGTTAACTCATTTATTTTTTGCTGATTGATTCCTTATTTTTTTTAGGCTACTAGACATAACTTGAGAATGTTTATTATGAAGCTTTAGGACAGCAGGTTAATTTCGAGAAAAGTTCCCTAGTTTTTAGTAAGTCATGTCTAAAGTCTATAAGAAGACAATGTGCTTAGATATTGAATGTTAGAATTCAAAATACTTGAGGTAGATATTTGGGTCTCCCTACTACATGGGGAAGATCAAAGAGACAGGCACTTGCTTTTGTAAAGGATAGAACCTTACATAAATTGTAGGGTTAGAAGAAGCAGTTTTTATCTAAGGAAGTGATGATTAAGTCGGTGGCCTATGCCATCTCAACTTACTCAATAAGTATATTCAGCTTTCCTAAGACATGGTGTAGGGAAGTTCGGATTACTGGCCAATTTTTTATGATAAGAGTCGGATAATGGTAATAGATTCATTGGAAGAGTTGGAAGGAGGTATTAAGAGCTAAAGATAGGAGTGGATTTGGTTTTAGGGACTTGGAAAGCTTCAATTTAGCTTTGCTAGGGAAATTGGCATGGTGTATTTTGCAAAATCCTAACTCTCTTTAGGTCTATCTTTTACAAAGTATTTATTTTCCTATTTGGGATTTCTTGACAGCATCTCGGGGATGTAAGGCTGCTTAGGTTTGGTAGAACATATTGTAAGTTAGAGATGCAATTGTTAGGGACTTAGTGTGGTAGATTAGAGATGGCAGATATGTAAACGTCTGGAGTCACCTGCTAGATAATAGTCAGGTGAACTGGAATTTGGGGCTAATAGAACATTGTTTGAATTTGAATGAGTGTGATGCTATCAAGGGAAATTCGATGGCCAATTTCCCTACGATTGATAGACTGGTTTGGATGAGGGAACGCTGGGTTTACTATGTTAGAAGTAGTTATCATGCCCTGGTGTCTTGTGAGCATGTAAATGTCGTGCCTGCTGTCTCTTCGTCTAATGCAGTTGAACGATCAATTTGGAAACTAATCTGGATGTTGGATTGTCAACCAAAGCAAAAACATCACTTACGGAGGTTATGTGTTAATGCTTTAACTACTAACTTGAATTTATGTTGCAGGAGAATCTCGTGTGATCCCTCATCATCCTTTCATTCGTTCCTTGAATCTCCTGAACATATTTGTCTTCAAGGCCATTGGGTTTGTCCTGTGTGGTTCGCTGTAATGCATATAAAGATTGAAGACTTCAAATGTGACAAGGTTAGCACTTGGATTGAGGAAGTTGTTCGTATTCAATGTTTAAGGAAGAATGAAGCTCGACAATTTCATTCTAAAGCGGCTGTAGTGATGTGGAATTCATGGAGACATCGTAATTTCTACGTCTTCAATAGGTTGGAGCTTAATCTGAGCGATGTCATTCATGCTATAGAGAAAGATCGATCTCTTTTAGATCAACCATCTAATTGTCATGCCCAATCTCAAGTCTTACCACAAGCGGTCAACTCATCGACAGCTCATACACGTCCGAACACCGAAGCTTTAAATTATGCAGATAGACCACCTGCTACAACACGGACGCCACTTCCTCCACGTACAGTCAAAATCAATTGCGATGTTGAAATGAAGGAATCAATGAATGAAGTTGGTTTGGGCATAATTTATAAAGATACAGTTGGAAATTTACTGCAGGAGATGGCTTTGTCTATTTTTCCCTCGGATACTCAAATTTTAGAAGCGTGAGCATGAAATAAAGGTTTGAAGATCGTATTAGAGAGAGGATGGACTAATGTAGTGGCTAAAACAGACTCCTAATTGGTTGTAGCAACTTGGTCCACTTCTTGGAAGTCATCAGTTGTAGTATGAGATATTGTCACTTTGAAGTCCTATTTTCATCCTTGTGGCATCTCTTTTGTTAGACAAGAAGTTAATATTGCACATTAAGTTGCATCCCAAGCTAAAATTGGGATGAGTTGTAGTTTTTGGGTTAATCGATCCCCATCCCATCTATCTTCTCTTTTATTTGTCAATTGTCTATCAAGACCTCTAGACTTGTAAATTTCTCTTATTGTTGTGTTATGAATGTAGTTGTTTATTTGACCAAACAAAAAAAAATGAAAAAAGAAAAAAAAAGAAGAAAGCCAACAGTAACCTTAGAAGTCGATAGTGGAAAAGCCGATATTTGTTGAGGTATATAAATGGTTTTTGAAAAGTCAATTTAGTGTTTTGTAAAATTGGGCTTTAGATACCCTAATTTAATTGCAGTAATTTTAGGGTTAATTTTTAGAGGAGCCTTATTTAAGGAATTATTTTTAAAAATATAATATTTTTCTCCTTTCTCCAAACAAATATATGAAAAGATTTGATTTTTTTCCCTTAAGATCAATCAAATATAAAAAGATTTGAGAAATTCATTGTAGCACACAATGATAAAAATCAAATCCATAGCAATATTATATATGAGAGATGGGAATGCTTGAATTTGTTCATCAAATCTCATTGGTTAATTAAGTAACCATCTTCTTAAATATAAAATTTCTATTGTTAATTAGTTTAAATGTGTGCTTGTATTGGCACATCTCAAGAGGAGTTTAATATATTAGATATTTTGAGTATCCTAAGCTATCTGGTTAAAACAAATTTCTTCATTATCTTAGAAAAATTTTCTAGTGTCACATATAATGTATGTACCACATACACACATATATATACCATATATATATGTATTACATTACAATATAATAAAATATATACAACAATATATACGTGATGCTATATCATATTGAAATATAACATAACTCATATAAATGCATGCATGTATACATATTGTGGGGGTGTTGGGTATAAATGTAAGTGTCGCGTGTGAAGCTGTGTGTGAAATTGCGCTACACGTGACCAGGGAAATGACTTAAGTGACTCGCATAGAATGATCAGGAGAGAAGTGAAGGGTAAAGGAGGAGTAGGCAATCTTAGTTAACCTCTAATATGTAAGGTGACAGGTAGAGGAGTACAATAGTATCAAACTCTAAGATTAATGAAGAATAAGGTAGTGTTCTTGATGTGTTTGAGTATTTAATCTTTGAGGCAAAGTTCCTGCATAGTAATGGCGTTAATGTGGGTTTTTTCCTTTTGTCCAAATGAGGAAATGAATAGGGCATTTATAAGATATGGTAAGTGAATTTGATACGTTAGATCTTAACGATTATCAATGGCTAGGATTGAAGCCTTTTATATAGGGGTATTAAATGGGTTTTTTTAATGGGTTTAGGCTCAAATAAAGGGTTTTATATTTTATTAATATGAGCCAAATCAAGAAAGATTAAATTGAATGAACTGATCTAATCGGCCTTACTCTAAACCCACCATACCAAATCTCCTTTGATCATCTCAATAATTTATAGATTTAGCTCCTCGAGCCCTATCACCTTAGCCTGAGGAGTCAAATCCATTTGATCAATGGGCTTGGAGCTCAATATTAAATTTGGCCCTTTACATTTTGGGCCCTAACTAAAGTCTTTTGGACGAAGTCAAAGGGGTTTGGGCACCAAGTGAGCCTTTTAGATGACTCAGGTACGTACGCGCTATTAAATAGCTGCATCGCTACCAAATTAATTTGATAATTGTCTTAGGGTGCAAATTTGCAGCTTATTAAATTGTATGTGCTGCCTTGGCTACTCAAAAATGTATCATCCCCATAAGTAACAATTGTATATTATGGAAATAATAATAATTCTCTATGATTTGACGAATTTTCTATTTGTCTTATATGAATTCTTCTCTTTATGAGTTGTCTTGAAATATTTTAAGGCCAATAAACTCATCTTCATAAGCAATTTGTCGCATCACTTTCATGTTATATTTGACCCACACTCGTCTTTGCTGAAGAAATATTCATATGCCTTATTGAATTCACCACTCCTAATCGGCAGATTTATTTTAGCAAGATGGTAGCATTTCACAAGCAGCAAAGTAGAACATACATGCAAAATCTAGAGAGTAGTAAATTTGCTCTCATAATGCATTATAGCTACTAGCCATATAATAGCCTAATTGGTGACATTATAGTACTTGTACGCCTGAGAGAGGTAAGAGACAAAAACAAGACATAGTATATTTCTTTATTCCTTTGTCTCCATTAGGATCTTACTACCTTACTTTTTGTTATGTCCTCCTATAATACAAGTAATTTTCGTACCCCTTTATTCTTGGCAAATCCAACCGCACAAGAGTCGAGGACTTTTCTATGCTTTTCTACTACTTGTGAGGCAGACATTTCGTACATGACGGTGAGTAAGAAAACCTATTTCATTCATTATTGTCTCTTTCTTTTTTTCTTTCTTCTTCTTCTTCTCTTTCATTTTTTTTTTTAAATTCATTTCATTGGTTATAGATTCTTGTTCTGACCTTAAGTTGAAGCTTGTTGAGCTTAGAGACTGGTGATGACCACAACCGAAGCGAAGTCTAGCGACACCAAAGACGATGAGGTTTGGAGCTGTGTTTGAAGTCTAGTAAAGCTATCTACGTCCATATATCTTTTGAAATCGTACTGTGATGTCCTTGGGTCATGTTCTCCATGTTTGTTTTATCTTCCTTTTATCTTCTTTTCTCGTCGTAGTGTTTGGAATTGTTGGGCTAAGTCAAGGAGGAAGAAACCTTTATTTGAGGACTAGCAGCTAACCATCCACCCATAAGTGAAAGCTGAAAGGCAAGTATTGCTTCCTTTCTTATTTCTAGCCAAAGATAAGCTTTATGTGTATCATAGTCTTTTCTAATGCTGTGCTTTGTTTTCTAATAATAATTTTTTTTTTAACTTGGGTTGGCCATGAGACTAGCTATAGCCTTCAGAACCTTAATCCCCTTATTTTCTTTTGAACCCATTTGACAAAATCAAATGGCTCAGTCTGTATAACTTTTGAACCACTAATGTTGTGCACTTCCATAGTAGTAGCATGGCATGAACTCCAGCATTCCTTAATCTCTCATAAAAAATGCAACAGGTTCCTTTTTTGTTTTCTTAAATTTATTTATTTGGAATCAAGTAATAATTGTACTCTTCATTCCATATACAATCGCTGAAATATCTTGCACTAAATTTTCACGAGATATTCTTTCGTAACGTTTAACATTGACATTTTTCTCTTGATGAGTTAATATGCTTCTTATTAAACCTTCTATTGGAACCCCTCTTTTTCCCTTCATTACCAAATAATAATAATAATTATTTTTTAAAATAAAACTGCCTCTGCAATTCATCTTGAAACATTGTGTTACCAAAATTTTGGTTGTCATGATAACTTGTCTCCATCTTAGCCAAATTCAGATCTTTAATAAAGGAGCCTGCTTTATCCTTTTATTTGTTGTTGCCTTGATGGTTGTGCCTTTTTTTTTTTTTTTCATTTGGTCTTCATATTTGCTCCAACTATTTTCTAGTTTATTGCTTGGATTTTAGCTCAACTTAGACAATTGAAGGGACTGCTAGAGTTTAATCTAATTGTTGCTTTGATGAATTCTTAAATAGATGCCCTCTTAGTCACTTAGACATGTAGTTGACCTATTCGAGTTCTTGAAGTTTGGAGAGATTATGTGGGCATTTGATTTGAAGGTTTGCCATAATATTTCTTTCAACATAACATGATTGAATTAGTTTTTCCATTGTATTGCAGCCCTTCACTTCATAATCTTTCCCCTTCTTTTTTTATTTCACCATTTCAATAGCCATTTGTCTACTTGACTTGAGATGTTGAAAATCTTATGTATTTCCCAAATCCTTGTGTCCTTTTTAGATCCAATATTTCTTCTTTATGTAATGAATAATGAGATAGTTTCTGCTACTTGATCCCTTTGTTCTTGTAATTTTGGTCATGCTTTGATGCGTGTCTTTGGGTATTGAATTATAACATCCTTCTCTTCCCCATTTTCTTTAAAATTTGAAATTGACATCTTCTCATTATCCATACTTTGTAGGCAGCATAATCATTTAAGAGTTTAGTTGAAAGAGAATCCCTTTACTGCCTAGATTGTAGCTGCCTTCAACTAATGGTCAAAGGTTTGCGATTGTAACTTAAGGACTACATCTCGAACTAGCAACAGTCAGCAAATTGGCATAGTTTAAAGATGGTAGAATCTTTACAGCTTGGATCGTGACTGTTTGCTAATCGAAGGTCAAAAGTCTACAGTCATAACTTGAGTATCGATCTTCATTAATGGGTGATAGTAAAGAGGTATAACCTTTAGGTCATATGTGGCCTCCTTTTGTAATCTCCATAAAGCTAATTGCAACTTAAAATGTGAATTGAATCACGAGTCTTGAATCGTAAGGACATCTATACATGAGTACATGAGAGTTGAGCATGATCTGAGCTCATACAATTTGAACATAAGTCTTAGACATGAGCATATGAGAGTAACACACTTAAGTCGGACATAACCTCCCTTTAACATAAGCACCTGTGAGGTGATATGTAAAATGAACTTCATTGCCCCTCAATACAAACACTCATAGAATAATCATGTAGAAGAACTATTAGGCCTCCACATAACCATAGAATGTGAATTTGAAGATAAAACTTGAACATAAGTGCATAAGAGTAAAGCGTAAGTTCATGAGCTCAGTGTACATGAACGAGACATAAATCTTACACTTAAACACATGAGTATTGAACACTTCAATTCAGCATAGCCTCTTTGGCATGAGCACATGTATGCTTCTAACATAAGCACTTTTAAACTTTCTATACAAGTACGCGTAAGTTGAGTATGCAACTTAAGTATAGCACTTTTAGTATTTAAGTTGAACATGAGTCTCGTCATGTACATCGAACATAAGCTTTAATACATGAGCTTTGATCATGAGTGAACATAAGGGTCACATCTGAACCTTGAACACGATAATGAATACGAGTCCTTGTGCTTGAGGTCAGCCTTGAACTTGACATGATCTCAAAACGTAATATGAGTCTTGAATGTAAAATAAGTCTTGAATATATCATGAGCCTTAAGCATGATATGAGACCTAAACATCACATAACTTGTGATCACGATGTTAGGTATGAATGTCACATGAGGTGTGAACACCACCTAACTCCTGAACATAATGTGATGCTTGAGCATGACATAAGCCTTAACTACATAGCACTTGGTACATGAGCAGTGAGCAAGTAGTCGAATCATGAGCTTTGTTAACATAAATGTGAAAAGACACCAGCTCATTGCGTGAACTAAGCATGAGGCTTTGAATATTAGTCTTCTAACATGAACACGTACTAGAAAACATCATTTAAACATTATTATAAGCATGTGAGCTAGGCGTAGTATCACTAATCTCATGTGTAAATTGCGTATTGTCATTACGTATTGCATGAGTCCTTATGCATATATGTTATCTCTAGTTTTTGTAATTAGATGTCATACTTTTCGAATGTGCCTTACTTCTACCAACCTTCTTACTTGCCTTCATTTACAGGTGCTCACCTTCTTTCATACTTGCATACAGACATCACTGCTACCTTTAGGGGTTATCGACATGGGTAAAGAATCCGGAAAGAGCCGTTCTTGTAGCAACAATGTTGATAAGAACAATGAAATTTTGGCATATTTTGAAGATCACACTCCGACAACACCCTTACCTTGGGACAAATGGGTAAACCTAATTATTGAAGGTGACTTCTTCTGGCGAGATATAAAGAGGTGGGACATACGTCCACATCCACCTAAGGATGGCAAGTTACGTTTCGTAAAACAAGAACCTCCAGTATATAAGAGGATTGAGATAGAAGCAGATTCTGTACTGTATTTTAGAAATAAGAAGAAGGAAATACCTCTTTTAGATAGTAGTTTTGATGACTCAAAGTACATAGTGAATAGCTGGTTATCTTGGGTGATGTACATTCTCAAGAATCCTGCATACACATTCGTTTTGGAAGAAGCGGGGGTGTATTACTCCCTATGGGTGTCTTTTCGTTTAACTTTGCATCGCTTGCAAGAAATAGAAACTTGGTGAGCTATCATGTCCCATTGGAGCACTCACTCACATGCCTTTGTGACAACGTGGGGTGAGATCACTCCAACACTAGAGGATGTTGTAGTCTTTTTGAGCCATCCTAATCTTGGATTGATCGACATCACCACAACTTTAATCTTGCAAGATGATCGAGCATTGGTTGAGCCATTAGAAGTAGATAAAAAAGAAGCTCTAGATACTCGTAGGCATGGTATGCTTAGTGCGTGGATCAAACATTTTTTTAGGCTAGACAAGGGTAATAAGATGGGGCATCAATATTAGTACAAGTAAGTTCCTATATTTTGATGTGGCATAGTCATTGTTTACCCTTTTTCCTATTGATGTTTACTTTATTACCTTAACCTAATCTATCTTTTCTTACGTTTCAGGTACGAGTTGGAAGCTTTCATTGCTTGTTGGTTGTCATTGTTTATGTTTCCATGGGGCCTTAAAAAAGGCATTAGTCCTTGACTCTTCCACTTAGCTATTCATATCGTATAAAAGGAATGTTTCGCTTTAGGGCCTTTTTACTTGGGTTCCTTGTATAGGTGTTTGGACCTCTTTCATGATGCTTCGATACGCTCACAAGGGAGATACATTATGGTGTTGTACGTAGACTTGGTGTTTCTTCATATGTTCTTCTATGAGTGTTATAGGATATATTTTGGTCTCTCGCTTACACATTCTGATGCCTTGAGGCCCCGGACTTAGGGATGGGTTAATAGAAAACTCCCAAGTACTTTAAAGAATGTCATTGATACCTGTCACGAGTTTAACTTTCATCCATACACAAAGGAATTGCCTAAATATGAATGGTACTCAGAAATCTACCCTTCCGATTCAAAGGACTTGGTAAACTTGATAGAGCTTCATGATGAGCTTTTTGATGTCGAGGTAGAGTTTATCTTATGGAGTACACCTGGGGGTTTTCCGTCACTTTATGATTAGGTTGATGCTTCTAATTGCTTCCTTGAATGTAGTGTCATGAAATATTCACCTGATTGGGTTGCTTGATAACTGGGGTTTGATCAAGGAGTGCCTTATGATTTGGTCATTAACTAAAGTTTTGATGAGTGTTGCAAGACATTTAGACTTAAGAGCTGGAAGAACATTCATAGGAGGATCAGACAATTATTCTTTTCTTCTATGAGTCGTTTTGGGGTTGCTTCAAGTGGCTGGCTCACATATTGAAAGAATTGCTTAGATGGGTTTAAGAAGTATGTCTCGAAGATAGCTGAAGGGTATTTGCCTGATATAGTCATCTAGAGATATGAATTTCACTTTTGACTCAAAGAAGACCCAAAATCATCTAATAATGTGAAGTTATTTGATGATGCTTGGGGTAAATCACAAAGCGAACGCTTACCCTCTCCCCCATTAATCATCAGATAACCTAAGTGTAGCCGCATTCATGAGGTAGCATTATCATTACACTCTCATTCCTCTTTTTTTTTTATACACTAATATTTTCTTGAAACTTACTCTTCTTAGTTTTCTCAATTTTGTGTATATCACAGGAGCAAAAGGGAAAGGAGAAGGATGCTACTTTTATTAAACAGAAAGTGATGAAGCATCATCTTGATGGAGCGAGTGGTAGTATCCCTAAATGAACTTCTTCAAGTCAAAGTATCCCTCCTATCACTTGTCCTTTTCTAAGTCACTATGGTATGGGAAAGGTGCTTCAAGCTAAAGGTTCACCTACTATTACCGAGATTGTGGACGAAGGAGAAGATGACGTTGAGTTGGTTGATTATGGGGATTCTCTTGAATACATAGATGACGATAGAGAAAATTCCATAATAGACGTTGATGATGACCAAGAGGGACAATTCAATGATAAGATAAACTCCACAAAATATGTTGATGAAGATACCCATGGTAATATTAAAATCCTCAATGTGTTCAATACCATTGATGATTGTGAAGAGAGAAAATTTTTACTCTTAGAGGAAAGTGTGATCCAGGTGTTTACTAATGCTTTGATGGGTGTAGGGTTTTGTAATGAAGAGGTACATGCTACTCCTAATGCTTCCATGGATGCTACTGTAGTTAGCAACGTTCCTACCCTTTGTAGTGATATGACTTTACTTGTTCCAAGGGATCCCACGTCACCACTTCCCCTAGAGATTAGAACAATACAACATGGAGATAAAGGATCAGCAAAAAAGATGGTAGCGAGCTCAGAAGATATTTCCTCCTTTCGTGGCTTCACAATACCTTCTAACCTCCTAGCACCATTGGAGCGCTTACATAAGATGGAGGGGGATTTTTGGACGGGATCCATTTGTTTAGGTTCCAACGTGACTAATCATATCCTGGTTCTACTGGGGTAAGCCATAGGGCTATTTGATGAGGCTTGGCATTTATTATCCACAAAAAATCTTGAACTTTTTATTAGTAGTGTCACTGTAGCACATGCCTTCAGGTTCAAGCTCAATAAGATGGAAATCATTGCGATTGAATCTCAAAAGGTGTTGAGTAGTTGAGACATTGAGGAAAGATGTGAGCTACTCAAAGCCGAACTTATAAAGGTAGAAGTTGAGAGAGAGGAGCATCTAGCAGGTATAGATCTTGATTCTATCGTAGCATCTAGTATCGAGTATTGATAGTATTATTTTTGTTCTCTTTGCACCCAAACCCCTTCCCTCCCCCCTTTTTTTAAATAGAGTGTAAGGACTTATTGAGCTCAGTATGTGTAGTTTCACTTCTTGCTTATTTGAGATCCATGCCTTTACATGGAACATTGTGAATTGATGTAAGTTGTTTGTTAATTTAGTAAGCTCTTGAAAGTTCACATCATTATGCGCTTAAAAAACATTACATTTCCTTAGCAGCACTTTACATGATAATTTACTTCATGGCCTGATAAGTTTTCAAGAAAACCTTTTGCAATGGAAGTATATTTCGTTTGCAAGCAAGGATTCGAATATATGATCTGATAGTATGGAGATATTGATTGAAATGAGGAATATTAGTTCCATTAGACGGTCATGTTGTGAGTTAAGGGGGTATTACCCACTACTTAACTATTTTTACATGCTCTACGAACGTATATTCAAATAGTACAAGTCATTGTCTTATTCGATAGAACATCATATGGTGCGCTTGGGAGTCACAGCTTTAACTAGTTGACAACTCATATGATAGATGTATATTGTACACTTGGGAGACAAGTCTCTTACTACCAAGTAGCAGTATTACAAACACCAATACTTTGTTATTATTTTTTTTAGCCTAAGGTGTGTAAAGGAGATAATAGAAGAAATAGATATGCAAAACAAGCTTGTACAGCTAGAGCTGTAAGTTTCATTCGTTTAACTTTACTATAGTTTCATTTTTACAAATGGAACTTTTTAATATATTGAAAATTGATAGGAGCAGTAATAGCATCCGTACTGGGATTCATAAGTTTACAATATTTGCTTTTGTACACTTCCTCAACTAAGAAAGGTCTTTCCTATTTTGGTGTAAACTTGGGTGTTGGGGTACATAGGTGTACATGCTCAGCTGGATGAAGTACGATGTTGCCTTGTTGGAATGACCTCTTTCTCACTAGACGGTTATACGCTACTCTAAGCCTATGTTGATAATTGATGAGATTATGTTTGGCGATATTACGCCTTTCATTTAATGCTTTCGGATCCATCACTTGCAATATGTCAGGTTCGAGCTCAACATTGATTGCCAACCTAGCAGATGTGATCAAGACTTCTATAGGAACTACTGCCTCAGTTCCATATATTAGAGAAAAAGGAGTTTCCTATACCGGCCTTCGTTTAGATGTCCTATAGGCCTAAAGCGCTAATGGTAGCTTGTAATGCCATGCCTTATGATTATCATGAACCATATGACTAATTATCTTCAACAAGCTCTTATTAGTGGCTTCGGCTTATCCATTTCCTTTTAGGTAATACGATGTAGACTTTACATAATCAATATTATAGGAAACCAGTAGTTGGCGGACATGCAAATAGATAAAAGGAGTGCCATTGTTAGATAAAATACGCTTCAAGAGTCCGAACCTACATATGATATTCTCCTTCATGAAACTCACAACTGCTGATCCAATAGCTTTCCTTAAAGGAGCTGCCTCTACCCACTTCATGAAGCATTCTATCCCTGCCAGAATCTAGATACATCCTTTCAATGGTGGATGTATAGGTCTAATAAGGTCAAAAGCCCACATGTGAAAAGGCCAAGGAGTTATAATGCTATGGAGTGTGCCTGTAGGAGCATTAACATCACTATGTTGTTGATAGGCAACACACTTCTTAATGAAGTTGAAAGTGTCCACTTCCATTATTGGCCAATAGTATCCTCTATCGAATAGACAACAATATAGTTTCCTTCCTCTTTGATGCTTCTTGTACTCTCCAACATGCACCTCAGTCAAAACCATTTCCATTTTAGGAGGAGTAACACACTTTAGGGGTTTTCCCATAAACGATACTCTGTAGAGCTCATCTTCATACATAAGATACTTTTTGGCCTTTCACTTTACAAGCTTGGCATTCGTACTATTCGTCAGTAACACATTATTCCTCAAGTAATCAATATATGGTCACCTCTAGTCTTTAGCACTAGATACAAAATTACACTCACTCTAGTCAGGAAGCTTAGAACATTTAGGGCAATGTACTTGCACTTGAAGTGTGTCTTTAGCCATTGATGGCCAATAATAGCCTGTACGTTGAATACAATGATATAGTGGTGGCCCTTCCTCCCTGTACCAGATTTGGTGATACTTGTCTAACTGGAGGCGAGCTTCTTTAGTACCAATACATTGAGATAGAACACCTTCTAGACCCTTATAATATAACATTCCGTTGATTTTAACAAAATTCTTCAAAGCCAAAACAAAAGCCGCATTAGGGTACACTAACTGTTCCATGAATGGGACGCGCTAATCATCTTGCATGTCTTCACCCTCATTAACAAAATTCAAAGCCGTACATGGGATAGATTTCTTGACTACCTGGACATTCAAATTACTACTAGCATCTTGAATCGGAATTTTAGATGCTAGTATGGCTAATGCATCGACACACCTATTTGCTGATCGACTTGTGTGCTCGTATTGTACAAAATTAAATTTTTTAACCATAATCTGCATTGCAGCCCTATAAGGCACAAGTATAGGTTCCTTCGATCTAAACTCACCCATAGCTTGTTTAATGATTAAATTTGAATCACCTCGAATACATAAATTATTCACTCTAACTTCTCGTACAGATAACAAACCAAGTAATAATGCTTCGTACTCAACTTCATTATTGGTGCATCAGAAATCTAGTTTAAATGCTAAGGGTATCTTTTGATCCTCAGGTGACATCAACATGATTCCTACTCCTTAGCCTTGATTTCCCATAGAACCATCAAATTGAAGTGTCCATTCCCCATCTACTTCGACCATTAGAGTATCTTCATGAAATTCAATTGGTATTACGCTTATAGTCAAGCCCTCTTGGGCATTTGGGAAGTGTGCTAATAGATCGGCTAAGACTTGTGACTTGATGGTTTTAGGGGACTGCACTGAGATGTTGAGTTCTCCAAGAAGGAGTAACTACTTAGCAACCCCTCTTAATAAAGCTGGTCATGATAATAAATACTTAATTAGATCTGAACGAGTTACCAGATTGATCTTATGAGCAAGGAAGTAATGTCGTAACTTTTGCATGGCAAATACTAGCACAAGACAATGTTTCTTGCAAGCCGTGTACTTAAGCTCGCTACCTTGAAGGGTTTGGCGTAGATAGTATACAGGTCGCTCTCGACCATCAACTTCTTGTGCAAGTAGAGCTTCAACTGACTTATCGGTAGACGTAAGATATAAAATCAATGGCAATTCTTTGACGGGCATGGTCATGGTTTGAGGAGAAGTTAAGATCATCTTGATCTTTTGAATTGCCTCTTTGTGGACTTGTTCCCATTCAAATGAAATTCCTTTCTTCAAAAGTTAGTGCAATGGGTATGAAATCTCAGCAAGTGCTGGTATAAACCTTCCGATATAAGAGACTTTTCCTATGAAAGTTTTTAGTTCCTTTAAAGTAGTAAGAGATGGCATTGCTCTTATAGCTTACAATTTTGTAGGATCAACATCAATTCCTTTCGATGGACGACAAACCCTACAAACTTCCCTGAGGACACTCCAAAAACATATTTGAGAGGATTCGTGTGAAGTTTGTATTGCCGACATCGTTCAAAAACCTTTTGTAGATGAACTACATGATCATGTGCCCCTTTAGACTTGATGACTATATCATCGACATAATCTTCCATAAAGTGATGCATCATGTCATGAAATATAGCAGTCATTGCCTTTTGATAAGTGGTGCCTGCATTCTTAAGTTTAGATGGCATGGCGGTATAATAAAAATTTCTAACTAATGTTCGAAAGGCGGTACACTCCGCATCCTTAATTGCCATCTTAATCTGATTATAACTACTGAATCCATCTATAAATGAGAACAAATCATGTCCTGCAATCGCGTTTATTAAAGTATCAACATTTGGTAGAGGAAATTTGTCTTTAAGACAAACCTTATTCAGATCCTGAAAGTCTGCACATACTCTTATCTGTCCATTCTTCTTTCTTACAGGAACAATATTGGCAAGCCAAGTAAGATGTAGGATAGGCCTTATAAATCCAACTCGTAATAACTTTTCGACTTCTTACTTAATTTTGACTTCAATCTCAAGGTAGAAAACCCTTTGTCCTTGCTTTACAGGCATAACTCCCGAAGCAATGCTTAATCTATATACTATGAGCCTAGGGTTCAATCTTGGTATCTCTTTGTAGGTCCATACAAATACATCTCTATATTCTCTTAGCAAATTGACAATATGAACTTTATTTCTCGTGGGAGGCTTTAGTTATGAAGATTGGCTGTTGCGACTCTCCTAATCACGCTAGATCCAATTCTTCTATTTCCTCAGCCTATGGATTCATTTGATCTTGTAGTTGTTGTGGGGCGGGTTGGACGTCTTATACTGGTATGGGATCTGAAGAGGAAAAATATATCTCCTCAGACCCCTAAGACTGTCATAAGCAATATACCCTTCTTCTGTCTTCTCGAACGAAGCTTTCAATTCCTTTAGGTTGCTTGTTCTTCATCTTTCCTCCACGACCCCCGCGCATCTTTCTTTTCTTCTGCTGACCATCTTGAATTTCTTCCTATGTAGGTACAGGGACACTAATCGGCTTAGCTATTGCAGTCTTACCTTCTTCAGCAAATTCATCAAAGTAGGCCGACTCAGTAAAATATGATTTGTGTTGCTCGAAAGGATTCTTGGTAGCTAGAATAAATATATCCTTCCCTTTCCAATGGCCCTTAATACATTGATGTAGTGTAGATGGGACCAAGTTGTAATCGTATAGCCATTTCCTACTGATGAGTAGATGGTATTGGACCGGCACATCAATCACATGAAAGTTAGTAGTACCATGGATATGGCTAACCTTGAGATCAACATTAACATACCTAACATAATTTGTAGGGGCATTGCTAAATCTATTTATTGATATAGGCTGTTTAACCAATCGTCAGATATCAATTCCAGCAGCCTTAAAAGTACTCATTGGCATGATATTTAATGAAGAACCATTATCAATGAATGTTTTCTTGACTGAGGACCCATTAAGTACACCTTCTACATATAAGGGGGCGATTGTGATTGGAATTCTTCACATACATGTTTGCATCAGTAAACAGAATCGCATTTTCATGTGTTGTGGCCATCCTCTTCACAGGCTGCATTGCACTACACTCTACGTATTGACTCTCAGAGATCTATGTAAGTGCAGTTGCTATTGCAACCCTAGCTTTCTACTTGAATCCCAAGAGATCAAAGAAATTCCTAAAGTTAGCTGTCTTCAATAATGTCGTAACAATAGGTAAGTGTTCATCATCTTAAGCTTCGATTGACTTTCCTTTATCTTCATCATTTCCAGTAGTTTGGGCATCAGTTATTTCAGTAGTGATGGGATCATGGCTAATGACATTGATAGCACCCTTCCAGTTGTTGTAGGCGGGAAGTGGATCGTTTCTAACATTATTGTTATCGATGATCAACTCACCACGTGCAACTTGATCGTTGAGTATTTTCTTTAAAGTGAAACAATCTTTAGTTGGGTGATCGATAATCCGATGAATATTTTCATCTCTTTGTTTCTTTGTTCCCCTTGGTGATTCGCCTTGAGTTGTACTTATAGATGAAGTGCGCTTGTTGAATCTCCCAACTTTACGTCTTTGTTGTGCCATTGAATTGTTGGTCCTTCATGCTTTCTCAACAAGTGTAGCAAAGGAGGTAAATAAAACATTTTTAAGGTATACCACATACTCAGGAAACATCCCTTGAATACAGATCTTGACTAACTTTCTCTCATCACAAACATCTTGTATATCTAGTGAGTGCTCCCTAAAGCGTTCGATATAGTCCATCAGATCTTCTTTAGTCTTTTGTCGGATCCTTCCCATGTCAATAAGGGTGACTCTCTCTTTTATGGAGAAGAACTTCTCTAAAAATATCTTACACATACTACCCTACGAATCTATTGATCTTGGAGGGACATTAACATACCAGGTGTATACCTTCTTAGTGAGTGAATTGGAAAATTCTTTCAATTTCAAATCGTCTTCAAGGTCATATACTTATAGAGTCTCGATAAATTTCAACAAATGTTCTTCAACAATTCCCTTCTTACCATTAAACAACATGAACTTCGAATTGACATAATCCTTAGGGTACGACTTCGCTGCAATGCGTTGGTGATACAGAAGCTGCAGTTCCGGTATCCCAATCGTAGATTTCGCTTGTATCTCCTTTAAATATATATTTAAATCTTCTTTAGTTACAAACAAACCTCGTTGAGTAAATGCTTCGGCCCTTAGTGACATCACAGGAGCAAGATGCATGCGTACTAGATTCACAGGTGTAGATCTTGCAAACATAGGATTCATTAGTATTGCTTGAATAGAGTCAATAATTGTGACATGTGGCATAATACGTAAGGATGACGAGCCCCCAATCTAAACTCCTTGTTTCCTTACTTCAGGTAATGAATCTTGCGTGGTTGTAGGTTCTACAGTAGGAAGTTGTTCTCCAATCCTAGGAGCGATATGCTTGTTGACAGCTGGAAGGTTGGGTAGTGTATATTGTTGCACCACATTAGAAGGATTTAAGGAAGTTACTCCTTGTTCTGTAGTAGCAAAGGTAGCCAAAGCAAGTGCATATTGAGAAAATATCGTCATAAGTTCACCTAGGTTCCGATTGGTCTCCTGTAGCTCATGCATTAATTGCACATTATCAAGGACACCTTCCTGTATACCGTCACCTTGATTAGTGTCTCTAATTGGAGGTATATTTTGATCATTGGTCACAGTATTAACATTTTGCTCTTGATTAGTTCCTTTAGTAGGGTCGGGTTATCTTCGCCTTGGAGGTGCCATGATGTAAGTATCAAGTCTTCCCTCCCTCGTGGAGTCGCTAGAAAAATGTAGAGGTATTGGGTACAGATGCAAGTGTCATGTACGTGCCGGTGTGAAGTTGTACTATATGTGACTAGGAAAATGACTTTTGTAACTCACACGAGATGATCAAGAGAGAAGTATAGGGAGAAGGAGTAGGCTATCTTAGTCAGGCTTTAACATGTATAGTAACAAGTAGAGGAGTACGATGGCATCAAACTCCAAGATTAATGAAGAATGAGGTGGTGTTTTTTATATGTTTTGAGTGTTTAATCTTTGAGGTAAAGTAACGGCGTTAATGTGGGTTTTTTCCTCCTGTCCAAATGAAGAAATGAACAGGGTATTTATAGGATATGGTAGGTGAATTTGATACTTTGGATCGTAATGATAATCAATGGCTAGGATTGAAGCTTTTTATATATGAGTATTAAATAGGCTTTTCTCATAGGTTTAGGCCCAAATAAAGGGTTTTATATTTCATTAGCGTGAGTCAAATTAAGAAAGGTTGAATCGAACAAACCGATCCGACGGGCCCTACTCTAAGTCTACCATACCAAATCTCCCTTGATCATCCCAATATTTTATGGACTTAGCTCTTCGAGCCCTATCACCTTAACCCGAAGAGTCAAATCCATTTGCTCAATGAACTTGAAGCTCAATATTAAATTTAGTTTTCTATACATTCATATATAAACATATACTTAGTGCCAAAACTATATATTAATCTAACATTGAATATGTATACATGTATACACATACACTCACATTTACATATATTAACAAATGGCACATCTGTGATTTGTGTATAAAAATTAAATACAATAAAATGATAAAATTTAGAACATAACATAATTATTTAATCCAACTATATATATGACCTATAAGTTAAGGCAAAAAAGTATTATGAGCAAATTTGAAATAGAAAAAAAAGTTATCCAAAAGGAAAAAAGAATATATGTGCAATATAGTGAAAATAATAAATACATATGTCAAAAACATACTAAATACGATAATTATCTTTAATTCTTTTTATTGAAGAAATGTCATACACATAAAAATAATTAATGAAATCACAAATTTTATCCTTAATTAGATTTTTTTTTTATCTAAGCCCTTAATATATATATATATATATATTTTTTTTTGCATGTCTTAACATTATAAAGTTAAAAGATTTATCATACCATTATAAAACTTTTTTGTTTGAGCTATTTTTTTTTTGTTTTGTTAAAAGTTGACACATGTTAATTAATAGGTTTACAATTATGGATTTAATAAAATAATTAGCAAATGGCATAGCCATGATGCGCCCATAAAAATTAAATACAACAATATGATAAAATTTAGGGTATAGTATAATTATTAAATCACACATATGTATGACCTACAATTTGAGCTTGAAAAAAATAATGCAAAAAAATTGGGAAGAAAATTATCCGAAAGGAAACAACAATATATGTCACGCTCCAAACTAAGGAATCATAATAGCCTCATCGTATAAACCAACTTAAGTTAAAAGCTAGCCACTTTAACAACTAACATAAATAAAGTTTACACTAAGCCTTTACCATTTCACAGCTTTGAGTCATCTAATTCAATAACTATTTAGTATCAACTTTTGGTATAATTTTCTAAAATAACTTTGTGATATAAAAACTTGAGAAGAAAACAAGTTTGTAAATAATTTCGGAAAAACAACATAATAAGGATTTATAAAAGTCTACAAGTTTACAAAACATAGTACCGGTACAATAGCTGAAAACTAGAGAGTCACTTGAAGGAACTCTATTAGTTTTCTAAAGGTTAGCAAAATTAATAAATAAAATAGAAATCTAGTCAATTGGTCTTGTAGCTCACTCCTTGACCCTATTCTCTACACTTTTGGAACTTAGAGTAGTATTGGTGTATCTAACGAGAAATTTGCAAAATAATTATAAAGGAATGAGCAACAACTTCTTAGCAAGTGGGGTAGAGATCATAACACATATCTTATACGGGTAAACAGGGTTTTCACACAAAGTTAATTACATGTAATACATATTCAAGTAAATGCTATTAGAGACGTTAATCGGTTGTCATGAGATAAGAGAAATTGTACTTGCTTTAATCTAAGTTTTGAAGAGTTTGACGCTGTGCATTTTATGGGTTGAAACCAAACCAAGGCTTGTGTAATGGTGAAACATGCTTCGCTAAAGATTCCCTTCAAATCAAAGTCTCTAACCTTACCATGACCCACTCTCCTATTATTTAGTTTGACTAAGGATAGGGGAAAAGACTATTTCTGCTATCCTCATTAAAGGGTCCATATTTGGCTTGAGAAACCTAATCATTTTCCCCTAATGTGTTGTGATGTAGATTCAGTTAATAGCTAAGTTGAGTTTATGTTAGATTGCTTGAGAGGTAATCAAATAATTTCAAACAATCCAATCCAACATCATAAAGCAACTAATAAAATCCAATACTCTAAATAGCAAAACATTATTCAAGCACATACGTTGCATATACATAGGTAACTATCTTACCGCTATAACCAAGACATACTAAGGTTTTCAAGTATCATTAAATAGTACTTCAAAGTGCAGCGAGGCACTAATCTCACTTACCTAGACATGTGACACTTAAGAGTCTTGATAGTTGATCTCGTTTGCTTTCATTGTTCTTCCTCAAATATATAATGTAATTGCTTTAATCTTACTAAATAAAGTGAACGAGTTCATTTTAATAATTTAAGTGTAGGTATGACTTATCTTTAGGGAGTAGCATAAATTTGTTTTAAGTTCCAACTTGCTATTAAAGTCTTTGAAAGCTCTCCTAGTATTAAGTTATAGCCTCAAAACCTTCTGGAGATGTTTTTGAAGTGATTTCATTTAAGTATTTTAAATCAACCAACACTTTGATTTAGTCACTAAAATCATTACAATCATACTTCTTGCACCAACTAACTTCTTAAACGAGACTCTAACATATTTAAAGTTAGAATTTTTTCATCCGTTAACCATCTGAACATATCTTTAAAGTCATCACTATCATGCTTCTTTTACCAAACATCGTTCTAGCAAGACTTTGACATGGTTATATTTAAAATCCTTGCACCAGCAATCCTTCTGATTAAGCATTTGTATTAGGATTTTAAGTCATTCCTTTACCAGATTAATCATCTGAAGAACTATCTAAATAGTTTAAATGTATAAGTTTGCTCAAAGCGACTTATCCCAACATCCTATTCCAATTTTCAAGCATAATAAAATATGATCACACAATAGGTTCAACATGCCCTTACTCACCATATCATCCATACTTTCAAATCCACATACCCTCATCTTAATGCATGTGAGCCATAAACAAGGGTTTTTGCATACATCAAATTCTATTTAATTCAACTAACTCTAGATCATTTCCTGTAGTAGCACATATCCCATATGAACTCTAGAACTGGTACAAATTGATTTTCTCAAAGTTAATTACACAAAAGCTTGCAAAAATAACATTTTCACCAAATTTGGAGGCTAAAAAATTATTAAAAATTAGACAAAATATGTTTGATCGAAAACTCTTAATAGTATTCAACATATAATATAGGGAAATTTTAGAAAAATTTTGGTTTCGAAACAACAATAATACGGTCATTCAAATCAGCTTTGAAAATTGCTTTATTTTGCTTGGTTTCTTAAGGAAATATTACATTCACTAAAATTTTTTACAATATGATATTTTTCCCTAAAAGTACTTGCAAAAGTACTTCAAAATAAATTTTCACATAATTTTTGAAATTAAATTATTATTTTTACTAAATTTGGAAAAATCGGATTAACTAATCGGAGAACTACTATTTGGCCACCACCATCCTTCATCACCTTATTAGTAGCCTTGGCCACTGCCACCTCTATGCCCAGTGGTGGTGGTTTGCTTCTAAAAACACTCTACACCCGTATTCACAAAAATAGCTCGGTTGTGCGATTTTCGTTTATAATTTTTCTAAAATATTTTTTTCACTTTTCTTCTTGTTTCTAAAATTTCTTCAGATTCCTAAGTCTCTTAAGAGTTTCTAGAGAGTTTGTTGATGATGATTTCTAGGTGGTAAGTTGTAAAATGTACATTTTCTCTCTGCTAATGCTTAATATACTAATTCCATGATCCTTGTCTAAGTGTCTTAAGTTAAATTTCCACTCCCACAGTTGTCCATGCATGTGCTATGCCTCATTCCATTTTAATTTTGGTAGTTTTGCAATTATTTCTAATTTTTATTATCACTTTTCTTGTATATTTTTAGTTAATTACATGGATTTTCGGGTATGTAGTTATATATAATAATCACCCCCCTGAAGTCACAGAGTCGTAACAGTCGTGCTGTATAAACCATTCTATGATAGTAACTGGCCTCACAGTATCTACTATAGACATGATCTACACAAGACGTCGACGACTCCTCGCTTTGAAGTGAACAGTTCAATTAAGAGGTTAGTTAAAGTTACAGTAATTATCAAGAATTTCAGATCAACATACATAATTATATGTACATTCCACATAACTTCCCAGGAAACTCTACATTAACATAACAGTTAACTAATTTACATAACAACTATCAGTCTTTCATTCTTAAGCTATAAAGGACACTCTAGTTATGCATCCACTACTAAAGCGAATTGATCCTTATACCCTAGGCTTCAAAAGAACTAACCTCTAGATAGTTGTAGGACGGCATAATACTCGAAGTATTCAGAAATTAAGACTTGCAAAATGATCTATACGGATATGAGCAACTACATCTCAGTAAGTTGAATTAGAGACTCATGAATCTATACATACATAAACAAGATTATCAAGCAATTATTTTCATGCAATGCAACAAGCAAGTATCATGACATAACGTAATCCGGTCCGTTGCGAAATTAGAGAAATTTCACCCACTTTAATCCAGGTTGAGGAGTTTTCATGTTATGCAACAACTCATAACCAAACTCAAGTTGTGAAATAGAGACATTGCTCCTCCTAAGACTATCCTTCAAACCAATGTCCTCATCCTTACCGCGACCTCTTCTCTTGTCACTTAGTTTGGCTAAGGATGAGGAAAAGACCAATTGCTATCTAGCGCTATCTTTATCGAAAGAGTCGGTGTTTGGTTAGAGCATCCTAGTGATCCTTTAAAGGATTGCAATGCATGACAATTTAGGTCATTAGAGTTGAATAAGATTAAATTCTATTTAAGGTGTTTAAACAATTTCACACCAATTCAGTCATAATACAAAATTAATCACATTAAAAATTTCAACACGAATTCAAATACTCGAACACATGCATAAACTACTTACAATAATAATCATACACAATCCTAAGTCTCCGAGTATCATAAAATAATACTCTAATACAGTAAGTTATAACCCAACTTGGAATTTTCAGTCACCCAATCACTTAATTACAAGTTGGTTCGTTTCTAGATATCCTATAACACAAATACGTCTTTTTAGTACTTATACTTTAATGATTCATATTCTAAGTTATAATTTAACTCATTTTTTCATGTATACCTATTATTTACTAATGATTTATTTTACTTTATTTCGGGGTTTCGTTTCTAAATTAGATTCCAGTTTTGATTCTACATTATCTTTGACTACAGAGAATCTTGAATATGCTCGAATCCTAATGTGAAATTAATCACATTAAGCTCGAGTATTTTAATATCATATTGGGTCTTAATTTAGTGTTTTAAACTGTTCGGTACACTCTAATTCTAATTAGGGTACTAGATTTACTTTCGATGTGAGAAAATCTTACATTTTTTATACAATTACCTAAAATTAAATTTTGTTTTAGATTTATTACATACTGATTTTTATTATTATATTATCTAAATAAACCTAATTTTCATATTTATTAAATTTCCAATTCTACATATTCTTAATTTCCTACAATTACTACATAATTCCTATATTAATTACACTTAACACTCCAAAGGCTAGGATTAAGTTTCCACATCAAAGATTAACATCTCTAAACATCTAATCACTATCTAAATTTGTAATTAATCACTTAATCACCTAATCAACCCAAAATTACCTAATTTTTCAATCATTTTAGGACTAAAAATTTACTTAAAAATTTCAAAAATTAAATTAAAAAAATGGCTTCATAGTATTATTCTATATTACTTAAGTATTCTATAGAAAAAATATGAGTTCCAAACTATACTCCTAAGCCTATTTAGTTCTAGTTCTAGTTCTAGTTCTAGTTCTAATTCTAATTCTAATTCTAATCATGCTTAGGTTTGCTTAATTTTTTAAGAACCCTATATTTTAATACGTAATTAAACTTAATCACTATTTTTTTCCTAAATCTACATATAATAAAACCTTAGAATAATAAATTTCATAATTTTCTAGGTAAAATAAATAATTTTAAGAAATTGTACAAAATCGGAACAGATGTGAGACTCACTTGGTCTGATGGCTTTTGAGCTTCCAACATTGGTCCAGGTGTATTGACCGGTCTAGGTGGTGGGTTTGGAGTTGGGTAGTGGTGGTGGCTCGATTCCAGGTGGTGGTGGTGTGTGGATTCGGTTTACTAGTCCTTACTACACAGATTTCCTTATTAGTTTCCTAAACCCTAATTTTCCTCTTTTAATTTTGGTGATCTTAATTTTTTCTAACTTCTAACTGTCAAAATGAGTTCTATAATTTTTCTTCCTATTTATAGGGCTTTGTAGTAATTATTATGCATTTAATTGGACAAGACATTGCCCAAATCCCTTAAATTTTGCCTTTTGTGTTATTTTTTTTTTTGGTTAATTTTTCTTCTTCACTTCTTGACTTGCCACAACCAAATCCAAGTCATTCCCTATTCCTTTGATTTTTTTTATTTTTTAATTAATTAATAATTTTCTTTAACTATTTAATAAGTTTTCAGCTAATTTAAATAATTTCGCGTATTTTTATCTATACGTAAATACATGTGGGGTACATGTGAACATTTCTAATTATTATTTAGATCATTCTATGAATTTTAGAATACATATAATCTATCTCTAGCAATTTATTAGCTATTAGATTACACTTTTCGCTTTTTTGATAATTAATAAGTATTATACTTAAAATTTAAAAATTTTATAGTCTCTTATTTTATTATTTATTTTCTTAAATTCAAGTTTACGGGGTCATTTTTATTAATATTTCTATCTATAGTTTATAATTTAGGTTTGATCGGATTCTTTAACCGACCGTCCTAAGCTTTATATATTAAGTTCAATCTTACAGTCATTTAGCTTAACTTTAGAGCTTATAGTATACGTACTATTTTTATATGTTATTTTATGTCACTTTATAATTTTGGGGTATAAATAATTTACATCTAAAGTTTAGTAAATTGTCATTACCTAAATCGCGTGTTTATAATGAGAATTACAATATAGTATAATTTAGTAAAATTAACTATTTTTAGCTATAATATTATTATTTTATTATATTTCTAAAATCCAGACTTACCACGTACCATCGTCTAATTCTTAGGATCTATACGTGAAGTATTACCCTATTTAATTAACTTCTACGTACGCTCTAAATTACTAATTTAGAATAATTAAGTGAAACTACGGGACTCACAATATATATGTAATATAGTAATACATTATAAATGCATATGTTAGAAATACAATAAATATAATAATTGCATTTAATTTGTTTATTTATAGAAAATTCATACACATGCAAAATTATTAATGATATCACAAATTATATCCTCAATTAGATTGCTTTTTTATTTGAGCCCTTAATATTTTATTTTTCCTATGCATGTCATAATATTATAAAGATAAAAGATTTATTAGTAACATTATAAAACTTTCTTTTTTTTAGGTTTATTACGTTAAAAGTTGACACATATCAATTGATAAGTTCATAATCATGAATTTAATAAAATAATTAACAAACGATGCAACCATGATGCATGTTTAAAAACTAAATACAACAATATAATAAAATTTAGAGCATAGCACAATTATTAAGTCACATTGCATATATGACCTACGGTTTAAGAAAAAAAAATCCAAAAACTAATTTGGAAAAAAGTTGTCTGAAAGGAAAGAAGAATGCATGTACTATACAATAATATATTATAAATGCATATGTTAAAAAAATGCATTAAATATGACACTTACATTTAATTTTCTTTGTTGAAGAAATGTAATACACTTTCAAAATAGTTAATGATATATTAATTGGGGATTTTTTCCAAAGCAAAGTAATTATTTAAGAGCTTATAAAAAATTGTTTAAGAGCACAATCCTCAATGTATTAGGTTTTATTTCAAAGGGAAAAAACTAGAAAGATTCTCAATCCTTGAATGTATTAGATTTTATTATAAGTCAAAAGAAGTAATAATAGTCAATTGACATATTACTAAGAGCAAGAGAGAGATATAGAAAAAAAAAAATTGTGAATTACTCACTTTACCCTTCATATTATTAAGCTAGAATTTAATATCATGTGATTTAATGATTATTTTCAATATGTTACAGAGATATTTGAAGGAATAATAAAAAGACTCCCTAATTCCTTTTTGTAATATAGATAAGATATATATATATATATATCTTATCTATAGATGATCTTAATATGTTTATAATGAAATACCAAATTTAATGCAAATTGATGTAATCATTGTAAGTAGTAATATAAGGACACCATAAAATAGTAATAAATAAATAGGTAAAAATAACTTCCTAAATTTTGATTTAGGTGTGGATTAACTCCCTAAACGTTTAAAGTGTAGATTGATCATTTAAAATTTTAAAATGTGGTCTTTGACCTCCTAAATTTTGATAAATTAGAAATATAAAAAACACTTCCTTTTTTAGTTAGAAAAAACCATGCTATGGTCAAAACTTAGGAGATTTTAAAGTACATTTTGATAAGTTTATGTGTTATTTTAAGGGGGGTTATTATTAGCCTATTGGGGATGTTTGCTAGTTTACCAAAGTTTAAGAAGTCAAAAATTACACTTTGAATATTTAGGGGTGTCAATTTACACCAAAATCAAAATTTAGGAGGATTATTTAAATTTTCCATAAAATAATAACAGTAACATCTATAAAAGATGTTATACATATGTAATAAAATTGGTTATTTTCAATATAAAGGTTAATGACAATTATATCCATGACGAAGTAATATTAGAAACTTGTGATGTAAAATAACAAATGATAAATCATATGAACTATTAATATATTTAATGGGCAAATTGAACAATAATGAAAATGACACTAAATGCTCTCTTTTGGTTTTGATATTATAGATAGTACAATATATATAATGATATATATATATATATCATGTATTTGCAATGTATTGTCATAATATATATTATATATCTACTACACTTTCATATTTGAAATCATGTGACATTATTATATATGTTATATATTACATGTAAATACCTAAATAACAAGTTACATAACGCTATATACAATATAGCATATATTTGTTATATTGCAATATGGAAAAACACACATATACATCAAATTATTGTATTGTTATTTATTATTTTAAGCAATAAAGATTCTTTATGAAGCTGCTATTATGTGTACCTAAAATGCAATTAAATGCTATATAGCTCTTTTAAATTATTTTGACATATTGCCAATATATCTTTTCATTGTTAGCATCTTTTTTTCCAATTATAGTATCATTTCATATCCACTTTTTTAATAATATCTTTTGATTATTTATAACCTTTCGTTTATTACTTATACCTATTAAAATTAAATATTGTTTTCTTTCAGTATTTATCAAGGGTATTCCAACATGGCATGGCCTAATGCAAGACATGATTACTAGTACGTAACATTACATCATTCATAAATGTAAAATCATATCAATAATTGCATAAAAATATTTAATAATATTATTTCTTAATGTAATAAAGTTGATATGTGTGGATTGATCAATAATATTGACAAATAAAAGTTGTTCTTGTGATATTAAATTACTAGTATGTTGTTTAATATGCAAAATATTAATTTACTATGCAAGATAATGTATATTAAAAATAATTTTTTTCATGATATTAACTTATTTGTATGTTTGTTTAAAGTGTAAAATAGTGTTATACATAATCACTATTTAAGAAAACATATACCGAAAGGAGTTTCAGTGTTATTAGATTTTCAACATATAAGCATATAACGTCTATATCTATTAATTAAAAAAAAAAAAAGTGAGGGCGTTCTAATCTTACTCTACTATATAAATTAATGTTGTGTTTACTAATAAATTTTATGAAGTTTTAAATTTCTAAGGATAATTAAATGGTATTTTATGGTAAAAACTATTTTGAGAAGAAAATAGTAAAATAAAAAACGGAAAGAAAGATGCAAATGGATAGGAAATTAAATTGGAAAAGAAAAGTGTTGGTTTGATTTTTATTCTAGACCTGCCATTACATGTTCAAAACCAAAGGTGATTTTACCATGTACTAACAATTGACTACAAAATAGAACTTGCTCCTAAAGTTTATTGAAGGTTTGCATTATCAGTATTTAGGATAATGATAAAAACAAATATAACAATATTTGAAAAATTCTTTACAACACATAACAATAAAAAACAAAATCTATCAATATTTGAAAGTTCGTTATATCATAAAATAATAATAAAAAAACAAATCTATCCATAAATTGGATATTTTATAAAGATTAAAACGGTTAAATCTTATTGGTCAAGCCGACTTACTAACCATCGAATCTCATGTTAATCTTTTACAAATCCTATGTTCTCGGTGCAGCTTATTACCTTTGACGACAAAAATATCTAAGACTTCACTCTTCCACTTGCACTTCGGACTCTCTTTCCTTTTTCTCGCTTTGTCTATAAATATGAGCGTAGTCAAACTTGGTTTCACAATCTCATACTCCCAGGAAAGAGACAGAGAAGGGGAATAAAGTTCCGTGCACTTTTCTCATTTATTAATAAAAAACGACAGAAAAGATGGAGCGAAGCAATACTGGTGGGGGTTGGACCCCTTGGGATGGCTGGTTTGCAGAACCGGGATTACAAAAGTGCCTTGCAGAAATCCGGGGCGGCGCACAATCCTCTAATATGGCTTCGTCTTGTGATGGTGATCGCGTCGGCACTAACCATTATTATAAGACAAACCCTTTTGATGTTTATGATCGAATTTCTGTTGGGTTTGGGAATTTGGGTGTGCAAAATCATAATGACATTGGAAATTCATCAAGAACCCTTCGTATTGGAGAGAGTAATAATCTTTGGAATTATCGTCTATATCCGTCTGTCAATTCCACCGATCGCGATAAAACAACTAGTGGTGAAAACAAAGAAAACAAGTTATTTGACTTGGCTACGAGGATCTATGAAATCGAAAAGGAGATTGCGACGATTCGATCGTTCATGAGCGATTTACTCCAAAATAATATAGGAGATCTTAGCTCACAAGAATTGTTTCTAATTATCTTGAACGTGCAACCCGACCTTGTAGAGATGTCTGTTGATGAACATGGGTGAGTCAATCCTTTTGCGTATCTCAAACGGTATAATTTTATTCTATAGTTAAAATTTTTTTATACTTATATAATCTTGTATTTTTCTGACAGGTATCGTTTTGTCTCACTGTTAGTGAATCGTACTACCGAGTCTGATTCACAATGTAAGATCATGGAGGGGCTACTTCACGGTGTAGTCATGTTGATGAAAAATTCAAGAGGTGGACAAATAATTAACCAATGCACAAGAAAATTTCATGGTGGGGCCAAGGTAATTTGGAGCAATTTAAATCATTGTACTCAGCAAGTAATTAATTATTGCGTGCTCTTATTATTTTCTTTTTTCTAATTCCTTCTTAGTTTCATGGGCTTTTTCGTTCTCTTTTAGTTGTTATATAATAGATATATAACAAAACTTGATAAATTTATTTTTTTTAATGATTATAATATAACGTAAAATAATTTAATAAGGTAATGATTAATTCTTTTACAAATTTTTACAAATACTACATAAGAATACCATTATAGAGTTTTTGACCTACCCGAGTCACTATTAAGATATATATATATTGCCCAAAGAATAGAAAAAAGAAAAAGGAAAGAGAAAAGTTGTTGACTTTATATATGTGAAAAATTTTATTTTCGATCTACCAATCTTTTTAAATATTTCATGATTACTTGTATCTTGCTGAACGTTAATTCTTGGTATATATCTTTTTAATAATAATTCTAATTATCCATTTGTGCCCCTGTATTAACATATATATATATATGTGTGTGTGTATATGTATGTATATACATATGTATGAAAGACGAATTGTGCTTGCAGTACGTTGCCAACAAATAAAGAGATTTGAAACTACATTTGATAATATAGAAAGATTTAATTTGTTTTAATCCCATCTCTGCTATATTTGTATTCCTTGAAGAATAGTTATCAAAAACTATATATCATGTGGTATGGAATACAATAAGTATTATATTATATTTAGTAATTCTAATCAATCATAAAAAAGAAAAGAGCATTTTTTTTTTATTTTAACTTTTATTACAAGGAATAATAGTTACCTTTGCAATACATGAAAAAATCAACTAATATAACACCATACTATGAATTGTATTAGAAATTAGTATTAGTAACTTCTAATGTTATGAAACAATACTTTTGCAAAATACTTTATTGTCAATCTATTGTTTTATATATAAATGTTGTTTTTACTTTTCTTTTCCTCCAAAATCCCCTAATTAGCAAAAGGTATTACATTTTATGGGTTATTAAGAATCATCACCTGTGTCTCTTGGATTTACTGTCTTCATCATGTATTTAATTTTCGTTGTTTGATTTACATTTTATGTTGTAGCTCCTCTGCGAAGAGATAGCAAAGCATATTAGTATACTGGCAAAGGACCAAGTTGGATACAGCCAGATTATTAGTCTCGTCGAAGATCCTAGAGGGAGATGTAAGGATTGCATATTGATGCAGATATCAGAAAATGCTTTAACTCTAGCGCAAGATCAGTATGGGTATGCATCCAAAATTATTATTTCATTTACTAATTACCAATAGAAAACAAGAATTTTTAACATGTTACTTATACAAAAGTTTACTCAAAAAGTGATTGATTTAAATATTCCAGCTATGATTATCAATATTTTAGCACGATTGAAGGGGTATTATTCCCTTCTCTCTTTGAGTAAATATGGAAGCCATGTAGTGGAGAAATGCTTGAATATGTCACAAGCAGGACAAGCAAAGGAAATCGTCCAGGAGTTGCTCCAAAGCCCAGACATCTCAATACTGCTTTCGGATAGTTACGGAAACTTTGTGATTCAACGTATTTGGGAAGTTTCAAAGGTTCGATTATTACAGTACGTGCGTTTTTTACTATTTCCTTAAACGTTAGAAGTGAGATAAGATAATCAATAATCCATCACACTTACCAAATTTTCCTAACAATAGCTTTAATAGGACCTTGTTTTCCTTGTTAACTATGCATGTTCTAAACATAACCATCGAAATTAAAGCTAAATGAGGTTGTCCTGTTCAATATCTTGCAGCTTTGGGAGTGCATCCATGAAGAGCTCGCGCTTCTAATTCAGAAACATGCTTCGGAGTTGCGTCATAGTCTACATGGTAGAAATGTACTTGAAAAGCTTAAAGATTGTCGGGAAAGACGCTGTCGACATGCACTTCAATAGACAAATGGTTAGAGATTAAATTTGGCTTAGGTTTTCTTAAACTGAACTTTAATATTCAGTTAAAGTTAAATTTATTTCGTTTACATTTGAAACACCTCAATTAAGTTAGTAATTTAATTAAATCGACATGTACTTTAATTGACAAATAGTTAGAGATTAAATTTGGCTTAGCTTTTCTTAAATTGAACTTTAATATCCAGTCAAATTTAAGTTTATTTTGTTTGCATTTGAAACACCTAAGTTAAGTTGGTAATTTAATTAAATCGTAAAATTATTTAAATTCATATCGTTAGATACTGGTTCCTAATAGATAATTTCTCAATTTAGTTAACTTTAAATAACTCCGAATTCATTCTAAAGTATACTTTATAGTAAATATGTCTAAATTAAGGTTCCGATTCTATTTTACGTACGCGTTAAATAGTTTAAATTTCATTTTACGTATAAAGATTAATTATTACGATATTTTTATATGACTTATTTTCCTAAATACTACGTATATATATATATATATTCTTATTCTAATCAATTCTTTATTTTTCCTTTTCGATATAAACCCACTCTGGATTTTTTATTTTTTATTTTTTAATTTGGTCTTCTATCCACCGTAGATTTGGTGTTCATTAAGTATTCTTGTCTCGACTATATATTCTACGAGTTGACACGATCATATTTTCGGTATTGTGTATGTATCATATTATTTTTATTTTGATTTATTATTGCAAAAAAAATAATTATTTTTGTTGATAGTAGATTTCTATTATAAATTGATTTATTTGTTATATTGTATTATTATTTTATATAAAAGTTATTATTATAAATTATGTCACATGTGGTATTATCGTATATATCATTATTATATTATTTCCAAATCTCGTTTAGACAAATGAATTGATTTGATTAATTTTATATGAACTTTTGCACAAATTAAGTAGATGTAATAATAAGTAACGAAAAATAGATAAATAGATTCATAAGTAACTTTTAGGTCAAACCTAGTTACCAAGTATTGAAGGTTAATGTGTATACTTGTTTTTCATATGGATTTGTGCTAGTTATCAAGTTCAAGTTCTCCTTGAATGTGTGGTTAGAACTAATCGATAGGGGACTTAAAATTGTGGATTCTAGTTAATTGTCAGGTTCTTAGATTTGGGTTTTATGGTTAGTTCAAACTTTGTTTTTGGTTCAGATTCCGCTTTCCAAATACATGGGGTTTAGTTGTTGCTTGTGTTTGACAGGAATTAGTAATCAAATCGGACTAAATTTATATTCGACCTAATTAATTTGGTTTACTGATTTTGCTTGACCTGCTCATTATAAGGGCCTGTAGTAGCAGTTCCCTAGAGGAGCAACCACTGATCATATGCGAGATTTCTCTAGTAAACTTTTATATAGGATGACGTAGCTAGATATAAGGTATTGGTCTATGGACTCTGAACTCTAGGTATAAAGGACTTAAAGAAACATTTATATTATATCCACCTATATATGTGGACACAGAACATGTGTAGCGAGGTTATGAGTACCCCTTTAATGATTGTTGGCTTAAATTAAAAATAACTAAACTGTAGTTTGTTTATATGTTATTACAGTTGCATTATATGCATGTGTATGTTTTGAGCTTGACATTCGTATGCGTTTGTGCACCCGTACTGGGCTTCGACTCACTCTTTTATTTTTATAGTTGCAGGTTGATTTAATAAGTTGCGATAAGTGTAGAAATTGCTATCATCGAGTTGGGAAAGAGAGGCGCTTGGCTCGGTATATTATAGAAGATCAAGATCTAGTTATTTAATATGTTTGAGGCTAAAGTGACTTACCTATGAGTCACTTGAATTTACGTGTTTGGAGATTTGTTGTTTTGTACCCGTTAAGCAATTATTACAAGTGATTTTGGAGATTATAGTTGGTTTTAGAGTCTTAATGTGATCCTGATAGGTGGGGATATGTGGCGAGTTGTAGTGCCCTCGAATTCTGGGGCATTACAACATCCCTTCCTGAATGTCAAATCTCAAATCACTTTGCCTTTAATAAAGCTTAGATCCTAGTAGATATTCATAATGCACTGAATAAAAAAATTAATCAATCTTTTCAAAGAACGCTAAGACGAAACTACTTATATATAAGCCTTGTTATATTTAGAACCTTGTGTATTAAACAATGCCTAATATAAGCTTCCCTAATACTCTATGTTCGGCAAGGGAAAAATAATTGTATTTACTCTATGAATATGGAGTATTTGTAGGGGGAAAAATGCTTTACATTTCTATTACATCTTATGGGTGAGTTGTTTTCATGAGATGGAAATTATAGTACTTATTAAAACGAGCTTAATTGATTGAAACTCAAGCATGTTCAGTTCTACTTCAAGTTAAGCTCAACCTTGATATCTTATGATTTTAACTTAATTCATTAACAAAAATAAATTATAATTCACTTAAGTTATACTAAAGATAAAAATGGTTTTTTTCCCCTCTTATACTAAAGATAAAATTGATATTTTATTTTTCCCTCCATTAGGATAGTTTTGTTTGATTATTTGTTTGGTTACTCTCTCATGGAGCAATTATACAAAGACAAAACCAAGAGACATATCTACCGTCCATGATAAAATAGTACTTCTTTCTCGGTGGTTATTTAAATACTGTTCTCTAACCTACTTCCAACACTTAGCCCGCTTTCACATACTTCACATTTATATATCTCTAAATTCATACTCTTATCTAGAACACATCCTAAAACATCCTTAAAAAAAAAAAAAAAAATAAGGGTTAAATCAATGAAATAATAAAACAGAACTTAATTTAGCAAGTCTAGAAAAATGGACTAAGACGTTCAAGAAAATCTAATTTTTCATTAAACCAATACAGTTGGGAAGTTTACTATTAAGAAGTATTATTGTACCGTGATGCTTTATTTAGTTCCGATATAATTTATATTGATTGTTTATTTCACATTATAGTTAATTTAACATAGTATATTTATCATTAGTATTTTATTTATTACTTCCATAGTCCACTTTTAATTATATTATTTGTAAAGTTGTAATTATTCTATTGTCTACCAATACGATTTATTGTAATACCTTCTTTCCACCCTTATTCCTGGAAAATTCATTCCATCATTTTATGTTATTCCACTCCATTATAAAAGCTTGTCTTAATTTTTCAAGAAATCTAAGGGTGAAAGCCATCAAATAATAAAAGAGAATTTAATTTAAGTTCAGAAAAATAAATTAAAATTTTCAAGAAAATCAAGTTTTCTTTCAAATCACAGATACATGAACAAAAAGAAACCTTAAAATTTCTTTTAGCTGCCACCCAAACATGTTGTCCGTTTTATCAGCTCACCCTTCTTGTATTTTTATTGGCTGCTTTTGTATTATCTTTCTCAGCCCCTAGACAAATTTGGTCTCTCTTTGTGAATTCACTCACCAACACCCAAATTAATATTATATTTAAAAAGAAAATCCTTAAAATAGAGCTCTTTAAAAAATAATCTTAAAAATACCACACTTAAAATTGATTATTTAAAATGTGTTGAAATTGACTTTTGAAATGCTGAATATCTAAATTTTAATATAAAGCTAATTTTATTATTTCTAGAAAAACAAGCTTTTAAAAAACTGATATTTATTTAATTATATCTCATAAATCTTTATGTTAGGTTTACACCATTTTAATTTATATTATTATGTTAAAATTAATCAAAATTGGCTTTTCAAAACCCAATTTTAGGTTTTCTTCTTAAAATTACCTTTTCTAAATGAAATTTTAATTTAGAAAAACTGATTTTAAGTATGATATTTTCAAGATTATTTTTTAAAATTTATTTTAACAATTATTTTTAAAAAGTACTATATTATTTTTCTCTTCCCCACATGACCTTTGAATCTTTTCTCTCCATGTCAAGAATTTTGTTTTCATCCTGTCCCCTTCGTTTCTTCCTCGACTATCCTTGCTAATTTTCCTCCCTTTTGTTCTAACCATTGCTGTGGCCAAACCCTGTTACATTCATCAAAGTTTTTGTTGGAGTGTATTTTGAAAGAAGAATGCCAATCTTCTTAACTCCACCCTAACAAGGGTCGTTCAACATTTATTGTGTTCAACCTTGAGCTTCTCATTCTTATACAATCATTTAGATATCAGAGTAAGAATGCAACCGAGATAGGTTTTATGATACCCAATACATCCATATAGGGTTTGATTTTCAAAAACCCTATAAAAACCCTTTATCTTCCCATAATCTAACCCTATAGGGTTTTTGACCTTATAGGTTCAAGTTTTTATAACATTTAAAAGATTCTATAAGGATAGGTTTTTTAGAGTTTATATGAGATTAAGAAGAGAAGAAGTTAAATAGAACTGAGATTATATTTATTGACTTACACCATAATAAAAATTGAGAATTAAATATATTATGTAACGTGAAAATTATATAAAATATGCATATTGCATAAGTTAAAGTAAATATTTTTATTAATACATATATTTTTATTAGGTTAGATTTCCTATTGGTTTTCTTATAATCTCAAAACCTAATCCTAAACTCTACAAAATAATACTTTATAGGATTTTTATAGGGTTTTACGGGTTAGATATCCTTTAATTACCCTCCTTGCATCCCGGGGAGTTTTAATACCTCAGTCCGAAGCTAAATTCTGAGTACAAATGAATGGAACGTCTCTTTTCCATGCTTTGTCTTTGTTTGTTGAAGGAGCTGAAGTGAGGTGCCCTGTTATTGTGTATTTCCCTTTCTCCAGCGACGTTGTGCTGTGCCCTTTCTCCTTTGATCCTCGACTTCGTTTTCCAATAACGATGTATGGGGAATGATTTTACTGGTGGGAATTATGAAAATTGATGATGGATTTTTCTTTCCCTTTTCGATCACAATTCTGACAACCATCTTCTGCCTAGCAATGTTTACGTGGTAATGTTCCGCCGTTCCTCCGTATCTAACCACTACTCTCGCTTCGGTCTTCGATATCTTATTTTCAGGTGGGGTCACTTGACAATTTCATTTTGTTGACTCGGTTTGCTTGCTCCGTCCCCGACTTTCGTCTGATGAGTTCGCTGAGTTGGTTCGGTCCATTTTCACCTTGCTTTGGTCACTTTGCTAATATTCTATTTTAATTATCCTTTCATCTTTGTTTTGTGCTGTCCGGTCGAACTCCAACTGACTTGTTCTCCGGTTTCCAATCTCCATTCCAAACTTCGATCAGGTGAGTCGACTCAGCATTTTTCTTTTCCCTCCTCATTAACTTTGCCTTGTTATTCCATTCTGTTGTTAATCTTTTTACAATGTATTATTGTAAATCTGTATTTTGTTGTTAAAGGAGATTTGTTATACGATGATTGATGATAAACTACTATTTTACTAATATTCTTACTATTACATATTTGGTAGTAACCGAATCAACCATAATATATTATACATATCCTATACATTCAATAATCCATTGATTTTCGCTATTTGTTAAAATTTCAATTTCCATTTGACAATAAAGAGAATCTATTGGTTTCGTAAGTACAAGGGGAAGATTGATTCCTATTTCTTATTTCCGATTTCCGCGACTTGTTGTATTATCCGTTTATATGCAATGATTTTAACTTATCTAATAAGCACTCTATTTAATTTATCATAGCTATTATCATAATAAGTTTTAATGATTTAAGATACTAATAATTATTGTTTCATGAATGGGAATCGAATCGGCACACTTTGAATAAGAATCGGTACACTTTGAAAAGCTTAAGGATTGGCGGCAAAGACGCTGTCCAGATGTCCTTCAATGGATAAATAGTTTGAGATTAAATTTGGCTTAGCTTTTCTTAAATCGAACTTTGGCAAATATTCAGTCAAATTTATTTCATCTACATCCCTCCCTGAATGTCAAATCTCAAATCACTTTGCCCTTAATAAAGCTTAGATCCTAGTAGATATTCATAATGCACTGAATAAAAAATTAATGAATCTTTTTAGAGAATGATAAGAGGAAACTGCTTATATATAAACCTTGTTATATTTAGAACGCTATGTATTAAATAATGCCTAATATAAGCTTTCCTAATGAGCTAATATGCACAAGAATATCAAATGAATTAAAAGTGTGTGAAATATTTTTTCTAAGATCTTATCATTTGTAGCACACTTGCTCATAAATTTCATTTATAAATGTAAAGTAAATTCTTTTAGCAAATATTATATGTTCTTGAGGGGAAAATAATTGCATTTACTTTATGAATATTGAATATTTATAGAGAAGCAAAAAATTGCTTGGCATTTCTATTACATCTTATGGGTTGTTTACTTTCACAAGATGAAAATTATAGTACCTACTTAAACAAGTCACATAATTCAAATTCAAGCATGTTCAATTCTACATCAAGTTAAACTTAACCTCAGCATCATATCATTTCAACTTATGGGTTGTTTACTTTCACAAGATGAAAATTATAGTACGTACTTAAACAAGTCACATAATTCAAATTCAAGCATGTTCAATTCTACATCAAGTTAAACTTAACCTCAGCATCATATCATTTCAACTTAATTCATTAACAACACTAAACTGTAATTCACTTAAATTACATTAATGATAAAAATGGTATTTTTCCCTCCGTTAGGACAATTTCATTTGATTATTTATTTGGTTATTCTCCCATGGAGCAATTACACAAAGACAAAACCAAGAGACATGTTTACCATCCATGACAAAATAATACTTCTTTTCTCTATGGTAATTTAAATGCTATTCTCTAACCTATTTTCAATGTTTTCCCCACCATGTACTTCACATTTATATACCTTTAAACTCATAATCTTATAAACACCTAGAACGCATCCATACATTGTTTTATAGGAAGTGTAGAAATGTTATCTACGAGTTTCATTAAAGAGGCTAGGCTCATCAAAATTTGTGTGGGCTAATAAATTATTATTGTCTAAAGAAGTCTATAACATGATACAAAATGAATGTACTAATTAAGTTAGACTAGAAGGAGCTTAGACCATGCTAAAAGTTTGAAAGCCCTAAGAAGGATGGAGATTAACAAATCAGATGGTCAATGATATATCAAGTGTTTTAAGCAAGAAGATCAAGATAGTAAAAAAAAAATAACTATGACCGTAAATGATTAGTGTTGTTAAATCCAGATTGACCTATACGATTCAACTCGATTTGACTTAACCTAACCATAAAGTTAGTTCAGTTGGACCCTTAGTGAACCCTAGACTAACATCGATTAAACTAGAATTGAACCCGATTCTATCCTTTTAACCTTGACCCTTTCATATGCATGGGTCGACTACTCAAGCTAAATTTGACAACATTATAAATAACATTTGAAGATAACAAGAATAAGGATAAATTATTGAATCTAGCCCAATAAATCCTTTGAAACGCATTAACTCCATAAAATTTCACTCTTAAAATAATATTAGTACAAAAACTATGGCTAAGATTAAAGTGAAAGATTGGATTAAAAATCAAGATTAGACTTCCACAATGTAAATCTTCGATTTAAATTTGTCATATTTATAAGTCGTTAGGAAAAAAAGAACAAGTTAAGTGTTACGTGGTTAACCTCAAACATTAAGAAGTTGAAATTTAAGTGAAAGTGAAAATTTGTGATTGACAATCAATTTAACCCCTTCTCTCTTACCTCATTTGTTCATTAGGACTAATAATCTTAGCTTTCAATGTCATAGGGAATCAGAATTCCCTACCAAATAGTAAATCAAGTAGTATCTACATCTAAACTCATTGAGAATAAACTATACTCATATATGGGCATAGATCCTCTTGCGAAGATTGCTAAAGGGATTCTCATATGCTTAAATCCCTAGCCCATTCAATACCTTAGCAACTACTTGGAAAACAATATGGGGGTGAGCAAAAAACCCATGGGCTTAGTAAGTAATAGGAGACTTACTTTATACCATAACACAACAACAATTAATGTTATCGATCAATTTAATGCATGAGTATGCAACATTACAAATGGTCCTTTGATAATCATGTGAAGTTAAGGATATAATCCTTCCTTAACTTAGGTTAGAGATAGACATCTAAGCCTAAGTCTCTAATCTTGATCGAAAACCATCCTTATGATGACTTACTATTTGGGTTGTTACTCTTCATGGAAATCCGTCTTAATAGTCATCAGCTTGCTAGATTGTTCCCTTGCCTAACATTCGCAGATCTTTTTATGGGCTAAAATAGTAGTAAGCATAGGCTCTACATATACCCTACCATGACTATCAGAGAGAGTTAAGTAGTCATTAGTATGCATTATATTGTGTATGTTTCGATTAAAAGTCTTTATCCTAACCGTATTATTACCAGTTATTGGTAACAAAACAATATATCACATATGCCTAGTATCTGTAAGCCCTAAAGTTAAGCTAAGTGACCATAGGTTTGAACTTAAAACCCAAGGTTTAGGGCGATCGGTTAATGGATCCGATGAAACCCAAATTATAAACTAATAAGAGAAATATTAGTAAAAATGACCCCGTAAACTTGAATTAAAAAAAATAAGTAATAAAATAGGAGACTATAAAATTTTCAAATTTTAAGCATAATAAATACTAATTACCGAAAAGTGTAATCGAATAACTAATAAATTACTAAAGATGGATTATATGTATACTAAAAATTTTAGAATAACCAAAATAACAATTAGGAATGTTCACATGTACCCCATATGTATTCACGTGTAAATAAAAATACGCGAAATTACTTAAATTGTCCAAAAACTAAGTAAATAATTAAAGAAAATTATAAATTAATTATGAAAAAAATAAAAAAAATCAAAAGAGGCTAGAATAATCCAAATCAAGTCGTGGCAGGTCAAGATCTGTAAAAGAAAAATCAATCAATTAAAATTAGACAATATAAAAGCCAAAAATTAAGGAAATTGGGCAAAGTCTTGTCTAATTAATATATAATAATTACAAAAAATCGTCTATAAATAGGGGAAAAATTTCTAGAAGTTATTTGGACAGTTTAGCATTAGGGAAAAATAGGAAAACTGAAAAAATGGAGAGAAAATCCAGAGAAAAAAAAAAAACAAGAAAAGGAAACTGTGCAAATTTCTTGTAGTGAGAGAAACTCACACCTCACCATCACCTGGGATCGAGCTACCACCACCACACCACTCTAGCCCCACCGTCTAGGCCGACTGACAGTCTTGGACCAAGTTTGGATGGCCAGGAAGCTTCGAACTGGTTAGTCTCTTAAATTTTCCGATTTTGAATGATTTTGTAAAATTAGTTATTTTGCCCAGAAATTTATGAAACTTGTTATTTTGAGGTTTTATTGTATGTAGATTTAGGGAAAAATATTGATTTAGTTTAATTACGTCTGAAAATATAGAGTTCTTAACAAATTAGTCAAAACCGAGCATGATTAGAACGAAAAATAAATAGGCTTAGGAGTGTAGTTTGGAGCTCAATTTTTTTTTTTGTAGGATGCTCATATGATATAGAACAGTGCTATGAAGTCATTTTTTTAAAATTAATTTTCAAAAATTTTAAGTTAATTTTTAGCCCTAAAATGATGGAAAAATTGTGTGATTTTAGGTTAATTATGTAATTAAGATGTTAATTACTAATTTAGATATTAATTAAATGTTTAGAGATGTTAATCTCTGATGTGGAACCCTAATCCTAGCCTTTGAAGTATTAAGGATGGTTAATTTAGGAAATTAGATAATTAATATAAGAAATTAGTAATATATGAAATTGTAAATTAATAAATTTAAAAAATTAGGATTATTTAGATAATATTATAATAGAAATCAGAAAAATAATAAATCTGAAATAACATTTAATTTTAAGTAAATGTCTCAAAATGTAAGATTTTCACATATTGGGAATAAATCCGATACCTCAATTAGGGTTAGCGTGTACCGAATAGTTTAGAATACCAAATTAAGACCCAATAGGATATTTAGACACTCAAGCTTAATGTGATTAATTTTGCATTAAGATTTGAGCATATTTAAGGCTTAAGAATCAAAATTTAAAATCTAATTTAGAATTCAAACCCCGAAATAGAGTATAACGAATCATTAGGACGTAATGGGTATACACGAAAAAATGAGTTAAAATATAACTTAGAATATGAAATCATAAATTATAAGTACTAAAAAGACCTATTTGTATTATAGGATATCTAGAGACACATCGGCTTACGATTAAGGGATCGAGTGATCGAGTAATTCCAAGTAAGTTGGGTTATTGCTTATTGTAATAGAGTACTAGTTTTGTAGTACTCGGAGACTTAGGCTTGTATATGATTGTGATTATAATTAGTTTACGCATATGTTTGATGTATCTGAATTAGTGTTGAATTTATGATGTGAGTGATTTTGTGACTGACTGAATTGGTATGAAATTGTTTGAATACCCTAAATTAAATTTAATCTTATTCGACCCTAATAACCGAAAATGTCATACATTGCAACTCGTTAGGGGATCATAGGATTCTCCAACCAAATACCGACCCCTTCGAAAGGGATAACGCAGGATTGCAAAATGGTCCCTTCTTCATCCTTAGTCGAACTAAGTGACAGGAGAGGAGGTCGTGGCGAGGGTGAAGTCAATGGTTCGAAGGTAGTTGCGGGAGGAGCGAAGTCTCCATTGCACAAGCCTGGGTTTGGTTGTGAGCTACTGCATAACACGGAAACTCCTCAACCCGAATTGGAGCGGGTGAAATTTCTCTGATTTCACAACGGATCAGACTATATTGTGCAATGACACTTGATTGTTGCATTGCATGAAAATAATTGCTTGATAACCCTGTTTGTGCTTGTATGTATTCATTAGTCTCCAATTCAACTTACTGAGCTGTAGTTGCTCATACCCTTATAGATCCTTTTGCAGGTTCTGATTTCTGAACATTTCAAGTACTATGACGCCCTACAATTACCCAGAGGTTAGTCCTTTTGAAGCCAAGGGTATAAGGATCAAGTTAATTAGTATAATGTGTAACTAGAGTGACCATGTAATTAGGGATGAAAGACTGATAGTTATTATGTAATCTAGTGAATTGTTATGTTTATGTAAAACTTCCTAGGAAGCTTTGTGGACTTATATATATAATTATACATGTTATTAGAAATTTACACTATTTATTATAATTGTAATTTAATTGTTAATTGGACTGTTTACTTCAAAGCGAGGAGTCGTCGACGCCTTGTGTAGATCATGTTTATGGTAGGCACTGTGAGGCCAGTTACTATCATAGAATGGTTTACACGGTGGGACTGTTGCAACTCTGCGACTTTGGGGCGTAAATATAAATGATACTTATTTAGTGAAGAAAGTTTAGATACATGCATAGCTCAATATGTCATTTTATGTTAAGATATAAGTGTGAGTATAAGTAGAGAAGATTCATTAACTTAATACCTTGAGGTTTTGGGTTAAATATGGTATCAAGTCTATAAGTCTATTCCTTCAAATTTTTTCTCTCCATTATTAACGCTTCCTTTCTCCCTAACAAATGGTATTAGAATCGATGGTCCGGTTGGGATGAGATGGAATGAATGCAGTGATCTATCTCCCATGAGTGGCTCATCTCATGTGCAAAGAAAAGTTATGTAATGGTAACTCAAATAAAGCTCATGATATAAGGTGACCAATGGGTTGCAAGCCATTCATGATATGAGCTTGGTAGAGTTAATTGATAACCTCAGTATAATCGCAAACGGTTTTTACTTAAAGGAGAGCAAGATGTAAGCCTAATGAGGATGAGACTCACTCAAGGGAGAAATTATTAGGATTTGAAAGTGAACAAGTTAAGAAAAGAAATCCCACATTGAAAGGATAGGTTTTGAGTTATATATAGTGTCAAGTTTATGAGTCTATTCTTTCAAAAGTTTTCTCCTCATTATTAATGCTCCCTTTCTCCCCAAGATACAAGTACCTATTTCCCCAACAATATCCCTCATAATATGTTTTTAGATTGCAACTACTTCTCATTTTGAACCATTATCATGAAACTTTTCTAAGTACTTTCATGTAATAAAGTTGGCATTAACATGTGCATTCTTATAACTCCAAGGACAACTACAATTGAAATTGAATCTTTTTAATTAGAATGTCTCCTCGTTATTAATTTTTTATGCGTAAAATTGCCAACCACACTTTTTAATAATTAATAAATCAAGAACAATAGGCTTATGTTTTGTTGAAAGTTGAAATCCATACATGAAAGAATTTTTAAATGTTTTACATAAACTAACCAAACAAACTAGAAAGCACGACACGGCTGTGCTGTACTCGTGTTGTTATGGAATTGGTCATGCTATGCTTGGATGGAAGAAGAGACCATGCTGGTTTACACAATTGTGCTTATGGTGGTATTGCATTTTTATGGTGAGAATTTTAATTACTTTAGAGAAAGTTATACAACCTATGTGACATGGTCATGTCTAGATTATTGGCATGGGTAAAACCTTAAGTGGTCCCTTTGTGTTAAGAATAGACATATAGGTGTTGCAAGTTAGAAGGAGGCATAGACAAAGAGCTATGGGTTTAGAGACATAAAGGGATTAGCATCCTAACCCTTTTTCTTCTTCTTCTTCTTCTTTTTCTTTTCTTTCTTTTTTTTTTTTGTTCAATGTCTTAGTTTAATTGTTTTTAGTATTTGAGTATTGAACTCTATTTTTCTATCTAAAGAAGGGTTCTTTCTTTCTTTTATTTCAATATATGTTTTCTAATTTATCACAATTTAATTACGTGAGCTTTCTTATCTTTAGATTGATATTTACCTAGATTGTGAATTCATTCTTTGATTTTGTGAATAGACATAGAGATATCCTATCATAAATAACTATGTGTAATTAAAAGAAATTAGGATAGAACTGAGAAATCGACTGCAATAGTTTTTTCTGAATTAAGGTAACATAACAATAGTTTCATATAATGTAATGCAATCTTAATATACACTACCAAAGAAGAGATTTCAATAGGTATGTTATAGATTACAAGTTAATTGAGAAGAGACTCTAATTAAATTAACTAACAATTCTCATGGTCCAATAGATTAAAAAAGGTTGATTATCACGTATAATCTAGAGGAAATCGATATTTGAATACTAAAGATTATGTGTTCTTATCAATCTTTATTTATTCTTTTTATTTCTTTTATGTTTTGATAGTTCTTTTTATTTTAATTATAATAAATCAGTTTAAATTACTTTTAGATTTAATTGATTATATAATTTTGCTTAATTGTTTAGTTAGATGATAGTAAAGAAGAGGAGTAATAGTAATTAAGGTTTATTAGTCTCTACGAAAACGACTTGGTAATTATGCATGATTATTGAAATTAATTGAAAAACTTGAAAATGAGTACGTATATATCATTACATAAGCATATTTAAAAATATTAGTTATTAAACTAATCATTGTAAACAATTAAAAGTTGACATGGGTCAATAGATCAATAGTGACAAATAAAAGTATTTGCTAGTATTTGTAAATCCCGTAAATTTAATTAGTTAAAAATAAAATTAAACCTTAATACTATAGATGACTTCATAAATTGTTAAAGTCAAGTAAGATACAAATTTAATAAATTATAAATTTTAATATATTATAAGTAATAAAAACCCTAAAATTTTGATTTAAATTTTAATCGCGTATAAAAACCCTAAATCTTATATATGCGTAAATACTAGAAATTCAACTCAAACTTGACTAAAACTCTAAAACTATAACTTTAAGCTTATAAAATGAATAAATATCACTTCATAGTGATATAATCGTAGTCAATTACAATTATTAAATAAATTACGTAAAACTTTTAAATAAAAAGTTAAAATAACTCGTAAAAATTATAATCGTAAAAATACCAATTAAATTGATAAATTTTCATAAAATTCCAAAATTAATTTGTAAATATTATTTTTTATTATTTTTTCGTGCAGCCCACGTTCATATTTTCCCTTCCAGGTGTTAAATTTATGAACATAACACTAAGTGAAATGATTAGTTGTCTTATCCATTTAATGCTTTGATTTCCTTATATTTGTTCTTCTCTTCTTAGTATTAATTGCTCCCTTTTTCTTGCTGGACTGTTCATCGTGCCTAGAACCTGGAAGTTAGAAACCAAAAAGAGAAAAAATTAAATAAAGCAAAACACACATACATACACAAAACCAAAAGAAAAGAAAAAGGGGATCAAGCAAATATTAAAAGTAGAAGAAGAAGAAGAAGAAGAGGAGGACTAAGGGGATTTAATCATTCAAGTTATTAAAGTAATTAGGTGAGTTATTATTTATTTTTGTACATGTATATTTAATATTTTTGTTTTATTTATTACATGTATGTATGCGTAAATATATATATGTATGTAATACATAGTATAAAGTATGTGTATATGATATATATATACCATGTATTCTCTTATGTATATGTATGTACTCATAAATATAGGTATATGACTATATGTACATAGCATTTTCTTGAAAATATATGTATACATAATTAGGTATATACTTAGTAGTTATTTTAGTATATGATATGTATATACATGTATTAAGTACTTTCGTATATATATATATAAGTATCATGTATTTTCGTATATATATATGTATATATTTCATATTTTCTGTACATATATATATATATATGTAGGTATGAGGTTATATATGTATATATATATCCAAAGTATTTCATATTATATGATATATATATATATATGTGTGTGTGTGTACATGTATAATAGTAGATGTATGTATGTATATTTGTATTTAGTATTTTCAATTTATAAATTTTTTATATATTTTGTATATATATATATATATATATAGCTGGACATGGATGCGTATATATATTATTATTAATAATATTTTATATTTCAATATATGTACATATATGTAATACAACTGTATACGTACATATGTATATAAAGTATAAATACATGTATATTCTACTCATACATAATCAAAATTAGGATAATTTAATACATAAGTATAGTATACATATAAATGTACATATATGAATAGTAACGTATACATAAAAATACGAATATAATTAAATAGTATATACACAATATACTATATTATTAAACTAATAAATAAAGTAAGTTAATAGATATATATATACATTGTAAATTAGGAAAAAGGATAATAATTAAGTAAATTAGGAAATTTAATAAAATATAATCATAAGTATTTATATATATATAATTATACCGTAAAATAGGAAAATAATGAAAAATTTAGGAAAAAGTACAAAGGTGATACGTAGCATTCCATATGTTGCCACATCACCATTTATTATAAATTAATTAATTTTCATAAATTAATAATAATAATTAATTGATTAGAAAAATAATAAAGTAAAGAAAAATTGAGTTAATAATTCTAAAATCTAAAAAAAAGGGTAAAAATAGGTAATTATAGTAAAATAGGCTTAAAATAAGAAAATTATCAATTATAAAATAAAAATAATTATTAAATCATAATTATACTAAGAAAAGCTTAAATTAATATTTTACAACTATTTAAGTCAAAATAATAAAGTTTGATATTTTTATATTATAGTCAAAACTATAAGTTAAACTTCCAAAACGAATCCCACTATGAGAAAGTACGTTCGAAAACAATTGAAATGGATTATAAGTTTATAAAGATTTGAACTAAATCGAAAAATTTATACACGATTGAAAATTTAAGATAATTTAAGTAAAAGATTTAAGTTAAACTATATTTACATCATACTTAGGTTATAATAAAAAAATAGATAAATAATGATGGATATTTAGTTAATAGAAAAACCTAATTTTTTAGAACACTTATAAGCTTCCTTATCTTTTAGGTATTCAATTATCAAGTTCATGAATTCTCAAAAGTCGGAAAAGTGAGCATAACCTAGGTGAGGGAATTCTTATAATCTGCTATCTACTTGTTGTTTGTTATTTATACACTGCTTGTTGATCAATACTGATTATTTGATTGAATAACTAATTGCTTTGTATGTTTTCATCTATGTGATCACTTTCTTATAACAATTCGATTAAAATAATTAGTTATATCTATCGCATGTCTGTAACCCATTTAGTATACTGATGGAGAGTGTTAGCTTTGCAGATTTTAGAGAAAAGCATTTCTAAAAAACGATTTTTTTTTTTCCAATCCTAAATATGTTTTGTATGATTTCTATGAGAGCTTGTAGTGGCCCGTAAATAATATTTTTATTGTTAAGAAAAAGCTATTATAATATTTCCAACTGATTGCAAGATGACTCGCATAATTATGCCCGTAGAGGCTTTGATATTTGTTGATAGCAAAATGGACTCGCAATTTGTGCCCGAATGGCCATTGATGTGTTTAGTGGGCAACTCTAATTGAGGTCCACTTATATTGATTGTTAATTCTCGTACTAGGTTAATAGTCGAGTCACGTTTAGTAGGATCGTGCTCTCAAGCAGTCTCATGCGGTTAAGGTAAGGTGCTCTGTGCGGGTAAGTATGGAGGAAAAATTAACATGTAGATGACACAAATTTACACCTTTCATAGTTCCGAATTCCAATGGATGTATTGCCTACATCCATTGTGCTTATGTTCATTTCATATGTAAATAGCTTGTATGTATGCTAATAATGTTTGTTTGATAACTCATTTAAACAGTAGTGGTGAGGAATGAACTCATCGAGCCATGATTTGCTCATTCCCTTATAATTTCTTTTGTAGGTTTTTTTGTAAGTAGGAATTAGGATAAGTTTAAGAGTAAAGTACAAACTGGAGATAGGTTTGGCAATGTTAATATTTATTGAAAAGTATATAGGAGTACAGAAACAATTTATGTAGAGTATATTCTTATGATAAGATTATATAGTATTTCTTATAAATTAATAAGTTGTTTCACCTTATTTTAGTATTTAGTAGGGGATACCAATTCTTTACGATTCCTATGAACTATGACTTATTAAATATCCATATGCACTTATATTTTATATCAAATTATTTAATTAAAATCGAAAACTTTAGTATTCAATTATTTAGTCTCGCAACCTCTGACGTGTAATGTGGTTTTTGTATGATAGATGCATATATGATATGAAAATTTTAAACAATCATACTAAGCCCCACTTAAGGTTATGACAGTATTTGCATATTGAACCCTATTTTTCTATGTAAAGAAGAATTCTTTCCCTTTTTTATTTAAATATATGATTTCTAATTTATTGTGATTTGATTGCATGAGCTTTCTTGTTTTTGAATTGATATTTACCTAAGTTGTGAATTCATTATCTGATATTAGGAATAGAGATAGAGGTATCTTATCATAAAAAAAAGAAAGAAAAATCTATGTAATTAGAAGAAACTAGTATAAAACTAAGAGATCTGTGGTACTAGTTTTTTCTAAATTACGGCAATCGAATAATAGACTTATAGAGTATGTAATGTAATCTTAATATATATTATCAAGCAAGAGATTTTGATAGGTATATTAGAGATTAATAATAAATTGAGAAAAGATTCCAATTAACATAAGTCAAGAATTCTCATGATCTGATAGATTAGAAGGGGGTTGGTTATCCTATAGAATCTAAAGGAAACCAATATTTTATATAATAGAGATTATGCATTCTTATTAATCTTTATTTGTTCTTTTTATTTCTTTTAGGCTTTGATATTTCTTTTTGTTTCAATTAGAATAAATTAGTTTAAATTATTTTTATATTTAATAATTAATAAAATTGGACTTAATTGTTTATTTAGATGATAGTTAGAAAGAAGAGTACTAGTAATTAAGGGTGAGCAAGAAACCTTATTGTACAAGATACGTACTAAGACTTTACTCGATTGGGTAGGTTTTAGGTAAGTATTTAATGTCACAGGATAGGTTCCGTCATTCTAGGTAATAATTTCCTGAAACCTATACTTATAAGATAAGGTGCGAGTATGAGGTCAAGGTACTATGTACTTACCCCAAAAATTGTATTATGAAGTATGTAGAGTACATGTTTCATAATACCTTATATCTATCGTATAATAATAATTAAATAAAATTAATAAATAAAAAAGAACACAATTTTATTCGTATAGACTTAAAAAAATAACAAAACACAACCCATGAGAAGATATCCTCATATCAATCACTTCCTTCCTAGTCTTTTTTTTTATTTGATTTTCTTTTCACTCCATTTTTCTCATTTACTATGTTAAACTCTAGTAATATTCAAATAAATTATAAATCTTTTAAAAGAAAATTTTGAGGAATGGTATTTTTGGCATAAAAAAAAAAAATCTCAAAACCCACTTTCCCTCGACAAACGAATTTGTATCTCCACCTTTCCTTCTCTTTTCTTTCTCTTCCTTTCCTCATTTTTTTTTTTTATAAGAGATTTTACGATCTCTTCTTTTATTTTGACAAAATTGATCTAACCATTGTTTCACTATTTATTTTTATCTTTTTAAGTCTAAATCGTTGAATTCAAAGTTTATTTAAATCAATGGTAAGGGTCCGTAAAAAGAAAACTGATTGTAGAAAAATCCAAAAATATAACATCGCAATGTTGGTCTTCTAAGTGATGACTCGCGACCGGACATGAAGACCAATGCCATACGTAAAGAAATAAATTTATATAAAATATACCAAGTTATATAGCTATATATATATATATATATAAAATATTGCAATATTGGTCTTCGTAAACATGATGACATACGACCAGAAGTGATCACCATTCTTCCATGGAGTAAACAGATCGACCGATGGAAAGGGCACAACATTTTCGGATCGCCGATTCTTCCTTTTCCTTTTCTCACTCTCTCTCGCTCTCTCTCTTTTTTTCACAGCACACACACAAAAGTTTCCGACACCACTCCGACTATCAACAACCACCCCACAGTCAGCCAGGGACACCTCGGCACCGAGACTCCCCGGCCATCCCTTTCCATGCGCAAACACATACATCCTCTAACCCACGACTCCGGTCTCGAACTCCACCATGCACAACATGCCACCGCAACTACAACATGCCCTCACCCGTGAACGCCACCCATCAACAACCACGCTCGACACACCCACACACCGTCACATTACCATCAACATCAACCCATAGCACTCCACAACAACACAACAATCCATACATCTTACCAAGCTAAGCCACATGCAGTAATAGTCGAGAAAAATGAAAGCATTAATAACGAAAATGGAAAGATCGACAAGAACTTACTTGTTCACCAAAGCTCACACCACAGACGCGCGGGAAGCTTTGCCTTGCTGCAAAATATTATGAGCCACACTCTAAGCAACACGGAACTCATGCAAAAGATAAATTTTAGTTTAATTTTTCTCAGGTTAAATATCACGAGCCTCCTTATTGAATAAAGTATGGTATGGCCAAGGATAATGATTGGTTTCCATGCCAATTTTATTTATTTTAGTAAATTTATCTTAGATTTATTCTAAGTATATTATTATTATATGTATGTATATAAGCTAAGCAAATTAAATAAAACGATAGTTAATTAATGAATTTAATACTAAGTTAGAATATATTTGTTGAACAGGTGCTAGTTTGGATCGCTTAAATTACTAATTTATTTCCTCTATCATAGGTACGTGATACTATGGGTGTTGTTTGTGCTTGTTAGGTTAGAAAACAAAATGGATTAATTAAACACTCAGCTATAAATAATTTGTGTGCTACTTATGTTTGACTCGACTTAGGGGTTGAAGGTGGTAGAACCTTAGGGGCACCCTAATGATCGATATGTGATGTTATTCTAAATGGAGTCATGTATCGAGATGATCTAAGGTAGACTTAGGGATATCGGGGCTAGAGGTGGCAATTCCCAACATTATTTTAAATAGGGCCTGTAGTGGCAGTTCCCAACCTAGGAATCTTAGGGCCAGTAGTGGTAGTTCTCAAGTGTATATTTATAAATTTATATACTATTAAGTATGAGAAGGGTCATAAGTACTCTTGTGCTGTATGGTGAACTAAGTCAAGACAATATTAAATTGAATTGTTTGTGATAAATATGTTGCATTAATTGCATGTGTTTAGTACATTGTGTAACATGCACATGTGTATGTGGTGTTACATATTGGGCTTTTAGCTTAGGCTTCTAGGGGCTTTATTTTTTTCAAGAACTTAAAATGTTCAAATGTTAAAGATCTTGGAATTTGGGATTGAGTGCATTACTAGTGCATGAAGAGGAAGGATTTCACCTAAGTTGTTATTGTTTAGCTCATTATATTGTAATGAATAGTTTGGAGGTCATTTGGTTTAAATTTGAGTATGGAGATTTATTTATTATTATTATTTGTAGTTATACAAATGTTTTTGGAGATTGTAGAAATATAGTTAGAGCCTAAACGTGCGTAGCGGGTTATGGCACCTGAGTTTAGGGCATTACAACTTTACTAAAGTTTAAAAAAAAAAAGAATCTACATGAAACCACCTAAACAAGATACGTTATTAACTCATTTTCTTTTGATTCAATAATTTCTTTGTATTGATTTTGAAAAATATCTTATAATAAATTTATATATTATTGTATAAGTCAAGATTTATTCGAGATTAATGTTTGTATCTTTTTCTCTTGTCCAAAATTAGGGTTTATTCTAGGTTTGAAAATAATTTAGTTGATAAATTAGGATTTAGTAATTATGATGCGTAAAGTATCAGTATGAATACTGACTATGGATTGAGAGCTTGTAATTTGTAATCTAGGAATATTTTTATTATCAAAATAAGTCAACCCCTATATAAGTCCAACTTACAATTATTTATTTAATATTTAATGTCGAGATCAAGATTTCACTAAAATCGATATGTTTGTATAATAATGATTGGTGAACAAAAAGATAAAAAAGAAAAATAAATGAAAGAATTGGAAGGACAAGAAAATAAATAGAAACTAATCATATTGAAATTTATAAGAAAAAAAAATATTTACAAGTTCTACAAGGTACTCTATACACTGTACAATTTATAGGGTATAGTATGATTTCAGAGTTTATCGGATAGGATACGGGTAACAAAGTTAAGGAACATGTACTTATAAAGTAAGATACGAATAAAGCCTCATACTCTACCCACCCTATTCCCGTTTATCCTTACTAGTAATTATGGTTTGTCAATCTCTATGAGTATAACTTGGTCTCATCAATTATTTACACATGTACATGTACCTAATATACTTGCTTAGAAGAATTACTTGTGATTATTGAAATTAATAAAAAAAAAAACTAGAAGGTGAGTGCTCGTGTATCATCATCTAAACGTATTTAATAATACTAGTTACCAAATTAATTATTGTAAACAATTGAACGTTGACATGGGTCGATTGACCAACAGTGACAAATAAAAGCAAAACACAAGTTATATGAAGTCTCAAAAATGAAAATTTAGCAATGCAATATGTTAAACAGTGAAAGTATAGATATGTAAAATGGAAAATTTCCCTATTTTTTATATATAATATAGTTGCCTACGTAGAAAATACATAAGAAAATATGTTAAAAGCTATTTTTGTGGTATTAGATTACCACTGTGGTGTTTAATATACAAAATAGTAGTATACAAAATAACGAAATAAGATAATATTTATTGAAAATATTTTTTTTTTTGTATTGTATTATTTATATGTTGCTTCTTTTATCAAAGAAATTATTTATTTGTTGTTTAAAATGTAAAATATTGGTATACACACAAGAAAACATCTATTGAAATATGTTTTCTACGTTATTAGATTTCAATATGTTGACATATAACATCTACAAATTCTATGAAGTTTTAATTGAATGGCATTATATGATCAAAACAATTTTTAGAAGAAAATAGTGAAATAAAGAAGCAAAAGAAACATGCTAATGGATAAGGAATTAAAGTGGAAAAGCAAAGCCTTGGCTTGATTTAGGGATATTTGCATGTTTACAAATATGCCATTAATCTAATCTGCAAATATCAATTATATAAAAGTAATTATATAAATACCATCGCAAAATCCTATATACATACAATTTTAGCTATATTGCATTTGCTACATGTGATTTTGGTGTAATTTAAAACGTGAAAAATATTTGTGGAGCTAAATCGCTTGTAGTAGATGAGATTTAGTGACGTAACGAAGTTTTGAAGTCACATGTATTACATGATACTTTTTTTGTTCAAAGTAAATCGCATCTTTCATGCACGATTTTGCGTTGGTATTTAGGTAATTAAAATTATCTAATAAGTTAACATAAAATTATGTGGTAAACCAACAATTGCACGTCAGAGGTGATTATACCATGTATTTAGTTACTGTATAATAGGAATTTTGTCTACAATTTAGTGTGGGTTTACTTGATGAGTATTAATCAAGACTTTATATTTGATATCAAACAATAAAAATATTTGAAAAGTTTGTTATATCACATAATGTTTAAATATATATATATATATATCTACCGATATCATATATGAGAAATCAGAACGGTTAAAACGAAAATTGCTTTCTTATCTATTAAACCTTACTGGTTAAGCCAACTTTCTAATCATCAAATCTCATGATAATCTTTACAATTCATATATTCTTGGTGCAGTTGATTAGCTTTGACAAACATATATAAGACTTCACTCTTCCACTTACACAAATCATATATAAGCCATATCAAATAAACTTGGTTTCACCATCTCATACACACAGTAAAGAGTCTAAGAATGGAAAGAAAGTTTCGTGCCCTTTTATCATCTATTAATCAAAAAAAAAAAAAAAAAAAAGAGAGAGAGAAAAGATGGAGGGAAGCAATCTTGCTGGTAGTTGGTGGCCTTGGCAAGGATGGTCTGGAGAGTGGGGAGTACAACACTGCCCTGTAGATTTCCATCAAGGCACAGACTTTGCTAATATGGCTTCGTCTTGTGATATTGCTCATACTGGCTCTAAAGATTATTATAAAACAAACCCTTTAAATGTTTATGATCGAAGTTTTGTTGGATTGGGGAATTCTGGTGTGCAAAATCATAGTGACTTTGGAGATTCAAGACTTCTTGGTCCTGAAGAGAGAGATAATCTTTGGAATTATTGCCTATATCCCTCTGTTCATTCGGTTTATCATGAGAAAACAACTAGTGGTGGAAAGGAAGAAAACAAGTTATTAGTGTTTGTTAGGAGGGTTCATGCGATCAAAAAAGAGATTGCGATGTTTCGGTCATAGATGAGTGATTTACTTCAAAATAATATAGGAGATCCTAGCCCAGAAAAATTGTTGCAAGTTATTCTAACTATGCAACCCGACCTTGTAGAGACGTCTGTTGATGAATATGGGTGAGTAAATCTTTCGTTTTTAATCGAGCATTACATTATTCATTGTCTCACTATTAGTAAACCATGCTACGGGATTGTATTCGCAGCGTAAGATCATGGAAGGGCTACTTCCTGAAGTAGTCATATTGATGCAAAATTCAAGAGGTGGACGAATAATTAAGCAATGCACCAGAAAGTTTTATGCTGGAGCCGAGGTAATTTGAAGCAATTTAAATCATTGTATTCAGCAAGTAATCATCTCATGCTTATTAATTTTTCGGCTCCTTCTTAGTTTGATGGACCCTTTCATTCTCTTTTAGTTGTTACGTAATGATATAAAGAGCTTAATACATGTAACAAAATTTCATAAATTTATTTTCTTTTTTCAATATAATATAAGGTAAAATATGTTAACTAAGTATTGGTTAATTCTTTTACAAATTTCTAGAAACCCCACGTGCCACATTGCTAAATATCTTTCAAATCGTTCTACTAAGAGATATTGGCTAAAGAACGGAATAAAATATATAAATAAAAGAAAAAGGAGAGCTACTGATTTTTTTTTTTTTTAATATTTCAAGATTACTTGTATCATGCTATACGGTTAATTATTGCTATGTATCTTCTTAAACATATTTCTAGTTATCCATTTTTGCCCCTGTGTTAATATATACACATGTGTATATATATTTGTATATGTATGTTTTATGTATAAAAGATGGAAAATAGTTATGGAAAATAAACAAAATAGGTATTATAACAAACGAAGAGATTTAAAACTACGAGCGACAAAATAGACAAGTTTAATTTGTCTTAATTCCATGTCTCTTCTGGATTGATATTCCTTCAAAATAGTTATGGAAAACTATTTATCACGTAATATGGAATCCAATAGGTATTAGATGATATTTATATTATATTTAGTAAATCTATTCAGTCATAAATAAATAGCTTGTAATACGGGGAATAATAGTTTGCAACACATAAAGAACTCTACTAATATAAATTGATACTGCAAAGTATATTAGAATTTGGTATTGATAACTTCTAATGTTATGAAACAATACTTTTATACTCCATTGCTAATCTATTGATTTATATATATAACGGTTGTTTTTACTTTTCTTTTTCTTTAAAATCCCTCAACTGAAAGTTATTACATATGTATGTATAACAAGGGATATTGAGAATCATCGAACTTTGTCTTTTGCATTTCTTGTCTCCATCATGTATTTCATATATTCATTGTTTAATTTTGCATTTTATGTTGTAGCTCCTCTGTAAAGAGATAGCAAAGCACATTAGTACAATCGCAAAGGACCAAATTGGATACAACCAGATCATTAGTCTCGTTAAAGATCGTAGAGGGAGGTCCAAGGACTGCATATTGATGCAAATATTAAAAAATGCTTTAACCCTAGCCCAAGATTAGTATGGATATGCCTCCGAAATTCTCATTCACTTTCTAATTATAAATAGAAAACAATAATTTTTAGCATCTTACTTTTACAAAAGTTTCTCTTTCATTTTCAATAATTTCGTGGTTCAAAAAGTAGTAGATTTAAATAATTCAGCTGTGACTGCTAATATTCTAATTCGATTGAAGGAGCATTATTCCCTTCTCTCTTTTAGTAAATACGGTAGTTATGTAGTGGAGAAGTGTTTAGAGATCTCATGTGCCGGACAAGCTAAAGAAATTGTCTTAGGGTTGCTTCGAAGCCCCAGACATTTCAACATTTCTTTCAGATAGTTATGGAAACTATGTGATCCAATGTCTTTGGAATGTTTCAAAGGTTCAATCATTACCGTATATGCATTTTTAACTATTCCTTTAAATGTTTAAAAGTGAAATAAGATAATTAATAATTGATTAATTAGATATTATATACCATATAGTACATTTCACGTGTAAATACAAATGATATGTGTAATTACCAATCATATTTGAACATGTAAGGATGATAGTAGGTAATTATCTAAAAATCCACTTTGTCACATGCCTAAGTATGATTGATGGTTGCACATGATATTATATAATAGGGTGCTTACTACGCATTTAATATATTTTTTTAACCTTTGACTTTTAAGCTAAGTATGGTTGTGTTATTCAATATCTTGCAGACTTGGAAGTGCATCCACGAAGAGCTAGAGCATCTAATTCAGCAACACGCTTAAGAGCTGTGTCATAACCTACATGGTAGGAACATAGTTGAAAAGCTAAAAGATTGCAGGCAAAGGCATTGTCTACATGCACTTAAGTGAACAAGTATTCATGGATTTTTTTCTTCAGTTACATTGTCGGTTCTTTTGTTATGTGACTAACTTTTGTCATTATCTATCACATTAAGTATAAGTGTGCATAGCATTGTCCTTTTACTATCTGTATTTGTGAAATAACAACAATAGAAATTTATTATAAATTTTACTTATGTATATAAACATATTTATATATGTATCAATGTATAATATGGAACTGAAATGAAAGATATTTTATTGGGCAAAAATCCATATATTTTCTAAATTGCTTAAGGATCATATACATAGACCTCTTGATTCTCTATGACTAGCGTTTTCACTTTTGTTAATGAAAATTTCGTGTTTGGCTAAAAAAAAAAAAAAAAAAAAAAAAAAAGAGACGGAGAGAGGGAGGGGGAGAGAGAGAGTGAGGGGAGGTTAGTAGACTTACTAGTAGAAGAATTGGAAATACTATACTAACTTTGCTTTAACGATAAAAATGTCATTCATGGGTACTACGAGCCCTTATAGAAAACATACAAAATATATTTAAGATTGAAAAAAGAAAAAAGGTTTTCCAAACCTACTTATCTAAAAAATCTGCAAAGCTAGTACTCTCCAATAATATACCAGTTGAGTCATAAACATGCGGTAAATATAACTAGTTATTTTAATTAGATATTTATCTATACCAATTAAAGAAAGTGATCACACAGATAATAACACACAAGCAATTAGCCATCCAACAGAAAATTAGTATCGACCAGCAATCAACACATAGCATCAAGTAGCAAGCAAATAATAGGTCATCAGAACTCCCTTACTTAGGTTAATTCTCACTCTCAAGCCTTTGAGATTTCCAGATCTCGATAATTACATACCCAAAAGATAATAAAACTTATAAGTATTCAAAAAAACTAGGTTCTCTAATTAACTAAATATTTATCGTTATTTGTATTTAATACATGTCACACTTCGAAGTGGCAGAGTCATAACAGGCCCGCCATGTAAACCATCCTAAGATAGAAGTTGGCCTTACAACCGTTATCTTAGGCCTGATCTACACAAGGCGTCCACGACTAACCCACTTTGAAATAAACAGTTTGTAATTTAAATAAATCATTTGCTTAAAAAGTGAGAAAATATATTTATACACTATAGTTCAGTTATTGCCATTTAAGTTTACAATATTTCTCTGTAATATATTTCCCAGTTATTACATTATTCAGAAATGAAAAATTCTAAAGTACAAGCTTAAAACTTCAAAATATGTGTTTATTCTTCCAATATTTTTTCTCACTCCCTAGGATTCAACAATTGCTAGCTTCAGAGTAGTTGTTTGCCGCTTCTTAGCCAGCACCTGCACAACGTCTATAGAAATGTGAGCAACCACAGCTCAGTAAGTTAGGATTGAGGACTTAAAACTATACCATAAACACAACAAGGTTATCAATCAACTTATTAGGTGCAATGCATGTTCAAGCAAATGCCATCGCATGATGTTGTCCGGCCCGTCGTAAGATTAGAAAAATTTTACCCGCTCTAATCCTGGTTAAGGAGTTGTTATTAATGCAATAGATCACGACCAAACTCAGCCTTGTGCAATGGAGACCTCGCTCCTCCCGCGACTACCTTCAAACCATTAACTTCACCCTCGTTGCAACCTCCTCTCCTATCACTTAGTTGACTAAGGATGAAGAAGGGACCATTATGCAATCCTACGTTATCCCTTTCGAAGGGGTCGGTATTTGGCTGGAGAGTCCTAAGTTCCCCTAATGGGTTGTCATGTAGGTTCGATTATGATTATAGGCCATATATTTGATTAGGTACAGTTTAGAGTAATCGATCATTTCATACAAACCATACAATACAAGTTTGAACAATAAACAAAATCATAGCATCACTCGTAATCAAGCACATGCACACCATAGACTATCTAACAAGTACAACCAAGTATAATTTCAAGCCTCCAAAATATAGCATTGTATTAATCCCAACTTACCTCGACTCCTCGCTCACTCACTCGAGGTCCGACTTGCTAAGGCCATCGCCGATTATCCCTATAACACAAACGTGATTTCAGTTTTTCATATAACTATTATAAATTCATTTTATCCTATAACGCTTATTGTTATGTGTTGTTTAGGGTTTAATATGCCTAATTATCTAGGTCTTAAGTCTTTTACAATTATTCTAGGTTTGGAGTTAGGTTTGGGTTGGGTTTCAGTTTCCACATCAATTTCTAAATTAAATTCTAATTTGATTTCTAAGTATTGTTTTATACTCGAACCCTAGAAATTCGTTTTAACTCATAATTTGAAATTAATCACTTTACTTCTAGATATTCTAAATACCATAATTACCTCTAGTTAGTATTTTGTTATATCCAGTACACTTAAATCCTTAATAGTGTACCGAATTTACTCCCAATGTAAGAAATTTTTACATGTTTCATATAATTACATAAATTCAAATTTCCTATCAGATTTATTGTATATTTTTATTATTATCATACTATCGATTTTTATTCTAATATTTTTATTTATTATATTTTTAATAATTATGTATTATGTATTATCACCTATTATATATATAATACACATCTAATATTTCTAATACTCTAATTACCATCTTCCAACATCAATTATTATTCAAAATGTCTAAATTCATCCTAAATCAGATTTTACTCCTAATTATCCTAATTTACAAAATTAACTTAAAATTTATTATTTTTCCCTATTACTCATTTACTGCATAATTAACCTAATAATTACATCTAACACCCTAAATACTACAAGCATCATACTTCATTAGATTTCAACATCCTAAAACATATAATTATTCACTAAATCAATAATTAACCATTTAATTACTTTATTAACCCTAAATTACCCATTTTATACCTCATTTTAAAGCCTAAAAATTATCTAAAATTTTTGAAAATTAATTTTTGAAAACGGGCTTCATAGCACTATTTTATATCATATAAGTAGTCTACACAAAAATTTTGGGTTCAAAACTACACTACTAAGGTCATTTATTTTTAAACCAAAATATGCTCGGTTGTGCGTGATTTCTTACGGACCATATATCATGGGACATATTTTCATCAAAATAATATTTTTTTATAAAAACTACATACAAAAATATTCCAGAATAACAAGTTTCATAATTCTCTAAGGATATTTACTATTTTTACAAAATTACAAAAAATTGGGCTGGAAATTGAACTCACCGATTTTGGTGGCTCCGACCAACATCGGTGGCCATGGGTGTGTCGACCCACCTGGGCGCTACCACCACCGTGTGGTGATGGTGGCCGTCCACTCCCAACTGCTCGTCGGGTCTGGGTTCTCTTTTGTGGCCCTGACTGCTAAGTTTTTCTTTTATTTTTTTTCTTTGGTTTTTCTTTTAAATTTTTGAAACTCTCTATTTTTCTCACTTTCCAAACTGTCCAAATGAGCTTCTAAAAAATTTGGGATATTTATAGAGCTTTGTGGTAATTAATGTGCATTAAATTAGACAAGACGTTGTCCAAATTCCTTAATTTTTGACTTTTGTGTTGCTCTAATTTAATTGGCTGATTTTTTTCTTATTTTCCCCAACTGCTACGATCCAATTCTGGATCATTCCTTATTTTTTTATGATTTTTTATTTTTGCTTAATTAATTATGGATTTTATTTAATTATTTAGTGTTATTTTAGCACATTTCGCGTATTTTAAGTAATTGCACGTATTTCTACATACATGTAACTTCATATATAGTACAAATAAATATTATTAAATATTATTTAGGTTATTTTATGATTTTTAGTATATATATAATTTATCTCTAGTGATTCGTTAATTATCAGAATGCATTTTACGTATTTTCGATAAATAACGAGTTATATACTTAAAATTTGGAATTTTTATATTCTTTTATTTTATTGTTTATTTTCTTAAATTCAAACTTATAGGATCATTTGACTAATATTTCTAGCTTTACTTTATAACTTAAGCTCAATCGAGTCTTTTAACCGATCGAAACCTCGAATGGCTAGTTTTTGGGCTTACAATACATATTAGTATTATTATTATATTTTCCAATTTAACCCAATATTTTATAATTATCATAATTCTAATTATACATATTATCAACTAATCCATATTTATTACATAATTCCCATGTTGATTGCATTTAATACTCCAAGTGCTATGATTATGTTACCATATTAAAGATTAACATTTCTAAACATCTAATTACTTTCTAAATCAATAATTAGTTATTTAATCACTTAATTAGTCCAAAATTATTCATTTTTCTTATCATTTTATGGCTAAAAGATTACTTAAAATTTTTTAAAATTAATTTTTGAAAAAAGGCTTCATCTTACTGTTCTATATTACTTAAATAGTCTACAGAAAAAAAAAAATTGAACTCAAAACTACACTCCTAAGCCAATTTATTTCTAATTCTAAACATGCTCAGTTTTACTCAATTTCTTAAACACCCTATATTTATAAACATAATTAAGCTTAATCACTATTTTTACCTAAATCTAAAAACAACAAGACATCAGAATAACAAAATTCATAATCTTTTGGAACGAATTAACAATTTTAATAAATTTTGTAAAATTGGATGAAATTTGGAACTTACCTAGTTCTTGAGCTTCCGGCTACCCAGTTTAAGGTGTGTCGGCCGATCCAAGTGTAGGTTTTTGAGTGGGGTAGTGGTAATGGTTCGGTTCTAAGTAGTAGTAATTTATGGGTTTGGCCTAATTGCCCTAATTACATAGTTTTGTGAAATTTTTGGTAAAACCTTAATTTTCTTCCAAATTTCGGTGATCTCTAATTTTTTTCAACTCTTAATAGACCAAATGAGCTCCTATAATTTTTTGGCTATTTATAGTGGTGTAAAGCAATTTTTGTGCATTAATTAGACTAGACTAAGCCTATATCCTCTTTCGTTTTGCCTTTTAAGTGCTTGATTTTAATTGGTCTAAATTTTCTCTTCTTTCCCCTAACTACCACAACCCAATTCTAGATTGATCTCTAGTGATTCATTAGTTATCAGAATGCATTTTACGCATTTCTAATAATTAACAAATAATATACTTAAAATTTAAAATTTTTATATCCTATCATTTTATTACTTATTTTCTTAAATTAAAACTTACGTGATCATTTTTACTAATATTTCTATCTTTGTTTTATAATTTAAGTTCGATCGAATCTTTTAGCCGATCACCCTAAACTTTGTGTACTAATTTCAATCTTATAGTTATGTGGCTTATATTTAAGGTTTACAATGCCTTAGACTCATACTTTACTGTAACTAAAGTAACTTCTTTGTCTGTACACATGGTGGTTTAGCTACATGGGTTCCCTAAGTTAATTGTGTCAAATAGGGACTCCATCCTTGTGAGTCAATTTTAGAATGAATTATTTGGATTGAATGGAACTAAGTTAGCACTATTTAGTGCTTACCACCTTTAATCTGACATTCAAACAGAAGTTCTTAATAGAATCATTCAACAATATTTACATGGATTTGTAATGGATCACCTTACGGAGTGAGTTTCTTTCCTTCCATGGGTAGAGTATGCCTATAATACTTCTTATCATGAAGGATGAAAGACTACGCCTTTCAAAATTGTCCGTGGAAGATCTCCTCCTACAATTGCATCATACATCCGTAGTGCCTCTAATTTGGATTCAATTGATACGGAGTTTTGTAGCAGGGATGATGCCCTTAAACTTTTGAAAGAGTAGTTACATGAGGCTCAATAGTGTATGAAGGATATAGCTGACAGACATGATATAGATATAAAGTTTTCTCCAAGAGATATGATTTATGTCAAATTGTAGCCATAACAAATTTCTCTATCTAAACAATCTTGCCATAAACACTAAGGTATTATGGTCCTTACAAGGTCCTAGCTAAGATTGGTATATGTGCATTTGAAGTAGAGTTGCCTCCTAATTGTAGGATTTATAGTGTACTTTATATTTTTGTACTCAAGAAAGCTAATGGGACTACAGAACCCTCACTTGATTTGCCATCTGATGTGATAGGAAGTCACCTATTGTTGGTACATTTGGCTATTTTAGGGTTAAGACAAGTTATTTGAAATGGGGTTATCGTACGGCAACTTTTGGTTTAGTAGTCTAGGTTACCTATGGAAGAAACATCATGGGAGGATTGTGATCAGTTTTGTAACATTTATAAGGATTTTGACCTTGAGGTCAAGGTTTTAAATGAAGATAAGGAAGTTACAAAAAGGATTACTAGAGTAAACCATTCATTTTGAACAACAAAGGATAATTAATCAAGTCTAACAACAGATTTTCCAACAAGCCTTACAAGGAAATAGTTGGAAACAGCTACTAATACCCCATAAGCTAAGGGGCAAAAGGAAGAATTCACCTAAGAAGGGGGACAAAGGATTCCTTCCAACTAAACTCCTGCTTGAGTCCCTTAATGGTACTAAGACATCATGAGATAGCACACCTGTTAATCAGTATAGGTAGGCATTTTATTAGCAATTGTTATTGTATCAATTTACTCTTACACATCCTTGTACAATACTCAAGGCTTTAAGCTGAGTAGCAAGAGCAACATTTTATTAGCAATTGCCGACGAAAGTGAAAAGGCTTGAAATAAAGTACTTGGGTTCTCCCAATAACTGAAAATTGTATCATGTGCTAAAATTCAAACTTTATTCCATTGTATTCCCATGAAACAAACTTAGAGATTATATCACGTATTACAAATGATGTATGAAAGTACAAATCTATATAGATTGTAATCAAACAATAGTGATTATACAAATAGATTATAGACAACTGATAGGGACATAACAAAAAAAAAAAGATCTAGCAAGATCCAATAACAATAGCAACAAATTTGTAACTGCAGAAACTAAAAACTTACAAACTATAAAAGACAACAAAAGAGAAGGGAAAAGATCATCCCTAACAATTTGAGAATAAATGTAGGAGTCTTAGCTCATTTGAAATAATCACCAAGGAACTACCTTGAAAAAAAAAATCACAAGAAAGTCAAGAATTAGTAAGTGAATAAAGAAACCCTAATTGTATAGTAGAATGTGAGAGAATAGAGGAGAAAGAAAAGAGAGAGTGAGAAGATATTTCCTCTAAGTGACCAAGTGTGTAGAAGCATGTGAAGGAGAGAGTTTATTTCCTTAAGTGAGAAGCCATAATTAGGTCGGGCCTTAACAAAACTACTCTAACACCACAAGCTTATATGAGCTTAATTGACTCAAAGTCAAACGTGTTGAGTACTACTTGAAATCAAACTTAAATTTTAAACTCAATTTAGTTAGACTAGGAGCGGACAAAGGATTAAAAGACAAGGGACCATCATCAATATTATGAAATCATTAATCCTTGGTATTATTATATAGGGAAAAAATGCACAATCTTAAAATATTAAGTTAAAAAATCAATAGTCTTTTTGTGACAAATAAATAAAAAATTTTGAGTAAAAATAATATATCAAGTTACAATATGCATTTAGTTAGACATAAGCATTAAAATCATATGATATTTTTAATTACTAAGTGCTTTAATTATAACACATAATATAACACATAAGACATATTATGTTATAATAGTAATACGTATGCATAACACATATTATGCATGATACATATTCATATTAGGGTTAGTAATCATATATTGCAAAATATATAAATATGTTGATGCGGTAAATATATCTACAATTTATACTTAGTTTACTACATAGAATATAGATTAGATCATATAAAATATAATTGATATCTATATGGTACTATTGTATTTTATTCCTCTGTTAGGAAAATTTCGTTTGGATGACTTGTTTCGTCGTTGACTTTACTCCCATATATACAAAGGCAAAACCAAGATGACAGAATTGTACTTCTTATTCTTATTCTCTATGGTCACTTAGATGCCATTCCCTAACCTATTTCCAATGTCTTCTCCCCTTGCTTTCTCATACTTCATATTTATATATCTCTAAACTCATGAATTAAGAAAACACAGTCAATTTCATTCATTAGTTTTAAGAAGAATAGGAAATCACCAATGGCAACACTACAAAGATCTTCAGTTTCATTTAGGAGGGATGGCTCTTCAGGACTAGTGGGGGATGATAAGTTATTATTATCCAAAGAAGACTATGACATGGTAGGAAATCAACGTGCTAATCTAGATTTGAAACAGCTGAGACCATGCCAAAGTTCAAAAGCCCCAGGGACTATGGAGATTAATGAATTAGATGGTTCACCACCACCAAAAATCTTCCCTAGGAGTTTCTCGACGATGGATCGCTCATCTTGGGATTCGCTTGCTCACAGCATGTCGGGTGTTTTTAACAAGAAGATCAAAGCAAGGAAAGAATGATTATGGCCATAGTTAATGGTGCAAGATAGTAAAAATTAAGGGTATATTAAGTAAAAACTTATTGAAAACTACGAAAATTATAGGGATAATTGAATTTCTAGAAATAGCGTACTTACGCTTCCTAAGAAATATCTACTATCCAAAGCAGTACCGAGTCAATCTTTTTATAATGGTCTGATTGAATGTTATTGACTGATTTTATATTTAATTAGTGTATGTATGCATATATGTCTCGTTATAAAGAGCTCATATATGTTTATTGCCTTTTCATATCTTCTTTATCTACATTCATTTACGATGGTTCCTTGTATTCTTATCATCGGTTAGACTCTGTGGATTGCTGGTTCTTTACGGTATTCCCTAACGCATTAGCAGCGTTCCTTTAGCATTAGAGCCTATTCATTTATGATTTTTTCAGATTAACAATAAACTTTTTCCATTATTGCAAAAAAAAAAAAATCAATTAATTAATTAATAATCTTTCTCCATCTTTGTTATGTTATTTGACAAGCATAATAATAGCGGATAACATACTTACATTATGGGTGCTAAAAAATAAATAATTAAATAAATAAATACTTATTGTACCATTTGAAAAAGTTATCATTTTTATTTATATGATAACTATCGTTTATCGAGGAAGAATTTATACATGCTTTCTGTAAAACAATCGCAAATAACTTTTCTCCCCAAATAACATTTTTATACCAACTTCTTCGGTACCACACTCCCTCGCCTTAATCTTATCTAACATTGTTATGTGTTTTTCAAAAACACCAAAAACATCAAGCCCCCTTTAATATTATAGATGTTAATCAAACTTTGCATGAAGGTACTAATTTATTTAGGAATGATGATGTGGTGGGAAAAACTAATCCCTACAAAACTTCAATTGTATGTCATCTAAGATGTATTGTTATGGTTTTGATTCAAATTTTTCAATCAACTTTTTAGATTAATGTTTGATGTCTCTAAAATGCTATCTAAATAGTGTATCCACCAATCATAATCACAACCAAACACGTAAGCATACGGCACAAAATTTAATATTTATTTACTGTTTCTATTACATAAGTGTTTGATTATTATTACACATTGGAACTAGAACTGTTCTCCAAGCTAAATCAGCCCAAATCCGCCAATTCACAGGCCCATTGAAGGCTAAACCATGACTTACCCAAGTTGTCACAGTTCCGAGCCACTTTAGCTGACCTCACCAGTTCAAGGTTCAGTTGAACCAGTTCTCCCAATTCTAATTTTCATATATATTTATTTAACTACTTAGTTATTAATTATGTAAATAATTTCCACTTTCTTACTTATTTCCTGAATTCTGTGTTCGTGTAAATATTTATTAGTCCCTTCTCGCACTTGAATTTCACTTCTAAAGATTATTGTAAAACGTAATACAATAATACGTAAATCACATGGCATAACACGTAATGCCACATATGTGATTAATTGATATTTTTGGTTCGAAATTTTACTTTATTCCAAAGTAATAGGTTTGGCTCACATGAAGTTAATATTAGATTATTAGGTATCTCTTATGGATTTTGATGATTATAAAAAGAGAAAAATACTAATAAATTAACAAGTGTGTAGGTATTTAAAAAGTTCTTTAGAAAATTTAAAATTACAAATTGAGGTGTATTCAGAAACTTATTCAAAATGTTTGAATTAACTGAAAAAGAAACTAGTATGAAAATCTTTAGAAAGTGTTTCAAAAGCTTTTATAAAAAAAATTTGATACAGCACTTTAGAAACTTGTTCAAAAACTTCAAAAAAAAAAAAGATTGATACTCTTTAAAAGGTCATTCAGAAAGTTGATCTAGAAATATATGACGTTGAATTTTAATTTATATCATATTCAAATTCAACAAGGTCTAGCTTTACTAGATTGGGTATTTTAGGGAAATATACTTAATCCCGTTTCACTTAAGATAGTACCAAGATCCATAGGGATTTTTTTTTAAGCAAAAATATATTTAAGTAAATTAAGATATGTACAAGAATGGATAAGGATAAGGCTGATTCAAATTTTGTGGAGTTTCAAAATTTTGAACATGAGACTTATCTAAAAGTTGCTAATAAAAGCATTTTTTTTTAAATTCAAATTAGAAGCTTATCTAGTGGTAATAAATTAAAGTTTATCTTATCTAAACAAAATAAGGAGAGTTGTTTTGAAATTCAAAAGATCAAAATCCTCTTAAAATATCTAAGAATTATCTTTAATAAACTAACGGTTGGATAGATATGAAAAAGTTAATCTTTAGATTTTTAGCCGTTGGAAAATTTCAATATAAAAGGGAAAGGTATTCAAAATGTCTAGATACAACTCTAGAAAAATCTCTCGTAAAACAAAAAATCGAGATTAAGATTATACTTTCTGAAAAGTCACAGAAAATCCTAAAAATACTTCTTCAAAAAGTTCCACCAAAGCAAATTATACAACAATCGTTATTTTTCTTTGAAAACTAAATTATTTGAGACTTATATTCTTTGTTCTCACTTGTAATCTCTAAACTTGGTTGTAAAGAAAAGTCAATTCGTACTCTGTAGATCTGTTTTAGCCTAGACTGTAAAGAGGCTAGATAGACAAAGTAGATTGTTATAAAGTCCATGTGTGATAAGTGCTCGTAATGTCTTTATGATTTGATTTAGTGGATCAAGTAGAATGACATGGATAGAGTAGACCGGGTCCATAGCAATAAAGTTGGAAGAGAACAGTAGATAAAAGGCCGAAGCTCTATAAATCTCAAGCCTTATATTCTCCGTCCTTACTCTTTTAATTTGCTTTATTAATTATTGTGTGTTGAATTATTAAATTATCACTATTCATCATTATAAGCTGTTAAGAGAGGTAATTTTATTTTGCTTATATAAAAAAAAATTTTAAAATTTAAAGATATCAATTCATCCTCCATCTTGATATCTTATATGAAATGAACATAAAGCAATATTAAGATAATGAGTGCCGTTAAGTAAAGCAAGAGAAGCTGAAAAGGATGAATAATTCTCATTGCTTGCAAAATTACAGAGTATAAGAAAGAAATAAAATACGATGGTACTATTAATTGTAAATTGTAGCGGTATGTTATAGAAAAATATCCATTTGATCAGATTATAATAGCTGATAGAAATATAAAATAAAATACCATCTAGTTTTAGTAGTATTAGTTGGTACAAAAAAAATTCTTGTGTGTATGAATGCATAATTTGGGTTTATGTGTGCCTACATGAAGTGATGCACACTTTTGACTTCCCTCCCCTCCAAACGTAGCTTCCTTTCTCTCTTTTATCTTTTTTTTTTTTTAAGGGAAACAAAGCAGTCGAGCCAATTTGCTGATTCAATGACAGGTTGACTTGCCAATTCAAAAGTTGGTTTAGGCCCTCCATGAACCAGGCTAGGTTGGTTCCAAGCCGATTCATAGTTTAAAACCAACCCCTGCATAGGTATAATTGGAACAGGATTTGGAAATAGTGAATATCCATCCACTTTACATGATATTCAATTAAAAAATGAAACAAAAAAAGTATTATACTACACCACACTCCTTAATGCACCAATAGAGTCTTATATACAAACTTCCTTGGGCAAATATAATAGTAGCTTTTGCTATCACCGTAAGGAGGGAATAATGCATAAATCCACTAATTTTATTTTTCATTTGCCCATCTTTTAATTAGTCTAGCTCTTATAAGAGATTATCTAAATACATGTTCAAATGAAATTGATAATTAATGCATTGTTAAATAAATAAAAATCATTTCAAATAAATATACTGGATCTATGTAACATCGTAATTCATGTTTTCGTTTAATAAGCAGTAGAATAAAAAAAAAAAGATTCGATTTGAAAATTTTACTCGTCAATTTATCTTTCAAAATTTTATAGAAAAAAGTATTTCATTCATAATCAACTACGTCTTTCTTTATTTTTCAACTATTGTAGAAATTATGGGAAGATGAAATAATTAAACATATTCTATCCTATTGAGTCCCTTTTTCATGTTACTAGCTATGAAAGTTTTCACTCTTCATAACCCTTTTAAAAGTGGATTTTCCTCTCTAATATATACCTACAGCACATATTTGGATTGGTAGAACGAAAGGGAAGGAAACCAATGAGATGGAAGAGTTCAAAAAATTTTCACCTCTTTTTTTTTTTATTTAGTTTTTGCTTGTATGGATTCTTAACACAACGATTCAATGTATAATATATATCTATGTTATATACATATGGTGTGTAAGATACCAATAAGATGTTGATATATATAATATGTACAAATCACGGATAGTGATTGATTTGGTCTCACCGATTACTTACACATGTACCTAATAGAATTACATGCCATTATTCAAATTAATCAAAAACTAGAAGGTTAGTACTCATGTATCATCTTAGTAAGGAAAGAAAGTTTAGTGCTCTTTTCTCATCTATTAATCAAAAAATAAATTAAAAAAAAAAAAGATGGAGGGAAGCAATCTTACTGGTAGTTGGTCGCCTTGGCAGGGATGTTCTGGAGAACGGGGAGTACAACACTGCCCTATAGATTTCCATCAAGGCACACACTTTGCTAATATGGCTTTGTCTTGTGATATCGCTCATACTGGCTCTAAAGATTATTATAAAACAAACCCTTTAAATGTTTATGATCGAAGTTTTGTTGGATTGGGGAATTCGGGTGTGCAAAATCACAGTGACTTTGGAGATTGAAGACTTCTTGGTCCTGAAGAGAGAGATATTCTTTGGAATTATTGCCTATATCCCTCTGTTCATTCAATTTATCATGAGAAAACAACTAGTGGTGGAAAGGAAGAAAACAAGTTATTAGAGTTTGTTCGGAGGGTTCGTGCGATCAAAGAAGAGGTGGCAATGATTCAATCATACATGAGTGATATACTTCAAAATAATATAGGAGATCTTAGCCCAGAAAAATTGTTGCAAGTTGTTCTAACTGTGCAACCCGACCTTGTGGAGATGTCTGTTGATGAACATGGGTGAGTTAATCTTTTCGTTTTTAACAGCGTCTCACATTATCCATTGTATGATGTTAAACAGTACAATTTTGTTTCTAATCTTGTTTTTCTTTTTGCTTATCTTTTCAGTAGATATCGTTTTGTCTCACTATTAGTGAACCATGCTACGGAATTGTATTCGCAACGTAAGATCATGGAAGGGCTACTTCCTGGCGTAGTCATATTGATGCAAAATTCAAGAGGTGGATGAATAATTAAGCAATCCACAAGAAAGTTTTATGCTGGAGCCAAGGTAATCTGAAGCAATTTAAATCATTGTATTCCACAAGTAATTATCTCATGCTTGTTAATTTTTCTGTTCCTTCTTAGTTTTATGGGCTCTTTCATTCTCTTTTAGTTGTTATGTAATGATATAAAGAGCACAACAGATATAACAAAATTTCATAAATTTATTATCTTTTTTCAATGTAATATAAGGTAAAATATTTTAATTAAGTATTGGTTGATTCTTTTACAAATTTCTAGAAACCCTATATGGCACATTGCTAAATTTCTTTAAAATCGTTCTGATAAGAGATATTGGCAAAAGAACGGGAAAAATAAATAAATAAATAAAAGAAAAAGGAGAGCTACTGATTCTTTTTTAACATTTCATGATTACTTGTATCATGCTAAACGGTTAATTATTGCTATGTATCTTGTTAACAATATTTCTAGTTATCCACTTATATCGCTGTGTTAATATATACATATATACACATATATGTGTGTATATATATGTATAACTATGTTTTATGATTAAAAGATGGAATATACTTGCAATATGCATGCCAACAAACGAAGAGATTTGAAACTACACGCGACGAAATAGAAAAGTTTAATTTGTTTTAATTCCACGTCTTCTGGATTGATATTCCTTCAAAAATAGTTATGGAAAACTATATAGCGTGCAATATGGAATCCAATAGGTATTATATTGTATTTATATTATATTTAGTAAATCTATTCAGTCATAAATAAATAGCTTCTGTGATTTTAACTTTTATTACGGGGAATAATAGTTACCTTTGCAACACATAAAGAATTCTACTAATATAACATGATTCTATGAAGTATATTAGAATTTGGTATTGACAGCTTCTAATGTTATGAATTTTGTCTTGTACTTCATTACGGGAATAATGTATATCATAGCTTGAACTTATAATTTCGAGCAGTTTAGTATGAAATATTTAGAACTTGAATTTTAGTATTTAAAACTTTAAGATTTATTCAAATGAATGTCTGAACTTGAAAATAAATATTAAAATTTATTCAAATAAATACTTAAACTTTAAGATATTTTAAAGTTCAGACACTTGTTTGAATAAATCTTAGAGTTTTAGACACTAAAAATCAAATTTTGAATATTTAGACCCTAAATTGCTTGAAATAATAAGTTCATCCACTTCAATATGCATTATTCCCTTCATTGCCATTCTATCATTTTATATATTAAACGGTTGTTTTTACTTCTCTTTTTCTTTAAAATCCCCTAAGTAAAAGTTATTGCATATGTATAACAAGTAGACCTATACAATAACTAATTCAAAATCGAGAACCGACCTGACCCGGAATGTAGCTAGCCTAGAATGTGGTGAGCCTAAATCGACTAAGGAACCATCGAGTTTCAAGGGCTCAAGCAGTTCGGTCGACTAAACCTACCATACTGACAAGTTGTTGAATTGACAGGCCGACTCGATGAGTAGACCTATTGGTTCGAGCCAGTTTTAATCCTGCAATATATAAAAGAAAAAAAGAATTCCCTATTTCTCAACATTTTCTTCTACTTTTCTCTTTCCCAATATATTCTCTCTTTTATATTATTACATACATATTTTTCCCACCAATCATCATCACCCCTTTTCCATACAGTACATATTCTCATTTCCAATATTCGAATGAGAATTTTTCATCATTTACAACTTGTCTCGCTTTACTTAACATTACTTAATATTTTAATATTAAACAACTTCAAGTTCACCCGGTTTAGATCGATTATATTAAATGAAATAAATATTTGAACCTAAAATAATAGTGAATCATTTACGCATACATGTTCATTACACGTCAATACATATAATATACCCATAAAGTATTACAATAATCTGAGGTAAAAAAATAGAACGACAAGAGAAGATGGAGAATTACTTATCAAAACACAGAAAAAAAATAGAAAAGGAATTAATTATAAAAAAAATAAGAAAATAATTCAAGGGCTCAAACTAGCCCTTGAACCATAGATTAGGCCAAACTAGCTTGAGCTCAATTCACCTTAACAACTAGGTAGCAAAGGGTATTAAGAATCATCTAACTGTGTCTTTTGCATTTCTTATCTCCATCATATATTTCATACATTCATTGTTTAATTTGCATTTTATGTTGCAGCTTCCTTATGAAGAGATAGCAAAGCACATTAGTATAGTCACAAAGGATCAAGTCAGATATAGCCAAATCATTAGTCTTGTTAAAGATCGTAGAACGAAGTCTAAGGACTGCATATTGATGCAGATATCAGAAAATGCTTTAACCTTGGCCCAAGATCAAAATGGGTATACTTCCAAAATTCTAAATCATTTACTAATTACAAATAGAAAACAAGAATTTTTAGCATTTTACTTATACGAAAGTTTCTCTTATGTTTCAGTAATTTTGTGGTTCAAAAAAGTGATGGATTCAAATAATCCAATTGTAACTACCAATATTCTAACACAGTTGAAGGGGCATTGTTCCCTTCTCTCTTTTAGTAAATATGGTAGTTATGTAGTCAAGAAGTGTTTGGAGATCTTGCACATTGGACGAGCTAAAGAAATCGCCCTAGAGTTGCTTCAAAGCTTAGATATTTCAACACTTCTTTCAAATAGTTATGGGAACCATGTGATCCAATGTATTTGGAAAATTTCAAAGGTTCAATCATTATGGTACATATATTTTTTACTATTCCTTTACACTTAAAAAGCGAGATAAGATAATTAATAATCGATTCATTAGCTATTACATACTATGTAGCTCATGTCATCAACTAAATTCGAACACTTATGAATGATGTTAAGTAATTACTTAAAAAACTAGTACCAATATTACCAAATATCTAAATATCATTAGTAGCTATTCAATACATTATATATACGTGTTGTCTACTACCTGTTTAATATTTTTTCTAACGTTTGACTTTTAAGCCAAGTGAGGTTATCTTGTTTAATATCTTGCAGACATGAAAGTACATCCATGAACAGCTAGAGCATCTAATTCAGCAACGTGTTTAAGAGCTGTGTCATAATCTACATGGTAGGAACGTACTTGAAAAGCTTAAAGATTGCAGGCAAAGGCATTGTCTCCATGCACTTAAGTGAACAAGGATTCATGGATTTTGTTCTTCAATAACATTGTTGGTTGTTTTGTTTTGTGACTAACTTTTGTCATTGTCTATCATATCAAGTATACGTGCGCATAGTAATGTTCTTTTACTATCTGTATTTGCGAGATGACAACAAAAGAAATTTATTATCAATTTTACTTTACTTATTTATATAAACATATTTAGCAAGAAGATCAAAGCAAGGACAGAATTATTATGACCATAGTTAATAGCATAAGATTGTAAAAATTAAGGGTATATCAAGTAAAAACTTATTGGAAACTATGAAAATTATAGAGATAATTGAATTTCTACAAATAGCTTATTTACACTTCTTAAGAAAGTCAATCTTTTATAATGGTCCGATTAAATGTCCTTGACTAATTTGATATTTAATTAGTGTATGTACGCATATGTCTCATTATAAAGAGCTCATAAGAAAATAGTTCATATATGTTCATTTCCTTTTCATATCTTCTTTATCTACATTCATTTACGATGGTTCCTTGTATTCTTATCACCAGTTAGACCATGTGCATCGCTGGTTCGTCATAGTACTCCCAAACACATTATTAGCGTTCCTTTAGCATTAGAGCCTATTCATTTTTTTTATTTTTCCGATTAACAATAAACTTTTTCCATCGCTGCAAAAAAAATAAATAGATTAATAAATAATCTTTCTCCTTTTTTTATGTTATTTGACAAGCATAATAATTGTGGATAACATACTTGCATTATGGGTGCTGAAAAATAAATAATTAAATAAATAAATACTTATTGGACCATTTGAAAAAGTTACCGTTTTTATTTAGATGATAACTGTCGTTTGTCGTGGAAGAATTTATACATGCTTTCCATAAAACCATCGCAAAAAACTTTTCTCCCCAAATAACATTTTTATACCAGCTTCTTCGGTACCGCACCCCATCGCCTTAATCTTATCTAGCATTGTTATGTCAAAAACACTAAAAACATCAAGCCCCATTTAATATTATAGATATTAATCGAACTTTGCATGAAGGTGCTAATTTATTTAGGAATGATGATGTGGTGGGAAAAACTAATCCCTACAAATCTTCGATTGTATGTTGTCTAAGATTTATTCCTACGGTTTTTATTCAAAATTTTCAATTAACTTTTTCAAATCAATGTTTGATGTCTCTAAAATGCTATCTAAATAGTGTATCTATCAATCACAATCACAACCAAACATGCAAGCATACAGCAAAAATTTCAATATTTATTTATTGGTTCTAATTACATAGGTGCTTGATAATGATTGGTTAGAACACACATTGAAACTAGACCTATTCTTCGACCTAGAACCACCAATTCACGAACTGGTTGAAGGTTAAACTGTGACCTACTTAAGTTCTCATGGTTCTAGGTCGGTTCAACTGGCCCAGCAGTTCAAGGGCCTATTGAACCGATTCTCTCAATTTTTATTTTCATATTTATTTATTTATTTACTTAGTTATTAATTACATAAATAATTTCAACTTTCTTACTTGTTTCCCGAATTCCTTGTTCTTCTAAATATTTATCAGTCCCCTCCTGCACTTGAATTTCACTTCTGAAGATTATCGTAAAACATAACACAATAATACATAAATTGCAAGGCATAACATGTAATGTCCCATATGTGATTAACTAATACTTTTTTATCGAAATTTTACTCCATTCCGAAGTAATAGGTTTGGCCACATGAAGTTAATATTAGAGCAATATTAAAATAATAAGTACTGTTAAGTAAAGCGAAAGAAGTTAGAAAAGATGAATAATTCTCATTGCTCGAGGAATAACAACATATAAGAAAGAAATTATCCTTTCAATCAAATTATAGTAGCTAAGTAAAAATATAAAATAAAATATCATCCAGTTTTAGTAGTATGGTTAGTATAAGAAAGTTTGTATAGTGTGTGAATGCATAATTTGGGTTTGTATGTGCTTACATGATGTGATGCACACTTTTGACTTCGTCCCCCCACCCCAAACATGTCTTCCTTTCTCTCTGTTTCTTTGTTTTCTAAAGGAAGCCGAGCCAGTTGGGCTAACTCGTTAGTTCAATAGCACGCCAGCTTACTAGTTATATGGCTCACCATTAACCAAGCCCTTTCATAGGTCTAATTGGAACAAGATTTGGAAGCAGTGAATATTCATCCACTCTACTTGATATTCAATTAAAAAAATGAAATAGAAAATGTACTATACTACACCACACTTTTTAATGCACCAATGGAATCCTATATTCAAACTTCGTTAGGTAAATATAATAGTACCTTTTTCTATTGTTATAAATAGGGAATAATGAATAAATCCACTATTTTTATTTTTTATTTGCTCATCTTTTAATTCGTCTAGCTCTTGTAAGAGATTATCTAAATACATTTTCAAATGAAATTGATAAATAATGCATCGTCATATAAATTAAAATAATTTCAAATGAATATACTAGATCTATGTAATATTGTAATTCCGTTTTTCGTTTAGTAAACAATATAACCAAAAAAAAAAGACAATTCTATTTGAAAATTTTACTCATCAATTTATCTTTGAAAATTTTATAGAAAAAAAAATATTTGATTCATAATCAACTACATCTTTCTTTTTTTTTCAACTATTGCACAAATTATTGGAAGATGAAATAATTTAACGTAATCGATCCTATTGGGAGACTAATTTTCATGTTATTAGCTACAAAATTTTTCACTTTTCATAACCCTTTTAAAAGCGAATTTTCCTCTCAAATATATACCTACAACACATGTTTGGGATAGTACAATGAAAGGGAAGGAAATCAATGAGATGGAAGAGTTCAAAAAATTTTCCCCTCCTTTTTTTTTTTTAATTTATGCCGGTCTAGATTCTTGACACAATGATTCAATATGTAATACATATCATAAGTTATATATATGTAGCATATAAATACCAATAAGATGTTGATATATATAATGTGTATAAATCATGCGTAATAATTGACTTATTCTCACCGATTATTTATACATGTACTTAGTAGAATTACGTACAATTATTGAAATTAATCAAAAACTAGAAGGTGAGTACGCATGTATCACTATATAAATATATTTAATAATACCAGTTATCAAATTAATTATTGTAAAAAATCGAAAATTGACACAAGTCAATGGGGAAGTGATAAATAAAAGCAAATCACAAGTTATGTAATGTGTCAAAAATGAAAATTTAGCAATGCAATGTTTTAAAAAGTGAAAGTATAGATATGTAAAATGGAAAACTTCCCTATTTTTTATACATAATATAGTTACCTATGTAAAAAATATAGAAGAAAATTTGTTAAAGGTTATTTTTGTGATATTAGATTACCAGTATTGTGTTTAATATGCAAAATAATAGTATACAAAATAACTAGATAAGATAATATACATTGTAATTTTTTTTTTTGTATTGTGTTATTTATATGTTTCCTTTTTTATCAAAGAAATTATTTATATGTTTTTCAAAATGTAAAATATTGGTATACATACAAGAAAACATATATTGAAATATGTTTTCTACGTTATTGAATTTCAATATGTTGGCATATAACATCTATAAATTCTATGAACTTTTAAATCTAAAAGGATAAAAGAATGCGTTTTATGATGAACAACTTTTAGAAGAAAATGTTGAAATAAAGAAGGAAAGAACCATGCTAATGGATAAGAAATTAAAGTAGAAAAGCAATGCCTTGGTTTGATTTAGGGTTATTTGCATGTTTACAATTACACCATTAATTTAATTATGCAAATACCAATTATATAAAAGTAATTACGTAAATATAATCGCAAAATCATATGTACAAGCAATTTTAGCTATATTGCATTTGGTACATGCAATTTTGCTATATCCTAAAATGGGAAAAATATTTGTGGAGCTAAATCGCATGTAGTGGATGAGATTTAGTGATGTAGTGAAGTCACATGTATTACATGCTTATTTTTTATTCAAAGCAAATTGCATCTTTCATGCACAGCTTTGTGTTGGTACTTAGATAATTAAAATTAACTAATTTTCATTAACATTATTTTATTTTGTAGTAATAATAAAAACATGTTATACCGGTTTGATTTATGTGCTAGACCTGCAATTGCATGTCAAAGGTGATTATACCACATATTTAGCGACTACATAATAGGAATTTGCTCTATAATTTAGTATGGGTTTACTTTATCAGTATTAAGACTTTGTATTTGATATCAAACATAAAAATTATAGCCCTTACAAGGTCCTACCTAAGATTGGTACATGTGCATATGAAGTAAAGTTGCCTCTTAATTGTAGGATTTACAGTATGTTTTATATTTCTATACTCAAGAAGGCTTGTAGGACTACAGAACCCTCTCTTAACTTCCCATTTGATGCGATAGCAAGTCAACTATTGTTGGTGCCTTTGGCTATTATAGGAATAAGACAGGTTGTTCGAAATTGGATTGTCGTACAATAACTTTTAGTTCAGTGGTTTAGGTTGCCTATGGAAGAAACATCATGAGAGGACTATGATCATTTTCGTGCCACTTACAAGGATTTTAACCTTAAGGACAAGGTTTTGAATGAATAGGAGGAAGTTACAAAGAGAACCAATAGAGGAAACCATTCATTTTGAACAACAAAGGACAATTAATCAAGTCTAACGATGGACTATCTAACAAGCCTTTCAAGGAAATAGCTAGAACCGTCTGCTAATACCCTGTCCGTTGAGGTGAAAAAGGAAGAATCTACCCAAGAAGGGGGATGGAGGATTCCTTGTAGCTAAACATCTTACTTGAGTCCTCTAATGGCATTGAGACATCACGAGATAGCACGCCAGTAAATCTATATGAGCAGGCATTTTTCTAAAGGTTTCTATTATATCAATTTACCCTTACATGACCTTGTACAATGCTCAAAGCTTTAGGCTGAGTAGTAGGAGCAACTTTTTATTAGCAATTGTTGGCAGAAGTAAAAGGCTTGAACGGAAGTGCTTGGGTTCTCCCAATAAGTAAAAAGTATATCATGAACTACAATAAATTTATCTTTTTAGTTGCCAAATTCTTTGCTACCAATGCCTTTTGGTAGTGAAATGTTACTTTTATTTAGCAAATTAATTATTGGTAGCAAATATGTTCTGGAGGAATTTCAAGAGTGGAGGGAAAAACTTTTCGCTATCAAATTAGTAACTGGTGGTTAAATATGGTACATATAGCTACCAAATCTTACTATTGGTAGTGAAAGGCCTCATTAAAAGAAAAAAAAAACTTAAAAATACTAATAGCTACTAAATTGTAGTGGTACTTAAAAGGTGTTCTTTAATTACTAAAAAATACTAATAGTTACTAATAGTAGGAGATAGCAATGCCGAATCTGATCAATTCAAATGGAGTCGAAAGCAAGCTACAATAGAAAATGATCAAAACCAACAAACCTTTTTAGGAAAAGAACATGTTGAATATGAGGAACCAAGGAAAGTATGGGGGATTTTTTTCCTTTAAGGAAATGTTATTTAATAATATACCAAAGGCATACAAAAAATACTATTTTGGTAAATCTATATTTAATTTGTCTATGGATCATAACTTTCAATTAGGTGAATTGAAGGTAGAAAAAGAACCTTGTAATCAAATTGCAAAAGAAGGATAGTGCTATGTGAACTTCTCTAATCTTGAAAAAGACATAATCTATGTACCTTGGAAACATAGCCTTATTGCTAAAGTCATGCTCTAGGGTTCAAGACGATTAATGCTAGATTAACTAAAATATGGGTAGCCATTTCTAATTTCAGGGTCATTTATGTAGGGTCTGGCTTCTACATTATAGCATTGAATAATCAAGAAGATTTTTAATGGATTATCAAGAATGGTCTATGGTTTTTCAATGGGTTCTATCTTGCGCTTAAATAATGGGAACCAAATTTTAGGCCAAAACTATCAATGTTTAATGCTATGGCAGTTTGGGTTAAAATTGTAGGTTTACCAATCAAACTCTTCTCATCGATGGCAATTAGGAGGATTAGTGAAAAAAATAGACCTAATCCTCCGTCTCGACTTGTACACCATTAATATGGAATATATCCGCTTTGCTCGCATATGTGTATAGGTAGAAATGGATAAACCTCTAGCATTCTATGGTGGTGAATTAGATATTGTAGAAAATTTTATATGAAGGGCTATTGAGAGTTTATGGGGATTGTGGCTACATCAACCACAATGACTATCACTGCTAAAAAAAGAAGTTGACAAGAAGTAATATTCAACAACCCTCATCTAACAATTCAACACAAGAGATTAATGATGAGGGAATAGTAGAAGGCAGTATGACTAATGATGAAAGTTCCGAGATAAGTAGCATGCCGATTGGGAATGAAGGTCAGATTGAAAAGAAAGATGAGAATATTGCAACCACATCAAGTAGTAGGAAAGAATGGACAGAGGAATGTATCAGCTGTTAGCTAGGGAAATTAAATTAGTTGAGTAGTAATAGGCAAATGAAGGGAGAAAGAAAAGAGAATGGAGGGTAAGGAAGGGATAACTCTAACAACAGAATGACTCTTAAGGTTGAAAAGACCTTAAATGAGAAGACAAACCAACATAGTTCAAAAGATAAAGGTATCCTAATGTCAGTCTTAAACTCTAATGCTGATGGGAGAGTTAATGAGAAAATTGGAAATAATACGATGGGAACAAACGTATCTTTTCTTTCCTAAAAAAACACAACCATTAAGGAAAATATTAAACCCTATCAAGCCTAAAATTTGGTTTTCTATTTTTCTTAACTTGGTTTAAATTAAACCTTATGCCCATTTAATTTAACCCTTGACATGAGTTAAAAAATGAAAAAACAATTTCTTGGGGTTTTGTAAGATTAGAGTTGCCACCCAGTTAAAACTAAGAAAAAACAAGTAAATTAAAACCAATTATGTAGGGTAGCTTTAATTTAGTTGTTGGTCTGCATTCTAAAAACCTTATGATAAAGTTTTAAAGAAACCAAAGATAACTAGTTTGGGGGTTAACTTATTAAAACTTAAAGATTACCACGTTAAACTATTAAGTTGGGCTTTAACCTTTTAAAGTACCCCTTAAACTTAAAGGAAACAATTTTTTTTTATTTTCTTTTCTTCCATTTTTTTTTTAATTTTTGGCTTTTCTATTTTTATTTAAAAGTTTTTTTAGGAAAAAAAAAAGAAAAAAATTTATTTTTTTATAATCATCTCGTAGATGCCTATGTATCTACTATTCGAAATCAAATCGATGTAGTTCTTTTTTGTAAAACTTTAATAGTTTGGTTCTTTTCAATTTTGAAAACAAGTTGGATTTACATCATTAATCGATTTACTTGATTTTGGAAAAATCCTAAGAGAAGACCCTAATTTTATTTGTGTTGACTTAAAGAAAAACCCTAATTGATTCTATATTTTTTTAATAAAATACCGATTGAATTTTTTTTTTTCTAAAAATATTTTTCTAAGTGATAAAACTTTGTTTTCACTAAAAACATATTTTCCTAAAGGATAATGTTGCTCATTTCTTTTTTTTTTTCTTTTCATAAAAGCCTACAATTTCTATCCAAGAAGGAAAAATATTCATTTTTTTTTTAAAGAACTCTATAGAAAATGATTGAAGGAAAACTTTTTTTTTTCAAAGAATCCTACTTCAAGAAAATTATTTGAGAAAAAAATTATCATTATTCAAAAGTATTTTTCATTTTTTTTGTATTTTTTATGAATTTTTATTTAAGTAAGCCCTAAAGTCCTAAGGGTGATGATTATCTCACAACATCCCAAGACAATATAATGCCCCTGACCTATTTTTTTTATTTATGATTAAATGTAGCTTTACTTATCCTCAAGAGGTGGTTATCCTACAACACTTAGGGATTACATGTGCCTTTACCCTTAGAATAAATTAAACGTACAAACTAATAAATAAAAAAAATAGAAAGAAGATCAAACCTAGCCAAAATGGCTCACATGTAGTTCAAAAGCAGGTCATGCGAGTTGTACGAGAGAGAGAGAGAGAGAGAGAGAGAGAGCGCCTATAAAGGTAGCTTCACATAACTCAAATAATGGTTACATGCGGCATTGAGAGAAGAAGGGGGGAAAAAGGTTCGAAAGCAAAGAAATAAACTCAAATAATCAAATGAACTAATAAAATAAATATAAAACAAAACTATAGAAGTTCTAATCTTAGATTAGACAGCAGCCACAATAGGATGGTTTCTTGGTACTTAAGTGGTGATTGTGAGTAGCATTAGGAGAGGAAGTGATTTTTTTTTTTTTTTTAGTGATCATTCATAGTGTACAGTGAAATGGAATCCTCTATTTATTGGTATCATGGTCAACTTAAGGATGGAAAATATTAAATACAATATGATTTTCTTACATGTTTGCATTAGATAAATCTGGACAATATGTAATGTTAAATGCAAAGCTGCGTATGGAAAACATGATCAACATACGTCAAGAGTGTGCCTACCAGGCGTAAGAGTGTGCCCACTATGTGTAGGAGCAAGTGAGTCAATAAATGATGTGAGATGATGTGTTCTATGACATTGACATGGTGATGATATAGTAAGTGACATGGCAATGATGTAGTAGTAACACGGCATGATGTGGTAGTGACATTTTAGATGATATAGCATGATGCGGCGATGACATGACATGATTACGTAACGTGGCAATGACATGATGGACCAATGTACTAATGAGGGATAAACAAGTTTCCAGATGAGAGAAGAAAATAAAAGATGCATTTTGCACCTTCCATGAATTGAACCTAAAACCTCCAATCTCTTAGTTTAAAGCCTTAACCAATTACATTAGTACTTAATTCTTGTTATGTTCTAACAAAAATAATATTTAATCTATTTTTGTACCAATTTTTAATAAAAGTCCCAATGAAAATCGAGCCTTAAAATCAATCTAAACCTTTTGAGTCCAGAAAAACCAATTTATCCCCACACGTAATTATTTAGTCTATTAAGTATATGTCAAAAACCAATCTAATAGAATTATCAATTACGGGCACGATCCATTCAACACTCAGTATTACTTAAAACTTTAATGCTCATAAAATATTCAATTTAAATTAGATTAAGACATTGTTTAAAGCTACGATCAATTTAAATTGTCTATTTTAAAGATATTTTGAAAAACAAACAATCCGAACCTGATTAAAAATTAATTTTCAATAAAATACCCATTTTTGCCAAAAATTACAACTCTACGAAATTGCATATGCCTATTTAACTTCAAATTAGGTCATTTGACCTTTAAAAACCAAAAGACCCCAAAAATGTGACCCATTGACCATTAATTTCCTAAAACCCTATACTTTTCATATTTTTTTCTATTTTCTTTTATATATATATATTTCTCCATTTTTCTTTTTTTTTCTAATTTTTCAATTTTTTGAAATCATTCAAACTTTTCCAATTTTTTTCTAAAATAAGGCCTTTTATTTGAGAAATTTAAGATAACATGTGAGGCAAAAATGGGGTGTTTACAAACCATAAGGGAAAGAGAATAAGAAATTGGAGACACCTTCATTTATGTTTGGACAATCCTCCACCATTGGAAAGAAACCGTCCATTAAACAACTAGCCAGACAAAATGGAAAGGGTAACGAACTTCTTTGGTTATATGTAAAGGCGAGTCGCATTCAAACAACTCTTCTATAATGGAGGAAGAACCAGGCTCCAGAGGTGACTTATAGGCCATCCAACCAACTTCACTCAATGTCCTCACACAACAAGGCTTAGTAGTGGGTAGGAACAAAGGAATAGTTATGATCCGAATGCTAACACCGCAACTAGTGATGGAGAATGCGAAGTTCTTAGCATTGATGGAGACGACTTGCAACGAGATAGCAGAATTTTTTATGTCTGACAGTAAGGAGAGGCCAAACATCCATAGGGTGTGGTGGTGGCGGCGGCGGCTCGGTCCCAAGTGGTAGTGAAGTGTGGGTTTCTCTCACTACTCGAATTTGCACAGTTTCCTTTTCTTTTCTTTTTTTCTGGATTTTCTCTTGATTTTTTCAATTTTCCTATTTTTCCCGAATGCTAAACTGTCCAAATGACTTCTAGAAATTTTTCCCCTATTTATAGACGATTTTTGTAATTATTATACATTAATTAGACAAGACTTTGCCTAATTTCCTTGATTTTTGGCTTTTATGTTGTCTAATTTTAATTGGTTGATTTTTCTTTTACAGATCTTGACCTGTCACGACCTGATTTGGATTATTCTAGCCTCTTTTGATTTTTTTTTTTCTAATTTTTTTCCATAATTAATTTATAATTTTCTTTAATTATTTACTTAGTTTTTGGCCAATTTAGGTAATTTCATGTATTTTTATCTACACGTAAATACATGTGGGGTACATGTAAATATTCCTAATTATTATTTTGGTCATTCTAAAATTTTTAGTATACATATAATCTATCTCTAGTAATTTATTAGTTATTTGATTACACTTTTCGCCTTTTCAGTAATTAGTACTTATTATGCTTAAAATTTAAAAATTTTATATTCTCCTATTTTATTACTTATTTTCTTAAATTCAAGTTTACGAGGTCATTTTTACTAATATTTCTCTCAATAGTTTATAATTTGGGTTTTATCGGATCCATTAACCGATCGCCCTAAACCTTATATTTTAAGTTCAATCTTACGGTCACTTGGTTTAGCTTTAGGGCTTACAATGGCTTGAAAGAAATAGTTCGATGGCTTCGACTAATAATCTCTTGTTATCTTTTATTAAACTTGGCAATTTTCCTCATTACAGACTGATGTATCATCTGCAATTCTTGGTCTTAGTTGACTCTAGATTAACTCTCTTAAGTAGTTGTGACGGTACTAATCAGATTTAGGGGAATAGTAAGATTGAGGCTATAGAAAACCCCAAATGGAGTCTTCTTAGTATACTATAGATGATTTTGCTGTATGCAAATTCCACAACCAGCAGATACAGATCCCAATCCTTTAAGTTCTTTCCTACGAAAGCTCTAAGTAAATTGCCTAACATCTTCTTCACCACTTCAGTCTGGCCATCAGTATGAAGGTAGCTACTAAAACAAAACATAAGTTTAATCCCATGTTTTCTCTAAAGAGTCTTTCAAAAATAGCTCGAGGATTTGGTATTGTGATATGAAACAATAGTTTTCGAGACTCCATATAGTCGAACAAATTCTTGCAAAAATGAATCAGCAATACAGAAAGCATCTTAATTCAATAGCATGGGATGAAGTATGTCATTTTGCTAAAGCAATCTACTACACAAAGATTGAATCTTTTTCTCTGGATGTTTAAGGCAAACTTAAGACAAAGTCTATACTGAGGTTGACCCAAGGTAAAGTTAGTATAGGTGGGGCCATATGCTCTCCATGGGGCTTTCTATTCCCCTCACCTCTCTTGCATATTTCACAACTATCAATTATCTTATGGAAATCCTTAGCCAAACCAAGCCAGTGAAAGTTCTCTTTTAACAAATTGGTTGTTTTTTGTCTCTCTAAAATAACCAAATAACCCACCACTATGAGCTTTGCTAACCAATAGCTCACGCATGGAATTGTTAGGTATGCATAGCCTTCTCTCCTTGAATAGATAGCCATTTGTAAGGTAATATCCTTTAATAGCAACTCTTTTCTACTCTACTCTATAGTAAGGCCAAAATGGGGGTCATGAGCCTACTACTCGATGATAAGTAAAAATTCCAGTAATTTTGTCTACAAGGTGGTTAATAAGGTTTACCGATATGACAGGGTATCGGCAACTACATTGGCGCTTCCTTTCTTATATTAGATTACATATGAAAAATCTTCCATAAACTCTAAACAATGAGCTTGCCTCTTCAAAAGTTTGTTTTGACTCCCAAGATGCTTTAATGACTCATAATTGGTGTAGATAACAAACTCTTGTGATAACAAATAGTGTTGCCAAAAAGTAAGAGCTCGAAAAAGAGAGTATAATTTTTTCTTATACACAGAATAGTTCAATATGGCACCACTAAGCTTTTCATTGTAGTAAGCAACCTATCATTATTCTTGTTTTAGGACGGCACCAATTCCTATGCTTGATGCATTCCGTTTCAGTTCAAATGGCTTGTCAAAATTGACTAGAGATAGAGCAGGGGTAGTAGTAAGCTTCTTTTTTATCTCCCTAAAGCTCCGTTTAGCTCAATCATTCCATTAAAATCTACTACTCTTTTTTGTTAGCTCGGTTAAGGAAATTGCAATGGTACTGAAGTTTTTAATGAATTACCAATAAAAAGAAGTAAAGCTATGAAAAAGTCAAACTTCAGTGATGTTTTATGGTGTCGGCTACTCTAAGACAGCTCAAACTTTTTCCTTATCAACTCGAATTCCTTCTATGACACTGCATGCCCAAGAAAAACGACTTCATCTTAACAAAATGTGCACTACTTTAGATTCCCATAAAACTTCTCAGCTTGTAAAATATCAAAAACAACTCGGAGATGTTGAATATGATTGTTTAGGTCAACACTGTTCACTAGTATATCATTAAAGTACACGACTATACACCATCCGATTAGAGAGCGTGTCGCATAGTTCACCAATCACATAAATGTACTTAGTTCATTTGTAAGTCTAAACCGCATAACCAACCATTTGTAAGGACCATGCCTCATTTTGAAGGCAGTCTTTCACTTATCACCTAGTCTCATGTGAATTTGGTGGTAGCCACTTTGCAGATCAACCTTCGAAAATATCTTGGCATCATAAAGCTCATCTAACATGTCATCGAGCTTCGGTATTGGATATATGTACTTGATAGTAATACAGTTGATTGCTCAACTATCAATGCACATGTTCCATGAACTATTCTTCTTTGGGACAAGTAGAACGGGTACAGTACACTGAATCACACTCTCCCTACGTAACCTTTCTCTATAAGTTCATCCACTTGCTTTTTCAGCTTGGTAGCTTGCTCGGGGTTCATTCTATACATATGTTGATTTGGCAAAGCTATGCCTGGTTACAAATCAATGCAATGTTCTATGCCTTAGACTAGGGGTAATCTTTTAAGCAACTCTTCAGGAAACAAATTTGAAAACTCATCAATCGGCATTCGGATCTCTTCAAGTGCATCTTCAAGACTTCTCATCTCTAACAGTCTTTTAATCAACAAAAACATAGGCTCTTCGACCTTCTCAGCAATTCGGAGCTCTCTTTAGCTCATTACTAAGGCTTTCTTCTTACTAACTCGGGTAAGCTAGTTGTAAGTTTCATTTACTAAGGCTAGTGTCATAAGTTGCAGCACAATTTCTTTCCATCCTTAACAAAGGCATAGGTGTTCTTATATTCATCATAAATGACATGTCAATCAAATAATCAAGGTCTTCTACGTAATAGATGTGAAGGTCCCATAGGGACGACATCCCACACTACTTCATCCTTATACATACTCTTAATACTGAATGGCCTAGTTACTTGCTCTGTGACGTATAGAGCACCCTTATCATGGAGTCAATACAGCTTGTAAGGTTGAAGGTGCTTAGAGATAGGTAGTCTTAACCTCTATATAAAGGACTATGCAACGAATTTTGGTTTAACTTCCTCTTTCTATTATGATGATACACTTCGTATAGAATAAATTCTCTCTTTAGTCTTCCTTAAAGCTCAACAAGGAGCTCAGCACTTGCCTTAGTGCTAAGGTCATTACTTCTCCCTAGTCGGCATGGACACACGTCTCCTCTTCCTCAGCTTCAACCCTTTCAATATTCTTCTCCTCCTCTGGCTCACTTTCATCGGTACTATCCATTACATCTCCTTGGAGCACCATGGCATATTGGTTTGGACATTTAGCAACCATGTATCCAAAGTCCAAGCATTTAAAGCACTTCATCTCACTAGTCTTTCGTCTGAAGCTCTTTCCCATCTTAAATGTCCCCAAGGCCAACTTATTCTCAATTCGACTGGGTTAACCTACTTGGCCCTCCTGGCCTGCTCGACTTTCATCAAGGTGGTCATATCTTTCCTCAACTCAAGAGGGTCTCCTTGGCTCGACATGAGCTAGTTAGCAAGGAGTAAGGGCTCAAGACAATATTAACCTTAGTTGGCTTAAAGCATTTCTTCTCTATTTTTCGACCCTCTGTATTACCTTAATTAGCTCTTCCAAAGCATAAAACCTATATACTTCTACAATATTGCGAATCTCATATTCGAGTCCAGAAATGAACCTCAATACTGTACCAGCCTTTGATTCATCCACGTCGGCTTGGATCATCAGTATCTGGAATTCTTACACACGGTCATCAACAAATCAGCTTCTTTGGCGAAATTCCTATAAATTTGCAAATGTGTCTTGTAGGTGGGTCTTGGGCACAAATCTTCCCCTCAATAATCTCTTCATCCCATCCCAAGTTCTTATTCCTCGTCTTCCATCTCTTGCTTTAGCTGCATTCAAATTCTTCCACCACATAGTTGCATATCTAAAAAATTCAAGTGTAGCAAGTTGTACTTTAACAACATTAGTATATCCATAACAGTCAAACACTTTTTTTACCTTCTCTTCCCATTCTAAATATTCATCTACATCTCTACTTCAATTGAAGGGTAGAATTTAGACTTTAACATTGCCAAGTCCTTACGAAGCTCAACATCCTCGCTTTCACACTTAATAGTATCTAACCTCTTCTTCTTCTTCTTCTTCGTTAGTCTCTACATTTACTTCCTTATCATCCTCTTCTATCTCCTTCAACTCTAACCTTCATCTAGTAACTTAGTATATAACTCCTTTAGCCCAATGGGGCCAAACTGGGCAATTAGCTCGGCCACCTTGGCCATAGCATCTCTTTGAAACATTCTTAGGTGGGTTATGATTCAGCAGAACCTATGGTTGTTGTCAATTAACTTACATCGCAATGACTAAACTCTTAACAAAATTAGTAATTCTGTTAAGCTTATCATCAACTGACCTAAAAGTAATACTACCATAATGACCATGACCAACTTGAGCACTACTACTTAAGTCAATAATGACACCTTGAATACTTGAATTCGCCATATTATGATATTTTTCCATCAGAATGACAACACAAGATACGATAAACACTTCTATTTACTACTTAAAACTTTACTAACACACTCTTAACAACTTCAACACCAAAAAATCACATAAATACAATAGAAATTCACTTGCTTTGTTTTTCATAATGAAGAACAGAGTAAAATAAAGTAACAACAAGAACTACACTTACCAACACTCAAATCTCCACTATATAGCTCAAAACATCAAAACTTTCTTCACAAGAACACATTATAGCAGCTATGGAAGGAACATAGTAGCCACCAACAACAAACGCGAATAAAACTTCACATACTCCCTTTCAAAACCAAACTCTGATACCATTAAAGTAGATGTGTCTCCAAGGCCGAATATATAGAAAAGCACCACAACGAAAAGAGCCGAAGGAAAACAAAGAAGACTAAAAAATTTTGAACAGCTACCTACTGGATACAACACACTAATTGATCCTACTCGACTGGCGATCTGCCAGATATGGCTCACCGATCCAAACTATGAGGTAACTCACCAATACTCTTTTCTAAAAGGAATAGATAAGAGTTGAAAGGATAAATGAGAACACTAAGGTTACTCATAAAGGGAACCTGTATTAATTCTAATAATGTAATGAGTGATGTATGCATACAAAAATAATGGGGTTAATATACGAGCCCCACAAAGGTTACAAGCATACATGGAAAAGACAAGAAAGGTAATCTTATAATTGGAATACATGAAATATCCTAAAAGGGGTAAAAAAAGACAAAGAATATTCTGCATAGAAGAGTAAAGAATCCTTTTGGAATGTTATGCCAAAAGACACCTATTATATGGTGGTTGGCATCTAAAGTATGACACAATTCAAACAAGGTAAAGGAAAAGAATTTGCAGTTAGAGCTACTCTAATTTGGTTCAAGTTAAAGCTCGATCGATCAAGGATGTCCAGATCCCCCTCAGTTGGGTATCTCGCAATTTGCTTTAATTAGGGTCGAATGCTGGTTGGCTTGAGAGCTTGGCTCAAACAGAAGTTTGAGGTTGGTCTACTCAAATGCTATTTAGGTCTTGGAAAGAGCTTAATGATTCATGCAACTGTTCAATAGCTCGGCATGTATGCTCAGTAGGTGAGCATAGTTACTTGGTAGCTTTAGAAATTATGGTAGCACACATACGAGCTTGGTACTCAGGTAGGCAAGAAAGTAAGACATAGAGATCGGAATAAGAATTCTTGTTTGGGATCGAGCTTCAAACTAGTATTTTCGGCGTAAGCCTTTAAAGTCCTCTAGGTTAGTTGTACATGATTGGTCTAAGGACTTTATTCCTATCATATTTGGTATCATACATGTTAGAAAGAAGCAATTGTTGGACAAATAGAACAGATTAGAGAAAATATAAGTAGAGACCCTAATCAAGCTCTTCTTACAAAGGAAAGCTTCCTTTAAGATGCTCTTAAATAGGTTCTTAACCATGAAGAGAAATTGTAGGTTACGAAAGCTAGAAGCCAATGGATGGTGGATGGGGAATGAACACTCGGTTCTTTCATGCATTGACTATGGCAAGAAGATCAAAGAGTAAGATCATGGGTTTGTTTGACAATGTTAATAATTGGATCATTGACCACTGAAACTTAGAATCTATGCTGACTACGTATTTCGTGGATCTATATGGTACGTAAAGGTTGTTTACCAAATCTTCACCTCCTATGTAGTTACCAAAGATCAAGTGTTTTGAGTAGAGGGAGGTTGATGATATAACACAAGCAATAACAATAAAGGAAGTAAAACCATAAGACCCTTAGCATAGATGGGCTATACTATCTCTTTTACAAGGCCTGTTGGAAAAGGTTTGGGTCATCAATTTTTTCTATTATGGATGACATTCAAAAGCGTAGGAAAGTACTAAAAGATATAAGCCAAACTCTTTTAGTCATCATCTTGAAAAAAGATGGTGTAAGTAGACTTAAAGATTTTAGACTTATAAGTCTTTGCAAGACCTTATTCAAGACCCTGGGTAAGATTATGGTTAATTGATTAAGACCATATTTATAGCACATTATTAGCCCTGAACAAGCTAATTTCATCCCAAGAAGATCTAGGGGACACAATGTTATTATTTTTTAGAAGTCCTACGTTCTCTAAAGGAAAAAAAAAAAAAGGGAATAGAGGGTGGATGGTCATTAAACTTAACTTAAAGAATGCCTATGATCGATTGGAACACAATTTCATTAGACATGCAATGAAGTTGTTTGACTTCATAGAGTTGTGGAACAGATTAGTTGGCTCTTGTCTAGCGATGAATTCATGTAGTGGTACAATGCCGAAAGAATTCTTTTCGAGTAAGGGAGTATGATAGGGTGATCCTATGTCTCCATAGTTATTCATTATTGCCATAGAGGTTCTAAGTAAAGTCATCAAAGAATTGGTCTTAAGAAAGGCATGGAAACCAATTTGTTTTATAGGCTCTAAAGTGAAGCTGTCTCACTTGTTCTTCGTGGACAATTTAGTGTTGATAGGTGAAGCCTCTATTGATAATGCAAGGATCATAATATGTTTAGGATAATGTCTAGCCAAAAGGTAAACTTTAGCAAGTCTTATGCCATTTTCTCAAATAATACTTCAGAATCCATTAAATTGCAATTGTGCGAAATCTTCAATATCAACCCAAATGCTACCTTGGGAAAATACTTGGGAGTATTAGTCAAGATGGGCGAACAATTAAAGCCAGTAGACTTCTCGTTTCTTCTAGAAAAATCAAAATAAAAATTATCGGGTTAGAAAGCAAAGATCCTTCATCCTTCAACAAGAAAGCTTTTGATTAGCCACTCGTTAGAAAGCATCATGAACTATTACTTACAGATGTTGCCTATTCCTCAAAGAACTTACGTATAGATTGAACGACTATATCAAGACTTTTTGTGGGGCAGTTCAAATGGTGAAAGGAAAATTCATTGAGTGTTATGGAAGCAAGTTAAGCGATTGAAAGAAGACGGTAGCATTGGGCTCTTAGATCTATACCGGCTTAATAAAGCAAATTTTGTTAAATTAGCTTGGTTCGTTTGGAGAAAAGATAAGTTATGGTCACAAGTATTATACAGTAAACATAAGATGACTCAAGAAGCCTTTCAAGTAAGAGGGGGATCGAACACCTTCAAATTTTTTAAAGAAGATTAAGATTAGCTAAAAACTAAGGATTATCTTGCCACCGAGCAAAATTCCACAAGCTAAGTTTTAGCATGATATCACGCTCTAAACAAGAAGAGCTATAACAATTCTGTCGTGTAAACTAATCTAAGATAAAAGCTAACCTTACAGCTGCTATCGTAGATACGATCTAGACAAGGTATACACAACTCAACTAGCTTAAGGCATCTATTCTAACATCTATGAATAACCAAACTTGTGGTATAGTTTTAGAAAATGCTTGTTCTAAATAACCTGTTATTTCATAATATAACAATACTTACATATACGTCTCGCATCCAGAGTTATAATGTATAAACAAGGTTTATAGAAAACCACAGGTTTTGCAGATTATTTACAATAAGTTGGAAAACTAGTGAGCATCCCAAGGAATTCTCAATTAGTTTTCTCAAAATTTAAAAGAAAAGTTAAAAACTCAGGTTCAGTTGATTCTTTGTTCCTCACATTCCCAACTAATAGCACACTAACATAGGGGTGGGTATATTTAAACATCCTAATCTTTACTTACTACCTTCAAAAGAGTCTATAAGGATGTGAGAACAATTAGCTCAGTAAGTAGGATGGAGTCAGAAGAGTACCAAATAATCACAAGCAAGTTTATTAATTATAACGAAATGCAATGCAATGCAATCAATCAAATAAAACATCACATAATGTTATCCGATTCATTGTGAGGTTAAAGAAATTACATCCACTCCAACCTGGAATGAGGAGTTTTGTTACGACTCAATTTAAACCAAACTCGGGGCTTGTGCAATGGAGAACACCCTCCTTTCATGACCGACTTTGAACCATGGCCCCCACCTTTATCACAACCTCCTCACCTATCACTTAATTTGACTAAGGATGGGAAAATGACCATTTCAACTATCCTCATCAAAGGAAGTCGGTATTTGGCTTAACACTCTTAATTGTTTCCCTAAATAGGTGTTATGCATATCTAGTTTCATTGTAATCGAATAATCATTAGTTGTAATCAAGGGTGACTAATCAAGTTCATACATTACAGATACAATGCAACATGTAAAACAGCATATCAAGAGGTCAACTCCTATCACAACTATGTATAACACACATACACTGCATACACATGAATAACTAATTACAAAGACAACCAAAAGTACTCTTGAGTCTCCATATACTTTCATATAGCATCTGAATAAGCGATGAAGCTACAATCTTAACTTACTTGTCCAGAAGCTCACTATGAAAGACTCAGTTTGTCAATAGTCTAACCACTGGGAATCCTATGTACACAAAACTCAAACTCAGTTTTCATAATAGTTACAAAAATAATAGGGTTTTATCTAAAACGGTGATATATATAAAAATATATTACCGCTACAGTATATAGTTTTATTATATATATATATATCAAGTTAAGTTATTAATTATTAATAATACATATAATTTATACTATTACGTATTATATATCGTTTTGATCGTATTAAAGTATACTTTTAGTTGATTAAATCACGTTTCAATTCTGGTAGGGTTATTAAAATACGTACATTCTAGAATATTATAGAGTTATAGGTTATATTACTTAAAATTGTCTGATTTTAATAAAATTAGTATTATTGGGTTTGTATAAACCTAACGAAACATATTACAAATCCTATTTCTAAAAATAACTTTTAATGGATAGTTCAACCTTTTAATACAGTTTTACGTATCTATACAAATATTATGGTATTATACCTATTGTATGTTATTAAAATGTATTTTACCTGATTTGTTAATATAACGCTATAATATAAGTATTGTTTAACTCTAATACAAATATGACATATCCCAAACAGTAAAATATCATTAAATATATTAAAAATGCTCTTTTTATCTAATTTGATCAATATACATACACATAGTTTTAATCAACTATTTATTATATTTTAACTTATTATTACTAAAAATACATCCCGATTTGTAATTTAAGTCATTTATTACGTAAATTCATAATAAATAGTTTAGGTTACCAAATAATTCCACGAAAATTTTTATAGACTTCTAAAAATATGGAGAACTTAGTTATTACTTAGTTTTAAGTTTTCAACATATCGCTTATATATTTGTACTTACGATTTTACCCTTAAATTATCATATATTACCCTATTATGATCCTTTTTGCACCAAATTAATTTCAATCTGTCTGAACATTATTATTATTATTCACTAGAAATCAGTATATGTTCATTTCATCATTTAATTTCATAATTTCCTATTTATTTTACAATTTCAACATATTTTCGAGCTATTTTTAGGCCAAAAATGCAATAGATATTATAAATATTCAAATCAAAATTCAAGCTACATAGCAATTATCTATATATCATACACATTCTACACAAAAATTTTGACCTAAAAACAATATCATTTGATACATTTATTTTGAAAGTTAAACTTCGGATGAATAGTGATTTTTTTAAACAAGTATATTAAATATTACGAATTTTTCAAAAATAAAAATATCACACAAAAACATGTTTGAACTAGCCTAACTACAATTTTTTTTTTTTTTTATAATTTTTTGGGTGGATTTGATTTTTTTTAGAATTTATTGAAAAACAGGGTAAAATTTTGACTTTCATATTCTTAGATGTTTCAGCGACCGTAGAGTGGTGGGGCATTGTTTGAATGCCTAAACGCTGCCTAGATTGGTGGTAACTAGTCAGGTTGGTCCTCTAGGTCGAGTACGGTAGAGGTACAATGATTGCTCTGTTTTTGTATAATTTTTCAAAAATATTCTAGTTGTCCTAATTTTTTCCTCCGATTTTCTTTAGATGATTTAGGTCCTAAAGTTTATAAGTTATACCTGGGAACTACTTTTATACTAGTTAGGGTGTCCTTGCTTATCCCCTTAAATTCTTTAGCATGTGGTGTCATCCTCTTAGAGAAGAAGCTTTTGATTCAGCTAAATCCAGATTCTACAATATGCTACGGCAGTGTCTAGCAATTTTCCCAATTGCAATTGCATTTGTTGGATAAGATTTGCAATTTTTTAAGTGGTTTAGGTGTAATTTATGAATATTTGGTTATTTATTAATATACAAGTATATATTCCATGTATGTATATCATGTGTAGTAAATAACCATACTCGTATAATTATGATTCTAACATGTCCTTTATTTTTAAGATAGGTTTCTTAATTATTTTCATGAATTCAACACATAATATATATAATTAAGTAATTTAGGGTTAATCTATGAGTATAATTATTATTTATACTGGGTATACTCATAAAAATACGTATATATTTATATAGTAAATTATACTATATTATCTCATTTTATAACATATTTTACTTATCTTTAAGTTCTCGTCACATTCCGAGCTTAATTTTAAGGATTCTAAACAATTTAGTAATATATTAAATAATCATACTTCAAAGGGTAAATTAAAGATTTTGGATCATTATTTTCAAAATCTAACTTCACTATGTTACGTCGTCCAACTTTTTTATCTTAATCATAAAGTTTGGACTCAATCGGTTAACTTTCCTTAAAACCCCTAAATTTAGGCTCGGTTCTTCTAAACTCAATTTTAAGAGCTTACACATGATGTATAGCATAAACATGGAATAATGCAAAATTGGTTTATTGGACCACTCAATTAAAACAACAACTAGCTAACAATACCAAAAGTTTGGGGAAATCATGATGACTAGGGTGAAGATCAGTTGGAGCTCCCCATTTGTGGTGCGAACAGAGTTTAGTTAGGGAGTTTTGATCCTATCATTCAAAGTATTTCACATTTGAGGTATAATCAGGAAGTTACTTAGCTACATAACCCTAATAAAGATGTGTAAGCAAAAATAGCCTATGGAATTATGTCTAAGGATAGCGATGTGGAAATTGACTGTACTAACTAGGATTGGAAATGGTACTTAACCATAATTTCCCCATACAATTTGTGATATGGAGAATGTCCTAAAATACGTTGCCTACAAGGGATAATTTGGTGAAGCATGGAATGACAGTAGATCAGAGATGTGCCCTCTGCAATCAAGAGGATGAGACAATGATCCATATTTTTTTAGAATAAAATGTCACCAAGCTATTTTAGTGGAGATGTCTTTAGACGGATTTTCCAAATTGTACTAACTAGCATGATCTTATGGAATGGATAAGGAAAAATGCTTATACTCGTAAGTTTCTTAGAATCAAAATTGTTATCCAAGGTCTCCTCTATTCCCATTTATGTTAAGAGGGATGTAGAGGGAACACAATAAGAGGATCTTCAAATCAAATGAAGAGGATCTTGGATGAGTAAGGCTAGTAAGGAAAAAAGCTTATGAATGGTGAGCTATTTGGAAGAAGAGGAAGAAGCTCAACCTATAAGCCAATTTCTCTAGTACATAACAGAGACTCGAAAGAACACAATAAAAGTCAATTGTGATGTTGCTGTTGATTAGAAGTGTAGTAGGGCATCTATTGCTACAATAGGCAAAGACCACGAGGGATAGGTGCTAGGTGGAGGATGGAGAAAACGATATGGCTTAAAAATGGTAGAGGTTGAGTCAGAAGCTATTTTCATGGGTTTGAAGCTAGCAAAGGAGAACAAGTAGACAAATGTTATTATAGATTCTGATAGCTCTTTTACCATAGATTATGTCAATCAAGGATGCCTTAATGGCAATTCACATTCAGTTGTAGTTAGACAATGTTTAGCCTTACTTCATAATTTCCATAATGTTTCTTTTCACAAGATCACAAGTAAAGCTAATTAAGTGGTAGATGATAATCAAAAGAAGGGATGTAGACAAATTCAAGCTTTACCTTCTCTTTTGCTTTTCCTTTGTTATTAATAGACTCTATTATGGTTAACTTCGACTATGATTAGAGTGTTTTTGTTTCTTGGCAATAAGGTAAATAACACCTAGACCAAGCTAGCTTTTGTCTCTCTTGATGTTGTTCTTGTTGAAGTTTTCTATTTTCTAATATATTTCTCTTTACCAAAATAAAAATAAAAATAAAAATACAACACTTTTTCTTTGGCAAGATGATACCCTAGATTATAAATCAAATAAAAATCCCTACTTTTCTTCATCGATATCTTCCCCTTTTCTTTTCATATACACATTGTTTCTTTCTCTTTTTTTTTTTTCCTCCCTCACTCTCTAATTCTTTATTACATGCCTTCAATCTCCATTGCAATTTTTTCAAGCTCAATATCCTCGTTAATCTAAGCCAAAGTAAGTACATATTCTCAATTTTCTTCTCTTATTATGTCAATTTGTTAGGATTATTTTGGATTAACTTTAGATTTTGAGAATTTGGTTTTTTCTTTTGATTATTCATGTTGTTTATTCAATTAAAGAGTAGTACATGCCACCACCTAATATGAGAGATTTCAATTTCAATTTGATTTATCATTATTCCTTTACCCATTATATATATATATATATAATTCACTTAATCCATTAGTGCTTAATGGATTTCATCCATAGAGTGATTTTGAATTTCATCTTGATAATCGTATTATGGTTTGAATGTGAAATTGTGAATCTTTGCTTCATTTTGCTTAGTGCAATTTTTTAGTCATCTTTAATGTCCGCATATGGCTTTGCTTTTCTTTCTTTTGTTTTTTTTTCTATTTTTTTTTCTCAATTAATGATATGTTGTTTCCTTCACATGATCAATATTTTGAACTCACATCTTTACTTATGTTTGAAGTTACTATTGTTTTACTTTCGAGGAGGCTTGCTAGATTCATTGTACTCTTGAAATTTATTGATGTCTAAAGTAATTAGATGTAAGATTTCAAGGTTTTCATCAAAGTAATTGTAGAACTTGGATTTTGCTATTTGAATTTTTTTTTTCATTTTTTGGGCCACACAACAGCAAGTAGTTGAATCATATGTACCAAAATCCAACTACTAACAAGAGACTAAATAAGAAGAAAAGATGAGATAATAATCAAGAAAGAATTCTATTCGTGTGCAATTCAATAACATTGTTATGGCTTCAAGCCTACAACTCCAAATAGTACTAAGTTAATAGAACTATGCATCACTAAATACATTTGAAAAGGATTTTTTTTTTCTTATAACTTGTGAACCATGGAATTAATGAACAGCCAAGAATTTATAATATTTCATTCGGAGAAGCTTGAACACATTCTACTACTTTCTTTTTGCATGCTATGTTCCTCACATGAAAATGAAACAAAAAGGCAACCCCTTTTGCGAATATGTTGGTACGTATTCTAAAATTACAAAAAAAAAAAAATTGTTATAATTATTGTTTTGATAAAACTTCTTCGTCTTTCTTTTCTTTTGTTTTTTTTTTTTTTGACATAGTCCTTTTATGTTTTATGTATCTACAAGTATGGTGTCCAGACTCTTACAACCATTAGCAAAAGGAGAAAAATCTCAAATTGAGTAATGGTACGATTTCTTTTTTATTTCTGTTATGTATCATATTTTTATACTTGATAATGAGTAAGTAAGAGTTAAATTTTGTTTTTTACCATTGAAATAACCATTACCTAATACCTACTTTGAATCCTTATTTTTATTTTTCCCCTTCTTTCTTATTTTCTAGACATAATTAAGTACTAGTTTGTGGGAGTTTATGTCATGTCCCAATGTTATTGTAAGATGGAAATAGAAGGGTTCTAACATATTCTTTCTATATGCTATTTGGCTTTTTTGTATATGAATGTGCCAATGAATTAAAAGATGAAAATAAAAGAGTGCTCAAATTAAAATTTTTATGTTGATAATAATGTCACAACTAAATTCAATTGGTGTTAACATTTTAGTATTATTTCATAAAAAGTAGCTCAAGAGCATGATAGGATGTAATGCTAAAGTTTTCATTCTTGAAATTTGGTTCATTTCTCCAATTAGGACTTTAGAACAAGCAATGGGAAGTCATATATAATATATATTCATTATCATACCTATTAGTTTTTAGAACTTCAATTACGGAATCATGTCAAAAGTACTTAGTATCATATTAGTTAGCTTAAGAGAGGACTTAGCAAGAGCTAAAGAGTTGAAAACAAGAACAATTAACGGTATACTATAATAATTAGCTAAGGCAAGAGCTAAACTTGATAATATTAATGTTGAGGTTTATGAATTGAGAAATGGCAAGATGCTAAGCTAAAGAGATTGCAATCATGTAAACTAACTTATGAGAAATTAATTTAGCTCTAATAGCTGCTTCTTTTCAAATGTCATCAATTTACATCAATGAAACCTTAAATTGCTATATATATTTGCATATAATATTTGTAAAATTTATGTTAATTGTTTTTTATTGAAAATATATTTATTGTTGAGAAGTGAGTCCTTATTTTTTTTTTTTTTCACTTTGCAGATTTATGAAGATGATACCTCAAATGGTGTGAGTTGCATGCAGGGAGACCCATACGTACGGTTTTTAGGGAGATCTAGTCAAAAGATCGATGTAATGATCCTATCAATATCAAGTTCAATATTATTTTTCTTATGTCTTTTTTTTTTAAGTTCTATGATATGGAAAACTGAGTTCTTGTTGGAGATTTATTATAAGTCTTAGGAACTTGTATTCTATATTTAGGTTGAAATTTCTTTATTGTTTGATTATTGGCAATTAATCTATGTTTATACTTTATTTTTTCAATGATGATGTTATTAGGTCCTTTGTATCACTTTATTTTGAATTTTTTTTTGTTGAAAATGTACGTGTAACATATTTATATAGATGTTCATGTACAATATTACATAATACTTTTTCATGAACAAAGGAAAAGATAATGGTAGCTAATCATAGTGCACATATCAACCAAGTCATATTTGGTAATTGATAGTTTAACTTTTAACTACTAACCATTACTAGTTGCAATTATTTTACAATGCCTTTAACAGTTAATTTTGGTAGAAAAAGGCATTATTTTTCATTACCAAATCATAACTGGTAGCTACTAGTAGTATTTTTAGCTACCAAATGTTATAATTTACCACCATTTTATTATACTTTTAGCTACCAAAATTTAGTAGCAAAAAGCATGATGTTTTGCTAGCAAATAAAATTAGTAGTCTGTATCCTTTAGCAACTTCTCAACTGCTACCAATTAGAAATTGGTAGTGAATACTTTTAGCTATTATTATAATTGGTAACTAAAAGTCAAAATTGTTGTAGTAATTCCTAAATCTAAACCTTATTCCATTGTATTTCCATGAAATAAACTTAGAGATTATATTACATATTACAAATGATGTATGAAAGTAGAAATCTATAAAGATTGTAATCAAATAATAGTGATTATACAAATAGATTGTAGACAATTGATAGGGATGTAATAAAAAAAATGGATCTAACAAGATCCAATAACAATAGTATCAAATTTGTAACTGTAGAAACTAAAAACTTACAAACTATAAAAGAAAGCAAAAGAGAAGGGAAAAGATCATCCTTGACAATTTGAGAGTAAATCTAAGAGTCTAAACTCATTTGAAGTAGTCACCTAAGAATTATCTCGCACAAAAAAAAAAAATCACAAGAAAGTCAAGAGTTGGTAAGTTAATAGAGAAACCCTAATTGTATAGTAGAATACGAGAGAATAAAGAGAAAGAAAAGAGAGAGAGAAGATATTTTCTCTAAGTGATCGAAGTGTATAGAAGCACATAAGAGAGTGAGTTTGTTTCCTTACGTGAGAAGCCATAATTAGGTCGGGCCTTAACAAAACTACTTTAATACCTTATGTTTATATAAGCTTAATTGACTCAAAGTCAAATATGTTGAGTACCACTTGAAATTGAACTTAAATTTTAAACTCAATCCAGTTCGAGTAGGAACAAACACAGGAATAAAAGGTAAGGGACCATGGTTAGTATTATAAAATCACTAATCCTAGGTATTATTATGTAGGGAAAAAAGGCACAACCTTAAAATATTAAATTAAAGAATCAATATTCTTTTGTGACAAATAAATAAAAAATTGTGAGCAAAAATAATATATCACATTACGATATGTATTTAATTAGACATAAGCATTAAAATCACATGATATTTTTAATTACTAAGTGCTTTAATTATAACATATAATATAACACATAAGACATATTATGTTATAATAATAATACATATGCGTAACACATATTATGCATGATACATATTCATATTAGGGTTACCATATCATATATTGCAAAATATATAAATATGTTGATGCAATAAATATATCTATAATTTATATTTAGTTTACTATATAGAATATAGATTGGATCATAGAAAATATAATTGATATCTATATGGTACTATTGCATTTTGTTCCTCTGTTAGGAAAATATCATTTGGATGACTTGTTCCGTCGTTCACTCATACTCCCATATATACAAAGACAAAACCAAGGTGACAAAATAGTACTTCTTATTCTTATTCTCTATGGTCACTTAGATGCTATTCTCTAACCTATTTCCAATGTCTTCTCCCCTTACTTTCTCATACTTCATATCTATATATCTCTAAACTCATGACTTAAGAAAACATAGTCAGTTTCATACATTAGTTTTAAGAAGAATAGGAAATCATTAATGGCAACACTACAAAGATCTTCGGTTTCGTTTAGGAAGGAGGGCTCTTTGGGACTGGTGTGGGATGATAAGTTGTTATTATCCAAAGAAGTCTATGACAAGGTGGGAAAAGAACGTATTAATCTAGATGTGAAACAGCTGAGACCATGCCAAAGTTCAAAAGCCCTAGGGACTATGGAGATTAATGAATTAGATGGTTCACCACTACCAAAAGTCTTCCCTAGGAGTTTCTCAACGATGGATCGCTCATCCCGGGTTTCGCTTGCTCACAGCAAGTCAGGTGTTTTTAGCAAGAAGATCAAAGCAAGGAAAGAATGATTATGGCCACAGTTAATAGCGCAAGATAGTCAAAATTAATGGTATATTAAGTAAAAACTTATTGGAAACTATGAAAATTATAGAGATAATTGAATTTCTAGAAATAGCGTATTTACACTTCTTAAGAAATATCCACTATCTAAAGTAGTACCAAGTCAATCTTTTATAATGGTTCGATTAGATGCTCTTGACTAATTTGATATTTAATTAGTGTATGTACGCATATGTCTCGTTATAAAGAGCCCATAAGAAAATAGTTCATATATGTTCATTGCCTTTTCATATCTTCTTTATCTACATTCATTTACGATGGTTCCTTGTATTCTTATCATCGGCTAGACCATGTGCATCGCTGGTTCTTCACAGTACTCCCTAAGGCATTTTTAGCACCAATTCATTTATGATTTTTCCGATTAACAATAAACTTTTTCCATCGTTGCAAGAAAAAAAAAATGAATAATCTTTCTCCATCCTTTTTATGTTATTTGTCAAGCATAATGATAGTGGATAACATACTTGCATTATGGGTGCTAAAAAATAAATAATTAAATAAATAAATACTTATTAGACCATTTGAAAATGTTACCATTTTTATTTATCTGATAACTATCATTTATCAAGGAAGAATTTATACATGCTTTCTATAAAACCATCGCAAATAACTTCTCTCTAAAGAATATTTTTATACCAACTTCTTTAGTACCTCCCGCGATCACCTTAATTTTATCTAACATTGTTATGTATTTTTCAAAAACACCCAAAACATCAAGGCCCCTTTTATATTATAGATGTTATCGAACTTTGCATGAAGGTACTAATTTATTTAGGAGTGATGATGTGGTGGGAAAAACTAATCCCTACAAAACTTCAATTTAATGTCGTCTAAGATTTATTCTTACGATTTTGATTCAAATTTTTCACTTAATGTTTGATGTCTCTAAAATGCTATCCAAATAGTGTATCCACCAATCATAGTCACAACCAAACATATAAGTATAGGATACAAATTTCAATATTTATTTATTGGTTCTATTACATAGGTATTTGATTATGATTAATTGGGATACACATTTGGAACTAGACTTGTTCTCCAAGCCAACTCATGACCGACTCCGGCTATCACAATTCCAGTTGAATCAATTCTCCCAATTTTTTTTCATTTTTATTTTCATATTTATTTATTTATCTACCTAGTTATTAATTACATAAATAATTTTAACTTTCTTACTTATTTCCTGAATTCTAAGTTCTTGTAAATATTTATCAGTCCCCTCTTGCACTTGAATTTCACTTTTGAAGATTATTGTAAAATGTAACAAAGTAATACATAAATCGCATGGCATAAAATGTAATACCGCATATATGGTTAACTAATATTTTTGGTTGAAATTTTATCTCATTCTGAAATAATAAGTTCGACTTGCGTGAAGTTAATATTAGAGCAATATTAAAATAATAAGTGCTATTAAGTAAAACAAGAGAAGTTGGAAAAAAATAAAATACAATGGTACTATTGAAACACCTTAGTTAGTTTAATATTTTATTTAATTTGTAAACTCACTTAAGTTAGTATTGTTAGAAATCGAAAGTAAGGTTCCAATTTGATTATTTTAAAATCTTTATTTTACATACATGTTAAGTATATCTAATTTTATATTTTTCTTATAGGATACAATAATTTTTATATTATACTTTATGAAATTTATATAAAAACTTATTTTACTATACGATATTTATATATTTTTATTATAATTAATTCTATTTTCTTTTTCTATACTTAAGCACGACCCAACCTTTTAGAAGGTCCTAGGTTAAGCTACCCTAAAACCTACACTAAACCCTATTTTGTTCCCAGCCACAATTCCTCATCTCCACTTTCTTTTCCTTTCGCCTCACTCTCTTCCTCTCCCTTACCTCTTCTCTCGCCTCATTAATTTCCCTGCCCCCCTCTCTGCTACCTATCCCCTTCCATCCTCTCAAACTCTCTTTTGCCGTCTGCCTAATTTTACATCGGACCTTACCCCACACCTCCTCCCCCCATAATTACTCCCCTGATATCTCTTTAATACTTATCTCCCTTTCTTTCGTCTCACTATCTCTCTCTCGACACTTTATCTCTCTCTATCCTTATCCCTACCATTCTCCCTACCATTCTCCCTCAATCCTTTTTCTCTTACAAACAACACATGACCTTCCCTCCCTCCCCCAAAAGTCAGTTTCCGAAGTTTGTCTGAAATTCAATTAGGGAAGTATCACTCCACACGTTCCATTTTAACCCGATAAATGTTACCGATTAATTACTTAACTATATTATTTAATGAATTAAAATTTCTAATTTTGTTTGTGTTAGGTTCTCATTCATTGTGCTCGGTGTTTCTATCTCAATTACGCTTCCAAGTCATTTTTGATTTCATACTCGGTACCTTACTTTTAATATAGTATCCTATTATTATTTTATTAAATATCTCCGTTGTTAATGTTAATTTAAGTATTATTGGTATTCGGTTTTTGCGTTAAAGTATTCGGTTATCATGTTATATAGTGTTAATTTATATAAGAGTTATGGTTAATGTATATGTTATTGTATTTCGCATTATTAGTTATAAATATATCTTAGAGAGAATTTTTTTATTTTTATCATATTTGACTTGGGTCACAATCTTTTATTTAAATATAGATTTCGTTAATAATCGTATTTTATACAATAGTCTCAAATGTCTATCCGATATATTAGAATACTAAATTAATGTTAGTATGTCTTATCAACGGTATTCGGTTTAAGTATTTTCTTCACCTTAATATTATGAGTGTATAGTATATTTTTTTTTTATTTGGTATATTGATTATTGATATTTATGTTGGGGCTAAGTTTCTGTGTATTTATATAGTATATCGCATTACGCATGATATGTTCATTTTACGTATCACCTATCATTATGTATTTTCTTTCGAGTGGTTACGAATTATACTATTTTCCAGTTAAATACTTATTTACCTTACCAATTCAATAAACTATATATTCAGTACTTTAGTACTGTGTCCATTGTACACTTTCTTGTATATATATTATGTACTTTACGAGTTACTAAAAAAGTGATCTTATATATATATTGGGTTGCCTTTTTAGTTTACTCATATCATGTTATTACTATTATTTAATTTAACGATTTCTTTCGAGACCTTATTTGAGTAGATCATAAGCTTTTAGATAACTCCTAGGTAGGATTTAGCTTTAGAATACTTAAGGGTTAACATGCTACTTGTTTTCTTTTAGACTTATAGTGTTTGGTTTCTTTTGTCAAGGTCCGACTTTTATTCGGTTTGAGACCAGAATATAGTATTTGATCTTGGAGCAATTCTAGGTACATGGTGTTAATTATTGCTCGTATTTGATAAGACTTAGTAATCAAATAGAACTAACTTATTTTTAGCCCAATTAAACTTGATTGTTGGTTTTGCTTGACCTGCCCGCTCTAGGAGCCTGCAATGGCAGATCCATAAAGAGGCAACTGTTGATCGTGTGTAAGGTTTCTATAATGGACTTTCACATGGGATGATGTAGCTAAAATATTAGATTATGGACTCTAGTTTCTAGGTGTAAAAGACTTAAAGGAAAACATATAATTATACTCATCTATGTATATGGATAAAGATGAAGTGTGGCGAGGTTTGAATACCCCTTTGTTATTTTGTAGGCCTAAATTAAAATAATTAAACCGTTGACTGTATTATCTATTATTAATTGCATATCTATATGTAAATGATCTGTCAGGCTTGCATATATGTTTATATACCCGTACTAGGCCTCGGCTTAGTCTTTTCTCTTTTAGGTGTTGGATCTCAAGACCTTCTTATTTATGAGGAGACGTTTGTAGACAACATCTAAGAGGAGGAGGATGCAGTCGAGTAATTATATTTCTATGATAACTAGATAAGATGATATCTATGTTACTAATAGTTTATGTTTCGTTGGGGATTTTGTATTTTAAGGAGATGGACTCCTTTCGATATCTAAGGATTTTAGTTATTTAACTTATCTTATGTTTTGGTTGTAAGTCGGGATACTTTTGAACTTTTGGATGTTGCATGTGTTATACGGGGTTATGAGTGGATGCAGCTTCCTACTCCTTTGTGGATATTTATATATCGTGTATTATAATTTTCCTTCTTTCGATTATAGACCTAGAAAGTCTTACATATTCCAGACTAATCAAGATATGTGGCGAGTTGTAGCGTCATTTAGGGTCTCAAGACGTTACAACTATTAACCGTAAATTGAGGTAGTATATTATAAAAAAACCCACTCGATCGGATTATAGTAAGTTACTATAGTACTAGTTAGTACAAAAAAATTCTTAATGCATAATTTGGGTTTATATGTACTTATATGAATGCACACTTTTGACTTCCCTACCCATTCCCTCAAAAAATGTGGCCTCCTTTCTCTCTTTTTCTTTTTTTTTTTTCACAAGAAGGTTGAACCAGTCGAGCTAACCCATCGATTTAGTAGGCCTATACGGTCAAACAACCTATGACCGATGGTTCAAAGCTCGGTTTAAGCCCACCATGAACCAGGTCAATTCGCAATTAAAAATCGACCCTTGCACGGGTCTAATTAGATCAAGATTTTAGAAATAGTGAATATCCATAAACTTTACTCGAAATTCAATTAAAAAAATGAAATTGAAAAAGTATTATACTACATCACACTTTTCAATGCAACAATGGAGTCCTATATAGGAACTTCCTTAGGTAAATATAATAGTAGTTTTTGCTACCACTACAAGTAGGGAATAATGTATAAATCCACTAATTTTATTTATTTATTTATTTATTTTTTTGCTCATCTTTTAATTAGTCTGGCTCTTGTAAGAGATTATCTAAATATATTTCCAAATGAAATCGATAGTTAATGCATCGTTAAATAAATAAAAATAATTTCAGATAAATATATCGGATCAATGTAATATCGTAATTCCTGTTTTCGTTTAATAAGCAACAGAATAAAAAAAAAAAAAAAAAAAACGATTCTATTTGAAAATTTTACTTGTCAATTCATCTTTCAAAGTTTTATAGAAAAAACTATTTCATTTGTAATCAACTATGTCTTTCTTTCTTTTTGTACTATTGCACAAATTATTGGAAAACGAAATAATCTAACGTAATCCATCGTATTAGTAGACCAATTTTCATGTTATTTGCTACAAAGGTTTTTACGTTTCATAACCCTTTTAAAAGTGAATTTTCCTCTCTAATATATATTTAAAGCACATGTTTGGATTGGTAAAATGAAAGGGAAGGAAACCAATGAGATGGAAGAGTTCAAAATTTTTTTCCTTCTGTTTTTTTTTTTTATTTTTATTTTTGCCCATATAGATTCTTAACACAATGATTCAATGAGTAATATATGATACGTGTTATATACATGTGATGTGTAGATACTAATAAGATCTTGATATATATAATATGTATAAATTATACATAATAATTGATTTGGAAAATATCGATTCCATTATTATTCGAGTTAACATTTTATTAATATTTACACGCCATATCTACATAACACATGGTGTATAATATCTAATGAATCTTTTTTCTCCAAAATAGAGGTAAAGATTTACCCAAAATGCAATGATGGCTTACTTGTATATTTTTTCAAAAAGATACTTTTAAATCTAAAGGAGAATGTTCGAATTTCGCAAAACAATTTATTACTCTACCATTATTAAAATTATGCTTATATTCTCCATCCTTTGTGCTTCTAAAATATAGGGATAGAGGTAATGAAAGTGCTTATACTTTTAACTTTTAGTAATTTAGTGTCTAAATTTTTATGTTTTACAATTTAGTAGTTCTTTTTCTAATTTGGTTTCAGTCTAGTGTCTTTGTTAATGTTAAAGTTAGTAGTCATTATGGTTTTTTGCATTTTAGTATCTATATTTTAGTTATTATTACATTTTAGTGTTTATGCTTTAATTTTGATATATTTTAGTGTTTGTTCACTTATTATTTTATTTAAAATCAATTTAAAATTTTCCGTAATTAATATATCATATTAAAAATTAAAGTAATTTGTTTATATATCTAATAATTTCAATTGTAAATAATTTTTATATATGATGTTTCATTTTAGCAAATCTTATAATGTTAAAGTATTAAGGTCTACTTTAATTTGAAAATATCTGTCATATGTTGGGTACACAAATCAAGTAAAATTTTGAAATGGTTATTACTTGTAAATGAAGTATTGTTTAGCCTTATAATATGGATTGTTTTTATTTTCCAAATAATATACCTCTATATAATAATATTTTGTTGTATATTTGATAATATTCTAATGCTCATTTTATAACTTTACAATCTCATAATTTATAAATCAAGCATCATATAATTGTAATTATATAATAGTTGGAAAGCTTAAATTATTTGCTACTTAAAAATTGTTATTTTTAACTAAAAATTATAAGTGTACTTATATAAATTTTTACATTTTTCATGCATTACAATTACCCTTACTTTTATGAATTTATTTATTTTTATTTTAAATGACCTTTATATGTTGTAGATATGTTTTTATTATATAATTATACCAAAGATTGTGTAAGGATACGTTATTTGTAAATTTTATACCCCTTAATGTGATCATAAAATTATAAGATTATGTTCCTTAAATTTTTGTAATGGTTATAATTTTAAAATCATATCGATTTTAAAAAATACAAAAAATGAAAAACTTGAAAATGTTTAATTGAGGAAAATAACAATTTTTTAATGTACACTTTTAAGGCAAACTAATTAATTAAGGGATATAAGAATTTATAAATAGTATATTATTACGAAATTTTTTGGTAAAATTATATAATAAAAACATGTCTACAACCAATAAAGGTCATTTAAAATAAATTCATAAAAGTAAGGTCAACTGTAATATATAGAAAATGTTAAGATTTATATAAGTACACTTATAATTTTGAGTTTAAAATAATAATTTTTAAGTAGCACATAATTTAAGTTTTCCAACTACTATATAATTACAATTGTACAATACTTAGATTTACAAATTATGAGATTGTAAAGTTATAAAAATCAATACATGACTCTACAAAATATACAATAAAATGTTATCTTACAAAAATAGATTGTTTGGCAAGTTAAAAAATTCATATTATAAGGTTAAACTAAACTTGATTTACAAGTCATAACTACTTCAAAATTTTACTTGATTCGTGATCGCAATACATAATAGATTTTGATTTTCAAATAAAGTAGATCTTAAGGCTTCAATATTATAAGATTTTCTAAAATAAAACATCACATATAAAAACCATGCAAGATTAAAAATGATATATTAATTAAGCAAACTCAAAAATTGATTTTAAATAAATTAACAAGTAAACAAGCACTAACATGCACCAAAGTTAACGTACATATATCAAAATGCAATCATAATTCAAGTATAGACATTAAAGTGCAAAAAATTATAACCACCGTTAACTTTACTGTTAATGGAGACATTAAATTGAAATCAAACTAAAAGAAGAAGCACTACTTAACAAGAAAATAAAATTTTAAATACTAAATTAACTAAAGTTAAAAGTACAAGTATTTTGGTTGCCTTTCATCTCTTGAAATACAAACAATATTATTTTAGTTGCTTTCCATTTATTGTCTTTCCTTTACAATTCCATCTATTCTTTTACTACCTTGTGCTAAAATTTGCAAATGGAGATAGATGGGAGTACAAAATTATCAGTGTCAATAAAGTTTTTATACATATCACAATGAAACAGGTAATTTTATATAATAATTATCAACTATATTTTCTATACGTTATTTATAACAAAAATTTATTAATATTTATATATTCCATATACATAACGTAATACAACCATACTCAACCAATCTTTTCTTGTATAACTAAGATGGTTATAATCAAGTGATATTGTCTCTAATCTTACGTCATTATTCAATCCTCTATTCTCTGTACGGAAAAAAGAAAAAAAAAAAACAGAAAACAAAAAATCTTTTCTCGCGTTGACGGAGGCCATAGTCATAAGGGATAAGCCCGCGATGCAATTTTCCAGGATTTTAATGCTCACTAAAGAACAAAACACAAAGCGTACACGATGCCGTGACTCAAGCACGCGAGTATACTTCACAAGGCAAGGAACACGGACTTTCGCCATATATTTCACAAGGAAAACCAAAGAGATTTTGAACTTGGGTGCATAGAATGGTTTGACAAATATATAACATAAGAAAAGGACGATTCAGATACCTTATAGGGTTGTTCAAGGACTTTTGATGCATCTAGGTGATGGACCACTAACGATTTGAAATTTTCATTTAAGAATAGTTTGTTTTGATATGCATATTAAATGGGAAATGGACCCTTTAATTTATTTTTTCAATATTTTCTATAAATTTTTTTTATAAAATATTACCATGTATAATTATAGCTAAAATTATAAAAAAAAAATGATATAAATGATAATATCAAAAGATATTTTAAAATTTTAGATAATCTTAACTATTAATTTACAAATTAAAAAATGAAAATTCAAGAGAATACAAATTCGGTTAAGTCATTATCCCTTTGTATTACTCTTATTAATTTAAACTATACTAGAGAAACACGCATCAATAACATTTACACTAGAATATCTAATTTTAACATTTTTATTATTATTTTTACTTATGAATAATATTTGTAAAATTTATCCATGTGTATGTTTTATGCAAAACTGTGGTATATGGAAAACTATCCGCCATACAATCCAATAACCGGTTAATTTTTTATTTTTTTTAAAGTTTCTCTATCTAATTGTATCGTATCAATTACAAATTAATTGATGTAAGCATCGCATATAAAAGGTAAATACATGGATGCTGCCGTTTTATTACAAAGTTTAGGCACTTTGCCATGAACAAATGAATTGTTGGACTGCATTCATGTGGCACACTCCCGAGACCTTTGGAGGTCAAGTGGGTGACGGCAACTTGAATAACTAGGTTATCAAATAGTATCGATGGTTGCTTTATTTTAATTTAGTAGAATAGAAGGAAAATTATAATATTGAAATATCCAAAGTTACAGAGGGTTAAATATAAGTTTGGATTTTAAACCATTAATTAATCAGATTTGACTCTTTAGTTAAAGTGACGGGATCCAAAGAATCAAGTCCAAATATCCGAGATAATCAAAGGAGTTTTGGTGTGATAGTTTTAAAACAGGATCTGTTTGATTCAACTTTTCTTGATTTGACTTACACTAAAATAAAAACTAAAACATTTATCTGAATCTAAACTCATGAAAATAGCCCATTTAAAATCTATTAATAAAGAATTTTAATTTTAACTATTAATTACTATCATGATCCGGTGAATGAAATCAACTACCATTTCTTATAAACACCTTATTCACTTTCTCATTTCAAAAAGAAATAAACTTCCATTAACGTCATTGCCCTATTAAAACTTTATTTTGAAAATCAAATATTTAAACCTCATCTATTGTGGAGTTCAATGCCATTGTGATCCTCCACCTATCATTATACATATTAAAGCCTCATTAAAATTATCTACTTCTTCTTCTTATATTTCTCTCCTAATTATCCTACACGAGTTATTTAAATCATTTTTTTAGTCATGTATAGCATGACTTTATACGAGATACATACATAACCTTTACATCAATTACTACACTTCCACACTAACTCCATTGGTAAAATTATAAAATAATAGAAGGAAAAGTAATGAAATTGGAGTTTTAAGTGACTAGGTAAGGAAGGATGAAGTTATCAAACAAATCCTCCTTCGAATTGATTCTTACGGGTTTTGTTTTCTCGGTTCTCTTGCTCTTCCTCATTTAGGGCTTCCAGCCCTCTTCATCGAACCTAGAAGCCGTAATAAAGTTATCAATACCTGGATTGCACGAGAAATCTTCCTGGCTTACACATCAATAAGGGGTAGGTAGCAAAATCGTATGAACTCAAATTAAATTAAATCGAATCAACTGAATTGAAAATTTTGTTTTTGTTTCTTTTTTCTTATTATTTATTTTATTTTATTTTATTTTATTTATTTATTTTGCAATTCGGTTTTGTTACTTTTTATCCATTGGGCACGTATTAATACAACCAATATAATAATAAGAGAATCGATTTTTCTATTCAAAGTAGCTGTGGGAAAGAATGAAGTCCATATAAAATCATTCCCTTCATCTTACTTGGAATAATATAACTAGTGAAAGCAACTCAGTATTCTGTAATGCATTTCTGTTTCTTAAAATGCGCTGCTCCAACGGGAATTTCTTCAGTTGCCTTGGCCTAAGATGATTGGTTTATATTTTATATATGGTCATCATCACCAATTATTCATTATTAAGTTTGAGTAATAGCAAAAATTTCAAACTAAAATCATATTAGACCTAACCGTATTTCTATTTTTAATTCGAAAAAATTATGAATGAGGTTTAATTTATTGTTTTTTAAATAAAAACCTTGATATTAAGTTTAACTTAATAAGAAATAAACCTAAACTGAATCAAATTGCACGTACATCTAACAGCAATCATGACCAATGAGGAGCAATGAGTTTCTATGGATAAAAGTTCTTATTGGTAGTGATGTTGGGTTGAGGCTCTTTTCGTACTTCCTTTTAGTCCTTTGATGTAGAACTCAACAATCCAAGGGGGAACTTCGTTAAACTTTGATAGTGTTTGATGGTAAGAGGGGATAACGAAAATGGATATACGGTATGGAAATCTTTTGGAAAAATAAGATAGAATTGAAGACACATTTTGTTTTATTTAGACAATATATTAGATTAAATGAAAAAATGTTTTTTTTTTTTTCCTGCCGAGACCTTTGTTGAAAATTTATTTATTTATTTTTTTAAGAAGATGTCATGTGTAAGCCTCCGCACAAGATCCCCATCCGACTCGAAACCTGTGCAGACAGCCCATTCTTGATGACTTGCAGATGAAAGGACAAGGACCAACTCGCCCGAGGCCAAGTTTGGGCCAAGTTCTTATACTCACCAGTTCTGTTTTTTGTTTTAGATTCTTTTGAAAACAAAAAAAGGGGGTAAGTCCTCGTTTGATATCTAAATATTTTGATCATTGATTTTAATACTCAATTGAAGAATTATGGAGCAAAATCTGTCACTTATATGTTAAAAGAAAAAAGCTCGTAAAAGTCACATTATTATATTCTATTCTACTAAACACCAATATATTTAAATTAAACACCAATATATTTAAATTACAGTATTAATCGAATCTGATTAAGAGTTTAACACAACGAGATGGGCATCTAATACCATCTTAAATAAGTGGATCTCAAGTTATCCATACTTAATCTACTATGTTCTTAAGAAGTAATGGTTTATATTTTAAATCTCTCGAATAAAGGGATAATAATGTTTTATTTAGTATCTAAATTTTTTAATTGTTAAATTTAAGATTTGATTAAAAAATCATCGAGTGGCATATATCCCTACATATTAAGAAAAGCTCTTAAAGTCACATTACTACATTTTGGACCAATAAATTTATTATGACCATTTAGATTATTGTATAAACTAAATTTGACTCATGAATATAAAAACCTAAAAAAAAATCCAATTTTTATTTCTCTATAATTATTTGCTTCCACGCATTCAACTCTAACTTATTGTATCACATTATTAACATTACAAATCAATTTAAGTGCATTTTTGTATAAATGAGCACAAATTCTTTTCATCTTCTTTAGAAAATGGATTAAAAGCTACGTGATTTTTGTGCTTAAATTTTGTTTCTTTTTTTTTTAATTTGAAGTACAAGTTTTTTTCTTTCTAAAAAATATATTGATTTAAGCTAATTGATGAATCCAGGACCCTAAATGGGTAGGGGGATATGAATATCTCGATTTTGTCTATCTACTGAAATGTCGACACCTTTATTCCTTAAATCGGGAAACACACCCACTCTGGCACTTTTCCTCCATCCAGCTCATTCATTAAATTGCTGCTCCAAAACTCCATCACTACCCGTCCGATCAACTCAATCTCAACGGTCCATATCCTTCCACGCTTGTCCCTCACCATCCTTTGATTCAACCATCTCCTCATGGCTCATAGACCTCCACGAAACCACACTTCTCACCGTACGATCAAACCCAAATTCAACGGCCACTGTTCCTCCTGCAAAATTTAATATTCTCTAACGTTAATATCCCGCTCTGAAACACACACAACAAAAAATAACTCTCTCTCTCTCTTTCTGTGTGGCTCCGTGTCTGAGTTTGGTTCGTCGAGTGTACTTTTTTTCAAGGGCGTGTTTGGATAGAGGAGAACAGAAATGCAAGAACAAGCAACGAGTTCAATAGCAGCAAATTCATTGCCTTCGAGTAGTGAGAGGTCTTCAAGCTCAGCTTTGCATCTTGAAGTCAAAGAAGGTCTCACATTTATCACCAAACTTGAACGTATTTGTATACTTGTTCGTAAATCGGTTCCCGTTAACGAGTGCTCACGGTCTTCGTTAAGCGTTTAAATGAAAAGCTTTTCACGCGTTTCAATAGTGATTACGCACTGTCTGAATGGGATTTTGATATTATAGAAAGTGTCGCTCGTGGGTTAATAATTCCTCTTAAGTTGATGCATGTTTTATAAGTAAAAAGGATGTTTCTTTTCCCCATTCGGTGTGTATACTTTTTCGTAAATCATTCGTGCATTGTTTAAACAATATTGAAAGTGTGAAAAGAAAATAAAAGGATATTTTCAGGAACTATGGAATTTCATTCTCTATTTGATTTTTCTTTTTTTATTTTTTTGGAACCATATTCCATGTTTAAGCTGTATATGCGTTAAATTGTCATGATCTAGTCTTTTTTGGGAGAATTTGTAATATTTCAATCTGGGTTTTTTCAATAATGCACTTTCGTCAACTTTAAATCCAATATTGTATTAGTTTTTAGGAGGAGATCTTGAATCCTGTGTTTGTGGGGCTTAAAATTTCATGATTATTTAAAGCAAGAGGCTTTACATTAAAAATAATATATCATCAACTGTTGCTAGAAATATCTGGAACCGATTGTACTTTGCTGCAGTACAATAGAAATTAGTAAAAAAAAGGTTTCAAGTACTGAAATTTGTGAATTCAATTGGGTTGTTAGGTATGGAGAGTGATGACGAGATCAGAAGAGTACCAGAAATGGGTGGTGAACCGGCCGGCACATCGGCTTCGGGACGAGATATCACGGTGGCGGCCGGTCCAGATCGGGTTCAGCCCCAAGGTCAAAGCCAAAGAAAAAGAGGAAGGAGTCCAGCTGATAAAGAAAACAAGAGGTTGAAAAGGTATACATTTTAGTGCTTTCAGTAAAGATTGTTAGAAGAATAAATCTTTTTCTGTTCACGTCTTAACCAATCACATGCAACCGCTTATGAGAAACAAAAGCGATAAGAGGAGCCGGCATTAAATGTTCTTCATGCATGGTGGCACGTGATTAGAGGGAATATGGATGGATGCAACATTTGGGGCAGGAAAAGTTCGTTTGGTTTATGGTATTAGTGACTTGGGTTGAATCGCTTAAGTCTCGCATATGACAAAGGATGGAGTTGTTGATTGGTGCTCAACTACTCATGTTAGTATTTCCTGTTATTTGAACTTGAATGGTGATTTCGTGTACGGAATGTGGAATGGAATCATGCAGGTTGTTGAGGAATAGAGTTTCAGCTCAACAAGCAAGGGAAAGGAAGAAGGCCTATTTGAATGAGTTGGAGACGAGAGTGAAGGATTTGGAGAAGAAGAATTCAGAGTTGGAGGAAAGATTGTCTACATTACAGAATGAGAATCAGATGCTTAGACAAGTATGTCAGCTATCTGTCACCATCATAATCCATGAATTTACTAAAATCATTATAGTTCTTTTAATTTATTTCCATCATTGATATCGTGCTATTTATTTGTCAAAAGTTTAAATTTTTCATTCGGTATGGGAGTCGAAATTGTAATAATTTAGGAGTGGTTTTGGCACATATTTATAATTTTTTTACTATAATTTAGCGGATGGTGCGGCGGTATATGTGAAAAAAATGTAGTAGAAACTGGAATGCATGGGCAGATACAAGGATGTTGCCCATGGGTCTACTATTTCGATTTTGGAAGCCAAAAGATTTTGGGAAATTCTTTTAACCACTGATTTACTTCTGCTCGACTTGTATTTCTTTCCCATTCAAGGGAGTTCAGGAAAATTGGTGGTTTGCTAGTGGTACTAAAGACAATGATGATGCAAAACCACCCACGGGATAGTTGTGTGTGTGGAGTCACAGGCCCACATGATGCCACAAGTAGTAGAAGTTAGGAGTTGGGCTGTAAGTTGAGCACATGAAAGTCTGAGGTTATAGTTGAAATGTCCATTCCATTTCGTTTGATTATCTGAAGAGAGCTGGCACGTCATTTGGATCTGATTTACATCACCCTCAGACAATTATTATAAGGGGCCCAATTTATTTGTTTAATGGGATGCTCTATTTATCCTACAGGAGTGAAGGATACTTTCTCTTGCTGATATTTTGTTTGCTGCTTGCTTGCTTTCTTTCTTTCTTTTCTTTTAGTGTATTGATTATCTACATCGATGTGGGGGACAAATAGCATACCATTAGGATGCACTGATCTGATCTCCTAACTATAAATATTGTACAATATGCACAGATGCTACTGGAATTATTGTCAACGAGCAATTGCCTTATTGCCCACCTCAGTTGCTTCCACCCCATAAATGGAAGTTTCTGTAGTCTATGGGTGGTGAGAGCTATGTTTTTTTGGATCGGTGATGTCAACTTCATTTCTAGAAATTGTGGTTATCTGGTTATTCTCGTTCGGACCACAAGTAGTCATCGAGTTAGTGTAACATGGTGATATAGGGTTTAAAATTACATGTTTCGACAATTGGGGGCCCTTAAAACGCTCAATTTCAGGAAGCGATCTAAAAGCACCAAGGGTGAGCATATGGGCGTGGTTGCATCCTGTTTTGAGTTTCTCTGCTCGGTTTTACTATTTACTAAGGTAGTAGTGTGATGTATGCCAGTATGCTCATGAATTATAAATTTTGAGAAGACATGCAGCACAGCTATATATTACTATCGACACAAGAATTGCAGGTGTCATGTTTTGCTTAGGTTGTAATTCTGTTATAAACCCATTGCTGCATCTGTCTGTTGATTCAGAACTGGAAACTCACTCTCTTCTTTTTTTCCAGATTCTTAAGAACACAACGGCTGGGCGAAGAGGAGGAGGCAGTGGCACCAGTGCTGATGGCTCATGACGAGCATAGTGCTGTGCTATGGGAGAATGAGATAGCAGTTGGATCATGGAGCAATTTGCTTTTCCCAGTTTGACGTGAAATCGGAAGTTAGTTAGATCTTATGAAGGAGATGAGTTTTAAGCGTAATTAATATGGAATGGAATGGATGAGATGGGGAAAATCGTTCCTGTTGATTCATTAGAGGCCCAGCTCCCTTGTATGATCGTTTCATGTTGCTTCGTTTAAATGTGAGTCAAAGGTTAGATGATAGTAAATGACCAATAAATAAGCAACGGTGATGTTTTTACTCATAGTGGGAAGGTTGATCAGTAAATGTGAGGAGTCGAGATAACTAAAATATAATTGTGGTCAGTATCGTTAGATAGAAATGTAATTGGATTAAATTTGAAGTATAATTTTCCATCTCTAGAGGTATTTAAGTTTATATTTCCAATTTCGAAGGAAAAGGAAAGTTTCCTTTTAGTTGGGAGGTGAGCGTTCGTGCGATAACGGTCTTGGCATGTAGTTTTCGACTTTACCGGGGATGTCTTGGGCTTATTTATTTCTAAATCATTGGACATGGAGATGCGGTCGGATTTTTTGGCTACCGGATCAAAGTCCATCCAGTTTTCGAGGGAGGACCCGCTGCTCTTGTACCTGGTTCCAGTCGAACTGATTGGTCAAGAAGTGACTAAGTTGCATTGAATCCGCGAGGTGATGGGAGTGGGAATTCCCTTTTATTACAGTGTGTGTTGATTTGATTTTTACCCCTAGTGATTGCTGTTACTTAGGAATTTTGGTTCCTAAAATTTAAGGATGGGGATTCTTAGATTGAACCCATGAATCCTAATTCTTAGGTTATTTTATTTTATTTTTTCTCTCTCCAAAATACCCTTATACAAACCGGAAAATTACATAATTTTACCCTTAAATAAAAACATTAACACCTATGAGCTATGACATTCTTTCTTCTCCGTTAGAAACCTTAGCCTCGTTACTTTCTTTCATGTCTCATAGCATTAAGAAATTCGATCCAAACATAAAATTGAAGAAAGACGCTCAATGTTAGATTCATGTCTCGTAATATCATTCCACCTAATGGAAATTCTAGTACAACACGACAATTTTCTTGAATTGATGCCTCATGGGATGGAGTTGTTCATCGCCTTAATGGAAGAACTTTAATGACGAAGAAAAATTTCTCTAGGAAAATGATTTTCTTTGAACCCAACACTTGGAGTAAGGCGATGAATGGTGGCATTTTGGCATAGTTGGCCATTCTAAGTGAAGCTGAACAACAAATTGAATGACGATATTCTGGCACGAGGATTGGGGGCTTTTTCGTCACCTTTCTCATGTAGATAAGCCCAAGCATTGTGCAAGATTTTGTTCATTCCTTCTTTATCTTCCATCTCCATCGTTCATCGTCAAGTCTTAAATCTCTCTTTCTTTGTCTGAAGTAGGTTCTTATCTTGCATTAGCAATTTGAAATTAGGGTTTCAATTTGGGTATGACACTAGGTTTCACGATTGATCTGGAAAGGGAAAGTATAATCTAATTTTGAAATGAAATAGTGGACAAAGATGTTTTTCCATGGCTATTTTTGTCTTTTAATAATTTATTCCAAGATGTATTTATTTATGAATCATGGGAAAGTAAACAAGGCAAATGTATTCTAGCCCTATTACCACTATATTCTATTTCATATAAGTTACGATTTCGTTATAACTTTATTCCATTTAACGAAATGAACAAACTGTAAGAGATTTAGCAATTCAATATGTAAATGTCATGATAGATACTAGTTGTACGGTTTGTTTTTCCCTAGTATGAGAAACATAATTTTCTTTTCCAATTTACTGTACTAATGGGATATTTTAGATTTTTGTTTATTATTATAGAAGGCAATTTCAATAATTGGAATGCAATTTAATACCATAGATTTGGTTTCTTTAGTTGATGAAAGGATTCAAGAAATTGAGCTTAATTAGAAATATTTTAGAGCAATCTAGTATGGTTGATCTAAAGCATGAATTGCCTAACCAATTTATTTTCTCTCAATCTTGCTGAATTGTCTTGCGCATATAGACTTGACAAAAAATTCCTACATTTGGGTCTTAATTGACCTTAATAAGCTTTTAAAAGGTTTAATAAAACTTGAGCTTGGTTTAAAAGGATACTGGTGTAAGCCTTGTAATTTTGCATCATCATTTTAAGTAAGTGATTTAGGGTGTAAGTAAAAATTAACCAATTGAGGTAAATGCATGTATGAGTCCTAGAAGTTAGATAAGGATACATGGTAAGTTTGGATTTTAGAAATATAATAAAATAATAATATTATAGCTAAAAATAATTAATTTTAGTAAATTAAATTATATTATGATTTAACCATTGTAAACACACAATTTAAGTTTAAATAAATTAATCAAACTTTAAAAATAAATTATTTGCATTATATAGTATGTGTACCTTGAGAATAATTATTATATAAAATTATATATTCGAAAATGTTTAAAATACTAAAAAACATACATAATTAACTAAAAATTCATAAGAAAAATAATAAAAACTAGGAAAAATTATTAAAACATCATATTAGCATGGTATAGGGCATGATTTAGCATAGGGACAATTGTTGAGGAATTGTACTAATTTTAGGACACATATATATGCATTAAGGAATTAATATGTAAGACAATTGGAGAGAGAAAATTTTCATTCTTCATTTTGCAACCTAGAAGCTATTACCTAAAGCTCTTTAGGAATTCATGGAAGTCTTAAGATTATGGAAAAAGTATGGAAGCAAGAAGAAATGATAAGGAGAAATTCTAGAAAAAATAGGAAGTGAAACTACATGCACTGAGAGGAATGGGAGAACACTAATTCGAAGACATGTTGGGAGTGAACCACCACACCAACCCATAATAGTACCAATGCCTAAGGCTGTCAACAAAGGGGTGGCCAGGGATGGTAGTTGAATGACTAATTTCCAGTACGTCAAGATTTTGACCCAATTTTACAAAATTTTGTAAAAATATCAAATTAATTCCAAAAATTATGAGAAAAAGGTTATTTTGAAATATTAATATAATTGTTATTTGAGAAAAAGTCATATTACAAAAATCTTGAATGGATATATACTCTCCTTAATAAATGGTGTAAAACTGAACAATTTTCGAAATTGTTTAAAATAACCCTATTATTATTATTTTGAAACCAAATTTTTCTTAGAACTTCCTTATACTGCATGTATGGATTCTATGAAGAGATTTTGATAAAAAATATTTTCCATAATTTTTTGTAAATTTTTTACCATCTAAAATTTGGTAAAAATGCTATTTTTTAGATATTATTATGTAAAAAATTCTAAAGAAACCTATTTGTACCAATTCTAGAACTTATTGGTATTTTATATTCTTATGAAGAGTGATTTGGAGTTGAATAAACTGAATGAAATTTGAGATACACACAAATCATTAATTATGAACTACATGCATTAAGGTGAGAATATGGAGATTTGGAAGTTTAGGTGATGTGATGATCATAGGTATGATGAACCTATTTCATAATTATGATTTGTTATGCTTGTAACTTGAAAAGAGATATTATTGCAAGTTGTGTAAAGCAAATATGTAAATTGATTATGTTTAAAGAGTTCTTCAAATAGTTGATCTAGTAAAAAAGTGATTTAAATTCTTAATACAAATACTTAACTCAAAGGTTAACTAGTGTAAGGATCCTAAATATAACAATGTCAAAGTCTTAGTCAAGAAAATGTTTAGTAAAAGAAGCATGACTGCAATGACTTCAAAGACATGTTTAGAAAGTTGGTGAATGAAAATAATTTGGCTCTAAATGTATTAGAACCTCATTTAAGGAGTTGTTTGGTAAAAGAAGAGTAGTTATATTGATTTCAGAGACTTGACCAAAGGGTTAGCTGATTTAGAAAGCTTGGATGGAATCAATTCAGAGACATCTTCGGAAGGTTGGTTGGTAAAGGGGAGGATTTGGTTCTTTGATTCAAAGGCTAGAAGAAGGTTGGATAGTAAAAAGGACTTAACTATATCTTCATCATAAACTTATTTGGAAAGTATTCGGTAAAGAAAATGTGATTAGAATGGCTTCGGGACTTTATTTGAGGTTTGATTGGTGTGGAATGCTTAGAGGAAATAACTTCAAAGGTTTGTTAAAAGGTTCATTGCAGTAAGGAGTACAATTGGGATAACTTCAGAAACTTCATCAAAAGGTTCTAAGACTAAAACTTGGTATTAAGTAAGTTTTTAGAACCTTATTCAAAAACTTTAATGGCAAAATGGAACTCAATACGAAGCTTACACGACTTGTTAAAGATAAGTTGCAACCGTACATAAATTATTAGAATAAATTCATTCACTTTATTTAGTACGACTAAAGTAACGATATTGTATATTTTAAGGAAAACAATTAAAGCAAACGAAGGCAACTATTAGAATTCTGGAGTGTCACATGTCTTGATATCGTGAATGCTGGATTTTATGTATCAATTGTGTTATGATGTTGCTTACTTTAAACTGTTTGAAAATTTGATCACCTCAAAAGCAATCTAACTCAAACTCAACCTAACTTTTAGTTGAACATTACAACCTACTAAGGGAATAACTAGGATTCTCAGGCTAAACATGGACTCTTTGATAAGGATAACTAAAATAGTCTTTTCCTTACCCTTTGTCAAACTAAGTGATAAGAGATGAGGTCACGACAAAGTTAAAGATAGCGATTCAAAGTGAATTCTTGGGCGGAGCGTGTTCTTCATTGTACAAGCCTAGATTTGGTTCTAATTCGTGTGTAAGAGTCAAACTCTTTAACCCGGATTAAATCAGACGTAATTTCTTTGATCTCACGATAGACTAGATAACGCCATGCGATTGCACCTACTTATACATGTATACATGCATAGCATCTAACTAAACTTGCTTAAAAATCCCGATTGCTCTATATCAAGTATGTGCTAATGTCTTCATCCCATTTATTAAACAAGTTGTCGCTCACTTTTTTATAGCTGTTTTGCAGGTTCCCAATAATTTACCTAGAAGATTAGAGGACGGGGTCATGGAGTGAAATTTAAGACTGGTTGGCTGGGTTCCTATCCTGTTAGTTAACTTTATTAGCCTTTAAAGAAAACTATAGGTTCTTTTCAAGCAACCCTTTAGTTGTCAACTATTGTTATTGCATCATGTTCTGTAAACTTATGAACTTTTATAATTCCTTATTGTCATTTTTTTTTATTTTTTATTAAATTTGAGATTTTGAATGCTTTATGACTATAAACCCTAATTTCTTCTCAATCATTTATACCACAAAATTACTTTTAAAAGCTATTTTAAGAAGTTGCACCATATGTTAATATCAATTAGATATTGAATTAGACGCTTCAAAATAGCAGAAATGTGAATGTTTTGTGTAAACTATATTTACATTAACGACTAAGGTGGTTAGCTTACAACATAGGTCGGTTTACACGATGGGACTATTATAACTTTCTAGTTTGTGGCGTAACAATGGGCTTCTTTTATTAAAGATGGGTTCAGCAACTGCACCTAACCTAACCCTAGGCTATGTTAAGGCTCAACCATTATATAAGAATTGGGGGATTGAATGTTGATCATCAATCACCACAATTCAACCTAATGGCTTTAAGCAATGACTCATTTGGTCTGTCTATCTTAACTTCATTTAACAGTCAAGATTGAGGACCAAAATTTATCTATATGAGCCACCTTCTGCTCATTTGAGCTTGGTACAAGCGTTGTTACTTTGCATGAATAACTTCGCAAAAGATGAAATACTAAAATTTATTAAGAACAAGTCAAGAATACCTTAAGCACATTGTATTTAATATATTACTGTTAAACGCATGCATACAAGATATTGAGTTTATTTGTTTCTCCTCTAATGCCTCTCTTAACAACATCACCTTATGTATCATCAAATTAAGATTTTCTCTAAAGTCAACCAATAGTCTAATATACTTATTATACGTAATTGGTCAACTACTACAACCACTGTAGAATTATAAGGCTTTCTTATGTCTAAGCCTTCATGTTTATAACTTATGAAGTAACATCTAAATAGATATAGTAGAAAAGTTTAGAAAATCAACTTTTTGAATTTTTTTTTCTTTTTTTATTTAGATACATACATATATGTTTTTTTAATATGTTTGAGATTTATTTTTTCAAGAAATGAAACTTTTCCGAGAAGAAAACATGTAGTGACCAATTTTTTTACTTCAAATTTTCCATAAGATTTGTAGTTTAAACAGATTAATCTAAATTTAAGTTAAGTGTTTTTCTTTAAAAAAAATTCAACTTAATTTTCAAGCTTTAAAATATTTGGTTCAATCTGTTTAGGGGTATAATTTAATTTAAAATTTATTAAGTTTCCTTTTAAAGTTAATTTCAAGTTTTTGTTAAATTAAGGTTGACTATGCTTAATCAAAACTAACATAATCTTTTAAATCTATGTTATTTAATTCAAGCTTGTTCACTAAATTGGTTAAGCTTGAACTTTTAGACTTCCATTTCATTTTGAGTTCTAAATACATTGTCCCATCCCATTTCAAAACATGATTTAGCTTCTTTTTTTTTTTTCTTTCTAATGGCATGCTTTTCTTTTTTTAAGGGGATTCAAACTCTAGTCTATCTCGATTGGAGACCAGTAGTGATGCTATTAGGCTATTATAGCCTTAGCCTTGGCGCTAATTCTTTTCTAACAATCCAACCATATTGCATTTACATTTCTAATTTTCACGGAACTAATCTTTAGAAAATATATGTGTAACTCAATATGTGGATTTTTTTTTAACAAAATGAATTATTAATATCAATAATCTTATCACTTTTTTTTAAAGAAAAAAAACGACAGCCGTACACACACGTACATAAGTTGGAATTGTAAATTAGTTGAATTGAGAACATAAAGTAGTCAATTTTAATTTAAGTTCAACTCAAATCAAGAAGTGCTTATAATTTTGACTATAGTTGGAATTGATGTGTCACTCAATAATTATGACCTTGACTGGATTAAGTTTCTTACCTATTCAATTATTTAAACAATTATTATTTTGTCTAATTAAATTAATAATGATATCTAAATTAAACTTAAATTCAATAAACATTTAAGTTTAAGTTTAAATTTCAGTTCAATTCAATTAGACTCACAAGAAAATTGAGATGAACATTATAATATTTGAGCACCAAATAATAGCTATTTAAGTTTGACTCACCTTTTATTGAGTAAAATTCAAGTAACAATCACTAATTCTTTTTTCACAATATAACCGTATTGCACTTACTTTTTTAATTTTCATAGAACTAATCTTTAGAAAACATTTGTAAAACTTAATACGTAGATTTTTTTTTTAAATGGAGCAAATGATTAATATCAATGCTCTTATTACCCATTCTTTTTCAAAAAATAATCGAGAGCCACATATATATATATATATATATGCATATATTAAAAAAAGGTTAAGTTAAAATTGTAAACCGATTGAATTGTCAAGATAAAGTAGTGAATTCTAATTTGAGTTTGACTCAAAATAAGTAGAGCTTATAATTTTGATTGTAGCTTGAATCGAAGTGTCACTCAATAATTATGGCCTTGACTCGATTAAGTTTCTTGCAATTCAATTATCTAAACAATTATTATTTCGTCTATGTAAATTAATAATGACATCTAAATTTAACCTAAATCGAGCAAACACTTGAGTTTCACTTCAATTCAATTATACTCACAAGGCAATTAAGATGAACATTATAATATGGATTAATATTGTATTTGGTACCTGAACTTTATCAAATTATTCAATTTACTACTTAAACTTTGAAATATTTAATTTACTACCTAATTATACTTTTAGTGGTCATTTATACTACCAAGCAAAACTCTATAAGTTCCGGTTTGTTGACATGAATGTAATAGACACGTGGCATAATTAGAAATTGATACGTGATATATTGACATTTGCCGCATGTCTACTCTCACCACGTCAACAAGTGTCATGTCTAAAAACACATGACAATTCGTAATGGCATCACGTGGCATTTCATGCCATGTCAGCAGATGCCACATGTTAATATGCTACTTGTCAATTCCTAATTGTGGCACGTGTCTATTACATCCATGTCAGCAAACAAGAATTTACGGAGTTATGCCGAGTAGTATAAATGACCACAAAAAGTGTAACTAGGTAGTAAATTGAACATTTTCAAATTTAGGTAATAAATTGAATAATTTGGTAAAGTTTAAGTACTAAATACAACATTAACCCTTATAATATTTAAGCACTAAATGAGAGCTATTCAAGTTTAGCTCGCCTTTTATTAAGTAAAATTCAAGTAACTATTGAACCTAATGTAGGAAGTTTATGAATAGATTTATCTCATGTACTCTTAGTCTGTTTTGTAGGCTCACACTTGTTCTATCACATGTTGAGTTTATTTCCCTATTTTTAAATTTAAACCAATTAATAAACCATAATGGGCCATTTAGACTATTTCAGCTTGAATATCTCGTCGGGTAGAAAAAGATAAAATTAAAAAAGAAAAAAGAAAATGAAAAAAGAGAGAGGTAACTTATCTTGAGAATGCAATAATTTATTCAAGAGACAGAAATCTTCATATTAAAAAAAAAAGTAAAAATAAATCGTGCCTTCAAAGCTAAGCAATGGCCCCAAAACAATGGGAAAGGCTACAATGGTTTTCAAATGCAGTCAATTTACTATTTTCAGCTCTAAATACTAAATGCAGTATTTAGATAATTTCCATCAAAGATCTTTAAAGGGATAGCATGATATAAAAATATAATTATATTTAGACCCGCAAAGAATTGTTTTGAAATTATATAAAATACTACAGTCAATGCTCAAATTAGTGGGATAACTTTGAGATCTGAGATAATTTTGATAATTTCCAAATCATTGAGTTGTATTTTCATATGTTCTTATTCTTTTTATATTGATTAACTATAAGTACATTGATTGTTGTATTTAGCACTTGGAGCTAAGTATAGTTAATGACCTTTGCATTTTTATATTTTATGGTTTGCTTAGTTTTGTTATTTGTTTGCTCAAAACATAATGGTTAATTTAAATAATAATTTGTGAACAAATTTGTTGTGGATAATCTATTTTATGAATCAACTACTTTAGATAATTTCATAACAATTTTTGTAATGTTCAAGAAAATTTAAAAAAAAAAAGATTTTTAACTAAGATGCATTTGTGTAATTGCTTTTATAGGCTTAAACTCTATTTAGCCTAAAACCTACTCATAGATGTTTTAAACCCAACGCAAACCCTTCTAGCTTATTTATTCCTCACTTTATTTTCATTATTCTTGTTTTTCCCAATTGAAATAAACTCCTAGAGCTTATAATACTAGAAAAAAAAAAACTCATTTTCAATCTCTTTTATAGATAAGTTAACCTTCTAGTATTTTTTTTTTGTTTATGCTTTTTCAAGTGAAAAACCTTCATTTTCGTAAAGTTCTTAACATTCTTAAGAAATCCGAATTTAAATTGGTTATCATTTGCAACTTTTTAATTGGGTTTTGCTCCTTAATTGGATTACAAGAAGTTCCATTAATTCCAAATAAGTATTCTTTATTCTACTTCTTACTCTCTAACTTAGAGTTGGTTTTCTTAAAGTTATTGGTAGGTTTGATGATCAAGTGGCTATTTAAGTTGAAATTTGTAGTTTTGATGGATTAAAAAAGAGTTTAGGTGATGGAATTTTAAGGGTTTGAAGTATATTTAAGGTTGAGTTGAAGATTGAAAGGAAAAGAGTTAGATTAGAGTGCTTTTCGAAAGAGAAAAGATAGCCAGTTTGTTGTTGGAGGGACATGACAAGCGATATGATCATGCTGTTGGTTGTGGGAAAAATTGTATAGAAAGTGACATGGACACATTGCTAATCATGTCAAGCAATGAACTCTAAGTATTCTTTTCTTATAATTGTCATAATCAATCTTATACAAATCTTTTTCTACTCTTAATATTTAGTTCCAACTAACTTTCTTTTGTAAAAATTATCAAATTTTAATACAACCAAGCAACATGGTTATGCCATTGACCATATCAAGTTATAAGCTTTATGTGAAACATTTTCTTGTTATTTTTTTTAACCAAACTTAATTGAATCTTTTCTTAACTTTAATATTAAGTTCCACTTAGCTTTTTTTTTTTATAAAAGTTCTAACCTTTACCTAAAATTTTCAAGTTCTTTGTACTTAATTAAGCATTTTGACTGATTTTATACATTCTTTACTCTCGACCAATGTTTTAACTAATTTTAATGAACTATTACTCTTATTTTGACAAATTAAGTATAATATGTAGTGTTTTTCAAGCGAGAATTTTTCCAAATCTTTCTCATATAAGTTTTTACTATCATAATCTTACCAACACACAATCTTTTCTCGATGTAGCAATCTATAGAAGCTTCGATGGACTTAAACCTTAAGATACCACAGTTAGTGTTGAGTAAACATGTCAAGGAGTTATTTTAAGCTTGTCTAAGAGGTTTCAACCTATTTGAATATGGATCGGTTATTGGAGGGGAGTCAAATGGAAAATTAATAAGGAGTTGACTTAAAGTTAGGTTAAGGATTAATGAAGAGAATGGAGTAGATAATTATAAGGGTAGCTTTAATCTACCCTTGGCCTTATTTAACATCTAAGATGGATGCATTGCTTTTTGTATAAAGTTTCTTTTGCTAGAATTCTCTTACTTTCTCTTATTGGGTATAGTTTGATATTAGTCAGCTTCTAGGTACATAATACATGCTTGTTGCTTATACTTATTAAGATAACGAGAAAGAAACTAGATTACTCTATATTCAACTTAAATATTTCTTATTAATTGTACTTATCATGACCTATCTTTAGTATAAAGGGAGCAATTGTTGACTATATATGGGATTTTTTTAGTGAACTTGGATATGGGACAACACAACTAGATCTAGTGTTTCTTGGTTCTCAAGTGTTGGTCATATGACATTTACTGTAGCATATGGTTGCAAATTTAAAAAACTTATATTATTAGATCCACCTATATATATAAGAGATCATGGTGTGGCAGGGTTATGAGTATTTTTTTGTTATATGTTGGCTTAAAATCAAGATAATAGCTGGTTGATTGTTTATTTTTACATTAAATGCATGTGACATAGTTGGTTTTGGATTCGTGTATACTTATGTATTACATACTAGGTTTCATTTTACTTTTCTATTTTTACGAGGTATATGTTGACAAGATGAAGTTAATTGCTCATATAGAGTCTGAGACGATTGTTATTGGGTTGGAAAAGAGTGATGCTAATTCTGTATCGAGTTGAGGAGATTGTTAAGTTGTGGGATTATGGAACTAGTATTGAGAGGAATTGTTAACAAGTTTTATGGATGTAGAATTCGAAATCCTTGATATATACTTGTGGTTGGATTGACTTGCTTATGGGTTATTTGTTTTGAATTGCTATAATTAAAGAATTATTCTTAAGGCATGTTATTTTGAAGACTGTACTGATACTTTAAAACCTTAACATGTTATTAAATACTTAGACCACATGGCACATTGTAGTGTCCATTAAATTTCAGCACGTTATAACTTTTTAAATATCACAATATGAGGTATTCATCCTACCTAATTTATCCTAAAGATTGTAAGACACTGTAGAATGGAAGTTCCTAGACTCTCTACGGCATAGTAAACAACTAACATTATACCCATCTTAGATCTTGTTTGAAACATCTAAATAATATTTTTAGTATTGCTTTTACGCGATAGGATAAAATGATACAGCTTTCCAACTACCTTAAAACTTACTTGAAATACAATTTTGTATTTCACAAATCATACACTACTAGCGAATTTTGGTTTAATAAATCTATCTCTGCGTACGGCTTTGGATTCAAACCACACTCATTAATTTCTTGGCCAAAGTCTAATCTTTCAAATTTTCCTTTTGGTATGTTCATTACAACAGTCATCGTATTTATTTATTTAGATATTAATACTGCAACCCAAAGTGAAGTTGGCAATAAACTAAAGTGGGACCAAATCTTCAATAATCTGTTGTAATAATAAATTGCTATATTGGTAAATATTTTCTAGAATCTCCATACGTTAATAAAACTAAACTTTTTCTAATAATGAGACCCTTAAAATCCTGATTTTTTTTATGCTTCATTATTATGGGGGGTAAAAGAATAGTTGCAATATTAAATGTAATATATATATTTATTATAAAAAAAAGCACAAATAGAGTAAATATAAAAATTTTTACTTACAATTTATTCTAATAATTTTTAATATTGGTTACAATTTTTACAATAAAACTCATAATCATAGATATGTTAAATTTTTTTTTTTATTTAATTTTAACAGTTATCTCAATTCTAGAGTACCGGTTCGAAATTTTTACTAACTTTGAACGTGTCGACAAAAATAGATTTTTAAGCCATAGAAAAAAGGGCACACAAGCGGCAAGTAAAATTAAGTCCACCGACAGGCACTCAAAGGGCAATTGGGAGTTACGGACAGTAGCCGGTCACTTCTAGGACAGGCTGCGAACAACCAATTAAAAAACGATGGGAAATGATTTTCAACAGTACAAAATGGCTTCCTGCATTGATAGCAACTCTGCAACGGGCATTAATGGTGACGTGTAAATCTATGATTGGGTTTTTCCTTGAAAGGTCAAAAGGATCAAAAGTTGACTTGATGACATCCCCCTTGATCGTGACACGTCATCGAGCTCACCGTCGATAGTATAGTTTGCGCTCACAGAATAAAAAGACGGATAGTGACGTCTTAACTAGCTTTACATGGTTTAACCAAATTAAAAAAAAAAAAAAAAAAAACCTAGCTTTACGTGGCTTGTGAAGTGGCTTGGTGATGGCTCAAATGAGTTCCGGCTTCATTCTATGATAAATTGATTAATGAGATACACGTGTGGAATGCTGGATGATCCCCATTACCTGTGTTTCGCGACTTTTATAAGAAAAGTAAAAATGGAAGAAAATTGATGGAAAGGGGGAAAAAGAAAGAAAGGAAGTTAAGACAAAGTACGCTAACGTTACGACATTAAAGAATATTGGTTTAGTAAAACAATAAAATTAAGGATTTAGACGCAAGAGGTCAATTACTCTTTCCCGGAGAATTTGTGTTTCCTATACAAAGTTTGTTTTGAGAATTTAAATATATAATTCTTTTAGAATACAATTATTTGTTGATATTTCAATAGTAAATGTAAATGAGATGCACTGTATAATTTTATTATATCCCTTATAGTGTTGGGGTACTGATTTTTCAATTTTTGCAATCGTAAAGCTTGTAAAGCAGATATCTTGTGACTATAAACCTCATAGCCATTAGAAAACTTGTATTGATTTGATGAGTATATAATGTGCATAAGCAAATAACTTTATTATACAAATATCAATTTGAATCTTATTCCATCGAATAAGTTTCAGATTAATAATAAAAGTTGCAAGGTAAATTTTGAATAGTAATTTTTTAAAATCTACTCTTATAAAATAGGACATAATTATAAAATCTAATTAACTCAATGGTTAGTGTATTGCTTCCCTTCTTTTATTTATTTTCCACCCTCAAAATTGAATTTTTTTTATTCAATAAGAACTCTAAAGTATATAGGACACAAATTCCAGTGTATCATGATTTATGTACCCACTTTGTGATAATATTAATAAATAAATAAAATAATACTATTATATTTTTCTAAGCTTTAAAGGAAATAACAACAAAAGTTTAACCTATACAAAAATTGTAAAGTTACATGCTGCTTTTATCTACTATCTAATCCCTTTCTCTTCCTTTCTTTATTTACTTGCCTCCTTCATTTTTATTTACTTATTTAGTTTAGTAAGATCTAAGAAACCATTTCAATTTTTAGCTTGTCTGCACCATTAATAAAAAATATATTTTTTAGTAGAATCATTTATTTGTGTTATGAATTTTTATTTCTTTGAAGTTATTATTTGCTGATTTAAGAGTAGTAAAGTTATAGGTTTATTATTGATTATACGTCCAATACGATGTTTTGAAGGAAAATAATAAAAAAAAGTTTCAAGTTTTCAAAGATTACGTTGTACTCCATAGAATATACATGGTATATGATACTTCTAGAGTGTTACAAGATATGTTCCAAGTATAAAAATTTAGGAATTGATACTTATAAGATAAGATACTAGTAAGACCTCATACTCTACCCACCTTATACCACTTACCCTTAGAATCTATAAGTTTTTAGATAAAAATAAAAAAATAAATAAGAAATAGTATATTATAGAAAGGAAAGTTTTATAATATGTCTCTTGTCACTCATGAGCAATTCAAAAAACTGTTATTTTTTCTCAAAATTATAAAAGCCTATGTTTTGTGAAAAGGAAAAAAAAGCTTAAAAAAAAAATCTTAAAAATATTATATTTGGAAAAATAATCCCAAATCTATAGTAGTTAAAAGAAAAACGTTATTTACAATAAAAGTAAATAAGTTCATCAAAGCAAAAAAGTGGGTATTTTCACTTTGGAAAAATGAAAAAAAAAAAGAAAAAAAACCACAAAAATATTATGTCTAGAAAAATATTTCCAGATACATGGTACTTAAAATCACCTCTTGCAAATAACTATAGTATTCCTTCACCTTCAATGTGTCTAACCTGATTTCCCATCAATTAGAAGAAGATCTAGCAGATGTTAAAACAGATCAAGAGCCAAAGACATTTTCGGATTTGAAGACAAATCTTTTCGACTCCTAAGCTGATAATAGAAATCAACTCCTTGAGCCAATTATACATAGTCAAGCTAGAAGACTATAAAGATTTGCACTAAAAATATTAGCTTGAAACCCTATTCAAGATGAAGATTCCTATCCTGACTTCTACCTTTCACATTTCTGTTGACGTGAAGACAAAGCTCTAGTAAGGACTAACACAATTCCTAAGCCATTGCTGAGTAAAAGTATCGATCTACCAAGCAACCCTAATCTATTGCTGGGCTTATACCATGATCCAATTAGTTTTTGAGCCAAATGGCCTCAGACCTTTATCCAAGTCGAGTTGATAAGACACTTAACCTGGAGAAGATCTAAACACCCTTCAGTGATCAAGCTTTGACTTAAACTAGATCAAGTCAACTTTCACTGTTAACTTTTTTTTTTACTTCATTTGAGTTGTAGTATATTAAATGCTGAGCCACCTTAAGGTACACTTTAGTAAGGTTAATTACATTCTAAACTGCCAACCGCCATGTGATAAGTGTCTTTTTGCACAATATTTCAAAAGGATTTCTTACTTATTTCCGTACAAGATATTTTTTATACTTTTTACACTTTTTAATATGATTCATGTATTTTATTTGTAAATTATCCTTTTGTCTTTTTCATGTATGCCTTGTAACCCTAATAAGGTTAGTATATAAACCCTATTTACTTATACAAAGACAACACATTATTATATTATTGATTGTCATAAGTTTCCTTTCCGAGCAATCTTAGTATCTTGGTTATTTCTTAACTCTTATTTATTTCCTTTAATAAGAAGTAGCGGCGAGTAACTCTAGTTCGACATTTGTAAGTTATATCGAGTGCTTGAATTAAGCTGAATAGGATGAATTAATGTGTTATATTCAATTGGTAACTACTTGGATTTTCTTACCCCATTTTTTTTTTCTTTTTGATCTCATTTAATATGATGCTTTTTTGTGTGTATGATCTTAAAGATGCATTAAGATGGAGGCCCTTGAGTATAAGGTGACACTAATAAGGTTAACGGTTAAAATGATTACAAAAAGACTATTTGTACATAAAATGTAGAGAGACTTCTACATATAAAACAAAAAAATATACAAAAAGAAGGTTAAATACCATTGGAATTCTACGTACGAAATGTTACAAAGCATAGTAAAATATAAAGATCTCTTATGTAAATTCTGTATGCATGAGATATTGGAAGTAGAGATTCACATGAGATATTAGGATGTATGTAATAATACTTTTTCACGCCACTAATACTTTTTTCACAAGTTTATAGCTTAACGTACACTATTTCATTATGGAGGTTATCAACATAATTGCAGTTCTTTTATATGCACGCAGCGACCTAATTCTGCAAAGTTATACAGTAGAAATAGTGGCTAAATGGCTATAGTATTATAAGGAAATCCCTTTTATTTATCTTATTGCGATAATTTTAAACCCACATTTTAAAGTGGATATACTTCAAGACTATCTTAATATGTACTATTAAACAATTGATAATCTATTAGATACACAAGATTTGTATTGTGTAAGTGTAGGTAACGAACTTTGTCGAAAAACTGAGGAAATAAATGAGTTGTTTCGATAATTCACCTACATGTACGATACTCAGGTTGTTGTTACTCCATTGCTACCCTTTACAACACATAACTATTCCTTTGTGGGAGAAAAATTGTTAGTCAAAAAATTAAAGAGACACCAATTAAAAAGGCAGCAAATTGAACTACAATACTATCTTAACACCAATTTTGAGTTTAGATAGTATCGGTGTTTAGAAGTTTAACATCCTGGAAAGGTGGAAATTGTAAAGAAAGACATACCCTATACTCTCTTGTATAGCACGACAGGTCTTCGTTACTTTGGCATTAACGGTCAATGTAAAGCAACCTTTTAACATGATCAGTCTAATTGTTGATGACCCTCATGCATTGTTGAGCACCATCAACGTAGAAATTGCTGCCTGCAATAAAGATTTTCGAAAGGTGACAAACAAAGAACAAGAAACCAATGGGAATGTTAACCGAGGAAAACGACTATTTTAGTGACTTTGATTTTTCCACAGGGAATTAAGGCTTAACCTTAAAATGGAGCAGCCTACAAGCTCATAGTAACTAAATGGTAATTATCAATTACTTTTTTGCCTTTTAAAAAAATTTAGCACATACAAAAATGATTTTTGCAAAAAGTAAAAAAAATTTAACAAGTACTTTTTGAAAAATTAGGTTAGATCTACATCCGATTGATTTTAAAAAATCCATGCTACTAAAAAAAAAAAACCCTTAGGTGTTGTATAGCGTTTTCTTGCAAACTAGATACAGTGGCTAATAACATAGAACGGGCTTTTTCTTTAAAGAATATTAAAATTAACCAATGCACTAAAGTTTTAAAAAAATAAAATTGATTACCAAATTCCAGTAGTTTGATTTCAATTAGCAGATATGTAGGTAATCGCTCTTGCGATACGATCCTAAAATCTATTAAAAAATAAAGAATTTCATTTGACAATATATATTTACTATTCTTACATCTCATGCATGGGATGCTTTCATATGTATACGGTTGTTGCAAAATCCAATTTTAAAGGAAAGGCATAACTTTACCATTGTAATTTATAATGGTGGCCACATGTAAAGATTATATACTTTTCAGTTTTTCTCACAAATACGAACTGCTTGATTTGTGTACAAAAATTTCTTTGCATTACTTATTGCTTATGAGAAATCTATTGTGTATCATTATCATGTGTTATCGGAACAACTTTGTTAAAAGACCTTATAACCGAAGAGAGAAACAGAGAAAAAGAGAGACAAAATAAGGAAAAAAATAAGAAAGAGAGGAAAGGCAAAAGAAGACAAAGAGAGAAAGATAAAGATGAGGAAATAAGGACATATGAGTTGATATACGGTATAAAAAGAAAAGGCCCCAAATAAATACACTTCAGCATGAAGTGAATAATGGATGCCAACAATACAAACTTTACGCCATATATACTTCACTTCGTTCCATATTTCACTCATCATGGACTTACACCTCTCATTGCCTCATAAAGAAAGATTGTTATGCAGTTGCTCATGTTCGCTTTTAGAAAATGGAATGATTTTTTTTATGCTATTGGTTCAAGTTCATTCCCCTCATCTCCTAAGAAGATGCAAATGGAATCTGAAGAGATTGATATTTCTAATTCCATGGAGAAAGAAACTATGTCCATAAAAAAAAAAGCTATTAAAAAAAAAAGGAGAAGACAAACTTAAGGTAAACCAAGTACCAATCGTCTAAGAAGATATTCAACAACTAGTAAGAGAGAGTCGTTATAGGGAGATAGATAATTTGAAAAACGGTATAAATATAAATGAAATTGTGCTGGACATCCCTAAATCGGATGTGACATATGCAAGCAATCAAATTGGATGGACAAAAAGAAATTTAAAAGACAAATAAAAATGTATTGCCCATTCGAGTACAAAGTAGTAAATAGTAAATGTATGGTTTCTCCATTAACAATTGTTGGAATTGCATGAAAGAAAATGAAGCCTCTATGTTATGTATGGTTTCTCCATTAACAACTGTTGGAATTGCATGAAAGAAAATGAAGCCTCTATGTTATTGTCCTATTCGAGTTTGCATTTACTTCATTTTCTTTTAAATTATGGCCATTGCTTTTTACCGTGTCATTTTCTAACTTCTAATGTTGTTGACTCTATGTACGTATGTCTCTATTGTAATGTGTGATGTGATGCATGTAATCTTTTTAATAATCTTTAATGCGCAGTTTTTTTCCGAAATGTCTTTCTGATAATAGGCTTATTTAGAAATTGTTTTTCAAAATTATTCTAATTAAGAAGTTAGCCATGCGGGTTTGGAAATTACGTAAAAGAAAATCACATGATGGAAGAAAATATTAAAAAACCTAATTATTCGAATTGATTTCTACATATTTTAACTAAACACTGGAAGAATAATTAAAAAAAAAAAGAAAGAATAAGCAGAGGCGGATTAGGTGCACCTTACCAGTTACCTGCTTAGCCGGTCAAAACGGAAATTTAGACAAGAAAAAAAAAACCGAAACCAAATCATAAAAAGACAACCACTGACAGTCGGATATAGCTTAATGTCTCAGAACTCTCACACACAAGCACACACAGCTGTGTTTTAGAGAGAGAAAGAGAAAAGGAGAGTGAGAGATGGCGTGTTGATTGGGCGATGCATTCACTGCATTTCCCAAAAATTAGATCTTTGAGGTTTTGAATGCAAATTGTTCATTATAGCAGCATTAATACTAGCAATCTGTTGAAAAAACAAAAATGGAAGCAAATGCTGGTATGGTTGCTGGGTCATACAAAAGGAACGAGCTTGTTAGGATTCGTCATGATTCTGATAGCGGGGTTTGTGTTTCTTCATATAGCCATTTTGATTTCAGTACTAAATCTTGTGTTTTCTTATATTTTCAAGTGTTTGTAGATGGTTCCTAAGTTTTAGTTCCATTTGGGTGCGTAGATCTGGATTTTGCACGAACCTAATTGTTTGTGGTTTTAAGTTTGTTTCTTTTTTGTGTCGGTGTTGTATTTTATTTTCTGTAGAGTTGTTCCGGATTCAAGTTTTGATTTTTTTTAGTAAATATTTTCAGCTTAATTTTGATGTCTTAATTGCTTGTTGGTGATCGATAATTTTGTTTCTCAGATTATTATTGGAGAAAGGGAAACTGTTTGATTTGGTATTGTCCTTCGCAAGTACAATTTAGATCAAAGGTTGCATCTGTTTTTAGATTTGTAGTCAATTGTCATTTCAGTCCATGATGGGATTTTGATGCAGTATCTGTTGTTATCACCTTGATCTTGATGGGTCTTAACTGCGTTGATATGTTGATCTGTGGAGTTTTGATATGTTGGGTTTGTTGATGCTAGATGCTGAATTAGTCTGAGGATGTTGACCTGTCCCTTTCCTCCAAATCCATGTCATTAGCTTTACTGTAATATTTCTTGTGGTTCAACACTAGATCCTAAGACTCTAGTGTCTGGAATATTAGGTGTTCCTTATCTGGAGGAGACAGCCTTAGTGCTCACTTCTTCTATCTATTCTCTCCTTGGAGAGATTGGGAGGTAGTACTGGATGCACTTTGTGTAATTCCAGTTGGTTCTTGGATCATTATGATTTACTTCATCTGATGTATATAGATCCCATTGATTTAAGTGCCTCCAAGTGTTTGGTGCACCTAACCTAGGTGTTTTATAGCTGTGCATGGGTCGATAAAACTTTTGGGCTTCTCCTTGGGTTTGATCTTTGTTAAATTCTCTAACTGTATTGCTGATGGTCTGGCATCAACTTTCTAATAATTTACCTAACCTTGAAGTGGAAACTTTCTAAAGGCACTGCTTAATTTATCTTGCTGGAGTTTTTCCCTTCTTTTGATGATATAAGGAGTGCTTTTCTCCCCCCTTTTCATTTTAGATCGTATATTATGATTCAGTTTTCTCATCACTTTAAGCACTTACTAGAAAGCACTTCCTAGAATTACACTGAAGTTTGAATGTGTTTGGATGCATGGGGATACGAGCAAATTGATCTGTCATGTTTTCTTTAGTTCATTCTATTGCGATGAATACATGAATGCCATATTCACATTTTTTGTCTGTGAACCTACAATGCTATTCTTTATTCTATCTAGCTCCTAATTGGCAGTGCTTTATGTTATCAATGCAGTCCAAGCCTATGAAGCATCTGAATGGCCAAATATGTCAAATCTGTGGGGACACTGTTGGACTTACTGCCAATGGTGATATGTTTGTTGCTTGCAATGAGTGTGCATTCCCGGTCTGTCGTCCGTGCTATGAGTATGAAAGAAAAGATGGTAATCAGTCTTGCCCCCAGTGCAAGACTCGATATAAGAGACACAAAGGTTAGTGCCAGTTATGCATGTGCTGTCTAATTCGTTTTTCCAGTGTAACTTTGCTCTGGAGGTTGAAATGGTTGTGTTGTCACAGGTAGCCCTAGAGTTGATGGTGATGATGATGAGGATGATGATGATGACTTGGAGAATGAGTTTAATTATGCCCAAGGGAGGGGCGCTGCTAGACGGCAATGGCAGGGAGAAGATCCAGATCTTTCTTCTTCTTCAAGACGTGAATCTCAACCTATTCCCCTTTTGACAAATGGACAGCCAGTATGCTTCTAACATTTCGTGTCTTGAATTTTATTGTCAATCATATAATTGACTATATAATGTTTTGCTACCTATTCATCATGTTTTGCTAAATTTTCAGGTGTCCGGTGAAATCCCATGTGCTACACCAGACGACCAATCTGTCCGAACTACATCAGGACCATTAGGACCTCCTGATAAGCACAATCAGTCACTTTCCTATGTTGATCCCAGACAACCAGGTGCAGTAACTGATCTTTATCATATTATAAATGGTGGAAAAGTGTTTATTGTATTGTTTGGGTGGTGATCTATGAAACTTTGTTTTGACATTTCAGTCCCAGTACGCATTGTGGATCCATCAAAGGACTTGAATTCTTATGGTCTTGGAAATATTGACTGGAAAGAAAGAGTTGAGGGCTGGAAGCTTAAACAGGAGAAAAATATGACCCACGTGTCTGGTAGGCAGCCTGAAGGGAAGTCTGACATGGAAGTCACTGACTCTAATGGGGAGATCCTCCAAATGTGAGTGTAGCATGAAATTTCTCTCATTCCGTGGCTGAGTATTACTCTTTTTGTCCACTAAACGTCATTTCTGTGCATAGTTGAAAAACTCACTTTCATCTCTTCTTTATGTCACAGGGCCGATGATGCTCGTCAACCCTTAAGTCGTGTTGTGCCTATACCATCATCGCATCTCACCCCATATCGGGCTATGATCATCTGTCGGCTGATTATTTTGGGCTTCTTCTTACAGTATCGTGCAACTCACCCAGTGAAAGATGCTTATCCTCTATGGTTAACGTCAGTTATCTGTGAGATTTGGTTTGCACTGTCCTGGCTGCTGGATCAGTTCCCAAAGTGGTCGCCCATCAACCGTGAGACATACCTTGATAGGCTTGCAGTGAGGTCATTTTATTCTCTTTTCTGGTGTTGTAGGAAGTCCTGCATTTTTTCTAATTTTACATTAATCTGAAGCAAATCCATGTGTTTCTGCAGATATGATCGAGAAGGGGAACCTTCACAACTAGCTCCTGTTGATGTCTTTGTCAGTACAGTGGATCCTCTTAAAGAACCTCCACTTATAACAGCAAATACTGTCTTGTCCATTCTAGCTGTGGATTACCCTGTTGATAAGGTCTCATGCTACGTATCTGATGATGGGTCTGCAATGCTGACCTTTGAAGCCCTTTCTGAAACCGCTGAGTTTGCAAAGAAATGGGTGCCCTTCTGCAAGAAGCATAACATTGAGCCAAGGGCTCCTGAGTTTTACTTTGCCCAGAAGATTGATTACTTAAAAGACAAGATTCAACCTTCCTTTGTGAAAGAACGTAGGGCGATGAAGGTGAATGCTATTGCATTGAATCATTATGCTTGTCCTTAATCATAATGAACCTAGTAGCTTTAGTTTTCCCATCCAATTTGCATCATCTTTTGCTTTATGTACTTAAGCATGTTATAAATGTGTAAGCTGTAGATGGATCTAGAGTAAATTTATTTTTGTTCTGTTGACTGGATCAGCTTTTATGCTATATCATTGCATGCCGTGGTGCCGATTAATCATGTTCAAATTTAGGGTCTTCCTTTTCATATACTGCTAGGATGAGAGATTGAGAAAATTGGTCTGTTCTTTGTTCTGATGGTCAACTGATGTTACCAGTTGCATGACATGAGTTCTAAAATACCAAATTATTAAAATTGTCATTTCTTGATGGTTGCCCCTAACTTCCTCATGATATCATTATCATATTATTGTGATGCATGGCTTTTTCGTAGGGATTGAGATAAATGGTTTATATGGAAACCTTGTATTCATGTTTCCATATATGTTCTGCAGAGAGAATATGAGGAATTCAAGGTTCGAATCAATGCTCTTGTTGCTAAAGCGCAAAAGGTGCCAGAAGAAGGATGGACCATGCAGGATGGTACTCCTTGGCCTGGGAACAACTCTAGGGACCATCCCGGAATGATCCAAGTACTATACTCTTTCCATGTTTCTTTGGAAACATCTGATTTTTCTCTCTAGTTTCTCTGATTTCTAGAAACTGACATTTTTTGGTCTTCCAAATCACAGGTTTTCTTGGGTCATAGTGGTGGGCTTGACACAGATGGAAACGAGTTACCTCGACTTGTTTATGTTTCTCGTGAGAAGCGACCTGGTTTCCAACATCACAAGAAAGCAGGAGCTATGAATGCCTTGGTTTGTCATTCTTAATCCTCTTATATATAGATTTTTCAAAAGTACAAATGAGTATTAAGATATGAACGATTGTGGGAATTGGATGTGCTGGTTTATTTGGATTTACTTGTCCAAGCAACTTGATTTTCTTTTTTTATCCAATAGGCATGTGTAATTTGTGTTATTTGTTCTGCAGATTCGTGTGTCAGCTGTTCTTACAAATGGAGCTTATCTTTTGAATGTCGATTGTGATCACTACTTCAACAACAGTAAAGCTCTTAAAGAAGCTATGTGCTTTATGATGGATCCTGCTTACGGCAAGAAGACTTGCTATGTGCAATTTCCACAGCGTTTTGATGGAATTGATTTCCACGATCGTTATGCTAACCGTAATATTGTGTTTTTCGATGTATGTTCTTTCCCCTCTATATGCTCTCATTTTATGTATGCTTATACTTGGTACTCAAATGCATTGCTTTTCTTTCATCTGTTTGATCGTAGATTAACTTGAAAGGGCTGGATGGTATCCAAGGTCCAGTTTATGTGGGAACTGGATGTTGTTTCAACAGACAGGCTCTATATGGGTATGAGCCAGTGCTTACTGAGGAAGACTTGGAGCCAAATATCATTGTCAAGAGTTGTTGTGGTCCAAGGAAGAAGGGAAAGTATAGCAAGAAGTACCTTGAAAACAAAAATCAGGCATTGAGGAGAACTGAATCCACTGTCCCAATTTTCAACATGGAGGATGTTGAGGATGGCGTAGAAGGTAGAAATTGATTTAAGTTGATTTATTGGCAGCAAAGATTTTTCATCTTGAGGTTGCATATGGATCTACATTTGCTCTGTTTCTACAGGATATGATGACGAGAGGTCACTACTCATGTCTCAAAAGAGCTTAGAGAAGAGATTTGGTCAATCTCCTGTCTTCATTGCTGCTACCTTTATGGAGCAAGGTGGCATTCCACCATCTACCAATCCAGCGACCCTCCTTAAAGAAGCTATTCATGTTATCAGTTGTGGTTATGAGGACAAAACTGAATGGGGTAAAGAGGTAATTTATCCAGTCCACCCTGTGAATGTCAAATATGTTGTTCCTTGATAGAAAACAGAAACTAATTGGAAGACGCCTTTCTTGTGAACAGATTGGATGGATCTATGGTTCAGTTACAGAGGATATTCTTACTGGATTTAAGATGCATGCTCGCGGTTGGATATCGATTTATTGCATGCCCCCACGTCCAGCGTTTAAGGGTTCAGCTCCTATCAATCTTTCTGATCGTTTGAACCAGGTTCTTCGGTGGGCATTGGGATCCATTGAGATTTTGCTAAGCAGGCATTGTCCTATATGGTACGGCTATAATGGCAGATTAAAGCTACTGGAGAGAATCGCATACATTAACACAATTGTGTATCCACTGACCTCTATCCCATTGATTGCCTATTGTATGCTTCCTGCATTTTGTCTTCTCACTGGAAAATTTATTATCCCGGAGGTAAGTCAAAAACCATTGCTGTTCTGTTGAAAAGTTATGTACGCATATGCAATGTTCCTATTAATCTGCGCCTTCTCTAGCCTATTGTTTGAGAGTTTAGTGCCATTTCATATGAGAAAGCTGAATAAACACTTAGCTGATATGTGGTTGTGTGAATAGGTATTTAATGAATATAATTCTAATTAGCTATTATCTTGTTTGGTTTGGGGTAGTACTCATTCCTTTGCTCCCCATGATAATATCTATTCCTTCCTCTTTTATTTTTTTTCCCATCATCCCCAACTACGTTTATCGATATACAAATTACAGCATTGTCCCTTTTTCATTATTTTTGATAACAAAATATGAATATAAACAATTGAATAATTCATCATTAAACTTTTTCCTTCATTTTGCTCTTTTCTCTTAACCTGAATAATAATAAGTAACACTGACTTATTGATACTCTCACTTCCTTTGTGCTTGCTGATTCTTTCCATTCCATCTATATCAGATTAGCAACTTTGCTAGCATGTGGTTCATTCTTCTCTTCGTCTCAATTTTTGCCACTGGAATCCTTGAGCTCCGGTGGAGTGGAGTAGGTATTGAGGACTGGTGGAGGAATGAACAATTCTGGGTCATTGGAGGCACGTCCGCTCATCTTTTTGCTGTCTTCCAAGGTCTTTTGAAAGTGCTTGCAGGTATCGATACCAACTTCACTGTCACTTCAAAGGCATCAGATGATGATGGGGAGTTTGCTGAGCTTTATGTCTTCAAGTGGACATCGCTTCTCATTCCACCAACCACGGTCCTTATTGTCAATATGATTGGCGTTGTTGCCGGTGTTTCATATGCCATAAACAGCGGTTATCAATCATGGGGTCCACTCTTTGGCAAGCTCTTCTTTGCCTTCTGGGTCATTGCTCATTTGTACCCTTTCTTGAAGGGTCTGTTGGGTCGCCAAAACCGCACTCCAACAATTGTCATTGTCTGGTCTATTCTCCTTGCTTCAATCTTCTCTTTACTTTGGGTAAGAATAGACCCCTTTACATCAGATGCCACAAAAGCCGCAGTTCAGGGTCAGTGCGGTGTCAATTGTTAATTTATATGCTTGATCAGATATGGTGGTAAAAGGGCCATTACCTGAGTGCTTATCTTAGTGTAAATAACATTATGTTTGGGACAAAGCTGAGATGGGAAGGAGAATCAGAGAGAAGCCCCATTTTGTTACTTCTCTTCAATATAATGTTTGTATGTCAGTGTATTATCAGAAAGGTCCTTGTGGGCTTTACTTCCATTATTGTTCATTTTTTGTGCAATATTTTCTATTTCAGGATATACTTTTTAAGCTTTGTGTAGTTGTTGTGGGCAATGTATGTGGCAACTAGTTTTTGTAAGGTTCTGGACCTGGTTTACAAACCATGGGACATATAATGTGTTTCCACCATAATTCATCACTGAAGTTACTAGTCCCACGATCTTGATTCTTGTGCTCTCTTTATTTCACTCCAATTTTATTGGATGTCTGTGAAGGGACCTTGTGCATCTTCATTGCCATTGCATTGAGTTCTTTTATTCAATCAAATATAAATTATAGTTTATTCTATTGGGATCAGCATACTAGAATCCTTCAAATTTACATCGAAATTCAATTAACTCTTCTATATCTTCATAGATTTAAGTTTTCTGTGATTGTGTTTCTTCCCCTATTACATCCCTTCATTACGTATTTTCTTTTACGGCTTTAAAATTGCTAACTTTTCTTTGCTTCAAACCACTTATTTTTTTTTTTTTTTAAATTAAATCTAGGAGTTCAGTTTAAACTTACCGAGTGTCAGTCAGCTTGCAAATTCGGCTCAAACAAGGTGCTACGAGTATCAAATCTTAGCTAAAAATGATTTAGAGCCTGAACAAATCTATTAGAGAAGGGAAGTTCTATCTTGGCAAGGATGGATTGGTTTTTCTCTCTCATCGTGTCTAGTAAGAGATAATCCTCTCTTTTGGTCTCCAACCCCGCTCTCATCCTTATACTATGTCTGGTAACATTTTATAGAACTGAAGAAATGAGTGCAAAAGAAAAAAAAAAAAGAATGGAAATGGAATGAAGTATAATTTTTATTTCGTTTTCTTTGTTTGGATTGTCTTAAGAGAGGAAAGGAAATGATATGTAGTTAGTATTGGACAAAATTACTCCCACTTTTATAGTGATGGATATTATTATTAGGAATAATCCTGTAATTATAACATGTTTTTATCTATTACCACCTATTTCTCTCTAATTCTGGAGAGAAAACAAGTGGACTAAATAGTGAAAATGTTTACACTACTTTTCTTCTATTTCTACCAATTTCCACTGTCACTTAAGTTGCCAAACACTTTCTTTTCTTTCATTTAATTTGTTTTCTTTCCATTTGAATCGATCCAAACACAGTGTTAGTGTCTTTCCCCATCCCTTATCCTCTCTCACTCCTTTACCGTTTCTCTTCTTCATTCCCTATGTCTGTGTGTATGTGTGTTTTGTTCCTCTATTTAGGTTATTTTCTCTTCCTTATCCTTTTCTCAATCTTTTCCTAATGTTAGGGTTTGTTTTTAGTTTCTCAGTCTTGTTTTCTCTATTTAGCTTCCCTTGTTTTATCGCTATTATCTGTCTTATCATTTGTTTTTATTTGTTTTTTGTTTTAGTGCTCCATGCGCTTGTGCTTCTTGTTTCTCATCATCCTTAGGTGGTGTTTTCTCTATGATGAAGATGTTCGTTAGGAGAGCCAAAAGGCCCTCTGTTTAATATCTCACTACTAAAGCTTTAGCTTCACTCCCTTGGCCTCTTATTGGCCTTTGAAGAAAAAGAAGGAGGCTAGCAAAGAGGTCTTCTAGAAGTTTTCCTTCAATTGCTCCTGTTAAGAAAAAAGTAGTTTCCAAATGTTCGGTGAGTTTGGTACCTTGTGAGGGTCCATAGGGTTTGAATTTGGTGAGGCCTAGCTCTTTTGGATGGAAAGTTGTGAAAAGCTGGAGCAGGAAAAGACAAAAGGGTTAGGAGACTTTGTTATTACTAGTATGGACCCAACTTCCAAGGATCAAAAGGAGACCTCTGAGATTGTTGTTTCTAGTGAAAGTAGTTAGTTTTTTACTAGTTTTACTTTAAAAGTTATGGTTGAAGTAGCAAAGTCTATTGAATCTAGGGCTTATGGTGTAAAAGAAAGAAGTATTCAAAAACTACATTTTTTCAAAAAAAATGCCCCCTTATATGTAAGAGTAGTTTCTCTACCAAAACCACTACATCAAGCCCCCTTTGTGAAACTTTCTCTCTCTTATCATCCTCCATGTTGTGAAGGAGGGAAAACTATTGTTAAGCTATCACTCTTTGTCTTGGGTTATTAGAGAAAATATTTGGAGGAATATTGTAGTGGGCTATTTTTTGGGATGTAACCTAACCTTCCCTTTAGTCTAAAAAATTGCTAAAGCGGCTTACGATAAAGAAGGCCTTCTAGAGGTGCTTACTAATGGGTGTGGATACTATTTCTTCAAATTTGTGAATGAAGAATTTGTCCTTAGAGTTCTATAGTAACCTTGGTTTTTTGGATAGTAGTTGATTATTTTAGAAAACTAGAGAGTTGGAATGACACTTAATATGGTTTGACCAAGAAAGATGTCTACTTAGGTCAAGCTTTTAGGTTTCCCCATAGAATTTTGCATAATGATGGGGTTAGATGTGCTATAAGTGTTGTTGGTAATCCTCTACAAGTTGATATTGTAACAGTAAAGAATGATAGAGTGAGATATGTGGAGGCAACAATTGAGATGGAAGCTCATGGTGAGTTCATCCACTCATTAGAGATGGAGTGTAGAGATGGTTCGCGACACCATATGCATGTTGAATATGATCACCTCCTTCCAGGTGTCTAAGATGTAAAGTTCTTTGCCACAATCAAAATTCTTGACCTATTCATCAAAGCATTGAAGTGTATGAGGATGAAACTTCTAAGGGTAGTGTTCCTAAGGTAGGTTCATGTGAAGAGGAAAATGAACCGAATTCATCTAAACCTAAGGAACAAATTGCTAAGCTTGCTAAAAGTATAGTGATCAAGGATGATGCCTAGAAAAACGAGGAGTTTTAGAAAAATCTTACACTAGAAACCCTTGAAAGGGGTAAGGACATCCTACCTACTGTAGAGATCGTTAATTTGGATGTTATTACTTCAAAGATAAGGGGTGTCATAGGATTGGAGAGACCTTCTTCTATTGAGGAGAGCGATAAAACGTTGGTTAAGGATTCAGGTTGTGTAGGGAATATATCAGGGAGTAATGGAGGAGAAGACAGATCTTCCATGCCTTTTGTTGTTCCATATTCTACTAGTTTTTCTTCGGAAGTAATAGATATAAATGACTCTCCATCTTTGGCTCTTGATTCTTTTAATGACCAACTAGTTTCTTTTGTGAATGGGATGGAGAAAGAGGAGTATATTGTTGCATCCAAGGAGAAGAGAAAGCGAAAAAGGAAAAAGAAAGGGCTCTTCTAAATGCCTTAATTCTTGCTAATTTTGTGAACTCTTTCTCTCCTTTATTGTAAATAATATGATAGGTTCATCGAATATTATGGTACGTTCACTTAAAGGGAATTGGAATTTCATTTCCTCCTTTTTGATTTTTTTCTTATTCCTTATTGTGACGTTCATTTGGTTTCTTATTATAGAATCGTAATTCTGTAGAAATCCTTATTATTTGAAATCAAGTAATAGGGATTCCTTAATTCAACTTTCACTACTATAATTACCACCACTGCTATCGCTGCTACTATTGACCACCGCCTCTATCGTCACTATTGCCGCCATTGCTGCAGCCGCTACTATTACCCCTACCACTGACCACCATTACCATCACCATCACCATTACCATTACTATTGTCATTACCACTTTTATTACCATTACCACTACTACCACCACCGTTATTGCAGCCATCGCCGCCACTACCATCATTAACCATTGCTAGCCGTTGTTGCCACTACTGTCGCTATCATCGCCATCGCCATTAGTATAGTCACCGCTACTACCGCCGCCATCACCACCGCCATCGCCACCGCTACTTACTACTGTAGTCACCACCGTCGCCACTATTATCACCAACCACCGTAGTCACCATAGGCATCGTTACCATTACTACCATTAACCACTACTGCTATTACTATTGCTGCTACCGCTATTGCCATCTATCGCCGCTAACCTCAACTATCACCACTGCCTATTACTTTAGGATTAGGTGAGGAAGAAAATGGACCGGTGATAATTTAGTCATTAAAGTTATTTTACATGTTTATTTTTAAATTACTTATAAATTCAATTAAACAAAGTAATATATATTACATCTTTATTCTATTCCTTAAGGAATTCTAGAGGTTTGAATGATCCTACAAAAAGTAGAGATATAAATAAATTGTGTAGAGAAAAGGATTTTACTATCTTGGGTCATTGGAAACTAAATTGAGGGATCGAAATTTTCAAAGAATTATGAGCTGTACTCTTCCAACTTGAAGTGTTAAAAGCTACTATGTAAACTACTTGTGGGTAGCTTAGAAGCTAGGGTTAAGGACAACTCGCGTTCTTAAATAATCTAATTAACTCCTACATTGCCTCTGCAACAACTTGTAGCATGAAGTGTCCATTTACATATCCTTTGTATATGCAAAGGATCATGAAAATGGGAGAGAAGAGCTATGGAATGATCTTTTAAAGCTTAAGTCGAGCATTGATAAACGTTGGCTTATTATTGGAGACTTTAATGAGTATAGAAATTTCAATGAGAAGAAAGGGGATGTAGAGAATATATCTAGAGGCATGGAATAGTTCAATGAGGCGCATTCTCTCCTGGAAGTTGAAGAAATGTGATTCTTTAGCCTTACTTTCACTTGGACCAATTGCTACCCTTCTAATACCATCCTTCATTCGTTGGATAGAGCCTTGATCATTAATTTGTGGGCTATGACATTCCATAAGTTCAAGCTACAGTTTCTTAATCTAGGTATTTCTATCACTCTCTTTGGCCATTCCTTTTACTAGTGCAATTGTTTTAAGAAGTAAAACTTTCTTCTAAGTATTTCGATTTTTTGAAGAGTTACCTAGATTTTCTTTGCATTATAAAAGATGTTTAGGCTTTTGAAGTGGATGGTTCTCCCATGTTAAGAGTTTGTAAAAGGCTAAAACTCTTAAAACCCCACTTGAAGAATCCAAATTCCTAGCACTTTGCTAAGCTACTTGAGAGGGTCTTGAAAATTAAGGAGGGGTTAGAAGCTACTCAAATGGCTAATAGAATCAACACTAGCACAACAGATTAGACAAAATAAAAACCTTGTTTTGCTAATTTCTATTTATGGAGTGTACTTGAAGAACCTTTCTTGAGACAAAAAATCAAAAGCTAAGTGGATCAAGCATGGTGATAGGGATAATAAATTTTTTTATAACTAGTTGAAGACTAAACAAAACAAGAATTACTTGTCATCTATCACATATGAGAATAGAGAAAGGGTTCATTCTGTAGAAGACATTAAAGCATTAGTTGTTCATCACTTTAGGTCGCTTTTAAATGATGTGAATCCTCTCGAGCCAAAGGAAAACAAAGTGGAAGAGCTAATTAGACACAAAAATTTATGACTTTGATGCTAATGAATTGGTAAGACTAATGCCAAAAGAGGAAATTAAGGATGTCATGTGGTCAATTACGAGAGATAAGGCTTTAGGTTTAGATGGATTTAAGGAAATTTCTTTAAAGATGCATAGGAGAAGATGTTTGTTTAGCTGTAAAAAATTTCTTTGCTTCGGGAAGAATGCTTTAAGAAGTTAATTTTACCTATCTCACTTTAGTGCCAAAGAAAGATAAACCTAACTCTTTTGCAGATTTCAGACCCATAGCTTGTTGTAATGCTTTGTATAAATGCATCTCCAAAATTATTATAGAACATCTCAAGTGTATCCTTCTTTCTTTGATTTGTAAACAACAAATCGCCTTTATTAAGGGAAGGAGGATGGTGGATTACATCTTTATAAAGGGGTTATCAAAATAATAACAAAGGTGCTTGCTGTGCTATCAAAGTGGATCTTTCCCAAGCTTGTGATAATGTCAAGTAGGGTCTTATTGAAAGACTTCTCAAGACCTTGGGTTTTTCGAACCAATTTATATCTTGAACTATGGCTTATATTACTTCCCTTAAGTTTTTTATCAATATAACTAGGGAATTAGTGGGATACTTCAATGCTTCCAAGGGCCTAAGACAAGGGGATCCCATTTCCCCTTACCTTTTTATTATAGCCATGGAAGTATTTTCTTGTATCATGAAGGAAAGAGGAGAAAAAGAAGAATTTACCTACTATTGGAGATGGAAGAAAGAGAAGCTCAATCATCTATATTTTGTGGATGATATCTTGAATTTTTTCAAAGGAAGATATTAACTCTTTGAAACACATAAAGGGGGGACATGAAGAATTTCAAAAGTCCTTGGGTTTGCAAGCCAACTTGATGAAGCGTAATTTATTTTTAAGTGGCATTTTAGTAATTCTTAAGGAACAAATCATTAACATGATGGATTTTGAGGTCGGTAATCTATCCGTCTATTATCTTATAGTTCCTTTTTCTTTCTCTAACTTATCTAAGATAAATTGTCAAGCATTGATTGATAAATTTTCTTCAAGAATCAGTCATTGGTCAATGAAACATCTATCATATACGAGAAGGGCCCAACTCATTCAAAGTGTTCTGTTTTCCCTCTAAGTCTACTAAGCTATGAGTTTTATCCTCCTAGTTGCTATTTTGAACCAAGCAGAGTCGAAGATAAAAAGATTTTTTTTTTGGAATGGAGGTGAAGATAAAAAAGCAAAGGCAAAAGAGAAATGAAAAGATATTTGTAGGTCAAAGAATGAGGGCGAGTTGGGTATAGTAGACATTAGATTTCAGAATAAAGTAGCCTAACTATAACATATTTGGACTCTTCGTGAAGATGGCTCCATTTTTTGGCCAAGTTCGATCAAAAGTGAAATCCTCAAGGGCAAAAGCTTTTCGAACATAAAAATTTCAAATGACGCTTCTTGGTTTTGGAGGAAAATTCTTTAAACAAAATAGCTAGCTAAAAGGATGCTTAAGTGGAAGATTGGTGATGGCAGCCTCATTTCTTTTTGGTACAATAGTTTGGCACTCTAAAGGTCCCCTGATGGACTAGATTGACGAGCAGATGAGGGCTACTTTTGGTTTTCCGAAAGACACCCTGTTAAATTCTTTCATCTCGGAAGGAAGATGGAGTTGGCCTAAAGGAGAAAGATGGAATGTCATTTACAACAACTTGCAAGCGTTACAACTAGACATGTATTTCTTGGACAAATTAGTGTGGATACAAGCAGAATGAAAGCCTCTAACCATGAAGGAGGCATATTATTTGGCCAGAAGTAGAGGAGCAAAAAAGATTTGAGCATCCTTAATATGGCATAAGAGTATAGCTCCAAGACATTCCATAATTCTTTAGATAATAGGATAAAAGAAGCTTTTAACTTTGGATAAACTAGTTCAATGGGTTTTAATAGAGGACAACATCTGGTACTTATGCCGAAGTGTAGACGAATCAAATGACCACTTATTCTTGAGCTGTAACTTCACAAAATTTGTGTGGAAAGGTATTGAGAACGTCTTGAGTTAGAGGACGGCTAAGTCATCTAAAGCAAATGATCCGGAAAATTTCATGAACAATCCTAGTTTAAGGAGTACCAATGCAAGTCAAAGGAAAGCTTTTGTAGCCGAGTGTTACTATATATGGAAGGAAAGGAATGGTAGATAGGTAAATGATACTTTCAACAGCACTGATGCTACATTGAGAATAGTTTTAGTTTGCACAGATTAGACAGACCATAACTTTTTTTTGTCTATCTTTTCTTGCTTAGTATCCTTTTGTTTTTGTAGATACTTGGTACGAATAATAGTTTTGTAATCCCTATATGCACCTTATATACAAATTTTGTGTGACGAAAGCTACCTCATTCAACCAAAAAAAAGAAAAAAAAAAAAACAAAAGGTTCCATCATGGCAGCCATTCAAGCTATTTCCGGAATCACCCTTAACAAAGGTTTTTTTTACACATTATGATGTGAATATAAAAAATCAAAGCAGAGAATAAATATATTATTCACACTTCTAATCTCAAATACACCAACTCAAATCTATAACTCCAATGGGGTAATTTAATTAAAAAGAACAAAGAGCAGAACAAAATAATTAAGACTCAGTTAACCAAAAAAAGAAAAAAAAAAAATTGAAAAGCAAAAGTCCTGCTTGTTTTATCACCATCTCCACTTAGAAGACCCAATTTAGAAGTCAGATATACTCCTCTTGAGTTCCTGGCTAAGCTTCCTCATTGTCCTCTACCAGTATCCTTTTGCATGCTTCATAACACATGAAAGATATCCCAGCAGCAGGCACCAACTTCATGCAGCTAGGACCCAACCCTCTATAAAGACCCTGAATCCCTTCTTGTTCAACTATACTAGCAAGTGCATGAAGCACATTCTTGTAAACCTGCCGTCCACTGAGGGCGCCGACCTGCATGTGCTTGCGGGCCACTTCCAATGGGAATGTAGCACTGCTAGAAATAGCACCAGCAGCAGAACCAATGAGTAGGGTCTCTATGTTACCAATCTTGTCAGTCTTGAAAAGCTTTTTGTAAGATTTCCTTAACATGTCATAAGAGAAGTAATTAGTGGCAGCATATGGTATGACTCCAATGAGACTCGGGGGAAGGCCTCGGTATAGTTCTGTTGGTCCCTCTTCTTTTACTATTTTCAGGAATGCGTCAATCACTCCATTGTAAACATCCTTCTGCGATTTTAGAAGAATCAAATTTGAGATTACACTTGACTTGGAGTGGTCTTTAATATTAACTTAGAGCCCTTTAAGCTTAGAATTTTGCACTCAAACCTCGAATTTTGAGTAGTCTCGTCTTAGATTAGCACTCAATAAAATCAAGCTCAACCCAATTAAAGCTCAATTTGGTTTATTTTATCTAAGAAATGTAATTTTTTTTGGGCTAAGATACTGTCGATGCCCAAATTCTATTCAAACTTGACTTTTGATTCATTTGGACTCAACCTCAATTATGTTGACAAGCTCGAAAAGCCAAATATGCTAGAGATCGAAAAGGCAAATACAACGAAGCTCAACCTTGACTCGGTAAAATACTTGAGTTGCTCTAACTTGAGCTCCACTTGAATGGTTGAATTGAGCTCTAATGTATATCGAGCAAAAACTCAAGTACCTTGCCAAGAGGTTTGGTTCATTTGCACTTCTAGGACAAACGAAACGAGAGCAAGTACCTGTATGGTTAGCCGAGTTTTGACTAACTCAAGTGGATATGTACATATGGTTGAGCTCACACCAGCACAGGCTCCTGCAATAAGTGAAGCCGGTACCGGAAGCTTTGGCTGTTCACTTGGTTTGGGAGACAACTGCTTGTTAACCGTATCATAAGCAAACAGCTGCAACATAGGCGATTGCAAGTTTCAATTGCTAGCACAGAAAAAGGGAAACCCAAAGAAAAAAAAAAAAAAAAGGAAGCAGAATTTTAGTGCTGATTGAGACAAATTATTACAATCCATCACACATTTGTAGAACTTAACTATGATGCAATGTTGATCCAATACTTAAATTTCCAAGGAATCATATCTATATATGACAGGGAGAAATCACATAATAAAAATGTTTTACATAGTATCTGTCAAGCACGTTGGCTGTTAATTATCCAAGAAAATGGTGGACTACTTGCATATATTGATATTCAGATTTTAAAGATATCTCTTTCTATAAACATGCCAACTTCTTCAGCTTACATGTCTCAAAGGTTGGAAAAAATACACAAGAATGAGAAAGCCCTGCCAACTTGCATCAATACAACTGCATCAAAGAACCCAATTAAATGTTGTTAATTAGATGACCTGATTCGCTTAGTGGCTAAGGATGACATGTTGCACCAGATCATCAGAGCAAAACTAGTGAGAGGTAAGGTTATCTTTCAACATGTTTGCAGTCCATTCCATATAGGAAAAGTGATATCTCAACTAGGTCTTTTAAAAATTCAAAATGCCACAGCATACTGCTCAGTTGACTGATACCAAACTGGAAAGATCTTATGAAGTTTTTTTAAGCATGTCCTAGTGGTGATGAATCCAACAAACAGATTGACATGAGGACTACTTCCAACTAATATGCAAAAGATTGATACACAAAACCACAAAAAAGCTTGAGGGGGAAAAAAATTAGAGCAACAAACACGTGAGTGGATGAGTGTATTCCATAATCAACATGAAGGAGATTCCATCTTTTATAAAGCCATCAGTGTAACTGTCTCCAGGAATAAACCAGAAAAAGGAACATGTCTCCAATTTGAAGGAATCATTTGCAAGTACAGTTGTCAAAATTAACAATTTGCGAAGTTACCTTTATTCTAATGGAATGTGGCGTGACATAGACAACAAGTTGAATAAAAATGATTCTCACGGGCAAAGCAAGAAGGCAGACTAAGAAAGGACATCAAACTGAATTCCTTATGCTGCTATCTAGTGTATTAGGAGGGAATAACCTAATGGCAAGAGAAAGGAAAACCTTTTCCTGAAGGACAAAGCCACTTCAGACTAACGCAAGGATAAACTAGCTTTAAGAAATTTGTATGCAATAGAACACCTACTCAGCACAAGGATAAATTCCTTGTATGGAAAAAAAGTCATGATAGGAAGGGCAATATGAACCAATGCTGGACCACAAAATTCATGCAAAAGCAATCAATAAATGCTTTTCCTAGCAATTTTGGGAAGAAAAACTTCATACAGAAGACACTTAAAGACAACAGCTATCTAAACTTTTACTATGAACAAAATAATCCACACAAGAAACAAGGAGCAACCCAATTGATGTCCTGCACTCTCAGAAACAAAAAGGTATTGCAAGATCAAGTATGTCATCGAATTAGCAACAATATTTCCTGTCAAACAGCGATTTCCTAAAGCCTACAACTTTTAAGATATTAGTAACTTGGATCTTGATAATGATTGCAAAGGGTACTCATTAAGAAGTGCATAAGGCTAGTTTATTTTGCCTGTTCATAGAATTTTAGCGAGCGTGTTAAAGGCAAGTAAGCTTGTTTTATGAGTTCTCCTCAAGTGCTTTTGACACACCAGTTTTCAGCCTATTCGATTGCAAAGTATTGACATCAAACAAACAGAAAACCAAATCAACAAAAGGTACAATCTCATATAAAAAACATTCCAATACCTCTATGGCCTTACTAGGAGCAACCCGGATGACATTGACCAAATTACCCCTGAACAAACCCTTCCAACCATCATTCTTCATAATATTCTCAAAAACCTCAACAGTAGAATTCCCACTACTCCCCACCATCAAATGAGTCCTAATAGTCTCCAGTGGTGCCACGGCAGTTCTCGACACTGCCCCGGCAACCCCCCCACTCAACAACCTCCTCAATGAAGGGTTCCTCACCTTAAACCTCAATCTAAATCCCATTCCTAACCCTATACTAGACCTTTTCAAACTAAATTCTTCCTCAGGTAAACCTACTATCCTCACACCACCCTCAGGTGTTTTCTCATATTTTACTAAAAACTCCGTGCAAGGAAGTTTTATTAAGCTACTGCCACCGTCCCCACTGCCGCTACCGGGTTTCGGGGGACCCGGAACATTAAAATTCATCCCCATTTGGCCTACACTAGCAAATAAACCAGCTTGGGGGCTGAAGTTTTCATCTTGTAAACACCACTCAAAGCCTAAACCATTTAAAGAGAAAATCCCCTCTCTTTTGCTATCAAACAACTGTTTTTCTCTCTTATCCATTAATTAAAACACAAAATGAAATGTCTTAACAATTCGACGAATCCTATTTTCAAAAGAAAAAAAGCAGACCTTTTTTTTTTTTTTTTTGTCTCTACCCAATAAGTGAAGCTTTGTGAGTTTGAATTTTGATGGGGTTTTAGGGACACCCAGAAAGGAAATTTATGTTTTAGTGTGAATTTGAGAGGGTTTACAGGTTAAAGATTGGATCTTGAGTGATGGGTAGAGGAAAAAGCTTGTTTATTTATGGGAAATAAGAGGAAAGATTTGGTAAATGTATAGTATTACTAGTAGATAATAAATAGTTGAATATGAGAATAAAAAAGATTAGATGCGTGAAAGATTCTAAATTTGGTTGAGTAATTCAAGAGAATGGACGGTGAAAGCTATGGAATATATATATAAATGAATTGGAATTTAGAAAGAGGGAATAAGGAATCGTTTTGTAAGTAGAGGTTGAAAATGTGATGTAGGTAGAAGAGTGGTTGGGGATGTTGGTGAATTGGGATTCCCCCATTTGCTGTGTCTTCAAGGTTAGCACTTAGGAAAGGGTGTTGTGTTAGTTGTAAGTTATGTTCGGACATTGCTTGCTTGGCTCGCCGCTCCGTGAGTCAATACCAGGCTATCAGCTGCATATTAGTTGGATTTGAGTATAGTTGGATCTAAGCCTGGGTAACGGACTAAATCGTCGGGTTAGGGTTGAAAAATTCATGAGCAGGCATCTTGGAAGTAGGCGGTCATCAAACAATCCACCTTAAAATATAAGTCACGACTCACTGTTAAAGGATAGTTTTTTTTTTTTATTTTTTTATTTTTATTTTCCCCTCTGATTTTTCAGTTTTTATTAAAAAATTTTGAATTTTAATTTTATAGTTTAATATATATTATATACATGTTATATTTAAATAAATATTTAATTATAGGATATAATTATACTATTTTTTAATATTTCTTAATTTTTTATTAATTGTATCTTTTATTTTATTAATTTATTTATTATTTAATTATATATGTCAATATTGTATAAATATCATGTAAACACAGCTTAATAGATGACTATCATATTAGTTTATTTCATATGATCTATCTTATTGTCCTTAAAATATCATAAGACCTTAAATTACCATAGTGTAATATTAGAAGCCCCGAAACTTGAAGTTTCTAAGAATACTCCACGTTCAATTTATTTTGAATTAACTTAATTTCGTTTTTTCAATTGAGGAATTAAATTTCAATGACATTGAAGTTTTGCAGTTAGCTATTTCGCAAGATATTTATTCATTTTTTTTCTTTTTTGGTGAGTGAAGCAAGAAATTATGTTAATGACCGATGCTTTAAAACAACTTCCTTTAATGGTGTTTCTGATTGATTCTTGTATTTAATTTAATCCAGCTACTGTTATTGGAGATGCTGTACCATCTCAGGAACTCAACGGTTATGTCGAGCTCTCCTAAGCTTATTACAAAAGCATTTATTAGGAAGCTCTTCAAAGGCTATGGTCTTAATGTAACATTGCAATGACTTACATGTTCTTCTTAGGGACGAAGGCCACATACTATGTCTTGGTCGCATCCTTATGTGTTTATTGCATCTCTAATCTTAATTATATTTTCAAAAATATTTATTATTAATATACCTTGTGTTATTTACTATATTAGTTGCGATTTTTATTTAACGATAATAAGTAGGTTAGTGATGTTGAAATAGGAAATAAAAATTTACACTTACTCTTCTTAGTTTAAATTATATATATTTTTGAAATATTTTGTGTAATTATTAATCAATCCCTCAAATATCATCCATATACATATATATATATTTTTATTACAAACACATTCATAGTCCAAAGAGATGCAAACAGTTCTATGAGGAACCGATCATTGTCTCATTTTGTTGAAGGCTCCATTAAAGCTAGAACCATAAAGCACTCGTATCGATGCCGGCTTATTATGTAAATACATACTGAGAGTATAGGTTATGAGGATAATCATAATTCAATCCTTACCCAAAAACATGATCATAATTAAATAATTGCGATTAGTGGTAGGTCGTTGGGTGGATATTCGGGATAAAGTTTTTGTTAGCTAAAGCGTCGATGTCACCCCACTAGTTGCCAGAAGCTTAATCCCACCAATTTCTCTAAGGAGTTGCAGCAATGCTCACTCACCTGGCTTCGCCCCTATCTATTTAAGGACGAATTCTACTACCTACAAATACTCCATTTATAATGGTTTTCATAATAAGAATATGAAATCACCATGGCACACAAATTGCATCAACATGCTCATTTCACCGATCATCCATCATCGTACACATAACAATAAAGAACTTTTACACGTTTTAATTTACACAATTATTAAACCAGACGCTTACTCATCAAATCTTCGTCGAGAAACATCCAACACAGAAACGTGCAACCAGAGTTGGATATCTAGACCACATAGATTCAAAAACATACCAAATCATAGCTAAACAAATAAAACTCACGTCAATAATTAAATTAATAAATAAACTAAAGAAGAAAATAAATGAGTTTATTATTTTCAGGCATGATATGACTTGTAATTTACTTGGGATAGTAGGGGTAATATTATTATGAGAAAATATTTAGATTTCTTATTATCCCTTATCTCAAATAAAAATATTATGCAACCTCATATCTTTCAATCCTTTTCTCCACGGATAGAAAACTTTCAATCCTTAACCAAATACTAAAACCCTAATTAAGATTCATAATAATTGAACATGAGATTTAATAAAGAGTCAATCTTTATGTGTTTTTCAAGTAAGTTTTCTTTATTTATCATGTTCTTCTTTCTTTTAGTTTTTTTTTTTTAAGTGTTAAAAGAAGGTGTTATAAATGTCAATATAGTGGTGGTGGCAGTAAATAATTATTATTCGTTAGATCATAGAAATGTTGTATTGGTGATATTATATATATATATACAAGTGACACATTAGGTATTCAATTTTGGCGTACGAATATGGAATGTGTGTATGTATATTGAGTCGTATGTATATATATATATATGTATATGTATGTATGCATTAGGTGTATGTGTGCAATGGATGTGTATGTATTTAAAGTGTATGTGTGTGCATCGGGTCTATGTATGTGTATTTAGTGTGGGCATGTGTGCCAAGTAAGCTTGCATGGTGTATAGTGTATGTGTATACAAGTTATGTGATGTAAGAGAGAGCAGAGGACGAAGGAGAGAGAATAAGGGATGAGAGGAAGAGTGATAAGTGCATGTGTCTGTTGAGTGTAGATCAGGTGGTGAGAGCGAGAGAAGAGGGGGAAAGAAAAAGGGAGAGAGAGAAGAAAGAAAGGGGCGAGTAAGCGGAGAGAGGGAGTGATGGAAGGGAGAGAAAATAGTACTATATAATTATATATATAATATGTATATATATTATGAATTTATGTATATATATTAAATATATAAATATAAAATAATGTATATAATATGTGATGTTTGCATATATACATAAGGGTTGGTGTATATATATTATGGAATATTGAAAAGTATATAGAAAGACGTAAAAAGATATGTAAAGTATGGTTTGAGAGCTCGTATGTTGAGGCAAAGGGGTTGAATAAAAATGGAAAAAGTGTTGAGTTGAGTTAAGAATTAATGAAATAAATTTTAAATTTAATATTTTTATTTGTGATCATGTGCTAGGAGTTGTGTAGTAGACCTTATTGAGATAAGAGTATTAAGTATGTAATACATGTTTGATGGTTGTACGTATTAAGCTAGTATGGAAACCGACTTTAATTGAAACTCGAACTTAATTGATAATGTTGCTTATGCTTGGTTTCAACTACCCATTGGTTGGTTCTAGTGGTATTAGTGAGGCACTTCATAATCTTTCCGCGATACTATCCATGATAGAATCTCGTACTGAAAGGACCTAAGTAGATTTAGGATGTTTTTTTATACTTGAGTAATTAAGAAGGACTCAATACCAATACTTATTTAGTATTTATATATTGTGTGTGTAGGGGCCATGAGTAATCCTAAGTCTCAGGATGCTAATACTGTGCTATTATGGGCTTAAATGATAAGATTTAAAATCAGTTGTATGTTGTATTTATGATGATACTCATATATGTGCTTGTCTTGTTATATGTTTGTTTATATACGTATGTACAGTATCCTATACTAAGCATTAACTCATTCTACGGAGGTTATTGTTTTTTAGCTATAGGTTCAGGTTATGAGGTATGTGATGAGGTTTATAAGAAAGATTTCGGTTGTGATTATCTATAATATAATAAGGAGGGAGACTATTATTACTATGATGATGGTGCATGGACTTTGTAGATTAGTTACATGAGTAAACATAGTGGACTTATGTTTATTTTTTTATGTATTGGAATATATATGGTATGAAATTTGTAGAGATTGAGTGGTTGATACTTCATTATTATTTTATATTCGAAGTTATTAAATTGTGAGTTGGCAAATTTTATATAATTATTTTATGAATCTTAGATAGATTGTAAGTTCTTAAACATCTAATGTGTTAGTAGACACTAGGGATACATAGCGACTTGTAGCGTTTCAAGTTCTAGAGCATTACAAAACCATAATTTACAACTCATCGTCAGTCTAAATGTTGCTTACTCAAAGTGCTTTTTTGGCACTTCAAAGAGACTAGATTCCTTTAGCTTCATTTGAAGGCTGTTCATCTTTCCTTCTTACCTACTTGCAGTAAGATATGTGAGAATTGAGATTGATTTATTTGAACTTTAATGTTGAATACAATACTAGTATGGGTGATAAGTTTGTATTTTTACATGCTTACTCTATTTTAAATCCTATACTTTTTGTGCCATTTATAGTGCTTTCATTGATTTATTAACATAAAAATAATAAATTACATACCAGATGGATTATAAAATAAATCAATAAAAATTATATTAAATAGGACTCAAATGATTTATATAGTGTTACTATATTCTTATCCCAATTATAAATCATTTTAATGTTTATTTATTTATTTATTTTTTTATATTTGTAATAGGAAAAATGTGCTGATTTAAAAAGTATACATATAATCTATTACAAGTATAAAAATGTGCTAGAAGCTGAAGTCATATTCATAAAACTAAACACAAATGGAATTCACCTGCCACGGTTGCTTGTTCACATGCAAACATGTGAAGAGACTCAAAGTTAAAGGCTATAATATATTTTTCTCAAATCTAAGCGTTTGCATTTACAATTTCTATTACATGAAGCATATGGACCTAGTGGTGGGCACTTGGCTAAACCAGCTGTAAGCCTCATAACCAATTATTCGGGGTTTCGATTGGCTAAAGGATCTGATCGAGCCTAAATTATAAAGTAAAATTAAAAATATTAGTAAAAATGATTATATAAGTTCGAATTTAAGAAAATAAGCAATAAAATAAAAGAATATAAAATTTCTAAATTTTAAGTATATAACTTGTTATTTATCCAAAATGTGTAAAATGTATTCCGATAACTAACGAATTGTTAGAGATAAATTATATGTATACTAAAAATCATAGAACGACCTAAATAATATTTAGGAATATTTATTTGCACTATATATGAATTAACATATAGGTAGAAATATGCATAATTATTTAAAATACGCGAAATGTGTAAAGTAATACTAAATAATTATAGAAAATTCATAATTAATTAAGTAAAAATAAAGAAAAATCATAAAAAATAAGGAATAATCCAGATTTGGGTCGTGGTAGCTAGGAAAAATAAGAAAAAAAAATTAGTTAATTAAATTAGAATCACATAAAAGGCAAATTAGAAGAAGATAAGGTAATTGTTTAATCAAATTAATATACAATAATTCTCCAAGATCTCTATAAATACCCCAAATTTTTCAGAAGCTCGTTTTGGATGTTAGGAAGTTTATAAAATTAGAGAAAGGTGATATGATGAACCGTCTGTTTACAGGTTAGTGATATGATAAACCGTGATCGAGCCGTAAGTTGGTGGTTTCGGGCTGGTTCACTAGGCCCAATAGTTTAAGAGCCTATTCAAAGCCTTTGAACCCTTTTTTTTTTTAATTTTAAATATTTAATTTTTTATTAATTTTTAAATACATTAATAATTTTTAATAATGTGATCTTCTTTTTCTTTTTTTTTAAGTTTACTAATAATTAATAATTTCTAGTTTTTAATTAATTTTCGATTTAATGCAATTCCTGCATTTTTATTTTTTCCCTTAAATTTTATTTTTTTCTCATATTCAAATCTTTAACATTTGATAAGTTTTACAAAAATAATTTATATTAACTAGAATTGAATTTTTTATTTATCTTTAATACATAATTAACTTAATTAGTCATCTATAATTAGTTTGATGATATTATTTTTAAAAAAATTATTCTTCACCAATGTAAATAAAGTAGTTTTGATATATAATAATTTACAGAATATTATCAAATTATTTTTTTTGACTTAATGAACTCTCTATTTTCTTTCTCTTTCTCTCTCTCCCCTTTTTTCTTAGATGGTGAATTAGTCGGATCAACTCGTTGATTCAATAGTTGGTCGGTTTGACGGTTCGTGATTCGTCGGGCTGGACGGTTTCATTCTCTCAAATCGCCTGAACCGTTAAAGTTCAGCGATTTACCAAGATGACTCGATCCACTTATTTTCAAATTAGGCAAGTTTAAGATCCACTTAAACTAGTTTCAAACCGATTTTAGATTCGAAACCAATCTTTATAAAGATTTATATGAAACCTATCCTAATCATTTCCCTTTCTCATTTCTCGTCTGGACCATAGCAAGGTCCAACTACAGGCTTCAAAAACTAACATGGAGACTACAATGGGGAATCTCTTACTCTGACCATGCTGTGGGACCCCTTGCTCATCATCTCTCCCGAATTTCAATGATTCAAGCCCACTTCATTTTCAACATCTATTCAGTACAATTTCCAGAAGTGAGGCGATGAACTCACTACTTCAATCCCTCTTCCACACGCTAGCAGATAAATATGGAGAAGGACGGTTGAGGGGACACACGGTGCTTTTGAGAGAGCTTCGGACATAAAGATAGCGAGAGATTCAGGAATTTACGGGAATAGAAAATAGACTTATACTTCAAGAATTTATTCGAGTTCTTTTATTATTTTGTTTTAAATATATTATTATCTTTCTTGAATTTTTTTTTTTAACTTTTGTAATTGCTATAAACTAAATTTATATCATGAGATTTTGATATACTTAATGATTTAATTAATATATGATTTTATTGTATATTATTATTTAATTAGTTGTATATTTAATTATTTTGTTTTCATGATTCATGATTTTACAATCTAGTCAACGATAATTTTTTTTAATAGAACCTAGAAAACTCAAAAAGGAAATGGATGGCATATATGAGATAAGATTAAAATTAATTTAATTATTGTTATGAACATATGCTTTTTGGATTAATTTTAGGATTCACGTATTTAATGTGATTGACATTAATCTTTATGACATAGAAATATGCATGGATTTTAATATTAAGTAGAATAGTAATATTTGCGAGAGAACCTTACTACTTAACTAAAAATTATAAATAAATTACTTGAAAAGGACATATTTACTAAAGTTAGGACAATAACAATTTGAAAGGGAAGTAAATCTTTATGAATCTAATTAAAAACTAATTGATTAGTCTTAAAATATTTTAAATATGTATGTTAATTGATTAGATGATAGCACAGTCGAAATTTCATGCAATTGACTTGGTAAACTTCTTTCTTTGTTACTTTTGTGTTTTAGTTAATTTATTTCTTTTTTATTTTAATTTGTTTAAATATCTTATTTTGATTACCTAGCAAAAAAAGGAATTGATATAATTTAATAATTAGTTTCTAGTTCCTATGGATATGATTTGGTCTCATTAGTTTTTTTTTTTTATTACTGTATATGTAACATGGTATACTTGTTGATATAAATTATGCTTATTTAAAATCCATGTGTATCGATGAGCCCACTGATGAGATATGAAAGGACAATTTGAGTGACATTTGATGCTATAAGAGAGTACTACTTTACTTGATTAAGTTTGTTTAAGCATCTATTATTTAAATTAATACTTTTGTTCTAACAAAATGTAATTGATGCTTAAACTTAGTTTACTTTCGCTGAGCCCAATATGGTTCAAGTTTAACTTCATAAACTACTCATCAAATAGCTTGAGATCGAGTTTGACTTGATTATAATTAAATTATTTCGAATAAATAACAAACTGAATTTGAGTAATTTATGAATAAGTTAGTTTCATTTAGTTATACCCTTCCACATAGAAAATGGTTTCATTATACACTACATGGTCGACAAATCAGAGTAAGGAAAAGGAGATAGATTACCATCACTAACGTCGTCTGACAATCAAGATTTTGCTTTTTCTATTCCTTTTTTCAGATGGTACTTTCATTGTGAAAAGGAAGTAAGAATACAATAGAAGTTTTCTTAACAACAAGAAGGCTCGATTAATAAAACCACATGGAAGTGGAAAATAGAGAATTCTTAGGGAGATTGGGCTTATTGGATCAAGACGGTCATTTGGTGACATATGTAAAGCAAATAAACAACTGAATAAATTAACAAGATGGGAACAAATGTTCCTTTTAGTGTTTTACAAGCATCCTTATGTGGTTGTCCTGGTTCATCAGTTAACCTAATTTAACCTGGGTATTTTTCGTTAGCAAAGCAAGAAACTGAAATATTGAAAATGAAATACTTGTTATAACAAATATAAGATTATATGAAACATTAAATCTAGAAAAAAAAAATGAATTTGTGAATAAGGTTAATTTTTAACTACTTTAATTACATTTTGATTTATTCGATCGATTGAGGAAGACACTTCCCAATAACTTGTAACAACAACAATAACAAATATAAATAGTAATAATAATAATAATAACAATCCACATATATCCTAATTCATATCTAAATGCAAAAAAGGATGCGAGATTTATCCAATATCACATCCATATCGAACTCCATCTAGAGAAATTGAAATATCCCATCAGCTATCCTTGAAAATTTTAGAACTTACCATTGCAATGTCATTGGCTCCTCCAAGAATGCCTTCTCAATCAACAATGAAACGATACAAAGATTGTTAGTTTGAGATTAAACATAACAAGCGAAACACATAAGAAAGACAAACTGTAGGTTACCTTTGCATGTCCATGCTCAGGATTATTGCTTCTTAGAGTAGATTTCTTGGAAAAGGCTTATAATTCTTGGACCAAAACGATGAACATCATGTTGAGCCAAAGGGCCCTTAAGAATACTACGTAGCTTATCGCACTTCTCTATGTACACTGACTGTACATTCTCCAACTTGGTGAAGTCAGAGGGACTAAGTTTCAGGGAAATGCAGTAAATAATCTCGACAAATTCCAAAGATTCCAACTGTGGGATGCCTTGAATGCATCTGAGTTTATCACATAGTTCAAGTCCCATGCCACGCAGCTTCCTCAGTGCCGAAAGGTCAGGTAGGGTTTCCAAGGATGGACAAGAGTATAGATTTAACAATATTAAAGACTCAAATCCATTAAAGCTCACTATTCTCTCCATCCTACTTAATTTCACAGAAGTCAGTCTTTTCATGCTTAACATATCAGTTAACTCATTCAAAGAGCCGCAATAATTTATATGCAACCTTTTCAAGCCGTGGAGAGATATGGCTTCTCCAAGGAATACAATTTTTCTAGGCCTGTAATTTCATTCAGCTTCTCCACGCTTCTAATACGAAAGGAAATCAAGTTCTTCAAGTTTGATACATCAAGAATTCCGTTGACGAACTCGCAGTCATCTAACTGTAAAAATAATAGGCTGGATGGAAGATGCGGGAGGTATCTAAATTTTACAAGCCATAGATTAAGGTTCGTAAGCCGTGAAAGTTTACCCATGTCCTCTAGTCCAACGACAGGACCAATACGCAAACACAACCTCTCAAGATTTTTTGCATTTGAAATCCACTCACTAATATTCACATGTTGAGAGAAAACCTGGACCATTTAATATTACAACTGAGATATAATACCTTTAATTTATCCACCTGCAAGGATAAACGAATATGGAGGAGGACGATGAGTTAATTAAAGGAAGCCCATTGATTAATCCTATTAGTGATGCACTGAGTTGTACCTTCATTGTTCTTACGCCTTCCATCTTAAATGAATCAGCCCGAACTTCAACAACAACTAATTTTTTCGGATTGAAATTGATTGCGTTGTATTCCATAGAAGTTTTACAACGAAACCATCTCAGGTTCGGAAAAAGTCCATTGGGGTCTCCCTCGAATTCCCCAACAATCAAATCAATGAACCTCAAATTCTGAAGACCAACCATGTCCTCTCTTTTGATTTTGATGCCAAAATCATGTATAGCCAGTGTCTGCGCATGTGCCTTTTCCTGCAATACAATAAAATTGACTTCATAAAGTATATTTACTCAAAGGGTTGGTTGTTATATGTTGTGTAAGGGCTTATTCGCAGACGATTAGATAGATAAAATAACTGCCGAAGGCTTAATATTCCTAAAGTTAAGCTCAAAAAGTTCATTTTCTTTTCATGTTTATCTGTTTATTTAAAAGATATTAGGGAGCTTGTTTCGAGGAATCTATTACTATATTAAATTAAAATATTTTTCACATAATTTTTGAAACACAGAATCTTTCGTAGGACAAATATTTTAGTTTTAGTCTAATAGCATAAGGCCTATTCATTTAGTAATTTTATCCAATATACAAATCAAATAATAAACCGAAGAATTTTTTCAGTAATTTTAGTCAATATGCAAATCAAACAATAAACTAATGAGTTTACTGGGTATTTTACTGAATATAACAAACAAATGATACAAAAGAGATTTATCAACCTTCTCTGAAAGGAATTTGAATTCTGGGGGGAGACCAATCCTTCTTAAAAGCATGCTTGCTAAAAAGCTTAAGGGATCTATCTTTATCCATCCCTTTCAATTCATAAGACCGTACATTGTACGTTCTACTTAAAAGATCCAAAACCTTTTTATCCCTCGTGGTCATGATGAGCCTACTTCCACTTTTAAAATGGAACATCGTTCCCTAATAAATCTCTCAATCGCTTTTCTTCATCTACATCATCCAAAACGAGGAGAAATTTCTTACTTGCAAGTCCTTGTTTAATCATGCTAATCCCATGATTGCGGCCATTAATGGAGTCAATAACCTTCGGATTAATGATGTCTTCATACAATTGTCTTTGCAACTCTAAGAGCTTATTACTTAACAAGTTTTCTCGAACATTCTCAAGAAAGCTGCAACAACATGGAAAGCTACGTATGAGTCGGTTAAATATAACTTTGGCTAAAGTTGTCTTACCACTACCTCCCATTCCAAAGATTCCAACGACACGAAAATCATTGGAGCTTAGGTCTAATAATCCTTCCACATGCTTCACTTCATTCTCAATTTCAACTGATTTATTATCCACATCTTGATGTTTAGGCATCAATCGAATGACAAGATCTCGAGTGATTGATGTAATTTCCTCAGCTTCACTGCAAAGTAAAATATATACAAATTAGTTTAAATTTCATAAAGAAAGTGTGCTTAACTTCTACACAAGTATGATCTATACCAACTTATGGCATGTTGATAAACGATGTATTTTCTATGCATGGAAAGCCCCAAAATAATTGAATTGAAACTAATTGTGATAGGGTAATTAACCATTCAAAACCATGGGTAATGTAGACTTCTAACCTTAGTGAAAACTTCAAATCCTTATAAATTAGAGCCTTCATTCCATTTTGGGACTAATTGCAGTTTTCTATTGTGATCTAGGATAGAGCTAAGATGGATGAATACCTAAAAGGGGTTGATATGATCAAGTTACTACGATAGTAATCAAGATTAGGAATAATTAACTTGAAATGAACACATGAACATACCAGCAATTGGATTTGATAAGTATTAGGGTAAGTCTAACTCTAAGTTAAATAGGTGTTGCTACTTTGATAGACTAATGGATCCAAGCGTTTAAATGCAAAACCTAAATTAAAAGTAGGGTTATGAAGAATTAAAATAAGCGAAAACTAGTGAATGAATCAAAGTAGAGGTTATGGAATCAAAGGAAGATGAATCGAGCTCCTAATGTAAAGAACCTAGATTTTAATCAGTTGAATTAAGATAGTCAAATTTATAGTTGTTCAATTAATCAAATCTCACCTAACCTAAGCCTATAGTTTTTTTTTTTTTTTTACTTGGTTAACTAACTCGACCATAAACTGAGTCAACAAATTTGTACCTTTTTGGAAACCTTAAACGTTCTAAGAAGGTTAGATCCAAACCATGCATTAGGTTGGTCATGCTCCCGACATTTAGGATAAACTCCTATTGTGCTAATTCCGAATAAAGGCCAAGTTATCATGCTCTTATTAAGTGAGCGACGTTATTTGTACTACTTGATTGGTTGACATCTCATGACGAAGAAAACATATTATTTTACTTCCAACATGTATTTACATGATCAATAATTGTAAGACTCGTGATCTTGTTATCCTTTAAAGAAAATAGAGGTTGAGTAGAAAAAGAGTGTGAATAATGTAAATACTTACTCTTTATTATGAAGATCATATCCCGATATTTTTGCTACCGTTACAAGTGCCTTCTCCCACTTCACGACCTCATCTACCTCAATTTTAGGATTGCCTCAGTAATCTTTTAGACACTCTTTGTATAATGATGTCTTAAGCTTGACATCATCTGATGTCACATTATAGAATATTGGGATAATTTTCTTTTCACATTGCACCATATGAGAAAGCTCAAGAAGGCATGCTTTACTAGAATTATAGTTTTTTGAAAAGATAGGCATACAAACTCTTGAGTCAAATATGGCTCTTTTAAGATTCTCATTGATCTCCTCTCCTTTGTCCATTTCCTTTTCATCTATGTAGACTTCGATTCCAACACTTTTCAAGCAATCATAAAGGTGACAGTAGAATTTTTTTCATGTATCTAAACCTCTAAAACTCAAAAACACATCAAATGTAGAAGAGGTTGTTGCTTCCAAGGATGATGAGCTGCTGCAGCTTAAAGTTTCCTTCATAATGAACTGCTCCTCCATTGTGAGAGCCTTACGCCTTTATGAATACAACTGTGATACAGCATGAAAGAATTTATGATGAAGGTGAAAAATGGAGGTCTCTTTTGCTTTTTGTTTAGCAAATATTTTTATATCCTACATAAGGAGGAAAAAAGAATTATCAACTTTCTATGTAGATATACAAATTTCATCAATTGTACAAATTGATATATATGAATAGGTAAAATATAATCAAATACAAAATACGATATCCAAAAAGCTTATAGGTATGATTCCAAGTATATCCCTTCAACGAAAGAAACCAATATAATCCACCCTCATTAGTCATACTACCCACGTAATGTTAGGTGGATGTCATATATTGGCAATTATATTGCCTCAAATGATTGAAATCTACAATTCTTTTCGTGCAGATATGTCAGTAAAAACGCAAAATTTAATAACATGGACCATTCACAAAGAAGCGAAGAAGTCTTATTTACATCGAACATTCTCTTCGTGCTCTCAAAAGTCTTTAAGTCGATATATCCCAATATATATATTTGCATCCCCTTTTTATTTTTCACTATTGTTTGAAGATATCAACGGCACATTGTATCAAGAGAGGATCTGCAATTATTAATGCTTCCGAGGATTAAACATGGCAATTCTCTTATAAGTCAACTATTTGAGCGTCGTACGTGATGATTGGGGTGATTGAATATAGGGTGGATAGAGTGTTGAGTTTTATTCGTACCATATCTTATAAGAATAAGTTTTCAGATTTTATTATCTGTATTCTACCTTGTAACACTTTGGGACTACCTCATATCTTATATTCTATAAACCATACAGAATATAAGGTACCTTATAAAGTCTATAAATATATATATATATTTTTATAAATTTCAATATGGCTAGTTTTTAATTATTTTCCTTTCATTTCAATTTCTTTCATTTATTTTTCTTTTTATCATTATTATACAAATATATCAATTTTAGTGAAATCTTGGTTTCTACTTCAAATACTAAATAAATAATTATAAGTGCAACTCATTTAGAGACTGATTTATTTTAATAATAAGAATATTTATATATTACAAATTACAATCTCTCAATTCATAGTTAGTATTTATGATTTCTATGCATTACAATTACTAAATCCTAACATATCGATTAAATCCTTTCCAAATATAGTATAAACCCTAATATTAGACAAGGGAAAAAGGTACAAATACTAATCTCAACTAAATTTTCACTTGAATAACGTTATATAAATTTATACGAGATATTTTTCAAATCTAATATAAAGAAGTTATTATATCAAATGAAAGTAAGTTAATAATACACTTTATTTTGGTGGCTTTATGCAAATTCTTTCTTTCTTTCTTTCTTTCTTTTTTTTTTTTAACTTTAATAGAATTGGACTTAATAAACAAGGAAGATGAAGTGAAAAGAAAATACAATAAAAAAAAGACTAAGAAGAAAGAGATTGAGAACATCGAGTTTAATATAAAGTTTTTTATGGATTGCGTTTTGTTATTCTTTTAAACTCATACATATGAAATGGTATTTTTTTATTAATTTATTTTAATTATTATTATAAGATAAAAATAATTATCTTAGAATCTGTACTTTATATATTTTACAATATAGGTCCTAAGTGAGTATAAAATACCCAACTTTACACCCATATCCTATCTTATATTTATAACTTCTAAGAAATTATTATCTGAAATCTATATTATTACTTTAAATACTCACCTAAAACCTTAAATGAAATTCAAGAAATTACTCTATACGATAGGATTACACACTTACTTCTAAAGCGATGACATACTTTCTTCTCTGTGTTTACTTAGATCAAAACCCATACGAGTGACTACTAGATTCACTCGTTCCCATGGGGTACCATGTTTCAAGTTTACACGTATAACGAAGAGTATGGTTCGCATTGACGACATTGAAAGGAAAATTGAAGAGATGATGAAGGGAGGGAAGTGGAAACAAAAGAAATATTTTATACATACTAATTAATTACGCAGTCATAAATTTTCAATGTCAAATTTGCTTATTGGCCAGTACTACTTTGGTATTTCTTTGTTTTATTTGTTTTTAACGTAAAAAAGTTAGATATTATTTATTCGGTTAATACAACAAGATAAATATGCAAATACTATTGGAAAAAAATTAAGACAATTATTATAATCACATTAATATGGTGGACATTTTAAATTATTTGATAAAATATTTACTTATTAAGTTGATAAATTTAATTTTCAATGGTGCTACTGTAACGCTCTAGACTAAAAGTAATGAATAATCAAGCCAATAAATACTAATAGTCTTATTTCAATTATTTAGTTTAAGAATTTTAAATTTATATTGATAAGATATTTATAATAATGACTTTATAAACTAGTATTATAATTTTTTATAATTTATGTGAGACATTTAACTATGAAATCTCATAGATACGCTTTAAATATCAGTAGTGTTGGTCATTTTATGAGAGAGAATTTTATCGAAAGGAAGACACATAGAAATATAACTATTGATTTCTTTTTTTAACATATAGATATAATTATTAAAATTATGAATCGACTTTGTGATTCTATATTTTCATGGTTTTATAAAGTTTTTATTAATTTAAATGGATACTAAACTATCACCATATAAACTTTTGATAAAATAATGAGTTTAAATATATGATTTTATAAATTTATAATTTTACCAATTTTACGTGATTTGTTATACATTCCAACGAAGGTAAATCCACAATTTTAAGAATATAAAGTAATTTTAACAACTAGATCTAAAGCTATTGTTTTTAAGTATCCACTCACGTGACAACTCGATACTGCGTAAACACCGCTTAGACATTTCGTGAAGCACGTACCTTTGTTCTTTTTAAATTAATATGAAAAAAAAAAACAGAGAGAAAAAACATCGTTAATGGTTCTCCAAGCCGTCTACATTTTAGAGGGGGAAAGTTGATCCAAATTTGGATGAACCTCAAAATGAAGACTTGGAATTCGGTAATTGACAATAAAGGAGACCGGACAAACGACGAGTAACATTTGAAAAAAATTACACCCATCATTTTTCTCTTTTCCAGTAATGAAGAAACTGAGTTCAGTATTCTCGTGACCCCAAGTGGTCGTCGGCTGCTCCTCCAATCGGATGATTAGTAAAGCGTGGGGTTTAGCTCAATTTTCATACTCCAATCAGACAAGAAGAAGAAGAAGAAGAAGAAGAAGAAGAAGAAACTACCCTTTCAAGATACAACTACACTAGACCTTGAAATGATGAGCGAGAAAGAGAGAGAGAGGAATGGATGTAGACTTAATGCGTACCGAGATGTGATCCGGTGAAAGTCAACGTTGAGAAAGGACAGAGACAAAGTATAGTCCGTCTTTGCCTTGAAATTTCCTTCCCCCCACCCACCCTTCACAGTCGTTTAACCCTACAAGCTGAGTACCCAAAATAACCCCATTCAATTTTACTGATTGGTCCTTACCCTCATATAATGGATATATATGAATAATATTATAAGTGCATCTAATAATATAAACATATTAAAAGAGGGATTGTGTGCATGTAATTATATAAACATAACAGATTTAAATAATTTATTTAAATATAACGACTTAAATGATTTTTTTTTTTTAAATATAAATGATTAAATTGAACTTTGGTATAAATTTAGAGGACTTATGATTATATTAAACGTACCGTATTTAATTGATTATATTATAAACATTAGGACTTCTAGCGGATTATTCTCTTTAATAATAAGTTATGAGGATATTTGAATCTTTTTAACTTAATAGAATAAATACAAATCTTTTAACGGAATTGATTTAAATCCACTTTCTCCATTTATAATATAGTTGGAAAAAAAGTAATAATGATAATAATTAGCGAGTTAAGAGAGCCCACATGTGTACATATATTATTGAATACTATAGACGAACTAGTGTATCAATAAAGAATGATACTTGTGTGAACTAATTAATATGAACTCCTACTACTATTAGATATTACAGACAAATGTGTACTAATGAATAATGAATGATACTCATATAAATTGAATTATTAAACATTCTATTGATGAATGATATCCGATATAATTATATCAATAATAATACTAATGTTATATGTCATGCCAATTGTGATTAGGTACATATATTTATTTAGACCTTCGGATTGCCGCAAGAGTTTGTTAAAAGTGTGGGATTACTTTTATGCATTTTTTTCTGAATTACATTCTCCGAATTATTTGGGCAATTCAACCCATAAAATGTATTTCCTCCTTTTCATTCAATTTATCAGGAGATATTGTTCCCCTACATTCAACGAAAGTTCATCCATCTTCGCTAGACCGATCACAAAATAAAGAACCTTCAAACTCAAGACACATCGTTCAATGTACAAATGTGTCAAACCCAGGGAAAGCAATTATATTTCACTTCATTAAGGCTGTAGTTATTCAATTATTTACTTATTTATTCATTGAGTTTTACATTATACACTTTTTTTTGTCAAACTTGATTTGGTATTACGTTTTTGGTCGTATATAGATGTACAGATATATTTTGAAGTGGTTTCTTTTAATATCTTAAGCTATATCTGATGCAACTAAGCAAGTAACTTCTTATTTATTTATTTATTTATTTTTCTAGGCATTATATGCCTAATCCTTACTTCCTAAACTCTAAAAGGATCTTTAGCTATTTGATATCTCCAATTGAAACATAAAATAAAATAATCATATATATCATAACTATATATCGAGAGATAACAACCGTAAATTATAAATCATAACTAACCATGCGAAATAGAAGATCACTTTAAAGGAACAGTTTTAGCATTTTTCACTCACACTCCTCAATTCACTATCCGTCAGTATATTTTCCTAGTTTTCTCTATCGATTATGAACTAAACCCATAATACCATTAAAGATGTAATGCCTAGACTCAAGACGCCATAGTTCACTACATATCATTATTTTATCATGACACCTTAGGGCACATAATCTACGAAAATTCACAACTCAACAATAATTTCTACATATCAGTTATCAAACATTGACAACAAAAGCTCTACATGATTTGGCTCGATAAAGTCTTACTAGATCCAACAAAACCTCAAATAACATAACATCGACATTGGAGTCAATTATGGCTCCTATAGTAACGGAAAATACAAGTATGAGTCACTGAAAAATCTAACATAACTAAATATGACCATATAAAGGAATTTAGTCTTCGAATACGCATAACCAAATTGAACATATAAATCAGCTAAGAATCTCCCATCACATCTACTCATTATAATACATGTACTCCACATCATTCCTTTCATAAAATAAGTTGTAGCCTAGCATGTCATAAAGATCAATCTCATCAAAAGTATATACAAATGAAAAAGATTTCCCACAAGAGGTAAGTCAAAGCCTAGTACGTAAAAACTAATAAGCTCATACCTATCTCGTACATGTAATTATTCAAGTACATAAATTAGTAAGTTAATGGATAATCCACCATTTAGTTATCTTTTCTTTAAGTGTGGCAAGCAACATAGTCTTGACATCTCGAGAATTGAAGTAACTCATGACCCCATGGTAAACATATATAGTAATATACATATATGGTATTAGGTAACTCCCTAATATCTTAAGAGTCTAAGAATCAACCCAAAACTATCTAGATTATTTTAGCATATTACTCCACTTGTAATAACATCACATACCGATCGTCAATACTAAGAAGGCTTAACTGATTAAACCTAATTTCAACATTGAAAATTTGAGGAACATAAGTCTTAGAGAATAAACTTAGACAATAGAGGAAGGAAAAATTTTAGATAGACTTGATTTATTGAATCAACACAATCATATGGTAACATGTGTAAAAGCATAAATCAATTAAATTAATGAGATGGGAGCTAAAGTTTCTTCTATCGTTCGACATGTAGCTTTATGTAGTTTTCCTAGTTAAATATTTTCCCTTAGGAAAGCATGGAAAGTAGCTAACTTGCAAACTTTTTAATCTACACTTGAAAATTACATTGAAGTGAATGAAAACCGACAAGTGTTTTAGGTGTTACAAGCAATATGGGAAGTGGGTTAAGATCGTATTCCATAAGAAATTAAGTGTTAAGTACTAAACTCTTGAGTTTTTCCTTAAGCTAAGTCATCAAGAATAAAATTAATATAGAGTAAAAATTAATTAACAAAATGAACACCAAATTGAATGTCTTACACTATGAGGGTTCTTAATTCAAAGAGATGCGAAAATCAATTTGAGATTTGGAAATTTATTTTCATTTGAATTAGTGTGATGCCTTGATGTAATTTTTAAAATTTACTAAGTGGAATTTAACTAAATTTATTAGAATTCACTCCCCTCCCAAGGTGTCGGAGTTCCAATTTTAGCATAAATTATCTTGTTTAGGTAATTTATCTATAAATATCAGGTATAAAATAATCCGCTCAAACTAAAGTCACTATTTTAATTAAAAATATGGTTTAAGTATGTTTTGATAACTCTAATCATATTTCCAACTGTATTAAGTGCGTGAGTTCATAAATTTAATTAAAACTTGCTTATTTTTATGATGAGCCCTTTCATAAATTTAAGATATGTCTATTACAAGCTATCAAATCTACTCTCGAGTATCTTTAACTCTATCTATCTAAAAAGTGATGGTCAAATTCTAATCAAATAAGCAATAAACATAATGGGTAAATCGTTGATTTCTCAATAATGATATCAAAATGATTCATTTGACGGTATCAGCTCATTAAATTCATTAACGCAAACCTTAGATCATATAAAACTCTATCTCATATTAAAATATGAATATATCAAGATATATCGCAACAAAGACCACAAAAGCTAGAAAATACTTATAATAAACTTTGACGGATATTTTCGATTTTATTTTTCAATATTAAATCGATATATCTTGAAATATCTAAAACCCAAATTTCCTCTTTGTATGGTTAGAACCTATCGCTTTAGTGCCCGAGAGTAAAAAGAAATCATATGAGAAAATAGAAAATAAATTCCGTTCCTTCCCTGTTTTCTATACGAGACTCTATCTTCTATCTCCTAAGCTCAGCTACCGTCTATTATCTAAGCTACTGTATTTCTCTAATTCTCCTGTTCGACTCCCTTCCCCCTGTCTTTTGAATATTCTCTGTTTTTTTTTTTTTTTTTTATCGCTCTTGTCGGCTGCTTCCTCCGACCAAAATAGAAAGGGCCAGGTCTTTCCTTTATTCAAATGCCATGTGGTCCCAAAATAGGAATTAGAAGAACCTATCCTCTCTACTTTCGGCCCTCAATTCTTTAAGTTTATTCTCCTGTCCTCTAATGCAAAAGAAGTCAATTGTTCGCACGTGGACCAGCCGCTATTTTTTCTTGTTCATTCTCACCCCCACAGGACAGCTGACGTGGGCTGCTAAACTTGCACTTTATCTTCCAAAACGAAAGTGCACGGCCTGCTCGTGATGTTAACAAAATGATTCTCTGTTTCAGCACTGTCTTGGAGCATGCCTTGGTGCTTTCGGATGCTTGCGGTTGCTCTGTCATGTTCCGTGGAGATTGCAGCGTATGTGGATGCTGCTACTCGTGTCATGTAGCTGTGATTGTGTTGTTCTCGGCCTGCTACATGCTTGCTCTTCGTCGGGTTTAAACGGCCGCTGCTGTCATGAGCTCGCATGTTGCTGGTTTTATAGCGTAGAGTTGGATAGTGCAAGGGGCTGATCGTACTCGAGAATTTCAGCTCAGGTCTGCTGCTTCCTAGATTTGCCACTCGGACTTTTCAGCGCGCGTTTGGATTTCCAATTGAGGTGTTGTGTTCTTGGCTATCCCTGTTTTGCTTGGTTGTGGACGCGTAGAGCTTGGAGATCTGTTTCGGCCTGCTGCAAATTCAACAAAGGAGATCCTACCATTATGATTGGTTCAAGAAGTTCATGACACAGATAGCCGTAAGCTGCTACTCTTGCTTGGAACACGGTGCTGCTGTTAGCTGGATGCCGTGTGACTTGATTTACGTCCACAAATGAGCTGCTACAAATCCAGAGAATTCATGTTAGCTGCTGCATATCGGTGGAGCTTCGAATTGACTCCGAGTTGAAGTCCACGGCTTGGTGGTCGCAAGCTACTGCTGTTAAGACCAGCAACAAACGGATACTGTCCTCTTGTCTTCTTATTAACCGAGCGCTCTTAGGCCTGCTGCAATTGTAAATTGAAATGTCGTGGCTGCTTCTTGATTGGACTTCAACTTGGAGTCGTGAGTTTCTTGCTGCCTTCTTCTGCTTCCTTGTTGAGCTTGATCAGAACATGCTCTTCTAATTTCTCTTAAAGTCATCAGCTCACATGCTTGCTCAGCTCTCACGTCTGATGACTTCATAAAGCTGCACTCATCTGCACATAAAACACCAGAAAAGCTTTAGGCATTAAGCAGCCTTTTTTTATGATTCAATACTTAAATGAAATTGAAGCTTATTTAAACATTGAACAAATACAATACGTGTGAGCTGATTGAAATTGAGTGGCTTGTTAACAAATTGAACACATGCAGCTCACAAAAAAAAAAAAAAAAAGGGATTTCTTAAACTTAGTGAGATTTGTCCACAAATTGCTTCAACACAATAATTCAAGAAAACAAGATGACATTGGGTTGAAATTATAATGCAAGTTTTTCACATGAAATTGATTAGAGAGTTTAGGAGCGAATTTAGGCTTATTTGAGTTTTATCTTTATCTTTCTTCATGTTATTAATGCAATGAATTCAAGATTGCACCTTTCATTGTTTTTAACTAAAATTCATTATAATTGCACAATGAAATGCTCGAATATGCTGTAATTTGGTGAGGATAATGTGTAAATTACACATTTATTAGTAGCATATTTAAAATGAAACACTAATTATAAAAAAAAAAAAAGATATGGATTACAAAAAATTATGAACGCTGCAAATAATGAATTTGGTAGTAAAAGCAAAGTTTTAACTACTTTTTTTATTCATATTATTCTATTAGATAGCATGTTATAATGATGATGATGGTAATTAAAATAGTGCATATGTTTACTTCATATCTACATATAAATCAACTACAATTGCATTATATTTAAACCCAATTTTAGAGAAATCAAACATCCCATAATCAATTGTGGAAAGTTTGCAAACTCTTCTTTTTTTTTTTTTTGGCCAATAGAAAGTTTGTAAACTTAATACGGCAAGAAAATCATTGCTTTTTTTTTTCTTTTTTTTTTTATTTCCCTGTACAATATATAACCAACGAAGACAGTTAATTTGAGATTATACATACCGAATAAAATATAAAAGAGAGAGAAGTTATGAATTACTTGTGCGTGTGCATACTTACGATTCTTGCTTCATAGAGAGAAATTGTTGAAGGGTGTCACCGAGGCTTGAGATGGGTTCGATCAAACGAAGAGGTAAAAAAATGGGTTAGAGGATTGAATTAGAGGACCTTGATGGATGCGAGGTAGCTTTTGACAGTTGCTAACGTACACTGACCATACATTCCCCAACTTATTAAAGTCAGGAGGACTAAGTTCCATGGAATTGTATTCATCTATCTATGCATTTTTCAAAGACTCCAACTTTAGGATGCCTTGAATGCATACGAGTTTATCACATCCATGAAGTTTCAAACTTTTTAGCTTTGTCAATGTCGAAAGGTCGGGTTAGATTTTCTAAGGATGGACAATTCCATATGGATAGTAGCGTCAATGACTCAAGTCCATCGTAACTTATTGCTCTCACCAATCACCACATTCATCCACCACAACAACCTTAAGGAAGACAATTTTTTCCTGCTCGACACATTATGTAACTCTTTTAATGAGTCACTATCACAGCAACTAATATCTAATTCTTTCAAGCTCTTTAGATACCCTCGCGTGAGAATATCCATTATGTTGAGCCCTTTAAGACATGTAAACTTTTCTAAGGCTACTTCCTTCATACTCTTTATATCATGCAAGCCTATAAGAACTAGTACCTCCAAGGAATATAATTCTCCCAGGCCTCTAATTTCATTCATTTTATTAGGAGATAGAATTTTCAAAAAAAATCAAGTTCTTCTAGTTTGACAGATCAAGATTTCCGTCAACATATTCACAATAGCTTAATGCTAAATGTAATAGGCTAGATGGAAGTTGAGGAAGGTATTGGAATTTCACATCAGGTAAATCAAGGTACTGAAGTTGTAAAAGTCCACCCATATCCTCGAGCCTACTAACTGGATGATCGCCTTGCAAACTCAACTTCTTAAGATTTGTTGCATTCAAAATCTACTTAAGGTTCAAGAGTCTCCAATTCCAATCACGAAAGAGTGGATAAATTAATCATGCAAGAGATTCTACGGATATCTTCATTTTTTATTTTTTATTTTTTTTATACCCAATAGCCATTCTTTTGAGCTAGGATAAGATCACCTTCTAAATACTTTGGAAACTTATGCATTGGCCTGCTAAGATCTACAACCTTGCATTAAAAAAAAAAAAAGTTGTGTTATTGGATGGAATTTATTAATTGAAACCCTACTCCATTAAATTTGCCTCCTACTAAAACTCTAGTATAGACCAAATGAAGTTTAATCTAATTAATTGTTGTAGTAACTTAGGGTAGCCACCTTAAACCCAAACAAAAGAGGAAATCAAGAGGTGATTAAGGTAAGATTCTTGAAGAATTAACTTAAGGAAATTCGTATTAAGCCTCTTAACACTATAAATCCTCTTGTTTCTTGTTAATTCCAACTCTTTACTAAGTGTTTTCAAGTGAAGATCCTTGGTTTTCTTCATTAGCAACTCATTCGAGTATTGAAGGTGAGTTTCATGAAAGATTTCATGAGTTTAGCTTGAATCTCCACTTAAAAACCTTTGTTTAATAGAAACTATACGTAGGTTTTGCTAAGGTTAGAGTTTGAAACTAAAGATTATATGCAGTTTTTGGTGGTATAGGGTTTCACTATCAAAATTCACCAAGTGTTTGAACTATTGCAAGTGTCATAAGTCCCCACTCCTAGTTTTGAATCTTGCAAAGAATTGCTTATATTAGAGTTGAAAATTTAGGTTTGTAGTTGAGTTTTAGTGTGGTGTAACATTGGAGTAACATGCCTTAGATATTATTTGGAAGTATGTGAGTTGTTCAGAAGGGGTTGGCCAAAAAGAGGTTTTGATTCGAAGTGTATTGTTTTGCAAATTGCAGAATAGACGTAAGCTGTCTGGATGCCTTGCACATTAACACCCAAATGCTAAGCTACTGTAAGTGGTAGAAGCTTGGCATTTAGATGCTATGCCCTTGTTCAAAGTTCTTGTGCTTCCTAAGCATCTTTTCAATCTTTCATCGCCTGAACAATCCCTTATCTACCCTTTTTGCTTCCAAAAGACTTTACCTTTATTTTGGAAATTAGGGTTTTACAAGTATTTCAAGTGATCCAATTATGAGACTCAAAGGTGGAAGTAAGAAGTAGTTACCTATTTGATGGAAGCTTTAAATTGGATTTAATTGAGTAATATGATTGTAGACTTAAGAATCATTAATGGAGACTAACTTGTAGGCCAGCTAAGCATTGACAATTGTCAGTCTAGAACCTTGTAATTGCTTACTTGATTAAGAAGCAAGGAATTAAGTGGAAAATGTTATGCTTTAGGCAAGGTGATTATACTAAATGTCATAAATAAGGGTCAAAGAAAAGTAGCACATCGACCACACTTACCCCACTTAATCAGCATATTCATGAAATTGCTACATGTGAAACTTATGGGTAAAATACATGTTAATCAATCTTTGAAAAATTTGCATAAATATGAAGTGGATGAAAAAAAAATTACTTAAATACTAATGCTAAATTGCATCTTTAAATGCAACAATTAAATTAATAAAAATCTTATATCTAGAAGATGCGTTTTCATGTTTGTATAGTGTTACTATATCATATCTTTTAAATGCGATATAATTGCAATATTACTAAGAGATATAACAGAGGTAGAAATGTATTAATATTGTATCTTGAAAATAGAATATATGCATATATAATTATATCGCAGAAGATTGCTATATTAGTAATATGTTTTATATAATTTGTATTTATATAATATTTATTAATTTATATTGTATTAAACTTACCTCTAATTAACTAATTTAGCATCAACAGTCACAAAAAGAAAAAAAAAAAACAAGCATAAACAAACTATCTACCGCCATATTGCAACGATGTCGCCATCCTCTTTCAATTAATTCTCTAGTGGGAAGTATATTTTGTATGGCTCCATATTTATGGGTCATTATTTTTAATTGGAGACTTTCAAGCTCAGTTATAATGAGTAAAGAATGGAATAGAGAAATAATAACTATTGCTTCTCATTTGAGATTTTATGAATATTAAAAGAAAAAAAAAAAAGAATAGGTATTTCCCTAGTTGTATAAAGGAATTATTATTTTTTATCTTGTAATAATAGCAATTCTGTGTGATAGTTATTCTGCCAATTAAACATAAAAATATGCTTACAGGAGAGGAATTATAACTTCTCAATTTAGAATAATCACCTAGGATTTCAACTAATCGTTTCCGGTTTTAATATTACCATGACAATGTTTAGAACTACAACTGACTGATAAATAAATAAATAAATAAAAGCCTTTAAATATATTGCTATAATGCTCAAAAGTAGTGCATTCAGCACATCACCATTACTACATCGTATTAGTTGAAGATAAAAATTAAGTGCTATTCCCAGTTGCTTCAATAATACAGGATCATTGTAAGTAGTATTAATTATATTCACATCTGTGACACGTGATAACCATTAGGCAATGTATCAAAAGTGATTAATTCTCACCTTTAAAAGGCAAGAAGGGAAAAGCACGCAGATTGGTCAAAATAAAAGCTACGTGGCAACAATGTGATGATTGATATTTTATTTTATCTTTCATCAACATATCATTATGTGATAAACTCGACGTATTAAATTAAGTATAAATATAAATGCTATCGATAAAGAGATAGAGGTAGATAGAGCACCTGAAGTTAGGATGGATGTGATTTGATTTAGTTTCGATTGTTTTTTGGAATCGAGTTAAACCGAATTAGATATATTATTGGTTTTTTTTTTGTAATATTTTATGTTTTTATTGTTGTTGTTTTAAACCAAACTATACACTTCGTTTTAAAAACTTTTCCAAACTATTATGCAACTTGACGATCCATTTTTATTTGTAAACCGGACATAGGATGTGAATTTTGAGTTGACCTATATAGATAACTTAGTAACAATGATCATAAAAAGTTAAACATACATTCCAATAAACGTAAACCAACATTTATTTTAAATACCATGCTGCATCAAAATATAAAATCTTTTGAAACACAAGATAAAATATCACTTTTTTTTTTTTAAAGTGATTTGGTTTAGTATATCTCTGCAAATCAACCTTATAAATTTTTAATTCAATTTGATTATTGAGATATTTTAATCGAAATTTTATAAAAATAAAATAAAATAAAATAAGAAGATACTTTTTGATTTAGTTTGCGGTTTTGGATTGATTTCATCGGTGTTTTCCTACCACTATAGCATTACCTGCCTATAAATATATCCATCCCCTGTCTAGATAATTGCTGTACCATAAGATACAATAGGCTTCCTAGCTCAGAGCCTGAAATCTAAGCATGGCACTCTTAACAATAGTATTGCAGTCAATTATTGTGAGCTTTTACAAGCGAACAAATGGCTCCCGTTCTTGGGGACGTTGGAACTGCTACTTCCTGTTGTCCTCCTTACGCCCGTAAGTAATTTTCTTTTATCTTTTTTTTTTTATTTGCTTTTTTTAATTCTCATTAAAGAGGGTTGTAATTATAAATTTAACAAGCAGTAGATGTATACATGTATAGAAAGGATTTATTAGATAATATACACTACCTCATCAATTTTTTTTTTTTCTTTTAATTCAACACAGAACATGCTTTTAAGATTGCCTTGATAACTGCAATATATTTAATTTAAATTTTTATTTTTCATATAAGAGTCTAATCCGAATATAAAAAATGCTTATTAAATAGATAGAGTTAAGAGTTTAAATTTTTAAGCACAATTAATAAATGGTTTTATTATGGATTGAGTTGTAAGTATAAACTTATTTATATTCAAATATGAAACACCATGTACTAACGTAAATTACTAGCTTTAATAGTATTTAGTTACCAAGATAGGGCAACAAAAAGAGAATAAAACCGTATAATACAAAGTCAGAACAGTGCAACTTCTTATGCCGACCTTGGCATGTACATTTCAGAAACTAGAAGAATTATTTTAAGGGTATTTAAAAAGTTTTTTAGTACATTTATATTGCTAACCAAACAAGTATCAACATGTTTTGCTTAGTTCTGTGTAAATCAAACACTACCTATATCAACTATTTACCGCAAGCTATAATGGTCAAATATTAACGAATGTAAATCAAGATTTCTTTTTTACTTATGTGGGTAATTTATTAGTCGATATTAAAAAATTACTTATATTTCCTATAATAATTCAATCCGGTTTATTTATTTTCTCTTTTTTTTCTTTTTCCTTTCATCCTTCGGTTCAATTTGGCCATTGGTTTTCCCAGTTAACTATCCATTTCCTATTCCCGCAAGAAAACTTTCTGCAAAGCACTCTCCAATCCGATTCTTTCCTTGCTTTCCAATAGCAGATCTCTATCGAATGTACCACCAATTCTTTTCCATCTTTCCAATCTTTACCCAAAAAAATTCTTTGCCATCTTATTTCATTTCATCTACATAGACTTTGAATGCTGTAACGTGTACACCCGAAGAAGGGAAGAAGGGAAGAAAGGAAGAAAGCAACCTTACCGGACTTACCCCGATCGGCGAAACAGCCGAAAGATCTTCCTTATTTTGTAATCCAAGAATTTCATATAGAGTAAAAAATCACCTTATTACACCTCACAACCTCTCAATCAATCAATTGAACCGACTCGATACAACAGATGGATAGATATCAGATACTAAGTTTTATTTTCTTATGGGATTAAGATAATGATGTACAGTTAGGAAAAAAATGAAGCTGAGTCGAATTGGATACTTGCTTATCATCTTTGATGCTTCTGGAAATAAGGATGAAGACTGTGAACTCCCTCCAGGTAAAATGGCGTCTGCATTTCAATCAACCGCGATACCTGCACGCATCAGAACTTGCATTTAGCCAACTTCATCCAATTTAGCTACCAATGAAATAGTAAATAAATTTTTCAAGCTCACACCAAGATGATAAATGAATTTAAGTGCGACATGATTTAGTATTTCCCTTCAATAATCAACTGAAACTTGGACCAAAGGCTATAAATAAGGTTGTAAATGAGTCAGACTGCTCAAAATTTACTCGAGCTCAACTTATCTTAAACTTGGTTTGACTCGGGCCTAATTTATATAAACGAATCAAGTTTAAGTTTAAACTCAAGCTTATGTTTAAGTTTGCAAGTCGTATTGTGAGCAGGCTCGTTTATATTGTTAACAAGCTAGCTCGCAAACAGATTTATAAATAACTTGTAAATAAGCTCGTAAGCTAATATATTATGTAAAAAATCACATTACATAAAAAGATATAATATCTGAATAAGAATAATACAATTAAAAAATTATGAAGAAAAAATATATTTTAAAAATTTTAAATTAATTTTGAGTTTTAATTTAATCTCAACCTCAATGTTAAACTTGTTTATCTAAATGAGCTCGAATTCGGGTTCATAAGGTGAATGAGCTCCGGCTTGTTCAGATAAATAAGATGAGCTCGAGTTTCAGATTCCTAAACGAGCTTAAGTTTAAGCCTACAGTTTGTAGGTTTAATAAAAGCTTAGCTTGGCTTGGTTTGAGCTTTAAAAAGTTTAGCAGCTCGACTTGGCTCATCTACATCTACAGCATGGCCTTATTAATTTAATAGAAAATTTAGATGATAATGTGGTAATTTAGACTCGTGGCCAATCTAAAGTAGACTAATAGAAGGTTCAATTTTAGACTACTAATAAACTGATCTAAAAGCTCAAACTAAAAAAATTTCATATTTACTGGACCACATTAGTGATGACTAATAATGACCCAATAAAATCATATCGATGTCCGGGTAGCTGTTTGAAATGTAAAAAGTTAAAAAAGGGAGTAAAATATATTTCAAGGTTGGCATGAAGAGAAAACAGCATCTTCAACATGCAGAATGGGAATGCATTCGACAAAGGCATGCAAGCATACTTACGGCTCTACGGAAGGCAAACATTTCTTCTTGGCCCGTGAGCATGGAAATAATCCCAGAGGGTGTACCTCCAGAACTCACACTGCCTTCGGCTAGTACATCTCGACGAAGTTTGCTACCTTCTATCTCAGTTTCAAACTGAAAACTGGCAATCAGTAGGTGTGCTCAGTGCGGGAATTAAAATATGATGAGATTAATAAAGCTCGTGTAGCAACATGAGAACAGTTCGCTAGAGGGAGTATTGATAACGTAAAAAGTATACTTCAGCAACAAATACTCTCAGTGATCAATATCTATAGGATAATGAAGAGATAATTAGGATTTATGGCAGATACTCTTTGGCAACAATTCTTTTGCCTGGCAAATGCGCTTACCTCTCTAAGTCAAAAAGTGTGCCATCTTCAGTTCCTTGAAATAAATCATCAATAGAGGAAGCAGCAGAACAAACCAGACGGCAATGATGATTGTACAGCTCATCGATAAGAGTAATAAACCTCCTTGCCTGGAAAAAAACAAACATGTTTTCCTTAGGAATAGAAAAGGTTTTTTAGCATCGATATATTCCTACAACATGCATATCAACATTTAATGCAAAGTCTAAAAACAATTCCACAAGTAATCTTTAGATGGCAAATAAGATGCATTTTTGTTAAACGTGCTCAAAAAATGTTGCTGCAGAGTAAGACAATTCAACTACATTATAACAGGTGCTGAGATTCAGAAGACAAGCCGTATATACAAGTACCTTATCCCGGATTTGCATACTCATCTTTGGAATGTCAGAAATGAAGACGGTGTTATAGTTTTCAGAAACTGCAATATAATCAGCTGCACCAACCTGAGAACCACAAGAAGCCTTCAAGAATGAAAAGTATGGTTTCTTTGAAGATTCAAACAAATGCATAAACCTCAATTTTCTCATTTTCTTGTTCAGATTACTGAAACGAGTTTCTGTTTATTAAAGGGCCTTATATTTGCATTGGGAAGTAAAAGTTTTATTGTGAAGAGAAACATTAAATTCACATGTCAATCTGATAGGCATGAGTAATCCAAGGAATACAACACCAAGAGATGGAAGCAACATACTGGCCGACCACATAGATATTCAAAGGTGAATCTTGCCGCTCCGTTACAACTTTCAGGAACCTCCAGAGTTCTGATGAAAAAAGAGGTAAAGCTAATTAGTTTAGCTATTTATATAATCATTTCTTTATATAACTGATGACATACCTCCCAAACATGACTGGCACGGTTGCAGACGATACTTTGCCCCCTAATTGCTCTGTAGTCTCATGCCACATCCTCTCGAATTCCTTCTTTGAATTGTCATCTAAAGGCCAGAAAAAGTGAGCCTGCATTTAGTTCAATGATATTTCAACCTCTGAATGCATAAATGACCAAATATTTTCATTTCCAGTGATGTAAACGAAAAGCATGTACTTATAAATGCTAATCAGGACATAACAGACAGATGCCTCACTGAAGCATGTGCTTCAATAAACTAGATTCACAGTGGCAAATGGTCACAACATGGGCTTATTGAAGACTGATGGAAGGGCAGCATTCTGATAAATCACTATGACAAAAAAGGTCACTAGCTCCAAATATGGAGATTGAGAAACAAGCCTTCAAATTGCTGATATTGCTTCTACTATCTCTTTGAGGGTGCAAAAGTGACTACAAATGGCATATGGAGCAAGTTAACGATTAGACTATTAGCAGAAGGATAGCATAAAAATTTGATAGCTAGATGAGGAAGGAATAAGAACAGGGTCCTGAATTTCAGTTACAGTATAACAACCAATTTCAGTTATAGTTTGACACTGATTCTATCTATACACTCCAAAGTTTCTATATATAGAGTATAAACCCAATTTCAGTTATAATTGCCCTATAAAAGAAGTAAAGGTACGAATAGATACTGCACTATACATATAGAATCAAACAGCAAGTAATTTCTTTGCAATAGAGATGAGAATAAGAATGGAGATGTGAGACATGAATAGTTCTTTTGTTGGAGATGCAACAAGAGGGGAAAATCATTTGGACCACAGCATATAAACCCAATAACTGGAAAAATGCAGGCATCCACCAACCAAACACTATCATTCACCTTATCTATGCACCTTTCTGCAATGAGCCGTCGATAATCAATATCACTTCCAATGAAAATGTTCTCACAATTTTCCTCCAATTTGTGGAGCAACTTGAGAAATATCTCTTTCTGCATACCATCCTGCAAAATGAATATGACAGGACAAACTTTATTCTAGTGCATTGACCAAGGAACTATGAAACTCCCTATCTTTCTATTTGGGAGGTAATTTGCAGGATGAGTTATGATCTGCGAATTATAAATCAGTCAAACTAATTGTATATGTAGTATTGTAGTTAATGTCATCATTTGACAAGACTGATGATATTCCGTCATGAGAAAAACTTCATGCAGAAACTAGACCTGCTATAGCGTAATCTAGAGAGTAATCATATACTAATGACCTGATGGACTTCACAAGAAAATTATAAGTTTCCATTAGTAATACCTCACTCACTTTACTAATATTAGCCCTTCTCATTATCCTTCACAGAACCATTAATGTGAAACGAATAAAACAAATTCATAACCAGGATGAAGTTCCAGTTGCTCATATGTGTCTGAGAATCAATTTTACAACCAGATTCTAATGTGCTAGTGCCAAATTGTTCCAGATTGCACTAAGTAACCTGATACCAACAGCTGAAAAAATTAAACTAGTAATACATTTTCAACCAAGTAACTCAAGGTCTTCTAATTGCTTACAAGTACTTTTTGACTAATACTCAAACTGGTATCTGCAAATACTAGGATAATATTGCACCCAGATAATGAAGCAAATCAAATGAACACATGAAAATAATTCACCAACTTGATTTAAATCTTTTGGTGCTCGGTTACTGGTGGCCACGAGAACCGTTCCAGTGCCAAGTAATCTGCTCAGAATGCCAGACAGGGCCACAATAGCAAAGACGTCCACAGTCTGAAAAATGAAAGAGATATTTTGGGTCACAGACGAGTAAGATATTTTAAGGCTTTCCCAAGTACCTAATCCACCGATTTGAGCAAGTGAAACACGTCAAAATAACCTCCTCTCTAGAGCAATAATTTTCATCATGCAAGAAAGAACCTACTCCTGTTTTTCCTCAGAAAAAAATAATGTACAATGATTAAGAACAGACGCATCACACCTGTATCTCATCAAAGCAAAGAATGCTAGCACCCCGATGGCCATCCTGTGAATCTACAAGAAAATTGTCCGCCACAGCTGGAAGAATGTTCTTCATCTGCATTTCTTGCTTGTATCTTTCTTCTGCAGCCAACCATTCCTTAACTTTTGTATCAAATGGGAGATTCATTATCCAACTTGAAACACTTGACTGGAAGGACTTCTCTTCAACTTGTTTCTTCCATATCTGATGCATGCGGGAGTTTATTTCAAGCATTGCCTGCACATAAGAACAATGACTTTTAACAATAGAATAATCCAATGCATCTGATAATAGCATACATGATATCAAAGCCATATTTTGAGAATATAATGTAGCAGACACGAGTGCATCTGCTAAACATTCCATGATATTAAGCCATATTTTAAGAATAGCCCAAGACATGGAAATACTGGTTTTTTATTTCCACAAAGGCCCTGGGACAGAGCAAAAAATCTCACCTCATGAAAGTGGTACCTTCTTCTATGTTTAATAATTCGATCAGTAGCACGATAAAACATATCCATAAGCATCGTCTTTCCTACAGTATTACAAGAGAACATTGTAAGAGCAAATCCTGCTACAGAAGACAGAGGAAGAGGATTTTTCAGTGGCCAATTCCTACAACACTGGTTCATTAAGCAGACACAAATACAAATTTTTTTTACAGAAAAAAAAAAAAAAAAGCATTAACAGGTCGATGCTTCCTCTTTTTGTAGAAGAAATACAAGTTTAACACATGATAAGTATCTGCATAAGAAGGTCAAATGGACACACCACTTCCAACATTGCCATAAAGATATAGTCCTTTTGGTGCAGGAGGTGGTTTTGGACGCTGACTAACCACGGAATCCAACTTTTTTTCACGGTTAAGGTACGAAACCCATTTTCCTACTCCAGGTTCAACATTCACAGTTTTTTTCCTGACATGGTACAAAACAATTTACAAAAGACATTGATATGAGAAGATTGAAAGGAAAAAGGACTTGATGGAACATATCAAATGCCATGGAGAAAAGGATCATAAGAATAAACATGAATTTCTTCTCTTTGTTTTCTTATCGAAGCCCTAATAAGTCAAATTGATATTTTCAGAAGATACACTAACACCAAAAGAGGAGAATCTATCAGTGGAATCCAACTGAACAAAAGCAATGTTTGGCTATTGAAGAAAAAGTAAAATGTTCAAAAATAAATACATGAACAAAAACCTAAGTTCACATCTTGATACCATTGTTCTATCCCTGTCACTTGATTGACTAAGATCACAACAGAATTTACAGATTAAACCTTATATTCCTACATTATGGAGCTTAGAGAAATAAGAAGAGAGACAAAAGTAAGAGCGTTTAGAGCCTTAGAAAAAGGAATAAATTTCCAATAGTACATCTTGCTACTTTTTGATTCATACATGCCTAACGATATTATTCCTTTTCTGGGTAAAGAATGATATTTTATTCTTTTACACTAAGGTCACATTTATTTTTTCACTTTCCTATCTTCTTAACTGCAAAATTACTTAAAATGCTACGTTTGTCATTAGTATCCAAATGTACACATAGTCTTCATTTTTTGTTGGGAATAGACCCAGCACCAACAACAATAGAGATATTAAAAAATAGTAATAATAATTTTAAAAAATGAAAAATAAAAAGAAAAGCTGCCAAAGAAAACTTATTGCTACTATTCTATTGATATTCCTCAGTATAAGTTTTATATGCTCACTTTTCAATTTTCATCATTATAATCATCCAATGAAGAATAATATTAAGGGCAGCAAATGATTCAAAGAGTAATCTTTCACTACATAAATGCACAAGTTCGTGTATACAGAAGTTTGGTAAGAAATGTCATTCTTGAGAAATTTTTACCGGAACATCCATCTCTCAATAAGTTTACTACGATGCTTCTCCATCGATGTCCACATGTCACCCTGCTGCTTCTTCTCGGCCTCTTTCATCAGCAGCTTACGGTATTCATCTTCCCTTCTCTTTTCCCATTCTTCTAGCTTTACCTAATTAGAAGAAAAATGTACAGGGAAAAGACATGAATTGCAAATAAAATGAAGAAACAAAAAGAGCGAAGAGATGGACATATGCTCCAATAAGACCTAAAAATTCTCCATCAAATTGTGAAACAAAAATTCACAAAAATATGTATTAATGCGTTAATATTCATGGTCTCACCCACTTCTTGGTATGATTCAGGTCCACCAATAAATATTTTCCTTCGAATTATAAAACACCTCAATCACATATACTCAATTCCTTAAAAACTTTTACCGCATTCAAACAACTGTAACATCACTGTATTCAATTTGCCATCAGATCACCGAAGGAACCATGAATTATGCAAATGCAATCGCGGTTCTTATGACCCGCGACATTATATGAGTTAAGGTTATACTAAGCAATTTCAACACTATAAAACAACATTGAGAATAGGGGATGTCCGAAGAAAAATCTAAACGAATGGGTGGTGCAAGTCACAAAAATGAAATTAAAGAAAAAAAAAAAAGAAGCAATCTTCTGTTACATGATAATCTTCCATATCTTTCTCATATTGCTCCAACCTCCCAAGCAGATTATCCAATTCCAAAGCAATCCTTTCTTGGTTAGGATCATGTTGCAATTTCCGTTGCTCTACAAGTTCTTTATATTGCACTAATGGCCCTAAAAAAACATAAAATGAAAGATCACAACACTACCCAATTCACTACACAAATTGATAAAACAAATAACAGCTTCTCATCGACGACCCAGATGTCAAGATTCAAACTTTAGAACATATAAAAGCAAAAGACAGCAATATGAAAACCTGGGTACTTCCGAGGAACTGAGCTTGAGGTATAAGTGATTCGACGAGAAAGAACCAGAGAGAGGAAACGGTGGGAGAGTGAAGTGATTCTTCCCATGGCTTAATTGTTGATGATTCGATGTCTCAAGGCATCTGGGAGCTGAAAGAGGAGGAAAAGAGAAGTTGGCTTTGTTGTAATTGTATTGTGCTTATTGTTGGGGAATGGGAAGGAAAACGAGAATTGAGAAGGAGAAGGACACGTATGAAAAAGTACGTTGTCCTTTTTTGTGGTCTTTGGAAGGCGAAAGTAAAGTGAGTGACGTGGACAGGGTTTTAAGCGTCCGACGATTTTCGGGCCGAGGGAATGTGAGAACATGTGCATCCATTTCGTCATGTATGTTATCATTTTATCGGAATTTTTCTGTAAAATTTACTTTAATTTTTTTTTTTATGAACTCTCATAAAATTATCCTATCGATCACAACTAAGAGAAAATTTACCTTTTAACGTTGATTCATTAAGCAACGTGGATGCAGGCACTTTAGCTAGCCTAATTTTGAAATGCTCGCAAAAAGATTCGATTATATTATTATATGATATAAATTGATAAATAGTATATAAATATTAATAAAATTTTAATATATAAAAATATAATACCTCCTTTTATTATTATATATTTATTAAAAAAAAAAATCAAGGAACTTGCCCACAAGACACGCAGCATCTGAAAGAAGAAACTCTACTACATTCCTAATGCCTTGGTCAACGTGCGATGCACATCCTTGCAGAAGACTACGAATGTATATAAAACCAAACAAACCATAAACTGAAATAAAAGAATTCGGTTCTTTTACAATAGTGCAGTTTAGGCTTTGGTCTAAATTACGGTATGGCGGTTTGGTTGAGAAATAAAATTAAACCATATACTGAAACATTCACTAAAATTGAATAGAAAAAGAAAACGAAACCAAAATGCAGTTCGCTTCTATTTATGGGATATATTTGGATTATGTTTTACGGTTACTAATTCGATTCACTGTTAAAACTAAACCCAACTGAATTAAAACGTGTACACCCCAAGAAAAGCAAACATGTTTGGTTCTTCGAAAAATTGCAAAGCTGCTTCCAGTCACTCCTAAAACGGAAGAGCTTCGAATCAAAATAAGGAATAGAGTGCCCTTAGATGATAATCCCTAAGGAATGTTTCTAAACTAAAATAGCAAACCATGTCCCTGGATCTTATTCCGAAGACCGCAACCATGAACGACACAATTTTAGTATTATGGTCGACTTGACCGTAAAAGCAGCCGATTCAAGATCCGATATCAAAAACCTCATTCTCGAGGTTCTTTATGGATGAAGAAAGATTCTTAATTAAGAATTTTAAAAAGTAATTTTTATTTATTTACTTTTTTCTTTTAGTGTTATGTTAATTTAAGTTTATATGTTGTAAATCCCAAAATTAATATAAATAAATTGTAAGAATCCTTATAAAGAAATTTGGAGATAAAATGGAAAGGTTCTTGAATATAGCATTTAAGTTTAAGGATTTTAAATGTGATTTATATGAATGTGATGGCTCTATCATGCCTATTTGAAGTTATAGATGAACTTACTATTGAATTTTTAGCATATAAGAGGACAAATGTATATAGTATTATTTCATTTATCATAAGGAAATGTAAAAAAAAAAAAAAAACCCTTAAAGCTTACTTCTTTTATTTTAATTTCAATTCTTAACATTTTAAAAATTTTATTTCAATCTTCAACGGTTGCAAAAATTTTTAAAGGAATCCTTCCGTTACTTTTTTTTCATTAGTCTTGACATGCATCACAATTTGATTCATTTACATAATTCATTTAATTAAATAAATTAATAATATATTATTTATATAAGTAAAATTAATAAAAGGTCTTTAAAATTATAGAAACGTTATTAAAAATCATAAAAATAAAAATCTAAAAATCAATTAATACTATTTATTCATATATTTATATACTTATTTGTATATTCATTAATTAAATAAAAAAATTAAAAAAAAAAGAAGAGAAATCTAACCATCCAAAGGCAAGAGGTAGCCAATTGCCTCCTAAGAAAGGGTTGCAAAACCCCTACAAGAGGTTGTGGGCCATTACTTACCTTTAGGTTGAGGTGAGCGTGAGTTTAGTTCAGTACGGTCGTCTTCTTTTATCGAGCTAAACCTAATATAATGGGTTTTTTTTTTTTAAATCGAGTATAACCATATTATTTGATTCATAAATTTTTTAAACCTAATTAAAATTGATTCGAACCATTTATGTCAAATTTTCGCTAAAGATTTTTATCTTTAATAACATGTTTTTCTTTCTATTAAACTTTTATATATTTCAAATTAAATTCTCATATATTTATCATACATAATAATACTTAGTAAAAAGTTATGCAAGATCTTAATGACTCAACTTTATTAAATGAAGATAATAAACTCTATTCTAACGAATAAATAACGAGGAGGGAAAAGTAAAGATACCTATCACAAGGCGATATGAAAAAAACAAAAGAAACACATTAAATGTTGAAAAAGAAATAAGAGTTATGTAAAAAGTATTAAGGCAAGACCTTTGACTTGAAAATATATAAGAAAGTGATAATTTAAAAAATGAAAATTTCTAAATATGAAATTTCAAATGGAACTAACTCAATATAATCTTAATAATTTACTAAAAAATAAGATAAAAAAAAGATATGAAAAATTTAATGAAATCTATAAAGATTGATGAAAATTTTTTTCAAAATAACAAAATAATTATATGAAATTATTTTTGTTTAATTAAATAGTTTGGTTCAGTTTGCTTTCTCGAATTGAACCGCGAACTATTTATATATAACCGAATTGAACCATGACCAAATGATTGGTAAAATATATATATATATATATATACATATTTGATTCAATTTACCATTTAATCCATGTTTCACGATTTTTTTGCTCAACTCTACCTTTAGGTGGCTGAATTCTAGCCAAATAATGAAATGAGTCGTGATTCACTTTATATAGTGCATTATGTATTCCACCAGCAACTTAGGGTAATCACCAACCACCAAGAAGGGTTATGTGACCCTTTTTAAGTGGTTGGCATCTTAGGTAGCCTACAATTAAAAAAGAAAATGTGAAACCTGATCGGGTGGCATAGGGTAGCCTCCTACCACCTTGGAGGGTCACACATTTTCCTTTCCTTTTTTTTTTTTTTGCTGCCTACTACCATCTCCCTTGATGAACTGCTGACCAACGGTCCCATTATTTATGCATAGCTACGAGGACTCCAATTCCTCACTCGAAGAATATTTTCTCGGCAACCTGTTGATGATGAGAAAGTTTATATCGAAGGAAAGTGGCTGAACTTCTTGAGTTTCCTGCATTGTCATACGATGATCTATACACTCAGTAGTGTTGATGTCGACTATTCCCTTACTAAGGATCCTGTACCGAATAATCCGACCAATTGTTGCTAAGAAATTGTTGTCAAGTGACAAGAGACTCACTTACCAGCTGAATGATTTTCTCTCAACATGTTACTATCTCTCTCTCTTCCGAACCTCTTTGTTGCCGTAATATCTTGATCCTTTTTGTATGTTGTGCTCAGAGAATATTCGTACGAGACCAGCGTTGCACTGTTACCTGTCTACTTCATCTAACATTGTATTACTTTTTCATTTTTGTCTTTTGTCCTTTTTACCATTTTTTGTATATACTAGGAATCCTTTTTTTGTATATACTTTCTTATAATTTCTTTATTTATAATGTTGCCTTAGAAACTTACTATAAATAGTCAATTTCTCTTGTGAGCCACAAATAAACTTACAATTACAACAAAATATTCTATTCTTGTGAGATAACCTCTCCAAATCTATCTTTTATATACTCTTATCTAATTTTGCTAAGTAGCTTACGATTAGTGACGAGAAGACTTTTATATCAACTTGTGCATCATATCAAGTGAGGTGCCAAATTGTGTTGTATTTATTGGTAAGTCACATCCTCTAAGCAGCATCACATCAACTACTCTTGTTTGTTTATGGGTCGTTTCTCTTTAATTTTTTTTCAATATTTTGGAGAACCCATTATAGTCAAATTTTCCACAGTAAGTCCTAATAACAATTAAGCTCATAGGCACACTATGTAATTTCCTAGTATCAAAACTTGAGGTTGAGACCAAGAGCTGTATAGTGATAATCAGTCTGTTGCTTAAGATACTTGTGTATGTGTTGAAAGCATCTAAGTATAGTGTCTTTATTGAAGCTTTGTGTAAGAATGTTAAACCCTAGTGTATAAGAAGAGATTAACAATGTCGAAAGTGATGCTCTTGGTCGTGGTCGTAGTCGTGGTCGTGGTCGTAGTCGTGGTCGTGGTTGTGGTCAAGTTACCCAATAAACACCTATTACTGATGAGTAGATATAAGATCTTACTGCTATTGTGGTTAACTTAGCTACCTCAATAAACAAAGTCTTAGAGATTGGATTGTATGAGAGAGTTGCTGAGTAGGGCTAAGAAATGAGAGAAAGGCCAAGGAGGCAGATGAACAAGTAAGCTCTAGAAGCCTTTCCAATGAACCAAGCACCACCACGACGTATCGATAGAGTCGCGAGAAGAAGGTTAAAGTTGGATGAAGTGGAAGAGTATGAAGAAGGACAAGATTGGTATGATAGGATTGATAAGTGTGAGTTCAGAGTGACTAGAGGTGTTGAATATCTTAAGGTACAGATTCCAAGTTTCAACGAATCTGGTAGTACTAATGACTACCTGGATTGGGAAGAGAAGATTGAAAAGATATTCAACTTCTATGATTATGAAGATGTTGTCTGCATTAGGGTGGCGACGTTAAAATTTTCTAGATATATGGCAATGTAGTAGAAGAAGCTACAAAATGTTTGCTTGAGGACCCGACGCAAGGTCCAAACATGGAACAAGATTAAAAGAATTCTGAGAAATAGGTTCGTTCCTAAACACTATGAATAAGACACTTTCTGATGACTAAGACTTGAGGCAAGGTAACAAATCCGTAGACAACTATGTCTGAAAGTTTCGGTTGCTCATGATGTGATGTGATGTCGACGGGCTTGAGACCCAAACTATAGCATGGTTCATCTCTAGACTACAAGTTAAGATTGGTAACGTCATGGAACTGTAAAGCCTTACAACCCTAGGTGAAACCATCCATATAGCCTAGAAAGTTGAAAGACAATAGGCTAGCCGGATGTTGAGTAGCTAAACACTTATGTCAAATAAGAGCGGTGTGCGAAGTTGACTAGGGAATGACACGGCATCAAACAGTTCTAAGGTAAAACGCCGAGGTCACATGCTGAGCCGACCAGACAAAAGCCAAGGTAAGAGCAAGATTGAGGAGCCTAAGTCCGAAGAGACTAGGGTGAGAGTTCAGGAAGGAAAACTTGAGAAATCAAACGTTTTAAATGCCTTGACTATGGACACGTGACTAATCAATGTTCGAACTGCTAAGTCATGACTATAAAGGGAAACAAGCCCCAGTTTAAAGTAAAAAGTGCGAGAGAGGAAGAAGTGGCAACCGATTCGGTATTGGAAGAATTTTAAGAAGACCTCGATGCCAAGATACCTCCTTAGAGTGGAGCTAAGTATTGCTTTGTTGATCAACGATCTCTCAATACTTTTGTGGCTAATGAGAATGAGCAAAGAGAGAATCTCTTTCATATGAATTGCCAAGTGAATGGCAAGCTATGTACCATAATCATTAACGGAAGGAGTTGTACTAACATCATTACGCAAGGGGTAGTTAAGGCTATGAAATTGCCCAATCCTTCTACGCCCCAAGCAATACAAGATTTACTAACTGAATGAGAAAGAAGGACTACACGTTTCCGAGCAAGTCAGAGTATCGATTACCATTAGTGATAGGTATAAGGATGAGGTGTTGTGCGATATCTTTCCCATGTGTACATCTCGCATATTACTCGGCCGATTGTAGCTATTTAACTTGAGAGTGTTATACGATTGGTATAGAAACACCTACATCTTCCAGATGGACATGAAGAAAATTATGTTGACACTTATGAGTACTAAGGAAGTGTAAGAGGCCTAAGAAAATGTTGCTAGATCTTTACAGCAGAAGTCCTTAGTGATTTTCCGAGCTTAATTTGCCAAAGAACTCAAGGTCGAGGATTACATGCTCCTTTTGGTCAGGAGATTCTTAGAGGTTAGAGAAGTTGAGAACTTACCTACCGAAGTACAGCAACTACTTTAGGAATTTGCCAATCTATTTTCTACTGAGATGCCGAGAGGACTACCTCCTTTAAGAGGAATTGAGCATTACATCGACCTCTAACTAGGGGTTACCCTACTAAACTGACCCACTTATTGGCTCAATCCAGAGTAGGCAGCTGAGCTAAAGAAACAGGTAGATGAGTTAGTAGATTGTAGATATGTCTATGAGAGCATGAGTCCTTGTGCTATACTCGCTGTACTCGTGTTGAAAAAGGATGGGATGTGGTTAATGTGTATTGACAGCCAAGCTATCAATAAGATTACTATCAAATATCGATACCCGATTCCGTAGTTTAATGATATGCTTGAAAAGTTATATGGCGCCTGCATCTTTGCTAAGATTGACCTAAAGAGTGGCTACCACTAGATACGGATGAGACTTGGAGATGAATGGAAAATGGCCTTTAAGACAAGGGATGGTTTGTTCAAATGATTGTTAATTAGCAAATGCGTTGTGGTTTATTTTGATGATATTATAATCTACAGTGCCGACCTCCTCATTCATGTCAAACATTTGAGATTGGTGTTTAACATACTCCACACTAAGAAATTATTCAATAACTTGAAGAAATGTGTGTTCTATCAAAGCAAGGTTGTGTTCCTCAAATATGTCATTTCAGGAAGTGGAGTTTGAGTTGAGGAAAAAGTCAAAGCTATTAATGAGTAGCCTATGCCGGCTAGTGCTATCGAAGTCAAGAACTTCCATGGTCTAGCTTCATTCGATTGGAGATTTATCCAGAACTTTAACTCCATAATTGCACCATTGACTGAATTGACCAAGAAGAACATTGAGTTTAGATGGACAGAAAAGGCTTAGAGAAGTTTTGAAGAAGTGAAGACTAAACTGACGTCTACTCCAATACTCACCCTACCAGATCTCGAGAAGGTTTTTGAGGTTGAATATGATTCGTCTGGTGTTGGCATTGGTGTTGTCCTTATGTAAAAGCGCCGATCCATTGCCTACTTCAGTGAAAAACTCCAAGGTACTACCTTGAATTACTCAGCTTACGACAGGAAGTTCTATACCTTTGTCTAAACACTCCAGATTTAATAGCATTATCTATTGCCAAGAGAATTCATCATCTATTTGGATCATGAATCTCTTAAGTATCTTCGTGGGCAACAAAAGCTTTCTCAGCATCACGCCAAGTGAGTTGACTTTTTGGAGACCTTTTATTATGTTATCAGATATAAGATAAGAAGCACTAATACGGTGGCCAATGCACTTTCTCATCGTCATACCTTCATTACAACGTTGCAAGCTAGAGTACTCGGATTCAGCACTTTACCTGATCAGTATGAACATGACCCACATTTTGGACTCATGGTAACCAGGTACAGTACTAGAGGAGCTGCGGAAGGGTTGTACTTAAGTGAGGGATTTTTTATGAAGGGCAAGCAGATTTGTATGCCTAATGGTTTTACAAGGGAGCTACTAGTTCGAAAAGCTCATGCCAAAGATATGGTTAACCATTTTAAGGAAAAGAGGACGATTGAGTTGTTGAAGGAATACTTTTACTGGCTTGGGATGATGAAAGATGTGTACTGAATACTCGAGAGGTGTAAGGTGTATAAGTATGTAAAAGGGAGAAGAGAGCCCTATAGAGAATATACACTCCTACCAATCACCGAGCGTCCGTGGACCAATCCAAGTATAGATTTTATGCTCGGCTTTCCCCATACACTGAGGAGACACGATTTAACCATGGTGGTAGTCAATTGGTTCAATAAGATGGGCCACTTCATTCCCTACTAAAGAATTAATGATGCTTTAGTTATTGCTAATATCTTTTTGTAAGAAATTGTATGACTATATGGAGGGCCGAGAAGTATTGTATCCGACCATGATTTGAAATTCATAAGCTTCTTTTAGAAGATCCTATGGAGGAAACTTTGCACTAAGCTCCTATTCAGTACCTCTTGCTACCCCTAGACAGACAGCTAAATTGAAGTAGTTTTAAAACCATCAGTAACCTACTATGCACTACTGTTGGAAAGAACTCTTGTGATTGGGACTTATACCTACTCATCATTGAATTTGCCTATAATCGCTCAACTCACAACTCAATCGGAACATCACCGTTTGAGGTTGTTTATAGACTCAACTCAAACCTACCCTTCGATTTAATTAACAACTCGACTACACAAGGGGAATATCAATCTGGTCTACAATGTGCTGAGGAATTCCAAAGGTTACATCAAAAGATTGTCGAACAATTAGCCAAAACTGTAGCCCGACCATAGAAGGAGGAAACCGCGGAAGGAGGCGAGTCATTTATATCCCTAGGGACCTTCTTTAGGTCCATCTTAACAAAGAACGCTTCTCTAGCAAAGGGACCAACAAACTATTTCCTAAAACGAATGAACTCTATAGATACTTAAGGTGCATTAATAATAATGCTTATGAGATTGAGCTACTCAAAGGTTACGGCGTATCTACCTCTTTTAACGTCACCGATTTGACTCCTATGTGCCTGATGATGACTAAGGCTAAGATTTAAGGGCAAAACTTCAAAACCCTAAGGAACTAATGAATTGCCGACTAACGATCTCATTACTCGCGTACGACTCCGAGGACTCCAATTTCTCACCCGAAGAATCCTTTCTTGACAACCTATTAATAACAAGAAAGTTGACACCGAAGGAAGGTGACTAAACTCCCTGAGCTCCTTGCATGGTCATATGATGATCTATACAATCGGTAGTGGTGATGCCAACCATTTTCTTGTCAAGGACTCTATGTCGAGTAATCTAACCAACTACTGCTGAAAGGTTCTTCTCAAGTGATGAGAGACTCATTTACTGGCTGAGTAATTTTCTCTCAACATGCTACCATCTCTCTTTCTTTCAGGACCCTTTGTTCTCGCAACATCTTGATTCCTCTCGCCTATTGTGTTCAGAGAATATCCGTACGGGATCAATGTTGCATGCCACCTATCCACCTCATCAAACATTATACTACTTTTCCATTTTTGTCTTTTGTCTTTTGTCTTTTGTCTTTTGTCCTTTTTACCCTTTTTCATTTTTACTAGGAATTCTCTTTTTATATATACTTTCTTATAATTTCTTTATTTGTAATATTTCCTTAGAAACTTACTATAAATAGTCCATTTCTCTTGTAAGCTGCAGATAAACTTACAATTATGACTTAATATTCTGTTCTTGTGAGACAACCTCTCCAAGTCTATCTTTTATATATTTTCATCTAATCTTGTCAAGTAACTTAGGATTAACGACAGGTGGACCTTGACATCAACTTGTGCATCATATCAAGTGAGGTGCCAAATTGTGTTGTGTTCGTTGGTAAGTCACATTCTCCGAACAACTTCATGTCAATTACCCTTGTTTGTTTGTAGGTTGTTTCCCTTTAATTTGCTTCGATATTTCGGAAGATCCATTACAGTTAAATTTACCACGGTAAATCCCATTGATAACTAAGCTTCTAGGCATACTACCCCTCCCTTTTGCTTTGGTGGTTAAAGGCTACTGTAGGTTGCCATAACCCACGATTTGAAGTTGGTTGTATAACTTACTTCATTGTTTTGTTGAAATTTGACTACCCAAAGATAAGGGATGGCCATCTCAGCCCTAACCCCCCCAAAAGAAAGGTTGTCGACCACTCCCTATCTTTGAGTGGTTAAATTTCAACTTTTTAAAATTTTTTCCATGTTATCTTTTGCAAATTTTCAAAATCTTTTTTATATAAAGTTCTAATATATAGATATTTACACATATGTTTTCAAATTTTATAGTTTTTTTTTAATTTTTCTAATTTTTAATGTATTTTTATATATTTTTATTCTTCTAAAAGTATTTTATCATTTTTATTAAAAAAATTACACATAGACCACATATGTTGCTACATGTCCTTCATAACGGAAATCTAATGGAACCTGACGGAAGTATTTATTTGAAAAAAATTTGAAATGTTGAGACTAAAATAAAACTTGTAAAACGTTAAGAATTGAAATAGAAAAACATATAAATGTTAAGGATTATTTTTTAACACTTGTCCCTTTGTCATATTCTTATGTATTACCCTTGGTTTCCATGTTCCTAGGAATGGTAGCAAGCACCCCATATTGAACTTAGTCTTAGGTCGATAAAGGTTTAAAAGGTCACTCTGGAAAGAGATAAGGAATGGTAATCGATTTTGGGTAAATGTAATTTAGTTTGGTATATGGGTTAAATTAAAAAGTTTACATTTCCATTTGCAAATTGTATCGAATCACTTTAAATGGTTTTCTTCATAAAATTTTAAACTAATTTGTTTCCTTTTATAATTTTTTTCCCTTTCACCATTCCCTTTATGTTTTATTTTGTATTGTCTCATTTTAGTTTCATTTTAAATTAAAATTTTTCTTCCTAATCGTCCTTTACTATAAAATAAATACAAGTGCTTTTTCACCAATTCAAAGTAAAAAAAAAAACCTATATAATAAAGAGTTATAAAGGTTAAGTATATTAGGTAAAGTAAACAAGTTAATTTAGGATAATATAATGTCAAGCTTTAACTCAAGTTTGACTTGGAATGTCATAGCTCGAGCTCAATGTCACACCCCGAAGCAGCAAAGTCATAACAGCCCTGCTGTGTAAACCATCCTAAGATAGAAGTTAGCCTTACAATCGCTATCTTAGACCTGATTTACATAAGGCATCCACGACTAACCGGCTTTGAAGTAAACAGTTTGTAATTTAAATAAATCATTTACCTAAGAAAGTGAGGAAATATATATATACACTATAATTCAATTATTGCAATTAAAGTTTACAATAATTCTCCGTAACATATTTCCTAGTTATACATTATTTAGAAATGAAAAGTAATAAAATATGTGTTGATTCTTCAATGTTTTTCCTTACTCCTCAGGATCCAGCAGTTGCTAGCTTCAGAGTAATTATTTGCCGCTTCTTAGCTAGCACCTACACAACATCTATAGGGATGTGAGTAACCACAGCTCAGTAAATTAGGATGGAGGACTTAAAACTATACCATAAACACAATAAGGTTTTCAATCAACTTATTAGGTGCAATGCATGTGCAAGCAAATGCTATCACACGACGTTGTCCGGCTCGTCGTGAGATTAGAGAAATTGCGCCCGCTCTAATCCGGGTTGAGGAGTTGCCATTAATGCAACAGCTCACGACTAAACCTAGACTTGTGCAATGGAAACCTCGCTCCTCCCGCGACTACCTTTGAACCACTGACTTCACCTATGCTGCGATCTCCTCTCTTGTCACTTAGTTCGGCTAAGGATGAAGAAGGGACCAATTGCAATCCTGCGCTATCCTTTTCGAAGGGGTCAGTATTTAGCCGAAGAGTCCTAAGTTCCCCTAATAGGTTGCCATGTAGGTCCGATTATGATGATAGGTTGTTATTAGGATGTGTGGTTACCCCTTCAAACCAACAGTAAAGCTATTATCTTCAATGGTAATTTGTAGAGATTTAGTAGTGGTTCAAGAAAATTAATGTTCTAAACAATGACAACTTAAACCTAGGCTTAGGGCTAAGTCTAGACCATTTGAAATCATCGGGGCATAATTCAACATTTCGTTGAACCATAATGGGCTCAGGGCCTGCGAATCGAATCTGTAATAATTTTTTTTTGTTTATAGGCTTACAATATATATATATATATGTAAAATATGTATATTATATGCATATATTATATTACACATGTTAATATGTATTACTATATGTATGCTATATATAATATATTATTATGTATATATAATATGTATAAATACATATGTAAATTACAAAAAAAAAAAAAAATCCCATTCAAACTAATCAGTTCAAATGAGTTGAAAGCTTGAACTGTTTAGACTCGCATGAATCGATGGGTCTTGGATTGATTCAAGCTCGCCATAGATGGGTCTATTTTGGTTCAATAAACCACCAAGCCGATTACGTACCGATTTATGATTTTGAATCAGTTCTTCTCTAGATCTACTTATACCCTGTTTTGTTATTTCCCCTAAGATATTTAGGTAATATGAATCAAATCAATACTATGTTTGTGTTAGAAATATGGAAATTGGATCTTCTTAATTGTTAAATTACGCTCCACTAATGGAAATTTTTTTTCAATAGTAAAGTTCATACATTATGAACAACAAAATCATAAGTCGGACCATTATTTGGATTTCATTTAGGTTGGGTCCCAGACCACCAAGCTTTATTTATCTCATTTGCTTATCAAATGTATCTTTTATGTATCGATTTTATATCTATTATATAATTGTTATATGTATTTGTTCATTTATTTTTTATATCATGGTTATACTAGATTTTAAAATGCAAAATGATAGCAAACCCATTATAGTAAATTAAAAGAGGTCGTATGATGCGGCAGCTCAATCAAAGAAGCTAATATGAGTAAATACTACTTGAATGGGTCATTTGATGTAACATGTATAAAGGAGTATTTTCCTCTAGACGATTGATATTGGAGATAATCTTGGCTGCATAGAAGTATGAGTTTCCTTAACGTGATCCGTTCAAAGATGCAATTTGCCAATTTCGTGCTTTTCTTCCTTTCTAACGTGGAATTGGTAGCTGTGCAAACGTTTTGAAGTGATTAATTCAACAATTTGGACAGATTAAGTTGATGTTGGATACTAGGATTAGGTATTGCAATTTATTATTTAACTCTACGTATTTATCAAGTCCATTGAATCTTGCTTTCTCTGGATGACTTTGATAGAAGTGTAAAAGCTGCTGGGCGTAAAACTGAAGGAAAAAGCTTCTCATGTTGTTTGGTCAATAGAAGAATAAAATGATAAAAATGAGTGGAAAGTATTTTAAGAATGTTAGTAAAGAGAGAAAACTGAAGGGTATAAATGGCTAAACTTACTCAAATCATATGAATTCGAGTTGTATTATTGAATTTCCACTTCACATTAGTAGAGTCAAGTTTAATTTCAAACTATTTGAATGGTTCATTAAGTTGAGATCAAACTTATTAATATTAATCTTGACTAACTCGTGAACTTAAGTGATTTAGAGTTAATCTCAAACATTGATGAGTTAGAATATCAATATTGTTCTAATTAAAAGAAAAAAGATTTTTTTTTAATTTTCTTTTTAAGATTATCAGGCTCAAATGATTTTAGTTGAGTTAAGCTTGAGTTCATTAAATACCACTTAGGAACAATTTTGAGCTCAAATCCCAATCAAGCTCATACCAAATTCAATTTCTACAATTTGAGTCAAACTCAAATTCAAGTTTAGTGATACATCATCTCGACTTGTTTAAAGCTTCACTTGAATCCTTTATCCAACCATTCTTTTAAATTGTTTTTATTATAAATTTGAAACCTTGGCATTATTTTATGCAATCCCATATCCCAGGTTGCATTTTTACGTCTTATACACCTATAACATGATAAAACACATGGATAAAATCTTAAAACCCTAGAATTGTATCCTTGATATTGTTAAGCATAGATAGGCTTTTGAACATGATAAAGCACATAAATAAAACCTTTGTTGATCATGTGGAGACCAATTAGGATATAAGGGGTTGGATTGAGCTAAGCTTTACCTCCTATTTCTCGATACCTATAAAAAAAGCCCTTATCAGCAAGACCACGAAAGCCCTCCGATACTTAAGTTAGTAAGGAAGACCAAGAAAATGGGAGACAAGCATTAAAGATCTAGTAAGTTATGTTCGCTCAATGTGTGTTTGTATCTTCTACTTCTATTCTCTAAGGAGAGGGAGAAGAAGAAGTTTAGAAAGGCGAGAGTAAGAGAGAGAAAGGGAAGGATCCCAAAAAATTAGATCTAAATGACCTTACTTGTTGGCATATAATGCCTTTTATATGATTTATCTAGACACGAGGCAATCAGGGTTTCGCTTATACCGGCTATCGACAGATAGTGCGCTTTGCAATAAATGACAGAGTTTCACTATGGACGGTATATATGGTTAACCGAGCTATTAAATCTATAACTCAGTGATTTGATAAGCGCAAAGGTCATGGGCACACCAACTGTACTATGGATGTCAAATACTCATTAATGAGTTGTAGTAGGTTGTAATTGCTAAAGACAAAAGCTGAGCTAAGATACCAATTGATGGATTGACCAGTGCTCAATGGAATGAGTTAAACCTTGAACTTGTTCGAAACAGTCGGTGAGTGTTGGGTCGATGGTTAGGGACTAATCTACTCAAACATTTGTTATTTGGCTCTTTAGACAAGTCATGATGTGAAGAACTAGCTCGCCCTTAGTTGGCATTCTTCATTAACGCAAACTCACAGACTCACGAGAGGGTCACGGTGTAACACATGAACTAGCTGCTTGCTTAGGTGCCCATTCGGTACTCCTTGTTATGAGCTTTACTTGTTGGACCCTAGTTCAAGCGAGAATTAAGTATCAACACCTTAGAATAGAACTTAGATAATAGAGTATTTAAGACTAATGGATTGATAGTGGCAACTTATCTAATATTAAATAGAGGCTCTATATTTGTTTTGTTGAAAATATTTCTTTACCTGCTTTTGATATTTATTACAATCGGTACTTTATAATTTTTAAATATTATTGTAATAGTCTTAAGAAATTGTAAAGACTAGTATCTTGCAACATATAATGATGAATTACAACAATAGTGAGCAAACATTGCAGTAGTAATTGGTAACCACGAACAAACTCATGGGAAAATAATTAAAAAAAAAAAACAAAAGGAATTTTTCCTTCTTTAAGAAGTGACAATAATATTTTATTTATTTTTTGGTAACATTTTTCATGATGGTTAACTGATTAGTTATCGACTAAGGCCTTCCACTCTCAATAAATTATATTGATTGGTGTGTGGTGGGGGTTGGGAATGAGGAAGAAATTGTAAAATAACTCTTGTAAACTTTGATGCAAGTGTAAATTTACCTTAAGAACTTTGGAATGATATAAATCAGTCCCTAAACTTTAATGAATTAGCAACTCAAAACTTAAGAACTTTGGAATGATATAAATCAGCCCCTAAACTTTAATGAATTAGCAACTCAAAACTCAAAGGATGTTTAATTTTTCAGTTAAAAAAAAAAAACATTAATATCATAATTTAGGAGGTCTTACATTTTAATAAATTTAAGGATTGTTTTTATACCAAAATCATAAAATGGGGGACTATTTGCACCTTTTGAGAATTATTTATTAATTTATCAATACGTATAAAAATGATTTATAATATTTAAAAGTTCAAAAATAAATCAACTTATGTCATTAAACAAACACATCTTCAAATGGATAGAAATAAATCAGTTACCGTAAAGTTAAGTTGACATGCAAAGTAAACTAAATGGGTGATTGCGACTAAACCTTATTTCTTTCCAACAATCAACTACTCCATATAAGGCAAAGTTCCCTTACCCTTTTTAACAAACACACATATAATTATCACATAAATTTTCTCATTCTTTTATTTCTTTTTCTTTTTTAAGTTTCTTTTCTTTTCCAATTTCCTATTATATTAGGACTTCAGAGAAAGGAAGAGTTGAACTTCATCATGATCTTTAGGAGGGAATTTTTAATAATCTCTTTTTTGTTATTTTATTTTATTTTTGAGGAAATCGATCCAAATCTCAATCATAAATTTAATTTATATTCGTTTAAATCTAAATTGTTATACTAATTTTGTTTTTAATAATCCGGATCTAATGAATTTTAAATTAAAGATGAAATGAAAGATTAGATCAATTCTATTAAAATAGAATAGAGAATAGACCGTAGGACCTCCACTCGAGGAGGGATTTAACTTGGGTTTTTCAATGAACCGACAACAATGAAGTTCCCCTTTAACACAGTTCCTTCAGTGAGTGCCCAACCACCCAGTTATAAAGAAGCCGAACACTACTGTGGAAATCAATTATCGGTATCCCCACAGGCTTGAAATCCGTACAACAAACATGTCCCTATTTAAACCAGAATGGCGCCATATAAGATTTTATGTGAAAATGGCCCACCAGACTGACTTTCATAAAACCGTGGACACAAAAGGCATGATAATAATAAGCGACCGGCCCCTTTTTTTGTCCCTTACCCTGCACAAGTTCTAGCTACACTTGCGTTGTGATGGTTAGGTAAGCACACTGAAAATGCACCACAACATTTTGCCATTCGCAGTAGGGTAATTATACGGTCTCATCGAGATGATTGTTCGGTCCATCGTATAACCCCGTAATGTTAACTCCTATTACCATCCCAACGATGATGATGCACTTAATGGTCCTAGAAGTCCCCTAGGTAGTACTAGTACCTAGCATCCGAACTTAGGTAAAGAACAATGGCTGAACGGAATGTACTGCTCGCTGCAATCTGCAAATGCAGCTTCAGACATGAAGCCCATCGTGAATGAGTTAATAGGAATTATCTGCTGGCTGGTCGATCAATTTTTCCAGATAAACAGACCGCGGATATTGGATGAAACTAGAACAGCAATTTTAGAGGACTCCAATCAGGATTTGCATTGTGAGTTCAATGACACGAGACATATAACTCCAATGAAAAAAACGAAGACATAAATCTGATGAGGGATCCACTGTGTTCATACCAAAGACATGTAATCCTAAAGAATATTTTTTTAAGAATGAAAATTATATTCTAGTACAAGTGCATCATTTCTAATCACGGTGGCATGTGTATATCATAACTCCACCAATAAAGGTGATGGTATTACTTTTTTGTCGCTCTCCATCACTTCACTTTTCCTACATGTTCCTGTGTTTTTGACTCTTCAAAAGGAAGGGGAAGTGAAAGAGTGCCACCAGCTCTTGATGCACTAATGGGAAAGGAAAGAGATATTTCTGCATGTAGTTTCTACCAAAACTAGATCAGCTGAACCACGTAATCAGAGGATTGAAGAAATCATGTACCAGCACAAAAATCAGATCTGGCTTCCTTTAGTTCTCACACTGCCTGAAATTCTAGAAATTCCATAACAGGGTCTTATAGTAAATGCTACATCAGGTTAGGAGATCGATGCATCTGCTTCAAGCCAATGATCAAAAGGTAAACAGAGTAAAATAGAAAGAATATGGATGCTGAAGTGCAGTTTGATGAGCGAGAGCCTTCCCTTGAGCCTGTAAGATCCTGGGCCCGAATCAACAAAGGGTAGGTGTAGAATCACTAATGATCCTCAATAAAGACAGAGAAAAATGAATTTAGAAATGTCTCTAGAGGAAGTGAACATGTACTCTAGAGGGGAAAAGGAAGATTTGCAAGCAAGAGAAGAACCTAACATAAAGGATTATCTAACGAGAGGATGTTGCATGGAGAAAGAAAACAAGAGGAGATTTGAACAAACTGCTGACTCTGAATAAGAAGAACTGGCTATATATATATATATACTATACTGTAGAACAATCTTCACTCTGATGATAAACCTATGCACAAATATTCTGAAAAATTCCTTTACGATAAGTGCATGCTTACAACCTAAGAATTAGGATTGAGGTAATCGCATAAGGTTTGGGTTGAGGGCACTTTGGTTTAACTACAAAAGTGGAAGTTCAACTTAAAACTGGTTCATGAACCTTGTAGGTGGAACATGAGTCTCAAGGAAGAGGGTTTCCTATCATGGTCGTGTCGCTCACAGTGCATGTTTTAAATGTGCAACGTAACTCTCCTCATTCACCCATAAGAGCTGCCAATTTTGCATGTACGGTCTTCTGCTCGAATTGAACAATGCATGCAGCATGTCTAATGTAATCAAACATCACAAAAGTAAAAGAGCCACAACTCTCCAATACCAGATTCAAAAACCAAAAAAAAAAAAAAAAAAACACATCCGCACAATTCAAATAACCAGATCGTACAAATAATAAACTAGCAATTCGATAAATGATGCAAAACCGTGTAGGAAATAATAAGCGTCACGTAATAATTGTCGATAGAGATAATTCCACCTACGCTTATGGGAAACACAAAAATTACAGGGCATTTGAGATTCTACATCTCAGGGGAAGAATGCAATACGCATTATAAGCAAAGATCAATGTGCGAATCTCAAATCCCTGGTCCTGCTAAGAGATACATCAATATTACTAGAATAATATGAACCAACAAAATATAAGTTAAAACATACCAAAGATAGGTTCGTCCAAAAGAGCAAATGGAAATCAAGATTCCGTGCATGGATCTAGTTCCCATTGCCCGTGATTCAAAATCAATTTAACTAAAATTCTCCTCCTCCAATTCGAATTCCAATTCCAACTCCAACTCCAAATCCAAATCCAACTCCAGTGCCATCACCAAATCCCCGTAAAACCGATCTATGATGTATCCTCTCGGATCCTCAAAATTATCCTAATCTTGAGAATCCCTCTTATCTCCTCCCACTCCATCCCCGTCCCTATTCTCCAACAACTTCCCTTGCTCCTCATCATCCTGAGCAGCCTTCTTCTGCGATTCCTTTGCCTTCAAAGCCTGCAATTTGGCATGATTATAGTAGCCGACACCCAAAAATGCGAGTCCATAGCCGAACAGGTTAATAGGTGTGACAGTATCCTTAATAACCGACCACGAGAACGCGATCAAGAGCCAATCTTTAACCACACCAGCCACATTCATAGTCAAAGCAGAAGTCTTCCCAACAAGCAAGAAAACAGCCAAGTTCAAAGCAAATGCACAGAAGGAATTCGTCCCGAAGATCACGAAATCTAAATGGAAACTCGAGGTCTCCTTCAACACAGGGTATTCAACGAAGATCCATGGGACAAAAAGGAACACCAAGCAACAAGGGGCAACGTAATAAAGCGATGTGATCGGGTTTAACTGGATTCCTTTCGAGGTCAATAGCATCTGAATCATCACCAACCTCGTGGCTTCGAAGACGACAGCACCCAATTGCAGAATCACACCCCAGGTGTCGAACTTCGCTTCCCCATACGCGGCGATGGCCACACCGAGCGAGATCGAGACCATGTTCGCCATCACATTGGACTTGAAGGTTTCTTTTTTAAGCATTACCCCGATCGAGTACACAGCGACAGGCATTAGGGCCTTGAGCATTTGAATGAAGCTTACGGAGAGATAAATGTAAGCCGAATTCGACAGCCACAAGGAGAGAGAGTACAATGCACCGATCGGCACGACGGAGGAGAGATACATATCCTTCGACATGGAGACGGGCTCGACGACCTTAAGGACCTTGATGAGGAGGAAAGCGAGGGAAGAGCAGAAAGCCATGTGGATGATGGTGAGGGAGATCGGGTACGGCCAGTTGTAGAGCTTGCGGTCGAGGATGTACTTGTTGTACACGATGACGGTGAAGGAGAGGAAGATCCATATGGCGACGTAGGTGTAGGACAGGAGGATTTTCTTGAGGACACTGTCGGAGATGCTGGAGGAGTTGTTGGTGGTCGAGTTGGTGTTTGAGGAGGAAGATCCGCCCTTGCCCATTGTGAGATTCGGTGGTTTTGCGGGTGGTGGGTGTAGGATAAGAGGTGGGAGGGTGGAGGATAAGAGGGAAAAAGGAAAGGGTCAGAATCAGATTCAGAAGAAGAGGAGGGGAAGAGGATCAGACAGAAAGAATGAGGGAGAGAGAAAGAAGGAGAGGGGGTTGGAGTGTTTTTTGGAAGGGGAGGGGTGGGCTCTTTAGGAAATATAAGGTTGTTTGTGTTGGGCTTGGGTGGGTTTGATTGATCCTAGGAATAGGTACAGTGAATAATAGATGGAGGAAATTGGGGAGATATAATGAAAAAGAAAATTTTTCATACAATTTGACTCTCTATCTATCTATATATATATATATATATAAGTTTAAATAAAGATTAAAAGTTTTTTTCTAAAGGGCAGATTTGAAGCATAAATCCTAAACTATTGGTGAATTATTAATAAACCTTTTAAAGCTTGTAAAGTATAAAATATGTAGATATATATTCCAAATATTGTTAAATCTTTATAATTTTCCGAACTTTAATATTGATTTAGAAGTTATTTATATATTTTGAAAATTATGGAAATGGATCGCATTTAAAATTTTAAGAGTCTATCATTAACTAACTAATAGTTTTAATGGTGTATATACATTTATTTTATTTAGTATCGAAACAATTGCTTGTGAAATATGAATAAGGTTCTTCCACTTGCATAGTGTAAATTATAATTGTGCTTCCCTTCCTATCTAAACTAATCTACACTATTAATAATACAAAGGGATGCTTCTATATTAAAGATTACTTTTTCATTTACTATTTATTGATTGAAATGAATTAATAGGTAATTATTGACATTCATTAAGGAAAAATATTTTGAAATTATTTATAATAAGAAAGATTTTCAAAGTATTTACTTAAATGGTTAAGATATGATGTTGTTTCTATATTTTGATTTTCGTTTTCTTCTCTCTCTTTTTTTGACGCAGATTAAATTTAGAAACTTATTTAATACCTAATAATTATATCATAATTATTTAATCTTAATTTATTTGATTAATTACCTTTTAGATTCATTCAATGAGTACTTATTTTATTACCATGGTTTATTATAACTTGATCTTATTACTTGACAAAAAAAAATAAAATAAAATCTTATATTTTATAGTGTTAATACCACAAAGCGTGCAATCTTATAGCTTTTGAGTCTAGTTTTTAGAAGAAGTTATTTTATGAAAAAATGGTCCATTAACGTTTATTTATTAATAATTAACGGAGGATTATTGTAATTGAATAATAAAAAATATTTTTGGAATTACAATAAGTAAATAAACAAATATTGCTCAAATATATTTATTTCTCAGTGAAGCATCACTTTTACATACTCAACTAGTATATTTAATTATAGAAAACAAATTAGATAAGTGCTCCAAAATTACTCATGCAATTTTTCCCAGAAAGAAAGAAAGAAAAGTGTATTTGTAGGTTATGGGATTTGATTTGTTTACATTTGATTTTTGGTTATGTATCTTTCGAATGTTTTATGGAAAAGTATGTAACTTTCAAATACTCATTACATATTTAATAATAAATATAGTACATTGAAATCCTTATATATATATGTATACATATATATATCAAAGTGTCGAATTTAAAATTAGATCTTACTAATGGAAAAGCATTATTGACAGTTTTTGCCATTAAGAAAACAAGAAAAAGCTTAGGTTGGAAACGCAAGATAATCCTTCAATACTTTGACTTACAAAAAATAGCTCTAAAGTGCTTGTAATTCCCATAATCTATGTAAAAAGATATATAATTTGTAATTTATTTTAGAATAGATACTAAGCAGCTTTTCAAAATCATGTTAATCCGGTCTTAATTTTCTTGTTATGGTAGCTAGATAAAGTAGGCTAAAAAAGGGAAGCCTATTGAGACAATGATTTAGATCTACTGTTATGATTTATAGTTAAAACTTGGAAAGAGCTTTAAAAAATTTCCTTTCATATATAATATTCCCATGTGTCCTTTTTTATTTTGTTTTTTTTTTCAATAGAGGAACTCTTAATAAATGCCAAATGTAGTAAATAAATTAAATATATCATTAAATTCTGAATGATGAGAAACATAATCATACTAAGAAATAACAATGTCTTTTGATGAAGATGGGGCTATGAAACCCCAATTCAAAAGGCTCATCTTCAATTTCGTTTGCGCTATTATCAAATTAGTGGCAATGTTTTGCTTGTCGCTTACTAAATTAAAATTCATCCATTAAGAAATGAATAAGAGGGCTTTTCTTGTCCTATAAGTAGGTATGTAAATTAAATTCAATGAAAATCAAGGCTCCATGAATAGACATATTATCCATTTCCACAATCACTTGTTCTTAGTATTGCATTAATATGTGAGATGAGAGAAAGGAAATTTTTTCAAATCCATTATTTAGATAGGGAGGGAAAGGAATGTAGGAAGAAAAGTTTTCTTGAGCCCTATTAATTTGTGTCCCTTCCAAAATGAGAGGGAAAGAAGAGGGGAAAAGCAAAAAATACTTGAACCTTCTAATTTATCCTTCATTTACTTGTCATTTCTCCTTTATTTCCTCATTTATATTATTATTTTTAAAGAGTATATCAATAAATTTGCATTACAACTTATTTTGTTTTGTCCAATAATTAAGATTGCTTCCTTTTTTTTTCTTTTCATTATCCAAACACATATAAAGGAATTAAATATCTCATAATTCCCTTTTCTCATCAAATATTTATGATTCAAATTGGTATTGTAGCGTATTGCATATGTATATGTAATATGATCATATTTATCACAATAGTTATAAGTTTTGATTGTTACTTTTGCAAAGTAATTCTTGTAAGACTTATAAATATTTTCTTTACTATAACTAATTCCGGTTTTATCCAATCCTTACGTTTGAGAGCTAAAAAACTTATCCAAATTCTTTTTTCTATTTACAAACTTAGTTATAGTTTGTTTTGAATTATCTAGGCTAAACTTTAAGATGAAGTTTTTAATTTGAAGCTTTCCTAATCTATTGACTACATTATTCTCATTTTTCATGCTTTTAATTTTTATTTTAAGAGAATTATACTTTTCTTTCAATTGATCATTTTTCTTAATCAATTCCTCATTCTTAAGATTTAATTCTTCATTATTTTTATTTAATTTATCAACTTTTAATCTTAAATACTCATTATTTTCCTCTAAACTTTCTTTGATATTATTTACTTTATTATATTTACTTCTAAATAGATCAAATTTACTTCCTATTTTAATTATCATTTGTTTCATCATCTTATTCTTTTTTTAAACCTTAATAAAATTTTTAAGTAGTTCATCATATATATTTTTGAGCTCATTAAATGACTAACTGGAAGTAGAATATACCTCATTATATGGCTATGAAGCACATTTTCCTATTCGAGTCACTTGAATCCTTATCACTTCAAGTTACCATTATAGCCCTATTCTTTGTTCATTTCTCAGTTTTCTTAAGATTCAAGTAATATTTCCAAATATGACCTAATTTTTGGCAATTGTAACACTTGATTACTTTTTTTTTCCCTTCTAGATTAAGATGTGTTATCATCCTTATCATTTACTAATTTCCTATTGAACTTCAAAAATTTCTTAAAATTATAGCCATATCATTATCATCCTTACTTTCATCACTACTAAAGCTCTCTTTGGTTTTTTTCAAAGCAATTTCTTTTTTCTTGGATTTCTCTCCTTACCTCTTAACTATCTTCCAAGTTTTAAGAGTTCCAAAATGTTGCTCCTTTGACATTATGTTAAGATTGTGAACTTACTCAATTGTGATTCTCTTAGCATTCCACTTCTTTGGTAAAGATTTAAGGATTTTGGAATTGATTTCAAGATTAGTAAAAAATTTACCAAAAACATTTAAATAATTAATAATGTTAATGAATCTATTGTGCATCTCATCAAATTGTTTCATTAGAATCTATTTTGAAATTTTTAAACTAGCTACAAAGCAAACTTATTTTTGTGTACTTTACATAGCTAGTTCATTTATATGTACTTTTTAACTCTTCTCAAATTTCTTTAGTACTCTTGCATATGCAAACTCTATTAAAGTTGTTTTCATTAATAGCACAATACAAGATATTCATAATTATTTTATTTAAATATAATAACTTCAAATCAGTATTGGTGTAATTATTTTCTTCCTTGCCTTCCATCTTGAATTGTCATTTCTCTACTACTTGTTACAATAATTTATTTTATACTTTTAAAAATATAGTCATCCTACCTTTCCAATAAAGATAATTATTCTCTAATATATTAAATGTCATAATCATTACTCTAATATGCAATTAAGCAAATAATTAGAAACTATTTCTAATACCAATTAAAGAAATACTAGGTTAAACTCAAGAGGGAAGGAGGGAGAGAGAGAGAGAGAAGGAAGGGGGAAGGGGTGGTGAATTGAGTTTTAAGAACAAATTATAATATTTTTTGAAATTAAGACTAAATGCAATAACGAGTATGATTAAGATAATGATAAAATAATAATAAATGCAGAAATTAAAAGAAATAGGGATAGAGCCTAGACATAACGTGGAGTTCAAACCGCTCCCTATTCTCTATAGATACACAATGTGTCCGATTGAGGACTTCAAATCACTATTGATTTCTCAATCCAAACTTCAAGAGCTACGCAAACACAAACTTGATTACACAAGTTTCATATTCATAACTCTCAATATAAATTACAATCTTAATTCACAACATAAAGCTCAATCTCAAGGATTATTAGTACAGTGCTTTTGACTCTCTCATTAGCACTACACTTCAAATCTCACTAAATATTAACAAATTAAGGTACAAGAGATAATGGAAATAATAAACAATCAGAGAATAAAAGAATGTTGTAATATTGCAATAAAGGATCGACTCTCTCTTGTCCTTAGTCGGGTTGTTAAGCATTTATATTATTTCATTTAATTCTTCATGTTATTGTGGATTAAATACTTTAATGGCTAGTTGAAATAGGCTTACCGTCATTACGATATTACTTTCTTACCATCATGCTGATAAGTAACATAATTACTGGCATGAACACTAATAAGTCCACCAACATGCCGATCCCTTAATCATAAGTCATTCCATCTTCTTATCTAGGCCACTTTATTGTTAAGCTAGTAGTGCTCTGAAATTGTCAAGTCGGTAAGCTAAATTCACCTATTTCCATCTTTTAAACATAACAAAGAACATCTATAATATACAATTTAACTTTAATAATGCTTGTACATTTTTCAAATTTAAATGTCTTGTAGAGTTAATCAATGTTTATAATTGTTTTGCAAGATATCAAGTGTTTTTCAATTAACTTGATATAAGCAAATAATAACAAGTTTCACTATACATTTTTTGTTTCCATCAAAATCAACATATTTAATCATATACTTTTTGTTTTGTTCTCATCAAAATCAAATAATGAACTTTAGATTCGACATAAGACAATGTTGTACCTTGTTATCAACTTATTTCTTATCTTAGTAGGAAGAGCAACACTTATATTTACGAGTATAGCTCGCATCTAATGAAGTTGCAAAATATTTTTGTAACTTCTTAGGCTGAATAATTAATCTAACAAATATTGATGGACCCATTTCATTCACTTGACCTAAAAGTTTTAAACTTGTATTGATAAAGTGTTTACAATCATGATCTTATAAATTAGTATTATAACCTTTTACAATTTATGTGAAACATTTTAACCATAGAGTTTCATAATTCCCCCTCCCCTCCCTCTCCCCTTAAACATGCGACGTCCGCATCACGAGACCTTACAACTGTGCTTAGATCTTTTCCCCCTTTTTGGTGTACGATTCAGGTAACTTATTAACTATAAGTCACTTAGAAAGCATGAAAGGAGTCACATCCTAGTGACGCTCCTTACCTTCCTCGGACTTATTACGATCTAAGAAAGTTAGTCGTGATAGGCGCCGTATATTATATAAAGGATTATAGATTGATTTTCCTTTTCAATCGATAATCCTTTATGCATTATACAAAACTACTACTATAATTAACAACCTAGAGTTAGATAGGCGCAAGTAATATCATTACATGTTTATGATAACAAAACTATTGAATTATAAATAACACATATATAGATATTTACAGATAATAAGTCTATAATACATTAGATTGTAAACTGGTAATACATTATATCACATAACATGTTTTAGGATCTAAATACAATAGTATAAACATACTCTCATCACTAATCTCACACTCACATCAACCTATCAATAGTTTACTAACCTCGAGTATTCTGCGGCTTGAATTCATGAATAAGTCCCCCTATGTAAGTAAACTACGAGAGTGTGAGTTAACCAGCTTAGTGAGTTTTTCTCTCAACCATACAAAAAATAAGTTATACAACAATTAATTTCAAATAAATGAATATATGAACAATTAGTATGCCATATAAATACATACAGGTGATTAGATAGTGCATATAACTCAGATTTAAGGTCTTTCGAAGTCAGGGTTGGAGTATATAATAACAAAACTCCATGTTTCGTATTCAAAAACATAATGGTATATCTATTTTCAGTTTTAGTCAAAACTTAATTTTAAGTATGATTATGGGTAGGTTTTCATAGCCATAACTCACTCTTAAACGGAGGCTTTTAGACTCGACTTTTAGTCAGATGATTGATGCCTCCAGTGCCTAATGTTCCCATAAGTCAAGGTAAGGTCATATAGTACATGTACACCGTACTAAAATATTATAATCAAAATTAAGCAACCCTTGTATGGCCTATCGCTACCTTCGTATGATGTAATAGTCGTAATTAGTTATACAATATATGATTATGCATGTTTCAATTTAGTTAATTCAAGTCTAATAATATTAAATTTCTTTATTAAGTGATCAAACAAATTTATAGACAAATTAATTCTTATCAAATTTACTATGCAGCAAGCAGTACATTATCATATTTTAAGGTACATTTACTATTGATAAGCAATATTATACATAAACATAACTTAACCCTACATAATATTTAATTATTAATTACAAATAATATTTACTATATATATACACAAGTATATACGGAATCGTTGGGAATACTCATTTGGCTATTCTCTAAGTTAAGGATCGTAGTAATCGGCTGGTAGGTTAGTATCATGATCACCTGATATTAAGGGAATACGAAAAGTGGTAAGTATTGGAATTAAATAGCTAAACTATTATTATATTTAAAACTATTATTATATTTAGTGTTATTTACTAAATTAGCTATTTTTTTTATATGGAATTATCAATTCGAGTTTTTTAGCTAATCGCATATAATTTTTTCAATTTAATTCAGATTCTTATGAACTTGGAGTTCATTTTGATCGTTTTCGAATATATTTTCTCGTAACAGGATTCGTTTTGGATGTTGTACCCTGTATTTTCGACTATGATATAAAAATATTATGGAATTCATTATTTTGACTTAAATAATTATAAAATATTATTTTAAGCTTTTCTTTGTATATTTATGATTTAATAATTATCTAAACTTTATATTTTTTAATTTTCCTACTTTTAAGTCTATTTTACTATAATTACTTATTTTTAGGTTTAGGACTTATTTAATTCATTTTTCTACTTTCTTACTTACTTAATTAATTATTATTCTTAATTACGAATTTAATTAAATCTAGCTAAGTGATAATGTGACAATATAAGGGTAATATAAGGGTATGCTACGTGTCACTTTTGAATTTTTGAACTTTTTCCACATTTTCTTATTTTTGTATTTCATGTCATATATATTTATAAGAATATTTATTATTATATTTTGCTAAATTTTATAAACTAGTTATTTCTTATAAATTTTTTTCAAAGTTACGGTATGTATATATATTTATATATACTCATATTTAATAAATTAATTTATTTATTAAATTAATATTATAATTTATTATGTATGTACTATTCAAATATACCCATATTTCTACATGTACTATACTATTCATATATGTATTTTTATACTTATAATATACTTATGTATTATAATAACATAACCCTAAATATATTATATATACTATACGTAAGGATATATATATATATACATGTAATTGTATTTTTGTATTTTATACATGTATATACATATATGATTATATTACATATATATATATACACTAAAATACTTAATATAAATAATATTATACATAAATACATATACCTATACATCATGTTTGGGGTATATATATATATATATATACACAGACATAAGTATATATGTATATAAGTAAGGAAAATACATAATATATATATATCATATGCACATACATACATGTACATATACATAAGTTTTTTATACTAATTATTTGTAGAAATTATTATAACATATGTAATACACATATGAATATATTTAAACAAAGAAATACTAATATTACATATACCTTTTACAAGATACAAGTATGTACAAAAATACATAAAGATAATTGGTATAAAATAAATATATTATACATATTACCTACCTAATTTCCTTAATATGTTGAAGGTAGTAGAGATGATAAGGATCCTTTTGCCTCTTAATTGGTTGTTGTTCTTTTGAATTTACAAAAAAAAAAAAAAATGGAGAAAGAAAGGTGGACACTTCATGGTTCAAAAGAGAAAGAAATGAGAGGATTTTGTGTTTGTTTTTCATTTGCAATTTACAGACATTTTTACGAAGTTGGAACTAGCAGGAATTATGTAGTTAAGAACAAAAAGAACATACGAAGAAAATCAAGCAAAATATAGTAACTAATATGGTGGGACTTTAATCTTATCTTTTGTTTTGTACCACATGACGATCACATGGTAAAAATTAGTAATATAACACTTGTCCATTGAAAAGTTTCGAAGTTGTGGAACGTAGAGAAAAGGCAAAAATTTGGAAAGGGGAAAAAAAGAAGAAGAAAAGGAAAGGGAGGAAAAAGAAAAATAAAAATATTAAATTTTTCCAAATACAAAAATTATATATTTAGTATTTATAAAATAATATTGAAATTTTATAAAATTTATTAATTTAATTGTTACCTGTTACATTTATAATATTTACGAATTATCTCAACGTGTTTGTTAACAAATTTACGCGATTACGCGTATTAGTTGTTAATTATAATCGATTAAGGTTTTATTGTTATTTGGTTATATTTATTAATTTAATTTTATAATATTAAAATTATTGTTTTAAGGTTTTCGTCAAGTTCGAGTTTGATTTCGGGTAATTACGTATACATAGGATTTAACGTTTTTGTATGCGATCTAAGTTTCGATAGAATTCCTAAGGTTTTTATTACCGATACTATATTTAATTTCACGATTTAATAAATTTTTTATTTTATCTAGCCTTATCAACTCATGACATTATCTAAAGTGCTTAGATCTAATTTAGGGTTTAAACCACTAATTGTATAGGGTTTACAGGACCTTTTCTCTAAATTGGAATTAGAACCCAAATTATCTACCTACTAGTAAGGGGTCAACTTTGATACTACTTGTAACGCTTTAAGCTAAAAGTAATGAATAGTTAAACCAATAAACACTGATAAGTCTATTTCAACTACTTGACCTAAAAGTTTTAAGCTTACATTGATAAAATATTTATAACCATGGCATTATAAATCAATACCACAACTTCCTGTAATCCATGTGAGACATTTAATCATGGGTCTTACAATTTTGGCAATACTCTTACACATTAAATCATGAGGCTACGCTAAATGATCACTGAAAATAAAGGAAAAAGATACTTCTTATATAGCTTAAACAGAAAATTGATGAAGTCATCTATTAAGTTTTTATACTCGCCAAGCATTTTAACCTAATATAGATCAATCTAGTAATTATAATATCTAGAATGCCTTCATTTGGCATGAAAGTGATTTGTAATCTATTAGTTTAGGCACCTATTTAACATATTCTAGTAGAAACCTCTCACCAACTTGCCAGTAGCTTCTTGCAAAAAATAATCATTCTCATGTAAGATACTTACCCAATCTCAGGAATCCTACGAAACTCCAAATGTCCATAAGCAATATCTAAAGGAAATTTTGATTTATGTTATATATTCCAAGCAAGATTTGAAAGGAAAAGCAAAATGTAATCATTAAGATCCTCAAAACTAAACACCCTTTAGACTTTGGAAGAGTAATTTCATCTCAACTTTGCTAATGGATCTCACTGTTTGTATCTACTTGGCCCCATCAATATTAAGCTGTTATAGATACTACCTTCTTTTACCTTTTACTTGGAGGCTAGAAATAACTCATGGAATATGTCAGTATTACATTAATTACTACATTAACAAGAACTTATTTGCCTTAAGTTAAAGAGAAGACATCTTTTACAATTCCTTAGCTTAAATCAAATCCTATCCTTTAAAAAACATAACGTTTATTTAACTAAGTAGTCCACCAAGATTCACTAGTATTAGAATACTCAAAACTTCACAAACTTCTTTCTTTCTCTCCAATGAGGAGTTTTTGGTTAAAAAAATGTCCAACTTTTGCAAATTGACTATTGCACTTGGAGTCCAGCAATAATCTTTAACTTAAATTCTTTAAAACTTGTACATTTGTAGAAGTGGTTTCCACAAAAGAAAAGAAAAAGTGTTTAGGTAACAATAAATGGGATGATGTCAGACAAGACAAGTGTACCTAATTTTTATCCCAAGGAAGCCCCTATTATCAACACCCTTTCCAACTATCCTTAATGACGCATCTGTTACTAAGATAAACCAATATGGTCAAGGAGAATCTCTTTGCAAGAGATCTACAGTAGGTTAGTCATCCCCTACCAAACTTTTTAATTACAGTCGCATTGTTAGACATTGATTTAACACACTCCATCACCCATTTCATCTATATTTCACAAAGTCTAAGTTTAAAAGAAATACTATCCTAAAAAAAAAAAAAAAAAAAATTCTACTCTATTCTATCAGATTCTATAGTATTCTCATATGAGAAGAACTCTCCCACTATCTATATTATATATTATGTCATTTTAGACTTAAGGATTGAAAGAGGACTACATTAAATATAAAAATTTAGGCGAATCTTTATTAATGAACGCAGACTAGCTGCCTCCTTTTCATCATCATGTGGGACTATCCATTATTTTCCAAATAAGGATTAAATTATGTCGTAATTTGCTTCAAATTAAATTTCCATTCGGATAAACTCAACTGGGAATTCTAAACTCAGATTCTTTTGCTAAGTAAAGCTTTTCATCAAATTGTTTAGTGCAAGTGGGGTGAGAATATCAGAGTGGGATGTAAACTAGGAGTAAATGTGATATGCTCAAATAATAATATAGGTAAAAAGAAAGGAAAACAAAAATGAAAATTGTGATTCTTCACACTAAGGTGCACGAATTTCAACTAAATTATCTTACTTCCTTCTCAAATGGAATTTTCTTTTCTTACAGGAGGTTTTATTAGTATTGGCACTTAGCACTCCACATGAATGGATTATTAACATATAAATTTTAATATATAAAAGTATGAATGTTAGTTTATTACGTATTTGAATATTATTGATATTTATTAGTCTTATTGTAGTATTGTGACATAAACATTAATTTCCTAATGAGTCATCCAATAGATATAATATGATAGTTGGAAAAAAAAAAAGAAATTATTATTGATTTTTATTCGAACTTATTTGAATGAAAATAGATTATGAATAGATGAGTAATGTATAAGTATTAATAAATATGTAATAATAAAGAAGCTTACTTTTTTAAAAAGTGTCAATTATATATTTACGTATCAAAATATTACTTGTATTTATAAGCCACTAATTGATTCATGATAAGTTGATATTAGTGAAACCTTTTTAACATGTAGCATTTAGCATATTAATAATATATATATATATATTTATAACTCACATGGGATGATCGCAATACTTTTAACGTACGGAGTTGGCCAAAAAATAAATAAATGGGTCAACATTAACTTCTATTATGTCCATAGTTATTTTCCAATTCAATAAGAACTCGAAAAAATACACATATATATTTTACTTGTAAAAGAAGAAAGTTTTCAATTTTTTCTTTAATCTTGTACATGTCCTCACAATTTTTTTTTTTTCAATTGAACGATAAAAACATTTAAACGAAAAACAAGGACAGTAGACACTGGACAACCATTGAAATTATAAGTTCAAATATATTATAATTTTTATTTTATGCTAAACATAACATAAGTATATTATAATTTTTATGAAAAAAGGAGGATTCAAATTCGACATTATCTTTATGGAAAGATAGATTATACCAATTGAATTATAAGGTTTTATCAAATATTATAGACTATATTTATAAATAAATAATATTTAAACAATTTACTTGCCATTAATTTCTTCATTGTTGGATACATAATCACAAGTATCATCTCCCAAGATCTAAAAGTTTATCAAGAAACGACAGATATTAATGGCGATGACCATACCCCACGGCACCAGATGACGTGTTGGTTCTTTCGGACAAATGGAAACTTGTTGCCCCCTCCATTCTGCTTCTGCAAAGTCTTTCCCTTTTTTTTTTTTTTTTTTTTCAATGCAAAATGTTTGGGGTTCCTTGTCCGAACCTATTGTACTCGATAGGAGTTCGATAAGATCCTCTCCAACATGCACTATTTTATACGTCAATTTTAAGAAGGTTTGTACCGATAATCATCATAAAGTTCTAATATGCAACAAATTTTATTCAATAAGTAAATCTACATATACCTCTAGAATAATCTTATAGTGTGTTAGTAGTAGGGGAAAAAAAATGTCAATTCTCTATTTCATGTTTAATGAGCATCATCATATCATTAGATTGTCGAGATACATTTAAATTTTTATATACTTATGATTCGGTTCCCGAGCATACTTTAAGAAAGCTAATAAGATTAAGGTCAATTATTAGGTATGATAAAAGCAACAAATGATACAAACTGATCCTAATTTCATTATATAAAAAAAAAAAATTTATTGATCATCTACATATAATATAAATGATAAATAAAAAATAATATTTCAATATATTATAGTCACCAAAACTTTAATGACAGTACCGTAAGTTAGTATTAATACATACTCTCGAAAGGTTCGCCCATAGTTACTTTTCTTACATAGATTGTCATCGGTGATTAGTTGCCCCGAAAGGACATTTCGTTCTCGTTCATCGTACTTCTAACTATATATTAAGTAAGTTAAAAGACATTTTAGCATGGCCAACCAAAATTATGGAGGACTTGAGCAGTTTGTGAAGTACCAGGAAACACAAGGTTCTGAAGTCCCATTTCAATCAATCAACCGACATGTGTCGTGCATTTTTTCATGAAATGTCCATTTTCTTTCTTTCTTTCTTTCTTTTTTTTTTTTCCTTTCTCCAATTATTAGCTTTTTATCTTACCCATAGTGGCATTGTTGTTCATTTTATTTCCTCTCTATTCTATATAAAATTACTATGATGGTATTCATATGAATCTTAAAAACCGAATGGTTAATTCTAATAAATTGTTATATAGTAATCTATCTTCTGAACTTATAAATTGTTATTTAATGATTCATTTGTTTATTTTTTACCTTATATACCCTATTCTCGTAAATTATGTTGAGCTCGTAATAGTTATAAAAAAATAGAAAGGATATGGTTTATTATATTGAACAATTTATTTTTTATTTCTGTCTTATTCATTATACATTATAATATTAACGAAGTAAAATAATAAACATGTAACAACTATTTTATATCTATTCAATCTATATTGAGTTGTAATTCAATTTCCTCTTACTTCATTTGATGAAGTAAATAGTTTTGTTTAAGATTTTATATGAATAACGTGGTTGGTGATGGTAGGGCTTCATATGAGAGCATGCATCAATGCAAATATCCGCCGTTACACGTAAATTGTTTTCCGTTATTTTATTGCATATGGCCAAACCACATGAACCATGCTTGTATGATGCTTAATGCAATTGTAAAGATGACAACGAAAGGGAGAATAACCGTGACTCATGAGCCTGTGGAGCTAAAGTTTGTGGGATAGGGTTTCTCTGGAAAGAATTATGGTATTTCACGGTCATAATTTTAACAATTTCATTGATTTTATAAGGATAAAACAAAATAGTAATTCCTTCCCTATAAAGCTATTTTTATGTGTAATTAGTAAAATAGATTTTTTTATATAATTTTATATTTATTCGAGAAAAATTATAATGAAATAGATCAATTTTTGGAGATACGTTCAATTAAGAAATCAACGTTTCAATAAATTCAAATAACGTATTAATATTTCAAAAAGTCAAAATAAGTAATCAATGTTTCAGAAAATGGTTTAAATAAGAAATTCATAATAACTAATTTATAAAATTATTTAAACTATTTGATAAAATGTTGATTTCTTATTTGAATTTTTTGAAATATTAATATTTTGTTTGACTTATTTTGTCAAATATTGATTTCTTATTTGAAATTTTAAAAATATTAATATACTATTTGAATTTACCTTAAAAAGTTTAACCTCTTACGTTGTAATACTCCTTATTTATTAATGAGAACTCAAAGGAATTGTAATAATAAATATTAGCTATTTCATAAAAATTCCAATTTTATGCCTACCTTATTTTATCCAACAAACTAAATATGAGAGAAACTATGGAAAAGAAGAAATGAAAACTGGGTTTAGTATACGGGTTAAAAAAAACATGGTTGAAAGATATGGATAGAAGGTTACTAGATTGTTGTTAAACTCATTACTACTTATGACACTTTTAATGATGATTTCGAGATTTTAGTAAGAGCTAATAAATAGGTGTATATTTTCAGTAATTATGAAAATACATGTTGCACTTAATAGTGTAGAAGATTTATCCATATTCAAACAATAGTTTTGGAGATGATCCACAATTCTATGTAAAAAGGGTCCTTCAATAAATAAATTCTATGTAAAAAGGACCCTTCAATAAATAAATTCTATGTAAAAAGGGCTCTTCAATAAATAAAGGTGAATGTAGAATGTAGTTCTTAAAGAGGGCTAATTGGCGGGAGATTTTATAAAAAAGCTTTATGAGAAATTTTTTTAATATCTTACGGGAGAAATTTTTTAGGCGGTTGTTACGATTTACTCATGTTGTTTAAACGTTTAAAAATATGCACTTAACTTTCTCGATCACCACTACGGATTCTAAATTACTATTAAAAGGTTTACAAAAAGCAATAATGTATTTCTGTCACACCAGCCATGTTAACAAACATGGCAGATTAGTTATAGATTGTCATTGTATCACAAGAATTCGGTATCATTAACTTTATCATAATAATTCAACCTAATTTAGTCAAAGCTATTTTCAGCTGTCCAGTCCGGCAATCTGTTTTATATTTTATTATTATATTAGACTTAGCTATAAAAAAGCATCTTAAAATATAGACAAATCCAGATGGATCTTTTTTTTTTAGGAACCATGGAATATCCTCTTCTCACCTCGTGTGGGACAATGACAATGACATGACCAATGAACAAAGACTAAAATAGATCTGATTTGACTTATATTAAGTACCATTTTTCTCAAACCAAAAACCAATTATAGCAAATTTCAAAACTTAGATTTTCTTGGTTTTCTTGTACTGTTCCCGGCAAATCCGATGTTCTTGCTAATTAAAGCTTTTTTCTTCTTTAATCAAATTAATTATTCATAGCAAGTGGGATACGCACATGTGCATTAAGATATAACTACGTGTCTACGTCCATTTAGCGTATATGAATTAGTAGAGTCTAATTTCAACTTTATAATATTTTTAATTTGATTAACTCACAAGTTCAACCGAGTTAAAACTTAAATACTAATTAATTATGAAAATCGATATTATTTTAATCAAAAGATCATCTTTTTATGATAAAATATAGTTGAGTATTAACTTACTAAGTGTTATTTTAAACCAAGATTAAATTTATAATATGTTAATATTTCTTTTTTATTAACTATATTATAATTTGGAGATGAGGAATTTAAATCTAGTTCATTTAATTAAAAAATCGGTATTCATATTATTAGATTATAATGATTTTAACATATTAAATCAAATTTAAAATTATAAACTCGATTAAAGTTCATAAGCTAGAGAGCATGGATAAATTAAACCATGTATATAATTATTTGATAAAGTTTTCATTTGCCGGAAGGGATAAAGTTATTTAAGGTGAAGCATCTTTTACATTTGATTTATTTGAGAGAATAAAACTCCATAAAATTGAATTCGTTAAATTTTTAATGACAACTTGAATAAATTATGGATGTGATGGTAAAATAATGGTTCCATATTACAATGCTGCCCTCCACTTATTATTAAAATTTTAAGGAACCGACGGCCTTTTTTTTTTTTTTTTTTTTTTTGGGTAAGGAGCCGACAGCCTTTAATATCATATCTTTTGGAACATCTCTGTTCTATTATGACCCTCCTCCTGTAGAAAAACATTGATAAATTGGATTAAATGGATCCTATTCCTTCGAATAAACCAAGTGACGCATTCGTAAAGATCAATTAACGAATCTTGCTAAACAATCAAGACTCTCATCTATTGCTTCAAAAAATGTATTTTTAGATAGTATAACCTAACACCAACTTAAATGTTGTAATATTTTCCCTTTCTGCTCAATCAAGACCAGTGAAAAAGGAGATACCAATCCCTTGTTTTTATTTTGTTATTCTGATTGCATTTCTATTGGACAATATAAAAATCATTATCTAAATTATAGACATTTCTAATTTTATCCATATAGTTTCAGATCACTAAATGTAATACTGGATTTAGTTATTTCTTATCACATTTTACTACCTTAACATTCAATTTTTTATGCTTATACTATTTAACTCACGGTGTTGTGTTTTTTTTTTTTTATGATAAAAATAGTGAATTTGACCGGTAAAAGTTCAACAAAGTATAACATTTGACAACTTCAATTTTTTCCATATACGATTTGACAAGTAAAAGTTGGGTTAGATATGGTTTCTATCAATATCAAAATTCAAGCTAAAATTGAAAAAACATGCAAAGTTGATGTAGTTGATTGTTATTTTCACCGATCAGAATAAAAAACCTATATAGCTTGACCTATCTAACGAAAGAAGAAGCATAATTGATGATTAATTACACTCCCAGGACATATTTGCTTTTCTAGACAAATTGAAAAAAGGTTCCATCCGTTATATATTTGCTTTTCTTACTTATAATTAGATACTGATTAGTGATAATTGGTTGCCAAGAAAAGAAGTTTTGTATCGATCGCTAGGTTCACCCTCCTAACAATAATTCTTTTAGATAAAGAGGTTAACAGTTGGTGAAAAAAGTGGATTCAAACAAGGGACATGCCTTCCATCATCCACCACATTTTTCTTGTACGTTTTTCCATGAAATGTCGACCTCTTCTGTGTTGGCAGGATCATGAGACTTGTTAAGGTCATATAACGTTAGACATGTACTCGGTGGCGTGAGTTAGGGTTCGATCTAACAGCATAAATATGAATCTCTTCCGTTACAAAGTGGATTTCCGTTTTACCTATCGCAAATTGTGAAAGACATGAGCTATTGCAAATGTTTAGTGCAATTTAAAGATGAAATCAAGAAGAGTTTGTTACTGCTGTATTCCATTTGATTCACCTTCCACTTTCACCCATGAAATGAATATGAAATGTCTAAAATTATTCTAATATAATAATATGAATACTGATTATTCAATTAGACGAACTAAATTTAGTTCCTTCCTTAAAACTATAATATGATTTAGTTAGCTAAAAAATAAAAAAAAGACAAATAAAATACGAATTAACATGAAAAGAAAAGGGATTTTAACTTTATGATAGTGAACGATTTTCCAACCTATGAGTATCTTTCGAAATTAAACCATAGGAACGGGTAGGGAAATTTTTTATATTTTTATCTAGTTCAATTTATGGTTTTGTTTGGTTTCTTATATACAACCCTAAAACACAAAATGAAGACTATTGTGATTCTTAAGTATAACGAGAACCTAGCATGTGAATGAGAGTAGTGAAGGTGAGAGAAAATATAAGTTTCACCTTAGTGCTTAGCAATTCTTTTGCTAATTATGAGGAAGAGGAGATTTGAATCTCAATCTATTTCGATGAAAAATCAGTGACAATTTCACTAGACTATAAAAGCCTTAGCATATTTAGCAGTTTATAATGGTGTTTTATGAACAACTTGCATCGTCAAATTTTCATGTACCACATGTTTCTTGTTGTACCTAATTCTCATGGAACTATATGTTCTCTCATGAGATGTCTTTTTTATAGCATGTGATTACCATAAATGAAATGAGGTACTACATAATTATCTAATGAGTGGGAGCATTGACAGTGATGTAATCTTACATGTGATATCTCAATTAGGTGTATTTTGGAATTAATTACTTGAACTTATTACATCTCATATTTACTATAGAAGTAGAACCCAATGGACATGGCCATCACGTGCCATTCATAAGGGCATATAAGGCTCGATCTAACACTCTCCAATTTCTCGTATCAGTTATGAATCAACTGGAAAAAATTTACTCCTATGGGATGAGCATAAAACCTAACGAAAATATGTATTTTGCATGCAAACTCATCAATTTGCCAAACCACCTAACTTGATAGCTCTATATGCAACAATCAAATCCAGTCAGTACAGTTAATCAAAGCACTATTATCACAAAATCTTCATAAAACAGTTATGGAACCATACCACCTAAGGTTGATTTTGAAAATGTCTAATCCTTATATGCTATACATAGAGTTATTTTTTTTGAAAATATGAATCCATAGATGTTTCTAATGGTCTAAGAGTTTATAAAAGTGTGAACCGAACTTTAGTAGTCTAAATGTGAATTGAGCCTATGAGTCCACAAGTTACTTTGAAAGTGTAGATCTATTGGATCTCATGTAATTATGAGTCATTATGAAAATTTGAGTTCATATGACCTTAAGAGTCCATGTGTCATTTTGAAGTAAAAAACAAGTTCCTACAATCATTTTTAAGATCTAGAATGGAATCCTATAGTCATTTCTATGAAATATAAGTCTCATTGATTCAAAGTTCCTTAAATACATTTTTTTCAACTATACCAATAAAACTAAATGTTAATTCCATTAAAATTCAATCCATTTATGCACTTACTTGACATGCACAACCAACATAAAAAATTATAAGATAATTGTCTTAGTTTCTTTGAAAAACCATACTTGATTCTTCCCTATACAACAATCCTATAATAACATATTAAATAACTTAGTCTAAATGTATTTCTACTCCTCCTCCTCCCTCTTCTTCTCTTTCTTCTTACTTATTGGGGATTAGTTCTTGTTGCAAGAGTTTTTGGCTTAACTTAAGGAGTTTTCTTAGTTGGTAGAGTGAAAAGGATTTGCATAAGCAAAATGTGTAAGCTAAGAGGGCCACTGGAGATTTCTCCAAAGCAAGCCCTTTCGATGCTTAAGTTAGCAAGGAGAAAGAGAATGTAGCACAACTTTCAAAAAAGTGAGAGGATGGATGAAAGGGAATTAAATAGGGAAGACAACAGACTTATGATTGGTAGGTCTCTACTGGTTAGCTCTCTATAGGTGTTAGTGCTTTTAGTAGCAAATACTTGTAGGCTAAGATGTAATACCCCTTAAATATTAGGTGATAGATCTTTAATTATTGAGGTGTCTTTCGATGCAATAACTTCGAATTCTTTGAAACTCTAAAGTTAAGTGTGTTTAGGCTAAAGCAATCATAGGATGAATGACTCCCTAAAAAGTAGTTGCATTAAAGGATAAAATTGTATAATATACTATGTCAAAGCAGACAATACACTAGACAAAAGGGCAAAGTCTTGCCTCGTGGTGATCTTGGATCAATGTAATAAGAGTGATAAGGATGTTAGTTTTGTGAGGGGGTAGAAAGTGATACCTCTTGAATCATTGAAGCATTTTTTAGTGTAACGGCTTAGAGTTTATCAAAACTCTGAGCCTAGATGATAGGAATCAACCAGCCGAACCCTTAACTCAAGCCCAAGCCTAAGGATTAGGGAATATGGCTCTATACATCCATACTTCCTAACCAAATATCGAGGAATTTGAGATATTGATTAGACCTGACCTTCCTTGCTTACCCAATTACTCTGGATCGTATGCTCTGACCTTGGTCATAGAGTGTTGATCTGAAGGTGATATAAGGGATTCCTCCAATAGCTCAACAAGCTTGCCCAATAGCACTTCTACCTTAGCTTCAAGCTATGGTTATCGAGATCCAAGGTATTCAACCATATGCTAACATGTCTAGATTACCACCCGACGTTAGGAGGTTATCTACAAGGATTGACATTCGAGGTCTCCATATTGAGCTGTTCAAGGATTTTCTAACTTTTTTTATACTGTCTTAAGTTATGCTTAGTGAAGCTATGCCCACTTAGAGACACATGTTTGCATACAATTCTACTTGTATAAAGGACACTCGAACATTTTCTTTTGTACATTACTGAATTACCATTTTCCCATTTATAATTTTTTACTACTTTTCTATTTTAGGTAAGGTACCCCTTTTAGTAAATTATCCTTTGTAAAAGTTTCTTTACTTATACCAACATAATACCCTATTATGTTATAAGTCATAGCAGATTATTATCATCAATATCGTGATACATTTTCTCTTGAGTTTGTTTCTTGCAAGTTTACCCTACTCTAATTTACTCCCTTTAGGAAGGTTTAGTGGCGAGTAAACTAGTTGCCTTAATTGTGCGTCATATCAATTAGTCTAGTTGGTCCATGGAAGTTTCCCGATGCACAATATCTTTATAATTGTTCATACGTTTACTTAACTTTCACCCCATTTTTGACTTAGCTGAATGGTATTAAGCTATTAGATGAGGAAACTAAGTCAGCTAGTCTTTTACAAGGACGATAGGCGCTATTAGGACTAATGCTTCCCTGTTGATTACTTTCTCTCTCTCTTGTATTGGTGATTGGTCTTTCTTGGTGAATGAAGAGACCTAAGAAGGCTTTCATAGGCTATGGCTCTAAGCTTATTTGGCTCTAATAACACTAATTTGCTTACTCTAGCTTTGTCGATACAACTGCTAATATTTCTCTTACCTAGCTTTGTCTTGTATCTCCAAAACAAATGGTCTAAGGCCACGATCATTGGTTTGACTATAGTAACTTAATTTGGTCATGTCACTCCTAACCCTTTTGTGATTAGATCTCGATCCGAGGGCACTTGGGAAAACAACCTATTAACTTTCATAAATGAAGGAAGACCAAGCATGATTCCAAGTCGTAATGTAAAGACTAGTGTTCCCACTTTATCTGCCTTACAGCTTGTTAAGGAAGTTAAAAGGAAGAAGAAACATATATGGCCTACCATTTGTTAAACTATCTCTTCTCGGGCAATAAGGGTTCTTCTTTAGACTCTAAGGCTCGAGTTTGGGTGTGATTTTTTTAGGTTGAGTAAGTATGAATGAAAAATTCCTTCGGGATAGTTCTTGGTAGCTCTTAACTAATTTCGATCCGTCAACAGGTTCAAACATACTTTGATATAGCTACCTTTATCAGTTTTTGGTGCAGGGTATTGATATGAGGCAAGCGCACCTATCAGTTTTAATATAGTGGATGTGAGTCCGAGTCGATCCCTCAGAGATTTTGAGTACTAATATTAACTTTAGCTTTATTATCTAACCGAAAAAATTGTGATAAATTGAATGAATTAAAAATACTGAAATTAACAACTAAACTACTTATGAGACTTAATTACGCAAATTAGGAAGCAATAAATTACGAACGACTTCAAGTATGCAATAATGTATTTAAGAATTATTTCCCCTAGTGTTTAACATGTAACCTTTTTAAAATATATCCAATTCAATTTCTATTATTCTTGACCGGAGGGATTCACAATTAAAGCTAATATCTTTCTCAAGCATATTAACCCTAATCCTGAATTATTTACCGGAATCTCTTCACTTAGTAATATAATTTAGAATCGCATTAACGTGTAATGAATTCCCATGCAAACAATCAACTTTCCGGAAGAAACATGTATCTTATCTCTAAGTATACATGTAATTCTCTTCAATTATGCCTAGATCTAATTACACATGCAATTTCTCAATGAACATACATAATATCATATATTGACACTCTAGAATTATCAATCCATAATTAACGACATCATTGAGTCAAGAAAAGGTAGAAACTTTATTGAAATCATAATTCAATCGAAGGGTTACATGAAACCTTAGGTTCCATAATCCTAAATACTCTAATTCTAAGCTATCATAACGAATCTAAAAACGAGTTTCATAAAAAATGTAAAATAAAGCATAAAAACCCCTCTTGATTTGATGAACAATCTCTCTATTCTTGAAATCGATGTCATTCTTGCTTCTTGATTAATGTTCTTCTCCAATCTCCTCTCTTCTCTTGTGTCTCTTGTTTCTGTAATGTCTCTTTTTTCTTTTGAAACCCTAATATGTCTTTTTATAGTGTATCAAAAAGATTTTGTTTTCGTCACCCGACATGGCCTGGGACATGACCGTGTCCCCAGGTCGTGTAACTTTCTGCACTTAGGCAAATTTTCTACACAACTTCAAAAATTCATAACTTCTTCGTTTGAACTCGGAATTGAGTGAAACTTGATTCCTTTTCTTCGTTTTCAAGCCTAGAACGCGTTTAAACCCTGAAATCAACATTTTACTCAATTAAGTATCAATTTCTTTAAAGAAAACCAAAAATGTGCGGAAAATACTATAAAATCACCCTATGAAATATGTTTAAAATTAGAGTTATCAGGTATCATTAGGTGTGCTCAGGTGAGAGAAATCCCAAGATAGGTGACTTATGGGAAGTAGCTGCACTAAGGAACAAACCTACGTGATGTTTGATGCCAAAGTGAATAATACCTTGATGAGAAGTGTTTCCACCAAGTCGCTATGTAAGGTTACGTAGCTTCCATCTACATGGGCTATCTATCTCCTCTTGTCTTCTTCTCTCAAAGGGACAAATGTGCATGTGGACTGACCTTGGGACTTGGGAGCCCATGGTAAAAAATCAAGATTATTATTATATCTTAAATTTTTTTGAGTCTCTAATGATATGTAAATAATCTTAATATTATAAGTTATTATGGGGATTTTCATACATTGTAGTAGTGTGATTAACCCAAAGATGTGGGCTACTTAAGCATAGATAACTAAGGTTAGTTATCAATTAACCCTATTAGTTTTAGGTTTGCCTTCAATTTTTTTTATCTCCTTTCTTTTATCCATTGTTCTAAGTTACGTTCATACAATTTATTATACATTTTCACAGTGTTTTTTCATTAGATATCAACCTTAAGGTTATTATCATAACAATTTGATATTCTTTATAGTAGATTTATATATTTAAAAGCTTATTCCTTTTTCTTACAATAGAATTCTATAACTACCTTGTTATTTATTCTATAATTTAAGATATAATCAAGTGCATAATGACCTATTTATTTGAAGGTCATAAAGTGATAACAGAATAAATATTCTCTATATACTTACTATTACCTTGTTCACTTAGAATTTGATCTAAAAATTATTATTTTTGGTGACTTTTCTATTTAACTCTATAGAGTAAATAATTGTTACCTTATGAAGGATGGAATTTTTCATTCCCTCTCCATAACAAATAAAAAGTTCCATTGATAGACAATTATGTCCTTAATCAATGTGAAAAGGTTATCATCTTTTAATTATTTTCCAAATAGACCAAATGGGACAATATTGGTATTTTAGTTGTATTTTCAATTTAATATCATAATTAATATGGTGAAATAAAATATTAGAATAACTATTTATATAGTAAAAAATTACATTAAGTAAACACTAGAATTTATATTTTTAACCTATTCCTAATAATAGTCATTCTCAATATATAACAGTTTTATTTTCTATCTATTTCATTTAAAAAAGTAATTCCTTTATGAATCCTTTTTCATATTATGTCTAATCAAATCTTATCTAGGCTTACTATTAGCATTACAGTTTGTAAGTGTGAATTGCTATTTGACTAATTCATGAGACAATATAATTTTAACTTCTTACTAAAAAATTGTACTCATAGAATATTTACTTGTTTTTTTCAACATTATTTTGTAATTTTTTTTTTAAGAATAGGAAAGTTATTAAATTGTTAAGAGCATCATTAATGGATGCTCCAACCACCCTTGTCTAGAATTTAAAAAGAAACCCTTTTTAACATCAATTGATTTTCCATTTAATTTTTTATCATATAGACTTGGACACTTATTAACATTTCCCAATTGTTAAGTGATTTCCTTGTATTGAGAGGGTCAAGATGATGCATAAAACAGAGAGGGAATTGGATCTTGCGAAGCATATTCTCCATAAATTGGACGCTAGAAGACACGATGTGAAATGCCATGGTGACTGGCTACGAAATATGCAAAAGCGTTTGTAGTCCAACGGTTAGGATAATTGCCTTCCAAGCAATAGACCCGGGTTCGACTCCCGGCAAACGCATTAATACTACCTTTTATCACAATTTTTGTGCGTTGTAGGGAAATTACTCGAATCATTGCTAAATATTTGCTACATTTTATTAATTCTTCATTCAATTTCTTCTCGGGATAATGTTGAACTGTCGAAACAGTAGTCCACCAACCACTGTGATTATTCTGACAGTGCAGGGCCTCTTTACTCTTTTATAGAAGATAACTTGCATTTCATTAATATTTTTCATTGTTTCTCTCTACAGTTGTCAATCATTGTCGTTTTACATTTTATATCATTTGTAACACTTGAATCCACAAGTAAATATACACCTTGTTGATATTTCTACGAAAACATTTTGTGATCCTAGATCTTCAATCGTGACAACCGTCAAAAGAAAAAAAAAAAGTACGATTTTTGAGGAAATATAGAAAATATTTTGTATGAGACAAATACAGTTTTTTTTTTCCCTCTTGAGAAAATACACCCTAAAATCTATTTCATAAAATAGTCCACAAAATAGTGTATTCTGATAGTGCATTCTTATTAAGGGTGTCTTTTATAGAAGATAACCTACATTCTATTAATATTTCGTTTCCATAGTTGTCGATCATTATTACTGTCTTACATTTCATACTATTTTCTAATACTCGAATCCAAAAGTAAATATTCGCCTTGTTGATATTATAAAATTATTTTGTAATCCTAGATCTTCAATCATGACAATTGTAAAAAGAAAAAAAAAAGTACAGTTTTTGAGAGACAAATACGCCTTTTTTTTTTTTCCCTTTTAAAAAATACACCTTAGAATTCAATTCATGAAACATGGAAGTTGGTCAAAAATAGCTTGACCTGTATTATTTGCGCTTGATTGAAATCAATTTATTTTAGAAATGAGACCCTTTACAAATTGATTAAGTTACAAAGGTTAATCGAAAGCATAACTATTTCTATGCTGTTACATCATCTATTAGCCTTATCTAAATGTTAATTTAGTGAGGGAGAAAGCCCTTAACTAGACGATGAATATTATGAAGAGTATTTATGATGATACATCAATACAAAAAGTTGAATTTGCATTAACAAATATATATATATATAATAGAATGGAAAAATTTATGGGGTTTTAATGCTTGTATTTTATAATATTCGGGTTGCTGTAACTTTAGTTCTTTACTTCAGGGTCTATCCATAACTTTCCTAAACTTTATGTATAAAAAGAAAATATCCTCAAATATAACAAATTAAAAAAAAAAGAACAATGTAGAAGTCCTTCAATTAATTCTTCTTTCATTGTTTTTGTAAGGACGACTTTTGCAATGAAATAAATTGCATGCAATTAGCATATTTTTAGTGTATTATTCTATTTTTTTTTCTTTTTTGTGTACATTGTGTTTGTTACGTAGAATAACTACTCTACAAGATTAACATTGCTACTAAAAAATAAAAATTCTTATTCTTATTAGGATATAAGGAATAATCATTTTTTTTTTAAATATGTTTTAATATTCTATCAATATGACCCTAGTCAACATATATATAGAATAAGGTTAGAATAATAATTTTAGATACATTTATAATTTATCATTGAAATCATTTCAAATGCAACTGAATAAAATAGGAGCTATTATTTCTTTAGTTCATCATTTCTTTATAATTGTAATTATTAGTACCTACACATTTTTTCCATACTATTTGTGTACATATATATATTTTTTTAAAATCATATAGTTTAATTCATTAATTGTGTCATGTTCTAAATTCTATTATAATATTTTATATATTTTTTATGCATATAATACTGATTGGTGTTTACCATTGTGCTTGCGCTTATAATGCTTCTACTTATTTCATAATTTTTGTTAGAAGATATTTAGATAAGAAGTATCAATTGAAGAAGAAGTATCAAATGAATATTGGTTTTTCTTTTTTATAGGGATAGATTGAGTTGGGGAAAAGGAAAAAAAAATAAATTACAAAAATGTGGCATTTGGGAAAATAATCTTAGAAATACCGTAGTTGAAATCGTCTCTTGAAGAAGCTATTTCCACGAGAATAAATCCTTCTATGTCTTTTTCTTCTTCATTTGTATGCGATCAATTCTTGAAAAACTCTCTCTCTCTTCAACTATCCGAGAAAATTCTCAATCAAATAATTTAGGTCCTTTTTTTATGAATCAATCATTGAATCGGAGTAGTTACGTGTTGTAGGTCTATATTGTAGGAAGTTTTTTGGAAATAGAGAGATAATCGGTATGCTCTCATCACTTTCCCTCTCTAGATATTAAAATAGGAAAATGTATGATTTTTACTTATTTTGATTCATTTTAAGTATGTATTTTTCGAAAAAATAGTGTTATGACTTGACACATGATGATATATTGTTGTGCATCGATAATTTTTGGGATAAGTCGATACGTTTGTATGTAATATGTTATTTTAAACTTTATTGCGAAAATGTATAATTTTTACTTGTTTTGATTCATTTTAAGTATATATTTTTCAAAGAAATAGTGTTATAACTTGATACATGATGGTACATTATTGTATATTGATAATTTTTTGGATAAGTTTGTACGTTTGTATGTGATATGTTATTTTAAAATTTACTATGAAAATGTATGATTTTTACTCGTTTTGATTTGTTTTAAATATATCTTGATCGAAGAAATAGTGTTATTACTTAATGCATGATGGTCATTATTGTATACCAGTAATTTTATATTCATTTTATTTTGTACTAAGTATGTTAAAAAAATTATACTAATTATTGTAAATTATAATGCATATATAATGATGTTACTAAGAAGTATTCTTAATACTCATTAGATGAGATTTTTAAACTTTACTACGGAATAATTATTGGTGGTATGTGTACTTTGAAAAATAGCAATGAAATAATGACATAACAATAACATAGACATTAGTATTATATAATTTTTTGAATGACGACTTAACAAGATTATTTAATTAGTAATTCCATTAGAAAAATTCCTACATAATACAAGTAATCAGTTGATTGGTTGTTAATTATACCCATTAGCTTCCATAATATTAACTGTAAAAAGAAATTGGTGGTATAACAAATAATATAAATGTTATTATTTACTAATATCTTGTGCAATAAGACTCATTAGTTTTTGTAATATTAGCCGTGAAATGAAATTAGTGTCTACTAGCATAAGGTAATATTTGTACACGTGTATGCCGAAGTTCATGCAATTGATGTGGTCAATAGGTGTACGATGGATAATACAAGATTGAGTTGTTATGTTGATAGAAATATTATAGAAGGAGAGGATGGGGTACGGTATAACAAGTTCCTAAGAACAATAGTCGGAGTTCCATTTGGGGTCACGTATGACCAAGTAATTGGAATGATATGTAATCGGTTTGGGTTGACATGACAACATGGTAGATCAAGCTAATTCATCGATGCTCCTTTGTAGGTGGGACTAGGGATATGTTCTGTGCCATCTCCATCGATGATGATTATGATGTCTAATAGTTGATGGCTTCCTTAATAGGGTATGGTGAAGTTAGTGGCTTTGCGGAAATATATATTAAAATTCATGAAACAAACCCACCACCAATAGCCCGCAATTGCAGTTGAGGATGATGTTGGACGACATAGCAATGACATTGGACTGTAAGTTGAAACTGGGGTGTTTGAATCCCGAGCGGTCTCATTAAAGCACATACTAAGCACCAGTTGCATGTCCAGTGAACTTAATGTCTTGATTACTAGTAAGTCAAATAGAGATATGGATGTGGAGAATGAACTAGCATTCGTCGACATTGATAAAGATTCCCATGATACAAATTATAATGCGGACATTGGCCTGAGTGAATGTTAGTTGTAGGAAGTGGAAAAAGCACAAGAGTTATGTGGATGGAACGATTAGAGGCATAGGTTGTCAACATTTGTGGACATGGTCAGGATGTCGAAACCTGTACCTTTCTATATGTTAAGTATAGGGGATGGACAGGTAGCTGATGATAGTATAACTGGTAGTAAATGGAGCTTTAGTGATGAATTGAAGGTGGGCATGCGATTCGAGAGTAAAAAACACCTACAGATAGCTATGAGGCTGCATCATGTTATGAATCACCATAACTTTATCATGAAAGAGTCCGGATCGACATTATGGTCTATCAGATGCATTGATTGGGAAAAGGGTTATAAGTGGAGACTTCGAGATTGTAAGAAGCAATACGCATGATGCTTTATGATAATTAGGTTCATGGGTCCATACATGTACCTTAATCCTACAATTAGCTAAGACTACTCAAAATTAGACCCAAACACGCTATCCTACTTTCTGATTAAGGATGTGCAATAGTCACTAAGTGTTATGATAAGACACTTATAGGTGATTATTTACAAGCAATATGGTTATACCGTCCATATCAAGAGAATTAGGGAAGTGAATTACAAAACGATTGAACAGGTGTACGGTAAGTAGGAAGAATTATATGCGGTGTTCCCACATTTATTAAATGCAATCCAAGAGGCTAATCCTAGTACTATGGTAAAGTGGAAATGGCAAGACAGTAATACTGCTGGGTAGTGTTCTTCGATAGAGTCTTTTGAGAATTCAAACCGTACTTTGAGGCGTTTATACATTGCAAGCTTATAGTTACGATCGATGGAACATTCTTATATGGGAAGTACACACATAAACTACTAATTGCGACAGGACTTGATGGTTAGAACTGCATAATCCCACTTGGTTTCGCCTTAGTTGATGAAGAATATTTCAATAGCTAGAGTTGATTCATAACGTGTGTGCTTACGCACTTTATAAGAGATTGTATTGATATATATTTGATTTCGGATTGTTATGTTAGTATCCAATCTGTAGTATAGGGTGAGAATATAGTATGGCCAAGAGGTTAGCCTTGGTGGTAGTGTATTTGACATGTCGCTAGTAACTTCAACACTTGGGTTAAAAACAAAGACTGCAAAGAGATAATTAAGAAGGCTGCTTATTAGTTGTAACCTCAAAAGAATTGCTCCTACTATGACGAGGCAAAGACCATGAGTCCCCATACTAGAGCTTACTTAAGAGGCCTACATCTTAAAATATGGACACTGGCGTATGAAGATAGAGTTCAATTTGGTCATGGGACGACCAATATTACAGAAAGTTATAACAGTACTTTGCGTGACGCTAGGAACTTGCCCATTGCGGCATTACTTAAGAAAACTTTCTACAACTATAACGACTACTTCAATAAATGTAAGATTGAGTTAGCAGAGCAAATGAGTATTGGCAACGTATCGACCAAATTTGTAGAGAGCAAGTTTGACAAATGGCGCAAAGTGGCTAGTGGTCATCAAATCATGATTTTTTACTATAATGAGCAAATTTTCGAGGTCATAACAGTGCCCAGACCAACGGCACATGGGTAAAAAGGAGAGAATAGCCATACGATCTCTTTTAGGATCGTATGATGTACTTATAACAGGTGATAAACATACAAAATTTCGTATTTACACGCTATAGCTATTATGGAAAAAACGAGCATGAACTGTGTCGTACACATTGGGTATTGGTACATAATACAAAATCAACTATGTATATACGCGTACTCCTTCATGCTCGACACTGATAAGTCTAGTTAGTCATATCTTGACATTCCTATATAGCATCCAGTTACAACATCAAATAGGGTTAAGAGTCCAAGCAGGCCATAGGAGAAACAATTTCAGAATGAGATGGACATCTAGGGAGGATCGTTAACTTACGCATGTGGACTAAATGGTAGGAATGGACATAATAGGAGAAGATGTTCGCAGTAAAGACAACTAATGTTGAGTGGATTTGCTGGTAGTTCACTTTTTGAATGTAAAATAACCGGTGAAAATATTTATTGATTATATATATAGCTGTGTATTTAAGAAGTAGTTATTTTTTCTAACCTTTTGTTTTTATCATATGAGTTTTTAAGTAAGCTTGTAAATTTTCTTTCCTTTTTGGTACTTGTAAGACTAGATAGATCTAAGACCGATAGATAGGTCACTATTTCACTTGCAACTATCTCATAAATCTGAGCTAGTATAAGGTGGTTAGGTAAGGAATAATAAATAGAAAACATATTTGCGATTTGTTCCATTTCTTATACTGATTGTAATAATATTTCTTCTTCTTTGGTTATTTGAAAACTACTGACTCAGGTACTATTATAGATGTGAGGTGATATTTAGGTGTTGAGATGGCTAGGAGATCCCGATGGATCCATGTATGATCCCGTATTTGGAGTAGTTAGGCTTCACTGGTGCGCATCAAGTTCCCTTTATACAGTTGGATTGACACTTGATTACTGCTTTGGTTAGGTGATGAAAGGAAGAGGTACATATGTTTCACTTCTACACTGGTGAGATGACGGTAACGCTACAAGATATATCTTTACTCATCGGTTTGCCAGTCAATAGCAATGCAATCATTAGAGTAACGGCTTCTACTGGGTGGGTCGAGATATGTCACCACTTATTAGGAATTCGCCCATTAGAGAGTACCTTAAAGGGTACTAGATTGAAGTTGTTGTGGTTGAAAGATTACTTCTTCAATTTGCCTTTTCATGTGGACAAGGAGATAATGTAGTGCTTCACAAGTGGACATATTATGTAGTTAATTGGGGGTGTGCTATTCTCAGACAAGTTTAATAATGTTTTACACCTTATGTTCCTCCCTCTACTATCGAACCTTGTTATGATCAAGTGATATGTGTGGGGAGTAGCTTGCTTGGCGTGGCTGTATTACCAGTTTTACCTAGCTTCTAAAGTTGATGCAAAAGGAATTAGTGGTCCATTGGTGATTATGCAGGTGTGGGCATGAGAACATTTCCTATACATTGCCCCCTTGTATCACCAGATTACGGTAGCTATCAATGATTGACCACTTATGAGTCGATGGGGGGTAGACTTTGACATGATTGAACTGCCCATGCATATGATTAAATAATATAGATATGTATTCAGTCGTTACCATTCAGAGCAGGTGCATATTTACCAAAACCATTCTCCTTATTCATTTAGTAACTGTTACTTTTTTTATCCTCATTGTTGATAATTAATTTAGATTGTTTGAATTCGATACGACTACAATGATGTTGCTAGATTGCCAGCTTATTGTTGGTATGGGCGTGATGTATGGTTAGCTTGTATGCCACTTATGTGCTTTCACATCGTTGAGATGTACTATCTTGACTGTACAGCTCGATAGTTTGGTAGGATGCAGGAGATCCCAACCCACCTTGATGCGGGAGGTACCCTACACAATATCGACCCGAGGGGCAGGATAGAGATAAATTAGGCAACATATTATCCAGCTTAGATAGCACAATGGGAGCATCATCGAAATCATATAGCTCAAGTTCGATTGCTACTTAGCATACATACTAGCTACATTCCTTATTATAGCAAATTACTTGCAGATATATCAACCGGTCTGAGGCTTCTTAGATGTATATGATATGTATAGTTGCTTTTTCGTTTACACCTTTTTTTTTTTTCAATTTATATGCAATTTAGACTTTTGCTTTCAAAATGTAGGAGAATTTCATACATAGAATACTGCACATGTCACATGAAGACATATTATGCAAGTAGTATCGAGTAGATGACCTTATCTAGGGGATTATTAGGGTTCACCTAGGCGACCCAGCTCCACTTGGTTTAAATGTCGGTGAAGATAACTCTTTACCAAACTAGCCATAGGGAGGTAAGGGTTGTGGGGCATGTGTTTGTTGTTGAGTTAGGGGCTAAGGACATAGATAGCCTGATGTGAAGATTCATGACAGTGCTTTTCCTTTACACTTTTTGCCTCCAGCATCTCTTGGATTACTTAGATTTAAGTTTCATTGGTTGTTTCTTGAGGAGAGCTCTGGCCATCCCATGTATCACACTTCTGTCGTCGGAGAGACCTCCACTAGTCAGTTTTATACCTTTCCCCCTTAGGCATCATTAAGGAGGCTGATTAGTGATCCTCAGTATGATATGGGCAAGAGAGTTACACAGCTGCACCCTTCTCTAGTCCTTATATATAGATTATTCTCGGGTGCTTACAGCCAAGACAGTAGACATATCACATAGCTGAATGTGACTCAAATAGTTCAACCACAAGATAATGCAGAACCTTAGGGTGCTCGGCTACTACTTTGATGATAACGCCAACGTCATTAATTTTATATATTTTACTTTTGATTTACTTTCTTTATTTTTGAAACACTATTTAGCTATTTTGACAATTTATTTATATTTCGTTTAATGGTTTTATTTTTTTTTATAATTTAAAGTTATTAATAGTTTTCAATATCGATTCAAAAAGCATATCTGTATAATACTGAAATTGGATAAAATTGAACATCTCACAAATAAATAATTGGATATAATTCAACTGATTCATTAAAAAAAAAAATTTATTGAACATCGCATTCTGAATACGTTTTCAAGTAAAATTATGCATGAGCTTCACTAATTTTAAAGTAATGCAGTTTTCAACTGTAATCGCATATAGGCTTAAATAAATTTAATATGGAAGGATAAATGAAAATGTGAAATATGAGTTTATTGAAATAATTTGTACTTAAAATAGGTGATTTCAAATATGGTATTTTTCGGATTATTTTCTCAAATATCATATTTTTATTTTTTTTCTCTTTTCCTGATTAAGTTAATTCCTCTCTGCTAATATGTTCGTAATTGAGAGAAAAAAAAATTGTAAAGTGAAAATAAAAATAACCTAACAATAGTTTCCAACACCACTATCCACACCCCCTCCCCTAATTTAACTAGAACACATAACCAGCATACGTTATTTTTCATAATCGGGCTTCATCCTTAAAAATTTTCATTGCTCCTCTGAGAGTTTGACCATCTTCTTCCCGATGTTCTCGCCTGTAAAGATCTGCACAAAAGCACTGGGGATGCTCTCAATACCACTCGAAATGTCTTCCAGTACCCGTATATTGCCCCCCCGAATGTATTCGGAAAGTTTAGACACTAAATTGTCGTAATCGTCCATATAGTCCAGCGAGACGAAACCTTGAATTTTGATTCGCTTATAGATGACATCTACCATGTTGATTGCAGCTGGACTAGCAGTGTTGGCAAACTCCGAGATTAAACCGGAGGCAGCAACTCGGCCAAAGGCATTCAAGTTGGCTACTGCAGCTTCCAACATTCTTCCACCAACGTTATCGAAATATATGTCTATTCCATTTGGAAAGTACCTATGACAAAAGAAAGTCTTATTATTCATTTAAAGCCGATTTAGACTAACTATAATATATACATGAAACTCAAGGGCCAATCATATAGTCAGACTTGATATAACGAAAAAAAAAAAAAAAAGAAGAAGACATATAGACATGACAACCAATCTACTTAAGAATTTCCTATGCAGTATACCACCACATAGTAGTTCAGTTAAATGGACCAAATCTACTTAAAAGAATTTCCTATGCAATAAATGCCAAAATGGTGTTTGGAAATGACAATAATATGATTCACAATGAAATCGAAGAATAAAATAAGGATGCAGACCTTTTAAGAACCGAGTATAAATCGGTTTCTTCTTTGTAGTTGAATGCATCATTGAATCCTAACTCCCTCTTTAACATATTTACCTAAAATTAAATAATAAATATATAATTTTTTTCTGGATGAATGGTAAGTATATAAACTTTAAGATTATTAAATCACTAGAAGCAGGAATGGAAAAGTTTTTGCTAATTCATGAGTCAAGAAAATAAATAAATAAGGCTAAAAATTTAAATTGGAAAGCAGTATGATATGAACTAACTATCTGAACTTATATAATTTTTTTTCTTTTTCTTTAGGGCAATTCCATTCCAAATTAATAATTCAAGGCTTTAGCCCATTTACCAGGCTACACCCAAGCCCAAACTTGATTTTCTCTCTGGGCCCCAATTAGAACTTTGCATTTTTTTTATAGTGACCGTGATAAAAAGTTGATACCTTATAACTTTTAGTAATAGTGTATTTTTTTTTTTTTTTAATGGTGAATGTGTTAAAAAAAAGATAAAAAATTGATATCTATAATTTTTTTTTTCAGTATTTTGGTGGCACGAGTATTTTCTGAAAACATTATCAGAAAATATACATGTACCATATAATAGCTATTAGTTGAATTATGTTTGCCATGCTAAAATGTGAGGATTATATTTACCTTATGGTTGGCCCCCGCACATCCCACCACATGGCAGCCGTGCAGCTTAGCCAACTGTCCGACTAAATTTCCGACCGAACCCAAGGCAGACGACACAAACACGTACTCTCCTTTCTTGGGTTTACTCACTTCATGCAACCCATAGTATGCTGTGAGACCACTCGTCCCTGTAGTAGGCAATTTATTTAACAAATATAATTCTATTAGGGAAAAAAAAAAAGAAAAAAAAAAGGAATGAATTGAAATTTATTCACTGTTGAAATTGAAGTCATGCGTACCGAAAATACTTAAATAGTAACTTAATGGAAATTCCGTAGAATTTATTTTTCTCGAGATGTTTTTTCCTGTAATTGTACTGTACTCTTGCCAAGACAAGAGCCCCATTACTATATGTCCCTCTTGGAATTGGGAGTCGCCGGAAACCACCACTACTCCAACACCGAATGCTTCGATGACCTGTTCGGATTAAAAACTGTGAAAAATTTCCTTTATAAGCTTTTAATAAGATCTAACAGTACTTATTAACGGTCCATATACATGTAGAAAATATTAACGTCACATTTGGTATAATAGATCAAAATTCCACTTCAGGTTCGCTCATTTTCTAATATTTGGAAGTACTCTTAGGAGATGAAATCACGATAATTTGGTATTGGCAGCTCTTTTTTTCAACGAAGGATTTGATTTCACTTTGGAAGGTGAATTGCGACTCAATTCTAGTCCTCGTTAATTATTATTATTACTATTACTTATTCAACCTTTAAAAGAATTATAACATCTAATAATTAAAAGTATTTTTAATAAATACTATTATACATATTCCATTCCACTCAATTCCATAGATATTTCTAAAAAATGAAATTTATCATTCTGATTCTGATTCTATTCTATTCCATTTCTTTTGATTTTAGTCTACCCCATTCTAGACTAAATTTGTATATCAAATATTATGCAGTGAATATCCTAAGAAAACCAAATAAAGAAAATATTTAAACTTCCATTCACTTGTTTTTATTTATAACATATGTAATCAATGAGAGATTAATGTGAAAATTTACCTTTTTCACTCTTTTAAAAATGGTTAGAGTCACGTATTGATAAAACCATATATATAAACAATGATGATGGATTTGATCATGAACGATCAATTAGAAAATCAATTATGAAAGATGGCTAATACAGCCTTTATGGCAAGGGACTGGATGTCCTCGTTTAGTCTAACGACTTGAAACCCTTTCTCTGATTCTTTTGAAAGCTTTTGAATTCATCAAGAGCATATAGTCTTGTTGCGTTTTTTTTTTTTTCTATACCAAGATTATTTGATTAATATAGTTCAACAAATTGTGGTCTCTTATATCAAAGCTCATGAATTTGCTTAGTCAAAAGGTTAAGGTCTTTCCATTATTTTTACTATCATTCTTAAGATACTTAACATTAGGATCATGTTTAATAATACATTTGGTTTTACGTTAATTTTCTCAATAGGTCAAGATTCGCATTTCTTGATTCTTTGCTAAATTGATGCGTAATTGCTAAGCGAAAACCAGGTTGCTAAGAATCAATAAATGTAAACCTTGACCCATTGAGAAAACTTATGTAGAACTAGATGTATTATTAAATGTGACCTCTATGTTAGGTATCTCTAGAACCTTCTTCTCAATTAATAGAAATACTTGGACCCTTTGATTAAGTAAATTTACGAACTTTAATATAAGAGATTGCAACACGTTGAATTATACTAATTAAATAATCTTAGTATAGAAAAGTATGCAATAAGAATGTAAATTGTTGATGAATTCCAAAGTTCTAAAAGGAACCAAATAATTTGATCTCTCAGTAAAATTCAATATTACCAAAAATTAAGAACTATATAGAGGTGTAAAAAAAAAAAAAAAAAGGCTAGAAAATCTAACTAAAAGGAAACGTGATAGTTTCCTGAAAAACTAAGAATTAAATTAAAATAGAAACTAGAAAATATCTTATAAAAGAGGAAATGAATATCTCTATGGTATGTTATGGATAGAGGATTTGGTGAATAATATTCCATTAAACTCCGCAGGAAGGCTCTTGGCTTGATTTCGTGCATGTGTCACTGGGTTACTTTGTGCTTATTACCTTCACTTTAAATAACCATTTAAAGGGTAATCTAGAAGTATAAGAAATTATTATGCATTTAAGAATATTAAGTGGCATTGTGTTTGCTGTAGAGTAGCTATTTGTTAGCCCTTCATCTATGTTTCTGGGGACTTATTTTAAATCATTACAAGACTAAAAACTCTTTAAGAAAAATCGAAGAGACTAGTATTTCGGTATTTTCTGAGTTTCCCTATCAAGTCATAAGGAAATGTAGTCAACTATCGCACTTTTACGCCTCGATTACTCGAGGAGAATTAGAATTCCATTATCCTTTTATTATAATGTTTACTGTTTTATTTCATCCAATCATAATTATATAGGAATCCCTATTATTTATTATTTGAAATTAAGTAATAGGAATTTCTTACTTCAATAAAAGAATCGCAATTATTTATAAATTTTTATATTTTTCTAAAAAATAACTTTATCTCAATTTAACAATTATCAACACTGTCACCGTCACCGTTACGATTACTATCACCGCCATTACTATCGCTACCACAACCGCCAAATACATAATATATAGATCTTGAGAAACTTATAAAGTTGTTCCTTATTGATAAATCTTAAAGGAAATATTAGTATTGAAATATTAAATGCAAATGGAATCGATTGGGATAAAATGTAATCTCACTATTCTAATTCTTTACACAAATGATTTTCATTACATTAGAGAATTCCACCCTTTTTACTAATCTAAACGTTACTCCTAATTTTATGTTGAACTTTGTGTTCTTAAGTTTGATGATGATGTTGTGATCTTAGACATTTTTCTTCTTTTCCCTACATTTGTCTACTAAAACTTAACATAGGATAAATTTGAGGAAGGAAAATCATAAAATCTGCTGTGACATTACAATAAACTCAGGTAGTTGTAATTTCCTTATGAATATGGAAAGGAGATGGATATGGGCACAGCTATTCATCTAGCCTGACCCGGTTTATACACGACTTTCTAATATCAAAATCAAGGTCCAACAACAGCCCATCCAATGAACAGGCATAAATCGGGTTTGTAACCCATTGATTTGGTAATCTTCCCTTTCAAACACGACCATGTGACATGTTTAAAGGGAGAGCTTAGAAGGTAAAGACATGCACGAAATCTTGAAGAAACTTACGAAGATTTGAAAAACTATTTTCATGAGGACAATTATAAAAGTAATATAGTACCTTAAACATCATATTAGATATCCGATAAATGAAAAGTTTGTTACAATCCAAAAGAAAAATTACTACTATTCTAGTTAAAACTTGAGGTATTGATCAGTTGAATTGGTTTGCAATTGATTGTTGCTTATGTTATAATCAAATTTGCTTATGACCCTAATTGAGTTAAGCTCGAATACAAGCTACTCGATTGAATCAAACTTAAATTTGAAACCTATTAGGTTTAGTAAACTTGCAAAAACTGAATTTGCATCGGAATTAAGTATACATCAAGTTGTCTTGAATTTAAGTTGAATTTGAGCGCCTTCATAGATCAAAGGAGAACTAGCAGAAGTATTAAATAAATAAACAAGTAACGTCTCATAAGTCCAACATCACGATATAGAGGGATGACTAACCTTGCCTGGGATTATACGAGAAGCATTTTCATGTGCACCTTGGGATGAACTGTGGCTACCCTTCATTCGATTCAATTGATAAACATCAATTGATAAGTACAAATTCCTTACTATTATCTCCTTCGAATCTTCTCTCACTGCCAATACGATGTTGTCTTCTCTCACCTCAAAATCTTCGATTGTTGGAGTCCCATCAATGGGATGTCTAATGCTCACGTATCTGTTCTTCTTCACTTCCATTTGGATCTTGTGCTCAGGCATCAGATAAGCGACTTTTGGGAGTTTGGAGTGGTTAGTGAAAGCTTAAAGGCATCTTGCTTGTTGACTTATAGCTGGACAAAGAAGCGGTACGATCAATATTAAAAAACTACAGGGGCGAATACATCACATGGATTGCTTCATTGTTAAGAGTAAACAAAAATTTAACAGGTAGGAGCTTTTGTAACCATGTGATGGCTGGGGCTGTGCAATATTTATTTCTTAAAATTTAACTTATTTTCGTCTATTATTAAACCCTTTGATTACGTCAAACTTCTAGATATATATATATATATATATATATATATCCTAAAGTTTAGTGTTATGTCTTGTCCTCTTGTAGATATCTATTTAAAAAGCATCTTATTAGCAAATAAAAGGAAAAGAAAAAACTTTTTCACATTTGGATTATTCATATTTTTAAGAGCAAGTGCATGGAGATGTTAAATATTTTTCTTAATGCGCATTTTGATATGTATCCATGTGCCTCTTAAGCTATAAACCTTTTCCGTTATAAAACGCATGTATATTTTAAAATATTTATTGACAAATATCTAATTTTTAGCTTAAAAATTATATTACCTAATACCCATTGTTAGGGATATTTATTATTTGGGTGATAGTTAGTTGGTTATTAGTCTAGCAGTTAGTGTTTGTTATCAGTTAGTTTAGACAGTTTTGGTAGCTTGACATGCGGCTTATACCGTATATAAACTAGAGTCTTGTATAATTCAGATAATAAAACAATTTCATTATCAAAACTACTCTCAAACTATCTTCTTCTAAATCTGATTATGATTACAACTGTTGCACAACCTGATAGGTTTAGGTCAACAACAGTTTTTGATTTCATAGCATGGTATTAGAGCGTCGTTACTAAGTCAGTATGTTTACATCACCATTACAAGATGTAAATTGACCATATTATATTCATCACTTAGATTAACAGAATTTAGTGACAATCATGCCAGTGCTTATGGGAATCAACTATAATACTTAGAGTTGTTTGTTCATGTTAGTGCTTTATATTCAAAATAAGGTTGGCTTTATAGATAGATCTATTCTAATTCTAGCTAAAACAGATAAATTGTATGTAGTATAGAGTCAGTGTAACAACTTAATTGTGGCTAGGTTGTTGCACTCAGTATCATAACCAATTTCTATTGATAATGATTTGGTTGTATGTGCTTATAGTGATAGTAATTCGAGAGGATGCCCAAATTCTCGTAGATCTACTACTGGATTTTTGTATTTTTCAAAGGAGCTCTTTACTTAATTGGAAGTCTAAGAAGTAAAGCATAGTTACAAGGAGTTTGGCTGAGTTAAATTATAGGCCACTTGCTGCTACTACGTGTGAAGTTTTATGGATGATTGCTTTACTTAAGGAATTATGTATTAAGTGTTCCCTACCAGTACAACTTTTATGTGATAATTAGTTAGCTTTACATATTGCCAAGAACCCTGTTTTTCATGAATGCACTAAGCATCTTGAGATGGATCTACATTTTATTCGATATAAAATTCTTAAAGGCATAATTTTACCAATTCATGCTCCCATAAAACAACAATTAGCTAATATATTCACTAAAGGACTATCAATAGAGCACTTTCATTCCCTACTATCAAAGATGGGAGTAATCAATATTTACTCTCCATCATAGAGTAGAGAGAGAGAGAGAGAGAGAGAGAGAGAGAGAGAGAGAGAGAGAGAGAGAGAGAGAGAGAGAGAGAGAGAGAGAGAGAGAGAGAGAGAGAGAGAGAGAGAGAGAGAGAGAGAGAGGGGGGGGGGGTGGTTGTGGGGGTGGAGGGGTTGGGGATGGGTGTTAGGGATATTTATTATTTAGCTGATAGTTAACTGATTGTTAGTCTAGTTGTTCGTTTTTTTTTTTATCAACTAGTTTAGACAATTTTGATAGCTTGACATGCGGCTTATACTGTGTATAAACTAAAGTCTTATATAATTCAGATAGTAAAACAATTTCATTAGCAAAACTAGTCTTAACCTATCTTCTTCCACATCTGGTATCCATTACATTTGTTGCATAACTTGATAGGTTTAGGTCAACTATAGTTTTTGATTTCATAGAACCCATTAAAAGATTTTTCATAATATATAGTTTGCCAAATTTTGATAATCATATATAAAACAGGAGACAACTGCAAAATAAGACACAAATGCAAAACCAAAAATATTTCATAAAAATCTCAATTTTAAAGGATAAGAATTTAGACATGAGTCATAACCCTCAAGCATATAAAGACAATGAGTCAAAATCAAGACAATTCGCCTTGCATGAATAGAAACCTTACAATAAACTTGATTTTTCACCTCGAACCACATTCTATGCTATATACTTCAGTGGAAAAATTAGAAAATTAACTTCTTCCACAGTTTTTAAGTTGATCATTATGTAATGTAGCTTCTATAGCAATGATAATAACTTTATGTATGTGCATGTAGCATATGCAAATGATAGATTTGTACACACTTTGCCTTACTAATATTATATATGTTATATATATGGTAATCGAAATAAAATGTGTGGTAAATTATAATGACATCCCACAAAACCAATAAAATGACATAGCTATCTGAATTTCTAAAATATTGTATTATATCCCTTACAAAAATATTAAGAGAGAAAAATTTATCTCTAATAAGGTACCTAATAAGTTCTTTTCACAAATATACAGTTTTAGCTACTTTTAATATTCCTAGGATCATATTGGTTGAATTTGGTGATTGGTAGCTGTAATATCCATGGTTAACCAAAGTCCCATATAAATTGTAGGAAGGATTCGTAATAATTTATAAGGTCCTGATGATGAATATATTGTTAATACAAAGTTACCACTTTTGGACCAAGTGACTAAAACGTACTTATTAATATTTGTTGACTTAGTTATTCACTGCTTTTAGCTAAGGATGTTATAGTGGCCTTAAAGAATGAATTAAACTAAATATTAGTATTGCATTGGTCGTTCATTCAATGGTAAATTTTATAATTCAACATTTTTCTATTAGCATAAGTTCACTATTTTGATATTTTATGTATATTGAAACTTAAACAAGTTTTAAGGGGTACCATTATAATTATAATTATATGTGTGTGTGTGTTTAGATGAGGGGATCTGATGATCACATATGTCTAGCATGAGTCTCGTACTATATGTAGCCTTAGAGAAGTGACTTAGAATGATGCATAAGGGATAACTTAGAGAAATGGAAGCAGAGAGGAGGAGTAGGTAATCTTAGGGAGTTCAAATGCCTTAGTCATAGGTAAAGGAGCTATAGAGCATCAACCCATTGTTTAAGATGAAAGGTGGTGTATTTCTTGCTTTGAACTTTATTTGATCTTATATGACAGTAATGTGATAACACAATGTCGTTTCTCTAAATAGCTAAAATTGCTCCAAATGAAGAGGAGCTCTGGAGTATTTATAAAGCTAGGCCATCAATGATGTTCATCGGATTGTAGTGATAATCAACGGTTAAGATAAGTCCTCTTATTGATGGATTCTTCAACAGGCTCTTATTGAGACCAAGTGATGCATTTTAGGGTCAAACATATAGAGAAATACCACAATGAAGTGAATAGAAAAGAAATAAAAGAAAACCTAGCAAAGTCTGAGTAGCTATCAACTTAATATGACATACCAATAGATCTTACCTGGCCTACAATCTGCTGGATATTACTCACTAGTTCGAATTGAAGGGTCACTCGCTACCACTCCTTGTTGAAGGGAATAAATAAGAGTTGAAGGATTATAAGAACACTAGGGTTGCTCAAAGGAAACATAGATAAAATTCTAATATTGATGATTGATTGCTGCATACAATAAGTGAGGGTTTATATGCCCATTCACTAAGGCTACTTTACATATATAAAGAGACAAAAGGGTACTCTTATAATTAGGTTATATAAAGCATACTAAAAGGGGTAAAAAAGATAAAAAATATTCATTATAGAAAGTAAAGAATCTTTCTAGATTGTCATACTAGAAGACACGTATCACTTGATAGCTGGACGTTAGAAATATGGTATAAAGTAGATGAGAAAAAGAATTTATAGTCAGTGGCTCACTTGATTTGGATTAAGTCGAGGCTTAGTTAGTTTCGTTATAGAGTAGTTAATTAGGGTTAAGGCCGAACATCTATTGTCGATTTGGGAACTCGGCTCAGATAGTCTTGGGGCTGTCTACTCAGATATTCTATCATAGCACAGCTGTTTGGCAAGTTTAGCGCATGTAAAGGCTTGGCATTCAGGTTAATAGTATAGGGAAACACAGAAGCCAAGATAGGGATTTCTGTCTTAGATAGGGTTTTGAGTTAGTATTCTTTGAGTGAATCCTTAGGGTCCTCTAGTTCAGCTTTGTGTAATCAGTCTAGGGGGTTGATTCCTATCACAGCCTATAGCAAGCCTCTCCATGTATACGAGCTTCTTTAGGAAAGGTTGAGAGAGGACGGCTGATCTAACGGCCCCCACTCTAAGCTTGCCATGTTGCATCTCCCTAAGTCATCTTAAATTCATGAACCTGACTCTTTAGGCTTTATCACTTTAACCTAGAAGGTTAAGCCTATATTGTTAATGGACTTAAAGCCTGTAAATCATTTTAGCCTTCTACAATATATATGTGTATATATATAACTAAACTAGTATATTATTTCTTGATGTTGCTATATTTTTCATCATACCATCTTTCTTTATATCTTTCATAGTATCTTAAGTCTCTACTTGCTTTAAGATTAGTTTGTAGAAATGATAAGGTACCAATTTATTAGTCAAGAGGGCGACTAACCATACAAGTGGCGATCAACCACAGAAATAGCTGTGACTAAGTATTGATGGCTATGTTGGTTAAGATGGTTTTGTAGTCGAACACTAAGTGTAATAGGTGAATTTTGTTTGTACTTATATCCTTTCCTCTAATAGTTGGTTATGGTGAGTCTTTTGTTCTTGATTTCTTGAAATAATCAGGGTGAGATAGATAATCATCAAGCTTAGCTTCATCGATTCTTTTGATCGATAGAATAAGAAAAGAATTTAGCTAAAAAGAAAGACCCCCAAAAGTAATAACCACCAAGATACCATGTAAGTGTTAGGAATTGGGCTTTTGGTAACTATTCATATATGCATAATTGTATTAGTTAAAGCTAAAACTAAGACAGAGGCATTTAAACTTTAAGAGACTCATGTGTGAGAACATTGCTCCAAAATGGTAGTGAGAACTTTATACATGCTATTACAATAAGAGGTTGTTCATAGTTTTTCTAATGGATTTTCTCCTCAATTTTTTCTAGTGTTTTCCATGTTAACTCTTGTGTTTCATATTCTTTCTCTACTTAATTATCACTATTAGAGCAAAGGTTGAGAAAATATATGTTGATAGGGCAAGGTTGGAGCTATAGTAATTAGAGCTTTACACCACAATGTTACATTGGTTAAAGCTTGGTGGAGGTGTGATATGACCATAATTCTTAGCATTGCTAAGAGATGATAGTAGCTAGAATTGATTGAGGGCTATTGGTATATGGTGTAAGCACTAAAGAGTGAAGTCCAAGTTAAGGGATTTGATAGAATTATATTAATTATGATAAGTAGAATCTAAGTGTAATCATACTTGTGAGGCGGTTGTCACGCCCCGAAGCGGCAGAGTCGTAATAGCCCCGTCGTATAAACCATCTTAAGATAAAAGTTGGCCTTACAATCGCTATCTTAGACCTGATCTACACAAGGCGTCCACGACTAACCCGCTTTGAAGTAAACAGTTTGTAATTTAAATAAATCATTTACCTAAGAAAGTGAGGAAATATATATATATATAGAATAAAATTCAATTATTACAATTAGCGTTTTCAACGATAATAGCTTAAACCTTAAAAATATATATCTGTTATTAAAATGTTTTTCCTCACTCCCCAGGATCTAGTAGTCGCTAGCTTCAGAGTAGTTATTTGCCGCTTCTTAGCCAGCACCTGCACGATGTCTATAGGGATGTGAGCAACCACAGCTCAGTAAGTTAGGATGGAGGATTTAAAACTATATCACAAACACAGCAAGGTTTTCAATCAACTTATTAGGTGCAATGCATGTGCAAGCAAATGCCATCGCATGACGTTGTCCGGCCTGTCATGAGATTAGAGAAATTGCGCCCGCTTTAATCTGGGTTGAGGAGTTTCCATAAATGCAACAGTTTACGACCAAACCCAAGCTTGTGTAATGGAGACCTCGCTCCTCCCATGACTACCTTCGAACCATTGACTTCACCCTCACCGCGACCTCCTCTCTTGTTACTTAGTTCGGCTAAGGATGAAGAAGGGACCAATTGCAATCCTGCGCTATCCCTTTCGAAGGGGTCGATATTTGGCCGGAGAGTCCTAAGTTCCCCTAATGGGTTGCCATGCATGCCCGATTATGATTACTAGTTGTATATTTGATTAAATCCAGTTTAGGGTAATCAATTATTTCATACAAATCATACAATACATGCCAGAGCAATAAGCAGAATCATAGCATCACCCATAATCAAGCACATGCACACATCCAACTATCTAATAAGCACAACCAAGCATAATCTTAAGCCTTCAAAATACAACATCATATTAATCCCAACTTACCTCGACTCCTCACCCACTCATTTGAGGTCCGATTTGCTCAGGCCATCGCCGATCATCCCTATAATACAAACGTGGTTTCAGTTTTTCATATAACTATTATAGGTTCATTTTATCTTATAACACTTATTGTTATGTTTTGTTTAGGGTTTACTGTGCCTAATTATCTAGGCATTAAGTCTTTTACAATTATTATAGGTTTGGGGTTAGGTTCGGATTCGGTTTTCGCATCGATTTCTAAATTAGGTTTTAGTTCGATTTCTAAGTAGTGTTTTATAGTCCAACCTTAGAAATTTGTTTCAACCCATAATGTGAAATTAATCACATTACTTCCCGATCTCTTAAATACCATCATTACCCCTAGTTAGTATTTATTTTACCCGGTATACTTAAATCCGTATTAGTGTACCGAATTCACTCCTAATGTGAGAAATTTTTACATTTTTCATATAATTACATAAATTCAAGTTTCGTATTAGATTTATTGTACACTTTTATTATTATCAAAATATCAATTTTTATTATAATATTTTCTATTTATTGTATTCTAATAATTACATATTATATAGTATTACCTTTTATGTATATAATACACTTCTAATATTTCTATCACTCTAATTATCGTCTTTAAACACCAATTATCATTTCAAAATGTCTAAATTCATCCTGAATCAGATTTTACTCCTAATTACCCTAATTTCCAAAATTAACTTAAAATTTACTATTTTTTCCTATTACTCATTTACTTCATAATTAACATAATAATTACATCTAATACCCTAAATGCTACAAGTATCATACTCCATTATATTTCAACATCCTAAAACATGTACTTATTCACTAAATCAGTAATTAACCATCTAATTACTTTATTAACCCTAAATTACCCATTTTATGCCTTATTTTAAGGCTTAAAAATTATCTAAAAATTTCAAAAATTAATTTTTGAAAACGGGCTTCATATCACTATTCTATATCATCTAAGTGGTCTACACAAAAATTTTGGGCTCGAAATTACACTCATAAGGTCATTAATTTCTAAACTGAAACATGTTCGGTTTTGCAATATTTCTTAAGGATCCTATATCACGAGACATATTTTTATCAAAATAATATTTTTCAAAAAAATTACATACAATAATATTTCATAATAAAAATTTTCATAATTTTCTAAGAATATTTACTATTTTTCCAAAATTACACAAAATTGGGCTGAAAATCGAACTCACCGATTTGGGTGGCTCCGGTTACCATCGGTGGCCATGGGTGTATCAGCCCACCTGGGCATTACCAACACTGTGTGGTGGTGGTAGCCATCCACTCCCAGCTGTCCGTCGGGTCTGAGTTCTCCTTTGTGGCCCTAATTGCACAGTTTTCCTTTTCTTTTTTTTTTTCTTTGGTTTTTCTCTCAATTTTTGACTCTCCCTAATTTTCTTTGATTTCTAACTATCCAAATGAGCTTTTAAATTTTTCTTGCTATTTATAGAGCTTTATTGTAATTATTGTACATTAAATTAGACAAGACAATTACCTTATCCCTTAATTTTTGGCTTTTGTGTTGTTTTAATTTAATTGATTAATTTTTATTTTGTGAATCCTGACCTGGCATGACCTGATTTGGATCATTCTTGATTTTTCGTGATTTTTTTATTAATTAATTATGAATTTTCTTTAATTATTTAGTATAATTTTAGCACATTTCGGGTATTTTAAGTAATTACGCGTATTTATACCTACATGTAAATTCATATATAGTACAAATAAATATTCCTAAATATTATTTAGGTTATTTTATAATTTTTAGTATACATATAATTTATCTCTAACGATTCGTTAAGTATCGGAATGCATTTTACGCATTTTCGATAAATAACGAGTTATATACTTAAAATTTGAAAATTTTGTACTCTCCTATTTTATTACTTATTTTCTTAAATTCAAACTTACGGGATCAATTTACTAATATTTCTAGCTTTACTTTATAATTTAGGCTTGATCGATTTTTTCAACTGATCGAAATCTCGAATGATTAGTTGTGGGGCTTACAGCAGTGAATAGATATCTTATTAAGTTTAAATACTAGAGTTATCCTAAAGACACCAATAGATGAAGAAGATAGGTAAGGATTATTGATAATCTTAATGTGCTTTATTACATATTTGATTTTAGGGCTCTTGTGCTTCAGGAAAATCAAATCGGAGTTTAGGTCTAGTGGTAATTGACTTGTAAGGGACATTGCTAGAGATGGATTGGTATCTCATAGCTATATTTGCTTAAGTAGGGGTCTAATGCATGTGTTTTGCTTCTACTATAAGTGAAAGCATCATGTATAACAAAAATTAATCTTAGATGGAGGCTGATAAGAATAAAGCCCTCGGTGATGTAGTAGTACCTGAGTTAGATACCTATAAGCTATTTCTTGTTCCTAACCAATAGATGAGTTCTAAGTATATTATAAGGACATTAGTTTTAGACCTATAAGCCTATGTAAATTGTTCTCTACATAAGGGCAATAGTATAAGCTAAAAAATTAGTGATTTAGTTAATGTCTAGATTAGACTGCAAATAAGATAGATGTGCACCATGTTATACATAAGGTATGTGTCATGATTATCATGCATTGCTTTATCTCTCGATTTAATTAGATTTTTCCTATTATTGGACTATAGTGAGATCCAATGCCTAGCAAGGCTTTAGTGGTCATTACAAGAGTTTGGAGTTTGTAACTTGTTCTTACAACAAGAGATTAGTGATTCTTAATGTCTTGTAGTAGATGTTAATTCTATGGTAAGGGATCATGTGTTGTTATAGTTGCCTCTATGAAAGTAGTTAGTTGTTTGATTGTAAGATGAAACATTGTGTTTCATTTCACTTAAGCATTAAATGAAGTAGCTAGAGGTGAATGCGGTTGGAAGAAGTTGAAGCTTAAAAGGACCTAGGAATATTTTATAACTTGGTAGAGAGTGTAGAAGAAGGTGGAGCTTAGAGGTGAAATACTTGGTGACTTGATATGTGTGTTGGTGGTATTAAGTGAGTAGGTCTCATCATTGCTATGCTTCATAGCTAGGTATATATCTTTTAGAGTAAAAAGATGATGTCATTCAAGAAAAGAGTGATAGAAGGCCAATTAAATCATTGTGTTATATCGAATAGCTTAGATAAAAGCAGATTGACAAGACTAGGATGGAGAATCCAATTATAGGCAAAGCTTGATGCTTATATCAGTATTGAATTATTCAAATTCAAGCTAAAGTGGTGATTTTTCAATTTAGTGTCTCAAATTTACACGATAGATTTTGAGGAATGCATAAGAGAAGAAATGGATAAAGGTTTAAATAAAAAGTGAAAATTGATGGACAATTAGCCGACTTATTGATAAGAGGGTGGCCAACTACCTTTTGATCTTAACCAATCAGTGGTGGTTATAACCATGAAGGATGGTTACATGGTTAATTCATAAGTATCACATCATTTTTAAGTGTTCTTAGTGCTTAGGTTAATTATTTGATTTAATGTTAGAGATAGTTTCATGGTTGTTGGTAGTATCTATGGGGATGGTTTGGATATATATACACATATCTTGTATTTGATAAAGTTTTAGTTGAGAGAGATAATCATGTAAATTTTAAGGAGGCTTAATCATGAGAGCATTACTCTAGAGTAATAGTGAGTGTTACGTTTCAAATGTGAGGAGTCATAATAATCCCGCCGTGTAAACTAACCTAAGATAGAAGCTGACCTCACAGCTGTTATCGTAGATACAGTTCACATAAGGCATGCACAATCCAACCAACTTGAAGCATTTTGATACCTGTAAGTAATCAAATCTATGGTATAGCTTTACAAAATACCTATTTTATATAACCTATTGTCTTATAACACAACAGTACTTGTATAAACGTTTTATATTTAAAGTTATAATTTACAATTAGAGTTTACAAAAAAAAAAAAAAATACAGGTTTTGTAGATTATTTACAATAAGTTAGGAAACTAGTAGGCGTTCTAGAGAATTCCCAGTTAGTTTCCTAAAAATTTAAAAGAAAAGTCAAAAGCCCAAGTTTAGTTGATTTTTTGTTTCTCACTTTCCTAAATAATAGCACACTAACCTAAGGACGGTAGTATTATAACATCCTAGTCTTCATTCAGTACTTGCAAAAGAATCTATGGGGATGTGAGCACAACTAGCTCCATAAGTGGGACGGAATTAGAAGAGTATCGAACAATCATAAGTAAGGTTATTAATTATGACAAAATGGAATATAATCAATCTTATGAAACATCGCACAATGTTATCCGGTCCATTGTAAGGTTAGAGAAATTATATCTGCTCTAAACTGGATTGAGGAGTTTTATCGCAACTCAAATCAGACCAAATCTAAGCTTGTGTAATGAAGAATATCCTCCTCTTATGATCGCCTTTAAACTATGGCCCTCACCCTTGCCATGACCTCCTCTCCTGTCATTTAATTCGACTAAGGATAAGAAAATGACCATTTCAGCTATCTTCATTGAAGGAAGTTGGTATTTGGTCTAACACTCCTAATTATTTCTCCTAATGAGTATTATACATGTCCAATTTTGTTATAGTCGAATAATCATTAGTTGTAATTAGGGGTGACTAAATAAGTTCATACAATACAAAAATGATGCGAACATGCAAAATAGTACACCAAGGAGTTTAACTCCTATTACAACTAAGCATCATACACATACGGTATGTGCACAAACAATTAGTTACGAACACAGCCGGAAGTACTCCTAAGTGTCCAAATATTTTAATACTGTATTCTAATAAACGGTAAAGCTATAATCTTAACTTAGCTATTCAGAAGCTTACTACGGAAGACTCGGGTTGTCAACAATTTGATTACCTGAATTCCTATATATACAAAACCCTAATGTTTTCATACCCAAATTCAGTTTTCGTAATAATTATGAAAACATTAGAGTTCTATCTAAAACAGTTATATATATAAATATATTATCAAAATAATATATAGTTTTACTATTATATATTTTTATTGAGTTATGTTATTAATTATTGATAATATACGTAATTTATACTATTACATATTATATATCGTTTCGATTGCATCGAAACATACTTTTAGTTGATTAAATCATGTTTCAATTTTGTTAGGGTTATCGCAATATGTACATTCTAGACTATTATAAAGTTATAGGTTTTATTACCTAAGATTGTCCGATTTTAATAAAATTAGGATCATTAGGTTCATACAGACCTAATGACACGTAATACAGGTCCTATTTTTAGAAATGACTTTTAATAAATAATTCGAGCTTTTACTACAATCATACGTATCTATATAAATATTATCGTATCACATCTGCAGGAAGTGAAATAGTTAGCATAGGAATTACAGTACTATCTTCTTTAGAAGTAACTAGTCGTGGTGTATGGTTTCCACTATCCAAGTTATCCTCAAAGAATATTGTACGGTTAGATTTAATAATCTGCATGGAGTGTGATGGACAATAGAATCTACAGCTTCTAGAACCTATGCAATATCCAATGAAGAAGCCATTGATAGTCTTAAGGTCAAGCTTCTTCAATTGAGGATTATAAGGTCTTACCTTTGCCTTACAATCCCATTTATGAAAATGTTTCAAACTTGGCTTCTTTCCAATCATTAGCTCATAAGGAGCTTTTGGTATAGACTTACTAGGCACTTGATTAAGAATGTAAACTACAATCCTTAAAGCATCTCCCCAAAGAAAATCCGGCAAGGATGAATGGCTCAACATGCATCTCATCATATCTAGAAGCGTAAGGTTTCGCCTTTTTATAGCTCCATTCTGCTCTAGAGTACCAAGCATAGTATATTGGGCTTTAATTTTGTATTCTTCAAGAAATCTGGTGAAAGGTCCTGGGTTTCTTCTAGTCTCTTCATATCTACCATAATAACTTCCTCCTTTATCAAATCTTACACATTTGATCTTCTTCCTAGTCTTCAATTCAACATAGCCTTAAAAGATTTGAATGCATCTAAAGAGCTAGACTTTTCTTGAAGAAGATCTATCCAACTAAACCTAGAGAAATCATCTATAAAAGTAATAAAATATCTATATCTATCGATGGTAGTAGGTATAATGGGCCTACAAATATCAATGTGGATCAACTTTAACACATCAACGCATCTATTTGCTCCTTTGTTTCTAACTTTAGTAGTAAGTTTGCTCTTAATACAATCAATGTAAGTATCAAAATCAGAGAAATCTAGATCTTGTAGAATGCCCTATTTAATTAATCTCTCAATTTAGGGTCTAGAAATGTACCCCAAACATCTATGCCATAACATAAAAAATACCTCATTAATCTGGCCATGCTTGTTTCTAACTATAGAATTAATAGACATATCATTTAGATTCAACATATATAGCCCACTACGTAAGATTCCGGAATGAACAACAGAAGAATTAAGATAAATAATAAGTTTCCCATTGAGAAATTTAAAGGTGTAGCCATAACTATCCAAAATTGAAATTGAAATTGAAATTGAAATTGAAATCAAATTCCTTCTCATGGAAGGTACATAAACAACATCTTCCAATATCAAAGTGCGTTCGGAAGGTAAATTCAAAGAGACTACTCCTATTTCTTCAACAGATACCCTAGCTCCATCTAATAATCTCTAATTCAACATTACTTGGCTTCCTTAGCCTTGTAAAACCCTATAAAGAATTCACAACGTAAATAGTTGCACTTGAGTCTAACCAGCAGGTGTTTGGAGGAATATCAATCACATTGGATTCAAAACAAGCTAAAGCTAGGAGTGTACCTTGCTTTTCATTCTTCTTAAGAATACAACAGTCATCTACCTTATGACCATACTTCTTGCAATATTTGAAATTTCTCTTAAAGAATTTCTTCTTAGGTTCTAAGTGTTGTGCTGTTTTTTTGCTTTCTTCTTATTGGAGTTCAATTTGCCTTTATGAGCCTTGCTCTTCTCATTCTTAGTATTGGAGCTAGAAGTAATAAATTGAACATTATGTGATTTTTCCTTCTTCATAGATTCCTCCTCTTAAATACCAATTACAATCATCTTATCAATAGTCTACTCATCTTTCTAATTGTCATAAGAAGTTTTCAAAACATCAAATTGAGATGGAGTGACTCGAAGACTTGCCAAATTAGATAACTTTCACCAAATTCAACCATTAAAGATTTCAATTTATTATAATAGTGCACTAGTTTCATCATATGCTAACATACACCACTAACACCATCATACTTAGTCTTCTTAAGTAAGGAGAGATATCGATCCTTCTGTGCTATGTCAAAAGTCTCGAATTTCTCACCAACAAACTTAAAAAATTCCTAAGTATTTTCACTCTTTAGAATGCTCAGTCTAATAGACTTCTGCATAGTGTATTACATCACCATTAAGCACACCTTATCTGAGTGCTCCCATTTTTCATGAAAAGTCTTTTCAACCGCAATGAACTTGCTAGTAAGAATTGTAAGTTCTTTTTCTCTCAAAGCTAAGTCTATGTTAGTAATAGCCAAATAGAGATCCAGAGATTCCTTCTAGTCCTCAAAATTGGTCCCACTCAATGTTTTGACAAAAGTGAGTTGCGTACGCAAAAAAGCTAGCATCAAGTCCATGAAGAAAACATTTAATATACATGATATTATCATGTAAATTAGAGAATTAAATGATTCCATATGCACAAACATCCATTCAACATAAATTTCTTATTTATTATGATCTTGCCTAGGGTCTTAAATCATAATATATAAGAAATATAATAATACAATATACAAATCTCATGTCACAAAAAAATTATAAAACCGATAGGATACTTAGAACAAAATTGATATAAGTGTGAATTAATAATGCATTGTATCAATAAGAAATCACATTAATAACAATATATCGATAGAGTATAATCATTAATGGTGCAATATGTGATTACAATTAAAAGGGATTGATTTTCTTTTTCTTTTTAATAAAATTTTGTATAATTGTACTCACCATAGGTGGGTTTACAACTATACAAATATAAGAACATGTCCTACAAAATGTGATAAATTTATATCTTATATAATACTGTATTGAATCAACACAGAATACATTATTTAATTCATAGAAGGACTTTTAAAAAAAACAGGTTCTGAAAGTTACCTTTGTAATAAATTGATTGAATCAATTTACTTTAAATTTATCTAAAATTCTCTCTATTTTCATAAATCAACCGGTCAAAAAATAGCCCCAATAATTGGCAAAATCAAATGCACAAGCAACAATTCGTGCCCAAGATTGCATCAACAACCGAAAATAAAAGAATTGTTCATTAGAATTGTACCAACGATTTCACAACTACAGGCTTATGAAATAAAAGCAGCCCAAGGTAACAAATTACATAGATCAATTTTTCCGTGAATTCTAAGATGAATTGCCGAAAGAAAAAGAAAAGACGAATGGTGGAAAGAATAAGGAAAACACGATGCCTCCAATTTCATGTTTCCAATGTGCCTCCAATTTCGTATATCGAAGGAGACTTTCAACAATCAGCTTCTTCTAATTTCATATTATGAGGTACATAAATATAATATCAACCTCAATAATTCATGTAATGTCAAAACCAATAATCTGGATTCTATTAACGATCAGGAGGAAATTACGAAACGAATTCTCCCTCCTTTTAAATTTTTTTTTTTAAGTATATATATATATGTGGTACATAAGAATATGTGTAAAATAAAAACCCTAATTTGATTTGTTAATTTAGTCAAAATTGGAACTAACATAATTAGGGTTCTTAGATTCTATTCAATTATATATAAAAAAATATATTGAGAAACAACTATAATCTGCACCTATAACAACTCTAATACCGATTGAAATATATATATATATATACATATATATATATATATAGATCAAATTCATATACCTAGAATAAGAGAATTATCCATCTTGGGTATCTTGTTTATTGTAAAGAATTTGATAGAATACTACTTTCTTACTAATAAAAGATTAGGGTTAGAATTAAACTATTTAATGAGAGAGCAGCTTTATATCCTTATCAGATGAGAGCAAAGATCTCTCATTAAGTAACTAAGTAAGTAGCCTTACTCATTACGGGCTATCCACATAAAATATCGAATTATAATGTTTATAACAGTCAAGTAATAAAACAATACTACCAAAATGATATATATATATATTAATAATTTTAAAAAGATTATATTCTAAGTAATTGATTAATGCTAATCTACATAATAAAATAATTTAACATTACTTGCTAAAGATTGATCAAATAATCGATAATTATGGTTATTTTAGAGGGGAATCTAGGTGTTAGTAGTCCTTTTGTTAAGGTAGAAGAGTCAGGAAAGATAGAGCTGATACTGGATGCTGGCTAGTTAGAATAAAACATCTGATAATGTAGCCATAGTTGAGATAAAGGACGATTGGTTGTTACTTGTTTTTAATAGACGGATGGCTTTTGTGAGTACATTCCATATAAGTTAGATATAGATTAGTTTTCAGCTTGCGAGTTTGTGCATGTTGTTTTGTAAAAATAGGGAATAGTGAAAGATGAAAAGTGCTAATGTAGATGGAGTTTGGATCAAACTGCAAGTTTAATGGACATGAGTTGCGTCAGATGTGCAATATATCGAGATTGGCATGCATTTCTTTGTCTCTTGCTTTAATTGGTTTGTGCTAACTATTGACTACAATGAAATATGGTAACCTATGAATGAGTTTAGAGGAACTAGAAGCCTGAAAGGTCCGAAAGAGTACTAATATGCTTGTAGCTTGACTAATTTGGGGAAATGAAAATTAGAAAAGGAAAACAAAATCTCTATATTCAAGAATAAAGTAGTCTCACTACATATTGAAGTTATTTATTCTCTTAAGGAAACCTAATGTTAAACTAAATTCCAATTGATTTGCTAAGTACTACTAATATCAACTTATTGGAGATGAACACAATCTTCACCAAAGAATTCAAAAAAATTCTTGAGTGTTATTAAAAATAAGCGAATAGATTTCTTGCAACCATATTGAAGTTATTCATTCTCTTAAAGAAAACTAATGTTAAACTAATTTCCAAATAATTAGCTAAGTACTACCGATATCAAACTGCTATCAACTATTATCTAACTACTCATATCAAAGAAAAACTAAACTATCTACTATTTTTCCTAGTTATAATATTTTAGGACATAACATTTGCCCAACCATTTTTCAAAAACCTTATTCTCAAGGTTCTAGGAAAAACACATAAATAAAAAAATTACTAACTAATATGATTTAATAATATCAAAAATCCATTAGCAAGATCTTTCAAATATACTTCATCCTTCAAGATAAAGAGGATAATATTACCTTAGATACCTCGTGAGGTATTATTGAAACATTTGGTTATTCTTCTAGCATAAGATTCTCATGAATTGTAAAGTTTAACATTTCATTTATAATGTTTCTTTCCCTACAAATTTCATGTTCCTAATTAGTGTTAAATATCTTGATTGTCATAACTTTTTGTTCTCCTATTCAATCTGCCATAAGAACTTCTACCTGGGCCAATTTTGAAAAATGCCTTTTCTCTTGTATCCTAATATTAGGAATTTCCATGTCAAAATATTCTCAATCATTTTTCAATATTAAATTCTTATATTACATTCTCCACTTCTTTTGTATCATTGTAATATCTTACGGTTTAAGCTAGTAAGTTTTAGAATATGGCAAAAGTAGGGTAAAGTAACCTCATAAATTTTGATATTTCAAATGTGTTATGAATGTTGACAAAATTTTGTAGGCCTTTGTCTAAAAATATAGGACCAAGAGAAAATTTATTTTAACAGTACCAAATTGTAATATGAGATCTCAAAAAAAAAAAAAAAATTAATTTAAATTAAATTAAAAACAAAATGAAACACCTATGTGTAATCAGATTTCAAAAGTGAGTTGAAATGTAATTAATATTACTTATAAACTAAAGTTTATTAAATTAAATTTTAATTACTCAGAAAATGAAGAATTGAGAAAGTTGTATAATATAATATTTTACTAATTTTGTAATATATTACGGAACTCTATAAAACATGATAAAAATATACTCCGCAAGTGATATAAAATTGGACTAACATGAAATGATTATTCAAAATTCCAGCTGCATTTTGAATTCTTAATCGCGAAGGACTCCACGGAGCCAAATTGCTTTCATTTCGTGCTACCATGGCAAGCCATCATCATTATATATATAGTATCTCATCTGCGAATGGGAGATTCGCTCCAGGGAGTTCACGCTAAATAAAATGAGGAAAATATACTTTCCCCTACCGTAGGTTCAGGGAAATTTTTTAGAAGAATAATGGTAAATATCATACCTCACTTCTTTTACATGATTGACTTTATAAACGACAACGGGAGAATAACAAAAATTTCCAGCGCATGTGCTTAGCCTTTAACTCATCATTTTTCATCCTCGCGCTATGAATATAACATAGGTAAGTGGCTTTAATTTTCTTTTTATTTTATGAAAATCCATACAATAGATGTTGTATAAAATTGTGGTGACTATAGATAAAATACTACCATCCATGACTGTACACAAAATGTCTGACTTATGTCGATATCATATGCATCTGACGTAAATACAACAAATACCTATATATATGTATATATATTTATGTATTATGCATATAGGTATACTTGCTTTTTTTTTTTTTTGGGTATTATTTAAAAGCCACTTCAAAGTTTTGTTAGATGCTAATTAATTGATAAAAAACAAAATTTGATTCACTTGGAAGTGACATGATCAGCCTGGGCATACAATGGATAAATCTTTATACTTTTGTCTCCATGGAACATTTCCCTTAGCATACTAATGAATATAATATATAGGAATTATATAATTAAACCTGTGTAAGGATTGGTTTTGAATCGTAAATCAATTCGAAACTGGCATATTGAGCTATTGAAGCAACTGCAGCTCCCTTGAGTAAGTCTTAACTGATTGTTAGACCATCAAACTTTAAGGATTTAGATGGTTTAACCATAACAACCCACCAAATTGGTAAGTCACTGAATTAATAGACCAAACTGCCTTTGAAGCGGTGGTTTATCCCGACGGTTTAAGATTGAACCAATATAAAAAATTTAAAAAATATATATAAATAATATATACCATACTATATATATTATATAATACAAACAAATATATAGTATATATAATATATAATAATTAATATACTATATATATACTATACTATACATATATACTATATATTATACTATGTTTAATATGCTATAAATAATATACTATATATATATAATATAACATCACATATTCACATATAGACAATCTAAATGAATTATTTCAAGATAAAAAAAAATTGAACCGAAAATAAAAAATTTTATTTATGAGCAATAGCATAAAATTTTAGATTTAGTTGGAAAAAAAGATGAATGGTTCACAAATTATTTATAATAGTTAAAGAAAATTTGAAAAAAGAAATAAAAAGTCTTATGGTTCAATGGTCATTGAACCGGCTCTTAAATCACTAGTTCAAGTAAATTGACCTAAACTTGTCCCTTAAGGGCTAAGCTCAGTTTGCTCTTTTGGTTTAAGACCTGTTCCAGGTTGACTCGATTAGGTGAACAAGTCTATATATAACAATATGAACCTAAAAAGAAAAGAAAAGAAAAGAAAATTCCTGATGTTTGTTTGAGGGGTTCTTAGAAGGAAATTAAAATATATAATATAATAAAAATAAAATAAAATAAGCAAAATACCCCATTGGTAATAAGGAGGATAAGTAATTGCATAATGAATATAAATGTACTATTTTTGGAAGTTGCACATGAATCCATATGCTAAGTATAAGTGATACATAATTAAGTTTATAACAAGTGGTGAAATATGGAATAGACACCTATTAGCTAGATAAGATCTTATTGGAATGTATTGTCTCAAAGTTCTTGCTGGTAATCGTTTGAGCTTTGCACGTATAAGGTTTGCAAAACAACATACAGTGAGGGAACACCAAGAGGTTGTTCAATGTGGCTACTATAATATTTAAGTTACCAGTAGACTCTTGAGAATATATAGTATTTAAGGGTGATACACAGGCTTAATATGCAGAGTATAGAGAGAGCTTTACTACTAGGAGGTGACTTGGTATTTATGATGGAGTGGAGCTGGTAGTTGGAGATCAGTTGGTTGGAGAGATCTTTTCCTGTAAGTATAGGAAAGTGGAGTTGTTATGCCTGATGTATCCCACTTATTTAGGACGTGGCTGTTTTATCTTTATCTTATGCATTCTAGCCATTACAGGGCTTATTGAGCTTAGTCCGTACGGGCCAAAGGCTTAGGCCTATAAGGGTGAGCCTTAAGCCACAAGACGCGTCGAATACGGTTAGGCCTGAGAGGCCCATATCTAAAGTGCCATGTCAACACTTATCCCCCTACAGTCTTATTGTAGAGGCGAAGGCAAGGAAAAGGGATATTTGGCTACTCAAGTATGACTGATCCGATTCAAAGGAGTTTAACCTGGTGTGATGGGGTTGACATGGTAGGCACATAGGTACATTCTTGAAGCTGGCTGTGATGGAGGTGTCCAAAGCAAAGGATACCCGATTTGAAAATGTTTGAGGTGAAAAAGGTAGGAGTAGTCAACAATTGTTCCAGAGCCAAGTGTTGAAGACTTGAGCGAGGCTTAGGTTGGGATATCAAAATAAGACACCCTTGCAAGTCACTAGGCAGGCCCTTAAAGGCTTCAAACCGGTATGTTCGAGTAGTACTTGACAAGGACCGAGTAAACACAACAGTGTTATGTCTTTATCATGTTGACTTGGTGGAGTCAAATGGGCCCTGAAGAGACTTCTTGTCAAAGGAACTTTTTCAAAATATGATTTTTGCCTACCTGTATTTCATGCATTAAATACGACATAACAGGTGTTGTGTTGTAGCAGATTAAAGTGTAGCTACATGCATTTTGCCTTTTAAAGGTGACCATCCGATCAAACTACTTTCGATGTATCTGCTATGAAGCATTCTAAGGGATTTGTGCTTATACGGATCCCTATAACTACCTATACGGCTTCCCAGGTGATTTGCTTATAAATGGGAGGATCCAAAAGAGAAACTACCTTTCTGTAGTCTCTTTGTTTTGCCATTATCAGACTTAAAACTTTCTTTGAAACCTTTTAAACTTTCTCAAAGCTTTTCTTCCTTTTTCGAGTACTACAGCCATGTCAACCTACAAAGGTAAGACTGGCTCCTCTTCATCATTGCATCACTCCAGTTCAAAGTTTACAAGGAGTGATCCCCTTCAAGCACTGGAAGACGAGGTCTCGTCACTAGCATAGCTTGACAAGCCTACAAGGATGGTTGTGGAGGCACTAGACAAGGCTAGAATCATCAATGCCATCCCCAAGGATGTATATGCGTAAGTTCCCTTAACCCACACCCCTCCCCCTCCCCCGAGGATTTGTTCGATGCTCCTAAGACGGGCAAGAAGCTTAGCGATTGTGTGAGTAAAAGCAACCATTCTACCTCTAGTTAGATCATAAGTAAATTTCTTATGGAGGCAATCCCTAGGTGGCAGATTATGTTGTTAGGCAGGATGAATAAGTAGCCTTATTGTCAGGGAGGCATTTGATGGCATTCAAGAAGTGTCTGGAGTTCGAATAGCGCCTCCTCCAAGTCGCTTCAAGAAGGAGTTCTTCAACTACCATCGCTGCAGTCTGTCGCAAGTCCCTCCTAATGAGTAGAGGGTATTGAAGGCTTTTCAAGCGCTTTGCGAATACCTAGTGTTAAAGGCTACTCCCGAGCTCTTATATCACTTTTATATGTGGAAGAGTATCTGGGGGTGGCCTTTCCTCCACCCACGCCTAGGGAAGAAGCTGTTATGTGGCCTTGTAGATTCGGTCAAAGGCTGGCAGGACAAGTATGTGGTGGTTGAACTGCCTAAAGAGCTAGACTTCTAGACCAGATGGATTGGGATGGTTTGCATCGGAGGTAAGAAGGGGCTTGGTCCCAGCGATGCTGAGGCCGCCCAAGATATCCTAGCTTTTACGGCATTGAGATATGACTAGGAGATCAACGCTATGGAGACCGTGGAGAGGTATTTCTAGTTACTGATCTCCGAGCTCTTCCTCTGCATGAAAAAAGTTGTGGTAGAGAAATGGGTTGAAGGAGTAGGTATTTCTAGTACCCGATCAAGTTGTATTAGTGTTGAGGTGCTTCCTTCGGCACCTGTAGGATGGGAGGATTCCCTTAGCTATGTCGGTCATAGCGGTGTTTTGTGAATGGTATTTATAGTTTCTTTTGGTTGGTTCTTGTTTTTCTTTTCTAAATTTTGATTGGGTTTCTTGTAGGCAAAATTTAGCCTTAAAGATGCTTGTCCCTTTGTGGATGACCTAATGAGCTGACGCCAGGCATGAACTAAAGAAGACCCACCAATGGCAAAGGCAGTAAGGCCAAAGCCAAGGCTTAGAGAAATCGATAAGGTACAGTTGAGGTCTATTCCTTAGGGGATTCCCCTTAGCATCTAGGACGAGCCTGTGGATATAGAGCCCTTGGGTATAGCTTTGCCCAATCCTGCCTTTGCGCTCTCTATTATGCCCATTATTGTAGGCAATGAAGTTACCGAGACGGAGGGGCCCGATTTGCAATTGCTTTCCCCTTCAAGGGTGAGGGAGGAAGAGATTGAGCAAGAGGCCGCCCCTCTTCGAGCTATTGGTCAAAAGTGCATGGCTCCTGAGATTGTCGACGAGCTAGTTCCTGGAGTGAAGAAGCAAAGGCCCCTGGTGAGGGCACCTTTGAACAAGGGGACATGGAATGAGTGCCTTATGGTTCATCCCTATCAGAGTGTCGACGATATGGGGGATGCATTTTTTGAAGTCCTCAACAATTTTAGGTTGATGGGGGATAAGGTCGGACTCTTTCCAGGAAGCGTCGTAGACTTCTTAAGACAAGGTGCTCTTGAGGAAAGCCCCTGAGTTAGAAATGAAGAGGGTCTAAGGGAAGCTCCTTAGGTTGATGTGGGAGGTCCGTACTAATGATCTAAAGCTACGTCACTAGATGCTCAACTACCAAGCTTTGATGGGGTCTTACACCCTTAGCAATTGGGCAATCCTTGAAGGGCTTTCCTAGAAAGGTGGCGGCGATCCCATATAAATATCGGGCTACTTGAGTACGCTGATGTGACAGGTAAGTTTTCATTGTTCCTGTGTTGTCGTATTTTTATGTGTCAATTTTATTAACGATAGATTTCGTTTTCGATTTGTAGTATTAGAGCCAGGTGCAGCTTCAACTGAACAAGTCCGATGTCGCCTAGAAAGAGGTAAAGGGCTTTTAAGAGGTGTTGTATTGGCACGAGAAGTACCTGCTGGAGTCAGAGACTTCTGGTAAGAGGTAAAGCGCCTATGTTGCTCTATTGTGCAGGTGGCGGGGCTTAAGGTAAGGCTCAAGGATGCGAAGATAGAGAGGGATAAAGTCGAGAAGGTGGCCAAGAAGGCCGACGACCTAAAGACTCAATTGGAGAATGAGCAAAAGGCAAAGGCTCGTCTCTCCTAATGGCTGGATGAGGAGGGCGAAGCTGAGGCTTGACTTGGAAAAGAAAATGCCAAGCTAAAGGTGAGGCTGCAAATCGAGTTAGCAATGAAGGCATCTGAATGCAAGGGCGTTAAGGCTACTTTGCTGGAGCTAGTTAGTTTAAAGGTCGGTTTGGAGCAGTAGGTCGAGGAGCTGCGAGATAGGGTTTTATATATAGAAGAGATCGTTTCCAAAATAAAGAGTAGAGAGGTCCTCAGCGACACTATTGCTAAGAAGGCAGTTGCCGACAATAAGAAGACTGAGGAGTAGTTAGACGAACTGGAAGACCTGACCACTGACTTTGCCCGCTATACTCAAAGGGAGGTTCTCTCTCACTATCTAAACCTGGACTTGAGTTTCCTCAACTTTCTAGACTCATCAACCTTCAACAAGAAGAGGGAAGCCCTAGAATGAGAATGAGAGACGACTCAAGCGACCTTTGATGATGTAGGCACTCCCTTTGCTGTTGGGGTCAGACAGGTCACTTCTGCATCTCCTTCTGGCCTAGCAAGAGGTCGCCTTCAAAGTAGTTCCTGAAGGCCATCCATCCATGGGCTATCCTCCCATTGCTCGTGGTCTACACTCTTCAAGCACCGCTCCAAGTCAAGGCTTACCGCCTGAAGCATCAATAGATCAGCACCTTGAGCAAATAGGTGCCTTGGACCTTTCTGAATTACCAGAGTTAGCTGATTTGAGGAGCTAAGATGTGTAGTTCTCTCTCTGTTTTTTTTTTAATAACATGTAAGTCGGGCCGAGATGCCAACCTTCACTATGTAATTTAACAATCGATGAATGAATAGATGAATATTTTTGAAACATCTTCTCTTGTTTTGTGTCTAAATATATTTTCTTTCCTCTAAATAAGAGGAGTTTACCCTTGCTGAGGTTAACCGTTAGGGGACTATCTCTATCTAAGGGTGTTTCCCTTTGCTAAGATTGCTCGGGGGGTCAGGTTGGTGGCATTTCGACCTGCCCAATATAAGGGAGTTCTACTATGTAATGAGTGTTTCCTCTTGTCGAGGTTATCTTAATAAGGGTCAAGTTGACCTACCTAATGTAGGGGAGTTCCTTTATCTAAGGGGTGTTTCCCTTTACTGAGATTATCTTAGTGAGGGTCAGGTCGGTGGTGTTCCAACTTGCCTGATAGAGCGTCTATATGCATATTTGAAGGCTTAGATGGAAAATAAGAAAAAGGGAATGAAAGAGGTAGAAGTAGTCAATCAATTATCAAATAAGTTTTGATTTCATCATTCTGGAAAAATGTACATGACAAAATGCTAATCAAAATAAGCCAAATATTATCGGTGCTCCATGTGCACAGGATGAGCTTACCATCCAATCTTTCCAATTTATATAGTCCATTGCCTAATCTTTGCTTAACTCTAACTAGGTCTTGGGGACTAGCTTGTCTTGCCCTTCGCGTGAACCTGTGGCTTCTAGTTTTCAGCACATTAGGTCGCTAACCTTAAATTCCTTGTATCTAAACTTTTGATTGTAATATTGGGCAACCCAATGTTGGTCTTTAGTTACCCTAGCAAAAATAAGGTCTTTGATTTCCTTGATGGTATCAACACTCACTTGTAGCAGTAAGTCAGTAAGGGCAGCATCGAAACTTTAAGTCCGGATATTAGGGAGCTCAAGTTTGATGGGGAGGACTACTTCCGACCCGAAAGTAAGGCGGAAAGGGGTTTTGGCTATAGAAGTGTGGTGGGTGGTCCTGTATCCCCATAAGATGTTGGGCAGTTCATTGGCCTAAGTACCTTGAGATCGATCCATATGCTTCTTCAAGCTATGCAAAAGGACCTAATTTGTTGCCTCTACTTGTCCATTTGATTGGGAGTAGGCAACTAAGGTGAAGTGTGGGGTGATGTATTGCTTGGCGAAGAACTCCCTGAACTAGGGGTTATCGAGCAGTCGGTCGTTGTCTTTGATGAAGGCATAGGAGACCCTGAATCGAGAGAGAATATTATTTCTGATAAAGGATTCAATACTTTTCTCTGTGATTCTAACCACTGCTTCGGCCTCTACCCACTTCTTAAAGTAATCGATGGCGACAATTATGAATTGCCATCTACCTGAAGCTTTTGGGAAGGTATCGAGGATATCAATCCTTGATTGTGCGAACGACCATGGGCTCTTCAGGGGTTAGATGATTATGCCTGATATGTAAATTGATTGTGGCGTGCTTTTGACATTGCAAGCATTTCTGGGCTATGGCCTTTACGTCTTGCCTCATGGTAGACTAGTAATACTTGAACCGTAGAGCCTGTCAAGCCTAATTTTTTTTTCATTTTAACTTCATCTCGCATTTTTTTATTAATACTAAACCCTAACTTATTTAGTATTAATCTTCGATTAAAGAAATTAGGAAATTCCGGTTCTTTTATTAAAAAAAAAAAATTGAAGCCGCCATTCGACCGGAGTCGGGAAAAGGAAAAGAAATTGTAACTGATTGGGTAGATTGATTACGATTTGGTTACTAATATTTGATTTCAATTTGAATGAAAAACCAAAAGGTTCTGAATTCGGGGGGTTTACCTATTAAACTCAAATGGGTACTACTATCTATATTTTGAAATTAGGTTTATTCTTCTAAATTATCATTTTTTAAATGCTTTTAAGAAAAAAAAAAGAAGAAAAAAACCTTAAGTTTCTAAAAATTTTAACATCACCTTGAAGGTGTCTATGTACCTGTTAGTCGAGATTAGATGACCATAGTTCTTTCTGAAAACTTTAGTATGTTGGTTAATTTTAATTTTAAAAATTGATCGTATTTCTATTTTAATTAATTTGGTTCATTCAAAGAAAAATACCTAAAGAGCCCTAATCCTTAAGGGTTTTTGTTTTATAAAGAAATTCTACAAAATCCTTTTTTTAAAAAAATTGTTATTATTATTATTGATTTTTACTTCAAAAATGAATTTTCTAAGTGAGGAAGTCTTAAAAATATGATGTTAAAGAACACCTAAGCTAAAAACAAGACAAAATAGTGTTCTATATGAGAAAACCCTAAAAAAGACTAATCTTAACAAAAAATCCCTAAACTAAAATGCATACATATATATATGTATATTTATTAAACAACTATCCACCTAAATAAAATATTCCATATGATATATAAACTAATACTAAAACTCTTAAACTAACGTATTCATATATCATATATTATGTTAACTAATAAACAATAACTAATAATATAATAACAATAAAATAATTAAAAAAAAATCTCTAGAATTGAACTTGATTGCTCTGTGGAGGAATTGCCTACTATTGCTATGGACGTTGGTTCAGTCGTTGATCGTATGGCTTAGATAGAACTCGGCATTGAAGTAGCAACATGGACGGAGCAGCAGTAGGTGTCGCGTATTACTGTTTATGTAGCAACGTGGATGGAGAGTTGCAGTTGTGGAATTTAGTTCAGTCACTGATCGTGTGGTGATTGAAATTCTGGTTGGTGCATGTCTGCTATTGCTTGCTATGGACATTGTGGTTGTGCAAGGATGGAGTAATGTGTGTGGGCTGGATTGGGATCGTGCACCACTACCGTTGCGTGCTGCTCAGTGAAATAACAGTGGAAGGGTATGCTGCTGTTGCGTGGGTGTAGTGCTTATGTATTATGCAGTAGAGTCCAAGATGTGGAGTTACTTCAGCATGCGGTTAGGACAGCAGCATTGAGCAGTATATGTAGGAGCTCTATTGATGAAGTGCAACAGAGACGGCATAGTGGTGTGAGGATGGAAGAGTAGCCACTATACGTGGAACGTGTGTTATCGTGTGACTGTGTTCGACTATGGAGATGAGTGATCAATAGTAAACTTTCGTTCAGTTGTATGTAAACTTGAGCGTTAGCAGTAGTAGATGCGTGAGCATGTTTCAAAGGATGGTATGTGCTAATCAGTCATTGAGTATCGTGCCGTAGACATTGTTATTGCAGTAATCGGAGCTTAATTCAGTCACTACTCAACATGGGTGAAGGGAATTGGTTGTTAAGTCAATGGCTGATCGTGTATGGTGCAATTCAACGATGGGGCATACATGGATGAAGCGACTGCTCGGACGTGCAATCAGGTCATGGGTATGTGAGTGTTTGGTCAATAGTTGTGGATGGAAATCTAGGCATTAGGTTTGGTCGCTAGGCAGTGGCGGATTCCGAAGGGTGCTATGTTGAAAGCTAAAAATTGTGTTTGTATTGTGCCTTCGGATGATCATCTGATGAGCTATTGAATTTTTTCTAAGAGATTGTATGTAATTGTCTTCCTTTTTTATGCCGCGCATTTTGTATTTATAGAGCTTGAAACAAATCATATCAAATCGTATCTTTTGTATCTACATAAATCTGATTTGATAAAAATCAAATCATTCATATCCATTTAAATAAAATTTAATAAAAATTAAACTAGATTTAAATCTTTATAACGATTCAAATCCGATTTAATAAAAATCAAATTTGAATTTTGTATAGTCAACCTATTTTTGCAAAATGAAAAAAAGCAAAAACAAGCAGCACATAATTTCCTAGTGAGATTCAAACCCGTAACCCCAAGCTATTCCAATATCAATAATTCAATACTTATTCGTTAGGCTGTTGGCTTGTATCTTAACATTTATTATAATTAAACTATATTTAAACAATATGACTCTCTAAAATAATTATTTGAACTGACCTAAAACTAAAACTATTGCCCTAAAACACTTTCTAAAAATTCTTAATAACTTTAATTTTTTTTGTATTTTTTTGGTATTTTTATCATTTTTCAATTTTTCATTATTTTTTTATTTTAGAATTAGGACCCTATTAAACAAAACTTAGAACTATGGGGGGCAAAAATTAGATATCTATAGTACTAGTAGGTAGACGGCTTGAGACTGAATGTCATTGTTGCATACTTTGGCATGCAGCTCTTTCATGATACGTAACCTTTCCCTTTCTCGGAGACATTGGAGTAGGGGACAGCTAACTTCCCTGCGATACAGGACATCGTCTTGTGCTGTAGTACCAGAGCTTCTTTGCCTCCTTCCTATCTTCCAGAAGTGTATCTTGCTCCAAAAAACTCCGGATAGGTTCCATCCTGCTCAGCTTTAATGTTGTTGCAGTTAGTTCCAAAATTTCAGCCGAACCAGGAGTTATGCTTTTTTCGGGTAAGTACTTTATGAAGATCTTGCTATCTTTCAGCTCGAGCCTTTATATGCCAATGGAGGTAAGCTTTGATAGCCAGTTTGTCATAGAATTTTCCAGTTGAGGTATTTTCTTGATGTCCCATGAAGGGAACTCTGCTAAGAGGCTCTTCACTTTCTCAAGATACCTCGCCATATTATTGTCTCTGGCCTCATATTCGCCTCAAACTTATTGGACGACAAACATGGAGTTCGAGAAGATTTGCAACTACTGGGCACCGATCTCCTTGGCTAGCTTGAGATTGGCGATAAGCGCCTCATATTCAGACTTGTTGTTGCTAAAATCAAATCCAAATTTAAGGGCGTAGCAAATGGTGACCTTATGCAAGTGCATTAGAACAAGACCTGCACCTTTACCCCCCCAAGGTGGATGATCCATCAACGTGAAGAGTCTATACCGACTTGTGATTGCCTAGTTGTGTTTCCTTTTCTCCTGTATATTCTACCATGTAGTCAACCAGCACCTGTACCTTATAGGTAGTTCGTGGTTAGTACTGATTCCATACACGCTCAACGAACTTCCTTGAGCGATGGTGTACTTGGGAGTGCCGGTCACTTATGGCCAGGTACAAGAACAGGTCCTCCCCTTGGACAAGCTTAGAAAGGATCAATAGATGAGCAAGGAAGTTCAAGAGTTACTGAAAAGCGGTGGTGCACTCGAGAGATTATTTAAAACCCTTGGGATTTTTGAGGATTTTAAAAAACTCTGTACATCTATTAGTACTCTTCAAGATAAATTTACTCAGAGCAGTTACCGTACTAGTGAGCTTATGTACGTCTCTTACTGAGTTTAGAGGCTTTATTCCCCTAATGGCTGTGATCTTCTTGAGGTTGACCTCAATACCTCTCTATGTGACCAAAGATCCAAGGAAATTACCAAAGCCGACTTTGAAGACACACTTCTGGGGGTTCAGCTTCATGTCGTATGTATGCATTTGGTCGAAGGCTTCGTAGAGATCCTTGACATGGTCGACCAGCTTCTGGCTCTTACACCTTCATATTATGCTCGATCTAGGCTTAAAGAGGCCTCAATGTTTTTTAGCTTGAATAGCATCACAATATAGTAATATATACCATAATCGGTGATGAAGGAGGTATGGATTTCATCCTTTAGGTTCATTTTAATCTAGTTATACCCTAAAAAGGCGTTCATAAAGCTGAGCAGGGCGTGTCTTGACTTAGAATTGACAAGCTGCTTAATTCTAAGGAGAAGGAAACAATCTTTAGGGTAGACTTTGTTGAGGTTGGTATAATCGACATACATATACTACTTCCTGATCTTCTTCTTAACCAAAACTACGTACGCTAGCCACGTTGGCTAATTTTCTCCCTTACGAAGCTAGCTTTAAGTAGCTTCTACACTTCTTCCTTGATTGCGACTTGCCATTCTGGAGCAAAATGCCTCTTTTTCTGTTTGACAAGCCACGCTATGGTGTCGATGTTGAGGCTATGAGTCACTAAGTTGGGGGAAATTTTAGGCAAGTTCAATGCTGACCGAGTGAACCTATCTAAGCTTGCCAGTAGGAGGGCAATAATTTCGTCCTTTACTTCGACTGAAGTCTCAACTTCGACTTTTATGGTTTGCTTAAGTGAGGTTTCGATTTGGATGTCTTTAGTTTTTTCTGTGGACTTGCCCCTCTTAGCCAGCCTCTCCTATGGTCTTGTTTCTAGGGCAAAGACGCCATTGCCTTCGGTCGCCCTGACATATAGCTCTCATGAGAACATCTAATCATATCTACATACTCTTACCCAGTTAGGGTTGGGAATTTGGATGTGATTACCCTAAACGCGTTAAGGCTTAGTCTTCCCAAGAGCGCATTGTAGGGGGAGGGGCAGTCAATCATGATGAACTTTATGGGTCATTGTACCATTTGGTCGTCATCGCCAAGTTCCATATCTAATGTAATGATACCTTTGGCTCGAACCGTACTTTCATTGAAGCTAATCAAATTATGGTGGTATGACTTCATTTTTGTTGGCAGCTTCCTCTTCATCCTCTCGTACATATGAAGGAAGAGTATGTTGATGGAGCTATTAGTGTCTACCGTAATCTTTAGGTCTTTAAATTTTAAGATCCTTGCTGTTATAACCAGGCGTCTTAATGGGGTGTATCAACCCCTTGAAGGTCTTCATCAGAGAAGGAGATGAAAGTGTTTAACTTCTGTCTCTTCTCTCTTATAGCCAGTACCTTTGATGGGGCATTAACCAAGCTACTGGTGCTCGGTCGGCTCCCTTATGATCACATTAATGACTCTATTGGGGGTACAATCATTGTAGTGGTTGTTATTTTGCTCTACATAGGCATCTTCAGTCCATCGCTTCTAAGGTACCTTATCTTTATCATCATTTGAACGGTCGTTATTCTTCCGATGGGCTACATATTCATTGAAGAAGCCGTACTGTATGCCTTACTAGATGGCATTCTTCAACTGGAAGCACTCTTCGGTGGTGTGACCGTGATAGGATTTAAGGTACCAATCCCACTAAATGTTGAAGTTGAACTCGTCCACTACTCTCGTGGATATCTCATTTGATCACTCATTTTTGTTTATGTTATTTAGATGTCTTATTTCTTGTATTTTTCCTAAATTACCCTTATGTTTATTTTGTATTTATAGGAATGCCACTAGAGCATTCTTTTAGTCATTTTATTTACAAGTTTACCATTGTATATAAATAGAGCACATGTATAGGGTTTTAATAGACTTGAAAATTAATGAAAATCCCTTAAGAATTTTCTTTTGGAAAGCTCCCCTTTACCCTCTCTTATGAATTCCTTTAGCAAAAATTATGGTGAGCAACCTTATCACTTGGATCGGTACATCACATCCGACAAGTCTTAGACCATGTTTAATCTTGTTGGTGTGTCATATCTAGCTTGATAGCTCATAGATTTGTTAAAACCCCTATTTTATTTTCTTGTTTTTGTTCGTTATGGTGCCTCTCCATGTGTTCGACCTTAGAAATGCATCAGGTTGTAGTCTTCACAGAACTGACAATATTTGTTAGAGTTTCGATGCGAATAATTTTTCTTTGTCCTACTTTCCATTGGACCTTTCTTGATCTGTGTTGCACTTGGCGCAAATGTTATCTTCCTGGTCAATGTACTTTTGGGCTTTGTTCCAGAAGTCGATTAGGGTCTTTGACTTGCGCTTCACAAGCAATTGAAAAAAAATCTCCCAATAGTTGTATGCCAAGCTGGGTCACATGAACAATGACCCTTTCATCCAACCGAGGGATCTCGATGACGGCATTATTGAACTGGGCTACGTAATCTCACAGGGACTCACCTTCTCACTGCCTTATTAGGTACAAGGACGGTGTATCCTTAGACTGGAGCTTGCTAGTCCTGAAATGGAGGCTGAACATCCACCCTTGTTCATCGAAGGAACTAATGGAATTGTCAAGGAGGTGGTTAAACTACATCCAAGCTACCTTCCTTAGAGTGCCTGGGAAGTCCTTACAAATTATAGCATCCCACGACTGTAAAGATTCATGAGGGTACGAAAGAGGAGAAGATGGTTGTCAGGGTCGCTTATGCCATCATACCGGTCCAGTGATGGAAGTTTACCGTTAAGGGGCAGCCCAGTGTCACCAGCAGCTTTACTCCCCTATTGCTTGAAGAGCTACCTTACCATGGCATGGAACTTGTTCAGGTTGGCATTGTCTGTTGGGTGAGCTCCTTAGGCATTTGAATGAGCCTATATTCCCCATGAGTCAGCTTCTTATTTGTTGCCAGCCAGAGCTCAATCATGGGTAGTTATAGACCTTGTTGGCTACTGATGCAATGGCAAATCAAGTTGCTAATCCATACTATTCTGCTGTTGCTGTTGGATGTTGTTCGTATGGGCATCAAAACCTTCAAGGGGGTGAGTTTATGCATTGTGCCACTCCTTTTCGTTTAGGTGAGCACGGAGCACCTTGTTCTACACAACATACTCCTCAACTAGGTGTTCCATACACTCCTCCAAGACAGCCCTTGGGAGGGGCTAATTGCCTCCAAGTTGGTTGTTTGCTAACTGTTGATTTTCTTACTTATCACGTTAAGACATAATGTCCAAAGAATTGCTCGTGGAATATGTGTTTAACGTATTTGAGGTTTCAGGTGTAAGGATTCAGTTTCCTACAGACGGTGCCAAATGTCGTCTCAAAATTCTTGCTGGTAATCGTTGAGGCTCTACATGTATAGAGCTTGCAAAACAACACACAGTGAGGGGACACTGAGGGCTTGTTTGGCGTGGCCACTCCAATACTTAAGTTAGTAGTAGGCTCTTGAGAGTATAGTGTACTTAAGAGTGATACATAGGCTTAATATGTAAAGTGTAGAAAGAGCTTTACCGTTAGAAGGTGACTTAGTATTTATAATGGAGTAGAGTCGGCAGTTTTAAGTCAGTTGATGGAAAAGATCTTCTCCCGCAAGCGTAAGAAAGTGGAGTTGTTATGCCTGATGTGTCTTATGTATTCAGGACGTGACTGTTTCATTCTTATCTTATGTATTTTAACTGTTACAAGGCTTACTAGGCTTGGTTTATACGGGCTAAGAGCTTAGGTCCATAGGAGAAAGCCTTAGGCCACGAGACGTGTCGGATATGGTTAGGCTTGAGAGGTTTATATTCAAAGTACTCTATTAACAGAATGATTAGCGTAAGAAATTATCTAAAAAATAAACAAACTTCAAAGTGAAATATAAGTAAGAATATGTATGCGTACATAAACAAGTGTCTTTTATGTATTCCGTGGAACATGAGCTTACGAAGTTACGTGAAGAAATGTTGCAAAGTTTAGCGGAATATCGTAAGCTTAGACTACCAATACCCTTTTCCACTCCACCATCGAAACATCGAAAGTAAAAAAAAAAAAAAAAAAATTCAATAGGACTAACATGTGATACTCTATGTGAATTAACAATAACATATAAATATTTATAAAATTTTGGTATATGTTAGTGAAAGAACATATTTTTTAAAAAATTATTAATTATATTTTTTCTTATCAAAATTTTATAAATAATTACATGTTACGTATCGATCCATATGGTCTGTTAGTACCATTAAATCCCATCATTGGAGAAAGCATCAAACCTTGTTCCTAAAATTCTTAAAGTAAAGATTAATTGACCCATACTTTAACGTGTAGCAATTTTTGTAGATTCAATTCATGATGATTACTAGCCATCAAATAAATAAGATGTAGAAGAACTTAATTACTATTAGGGATTCGTTTGCAATATTATCAGTCTTTTGCTTTCATCAAAATTGATATTTTACTGAATAAAGTTGCTGACCAGATTTGTTATTATTAGGGTACTTCAAACCGAAAACTTTATCATTCTAGATAACATGTTGCTAGTATGGATATGTGTAGATTTCCATTCCGAATGTTTATAGTAAATCAAAGCCCAAATATAATCTCTTGCAAATTTTGAATGGAAAATCTATGTCTTCCCTTGAGGATCAGAACGAAAGGGGGAGCTTTTCCAGATGAAAACCGAAGTTTAAGCTCATATTCATTTTATTACATTTTCTTTTAGGAACCCAACAGCATAAGTAATTCGTACAACTTATAACGTTTACGAAAATATTACCTGAATATCGAGCGTGACTGTAAAAGAATGGAATCGACGTTTCATTACGATCGAAACTATGTAACTTAAATAATATTTGATTAACTGCATTGAAAACTGCTTAAAATACTTACTTTTATAATATAATCTATAAGTACATAGTGTAATTTTAATATATATATATATATATATATATATATGCCTTATGTCATCTTACAAATATATATAAAGTACGAGTACTTGATTATAGGAAGCCTTTGATTATATGACAGATAGGTACTTTATAATCATCTTTTAGTCTTTTACATATACATATATAATTTTACAATATATGCAATAAATGTAAGATATTTTTATGTACATCTATACGAATAGTTGACTATATTAACTTTCTATAGTACTATTCTATGTTATTAATAACGTATATCTATGCATGCTAAACGAATTACGGGCAGAGTAATTTAGTGAATATAGTTAACATTCGGTGACGACTTAGATTGTAAACTAAACCAATTAAATAGACTCTAATAATTCCGTGGCTTTATGAATCATAAAACTTCACTATTTTATGTAGGAATTTAATACAAAGAAAATTACAACATGGTTGACCTTTTCGAGTGAGCAAGGTTTTAGATAAGTGAGAATTTTGGAAACTAGAGTATATGCTTGTCTATGATTACAATTAATTGATTGTGCGTATGCTATGCCTATGATTGGATACTAAAGTGTTGGTTAGTAGTTGAGCTTGCTATGTTGTAGAATTGACTCTGCTTGAATGTTTGCGAATTGATTGATTACCATTAACTAGATTAATATAAATACAAACTAAAACTTTAAAATGACAAGTATTGTAGCTCATTGGAGAACTGTTAGGATTCTTTGACCAAATTCGGACTATTTCGAAAAGGTGTAGCATGTTTGCATTATTCCCACTCTTAGTCAAATTAAGTGATGGAAAATCAAGTTGCTACGAGGTTGGAAATATTGAATCAAAGGTGGTCGCGAGCGGAGTAATGTTTCCATTACATAAGTATAGGTTTGCCTACGAGGGAATCATGGCCTTTAAGTTGGTATTTTGACCTTCATGTGTGAACTTCTCAACCTGAGTTGGTGTAATTTCTTCATCCTCATGACAAACTAGATATCATTGTGTGGATGACATTTTTTTGTTACATTACATGAAATAATTAATTGAAGAACCTTATTGATTCGTTCAACTTATGTATACTTTTTATTTTCTACCCCTTATTGAGCCTATGATTCTTTAATTTATCTCTTTATAGTTTTTTTTCTAGCTTAATGAAGCTAAAGTATTGGATGGGCTATGATCTTGAGTGCATGAGAGTTTCTGCAAACCCATAGAAAGAACCTATGCTATAATGTAAATATAGATTATTATGGAAGAAGCTAACTTTAAAAGTACTTTTGCTATTCATTTAACTATTTGGTTAAGGATTACAATTCTCTACAATCCTGAAGGTTTGTATGAGAAAAAAAATTCCCATAATATTTTTATAAATGCCTTTGTTTATATTTTATTGTTTACAAAAATAAAATAGGTTTTGAATTCAGTTAGAGCCTTTGTGATTAAAGCAAATAGAACAAGTGTCGCATCTTGAACTAGGTAACTTATAGGGTGGATAACATTGGCCCTTGAATTTGAGGCGTAACTATCATTCTTTACAATAAGTTGAATGTTTATTGAAATTTTCTACACACATAGCTTATATAATTGGTGTGGTATCATTTTCTTTTTGGTTCATTATGCACTCTTCTTCCATACATTTGACAATTGCTTCTTGTACACACTAATAACTTTCTTTCAACAACTTTTTTCCTTCTCAAACTTCCTTTATATCTTATCATAATTCATTAATTTCCTCTTATATTTCCTTTATACATTATAACATCCGTGTTAATGATATTTCCACCTATTTTGTCAACATGAGCACCATTAATATACTCATAGCTTAGTTAATTTGGAAAAATGAAAATTTGGTAAAGAAAATATCGAAATCCTTCCATTGAGAAGTCTCTTAATTTCTCTATTTGAAATGAGGACAATCTCCAAAAAAAAAAAAAAAAAAATTGAAGAATTCAAATAACTTTTTGAGTTTTTTTTTTTTGAAAATGAATGAATAAATTTCCCATAACCATATAGAAGTTATTTATACTCTCAAATAAAATCTACTATGAAACTAATATTTAATTAATTAGCTAACTACTACTAATATCTAACTATTCATTTTAAAAGAAACTAAACTAACTAATATCTAACTTAATGTGTCTCGAGATCCTAGGCACAACACACACAAAGAAGCAACTCAACAAGGAAAGAAAAGGACTAGCAAGACCCAAAGCAACCACCAAATATGGCACATTAGCAATCTACTCTTGCTAAAGGAGTAAATAATAGTTAAGAAGACTAGAGAACAATGCTCTCAAAACAATAGTGTATTCGAAATTCAAAGATGATGACTGCATATTACAAATGTAGCCTATTTAGTTACAATTAAAAGTGGAAAAGACAAAAGGGTAAATACAAATAATATTCTTAAGATACATACAAAAGGGGCAAAATAAACAAACAGTATAAAAGAATGTCAGAGAATCATCATGTATTGTAGACATGTGTCACATGGTGATTCGAAGCCTTGACAAAGGTGGAGAAATGTATAGTCAATTGGCTTTTAGTAGAAATAGAAGCTTAAGTCTTTAGGAAGCTTAGTGCCAAGAAGGTCAGCTAGAAAATGGATAAAGGAGCTTGCAAGTTAGTTAGTTGACTTGATTTGGATTGAGTCCAATGGAAAAGTAGCTTGGTTTTATGTTGGGTTGGCTGAGCATTTAGGCATATTACACTAAGATTGGGTCATCCGATCTTTCCTAGCCTATTGTTCTTTCTACGGTTAAGTTAGGAACTATCTTAGCCTAAATCAAAGTCTTGTGCCAGTTGAAGCATAGTTAGTCTTAGATAGGATAAGAATTATTGTCCCATATAGGCTCTCGAGCTAGGAACCATCATATGAGACTTTATAGTCTTCTAGTTTAGCTTCGAGTGATGGGTCCTGAGATTATGATTCCTATCTTCTTCCCTAAGATCAAGAAGATTTGACCTCAAATTTATAGGGTTTTCATTTGCTGCCTCACTATTACGTCCTTTGATTTCTTCCTCTGGTTGATGGGGAATTATATTAGATTCATTAAAGGTCATGGAGATACCATATCCATCTAACAATTTAATCTGGTAGGCAATTTAATTAATCTTCTTTAGCACCTAGAATGGACCATCAATTCAAAGTGATAATTTTTTTCTTTTTGAGGTATGGAAATTTGTCCTTACTGTGATGGAATGATATTAGGTTGCCTAGATTAAATTTGATAACTTGTTGGCCTTAGCTACGAATCTCTTTATACCATTCATTAAACATAGCAATTTACTCAATCACTCAATGGTGTAACTTATGTATCTCTTGAGCTCGGTTGACTATGGACAAGCTTTCTTTAAATGCTATTAGGGTCTTGACTTAGTTTACTGGAATGGTCAGGTTCAAGTTTATATGACCTTAATGGGTGTCTTCTCTATAGTGTTGTAGACAATTTGGTTATATGCAAACTTTACTGTTGGTAAGCATAAATTCTAATACCTAAGTTCTTTCCTATAACAACTCAGAGCAATGTGATAAGGGTTATATTGACTAACTTGGTCTATCTTTTAATCTGGGGGTGTTTATTAAATTTGAACACAAGATTTGTACTAAGTCTCTTCCATAATGTATTCTAGAAGTAACTTAAGAACTTTATATCCCAGTCTAAAACAATGGATCTCCATACTCTATACAGTTAGATTAGTTCATGCAAAAATAGATTAGCGATATGTAAAGCATCAATAGTTTAGTGGCATGGTGTAAAGTGTACCATTTTGCTGAAGCAATCTACAATCATAAGGATTTAATCCTATCCTTAGGACAACTTAGGCAACCGTAGACAAAGTCTATGTTAAGATCGGCCCAACGTGAGATCGGAGTGTGTAAGGGCATATACTCTCCATAAGGCTCTCTTATTCCTTTCACCCTTTTATAGGTGTCATAGCTACCAATCACCTTATAGACATCCTATGCCATCCCTGAATAGTAGAAATTCTCTTTAAGGAGCTTAGCAATCTTTCTCTCCGAAGTGTCTAAGTAAGCCTCCAATATGAGCTTTTTGAGATAAAAGCTCTTTAGTGAAACAGCTCATTATACATAGTTGCTAGCCTCTTTATAAGTATCCATCCTTCATATAGTACCCCCCATTAGTTAGTTCATCTTTGCACTTTGTCAAGCCTAAAGTTTGGTTTTATGTTTTTCTTGATTAGGTTCAAGTGAAACCTTATTCTTATTTAATTTAAACCTTCAAAATAAATTAAGAAAAGTGGTTCTTTAGTTTTTGAAAATTGGAGTTACCACCTGATGAGATTGGGGAAAAAAAAAGTAAATTAGAACCAATTAGGTAAATTAATCCTAATTTAGAAACCAACCTGTACTTGGAAAGTCTTTTTGGAAGGAGCTTGAAAGAAACCAAAGATAACCAGATTTGGAGATTAATCTATTAAAACCCGAAGATTGCTACATTTAAATACTAGATTGGGCCTTAACTTTTAAAATACCCCTGAAACTTAAAGACAATAGTTTTTTTAATTTTTATTATTTTTAATTTTTGTTTTTTTTCCACTTTTTTATTTTATAAAAGTTTTTGTTTTCAAAGAAAAGAAAAGGGAAAATAAAAATTTTATATTTTTATAGTCGCTTGCAAGTGCCCATGTATTTGCTACTTGGAATTAGACTGTCATAGTTCATTTTTTTTTTTTTTTGTGAAACTTTAGTGGTTTAGTTAATTTTGAATTTTAAAAGGATGCCATGTTTACATTATCAATGGATTTATTTTATTTTTGAAAATTTTAAGAGAAGATAATAATTTTGTTTGTGTTGACTCTTTTATTTATTTTTTAAAAAAATCCTAATTGATTCTAAATTTTCAAGAAATAAAATAGAAGATTAATAGAATTTTTCCTTTTGAAAAATTTTTCAAAGTGATAAATTTTTTTTGGATAAACTAAGAAAAACATTTTTTCTTAAGGAACATAGTTTTTCATATCTATTCAAGAGAAAAGAAAAAGAAAATTATTCCTTTTTATAAGAAGAAATTCCACAGAAAATGATTCAATAATTTAGGGAAATTTTTTTTAAGAACCTTACTTTTAGAAATGAATTGAGAAAAAAAAAATTGTTGTTAAACCTAATGATTTATAAGAAAACATTTATTTTTTATCAAATTTTATTTTAATGGGTCTTAATGGTCCTAAGGGCAATGTCTACTCTACAACATCTTGAGACTACATAATATCCCTAACCTATTTTTTATTTTTATTATTTCCTTATCCTCTTTATTATTATTATTATTATTAATTTATTTATTTATTTTCAAGTGCAAGCCCTTTTTAGCCCTAGGAGGTGGTTACCTCATAACATTTGTAAACTATACAATTGCCTCTATCTTAAGAGGATTTTTTTTTTTTTTTTGGTTTTTACGAAACAATAAGTAAAGAAGAAAAATAAAGGATAAGAGACAAAAGCAAACTTGGGTCATATCAAGTCAATATGTGGGTTTAGAGTGAATCTAGGTCAATTAGTGGGTCTTAAACTAAGTCAAGTTAAGGAAGAGGAAGAAGGTCGTAGCAAAGGATGCTTTCGAGCAATTCAATGGCCAAAACAAGCCAGTGAAGGTAATATTATTGGATTTTTAAGGTCGAAAAAGCTAGTGGTGTCAACACCTTAGACTAAAATGGTAGTATGAGTGGTGCTCCATGGTGGCCAGTTTAAGTTACAAAGAGAAAGTGATGGTAAAGCTCAATTGAAGATCATCTAAAGAAAATGAAGGGTGCTTTCTAGGGTTTTTGAGCATTGTGCACCAAAAACACAAAAATTAGAGCTTTTTTAAGATAGAGAAAGGACTTTAGGTTAGAAAAAGAAAGCTTAGATTGAAGCCAACGAAAATAGTTTCGAGTGAAAGTGGATGATGAAATGAAAAGTAGGTGACCCTATTTGAAAGAGCTTGAGATGAACTCGGAAAGGCCATTAATGTCGATTAAATGCATGGTTATCAAGCTTTAATGCTTAAATATTCCTTTTTTTTAATGAAAATAATTGAGATTTGATTGAGAATTGGATGCATGAAAAACTTAGAATTTCTCATTTAAGCAATTGAAGCTTCGATTCTTTCTTAAGAAGTTTGGATTTGCAAGATGGAAAAATCACGTTTTGTGATTTTTTTGGAATTTTCGAGCCTAATTTGATCCCCTTAACATGTAAATTTAGACAAAATATTAGTCTAGATTAAAAGTATGCCATGTGCTCTATTGAACATAGGAGTGTAAATAAGACGAGCCTACTTGCAAGCTACTTGAGTTAGTTTAGGCAGAGTCAAGTCAATCTCGAGCTTTATAAAGCTTGACTCAATAAGGTTGTGAGTATAATTGAACTAATGTCAAGTTTAAATAGTAGTGGAGTTCAAGTTGAGTTTAAATAATATCATTAATTTATACACCTCAACAACTAGCCTAAAATGAGGGGCATAAGTTTATTGCTCGATAATGAGGGAGAAACCAAAAAAACTTATCTATAGAGTGGTAGAGCTTAATGTCAAGAAAGAGCATATGCCACCATGTTAGCACTTCCCTTCTTATGCTTAATTACATTGGAAAATCCTTCTATAAATTCAAGCTTCTTAGCTTGCTTCCTTAAGAGTTTATTCTGACCTTAAAGGTGTTACCATATGGACATAGCTTGGAATAAGGTGAGCTCTTTCTCATATAGAGAGTTGTTTAGGGCAACACTACTTTATTTCTCATTGCAATAAGCTACAAGTTGATGCTTTTGCTTCAATACGATGCCAATATTGATGCTTAAAGCATCATACTCTAGCTTGAAGGGCTTCTCAAAGTCAAACAATGCTAGTATAGGGGATAAGGTCAATTTTTCTTTAATTTCTTTAAAGCTATTCTCAACTCACTCGCTCTCACTCTACTAGAATCCATCTTCCTTCTTCATCATCTCAATTAAGGGGGTTGCTATTGTGCTGAAGTTCCAAATGAACTACTTATAAAATGAGGCAAATCCATGGAAACTTCTTACCTTAATAACATTCTTAAGAGTTAGCCACTCTAAGACAGCTCCTATCTTCTCCTCATCAACTTATATTTTGTCTCTAGGTACAATAATCTCATAAAGATGACTTTGTGCTAGTGGAATGTGCACTTTTTCAAGTTTCTAAATAGCTTCTCAACACAAAGTATGCTAAAAACAACTTAGGGATGTTTGACACGGCCAGCCAAGTCAGGGCTATACACTAGAATATAATCAAAATGCATAACCATATACTTTCCAATCAAAGGTCTTATTTTGTGGTTCATGAGTCTTATGAACATGCTTGGCGCACTCGTCAAGCTAAAAGGCATGAATAGCCACCTATAGAGGCATGCCTTGTCTTAAAGTCAATCTTCCATTCATCTCCTAACCTCATGCAGATTTGATGGTAGTTACTCATAAGGTTAATCCTTAAAAACATACAAGTGCCATGGAGCTTATCTTAGATGTTATTGAGACTCAATATAGGATATTGGTATTTGACAATTATTCAGTTTATGGCTTAACTATCAATGCACATACACCATGAACTATCCTTCTTAGGCATGACTACGGAAAACGCAGCACATGGGCTCATACTCTCTGTCGTATAACCGTACTCAATTAGCTCAGCTATATGTTTCTTCAACTTAACAACCTGCTTTGGGTTCATTTTATTCGTAGGTCAGTTCAATGGGGTAGTACCAGGATGGAGAATTATGTAATGTTCAATACCTTAAACCGAAGGTAGTCCTTTAGGAAGTTTTTCAAGAAACAAGTTGAAGAATTCATCTATCAACTTCGTAACTCCTTATGGCATAGATTCCAAGCCTCATAGTTCTAAAAATCTCTAGATCAATAAAAACATCAAATTAACAACCTTATCTACCTTCCTCAACTCACTACGGGATAGAATCAATACCTCATGGTAACTCATGTGAGTTGATTGCATGTCTCATTAACATGACTAGTAGTAATGGTTGTAATATAATTTTTCTCCCGTCCTTAGTGAATGCATAAGTGTTATTTTAACACCGTGTATGACATGTCAATTAAACAATCAGGATCTCCCCAACATCAGGTGGGAAGTACCAATAGGGACCACATTACAGTTCACCTCATCTCTATATTGGTTGCCATCGAAGAACAATACTTTCACTTTCTTAATCACTTGCAAAGGCACCCTTCTCATGAAGCCAATGAAGCCTATAAGGTCGAAGGTGCTTAAAGGTTGATGAACCTAACATTTGTACTAAGGATTGTGCAACATCATTGGTGTAGCTTCCTCCATCGACAATGATAGTGCATAATTAACCTTTAATATTGCACTTAGCATGGAAGAGTTTCCCACGTTGTTCCTCACCGAAGTTTGGCATGGCACTTAGCACCTTTCTGAAGAGTAAGCTCATGACTTTGTCTAGGTTGGCATAGAGGTAAGTTTCCTCTTCGATTTCCACTTTGGACTCCTTTTCACCCTTTACATCCTCTACTAATTCATCTTTATCCACACTATCTACTTCATCACTTTTTGTGATCATAACATATGGGTTAAGATATTGTGTGGCTATACGTCCATACCTAAGACACTTGAAATACTTAATTTCATTAGTCTTTCTATAAGAAGACCAATCCTCCTCAAATTTTATTTCAATAGGCTTGTCAACAAGTCAGCTCTTCAGGTTAACTCTTCCTTCAATAGGTTGAGAGATGGCTTCTTCCTCCCTCCTAAAGTTATCTCTTATCAACCTTCGATATTTAGGTTAAACGGCTTAGCTAGGTAGGTTAGGTTAGCCTAGACCAAGTTAGAACCATGTATGCCACCTTTGTTTTTCAACCCTTTGGGTAATCTTGATAACCTCTTATATGGCAAAGAACCTTTGCACTTCCACTATATTATGGATCTTATACTCAAGTCCAGAAATGAATCTTTAAGTATGGAGCTCAAGTTCATCTACATCAGCTTAGATTACTAGCATCTAAAACTCTAATATAACATCGATAGGTTAGCGACCTTATAGATAAGATTGAAGGATACACCGTCTTCGTGGTAACCTCTTCATCTCTTCCTAATTTCTCACATCTCATCGACTATCTCGTCTTCACGTAGCCACTAAGTTGTTCCACTACGTTGCTACGTATATAGAGAATTCCAAGGCTAATGGACCTTATTGTCCTCAATGTAATGATAGCAATCAAACTCTTTCTTAACTTTTTCCTCTCACTCTAGATACTTGTTTACATCTTTGTTCCTAGAGAACGTTGAGATTTAGACTTTAATGTTGTCAAGACTACGAAGAGCTCGAGTACTACACTTTTCAACTTCAAAATATTCTTCATCATCCATCCTCTCATCTTTCTCTTCAACATCATACAAATTAAGTCTTTGTCTAGTGGGCCTCCCTACTCCTTTAACTCAAAATTTCCATGTTAGGTGATTAGGCAGGTCTTCTTAAGCATTATCCCTATCTCATAGCACTTCATCTTAGATATCATCTTGAGAGCCCTTTTATTTCAACTAGTGTTCTGCATATTCAATAACAATCTTCCATCAAGTGGTAAGTTAATCAAGCTTATCATCTATAGACCCAGAGTTTGACTTTCCTACTGGCCTCGAATTGGAACCTTGCTCTCGTTATCGCTAACCATGGCTTCGATAGTAGAGTTAGCCATCCTTGATACCTATTACAACAACCTTCATGCTACAATGGAACTACTACTTCATTAGGTTAGAATTGCTCCTGCAAAAATGATACCAATCATAGGTAAACCTAGAACCGATTTGAAGATCACTATATATGATTAATTGTCAATACCCAATAACTTTAGTACCTTTACCATGGCTACACTAACTTCGACTAGTACTTTAATACTCCCAATAAACCTAATAAACACACACATAACAACAGAAACACAAACTCTGTTTCAGGTATTGAAAATAAGGGATAACTAAGCACATTCAACAACACTTCGAACTTCTAAACCCAACATGAGTTCAACATTGTTTACAACCTAGTAACCTCAAAACTACTACTCAAGACCTATACAACTTTAAGCAACTTCACATAGCAACAATAAAACACTTACTTCATATAAATAATTTCAATACACTATCCTCGAACTAAACCACACCCACTATAGTAGTCATTAAAGAACAAACAAGAGCCACTAACAATAAAGCATATAAACATAAACTTCATTGAATCTCATGTAGTCTTACATCGAAAACCATGATTTAACACCAACAAAGTTTACTAATCTTACAACACATGAGGCATACAAAGGATCAATTAAACAAGGAAACAAAATGACTAGGAAAACTCCAACATAACCACCAAATATGATACATTGATAATCCACTTGGTTTAATAGCCACTTAATATTATGCACAAGTGATTAAAAGGAGTACTTGCCACTACTCTTGCTTAAGGAGTAGAGAGTGAGGAAAATTAGAGAGGAATGCTCTCAAAATAGTCATGTATTCAAAATTCATGGATGATGATTGCATATTACAAATGTAGCCTTCCCATACCATGCCAAGTGATGTTACAATAAAAAATGGAAAAGGAAAAAGGATAAATACAAATATTACTCATATTAAAGGGGAAAAATAGATGAATAGTATAGAAGAATGTTAGAGAATCATCATATATTGGTGATTGGAAGCTTTGACAAAGGTGATGAAATGTATATTTGGTTTGCTTCTACGGAAATAGAAACTTAGGTCTTCAAGTTGCTTGATGTTAGGAAGGTCATCTTAGAAATGGATGGAGCTACTTGTAGGTCGAATTAGCTAACCTAATTTGAATTAGATTGGTGGGTATGTTACTTAGTTTTATGTTAGGTTGGTCAAGCATTTAGGTGGACTAAATTGAGATTGGTTCATCTAACCTTTCTTGGCTTATTGTACTTTTTAAGGTCAGGTTGAGAACCGTCCTGACCTAGATCAGACTATTGTACTCAAGTTGAATGAAGTGTAGTTAGCCTTAAACAAGATAAGAATCATTGTCCCCTATAGGCTCTCGAGCTAAGATCCATCATGTGAGAATTTGTAGTCCTTTAGCTTAATTTAGATGATGAAGCCGAGGACTTTGATTCCTATTATAACTACTCATGCTAAAAGAAATTAAATTGTCTATTTTTTTCTCTAATTCTAATGTTTTAGGTCACAACAAGTACTTGGTAAAGCGTTAGAGAGTCTGAAAGAAGTTTAAGCCTATAGTCTAAGAAGTACCTAGCGACATGTTATGTATGCTAGTGATATTAAGTGAAAATTATAGTTCATGCTAAGGATCATAATTGGACATAAGAGTTTTTCAGAGTAAATAGACAATGTTAGTTGTGTAGAGGGAGAAAGAGGACTCAATAAGTGCAATGCACTATAGCATTGAGGTAAGTGAGTTAGCAAAACTAGAGAGTAGCTTATTGTAGGAGAAGCTCAACTATATGTACATGTAGAGTTATGAAAATTTATGTTAGTTTTGAGATTTTTCATAGGTTTGTACCTAATGAGATTAAGATTTTAAAACATAGAGAGAGGTGAAAATATGAGCAAATGCTAAAATTGAAGTATGATATGATGAAATTCTAGTCGACTTGATAAGAAGGCAGTCTACAAGACTAGTAGCAATTGACCGCCTAATGGTCCTAGATGATTCGTGATAACTTTACAATCAAGATAATTGCATGGCATGGTAGAAGTAGCAAGCTTGTAGTAACATGGTTGTAGTGGTGCTTTTTTTTTTAACCTACGGATATCGATACTTTTATTTTAGGAAAATTACAAACACAATAATTTATATTCATTTTATGTGCTCTTAGATCTTCATCTTTGAAATTGAGTGCTTAAACTCTTAGTTTAAAAAAAAATGTTTAGGCCTATTTTGCCATTTTGCTATTAGATAAAATAATTAATTTTTACTAAATCACTCTTTTATTATTTTCTAAATGATTAATCAGTCATGTTGGGGATCAAAAATAATTTTTTGTAGTATTCAAGGTATAAATAGTTAATTTTAAAGATAAAATAACTAATGTATATAGAGGAAATATAAGAGAGTCTATTTTTAATTTAATATTTATTTTTTGCCAACAAAATATTGTTATGTTATAATCTGAAGTAAAAATGGGTTGTTGTTCCTTGAAATAAAGAAAGAGAAATAAAGGAAGTAGATAATTAAATATATCATTATTTTATCATTATGGGCTAAGTTATTCCTAAATAAAATTTTAATTCTCCATCTTTTTCATTCTTATATGGATCATAGAAGTAGATTTTCATTTCCAAAATAAATGGGACCTTTTAAATACGCATAGTTGTCATAACTTAGCCTTTACCAAAACAAATGAGGTGTGTACCTAGGCATAACCACAAGGAAATATCTACCAGCATTTATTTGCCATCGAAATATGGATTCTTGTGCAATAAGCTAATTTTTAACTCTTAAAACACACATACGTCAAGTTGTTGTTGTTACAAGCCAATCTGTCTACGTCTATTCATGCATAATCTAGTTAGTTTGACCTCCTTTGGAAGCTTTGCTAGCGTAAAACACCAAAGGCTTCATGATTACAAATGACTTTACCTATCCAATTTTCTTATCAACTTCGGTTGCCTCCCACTACCTACTTTTAGCTGCTTGATTTAACCTTAAACCATTTAGATACTTTCTACCTCTAAGAGAGAAAAAGTACCACTTCTTTTTCCCATACCTTACGAAGGAAAAAAGAATGAAAATTAGTATATTTGTTAGATTATATAATAGCAGAATGCACTCATTTGATGAAAAGAAAAAATAACTATTTTGATCATTCTTCTACTATCAAAATTAAATAGAGGAACCGATAATACCTTTTTTAAAAAAGAAGGATAAATATTATTATTATTTTATTTAACTAATGAATAATAAAAAAATGGTGCATAAAAAATCTTAAAACATTTTATATTTTTACAACAAAGTTCAACACTTCCAAAATTTTAATAATCAAGTCTTAAAATTCTGGTAATTTTTTAATACAATATTTAGACATAACTTCTATTTTTTATTTTAAATAAACAAACACAAACTAACACTTAAAGTTGAAATAGATATAATTTGTTTACGTGGACCTTTTTTTTTTTAAAAAAAAAAGCTTTACTCATGAGAAATATCATGTTTAGAGCACTTGAGGTAAAGAAGATTAAAATAAGGTGGAGTTTTAATACTTTAATACTAAAGCCAAAAATTGAAAGTTTTTAAACTCCATTGTAATAACATAAAATGTTTTAAACTATAAATACATTTATTCATGAAATGTGGAAAATAAATTTGTGCATCAAATAATCTAAAGATAACCCTATTTAAATGTAAGGATAGTATAATATGGTAAAGATAATAACCAAAGCAACAACTATGTGCTATTGTATTAGGTAAAAATCTTATTTATATATATACTAGTAGATGTACATTTGTATTGTGTATGCAAAAATAAAATAATAGTATATTTTATAATTTACATTATAGTAGATTATCTTAAATAGCAATACTTGATTTCCTTCCCTTTCTTTTTAGTTTAATACAAGCTTCAAAGAAAGGAAAGAAGAGGATGGAGAATTATTATTATTGTTTATTATGTATTTATCAATTGGTATTTTAAAAGTAAGTTTCATTGATTAAAAAGAACTTATAGGATATGGGTGGATGAAACAATAACTGAAATAAATGATACAATAATATGGGGTGCGAAACAATATTAGTTAAAATTAAAATATAAAATAATTAAAATACTAACTTTTTGATTCCATCTCCTTTAAAATTGTTAACAAGTGTATGAAGCTAATTAGTGAAAAAAGACTATTCATACTCTTGTAAAGATAATAAACGAGTCATTGTAGATTTCTTCATATTCATGAAAAAAACTCTAAAAGTCATCATGAATTCAAACTTTGAAGGGAGAGAAAATTGAAACAATGCCTTTATTTATTTAATTCCATAATACTTGTCAAGAAAGGAAAAGGGAAATAATACAGTAGTAGGGATTTGTGATATAGGGTTTTAGATTTCAACTATTAATGATACTGCTCTCTCTATATATGTGTATTTTTTAATTGAAAAGTTTATGGTGATTTGGATATTTCTAAAGATAGTATTGTTTAATAAATGTCTGATGATTGGATAATTTTGAGAAACATCTAAAACTTAAAGTCACAATACCAATTTTTTTTTAATTGAAAACATAAATATAATATAGTAATGTGTCTATCTAGATTCTAGAAAGACATATCACAATATTTAGAAATAAATTGTAAAATAAAAAGATAATTAGTTTAATTACAATGGTCAAAAAAGGTATATTGAAATGTTAATTGAATTTTTGAAAAGAAAAATATTTATCGAATCATGTTATACAAATAAAATAAACCTACTATGAATTTAGAAAAAGTTCAAAAAGTAAAGTCTTTTAATAAAATGAAAACTCTTATAAGCATTAAAAAACAAATAAATAACATGGTAATTAATACAAACAATAACTAACTTTACAAAGATATTTACTACCCTTATTACTTATTAACCACCTTTATCTTTTATCTTTTTTATAAGTAGCATGGTAGTTAATAAAAATTGCAGAAAATATTTTGTACATTTTGTTTATTAGAATGTGACTAAATCCTTTCCCTTTTATTCATAACTACATTTGTAGCTGCTTTTACATTATTAGACAACATAAACTATTAAATAAATAACTCTTTGAAATTATTAATAATAGTTGGATACCACTAATTCTTTCTCATTTTATTAAAACCCACTATTCTTTATTTTCTCGGTGATTACAAGAAATCTAATTGTTAGTCTAAACATATGCATAGAACTTGCTCCTAATATGGTTGTTTTGTGTAGGTAAATAATCTAAACAATTTACTCTGTAAAGATAGAGTGAATGGTTTTTGAAAGTAAGAGTGTATCAAACTCTCTTATAGCTGCAAGTTTGTAGTGCAAAATGATATTTTGTTTTACAAAGATATTGTTATTGTTTATCTGATATTATGTTAATGGACAAAGACTATGTATTGGATGTTAGAGAAGAAAGTAAATTTTCTTGAATTTCTAAGTGTTTTAGATGATTAGTTTTTTGGATGCTATTTTGCATAGTTTTGCATTTTACACTTGGTGACTATTATTGTTTTTTGTTTAATGTAGGTTATTTTCAATTAAAAAAGAGAAAGAAAAAAAAAATATTTTGATACTTTTCCTTAATTTTTGAGAAAGGTAAGGGTATTTTTGGAAATTTATAATTCTTTAAAAACCTCATTAAACCTTTTCATTTTATTTCTCACCTTCATCTTCTCTCTAAGGTTATTCGTGATGACTAGACTGGACTCATCATGTACTCCCCTTCTCTACTCTCTCTTGTTCTTTCTTCACCCTTTATCCCTCCACCGTATCTATAAACCTCTCTCTCCTCCTTCTTTTGTTACTATTACTTCCTTCTTACTACTATCTTTATCGAGTTTTATTATAGACTCACTACTACTTAATGTTTTGCTACAATAACTACCTCATTAATGATCCCAATCCTAATCAATCAAACCAACATAAAAGAGTCGATTTTGTTGGATGGTTGTGATTTTGAAAACATGCACTTATATAATTATATCTATTTGTCGATTCGGTAAGAAAAAATAAAAATTTAAAATGTAGTAGCATATATAACTCTATTGTAATTTATTCATTTTGTTCACCACTAAATGTCATAAGTTATAGTTATTTTATTTCATTCTTGTAAGACCCACATTACCACATCAACTTATCTACTTTTTGTTTTGCAAAATCCCCTTTCCTAACCTTCCAATCCACTTTCTTAATGTATATTTGTTTTGGTTAATCAATAAATATTATAAAAAAAAGTTACAATTTTTACTTAACAAAAATCTATAATCTCAAAGAATATATGTGAAAAGCAAGTTAATATCGAATTTACTTAATATTGATTGATATCTATTATATTTATTGTAGATATAGTATGTATAATCTCATACGTATACAATATTGATAGATAACACAAACGAGACTTTTAATAGTATTTTATTATTGAGGGAAGTTATTTTGTAAAATTAGAAAACTAACCTATTACAAAAATGTGTAAGTTTAATTGTTAGGATTATATTATATTTTTGTGGTTTGATATTTTATTGATATTAGAATTTTTTATAGACAAATTTTTCTACTAAGTTATTTGATGGATGATATTTGTAAGATAAATGAATAACTTAATTTGTTATGATCTTCTTATGAGGAAGCTATTTTATGATGAATTTACAAAATCATTATTATAATATTGGTTAAAATAAAATAAAGTTTATTGGGTGGAATTTGATAAGAAAAAAAAAATATTTTCCAATTATTTATGAGAAATTGAAGAAATATCTAGGAACAATTTGTCTCATAGAAAATATTATTATTTTCTTTTCATTTATTTTTCTTTCTTTCTATTTTAACTTATTTTATGCGTAAATTAGAAACAAATAATGACTTTTAAGATTATATTTCAAACAAATAATGTTTATAACAATCTATATGTCTTCTTATAGACCATTAATGATAAAATAATAATTTTACTTTAACGATACTTACAAGAAAGTTACTTTATGAACTATTAAAATTATATATGACAAAAAATGAATTAATGAACAACTAGTGAAACTTAATAAAGAAATGAAAATTTAAAAATATTCATTAAAAGTTGATGAAAGATTTGTAAAAATTATATTTCCATAGTTAAAATCAAATTAAGAAACCAAATCAAGTTTAGATTAAATCAATCACTTTGACCGAGTGTATTATAAATAAAAAAGCAATAGGAACTAGAATGAAAAATGTAGTAGTAATAAATGCAAGAATATTAATTTACACAATCTCATTGTTTTTTTATTTAGCAATAACTTGAGATTTAATTTGAGATATTAAATCTTTTTCCTATAAATTCAATGGGTGAATGATATTAAATCAAATCAATATCATGAACAATAAATGGCAGCTATCAAAATCAATTCATTGCTCTCTCTCTATCTCTCTCTAGCTAAGAGAATATTTCTCCTGCATGGAGCTATCATTCACGTTGTTTCATTTTTTATTTCATTTTTTATCATTATACTGTATATCCTTTTTTTTTCATTTAATTTTTATTTTTAAGCATTTATAGTATTATCTAACTACTACTACTCTCACTTTTTTTGGCCTTTTAGTATTCTTATTTATTTATTTTTTTCCTTTTCAACTTTGTATAGTGTTTATAACTCTTGTAAGTTTTTGTAGTATTTATATCTTTATAATTATTTGTTGGTTTTTTCATCTTTTTATATTTCCTTGTAATATTTTACTTTTCATCTTCTGGGGTTTATTGACTCTTGTTTTATTATACAGTTAACAAATGGATTCAACAAATGACTAATGTGATAATAATATAGTATTAGACTAAAGGATCTGGATAAAGAAGCAAATTTTATTGTTTTTCATTTGGTGGGGAAGATAATTATAGATGTCAAATATATTAACATGTGCTTGGGTCTGGTGTGGAAAAAATTTCCAGCCTTGGTCAATTTTGGGTAATCCTATAATAATTCAGCAATGGGATTATCTTAAAAAATCAAAGACATTTAGTTTCGTTAGATTTTTTTTTGGTGCAGTTACATGGTTTACCATTACAAATGTTAAAGCCATTAGAGCAAAGGTTGGAAGGGTCTTAGAAGTTGAAAAATCACATTTTGTATGTCTAATCATTTGATTAAAAGTCTCTGGTTATGTAATGAAGATGGTCATAATGTGTGGATTTTAGTGAAATATGAATGATTATTTGACTTTTGTTATACTTATTGTCTTTTGTATCATGTTGAGGAATGATGTGTTAATTTAAGTTGAAAGATGAAAATTTTGCTCATAAGAAACTTGATTCCTCACTACGAGCAAGATCTCCAATTCCATAGTTAGGTAGAAGGTTAAATTGGAGAAACTACTCCTTACTTCCCCTACTTCTTAAGAGCAACAACAAACTTCCTCTTCAACTGTTGATGACATGAACAAACACATAGATTGTTATACCGTAAGCACAGCACAACTCTTCTGTGTAAGTGGTTTCATAACTACTTCTACGTGTAAGATTTCCTCTACAAATCTTAAACCACCTGCAGCTACCATACCAAATAATGCTCCAAAATCAATTTTCATAAATCCTGAAGATAATTGGCCCCCCAACTTAGCCCAAAAAAAATCTCTCTAAACTTTGTTGTGAGTAAGGCATCGATCTTGTATCCTTTCTAAATAATATCCCCTTGTCCATGTACATCAACTATTGCTTAACCCCATTAAACCTCATCTTACCAAGTCAACTATTGTAAAAACATTCTTAAGATTAAGGAACGTAGCTATACTAAACATGTTAGAACGGGGAATTATTTTGTTACCAAATCACATAGCAAGAGTCAAATTCATGGTAAGTTGGAGATTAAAAGTCAATTGGTTGAAGTTGAGGTATTACATGAGATTGAACTTGTTGTTAAAGGTTCTTGTGACTGTTCTTCAACAACCACAACGATGTTATCAACCATCCTTCTAAACGGAAATGGAAATTTTCTACTATGATTTCAGATATATTATGTTTAAAGACATTTTCAGAATTGAGTACTTATGCCCCTAGAATGGATGTGGAATCTACGTTACTTAAATTATATATATATATATATATATATATCAATTTATTATGTGTATATATTTACATTAGATTTATATATTCTAATTAATTTTACTATAATACTGCACATAATTTATAATACACTCATAATTATAATAAATAGTTTTGAAATTATTTATATAAATATATCAATCTAAACATTGCCTAATATATTTAGTATAAATAGAAAATAAATATATGCAATTTTTTTAAATATTGATGAGTTTTAATAATTTCCTATTTTATATGTTTTTAGTCAAAAAAATATGTCAAGTACTTCATTTTTTTAATATATTTTAAATTGCATCAATAACTTGATATTAGATGAGAAATTGGTAAAATTTTTATTGATTAACCATTTAATGCCATATTTTTATCTTATCTTTATTTTCATTTCAAATTTCAAAATGAAATTAACATTAAGAAATAAACCACCTCCCAAAAAAAATAGAAAGACAATTTTAATCTTCATTTTAGTTACATAGTTCTACTATAAAACTATCGAGACTCTTTATAACCTAATGGCATAAATATTATTCTCTCTCAAAGGATGATCAAGTTTAAATTCCTCTTCTCGATCAATAGTAATACAAATATGGGTAAATTTAATGTAGAAAAATCAATAGAAATCCTAAGTAAAGTTAAGCATCGATATTTGTCTGTCCTATCTAATGGCCTAAGAAGTACTATTACGTGATAGCTCAATCATAAAAAATTATGATTTATGATCTCGTAAATATCTTATTATAAATTTATATAAATAATTTCAACATTGTATATTATAACTATAAGTTCATTATAAATTATGTATAGTAATATAATAATATTAATTGAGGTAATGTCATAGTTTATACCTCAACTTTGCTATTTTTTACAATTATATATTTAAAGTTTCAACTTGTCTAATTATATACTTAACTGAAAATTTAGTTGTCATGGTCTGAATCTTAATTAACTCTAATTCATACTATTAATCTAATTGACACAATTAACCAACTGGATGGTCATCCACGACCTTAGGAGGTTCATGCAACCCCGTAAGGTTGTAGACAACCACAAATGGTTGCTAGTAGGTCGTGTAACCTATATTTTTGAAGTGGTTCAACACTCACTATTTTGCAATGGATGACTAACAACTACCAATAGGAGGTTGGGCGAGCCCCATAAGGCTGTGAGCAACCATCCCACTGGCTAATTGTACCAAATTGACTAATGCTATGAATTGAAGTTAATTAAAATATAGACTATAACAACTGAATCTTCAATTAGTGTATAATTAGACAATTTGAAACTTCAAGTATATGATTGCAAAAAGTAATAAAGTTGAGGTATAAATTATGATATTAATCCAATATTAATAATAATATATAAATCTAATGTAAATACATATATTATTAATATATACACATAATATATATATATATATCATTTAAGTAATGTAGATTCCATACCCATTTTGGATATGTAAATGCTCAATTTAAAAAATAGAAGGTATTTGTGCAATAACGAAAGTTTATAGGGAAAGTTGGTGCAATTTACCTAAGAAAAAAAAAGGAATAATACAATCTTTTAAGTATTACAATATGATAGTTTTATAAGCTAACTAACGATGCTTGTATGAAGCATTACCTCCTTCTTTAGTATAATATCTATAAAGATATAGGTTATCATTAAAAAAAAAAAAGGCTTACTCATGGAGTTACATTAACACTCGTGTGAAAACATAAAACCATATATATGAACTTTTTTTTTTTTTTTCCAAAAAGCTGATAGCAATTTATATAATTCATGGAGAAGGATAATTGTATTACGCCCTAAAAAGGTGAAGTCATAATGTCCCGTTGTGTGAGCCATTTTAAAATATAAACTGTGATCACAGTTGTTATCCTAGACCTAGTTCACACCAACTGTGTGAGCTATTTTAAGATAAAAATTCTCATCATAGATGCTATTCTAGACCTAGTTTACACCAAGTGTAGTCGATTCTACTCCTTTGAAGTGTCTAATTTGATATCTGTTTGATATAAACTTGTAGAGTAATCCTTTAAAATAATTTGCAATAATAAACTTGTAATTTGATCTAATAAAAGAGTGGCAGTAAATCCTACAAGTATTTATCATTTCATATACAGACCATAATATTAAAAACTACCAACCCCCTTGAGAAGTTCTATATAGTTTTCCTTAAAAGTTAAGAAAGTCAATACAATGGATAATAAACAACCATTTCTTGTTATACCTCACTCTCATCCTAGTTTGTTAGATTTCTGATTTTAGGTAGGTACTTATAATCCATTCTAAACCTGCAAAACAAACTGTAGGGGAATGAACAACAACTTAGTTGATTCTAAAAGATTTATCCTAAGCCATATCTAAAATTATGAAACCTTACATTTTATCAATTAGATTCGATAAACTTAATATTTCTAAGAAAGTTTCATATAAGTAGGCTCAAAGTGAAATACTAAAGCTATACGGTTATTTTGTTTAAATTTTCTCCTCATCATGAGAGTTCAACTTAATCCCATGAACATTATCATAAATCATAATTTCTAAAGTATCTCTCAAGTATTAAATTTTTCAATAATTTTCTTATTAATTTATATAATTATATATTTTGGTCTAGATATAATTGTGACATTCTCACACCTATGAATACTTTCAATCAATTTAATGAAGAGGGAATATCCAGCCAACTAGGTTTATACTAATTCAATTACTTTTACATATTATCTCGTATCATTAATAATATTATTATACTTATTATTGTATTGTTAAGATCCATATTCTTATGGTTATGAGTAACATTAGTATAAATTGTTTTATACCTATTGACCTAACTTATAAATATATTTTTTTATAAAAGATATAAACTATTAGAACGCTAATAGGTCGGAGTCATGTGGAATTACATATTATATGTATTTTTAGACTTTCAGGTTAATGTACGTATATAATTATTATTTATATCGAGTATACTCATAAAAATATGTGTATACTTATATAGTAAATTAGACTATATTATTTCATTTTATAGCTTAATTAACTTATCTTTAAGTTTTCGTCATATTCCAAGCTCAATTTTAAAGGTTCCGAACAATTTTCTACTATATTAAGTAATTATACTTTTAGAGGCAAAATTGAGATTTTGGATAACTATTTTTAAAATCTAATTTCACCAAGTCATTTTAACTATGTTTTCTATCTTAGTCGTAAAGTTTGGACTCAATTAAATAACTTTTCTGGAAAGCCTTAAATTTAGATACAATTACCCTAAATTCAACTTTAGGATCTCACATAGGGTAAATTCTCACTATTTTGATTCTATTCTTAATATTCTTATTATATTATAGATTTCCAAATTTATGGGAATTTCTCAATTAGGGTTTTCATGTTTCTCGTAAGTATCTAACCTAATTGGTTTACTTTCTCGAATGCTCTAGATCAATTATTAACCCTCACCGTATAAGGATAGGGTTTTGTCTTAATACTCAAATGTTTATATCTAGATTGCTAATTTATGAGATTTTACAAATTGCATTACTCAAGTTTGCAATGGCCTCACTCTCGATAGCTATTGGTGATACAGTTGCCATGTTATCTTTCAAACTTAGATCTTGTACCATTTTTAAAGCTATAAAATGAAAAAAAAAAATTATAACAAAGTTTTATCTCTTTAACAATTTTTTAATTTATTAAATATCAATCTAAGTTTATGACTAAGAAAATAAAAAATTAACTAATGATTAATATGCTTAATTCTCAAGAAAACTTGTATCTTCAGTATACATGCCAATGAAGCAAGATTCATTACAATGCAACTGGAGGCTTTACTTGCTTAAAAAAAAAAAAATTACACATTAAAGGATGAATTATTAGGTCCACGTTCAAAGATACGATATAAGTGGTGTAAATAAAAGATCCATTCAATCTAATGCTATCATATCTTACTGACGTAGAACATTAAGTTTCCATTTTGATGTTAATATATAATTTTTGTGAAAAGCAATATGGAAATAAACAATAGGTCAAGTTAAAAGGAGAAAAAAAAAAAGAGCGTAACCTAATAGTCTAAAGGTTATTCTTATACAAATGAATATCCCAAGGTTATTACATAATAAAAGTAAAACTCAAACCTTGAAATCCCCACATCTAAAATCCTAACTATAACCCTAATCAAAACCCTTATTTTCTATAATAAATTAAAGCTTATACCCCAAATTAGGATGATTCGGATATGGATAGTGTAAACCCTACAAAGTTATTGGTCTAAACCCTAAAGAAGACCTAATTGTTTTAGATAACTTCATGAGTTAATAAGACTAAGTAAGATAAAAAATTTCATTAAATTATAAGTTTGAATATGTTTATAAGTAATAAAAACTCTAGAATTTCAATCAAAATCTTAATCATGTTTTAAAACCATAAACTTTATGTATGCATAAATATCCGAGATTGAACTCAAACTTAACAAAAACCCTAAAATTATAACTTTAAACTTATAAAATGAATAAATTTATCTTAATAATAATAAAACCTTAGTTGAATACAATTATCAATTAATACGTGTAATTACGTGAAATTGTTAACGAACGCGTTGAAATAATTCTTCAATATTATAAACATAACGGGTCATAAATTAATTAATAAATTTTATAAAATTTCAATATTATTTCATAATTATTATTAAACATATAATTTTATAGTTTTACATTTATAATTTTGATTCTTAATTTTTTTTCCTCTTTTTCTTTTTCCTTTTTCTTCTTTTAATTTTTTTCTCTTCCTCCACATTGCATTCTAGAATATTTTATATAGATTGTGTATGTGATTTGTTATTTTACGTGTGACTAATTAAGAGGATAAAGACAAGTTAATTGATAAGCCACAATCACATCACTTTAATGCTCCCTTATCATCTTTTCTTTTTCTACCATATAGCTTGCAAACTTTTTCTTGGCTAGTTAAATTACTTCCAGATTTGCTTTCTTTTTATTTTCAAGTCAAACTCAATTGACTCCAATAGAACTCCATCAAAAATCCCCTTTCTTTTTCCCTTCTATCCATTTCTTTTTCTCAAATTATTACTTGCTTCTCAACAAATATAAGAGGAATAAAACACTTGAATAAACTACATATCAAGATAGCCAAGGAAGTAGTTACGTAGCCCTTTTACTATATTTACTTTATTAAGTTACGTATACTTTTTATATATATATATATGTATTTTGCAGAAACATATGTATTTAGGGATTTTATAATTATAATTTATTTTTGTAATTCTTTTGTTGTATTAAGGATTAATTCTACATGTAATAGAATTATATATAAAATTAGCATTTTATTATGTTTATATGTTCATATATGTATAAATACTTAAGTATATTCATATATACATGTATGTTATAATTAATTATACAATATTTGGTGTAAAAAGATGTGTGTGTGCGTGTAATACTTAAGTATATTCATATGTACATGTATGTTATAATTAATTATACAATATTTGGTGTAAAAAGGTGTGTGTGTGTGTGTGTGTGTGTGTGTGTGTGGCATGGATATTTTTTTGATAGATATATGTACATGTATAAATATGTAGCCAAATTTATATCTATGTATATTAAGTATTTTCATTGTATATGTATATATACAAGTAGGTGATCAAATACATATATGTGTATGTGTGTGTGTGTATAAAGTACAAACATACAAGTATAATATAGGTATATATATTATATATGTATATATATGTGTATAACACATGTAGTATATTTAGGGTTATATTATTAAATTAAATAAGTATATATGTGCATATAAAAATATGTATGTTAATAGTATATTATGTATAAGCATACAAGTATACTTAAATAATATACGTGTAAAATACTATAATATTAAATCAATAGATAAAGTAAGATATATATATATATATAATTATGTTTACTGTGAGTTCAAAAGATAGAGGAAAATGATTAATTTTCACAATTTAATGAAATATAATTGTATAAATATTGAGTAAAATACAAAATAGAAAAAGTTTAGAAAATATACAAAATTCGTATAAATGAGATGTGGCATCTTCCCATGCCGCCATGTTAACATTTAACATAATTTAATTAAATTAGTAATAATAATAACAAAATAATTGATTTCTTAGAAAATTATTAAAATAGTAAAAAATAAATTAAATGAGTATTAGATCTTCAAAATAGCAAAATAAGTAAATTGTGATAAAATAAACTTAAAATTAAGAAAATTTTAAAATATAAAATTTAGATATTTATTAAGTTATAACTATGTAAAGAAAAGCTAGAAATAATATTTTATAGTTAATTAAGGTGAAATAATGAAATTTGTAATGTTTTACTCCATGATGAAAAATATAAGTTACAACGTTCAAAACGGACCTTACTGTGTAAACATATGCTCAAAAACGACGAAAATCAATTATAAACACATGTATATAAAAAATAAAACGAAAACGTTATATACAATTAGTTAAACAGTTCAATTAAAAGAAAATTAATAAAAACCTAAGTAGATTTAATTAAACAATTACTTAGAGTAACTAGTTTATTTAGTTACTTATTACTGTTTCCATTTTCTAATAATCAAGTGATCTTGACGTGAATTCGGATCTTCCTGAGAATTATTATGACGCGTGAGAGACTTCATGGCCAAGTGAGTAATCTTTATGATTCTATGCTTGTTTGTGTTTATAGTTACTGAATCTAAATAATACTGTAAATTGGATATTATATGGGGTTAGGAATATGCATGTGAATGCTATTGTTTGTCAAATTGTGAAGCGACTTTAAATGCTAATAATGAATTGTTTATTGCATAGTAGATTGGATAGGAATTGTATTGTTTGTAATATTGATTGATCACATAATAATCAGACTTAATTATATTTGACTCATTAAGTAAAGTGGAACATGCATCAATATGCATTACATGAATCAATTTCTACCATCACATCACATAGAGGTATGAAAAGGCTATATGGGGGTTGTTAAATTCATGAATATAGTGGTTTAGTACAATACATATGTATAATATAATCTTACCTTAGCTCGCGGGAACATAAAGCATTGAAAGTGACATCCGTCTAGCTAAAAACTGAGTCTAAAGGCTTCCATTTAAGGATGAGCATGAACTACAAGGGCCCACTTACAATTATACCTAAAACTTAGTTTTTATTTTAAAAAAAATTGATTTATTTGAATATAAAACGAGAAGTTTCATAATAAAGTAAGTTTTGGTATAATACTTAAATCTGACTAATGCCATGCATACTCCAATCTTGACTTCAGAGGGTATTAAATCTGAATTATGTATAGTACCTGATTAATTATACGTATTTGATTGACATTTAACTTTTTCATACATTTATATGTTTGAATTAACAAATGTATAACCTGCTTGTTAGTGTAGTTGAGAGAATAACTTACCGAGCTGTTTAAATTATATCCTTGTAGACTTTTGTTGTAGGATTACCTTTTTGTAGATGCTAAACACCGGACGCCAAAGGTTGGTATGGGACCTTGGATAGGAGGAGAAAATCTAAGCGTCAAGAGAATATATGTAGAGTTCATGTATCATTTTGTTATGGCCTTATGTAGTTACTGTACTTTTAACCTAGAGTGCTGCAACTTATGTACAGCATAATTATTTTGGTCTAAATGCTATGTAAATATATGTATATTATGATATCATTTCTATCCGATTATTGTTAGGAAGCCAATAGTTGTAGTAGCCTTGTATATCATATGAAAGATTCATGCTTAAAAGGAAAACTAATCTATGGTCTTTAATGCAATATACGGCGTCTGCCATAATTAGGCTATCCTCAAGTTATGATAGATAGATGGTATATTTTCTTTAGAGGAACAAAAAGTTCCTTCACTCTGATTTCATAGTTAAAAATTTGAGAGAGCTGTTAAAATTCAAATCAAATGTATATTGTCATGTAGACATCCAGATTGTATTGTATGTAGTAACTTCACCTTAATGTATTGTTTTGTACAATAAAAATAATGTTGATGTAGGAAACGATTATCTAAAAGCATTTAGACAACACTGATATTTTGTAGACACATCAAACATTTCTCATTTGTTGTTGGAGCTCATGCACACGATACTATTATTATTGTTGCTAGTGCTTATGCTAGCAATCTCTAAAATGAGTACATCTCTTGTAAATTTACAGGTAAATTTAAGATCGTTTTGATTAATGATTTCTAAAAGATAGTAAGTAAATTTTCTCTTAATTATTGTTGGCAAATTGAGTATTGACTCTATCTTGCACTATTAGTAATCAGTTTTTAATATATTCTATTATTATAAAAGGAGGTTGTTTTATGAAATTATTATACTAGCCCCTTAATATTATTTAGAGAAAAACTAATCAGTGACATCATAAGAAACAGATAGAATTTCTTTAAGGATTTCTTTCAAAACAAAATAAATAGTTTTTGGGATACAAAAGAAAAAAGAAATAGTTGTGGTGAGTTAATTCATAGACACTATTAATAGCATGAAGGAGGTATCTTACTTTCTAGGCTAATCTTAAGAGGAAGTTATTTTGTGATGAAGTAAAAAAATCATTGCTTTAGTTTTTCAACTAAATTAAATTAAGGGTTAATTAATAGAGTTTAATAAGAAAACATATATTTTTAATTTATTTATGATAATTTGAAGAAATATTTTAAAAAGGTTATTTTGCTAATAAGATTCTATTTTTCTTGTGATTTAGTTTTTTTTTTTTTGTTAAATTTTAAGCAAATAAATGTTCTTATCAATTCTAAAATTATTTCATCTAGACTTTTTTCAAATTTCCCTCTTTTCAAATTGTACACAAAACCAACTACTTCTTGTGTAGCTTCTACACTTTTTAATCTTATGTTCATTTTTTGTATTACCTATTTGTAGATTGTTATGGAGATTGATACTAAGTTTAGCAACATGGATGGCTTAAAAATAACTCTTACATGAACAACCCTCAACTACTAATTAGTCATTAGAAGCTACTTGGATGAAGTTAAACACATAGTAGTTGACTTTTACAAGCTGGTGTTCAAGCATAGTTGTGGGACCTTGACAATAGCAGAGGTGGTAGCCATTGCAAACCGTGATGCTGAGGTCACAATTGAGTTATCTCAGTTAGTTAGAGTTAATTTCAAGGTTAGCAATGATGGCTTATGTAAAGTGTGCATAAAGGTACTAATACCTCTAGTGTCACCACTGACTTTAGTGCTACTTCTCATCTAGTGCTCTCTAAAAAGAGCTCATCAGATTCTTGAATGGTGACATAAACGGGATGAAGATGTAATATTCTCTTCCTTACTCTATTGATATTATGTTTGTCAGAATTAATACACTTCTTAAAGGGTACTCTAGCATCTCATTTGGAATCTTAGAGGCTATTGGGAAAGTATCTCAATTGTAATATAACTTCATGGTTGCACTTGCATAGTAAGATTATGACTTCTAGTAAGCTTATCCCTTTGTCTTACACCACTAGACTACAAATAGGTAAGCTAATTTTATGTCTATTAGTCTAAAATGGTGATTTGATTAAGCTAAGGGATGCATCCCGTCTTGCTCAGAGTGGTTCTACTTTCTTTAAGCTATAAATTAAGGTGGGCCTTGCTGTTGTTTATGGAATTGTTATTGGTTTCAAGTTAGCTCCTATAATGCTTTTCAAGTTAACTATCTTATTGTTCTTTCCAAAATTTTGTCATCTATCATAGTTGAGGTGATCTAGTGTAACATTGAGTTCACTGATAATTTGACTTGTAAATTAAAGCACTTAAACATACTAAGGCTTTAACATGGAGTGCATTATAGATGGAAAATTTTATTTGAGGGTAGCCAAGAAACTAGATGAATGGGACTTGTTCAAAATTTGAAGCAAGAACGCTATGTTTTAAGAACTTTGCCTCAATGGCTTGGCCCCAAATTAATGTTATCAAATATACTACTAAATCTATTTAAGTGGGAACAATTTTATGAATCATAATCTACTTATTGGTGTTTCAAGGAATAAGGCCTTGCATGGTGGAAACTTTTAAGGAACCTCAACTGGTGTCTTTATGGATAACACATGTTTGGTGATTACTTCAGTTAACACTCATTTTGCTTATTTGTTTGAGTTTGTCGATGAATTTCATAGTGTTGTATTGCCTTATAATAAGTAAGTAGAAATCTTAGCTTAGACTATAAATTTAAGGGAGTTAAGATTGTTATCACATTATATTACTAGAAATTGCAATTCCTTGTCATCATGTCACAACTAGGGTACGGAACAATGCAACTAAGATGTGAATTCCTTGGATTAATCTCTTTAAGGAAATCCACTAAGGTAGTTAATATTTTGAACCTTTTGTCCATAACATTTTTCGTTACATGTCTAAACTCTTAACTTAAGAGATTTGAAGGTAAAGTTGAGAAGTACCATTAGTTAAGTGATGAGAGAACCTTGGCTATCGAAACCAATGGAAGCTCCAACCATTAAGGTTTTGTGAAAATGACACAATGAAATTGGATGATTGTGAGTATGTGATTGCTTATACCGATAATTGTTGTAGTCCACTTACCCATTGATGCAAAAACCTAGGTAAGTTCTTAAGTATCATGATTTGGCAAATGGTGAGAATTGAGAAAAATGCTAACATGTCAATATTTTAGAAGATTGGTTTGTTTGAGATTAAGGTCAAGGCTTAGCTTATGATAAAAGGGATACATATTGAATCCACTTCATTGATTTGTAAAGGAAGAAGTAGGTACTAACTTATTGACTGGAGAGAAGGCCACATCACTTAGTGGGGTGTTTGTTAAGGTGCTAGAACATTGTGTAAGAGAAGAACCATTGATCTTATGTTGGAATGTTTGAGCTCTTGAATTGATTTTATTAAAGAGAAATAAATAGTTGTATGAAGTTTTTATTTATTTATTTATTGACAATGTGAAGAAAATAAAGGAATGATCCCACTATGTTAACTACTTCTAAGGGGAAGTTATTTTATGATGAAATTGGAAAATCATTATTATACCATTTATTGATAAAAAATAAACTAAGGGGTGACTAATAAAATTTAATAAGAAAAAATATTTTTGTATTATTTATGATAGAATGAAGAAAAGTTCACAATATTTGCTTTTTAATTTGAGATTATGTCATCAATTATAACTTGATGTTCTATTTTGGTTAGGTTGTTATAGGAATAAATCTCATAGTAAATAAGTGATTGTATTGATTGTGAAATTGCTTCATTTAAACTACTATTACTAGTAAAGATCGTTGTAGCGTAATGATATAAACACTGATCCTCCAAATAAGATGGACTTAGTGTAATTCCCTCTTCTCCAAAGTTGCAACGTAACTACGTAAGGATTATGAAATCGCTTTGTCTAAACTATTATTAATAGCTATTGTAGCACAATGAACGAGATAGACTTAGTTTAATCCCCTTCCACTAAAGTTTTATGTGTAATAGTTATGAAAAAAAAGAAGAAGAAGAAGACTATTATTAATAAGATGGGCATGTACAAATAGAAAAGATCACAACAATGTATATTGAATAATAGAAATTAACATAACATTTAGGTAACCTTTCTACTTTCTTACCTTCATTTACAAGAGTCTAGAATTTAGTGTCCTTAAGTAATTGGAGAATGTGATGTATAGAAAAGTGAAAACCGCTAAAATAAGGGGAATTTAGTAATTTATTGCAATTAAACATTCACTATTTATGGGATAAAATCGTAATTTAATTTGAAGCATAATTGAAAAGAATTTATTGGTCAAAAGTTAATTTCTTTAAATACAAAAATTATTCCCTTATGCTTTAATATCATAGATCATAAAGGAGTCATGCTACTTTTAAGCATGCTTGTAAGGGAAGCTCATTTTATGAATTACAAGACCAATGCTTCATTATTTATTACTTAAAATACATTAATGGGTAATTATTGGAATTTAATAGGGAAAAATTTAGAAATATTTATTGAAGAAAGATTTTATAAGGTATTTATTTTTAACATTAAGATTAGATTCTATTTTAATGGCTTGATGTCTGCTTAGATAGGATTGTCTTAGCAATTGATTTCAAACAAATAATCCTATTTGTTCTAAAATTAGTTCATTTTCATTTATTTTGGCTAAAGCAAGTGTTTCTTATTTTTAGCCCATCTCATTTCTTTCTGTTATTAATTCTAAACAATTTTTCTTTAATAACGTGATTCCAGTAAGTTGATCTCATTAAGACTACCTCTTCTTCTTCCTTTTCTTTTTCATGTTATACAAATAAATCTTAGAATTAGAGCAAATCAAAACTATAAAAAATAAAAAATAAAAACTGTATGAGTGAGCGGATAAGTTACTATATATTTATTTATGTTTAGGTCCGAATATGCATAAGCGAGTATTATAACACAGCTGCTCGAGAGAGAACTGCGCAGGATCTCCTAAATTTCTTTAGGAACAAACGAGGTTCAGGAGTGTACTCTTCCTTGAAAATCCAATATGGTCCTTTTCTGTTGCATCAGTCTAATGAAAATAATCCGTTTCCACAGCATAATTTGGTAATCTCAAGAAAAATTAAGATTGTTAAATAGTCACATGTATTGATCATTTATAATAGAGAAGTGCTTGGATCTTATAAAGTATACAGTGGATAGAAAAAGACATTATTTAATAGACTGAATAGATACAACATTAAGATCTTGTAAAGAATTCAGATTAATTTGGCAACTTTAGTGCTATTTAATTGACTTGAGTCAAATCGAGTATTAAAGTTGCTTGATTTGAATCCTATCTTTTTAAGTGAGTTAAAGCTTGAATCCATTAAGTTTTTTTTTACTCACTTATCAAGAACATATTATTATTCTATTTATAATAATTCTAATATTAAAATTAGACTTGAATAACTAACTTTTAAATTCTATTGATACCTAATTAAGTTGGCCAATTAATTAAGTCGAATTTGAATTATTTTAAGCACGATGATCTTATTTATTATCAAGTATTCGCTAATCTTAAATAAATTTCATGAGAAAACAAGCTATTGTGTAGTTGTTGCATAAGATGGCAAAAGAAAAAAGAAAAATGTAAGGGACCCAATAATTTTATTACAAGTATTAGTGACAGGCATAGACATCCAGCGTTTGTAGTCCAACGGTTAGGATAATTGCCTTCCAAGCAATAGACCCGGGTTCGACTCCCGGCAAACGCATGAGTATCCGACAGATTTTTTAGACGGTGATGTTTTGCATGGTCTTCATTCTTTTGACATTTTATTCTCTTGGACATACACAAGGAGGTCTCATCATCATCAACATCAATGTCTTCCGGGAGTAAAATGCCTAAGAAAGATGCTAAGGAAGCGAAAGAACTAGGCTGACCAAAACACAAAAACCAAGTGAATTTCGATTGCTAGGATATGGATTGCTAACGAGTGGTTTCATTTACATTAAATCAACTATATGATTTTCTCTAAAAATTCAACGAAGCGCACCTGACAAACTTAATCGTCCATTTAATAAACGTGTTCGATACTTGGATTTCTGTCCCTTTTTGGTTATATAATATGTAAATATAACCTCTAAATGGATTTTCCTATGTATGCATAACATGTAATCTTATATAAAATGTATAAAATTAATTTGATAATAACAAGTGTTGATAGCATACTAAAATATTGATAAAGTCAATATTATGTGATTAACACCAAATGTTTAATAATAATAATTAATTTTGAGTCAAACATATACATAATTTATAAATTATAGCAATAAAATTTCAATACATACACATTTTAATAAATGTAAACTAAAAATTCTTTTAAATGTTATATTTCAATAAAAGAAAAATTATAATTGTAAATAAAGTATCACTAATTTTTTTTTAATAAAATGGTTTGGTTCAGTTTTATAAATTAATTTTGTTAATCCTATCATACCAATTATAAATTAATTGTTTGATTCAATTTGAGAATTTTTTTTAAATCAAATTATATAAAAAAATCATATTTTGAATTTAATTTATGAATTAATTCGCATTCTCCCTCCCATTACATAACAAAGATGGTAGTAATAAGATTGGGATGAGCCACCCAACCTTTTGTCATTCTCCAGACCACTTCCTTTGTGTTTGGAATAGAGGAAACGATTAGAAAGAAAAAAATTATGGAAGAAAAATTTTACTTTTTCTTTATTAATTAGAATGGAAAATAGATTGAATTAATTTGAAGGGAAAAGTATTTTCTTATGGTTCACAACAATAGTTCTCTTCCTACTTAGAGAGAATGGAAAGGGAAATTAATAATTTTACTAAAATGCTCTTTAATATTTAAAGCAATTTTAAATTGTAAAAACTTTTTTGGTAATTCAATATATTTAACAAAATTTTTAATTGACCTTCCTCCAAAGTTTTACCTTCCCACTCTTTTCACGTCCAGACAAAGATTTTCCACCTACTCTTTTTACATTTCAATTCTTTCCTTTCGTTTTCTTTTCTTCTTATTTCTCTTCTTTCAAACATGATGTTGATGTTGAAACCTACTACCACTAACTTCAAACGCAACAACCATGAGGTGCCCCAGTATCCACGGGGTTGATGTGAAAAGGGGCATTTGATATGACCTTTGTAGGGGCACTTGGTGCGACTTTGTAATTATGACATTGGGAGCACCTTGGATTGATATATGTCAAACATGCATGCGTTGATGCCTCATTGCTTTTAAAACAGGTAGCAAATTAAAAATAATAAATCTTTGAAACCAATAATTTCCTTTAACAATGAAAAGGTGACCCCACATGTATAAAACCAAACACCATTTTGACATACCAATTTATAATAATTTTATTAAGATAATTATACCTCAATTTCTAATAAACGGACTTCATAAAATATATATATATATATATTAAAGTATGCTTCATATGTACATGACATGTAAAAAATACTAAATCATAAACACAAATCAAAACCCAAAATCACAAAAGGCAAGTCCTCTGGATCTATTCATGTATTTTTAAAGTTTTCTAGAATCACGTGTATGTCACTGAGATTTTTACTAGACCACTTATGAAATACAAAAAGACAAAAAAAAAAAAAAAAAAAAAGAAGAAGAAGAAGAAGAAGAAAAAACCAAATCATGGTTGGATACTAAAAGAAAAATGACATATCATTCAGTCTTTTACTTTGAGGCTTCTTTCCTTTTCGAGTCTTTCAAACAACGTTTGATCGTACACACCTCGAACAGTATCCCTATGTAACAAACCATCCTTGTCCTTAACTACACTGAACAGCAGTTTCCATTCTATTTTACTTGCAGCTGACCCTTTCTCATCCCCTGGCTGCTTGTTTGCCCTTAGCATCTCCCTCACTTCATCCCGTGTCAAAGCGCTCGGGTGCGAACGAGCATGCTTCCTGAATATATCTTCAAATTTCGAAGCAACGAAATTCCCTTGAGCATCATACGCGCCGGTATCGCTTCCGTGTTTCGCGAGCGCGATGTTCGCGACTTCGATCAAAAGAAGTGGTGAGGGAGGCTTTCCAGGGCGGGTTACCTGGCTGAAAGCCCTGTGCACCCCCATGGCGCTGGCGTTGGAGAAGGCTACGTCGAAACCTAGTGCTCGAAAACCCTCGAATGTTTCCTCTTGATGGATGATGCCGTCGTGGTTCCTGTCGAAGAACCCGACGTGCCTTTGCAAAAAGGTTTGCTTGGAAGCATCATGTGTTGCGTCTCGAGTAATGGCGCCAGTGTCTACTCGATTGTATGGTCTTGTTGCACCTGATCCGGTTAAGAGAACAGCAAAGAGGACAACACTTGCAACAAGCAATTCCTGCATTGTTTCGAATAACAGCTTTTTGAGTAAATCTATGTTTTCTCTACATATATATGCATCAAACATGCATGTATCTTGTTCCTATTTCAAGAACCGGGCAAAAATATTTAGTGCAAATTCAAAATGTTAATAAATATAAGTTAAAAAACAAAAAAAAAAGAATATGGACTGTTTTAGCTCTCGCCAAGAAACCTTACAACTCACTATTTGACTGATGGAATCCTATTACGTTAAATCTTATGTCTCTTTTAATAGTCAAATAATAGACCGCATAATGGGATTATATTGCTAAAAATGATGGGTATTCCCGATAAATATATCATCAAGGACGCACTCAATGCACGGTTATGCGCGTAAAAATAAGAAGTGAAACATGAAGAATATTTATGTATATCAATGAGTAATAATATATAAATGTCATATGTAGTAATAAATGAATATATTTTTTTTAAAAGGTACTTTTACTAGACGTGATGTTAAAATTAAAGTTTTTCTCGAGTAAGATAGGCTTTATATTATTAGCTCAAGGGAGGGGAGAGATATTGAATGTAAATGCTAGACAAATGTTGTTTCAAAAGAAAACTCACCATTTTTGAAATGCAAGCAGGACAGGGAAAAATCTTGTTTTTGCTTAGTGTCCATCGCACGAATCTTATCTATATTTATATGCAATTTTGTCTTCTTTTAAGAGTAAGGTCAAAATTTTGAAACACTAGTTATTGGAGTTCGGTCATATCAGCTTAGTGGAATGTGTGCTTGCTTTAAGTGACAAGCCATTTGTCATCTTTCGGTGCTTTAATCTGAGATGTGAAAGTAAAAATTATTTGTAACCATCAACCATGTGTATGAGCATGATAATCAATTTGTTTAAGGTCTTTAATCTTCATGAATTCAATATTATTTATCTTTCTTCAATAAAATCCATCATGTTATTTGAAAAGAAATAAAAAAAAATAGAATAATCAGTGTTTCGTTTTCGGATGCACTAAATCGTCGTTACGGAATCCTTATTGAAAAGTAGAATCGGGTGAACTATGTCCGTACAGACCCAACTAAATTGTTTTTGCAGCCCGATTTCTATTTAAATTTCAAATTTTAGAGGTTTTAAAAACTTAATAAGTCATGATCCCTATTAGTTTCATGCTAAACTTGAGTTGACTGACTAAATTAGCATAACCATAATATAATAAAGTGTATTTGATTCCAAGATTATTAAGTTAGCAACACTTATGATAAATGACTCGTTAAAGAAACACAACCTTTAATTTAAGAAGACTCAACAAAACGTGGCAACAAATAACACTTTATTTAGGGAAAAAAATAGTGAAATGCAACATTACTTAATGTACACTCAACAAATCAAGCTTTAAGGAAACGTTTGTTTACTTAATTGCAATGGAAAATGGATTGTAATCTAACGAACTTTTTATTTGAATTTTAGGAATACATTTTTAAGAATTGTAAGATACATTTGGATGAAAATGTATAATTGTTTATATAAATAAATGATATTTGCGCACCCAAAAATTAAGAAAAATGGATGTTAATGAGTAATACAATCATCCATGTGTTTGACATTTGAAGATCACTTCTCACCATGTCCCAGCCATGTCAGTGTCACTTTTTTCAAACAGATTTTCGTGTCTGTGCAACATATAGGAAGTGAAAAGGAAATGCACTAAGGTACACAATTCAATGCACTGTCCAGAACTCCACGCAACAAGGGTGATGCAAACTTGAGATCTGCATTACAGCATCTTCGTTGAAGGTTTTTGTCCAGGTTTCTTATGTTAAGGGCCATTTTTATGAGTTTTTTAATTAATAAAATGAGTTTGTTTACTTTTATGGGTTTTTTTTTTTTACTTCTACTAAAGAACCTAACAAGCATTTCTTTCCTTTCTTTTCTTTAGTGGTTAGTTTTGTATAGTATTTATATTGATATCATAAATAACTATATATATATATATATATATATATAAATGTTAAAAATCTCTTTTTAATAACCTTAGAGATAAATAGGAAAATTCTTAAAAAGTAAAGTTTCTTAAAATACAGGTGTAACATTCTCAAAAACTCTTTTAAGGTAATCATTGATTGAGATATCCTTAATTGCAATTCAGTCCACGCCAATATAAAGTTTCTTACACACACACAATATATATATAGTAAAAGTATATTGATGTGAATTTATAAGTACTTCTCTATTTCAAATGTATGTATGTATGTATGTATGTGTATATGCGTGCGTATGTTTATCTTTCTTTTAAATAAGAATTAGAGATATTACTGGATAGGTCATTATTGAGTTTCCGACCTACTAAAAATCTTCCAGAATCAAATCCTATAAGGTTTTAGGCTTGGTTTTTTGGAAGTAGTTCTCAAACCCTAAAGGATTTTGGGTTGAGTTTTGGAACTTAGAAAAAACTTGATGGAAAACCTGAACCTAGTTAAAAATAATAATATACACATATATGATATTAGTAATTTAATAGTAATTATAAATAATAAAACATAATAATTAATAAAAGATATCTTGTCTTTTCATACTTTTTCTTATAAAAAACCTTAGCCCCATCTCTTTTTCTCTCATAATCTCTATGACTCTCTTCTCTTGCCTTTACTCTCTCTCTCAACCAGTTCGTTGTATTCCTCAATCCCCACCCATCTCCTTTTTATCAATGTTGTATTAATTCAAAATAAAAAGAAATCAGTTAAGTCTTAAATAACTATATGCCATTCATTTTATTATTCAAAATAAACCATATACTATTTGCTTTATTTTTTGTATACACCCACAAATCATTTATATATATATATATATAAAAGTGAGTTGAGTTAAGTTTTTAATGAGTTTTACAAAACCTTAAAGGGGAAGATTTTGAAAATAAGGTAAAAACCCTATAGGATACCTCATAAGGTTTTGAAAAACCTTATAAGATAGTGGGTCGAGGTCAAGGTCGAGGTCGGAACTTTTATAAAACATGTTCTAAATCTACCCTGCATCTAAAAGTTGAACATATAATATGACCAATTTGTTAATTATATTTGAAAGTCAAAATATGTAATTTGACTTATTTTATGAAACATGTTTTCAATCCATGTTAGACATGTTTATCATTTGAAAGAATCTAAAATAAATCCTTATTGGATAATAAAGTCTTCATGAAATTAAAATCTAAAAGAAGAAAGTATTCTAACTCATGTGTCAATACAACAAACAAAATTCTTAATGTAGGCAAGTCTAATTAAGTAATATAAAGTAAATTTTCCATTTTCTTTATCACACTAACACTTCAAATGAAGCTATTGCCTAATTAGACATTAGTGCTATTGATGGTTGAAAGTTCTCGTAGACTTATCTGTTTAGCTTAATAGAACCTTGGACTTGCAAAAGACAAAACATGAGCCAAGAGTGCACCGAAGGTGGCTTCAACATGTATATTCTAATTCTTAAGTCAGCAAAAGGCTCGCGATAGGGAGAACATTCAATCTTGATACTCAAAGGGAGGGAGGGAAGAAAGAGAGAGAAAGAGTCCTTTCCATGATGCTAAGAGCCTCTTCACATCTACAGTGCTACATAAGGGTTATATGGGGTAGGTTTAGCACTTAAGATCAGGCCATATGGATGGTGATGTTTAGTTGTAACTTATACTTCTATCCTCGAGTCAAGGGCTATTAGATAGTGGCATATCTTTCTCTTATAGTGGGCATATCCCCTTATATGTCTTGTCAAGGTATAGCATGCTATGCTACTAACCTTATGTATTACCTTGAGGTTGGGGGGGGGGGGGGGGGGGGGGGTGGGCGGGCATAGAGTAGAGTGGGTAGGATAAGTTGGGTGCCACAAAATGAGAAACATTAGGAAAATGTAGGCTAGGAAGTAATGCAACGCGATGGAGCATTGAGGGATGTATTAACTTGAGCACTTAAGTAGTAAGGTTGAACCTAGCTATTCCTTTTCGGGTTGAGTTGAAATGTGTCGACTTGTCAAGGAGTAGTGTTTGCCCCGAAGTCATAGAGTCGCAACAGTCCCACCATATAAACCATTTTATAATAGTAACTGGCCTTACAGTACCTACCATAGAGATGATTTACACAAGAAGTTGACGATTCCTCGCTTTGAAATGAACAGTCCAGTTAAGTGTCTAACTAAAATTATAGTGATTATCACAAATTTTTAATCAACATACATAATTATATGTAAAGTCAATTATATGTAAAGTCCATAAAATTTCCCAAGAAATTCTACATAAATATAACGGTTCACTAATTTACATAACAACTATCAGTCTTTCATTCTTAAACTATAAAGGACACTCTAGCTACACATCCACTGCTAAACAAATTGATCCTCGCACCCTTGGCTTCAAAAGAACTAACCTCTGGATAATTGTAAGACGGTATAATACTTCAAGTATTCAAAAATCAGGACCTGCAAAAGGATCTATAAGGGTATGAGAAACTTCAGCTCAGTAAGTTAAATTAGAGACTCATAGATGTATACAAACACAAGTAAAATTATCAAGAAATTATTTTCATGCAATATAACAAGCAAGTGTCATTACACAACGTAGTCTGGTTCGTTGCGAAATAAAAGAAATTTCACCTGCTTTAATCCGGGTTGAGGAGTTTTCATGTTATGTAACAGCTCACAATCAAACCCTAGTTTGTGCAATGGAGACACTACTCCTCCTAAGACTATCTTTCTAACCAATACCCTCATCCTCACCGCGACCTTCTCTCCTGTTACTTAGTTTGGTTAAGGATGAAAAAAAGACCAATTGCTATCCTACGCTATCTTTATCGAAGGTGTCAGTGTTTGATTGGAGAATCCTAATGATCTCCTAACGGGTTGTAATGCATGACAATTTAGGTTATTAGAGTCGAATAAGATTAAATTTCATTTTGGGTGTTCAAACAATTTTACACTAATACAATCATAACACAAAATCAATCACATTACAAATTGCAGCACGAATTCAAATATATTAAACACATGCACAAACTACTTACAATCATAACCATACACAATCCTAAATCTCCAAGTACCATAAAATAGTACTCTAATACAGTAAGTAATAACCCAACTTACTTGGAATTTCTCAGTCGTCCGATTACTTAATTGCAAGCTAGTTCATCTCTAGGTATCTTATAATACAAATAGGTCTTTTTAGTACTTATACTTTAATGATTCATATTCTAAGTTATAATTTAACTCATTTTTCCATGTATACCTATTATTTACTAATGATTCATTCTACCTTATTTCGGGGTTTAGTTTCTAAATTAGATTTTAGTTTTGATTTTGGAATCTAAAATATGCTCGAATCCTAATGTGAAATTAATTACATTAAGCTCAAATATTCTAATATCATGTTGGGTCTTAATTTAGTGTTCTAAACTGTTTCATATATGCTAATTCTAATAAGAGTACCAGATTTATTCTCGATGTGAGAAAATCTTAAATTTTTTTATATAATTACCTAAAATTAAATTTTGTTTCAGAATTATTATATATTGATTATTATTATTATATTATCTAAATAAACCTAATTTTTCATATTTATTAAATTTCCAATTCTATATATTCCTAATTTCCTACGATTACTACATAATTCTTTCATTAATTATACTTAACACTCCAAAGGTTAAAATTAGGTTTCTACATCAGAGATTAACATCACTAACCATCTAATTACTATCTAAATCAGTAATTAATGTCTTAACCACTTAATTAACTCAAAATTACTCAATTTTTCTATCATTTTAGAGTTAGAAATTTACTTAAAAATTTTGAAAATTAAATTTTAAAAAATGGCTTCATAGCACTATTCTATATCACTTAAGCATTTTACGAAAAAAAATTTGAGCTTCAAACTGCACTCCTAAATCTATTTATTTTTAATCCTAATTATACTCTGTTTTGCTTAATTTATTAAGAACCCTATATTTTCAAACGTGATTAAACTTAATCACTATCTTTTCCTAAATCTACATACAATAAAACCTAAGAATAATAAATTTCATAATTTTCTAGGCAAAATAAATAATTTTAAGAAATTATACAAAATCAGAGCAAATGAGAGACTCACCCAGTCTAATGACTTTTCGCCTTCCAACACCGGTCCATGTGTGTCAGCCAGTCTAGGTGATGAGTCTAGAGTTAGGTAGTGGTGGTGGCTCGATCCTAAGTGGTGGTGGTGTATGGGTTTGGTTTACTAGATCCTACTGCACAAATTTCCTTCTTTTTTTTCTAACCCTAGTTTTTTCTCTTCCAATTTCGATGCACTCTATTTTTTTTCTAATTTCTAATTGTCTAAAGGAGCTTTGTAATTTTTTCCCTATTTATAGAGTTTTGTGGTAATTATTGTGCATTTAATTGGACAAGATATTGCTCAGATCCTTTAATTTTTGTCTTTTGTGTTGCTTGATTTTGATTGATTAATTTTTCTTCTTCACTTTCTGACTTGCCATGACCAAAGCCACATCATTCTTTATTCCTCTGATTTTTTTCTAATTTTTTCTTAATTAATTAATAATTTTCTTTAATTATTTAATAAGTTTTTAGACAATTTAAATAATTTCACGTATTTTTATCTATGTGTAAATATATGTGGGGTACATGTGATCATCCCTAATTATTATTTAAGTTATTCTATGATTTTTAGTATACATTTAATCTATCTCTAGTAATTTATTAGTTATTAAATTACATTTTTTTCCTTTTCGATAATTAATAATTATTATACTTAAAATTTGAAAATTTTATAGTCTCCTATTTTATTACTTATTTTCTTAAATTCAAGTTTACGGGGTCATTTTTACTAATATTTCTCTCCATAATTTATAATTTGGGTTTGATCGGATCCTTTAACCGATCACTCTAAACTTTGTGTTCTAAGTTTAATCCTATGATCATTTGGCTTACCTTTAGGATTTACAAGTAGTATTAATGGTCAATGCTTAGAGAAAGGCATGTAGGCCTAAGTAATCAAGCGAGTAAGGTTTAACCTGGCTCTTCTTTTCCCAATTGAACCAAAGCGTACAAGCTTGATAGTATGTGGCATTAGTGGTTGGTGAATAAAGAAGGGGCATGTTGTCCTAAGTAATGAGGTAAGTAAGATTGAACCTAGCTCTTCTTTTCCTGACCGAGTCAACATATGCTGGTATGCTCAAAGGGACCTAGGGTATTGAAAATTGAACCTAGCTCTTCTTTTCCTAACTGAGTCAACATGTGCTGGTATGCTCAAAGGGACCTAGGGTATTGCCGAGTGTTGAAGTTTATTGATGAGCCTAGTTTTGCCCCTCAAGCTAAGTTATTTAATGGGCAGGGTACCCTTCTACCTTCCCTTGTGGTTATTGAATCCTCTGAGCTTTGTTGCCATTTAGTTTCTCAAGAGTTGTCTCTATCTTTTGGTATTTCTGAGATATTTTCATTGATAGATGTAAAGCACTTTGAGTATAGCAAGGTCAAGAATGAGATTAGACTGTCGGGGATACGTTTCACTTGAAGATTAGGTGCTAAGGACTTAGTTATTATTAATCAATCTCCAAAATGTTCATGTATATATATTGAAGCCTCTCTTTGCAACATACAGTTCATGTATGTACACAACTATGCATATGTAGTGGAATGCAAAAGATTGCATTAGTTGAATCAAAGGAGGAGAGTAAGTTCACTGCTGTGAAATACAGATAAGCAATATGGAGCAAAGTGTGGCTTTTATTTTATATAGTTCACTACTCAATCTTATCTTCGAATTTATACCCATATTGTCCTAAGGCTTTAACTAATGGACAAGTTTACATGACGTATGTTTTGTAACTTATAAAAGTGATTTTTTTTTTAAACCCTCTTAGATAATGTTGTTCACCACATTAACAAGATCATGACAACCTTGATTAATGGTGCCACAAAAGTACACATTAAAAGTCAAGAAATTTTTTCTTTCTTTTTCTTTTTTCTTTTTTCCTCTTATGGAAAAAGAAGACAAATCTTTTTCTTTTTTAAAAAAAATAAAGGAGAACCAATATCACATTGAACTTAGCTATTTTTTGATCCACTTATAAAATAGGCAATATGTTTTTTTATAAGATAGGGAATTAATGAAAAAAATCTTTTTTCTCTATTTTTTAAATTTTCATTAAATGTGCAACATGATATGATAATTGAGAGTTTTAGGACGTATTTTGAAAACTAAAGATAATATTTCAAGGAGTTTGATTTGATAATGGAAATTGTTGGTCATGGTTAAACCAACTTTAAGTGATGAAGCAAATATGACTCTAATGAGGATTAGGCTTGATTAGATCTTTGCTTTTGATTACCTGTAAAAAGTCCCTTATGGCTATGTCTATGAGGGCCTTATAATACTGAAGTTAACAAGGTAGACAATAAAGAGAAGAATTGAGCGTATCCAAGCACTAAGGCCCTTTAAGATAGTGCTTAGGGGGCATTAGTTTAGGTATGGGAATAGAATCTCGAATTTCTCTTGCTTGTCAAACCCCTTTCACCATTTATGGTACAAGAGAGTACAACTACCTAGATATGTATTGACCTAAGATTTATTTGTAATGGTAACCGGTAAAGGACATGTGTCGTGGAATTGATAGGGTAACTCTAGGGGTTAGTTAACCATGACTACGCTGGCAACCACGACTATGGTCTGCAAGTTTAACATTCTCATGGCATATAGGGTGTGTTGGCCATACTATGGTAATTAATGTGTCGGGGTGGGACGTTGATGCTAGAGACAAAGAGATAACGTAGAGGCAGGAAAGGCAGTTTGAGTGCATCGTGGCAAGGAGCCAAGTATTAAGGAGCTCATGAGGCTAAAGGTATCCTTGCTCATAGTATATAGACTTAGTGAGAGAGGGGTCCCTTGTACCCCAAGCTTAGTTGGCTTGTTGGTGGAGTCTTCATACGTTAAATGAGACTTTTGGCTTATGTTCATTGTAGTGCTTGCTTGAATCCTCAACATAGGTGTTCGGTAGCTACTACTCACTGGGCTTGCGCATGGCTAAGGTGTTCTAGTAGGCTAAAACACATGGAGGGAGAGAGAAAGAATTGTTCCTTTAGGAATTGATGGGCCTTTTTAAGCCTTCATTAGAACTAAGCCTCAAGCTAGGTAAGAATTAGGCATCAACATTTATACCCCCACCCCCAACCTAACTCTCCTCAACGTTAAGGACACAAGGAGAGTAGATAAGTTCAGAGGTTTGGCTCGAGGCCAAGGAAAGATGGCTTTAAGCAGGAGGTCACTTACTTGGGTAGTAATGTAATGTCTGACGTGTCTGATCAAACCATCTAAACCATACAGTAATTTTTAGCATGACTGATGCGACTTTTAGGGTGCTCGAGGTGCTATGATTATTCTTAAAAAGAACATCATACAATTATTGCTTTGTTGGAAACAACCGCACACATGGGAAGTCGAAGTGTATGGCTACATCAATGATCCGTAAACATGTATCAATCCAGACTGTTTGCCAGAGGAGTAGGTACGTGTCTAGTCAGGATGCAATGCACGTCTCTATAGTAGGTACATGCTATGGGAGTAGAGAAAACCGTTCATCTCCTTTCTGAGCTTACCTACATAAGGGAGGGCTTAGGGCCTCATTTTTTATTTTTCACATTTCACTAAGAGGAGACTGCCAAAATTTGCACTCACAAGCTCATACCTTATCCCATTGTTTCTTTACCCAAGATTCATCTATGGTTGATCAAAGTGCATTCAATTCTCGAGGTAAGTCTTCGATGGGTTTATTTTAAGAGAGATCTATGTGGATTACAAGCAAATAGTCCTTGCAAGGGGTGTTAATCTTACTCCCCCTAAAACAATGGCGACAACTATGGTAGATGGCGATGAGAGTGATTAGGTACTGCTAACTTGGCCTTAGAGAAAGGTTTGGGTGAGGGGAAGGCCCTTAGATGTGTATGTACCCCACAACGAAGGTGAGTAAGCTACGAAGGCCTTACATACGATTAATAGTAAGACGAGGTGAAGTTAAGGTAATTCAATAAGGTAGTCAAGAATGTGCTTAGGTGGTACATGGAGTTACCAGTTATTAGGGAAAGGGCCTTCAAAATAAGGGATAAGCAGTCATTCTATATTTATGCTAAACCATTTGAGCTGGGGTTGAGGTTGTGATAAGAGTAAATTACTTTACACTTTTTAGGCACATGTGAGCATAAATTGACCATAATTATGTTTATTTCTTAAGTTTTTAGTAGTTGATTGTGTAATATATTATTTTCAAATGATTCAATAGCAAAGGAGACAGAATTCTACAAGAACAAGGAAGTTTAAGGCAATTACGGCTGTAATAAAAGAATATGGTTGAAGGGAATTCAACTAATATTCAATCATAGGTATGATAATGGAAGATTTGAGTGTCTAGCACTAGTCATGCTCTCCATTGCGGGCGTAACTAAGGGAAGTATAGCGATCCTCTTGTTAGTCATGGCCGTAATTGTATGTTAGGAGGATGATCACTCCCTTGATCATAGGTATGAGGGGATGAATATGTTTAATGAGGATTTCATGTCCATGATCACAATCGTAATAGGTGAAGAATATGCTTTTTCGAGACAATCACGCCTCGAGTTATAAGCTTGATGAGAGTGGACACATTGGTTCTTTTTAAATTACTTTATATGAACCAGTGTGTGGAACAAGTCTTAACACCAAATATTGTCTTGAAGTAATGTTTTTCGAGTCTTTAGACGATAAGAATATAAATGTGATACGAGGCAAGTGCACCTATCAGTTTTAATATAGCGGATGTGATTCCGAGTCGATCCCTCAGAGATTTTGAGTACTAATATTAACTTTAGCTTTATTATCTAACCGAAAAATTGTGAAAGTTTGAATTAATTAAAAATACTGAAATTAACAACTAAACTACTTATAAGACTTAATTATGCAAATTAGAAAGCAATAAATTACGAACGACTTCAAGTATGCAATAATGTATTTAGGAATTATTTCCCCTAGTGTTTAACATATAACCTTTTTAAAATATATCCAATTCAATTTCTATTATTCTTGACCGGAGGGATTCACAATTAAAGCTAATATCTTTCTCAAGCATATTAACCCTAATCCTAAATTATTTACCGGAATCTCTTCACCTAGTAATATAATTTAGAATTGCATTAGCGTGTAATGAATTCCCATGCAAACAATCAACTTTCCAGAAGAAACATGTATCTTATCTCTAAGTATACATGTAATTCTCTTCAATTATGCCTAGATCTAATTACACATGCAATTTCTCAATTAACATGCATAATATCATATATTGACACTCTAGAATTATCAATCCATAATTAACGACATAATTGAATCAAGAAAAAGTAGAAACTTTATTGAAATTATAATTCAATCCAAGGGTTACATGAAACCCTAGGTTCCATAATTCTAAATACTTTAATTCTAAGCTATCATAATGAATCTAAAAACGAGTTTCATAAAAAACGTAAAATAAAGCATAAAAACCCCTCTTGATTTGATGAACAATCTCTCTAATCTTGAAATCGATGTCGTTCTTACTTCTTGATTAATGTTTTTCTTTAATCTCCTCTCGTCTCTTGTGTCTCTTATTTCTGTAATGTCTCTTCTTTTTCTTTTGAAACCCTAATATGTCTTTTTATAGTGTATAAAAAAGATTTTGTTTTCGTCACCCGACATGGCCTGGGACACGACCGTGTCCCCATGTCGTGTAACTTTTTGCACTTAGGCAAATTTTCTACACAACTTCAAAAATTCATAACTTCTTCGTTTGAACTCGGAATTGAGTGAAACTTGATTCCTTTTCTTCGTTTTCGAGCCTAGAACGTGTTTAAACCCTAAAATCAACATTTTACTCAATTAAGTATGAATTTCTTTAAAGAAAACCAAAAATGTGCAGAAAATACTATAAAACCACCCTATGAAATATGTTTAAAATTAGAGTTATCAAAATGCATCACAATTTTCAAACAAAAGGATTATAATAGAGCGACATCAAAGGACATTTACATCATATCACATCATATTACACCAAATTACATCAAATCATATATCATAGAACATATCACATCACCAACCCACAAGCCATCCATTCATCCATCTTTGTACCCATTTTTGTATTTTTTTTCGTTGTTCTCTATACTATCACTAATGTATACTATATTCTTCTTGGAACTATTCAAGAAAGTCAACAAGACTTTATCATTCGTGTATTTGCGAGACTTCTATAGTAAAATAAAGGGGTTTTTACTTTCTATTAATTTACATGTTTTATTTCTTTTTAATTATGATTTCTGTTAGTTTATATTATTGTTTTATCATGTATGGGTAGTAATTTAAGACTTGCTACATCCACTTAGTATGATCAAGTGCATGGAATAATAGTCTCCCAATGTTTGTTATTCCTAATGAATTGAAGTTAATTAATCTAAGTACAGTGCAGTGCACGACACTGACTTAAGCTATATTTCAATAGAATACGTAATAAAATATGTTGAAAGACAATTCTATTGAATAGATTTAATTTATTAGAACACCTTATTGTTGATAGTAGAGATATTATTAGGAAAGTTGTTACATTCTTAGGGAAATTGACAAATTAATATATCATTAATGCGATTCGAGTTGGTTATTAATGTAAAAAAGATTCTAATAGACACAATTAGAATTAGAAGTAAGTCATTTTAAGAAGAATGGTTACATACTAATGATTCCCTATAGATAATAATCATTAGGATAAGATTAATGGTAATATTATGCTATGTGGTGAAATAAGTTTACATGTTAAGTACGTTATTAGTAATTATTTTTGTAACCATTATGTTAATGGATAATTAGTTTGGTCAGTAATTTAGAATTTTAATAATTAGTCACTTGATAAATTGGGTTGCTAAATAATAGGAAAATTAATTAGTATTAGTGTTTATATCCATTCCCAGTAGAGATGACCCTATACTCATCCGTGATATAAAAAGATAGGTATACTTACCTGTTGACTTGAGTTAAGGATATAATATAGGTTTATAATATTTAAGGCTCGGTAGCTTTAATTTAGAGGTGATCAGGTTGCCTTTCTCTAAATTATTCATTGAGGTTTTTAACTACTTTCAGGTAGCTCTTAGTTCTCTTAATGCCAATGCTTAGGTTATGGTAGTTGCAAAAACCTGTAGCCTAGCTATTTAGGCATCTGTTCCAGGTGAAAAGGGCACTAGATGGTTGGGTCTATATTATTGATTAAGATGACCCATTAAAAGTTTTTGACAAACTTTCGAGCAAAGTGGATTACTAGAAGGATTTTTTTTTCCCATATTTGAACAGTTGAGTGGCTGAACTTCCCAACAATTTAGATCATGCCAATCCAAAACAAGCCTGTAAATTATTTGGGGGTTGAGGATGATAAGGTGAAGGACAAGGTATTAGACCTCACCAATTGGAAAAAACTCTATCCACTAGCCATAACTTAGAAGTATTCCGAGGATAGGGGGCTTTTTAGGTTCAAGACAAGTATATCTTAATTCTTACTAGGGAAGGGCAGTTGGGTGTCCATTGTATCATACTGTTGTTAATAAGGACGTCAGTCCAACTCATCTTCAGCTTAGTGAATATAACTGCATTTGTTGGTTTTACATTGATATTCTGTTTGTTGTTGTAGCTATGTAAGTGGCCTTAAACAAAGTGAAGGAGAAATTTCTAGCTATTTGGGCCAAGCATAAGGAGAGAACACTAGAGGATGGGAGGAAAGGAAGCATCTCGCTATAGAGGAGGAGGGGAGACTTTATAGCCCCACTGAAAGAAGAGTAAGAACAAGAAAGGGAACAGGCAACAAACCACCCCTAAGGTAGTGCGACGTATAATGGAGTTCGTTCTTAAGGGTCTCCCAATTTCACTAAGTGTAAGGAAGGATCAGGGCAAATTCTAAGTGCACTTGGAGTACCGATGGTCGAGTTGTACAAGTTGAAGAGCCTCACTGGATTGAGGAGATTAAGGGTAGTGGCTCTAGAAGTGACCTAGTTAGGCATTATAGGTTGGCTTGGTAGGAGGATGGTAGTTCCCAGGAATAATAGGGGAACTCGGAGATGGCCCCTCAAAACGTTGGAGTCTAAGTAATTGAAGTTCACAGCAATGAGGAACCCTTTCCATTTACACCTCGTAACAAGCAGCCCACTATGCAATAGGAGCCTAAGCCTTCGGCTAACGTGGGTGGCGAGGTACGGGCCTTTGCAAAGGATGGACCAACTTTACACTAGGTTTGGTCAGCTGTTTGTTGAAAGGAATGACATGGAGGCTTCTACGAAGTTGCTCCATAGGCATAATGAGGTAAGTTGCTTGTTTGTTACTTATACAAGTGTTCCACATTACTCATCTGATCGAGATGGTTTTTGACTACTGCAGCTATACAACCTACTTGACTATATGCTTGCATACAACCATTAGTAACAACAATCCAAAGCAGCAAATCAATAATCATATCAGTAGCTTAGAATAAGTACATGCGCATAACCAACTATCTAACAAGAACAGTTTAGTACAATTTCAAGCCTCAATGTATTATAAATTAGTATTTCGAAATACAGTAATGTATTAATCTCAACTTACCTGATATCCTTGGTCACTCATTCACTCAATCAATCGTAGGTCAACTTTTCTTCGTGTGTTCTATAATATTAATATGCTCTTTAGTATTTATATTTTGATATATATATATATTATATATAGGTTATGATTTAACTCAATTCTTCCCATATACATATCAGTTATTATTAATTCATTCTAGGTTAGTTTAGCGTTCGGTTTTTGAATTCGATTCCAATTCTAGTTTTAAATCAGTTCAAACCACAAGTGTCCTAATGATCACTTTTGGTTCAACACCAGTATTCTATTCTACCTGAGACACTTCAATCTTTATTAATATATCGAATTTATTCCCGATATGAGAAAATTTTATATTTTTCATATAAACACCTAAATTTAAGTTTCCTACCTAATTTATTACATATTTTTATTATTATTAAAATATCAATTTTAACCTAATATTTTCCTACTTATTTATTTTTTATATTTACATATTATACATTATCATATAATATGTACATAATATACATATCTAATAGTCCTATCACTTCAAATATCATCTCTAAACATCAATTAATATCTCAAAATATCTAAATTCATCCCAAATTAGATTTTACTCCTAATTATCTTAATTTACAAAATTAACTTAAAATATACCATTTGTACCTATTGTATATATACTACATAATAGCGTAATAATTATATCTAACACTCTAAATGCTAAAAATATCATAATTTATCATATTTTAATATCCTAAAACATATAATTATGCACTAAATCAATAATTATCTATTTAATTACTTAATTAGCACTAAATTATTCATTTTATGCATCATTTTAAGGTATAAAAATTATTTTAAAATTTTAAAAATTAATTTTTGAAAAAAGGCTTCATAACACTATTATATAACCCCTAAGTAGTCTACACAAAAATTTTGAGTCCAAAACTATACTTCTAAACTTATTTATTTCTAAACCGAGCAAAGCTTGAGTTTGCAAGATTATTAAGTATAGTATATTTCCATACATCAACTCATCAAAATAAAAATTTTCCTTTAATCTACAACTTAAAAACCCTAGAATAACAAATTTCATAATTTTATGAAACTATTTAATATTTTTTAAAAAATAACTAAAATCGAAAGGAAAATTAGACTTACTAGAATTGGTGGCTCTGACCACCACCGGCTGACAACCGTTGTGGCCTTGTTGGCTGGTCCAAGCACTGCCACCACCGTGTGATGGTTGTGACTATCCACTCTCAAGTAGTCGTCGGGTTAGGAATCTTATTTAAGACTCTAATTGCACAGATTTTTTGTAAATAGCTCAAACCCTCAATATTTCAGTTCTCTCTAATTTTCTAAGATCCTAAACTGACTAAATGAGCTTTTGATTTAATTTGGGTATTTATAGAGCTTTAGGAGATTTTTTATGTGTTAAATTGACTTGACGTAAGCCTTATCCTCTTCCAAATTTGCTTTTTGTTTGGCTTAATTTAATTAGTTGCTTTTATTTCTTAAATACCAAGTTGTCATGCCTTAATTTTAGAATTTTCCTCATTTTTCCTGATTTTTCATTAATTATTCATGCATTTTCTTTAATGAATTAACATTATTTTGACATATTTCGCGTATTTTAAATAATTACGTATATTTTTATCTGCATAAAATTCATATATGATATAAATAAATATTTATAAATATTATTTAAGTTATTTTATGATTTTTAACATGTATACAATTTATCTTTATCAATCATTAGTTATCATAATTTATTCTAAGTGTTTCTAATAAATAACGGACAATTTTCATAAAATTCAATATTATATTAATTAATCATTTTATTACTTATTTTTCTAAATTCAAACTTATGGTATCACTTTTACTAATAATTTCAGTTTCATCGTAAAATTTGGACTGAATCAGACAATTTACTTAATTACCCTAAATTCTACGAATCAAACCCCGAATGCCTGACTGTAAGTCTTACACCGAAGCTGAGTACTTCTTTTATGAGTTACTCTATATGCCGAGTCGAATGACTACCCATCTCTCTAAAGTGTGCCAAGTTATAGATTACCAAAAGAACGACCAAACATTTCATGCTTACTTACTTGCGCCCGAGTCGACTAATGACTTCGCATTGCCCTTGCCAAGAAGTCGAGAGAGGAAGACCAGACTGATCCTTAGCCACCCTTATATGAACAAGCAACTTGATCGTACACTTTAGTCCATATCCTATAACGACCTCATCAATTTATCATTGCCACATATACAAGACCACATATAGAATCTGCTCTACTAATTATTATTTTTCTTGAATATTTATTTATACAATTTGGTATTCTTGTACATTACTTCTTTAGAGTAATACTCTTTTTATCTTTTCCCTTTTAAGCAAATTACCCTAACTTATTGCGTATAAATACCATTGTATTTGTATCTATAAGGCATCATTGAATTATCATTAATATATAATTGAATATTCTTCCTTACATAAACACTATTGTTTACTTTCATTTCACTCTTATCCTAACCTTTAAGCAAAATTAAGTAGTGAATAACTTCACCAAACCAATTCGTGCATTATATCGAGTTCTGTCGTGAGTTTTCGAAAGTTTTACTGGTGCATTATATCCTCTAGAGCTGTTCATGAGTTTTACTTACTTTTCATTCACTTTCTGTTATTTCGTGCATTTCCTGATTATCTCTTCAAGCTTTTAGCAACCTTGGACTCATCCAACGATTGACTTTATTTGTTTTTTTGTCATGATTCGCATAAAAAATACAATAACAAATCGATCTCAACTTACTTAGACTTCCTACTTACTCACACAAGGTGTAACTTACACAGGCCATCATAGGTAATCTCTATAATACAAATATTGTTTTAGTACTCATATACTTATCTTATATAAGCTTTATTCTATAATTCTTTATGTTATCTTTAGTTTAATGTTTTATTATACCTAATTATTCAGGTTTTTAAATCTCTTAAAATTATTCTTAATTTAGGTTAGGTTCTAATTCAGTTTTCGAATCGGTTTCTAAATTAAGTTTTAATTCAATCTTTGATTATGGGTTTTATATGCAAACCCTACGAACTCATTTCTGAACCATTATGTGAAATTAATCACATTATACTTGGGTATCCTAAATCTCTTATTTAGCTCCTAATTAGTATTTAAATTTGTACAGTACACTATATTCCTAATTTAAATACCGAATTAGGTCTTGATATGAAAATAACCAATATTTTTCACATAAATTCTTAAATTCACATTTCAAATCAAATTTATATCATATTCCTAATATTATAATACTGTTAATTTTTACCTAATATTTCTTACCCATTTAATTCTTATATGTACATATTATAGATTATTACATATTATACACTTACATCAACTATCTAACATTTCTAACACTACATATATCGTCCTTTATCATCCAATAACATATTAAATTGTCTAATTATATTCTAAATCAGAACTTATACTTAGTTAACCCTAAATCATAAAATTAACTTACAATATACCATTTTACTTATTATATATATACTACATAATACTTACATCTAACACTTCAAACATTACAAATATCATCCTATTCAACAATTAACATCCTAAGATACCTAATTTCATACTAAATCGGAATTTTCACCAAATTAACATCAAATTACAAAATTAAGCCTAAATATTACCTTTTATGCATGATTTTAGGATCTAAAAATTAAGTAAAAATTTAGAAAATTAAATTTAAGAAAAACTCTTCATAGCACTGCTCTATATATCCTAAATAGTTTACATAAAAATTTTGAAATCAAGACTACACAATTAAGGTCATTTATTTCAATTTCAAAAACTAGCTCGGGTTTAAAAATTTCTTAAGCATTGTATATCACATGACCTAAATCTATTAAATCGACATTTTTCCTTAAATATAAATGAAAAAATATCTTTAAATACCAAATTTCATAATTTTTCAAATATTTTTTATATTTTTAACAAATTAAAAAAAATCAAAAAGGAAACTTGGATTCACTATTTGATGGGTCTCTAGCCACTAGTAACAACTACTACTATGTCAACAACCCTAGGTGGTAGGGATGTTATCCAGTGGTGGTGGTCGTCTGACATGTTTCCTCTTCTAAGCTCCATTTGTATATTGTTTTTCTAATTTTTTATAAAATTATTTGCTACTCTCTCTTTGGTCTCTCTCTAATTTTTTTAGCTTACTAATTGACCAAAATAAATTGCAGTAGGGACTTATTGAATTTATAGTGTTTTTAGGTATTTTTCTTTGATTTTTCGCTTGACAAGTGCCCCTTTTTTTTTCCTTTTTCATTTTCTAGTTGGATTAATCTAATTGACTAATCTTTTTATCTCCAATCCTAACTTGCCACACCCTTATTCTAGACTTTTCTTCACTGTTCCATATTTTTCTTGATTTTTTAAATTTTTTTATGAATTTTACTTAATTATTTAGCATTATTTTGATATATTTTAAGTGTTTTAAGTAATTTCACATATTTTTACTTACACATAAATACATATATAGTCCAATCAAATACTTCTAAATATTATTTATGTTATTTTATTATTTTTAGTATATATATAATTTATCTCTACTGATTCGTTAATTATCGGAACTCGTTTTACATATTTTCGATAAATAACAAGTACTACACATATAATCTAATATTATAATATTTAATTATTTTATTATTTATTTTTCTAAATCCAAAATCATGAGATCACTTTTACTAATAATCTTAACTTCATCATAAAATTTAGACTAAATCGGACAATTTATCCACCACTCTAAATTTTATAGACCGAACCTTAAATACCTGATTACGAGGCTTATAGGAACCCTAAGTCTACACAACATCTTTGTTCGTTAACCTTCACCTTGACCATAACATTGTCTATTTCTACCAAATGCGCCTCCAATGACCTAATGCCACGTATCCAATCCCTTACATAAAAGGATTCATTGGACTAATCATTAATTTCTTTGTATTTTCATTTATATATTTTATTATTCCTTGCAAATTACTTCTTTTGGACAATATCCCTTTTATCTTTTCTATTTTAGGTAAGATGCCTTAACATTTCAGGTATAAATACCTTTATAAATGTAGCCGCAACAATATACATTAGATATTGAACATACTTCTCCTATTTGTAAACATTGCTCTCTCTTAACTTGTTTACTTCACTTCACTCTTACCTTAACCCTTAATCAAAGTTAGGTGATAAGTACCCTTACTAGATTAGCTCGTGCGTTATATTAAGTTGAGTCATAATTTCTCAGTAATTTTATTGGTACATTATATCCTTAGAGTAGATCGAGGGTTTGCTTATTTGATCTCTTTATTGTTCGTACACTTTCCATCTTTATTTTTTAAGTTTTTTGTAAGCTTGGACCTATCCTTGATATTGTCGCCCTTGTCAAATCTCAACATGACGTATTAATCTTCCTATTATTTTTCTACAAAATCATTATCATTTATAATTTAATACACTTCATTATATATTCTTATATTTAAAACTTCATTCTATTGATATTCAGTCCATACATGAATGTTAGTAAAAAGAAAATTAAAATCGTAAATGTGGTGGTGATAGGAGGGTAGTTTTCTAAAAGTACACTTTTAGTATTATCACATGTCTAAGTAAACTTAGTAGTTACATACTACGTTTACATACACGTAATTTGCACTGCCCAATAATGAAGGAAAAAGATTTACCCATCTTTAGTAATACTCTACATTAAGTGTATGATATATAGGACACGTAAGATCATGATGAGTAGAATCATATAGGAGATTACGCAGTCCCACTTATCCTATATGTTGTACCATCAATTGAGGGCATTACTAAAAATTGGTAGACCAATGATCTACTTGTATTTTTTCCAAAAGAAATGTAAGGAGAAGTCAAAACTGAAAGCTGGTTGAGGAGGAAAATTCATGCAAATGTTCCATTAATAAATATACCATTTATAATAAATATTCACAAAATAAATTATATATGGATTTTGACCTATGGTTGTAATTCAAACTTATTGATTGATTTTACTAAAGAAAAGGGAAGAAAAAAAAATATTGGAATTATCTATCGAAACTACGAGGGACCATGGCAGATGATTCGATAGTTCTTGGATTTATGTTGCTTTTCCAAAGACAAGCTTCCATCATAGACAGCTCGAATCGTGTCCTTCTGCAACAACCCATCCCTATCCTCAGCTAGGTTATACAACAACCTCCATTCCACTTTAGTTGCTGTGAATCCTTTAGTATCGGTAGGCTCCTTACACATTACCCACAATACACATTACACATAGTACACATTACACAGAGGACACAAACATTACAAATAACGCATAATAGAGATAATGGAGTGGTTCTCCAAAGGTTATTCCATAATATGAATGGCTACTCCAAGGTTATCCTTTAGATTGATTTTGCTTTTCCAAAGTATAGAATAAGCTCCCATCGTATGTCCCTCGAATTGTATCCTTCTGTTAAAAACCATCCTTATTCTTTGCTAGGTAATATAGCAACGACCATTCAATTTTCGAAAAGGCCCATCCTACAAATTCATTAAGCTCCCTATTCCCATCAGCCATCTCATCCAATTCATCCGATGTCAAGACATTCGGAATTGAATGAGCATGCTTGCTGAAGATCTCTTCGAACTTCGATTCGACGAAATTCCCATCATCATCGTGTTTCGCGAGGGCAATGTTTGCGATTTCGATCGTGAAGAGTGGTGTAGTGGGTTCCCTAGGACGAGCTTTCGGGCCAAACAATAGGTGGAATACTCGAGCAGTTGCATTGGCTAAGTCGGATTCAAGACCTATTGCTCCTAAGCCTTCAATTGTCTCGAGTAGATAAACGACACTGTCTTTATTTCTATCGAAAAAAGAGACGTGCTTCTATAGGAAGCTAAAGTTACTAGGCACTGGTGGTAGCGCATCATCGGTGACACCAACATCCGCCACATTTGTTATACCAATATCTGTTGCTGCTGCCAAGAGGACAAGGCATCCGACAAGTACTTTCTGCATTTGAAACAAGAGCTTTTTAAGTAAATGCTTATCTCCGTACACTATAAGATGAGATAAATAAGAACATTTCATGGATAAACAGTTTCGTAAATAACACATGCTACGTGTTATGTATGTAATGTGATGCGAGACTCCATGATTAAGTATCTCCTATGAATTATGAAAGACCGTATTACTAGTCTATAAGGTAGTAGTTATAAACATTTTATTAACACAAGTTTAAAACTTTTAAGCCAAATGATTAAAATAGACTCAGTAGAGTTTATTAGCTTGCTATCTACTATTTTTGACCTAAAGCGTTACAAATAGGATCAAAGCAAACTCTTGGCCAATAAGTGAATGATTTGAGTCTAACTCTAGTTTAGAGAATAGGTTCGAGGAAGTTGAGGAGTGTCACCAAGAGAAGTGTGATTTTTTGTATATTTCCAAGATGACCTATACACAGTAGATAACTTTAATCATCTATTGAAAAAGGGGGGAGATCTAAGTCGAATCATAAAGGCTTACGACCAAGATATGGTGTGTTTAAAAAAGAGAAATTGTGAGACTCCATGATTAAATGTCTCATATAGATTATGGAAGATCATAATACTAGTTTATAAGGCCACACTTATAAACACCTTATTAACATAAATTTGAAACATTTTGGTCAAATTATTGAAATAGATCTACTAATTTTTATTAACTTGATTATTCACTATTTTTGACTTAGAGCGTTGCATGTGATGTATAAATATCAATGTACAATATGCATAATAATGAATTTAAAAACTATTCATACCTTTAATATTCATATAAATATTTTATTGGTATTTATATGCTGTCTATATATCATGCGTAACATGTAATGCTTATTAAATTCTTTCATTTTTCTGGTTTGACTTCATTGGGCTATTAAGAGCCATTTTTTATGGTGGTGTTGGTACCATTTTCACATCGTTTTGGATAATAACAGATTAAAATAGTAAAAGATTAAATACACTTCTATGTAGATAGAGTACGTATGTAAATATATATAAAACAAATAGGAAGTAATATTATATGTTAGTATTGATAAATTAATTGATACGTGTTGGTAAGAAAGTTATAAGGTGATTAGAAATTAATTAAAGAATCACGGTAAACCATAAATAAAATTGACAATTATGTATGTAAAAGGGGAAGTAAGTTAAATGATAATATTCATGCGAGAAAGCTCCTCATTTTCATTTGAAGATATGCACACAAGAAAAAAGTTTTTGTTTCTACTTCATGGTCATTGTTTCATACCCAAAGTGTTAAAATTAAAAACAAAAGTACCCAAAACAAAAAAGTGAAAAAGCACAAATATCTTATATGTAATTACTCATAATACTATCATGTTACGTAAATCAATAAGTAGTATATAAATACTAATGAAATTTTACATGTAATAATAAAATAAATATTTTTTTAAAAAAGTACAAATTAGATTTTTCTATGTTAAATTTTAATTAATATTTATACATCACTTATCGATTTATATAATATATTAATATTATTAAGTTTAGTTTCATCAACATAAGCTTTGTATTATTAGCTCATAGGACGGGAGAGATATCGAATGTAAATTCTAGACAGATATTTAACGAGAAGACTCACCATTTTGAAATGCAAATAAGCAACATAAGGAAAAATCTTGTTTTTGATTAATGACCATCGCACATATTTTATCTGCATTTATATGCACTTCTGTCTTCTTTTAAGGCTCGAGTAATAATTGGAACACAAGTTATTGGAGTTAGGTCATGTCAACTTAATGTGTTTTTGCTTTTAGTGATGGCTCAAACTTTTAAGAATGGCAAGGTGAAAAGAGTTAAAAAGGAATAAAAGTGGGGGGAAAAAAAAAAGATAACGAGAGGAAAGAAATATATAATTTTTTCTGTACGACTAAAAAATGAATGAAAGTGAAGGAAAAAGTTAGAGAGAAAAGATTTAGAGGAATTTTTTAATATTTTGGTGAAATAAATAATTTTATTATCAATTATCAATGTGTATATAGATAAATTATACTTTCATATCAACAAATTAAGAAAGATGGATGTGTTTGAGTATACAATTATCAATGTGTTTGATGTCACAGCCATGTCAGTATCACTTTTTCAAATAGATTTTTTCTGCCCGTGCAACATGGGAAATGAGAGTGAAATGCAATAAGGCAACACAGTTCAATGCATTCTCCAAAGCCACACGCAACAACAATGATGTAAACTTGAGATTTGCATTACAACATCTTCATAGAAAGTTTTTGTCCCAGTTTCTTATGTTGAGGGCCTTTTTTTTTTCATGCGTTTTAATTAATAAAATGAGTCTGTTTATTTATTTTTTTTTTTGGGGGGGGGGGGGGGGGGGGGGTGGGGTGGGGTTCTAAGGAATAAAAAGATGCTCCTTTTCTTAGTGTTAGTTATGTGTAATATTTATATTCACTATTATTAATAATATATATAAACGTTAAAAATCTCTTTTTAATAACTCTAAGAGATAAAGTGGAGAATTCTTAAAAAGCAAAGTTTTCAAAATGCTAGTAAAGCACTCCAAGAAACCCGGTCAAAACGGTAATCATTGATTAAAATACTCTTTATTGCAATACAGTGATCGATATGAATTTATAAGAACTCTATTTTATGTGTGTAGGGTGCCTTTCTACCTTGCTTGAGGTTGTTGAACCCTTTGAATTTTGTGGTCGTTTGGTTTATTGGGAGTCATCTCTATCTTCTAGTCTTTTCGAGATATTTTCATCAATGGATGTAAAGCACTTTGACTGTGGAATGGTCATATATGGGATTGGACCATTGAGGACATGTTTTGCTAGAAGACTAGGTGCTAGGGACTTAGTTATTATTAATCAATCTCCATGGCATGCATATATTATTGAAACCTTTGTTTGCAACATACAACTCATGTGTACATAGAACTGTGCATATGTAACGGAATGCAAAACATTGCATTAGTTTATGCAAAGGAGGAGATTTAAGGCATATTGTTGTAAGCAAGCTCACCATTGTCAAATACAAATAAACAGTACAGAGCAAAGTGTGGTTTTTATTTGATATAGTTCATTGCTCAATCTTATCTTTGAATTTATGTCCATATTGTTTTAGGGCTCTTATTAATGGACAAGTTTACATGAGATATGCTTTCTAACTTGTAAAAGTTTTTGTTTTTTTTTTTTCCTTTTTTATTTTAAACCCTCTTAGATAAAGTTTTTGGCCACCATTAACAAGATCATGACGACCTTTATTAATTGTTGTAGCAAAGGTACTTGTTATAAATCAACACTTTCTTTTTTCTCGCAAGGGAAAAGAAGAAAAATCCTTTTTTATTTAAAAAAAAAAAGTTGATAACCAGTATCTTATTGAACTTAGTTATTTTCGGATGCTCTTATAAAATAGGCAAATAAAGTATGTCTTTTATAAGATAAGGAACTTATGAAGAAAATCTTATTTGACTTTTTATAAATTTTCATTAAATGTGCAGCATTATATGATAATTGATAAGTTTTAGGATGTGTTTTGATTAGTAGAGATAGTATTTCAAGAAATCTGACTTAATAATGGAAATATAAGTTGATAACATCTCATAAGAAATTCAACCCCTGAAATCCAAGGCATTATATTGATTTACTTACTTTATTATCAAGATTCTAATGCCTAAAATACTCTAACACATTTATCATTCACTTTCTGTCTCTCTCTCTCTCTCTAAATCACATACTCTCCTCCTAAATTGCATTTTCTTATTCTTACTAAGAATTCCATTTTTATTTTAATATGTGTCTATTCCTACAAAGTCCAAGTTAGACAAGCAAAATAGTGATATGACATACCTATTCTTTATACATAATCAATCAATCAATTGTAAGAGAGAAAGAAAAGCGACACATATAAGAAATTGGATTCCAAAATTAAAACCGAGCAAAAGTATTGCTTGAGAAGAACAAACGAAATTACTTCATGCGGTTCTCAACTTGTGTCCTTGGTCATTTGTTAACAGAAAACACTTTTCTCAAGGATAAAATTTTCCTATTTCCCTTCTGGCATTCGTAATGTTGTGTCTCCCTCGATCATAAATTTCTATAAATGAAATAAAAAACAAACAATTGGATAATTTATCAATCACAAATTATAACGTGTTTGTAGTAATTGGCAGCTTATGGTTGGTTATGGACACTAAAGGTGAAAATCTATATAATATTATATTATATAATATAACAACTATAACGTGTTTATAGTAATTGGCAGCTTATGGTTTGTTATGGACACTAAAGGTGATAATCTATATTATATTGTATACCCTATATATATATATATATATGTGTGTGTGTATGTATGTATTTCCGAAATGAGCATTCTCCAAAGGATGGAAAGTTATGTTCGTTACAGTAGGAAAATCGAGTTTTTTTCTTAGAAAGGAATTAAACTCACTATTCCGGACTAGAGTTTTGCTTGATAGTTAGCTTTTAAAACCGTATTATTGGACCATTAAATATGCTGAAATATTTGCTGAAATTGTGTTAATGTGAGACAAAGATCGATCATAGTTATACATGAGACTTTTGGTCTACCACATGCCCTTTAGAAGTTTGTGATAATTAATATGTACATTACAAGAGGAAGGTGGCTTTTAGTCAAAGCACGTACTTAAAAATCTCTATAACTAAGGTTTCTGGTCAACACATGCCCTTTTTGGCCTCCCTAAATCATCTCAGCTTCATGGATCCGATTCCCTATGACTGTCAAGAATCGAAACCTACCACTTAACTATAAATTCAAAAAATTTCTCCATCATTTGCAAGTTCAAGGAACAAAAGGAGTTTTATTTCTATTAAGATTAGCTAAAGAGAGTACTTATAATTATTCAACGGACTTCCATACATTAGTCAAGAATCATACGCATATTAGATCAAAATAAGGTTGCTCTCACTCAAGGAATGTCCTAGCTTATCATATGCTACAATGTATGTAATCAGGAAAATTAATTTGTTGAGGGGTAAGCATTATTCCAATGGCTCCATAAGATAGGATTTGTTATTAACAATGTCATTTTAACGCAATGGTGCAATATCAAGCAAATACCTCAATTAACCCATATCAATTATGTTTCCTTCATAGTAGCAACACATCAAGCCATATATACCTTGCAAGGTATATGAATACTCAGACCATGATTGCTTGTTCGTAGGTCTCAGCTTTATGAATAAATATACCATTGATATTATAGGCCAAATAGCTATTAGATTAGTTTCATTTCAGTCCAATAAACACATTAACAATATAGATGCTTAGCTTTATTTTTTCAAGAATCCTGCTATTCAATTTTAAAGGTCCATAATAATCGTATGATAATAAATTAAATAATCCAACATTTATATCTTTGAAATTTATTATTTCTTGATTCTTGTTTACACATTTCAACCAAAATTTAATCCATCTAATCATAGGATCTTCGCATTAATATTATGGACAATGCATTGCTTTAGGACTTCCTCTATCTCTCTTCATCCCATTATTTAATCAATATTTCTTGGATTTATATTACTTTTACAAAGTATAAAACAAGCTCCCATCATAGACGGCTTGAATCGTATCCTTTTGTAACAAACCATCGTTGTCCTTAGTTAGGTTATACAACCACCTCCATTCTACTTTAGCTATAGTAAGTCCTTTAGTTTCACTATAAAACTCCGGAACCCAAAATGCTATAACTCATCAAATGTCTCTTAACTTCTACTGACATGTTAAGCATAAAACTTCAACTAAAATATCCAAATATTTACATTTTAACCTTCAAATGGGTTCACAAAATCTAATTTTATAAACTTTTTCAATAAAATTGAAAACTTCAAATATGTCCATCATAGCCACAAAATAAAACTTTATAGATCTTCTAAACAAATACTACAGATCATATAAGGAATCCCAATTGTTTCAATCATATACTCTGACTAGAGAAGTCTTAAGTGACTTCTTGTTACCCAACATACAAAGAGATATAAATAACTAACAACCCCATAATATAATTTAGCCAAAATCACACTTCTACTTTAACTACATGGAACCATTTCCTGATATCATAATAATGTTCATAATAATCTATTGTATTTCCTTCACTCAAATCATCGTACTAAACTTCAGAATTGCCATGATTAGTATTTGTATCTAAAAATTTTAAGAAGGGATGAGCCAAACCTGATACGAAACACATCAAACATTACATGTGAACATGCAATTCTAATCACGCACACACACACGAACACATATCACAAGTATATGATAAAATAATGCAACAATCATTCTTTTATTTATCTTTATTTAAGCCCATTAAACAACATAAGGATCATCACGACCCTGGCACAAATATATATATATATATATATATATATTACTATATAGTATTAGTGTAGGTCATCCCTAAGACCCTAGTGACTAAATAACCATGTATCAACCTAAAGCTATTTGGATAATTTCTAACCGTGACTCCAATTAAAATACTGTTACGCAAGGATCATTAGGATGCCACCCCAAGGGTTGGTCTTCGCAATCCTTTGGGCTCAGCTAAGCTCATACAACACACATTCATTTAAGGTTCAATAATTATTTAATCTAGTTATATTCATTAACCTAACATCACAACTAACAAGCAAGTGTGCCGTACCTAATTTCATCGACTCATTAAAAATTGACATATCATGACACCATCTCCTATTCCTGGTGGACTGTTGGGATTTGGATTAGATCGCCTGTCAATCTATTCACATGAAAATAAAACGCTTTATTTACTCTAAAGATATATCTAACATTACCCTTAAACTTAACTACATAGCCCTTACCAATTAACACTCATATAACTTTAGGGACTTAGGTACACCATGAAGATGAATTGATTTGTAATGTGTTTTAGGTGAAGAAACATGTTTAGAAAAACTTTAGAGAGGATTTAGGATAGGAAAACAACTCAAAAAAAAAAAACCCATAAAACTTAAAGGGACGCCACTGCAAGAAATAGGGGTCGGGGCACCCAAACACCATGCTTGAAAGAGCATGTCAAGCCCTTAGCATCCAGACGCTATTGCAGATGGTGTCCAAACGCTAGCTACAATCTATAAAATTCTACAAAATAGAGCGACATTTCATCCCCCATAAACCCCGTTTCTCTCAAATTTCGAAAACCATCCCTCCCAACTAGACAACCCAAGACGAACACAACTCCATACCGCTTAAAACACCAATTACAACACTTCTACAACCAAATCATACTCTAACTCCCCCATTCAAACCACAACTTAAAGGAATAACAAATATAAGTGTACAAATTAGATTCATACCTGTAGAGATCTTCAAGTCATGCTTCTACCACCTATGACTCATTGTAAGGTATGCATAGGATTGCCCTATGGTTGATTTACCCATTGCCCTATGCAGAAAAATGAGCTACTTAAAATAATTGACCAAAAACTTAAACAAAAAAAAAAAGGTTTCTTACAACCTTACCTCAATATTCCCCCTGTACATCTATTGCGCCACTAAAGATCCGTTGTAAAACTCATGATGAACCTCCATAAATTCGTTTTTCTCTTTGCCTTAGCCAAAAAAAAACGAATTTTTTAATAATTCTTGATCAAAAACTCAATGGAAAAGGGTCCCTACGATTTACCTCACCCTTGTTTTCTTGACAATTCTTGTTGAATGCACTAAACTCCCCTCTTAGTTCATTTAAGTGGAGGAAACCTTAGCACAAGCCAACATTTAAGATAGCAATTTGTAGAAAAGGGTTTCTTAAATCTTAAATGTAGCTTTTATACTTATGGCTCATGGACATTTCTTATACCAAAACTGTCCTCACTTAAAGTCTACTATATCGTTTGGGTCATTTACAATAACACTTCATTTTATTTTATTTTTTTATTTTATGTTTTTATTTTTCCTTGTTGCGGGTTTTACAATCATTAGGCTCCTTACACATTACACATAGTACACAAACATTACAAATAACCAATAATAGAGATAATGGAGTGGTACTTCAAAGGTTATTCCACAATATAAATGGCTATTCTAAGGTCATTCATTAGATTGATGCTGCTTTTCCAAAGTATAGAACAAGCTCCCATCATATATCCCTTGAATTGTATCCTTATGTAAAATACCATCCTTATCCCTTGCTAGGTAATATAGCAACCACCATTCAACTTCCGAAAGGACCCATCCTACAGATTCCTTAGGCTCCCTATTCCCATTTACCATCTCCTTCAATTCATCCGATGTCAAGGCATTCGGAATCGTATGAGCATGCTCGCTAAAGATCTCTTCGAACTTCGATTTGACAAAATCCCCATGATCATCGTAGACGCCGGCATCGCTTCTGTGTTTTGCGAGGGCAATGTTTGCGATTTCGATCGGGAGGAGTGGTGAAGTGGGTTTCCCAGGACGAGTTTTCGGGGCAAACCATTGGTGGAAGTCTGGAGCAAATTTGGTGGCTAATTCGCCTTCAATTATCTCAGGTTGATAAACGACACCATCTTTATTTCTATCGAAAAAAGAGACGTGCTTCTGTAGGAAGCTAAAGTTACTAGTCACCGGTGGTGGCGCATTGTCAGCGACACCAATGTCCGCCACGTTTGTTGCACCAATATCTGTTGCTGCTACCAAGAGGACAAGGCATCCTACAAGCACTTTCTGCATTTGAAACAAGAGCTTGTAGATGCTTATCTTTGTACATTATAAGACGAGATAATTAAGCACTTTTCACTAATAAATAATTCCGTGAATAAAACATATCATTTGTTCTGCACATAATGTAATATATATGATTTGAAAACTATTTTTATTATTAATATTCATGTAAATATTTTATTGTTATTTATCTATCATCTTTATATAATAAATGATAACACATGATATGTAATATTTATTATTTATTAAAATTTTTTGTTTTTCTCCTATTTGACTACATAGGGATATTAAGAGCCATTCCTGCGCGTGGCTTTGGCACCACTTTGACATCGTTTTGGATAAGAGCAGATTAAAACAGCGAAAGAACAAATACGCTACTATATAGATAGAGTACATATGTAAATATATAAAACACAAAAGGTGGATGAATCAAATAGGAAGCAATATTATATGTTAGTATTGATAAATTAACTGATACACGTTGGTAAGAAAGTTATAAGGCGATTAGAAATTGATTAAAGAATCACCAGTAAACCATAAGCACAATTGACAATTATACATGTGAAAGGGGAAGTAAGTTATATGATAATATTCGTGCGAGAAAGCTCCCCATTTTCATATGAAGATATGCACACAAGAAAAGAGTTTTTGTTTCTACTTCATGGTCAATGTTTCATACCCAAAGTGTTAAAATTAAAAACAAAAGTATCCAAAACCAAAAAGTGAAAAAGGGATCCGATATGTAATTATTCATAATACTATTATACTATGTAAATCGATAAGTAGTATATAAGTACTAATAAAATTTTACCTGTAATAATAAAAAGATGGATTTTTTTCAAAAAGTATAAATTATATTTTTTCATGTTAAGTTTTAATTAATATTTATACATTGCTCATCGATTTATAAAATGAAGAAGATTTGAGGCATGTTGTTATAGGCAAGATCACCATTGTCAAATACAAATAAGCAATACAGAGCAAAGTATGGTTTTTATTTTATATGGTTCATTGCTCAATATTATCTTTGAATTTATATCCATATTGTTTTAGGACTCTTATTAATGGACATGTTTACATGAGATATACTTTCTAACGTGTAAAAGTTATTTTTTTTTTCTTTTTTTTTTTAAACCCTCTTAGATAATATTGCTGGCCACTGTTACGTCTTAAAGCCACAGAGTCGTAATAATCTCACCATATAAACCAACCTATAATAATAACTAACCTCACAATTTTTATCATAGATTTAATTTGCATAAGGCATCCATAACTCCTTACTTTAAAATAAACAGTTCAATTAAGATTTAAGCTAAAATTTGCATAAAAAGTTATAACCATCACATATATATATATATTTATGTATGTATAATTACATCCATATTGTCTTAAAATCATAAAAAATTACATATACTACAATAGTCGGTTAACTTACATCTCATATATTAGTTCATAAACCTAAAAGAACTATTAAGACATTACAAAGACTTAATCATATAGCCATTTGATCCTCACTCTCATAGCATCTGTAAAGGTATGTAAGTCAGTAATCAGAAGCTGTAAGAGAATCTATAAAAGTATGAGCAACCACAGCTTAGTAAATTAGGTTGGAGACTTATGAATACATATAAACACAAATAGAGTTATTAAGCAATTATTTATATGCAATGTAATAAACAAGTGCCATCATACAACGTAGTCCGGTTTGTTGTGAAATTAGAGTAATTTCACCTGCTCTAATCTAGGTTGAAGAGTTTTTATGTTTAGACAACAGATTACAATCAAACTTAGGTTTATGCAATAGAAACATATCTCCCCTTAAGATTGTCCTTCGAACCAATACTCTCATCCTTACTGTGACCTCTTTTCATGTCACTTAATTCGGTTGAAGATGATGAAAAGACCATTATGCTATCAAATAATATCTTTTTTTAAAGTATCAATATTTGGTTGGAAAATCTTAATGGTCCTTTAATGGGTTGCAATGCATGTTTAATTAAGGTATTTAGGTTGATTATTATTAAATATGGTTTAAGGTGATTAGACAATTTCATACTATTCAATTCACATTAATCACCAAACATAACATAGATTTTAGCATGAAATTAGATACGTGAATACGGCATATAATTACTTACAATCATAATCATATACAATCCTAAACCTTTGAATACTTTAAAATAATACTCCAAAATACGATAAAGTATTAGACCCTACTTACTTGGAATCCTTAGGTCGCTCACTCAACTCATTGTAGGTCAACCTATCTCCGCTTTTCCTATAATATAAATACTCCTTTAATACTTATATCTTTATGATATATATATATATATTTAAGTTATGATTTAACTTAATTTTTCATATATACATATTATTTATTACCGATTCATTTTAAGTTAATTCTGAATTTGGTTTCCGATTTAAGTTCTAAACCAATTCCAACCACAAGTATTATACATAAATCCAAAAAATATGTTCCAAACCCAAGAGTGAAAGTAATCACATTAGGCTTAAGTATCTTAAGTATTACTTTGGGTCCTAAATCAATATTTTAGTTTACTTAGTACATTCTAATCCTCATTAGTATACCAAATTTACTCCTAATGTAAAAAAAAATTACATTTTTTATATAATTACCTAAATTTAAGTTTCGTACCAAATTTAATACATATTAATATTATTATATTATCCATTTGAACTTAATATTTTATATTTACCTAATTCCAATTCCACATATTATCAAAATTACCCATATTTACTACATAATACCCATTACATCTAACACCCTAAATACTAAAACTATCATACCACATCAGATATGAACATCTTAAAATTCTTAACTATATACTAAATTAGTAATTATTCAATTAGCTATCAATTAACTCCAAAATCCCTAATTATATACGAATTTTAAAGGCTTAAAAATTACTTAAAAATTTTGAAATTTAATTTCTAAAAAAGCTCTGGTTTATATCACCTACGTAGTCTAGACAAAAAATTTGAGCTCAAAACATCACTCTTAAAACTATTTAATTCTAAATTGAAAAATACTCAATTTTGTGCATTTTCTTAATCACCCTATATTTCCAAGTATAATTAAATCTAACCAATATTTTTCCCTAAATCAACATATAATAAAATATCAGAATAATAAAATTCATAATTTTCTAGATAAAATTAATAATTTTAATAAATTACAAAAATCGGGCTGAATTTGGATTCACCTAACTGTTGGGCTTCTAACTACTAGCGGCAGTCTTAAGGGTGTTAATTGGTCGTAGGTTTTAGTTAGTGGCGGGTTGTAGGTTCGATCTAATGGCCCTAACAATATAGATTTTATGTAATTTTTGAAAAACAAAACCTAACTCTCTTGTTTCAATTCTCTATGTTTTTCCTACTCTACAAACTACCCAAATGAGGTTTTGAAAAGAAAATTAACTATTTATAGAGCTCTAGGGGATTTTTGGTGCATTAATTTGAGTTGATAAATGCCTTATTCACTTCCAATTTGACTTTCTAAGTAGGTTAAATTAATTGGTTAATTTTTTTTCTTTCCTCCCTAACCTGCCATTACTTAGATCTAGATAATTCCCCAATTTTCCATTTTTTTTTTCTAATTTTTCCCCTTTTTGTAATTTTCTTTAATTATTTAGCACTTTTTTAGCATTTTAGATAATTTTGCATATTTTTATCTTTACATAAATACATATGGAGTACAAATAAATACTTTAAAATATTGTTTATATCATTTTATGATTTTTAGTGTGCATATAATTTATCTATAGCGACTCATTAGTTATTGTAACTCATTTTATGCATTTTCAATAAATAACAGGTAATAGTCTTAAATTTGATATCATAATATTGTATTATTTTATTACTTATTTTCCTAAATTTAAACTTACGAGATCATTTTTACTAATATTTTTAACTTTATTTTATAATTTATACTTGATCGGATCATTTAACCGATCGTCTTAAATTTTATATACTAAATCCAATCATACAATTACAAGACTTACAACCAACATTAACAAGATCATGACAACCTTTATTAATGGTTACCGTAAAGGTACTCATTATAAATTAAGATATTTTTTTCTCATAAGGGTAAAGAAGACAAACCCTTTTTTATAAAAAAAAAGAAAAAAAAATTGAAAACCATTATCATATTGAACTTAGTTATTTTCAAATGCTCTTGTAAAATAGGCAAATAAAATATTTTTTTTATAAGATAAGGAACTTATAAAGAAAATCTTATTTGTCTATTTTATAAATTTTTATTAAATATGCAACATGGTATGATAATTGATAAGTTTTAGGACTTTTTTTTTATTACTAGAGATAGTATTTCAAGGAATCTAGTTTGGTAATGGAAATATGAGTTAACTAGTGAACGACGCGCACTCAAGTTGTGTATTCATAAAATAAATAAAATTATACAGTGTAATCAACTATATTATAATATTAATAAAAAGATATTAATAGATGAAAAAAAGAGAGAGATGAGGGTCATAGGGAAAGGAATAGGGGATAGTGGAAATGTTGGAGAGAGAGAGAAAGGATGGTTATGTTTCTTTAAAATTCTTAAATTGTCATATATTAATAATCAAATATATTAAAGAAAATCATCTATCAATAGTTAAAATTTTATTTAAAAAATTAAATAAATAAAAATAAATAAGATCTTGTTTCATTAATTACTTAAAGGTTTTATCCTCTTTAATAATATAAATAATCATCTCCTAAGGAATTCAACCCTTGAAATCTAAGGCATTATATTGATTCGCTTACTTTATTATCAGGATTCCAATACCTAAAATATTTTAACACATTTATCAATCACTCTTTGTCTGTCTCTCTCTAAATCATATACTCTCCTTCCAAATTGCATTTTCCTATTCTTACTAAGAATTCCATTTTTTTTTTTTAACATGTGTCTGTTATTAGTCCAAGTCAATCAAGCAAAATAGTGATATAACATATCAAGTATTCATACATTATCAATCAATCAATTGAAAGAAAGAAAGAAAAGCGATACATACAAGAAATTGGATTCCAAAATAAAAACCAAGCAAAAATATTGCTTGAGAAGAACAAATGAACTTACTTAATGCGGTTCTTAACTTGTTTCCTAGGTCAATGGTTAACAGAAAACACTTTTCTCAAGGATAAAATTTTCCTATTTCGCTTCTGGTGTCCGCAATGTTGTGTCTCCCTCAATCATAAATTGCTATATATGAATTAAAAAACAAACAATTGGATAATATATCGATCACAAATTATAACGTGTTTATTAGTAATTGGCAGCTTGTGGTTGGTTATGGACACTAAAGGTGAAAATCTGTATTATATTATATTATATACCCTTTATATATATGTATGTATGTATGTATTTCCGAAATGAGCATTCTCTAAAGGATGGCAAGTTACGTTCATTATAGTAGGAAAATTGACTTTTTTTTCATAGAAAGTAATCAAACTCACTATTTCGGGCTAGAGTTTTGCTTGATAGTTAGCTTTTAAAACCATATTATTGGACCATTAAATATGCTGAAATATCTGCCGAAATTGTATTAATGTGAGCCAAAGATCAATCATAGTTATACATGAGACTTTTGGTCTCCACATGCCCTTTAGAATCTTTTGATAATTAATATTTACATTACAAGAGGAAGGTGGCTTTTGGTCAAAGCACGTACTTAAAAATCTCTGTAACTATGTTTTCTGGTCAACACTTGCCCTTTTAGCCTCCTTACATCATCTTAGCTTCATGGATTCAATTCTCTATGATCGTCAAGAATTGAAACCTCCCACCTAACGATAGATTCAAAAAATTTCTCCATCATTTGTAAGTTCAAGGAACAAAAGGAGTTTTATTTCTATCAAGATTAGCTAAAGAAAGTACTCGTGACTTCCATACATTGGACAAGAATCTTACGCATATTAGATCAAAATAAGGTTGCTCTCACTCAAGGAATGTCCTAGCTTATCATATGCTACAATGTGTGTAATCAGCAATATTAATTTGTTACGGGGTAAGCATTATTCCAATGGCTCTGCCAAACAGGAGTTGTCATTAGCAATCTCATTTTAACGTAACGATGCAATATCAAGCACAGACCTCGATTAACCCATATCAACTATGGTTCCCTCATAGTAGCAATGCATCAAGCCATATATACCTTGCAAGCTATATGAATACTCAGTCTATGATTGCTTGTTCGTAGATCTTAGCTTTATGAATAAATATACCATTGATATTATAGGCCAAATAGCTATTAGATTAGTTTCATTTCAGTCCAATAAACACATTAACAAAATAGATGCTTAGCTTTATTTTTTCAAGAATGCTGCTATTCAATTTTAAAGGTCCATAATAATCGTATGATAATAAATTAAATAATCCAACATTTATATTTTTGAAATTTATTATTTCTTGATTCTTGTTCACACATTTCAACCAAAATTTAATCAATCTAATCATAGGATCTTCGCATTAATATTATGGACAATGCATTGCTTTAGGACTTCCTCTATCTCTCTTTGTTCTATTAACCTATTACTCTGTGCCATGAATTTAAGGTTTATTGTATCCCATCATAGAATCTTCCTATTAGTTTCTTCTTCAAAGCCACTATTGTTTATAATCCGATACACTTCATTATATATTCTTATATTTAAAACTTTATTCTAATGATATTCAGTCCATACACGAATGCCAGTAAAAAGAAAATTAAAATCGTAGATGTGGTGGCAATGGGAGAGTAGTTTTCTAAAAGTGCACTTTTAGTATTATCATGTTTAAGTATACTTAATAGTTACATACTATGTTTACATACACGGAGTTTGCACTATCCATTAACATAGGAAGAAGATTTACCTACTTTTAGCAATACTTTTCATTAAGTGTATGATGCATAGGACAAATAAGATTATAAAGAATAGAATCAAATAAGAGACTATACGGTCCTACTTGTTATATATGTTATACCATCTATTAATAAATATACCATTTATAATAAACATTCACAAAATAAATTATATATGGATTTTGACCTATGGTTGTAATTCAAACTTATTGATTGATTTTACTAAAGAAAAGGGAAGAAAAATAAAATATAATATATATATATATATATATATTGGAATTATCAATCGAAACTATGAGGGACCATGGTAGATGATTCAATATTTCTTGGATTTATGTTGTTTTTCCAAAGTATAAAACAAGCTTCCATCATAGACAGCTCGAATCGTGTCCTTCTGCAACAAACCATCCGTGTTCTTAGCTAGGTTATACAGCAACCTCCATTCCACTTCAGCTGCAGTGAATCCTTTAGTATCGTTAGGCTCCTTACACAGTACACATAGTATACAAACATTACAAATAACCCATAATAGAGATAATGGAGTGGTACTCCAAAGGTTATTCCTTAATATGGATGGCTATTCCAAGGTTATTCTTTAGATTGATGTTGCGTTTCCAAAGTATAGAACAAGCCCCCGTCGTATATCCCTTGAATTGTATCCTTCTGTAAAAAACCATCATTATCCTTTGCTAGGTAATATAGCAACCACCATTCAACTACCGAAAGGGCCCACCCTACAAATTCATTAGGCTCCCTGTTCCCATTTACCGTCTCATCCAATTCATCCGATGTCAAGGCTTTCGGAATCTTATGAGCATGCTTGCTGATGATCTCTTCGATTTCGCGAGGGCAATGTTTGCGATTTCGATCGGGATGAGTGGTGAAGTGGGCTCCCCAGGACGAATTTTGGGCCAAACAATAGGTGGAATTCTCGAGCAGCTGCGGTGGCTAAGGCGGATCCAATACCTATAGCTCCTAAGCCTTCAATTTTCTCGGGTTGGACACAGTCTATATTTCTATCGAAAAAAGAAAAGTGCCTTTGTAGGAAGCTGAAGTTACTAGGCACTGGTGGTGGCGCATCGTCGGCAACACCAACGTCCGCCACATTTGTTGTACCAATATCTGTTGCTGCTGCCAAGAGGACACGGCATCCGGCAAGCACTTTCTGCATTTGAAACAAGAGCTTTTTAAGTATATGCTTATCTCTGTACATTGTAAGATGAGATAAATAAGCACTTTTCACGTACAAAGAATTCCGTAAAAAAATATATCTTACGTATTATATACATAATGTGGTGTATAAATATCAATACAAATTATGTATAGTAATGAACTTAAAAACTATTTATATCATTAATATTCATATAAACAATATCTGCCTATACATAACAAGTGGCATTCGATCTTTTTGTTTTTTTCCTGTTTGACTACATGAGGGTATTAAGAGCCATTCTTGGTGGTATTTTGGTACCATTTTGACATCCTTTGGGATAAGAACAGATTAAAACAGTAAAAGAACAAATACGCTACTATATAGATAGAGTACATATGTAAATATATAAAACACAAAAGGTGGATGAAACAAATAGGAAGTAATATTATATGTTAGTATTGATAAATTAACTGATACACGTAGGTAAGAAAGTTATAGAATCACCAATAAACGATAAGCACAATTGACAATTATGCATGTAAAAAGGGAAATAAGCTACATGATAATATTCGTGTGAGAAAGGTCACCATTTTGACATGAAGATATGTACACAAGAAAGGAGTACTTGTTTTTGCTTCATGGACAATGTTTCATAACCAAAATGTTAAAAATAAAAACAGAAGTACCAAAAGGAAAAAGTGAAAAAGCACAAGTATTCTATGTGTAATTATCCATAAGATCATTATATCATGTGAATAGATAAATAATATGTAAGTATTAATAAAATTTTATAAGTAATAATGGAAGAACGTATTTTTTTCAAAAAATACTAATTATATTTTTACATGATAAATTTTAGTTAATATTTATACGCTATTCATTAATTTATATGATATGTTAATACCATTTAACCGAATTTGAGCAACATAAGATTTGTATTATTAGCTAGTAGGAGGGTAGAGATATCGAATGTAAATGCTAGACAAATGTTTCACGAGAAAACTGACCGTTTTGGAATGCAAATAACCAGCACAGGGAAAAATCTTGTTTTTGATTAATGTCCATGGCACATATTTTACCTGTATTTATATGCAATTCTGTCTTCATTTAAGACTAGAGTAAAAATTGGAACACATGGGTCATGTCAACTTAGTGGAATGTGTTTCTGCTTTTAAGTGATACATCAAACTTTTATGAATGGCAAGGTGAAAAGAATTAAAAAGGAGTAAAAGTAGGGAAAAAATTAAAGAAAAGAGGAAAATGAGAGGGAAGAAATATATAAATTCTCCTATACGATTAACAAAGGAATGAAAGCGAAGGAAAAAGTTAGGGAAAAAAGAATTAGAGGAATTTTTTAACATTTTGATTAAATAAACAAATTTATTATCAATTATCACTGTGTATATAGATAAATCATATTTGCATAACCACAAATTACGAAAGATGGATGTGTTTGAGTATACAATTATCAATGTGTTTGATTTCTCACCATGTCACAGCCATGTTAGTATCACTTTTTCAAACACATTTTTTCTGCCCCGGGCAACGTGGGAAATGAGAGCGAAATGCAATAAGGTACACAGTTCAACGCATTCTCCAAAACCACGGCAACAACAATGATGTAAACTTGATATTTGCATTACAACATCTTCATTGAAGGTTTTTTGTCCCGGTTTCTTACGTTGAGGACCTTTTTTATTTTTTGTTTGTTTAATAAAATGATTTTTTTTTTTTTTGTGGGGGGGGGGGGGGGGGGTGTTCTTTATTAGGAATAAAAACACGGTTCTTTTCTTTCTTTTTCTTAGTGTTAGTTTTGTGTAATATTTATATTCAATCTTATTATTTATTAATAATATATATAAATGTTAAAAATCTCTTGTTAAGGAAATTTTTTAACAAGTAAAGTTTCTTATAATGCTAGCGTTGCACTCCAAGAAGCTCTTTAAGATAACCATTGATTGAGATGCTCTTAATTGCAATACATTCAATACCAATATAGATAAGAAAAGAATATATATATATATATATATATGTACGAGTGTGCATGTATACATGTGTATATTTACCTTTCTTTTGACTAAGGTTGTTATCATATTGTGCCTCATATTCACATTTATGTGAATTTGCATCTAAAAGTTGAACATGTTATATGATCTGTTCATTGATTATATTTGAAAATATAAATCCGTAATTTGACTCATTTCAAAAAGCATGTTTTCAATTCACGTTAGACTTATTTATCATTTAAAAGAATCTAAAGTAAATCTTGATTAAATAATAGTTTTCATGAAATTGAAATCTAAAAGAATAAAGTATTCTAACTCATGTGTCAATGCAACAAACAAAATTCTTAATATAGTTGAGTCTAATTAAGTAATACAAAGTCTTTGTCACATTGACACTTTCAACTAAGCTATGGCTTAATCGGATATTAGTGTTATTGATGGTTGAAAGTTCTCATGGACTTACCCATCTAGTTTAATGGGATCTTAGACCTGCAAGAGAGAAAACATGAGCTAAGAGTGCATCAAAGGTGGCTTCCATATATACATTTTGAAGCTTAAGTCAACGAAAGGCTAATGAGTCGAAGAACAATCAATCTCAATGCTCATAGAGAAATAGAGAGAGAGAGAGACAGGTAGAGAGTATGCACTTAAATTGATATTAGAAAGAGAGAAAGAGAGTCCTCCTCACGATGCCAATATGTCCCCTTCCATCTATAGTACTACCTAAAGGATTATATAAGGTTAGTTTAGCGCTTGGGATCAAGCCACATAGATGGTGATCTTTAGTTGTAACTTATACTTCTATCTTCGAGCTACGGGTTACCAGGTAGAGGCATATCTTTCTCTTGTAATGGGCATATCCCCTTATATGTCTTGTTAAGATAAGCATCCCATGCTACTTAGGTATGCTGACCTATGTATCTCTTCGAAGGTCTTCAAAGGGGGAGAGCCTAAGTGCCATAAAATGAAAAACATTAAGAAAATGTAAGCTAGGAAGCCATGCAAGGCGATGGAGTATCGAGAGGAAGCTAGAATTGTGCATATAACACTTGCCTTTACTCTTCTTGTTAATGTATTAGCAAGGAGAGGAAATCTAGTTTTGGTTTAAATGCAGATAGAGTACCGAGCTTATTGACCTAACTGGTTTGACTTAAGTCAATCCTAATGGTAGGGACTTAGCCACAGGCCAAGTTGCTACTTAAGTAAGAGCGGTACAAGTAATTAGTGCTTGGGGAAAGGATGTATCAGCTTGAGTAATCTAGTGAATAAAGTTGAATCTAGCTTTTTCTTTTTAGGTTAAGCTGAGATGTGTTGACTCATTAGGGAACAGTATTGGTGGTCAATGTTTAGAGAAGGATGCATTGGCCTAAGTAGCTAGGTAATTAAGGTCTAACCTAGCTCTTCTTTTCCTGATCAAGTTGAGACATGCCAACTTGAAAGGACGTAACATTAGTAGCTAATGTACAGAGAAGGGGCATGTTGTCCAAAGCAGTCAGGTGAGTAAGGTCGAACTTTGCTCTTCTTTTCCTAACTAAGTTAAGATGTACCAATATGCTAAGTGGAGGCCAAGCATTAAGGTTTATTGTCAAGCCTCGCTTATACCCTTTGGCCAAGTTAATGGTATAGGTAGAGTGTCTGATTTGGATCCGTAGATGAACACACGAACTCAATATTATGCATAATCAAAAGGGATGGGTTCGGGCCTTAAGATAGTTCGAAAAGTAAATGATAATCGAAGGTTCAGTAGGAGTTCCCGTACACCAAGGATGGATATGACGCACCAACGCCCCATATGAGCTTGAATCACAATTAATATGATACACAAGTATAGCCAAAGGTCACTTACCACTAGTCCAAGTTTAAATAGCCTAAATAAGACTAGCTCAAGAGTAAGGATACTTAGCTCAAGAGAGTAAAATCCAATGCATTCTCTATGTCCCTGATTTTCAACTATTACATTATGAGGGTATTTATAGTACCTAGTTAGGATAAGTCCTAAATTATAAAATTTTACATAAATGGATCTATAGTTGCCAAGAAAAGGAGAACAATTTATAGGATAGGTACGTATTCATGCCAAAAGAATATTCACTGTCAGAAAGGATAGTACAAATATTAGAAAAATGACAACATGCGTATGTTTTACTTAGTCTACAATTTTGACAACATTGTAAGCCGAGCAAAGATGGTCCTTTGATCAGGTCTGTTTGGCATCACCAGTGTGGCACCTTAACGGCTGGAGTTGGACAGGGGTTGGATCAAGGACAACTCACATTTAGGTCGGCTTCGGTTGGTTTACCCTTCACAATTGTTAGCTCAGCATCTGTACTCTAGAGATAATTATTTTCCTGATTTAGTGCTTAGACTGGGGTACGGGGAGGGATCAACTCCAAGTGTAGGCTAATTACCTCAGCAACTTTCTAGATGGTGTAAAAAGTAAAGTAGCTTAGCAGATTGAACTGGGGAAAACATTACTCCTCGACACTTAACTCTTCTCGGACAGCTTAGCAAACCATGTGAGAAAGCCCTCAGGTACGAAAGCAAGTGATTAGTCCTTGATCTCTATCATTCCCTCTAGATTATTTGAGATTTGATATCAAATCTGATTTGGCTTCAGGTTACTTATCCTCGAGAGTGTAAGGTTGGAGATCAGAAATGTTGAAGGAGTTTAAAACTCCATATCCTTCAAGTAATTCAATCCTATAGGCATTGGGATTAATCATTTCAAGCACTTTGAAAGGTTCGTCAGCCTTGAAAGACAACTTACTCTTCCTCAAGTTTGGAAATTGATCTTTACTAAAATGTATCCAAACCAAATTGCCTGACTGAGATTCTCTCTTTCTCCGTCCTTGGCTCCGCTTCTTGAGCTTTGTTTTAGCCTAGCTCAATTGCTTCATAACCTTCTGGTGCATAGATCTGATGGCCTCAACTCTTTCTGTGACTGGCTAATCATTATCATCAATCCTTAGTTAGGATGCTTGGTTCAACGGGAGCTTGGGGTTGAACCCATAAGTAACCTCGAATAAAGACATGTTTGTTACGCTATGGGCAATCCGATTGTAGGTGAATTCATTGATTGGCAGATACAGATCCCAATTGGTAGACACAGGATGTTTTGTCTGACAACAACCCATAGTAAAGTTCCCATAGTTCAATTGATAACTTCAGTCTATCCATTGGTCTATGGATGGCAAGACGTGTTGTACAATAGCTTGATGAACTTAGGGTCTTGATCTAAAACAATGGTTGTGGGTACGCCGTGAAGCTTAATCTCCTCCTGTAAGAAAAAAAAAAAAAGAAATAGTCAAAACATCATTAGTTTTAGAGCAAGACACGAAATATGCCATCTTACTAAATCGATCTACAACCACCATTATGGAGTCCTTCCCTCAAGACGTCCTTAGCAACCTTAACATGAAGTCCATACTTAAGACCATGGTTTAGTTAGGACAGGCAAGGGTAAATAATGTCCTTGCTTGGCTTGGCCCTTTGCCTTCTTGCAAGTTGTACACCTTTCCAGCACAGACTATACGTCTCTGACTACTCTCAACCAAAAGAATCTTGCAGACAGTACTTCAAGGGTTTGGCACTAACTAAAGTGTCCTGTTAATCCTCCTTCATGTGCCTCATGTACTAACAATTCTCTCATGAAATAGGTCGGGATACATAACCTCCTTTTTATGAATAGGTACCCGTCTTCCTTGTGATAGTCATCCAATGTCTATCCTTCCACACATCAAGCATAGATAAGACTAGAGTGGGGGTCCTCAGCATATAATTCCTTTATGGCCGAAAAACTAAGTAGCCTTGTTTGCAACTCGGTTAGGAGGGTATGTTGTCTTGATAAGGCATTTGCCACTAAGTTTTTCCTTCCATTCTTGTATTGACTTGTCTTTAGGACAACTTCAGCTGGCTCTTAAGGTATCTTAAGGATTCATGATTAGTGTAGATCACAAATTCCTTAGGCAACAGATCATGTTGCCATACTATGAGAGCTCAGATTAAGGAGTATAACTCCTTGTCATAGACAGAGTAGTTGAGTATAGCTCTTCAAAGTTTTTCGCTGAAGTAAGTAATAAGTTGACCATCAGCACAATACTTATGCCTAGTCTGAATGCATTACACTCGACTTCAAACACCTTGTTAAAACTCGACAGAGCTAAGATAGAGGCTATAATTAGCCTCTTTTTCACTTCCTCAAAACTCTTCCGCTTCTTCTCTCTCCATCTGAATTCAACATTCTTCTTAGAGAATTTGGTGAGTGGGGCGACAATTGTACTGAAGTTCCTTATGAACCTATGATAGAATGATGCAAGGCCATGAAAACTTCTCACATCGGTAAAACAAGTCGGCTCGGGCTATTCTATGATTGCTCTTATTTTCTCATCATTGAATCGAATGCCACCTTCACTCACAACAAAACCCAAGAAGATCACTTCGATTAAAAAAAAAGTCACACTTCCTTAGATTAGTGTAGAGTTATTCAGCTCAAAGTTTCGCAAAGGCTCTGTAAAGATGCTCCTAGTGAGTCTCCAAGTTAGAGCAAAATACCAAAATATCATCAAAGTAAACTACTACAAATCTTCCTAATAATTCTTGAAGTACATGATTCATCAAGCGCATAAATGTGTTAGGCATTAGATAACTCAAATGGCATCACAAGCTATTTATATAAAGCATGTCGTGTCTTGAATGTAGTCTTCCATTCATCACCTTTACGCATTTGGATTTGATGTTCATATGAAGCATGTCATGTCTTAAATGCAGTCTTCCATTCATCACCTCTACGCATTTGGATTTGATGGTATCAAATTTGAGGTTGATCTTGGAGAACACTCTTGCTCCACTTAACTCATCAAGCATGTCATCGAGTCTAAGTATAAGATACTTGTACTTGATGGTAATTTAATTGATTATTCTGCTATTAACACACATTCTCCAAAAACCATCCTTCTTTAGCACCAACAAAGCTACAACGGTACAGGAGCTGAGGGACTTACGCACATACCCTTTCTTCATAAGGTTGTTTACTTGCCTCTATAGCTCAGTAGCCTGCTCGGGGTTCAACCTATAGGCAGGCTTGTTTGACAATACGGCTCCTGGCTGCAAGTTGATTGCATGCTCAACGCCTCAGATTGGGGGTAGACCCCTCGGTAACTCCTCTAAAAATAGGTCAAAAAATTCCTCTAGTAAAGTCTTTACCTCGGTAGGCGAGTCCTCTTCGGATATCAACTCTAGAATTCTTTAGACCAGTGATAGGTCGGTCCTTCGAGCTCTATCTCTCTCTTCAGTTCGGCTCAGGTCAATATCAAAACCTCCTTCTTCAGGGCTCGACTCAGTTGGGACTGCATGACCTTTACCTTTTCAGCGGTTATAGGACTCAATTTCATCATCTTTCCTTCAAGCTCTACAGAGGATGTATTCCTCCCTTTGTCATATATAACTGCTTGATCAAACATCCATGGTCGTAAAAGTAGAATGTGGGACGCACTCATAGGCAACACATCACAGAGCACTTCATCTCAATATTTGCCAATGTAGATTAGTATAGACACCTATTTGCTCACTTGTAGGGCTCCCTTGTCACTAAGCCAATAAAGCCTGTAAGGTTTCATGTGGGGCATGGTTTGCAATTTTAATTATTGGACCGTAAATGCAGAGGCTACATTAGTGCAATTCACATTGTCAACAATAAGCGCGCATAATGAGTCATTCACCTTGCATCCAATATGAAAGAGATTTTCTCTCTGTGGTTGAGTGTTCATTTTTTGTCTAATTGTCATGGTGAAGATTAGGCACTGGGAACATAGTTATTATTAGTCGATTTCCATAACATGCATGTATTATTGAAGCCTTTCTTTGTAACATGTGGTTCATATGTACACACAACTATGCATATGTAATGGAATGCAAAGTATTGCATTAGTGTATGCCAAGTAAGAGATCTGAGGCATATTGTTGCAAGCATGTTCACCATTGTCAAATACAAACAAGCAATATAGTGCAAAGTGTGGTTTTTATTTTATATAGTTCATTACTTAATCTTATTTTTAAATTTTTATCCATATTGTCTTAGGGCTCTCCTAATGATGGACAAGTTTACATGAGATATGTTTTCTAACATGTAAAAGCGATTTAAAAAAAAGAAAAAAAAAACCTCTCAGATGATGTTGCTAGCGACCATTAACAAGATCATGACAACTTGTATTAATGGTTGCCACAATGGTACTCATTAAGAGTCAACAAAAGTTTTTTTTTTTTCCTTTCTCATGAAGAAAAGAAGATAAACTTAAAGAAAAAATGAGAACTAGTATCACATTAAACTTATTTATTTTTGGATGCTCTTATAAACTAAGCAAGTAAAATATGTTTTTTTATAAGATGAGGAAGTTATAAAGAAAATCTTATTTGTATATTTTATAAATTTTTATTGAATGTGCAACATGATATGATAATTGATAAGTTTTAGGATGTGTTTTGATTACTAGAGATGGTATTTCAAGGAATATGATTTGGTAATGGAAATATAAGTTGATAATCATTTCATAAGGAATTCAACCATTAAAATCTAGGGCTTTATATTGATTTACTTACTTTATTGTCGAGATTTCTTTTTTTTTTTTTTTGCCAAATTTTTATTAGGATTTCAATGTCAAAAATATTCTAACACATTTATTATTCCTCTCTCTCTCTCACTTTTTTTTTTAACTATGTGTTTGTTCTTATTTATTCCAAGTCAACCAAGTGAAATGGTAATATAACCAGCATCGTTAAACCCGAATTGATCGTATGGTTCAATCTAATCTAATAATAAAGATCCAACTCTGGTTTTAGCTCCGGTCAAACTCGATTTTTCCTGTAAACCCTTATCCTTTTCATCTATTCAAATCAACCATTCAAACCAATTTTACATCATCAGATATAACATACCTATTCTTTATACATTATCAGTCAATCAATTATAAGAAAGAAAGACAAGCGACACATACAAGAAATTGGATTCCAAAACTAAAATCAAGCACAGCCTTAAAGTAATGCTTGAGAAGGACAAACGAACTTATTTTGTATGGTTCTTAACCTGTGTCCGAGGTCATTTGATGACACAAATCACTCTTCTCAAGGATAAAATTTTCCTATTTCGCTTTTGGTGTCTGTAATGCAATGTCTCCCTCAATCATAAATTGCTATAGATGAATTCAAAAAATAAATAATTGGATAATATTATCAATCACAAATTGCTACGTGTTTACGGTAATTGGCAACTTGTGGTTGGTAGGGACACTAAAGGTGAAAAAATCTATATTATATTATGTAAATATAAATATATATATATATATATATATATATACCCAAATATGTATGTATTTCCGGAATGAGCGCTCTCAATGATGTCATTTGTCAAGTTATGTTCACTATAGTAGGAAAATTGACTTTTTCCTTAGAAAGGAATTGAATTAACTATTCCGTGCTAGAGATATGCTAGATACATAGCTGTCAAAATAGTATTATTGGACCTTTGAATGCGCCGAGACATCTGCCAAAATCGTATTTAGGTGAGCCAAAAATCAAATCATAGCTATACATGAGACTTTTGGTCTCCACATGCCCTTCAGAAGTTTGTGATAATTAATATTTAGATTACTAGAGGAAGGTGGCTTTTGGTCTAAGTATGCAATTAAAAATCTCTATGACTATAGTTTTTGGTCTGCATATGCCCTTTTGGTCTCCCTAAATCATCTCAGCTTCATGGATCGGATTCTCTATGATTGTCAAGAAACGAAATCTCCTATCAATCCAAAAAATCTCTAAACCATTTGTAAGTTCAAAGAACAAAAGGAGTTCTATTTTTGTTAAGATAGCTAACGATGATACTTATTGATATACAACTGACTTTCCATAGAAGAATACACAATTTCTACTTTGGCCAAGAATCTTGCGCGTATTATATCAAAATAAGGTTACTCCCATTCAAGGAAAGTCCTAGCTTATCGTATGCTGAATGTATGTAATCAGCAAAATTGATTTGTTGATTGGCAAGCATTACTCCAATGGCTCCATCTGGCTCCATAAGACGGGAGTTGTTATTATCAATCTCATTTTTACAAACAAGTTATGAATATCATTGATGAGCAACCACATGAATGTAACATTGCATGTGATTTTTCGACAAGCGGCATGAAGTTGATTTAAATCTCTCCTTAACGGCGGTTGAGGATTCTGCACCACCACAGGTTCCTGGGTCGTCCAAACACGTAAATATAATCCCTTAGCATCAGCTTCCACCTAAATTCATTTTAATAACACTCTAAATAACAGTGTAGACTTTGACATCCCCGTGATACATGCGACATTCCCCACATATATTTGCACCTGCACCTCATCACCCGAAACCAAAATTATGTGGATTTGGAGTCCTTTCTGCCAACACACTGTTGTATTCATCTCATAGTTACTTAATTGCTTGTGCCATAGTACCAGAAGCACAATCCATTGCAACATTTGTATAAGCATCACAGACCTCGAATATGTTTGGCTCATAAACACAATCCTGCTCAACTAACAGCATCTAACTACAAGTCATTGCAACTCAAAAGTCTCTGATTTGCTTGTTCGTAGATCTCAGCTTTATGAATAAATGTACTATTAATATTTATGGGCTAAATAGTTATTAGATTAGTTTCTTTTTAGTCCTATAAACACAATCACAACAATATAGTTGCTCAGCTTTATTTTTTCAAGAATACCGTTATTTGATTTTTACGTCCATAATAGTCCAATAAAAATAAATTAAATATTTCAATATTTAAATCTTCCAAATTTATTATTTCTTGATTCTTATTTACACATTGCATCCAAGGTTTATTCTATCTAATCATAGAATCTCCGTATAAATATTATGGACCCTGCTTTATTTCAGGGCTTCCTCTGATTCTCTTTTATCCTGCTAACCTATTATTCTATGCCATGAGGGTAAGGTTTATTCTATCTCAGCATAGAATCTTCCTATTAGTTTTCTACTTCAAAGTCATTTTCATTTATAATCTGATACCCTTTATTATATATCTTATACTTAAAAACTTTATTCTATTGATATTCGGTCCATACATAAATGCAGTAAAAAGAAAATTAAAATTCTAGACCTAAGAAGAATGAGGATACAAGCCATGCATATGTACACGTGTAGTATAATACCAACTGAATTTAAACATATGGTGGTGATAAAGGGTAGTTTCTACACACCACGTGTTAATACGTATGATTTATACTATCTATTGGATTTTTTTCCATAAAGAAGGAAGAGAAGTAGGAGGAGATCAAAACTGGGAGGGGGTATGAGATGGAAAATTCATGCCGATGTTCCATTAATAAATATACCATCTGTAATAAACATTCACAAAATAAATTATATATGAATTTTGACCTATGGTTGTAATTCCAACTTATTGATTGATTTTACTAAGGAAAAAGGAGGAAAATTAAAAAAAAAAAAAAGGAATTATCAATCGATAAACACGAGGGACCATGGCAGATGATTCAATATTTCTTGGGTTGATGTTGCTTTTCCAAAGTATAGAATAAGCTTCCATCATAGACAGCTCGAATCGTGTCCTTCTGCAACAAACCATCCTTGTCCTTAGCTAGGCTATACAGCAACCTCCATTCGACTTTAGCTGCAGTGAATCCTTTAGTATCATTAGGCTCCTTGTTGGCCTTAACCATCTCATCTAGTTCATCCGATGTCAACGCATTAGGGTTCGTATGAGCATGCTTGCTGAATATATCCTCGAATTTCAATTCGACGAAATTCCCTTGATCATCGTAGACGTCGGTATCACTAGGATGTTTTGCGAGGGCGATGTTTGCGATTTCAATCGGGAAGAGCGGTGAAAAGGGTTTTCCAGGACGAGTTTTGGGGCTCAATAACATGTGGATTCCGGGGGCAGTTGCGACGGCTACGACAGAACTAACACCAACTGCTATTAAGCCTTCAATTGTCTCTTTTGGATAAACGGCACCATCATTGTTCCTGTCGAAAAATGCGACGTGCTTCTGTAGGAAGGTATAGTTACTAGGCACTGGTGGCGCGTCGTCGACGGAGACACCAACGTCCGCCGTGTTGTGTACTCTTGTTGCACCAATATCTACTGCTGCAGCACAGAGGACAAGGCATGCAACAAGCAATTTCTGCATTTGAAATAAAAAGCTTTTAAGTAAATAGAACCGATGCACGATTATTACATAGTGTTACCTAGAATCTTTTCGGCTTTTACTCGTCCTTTTTCTATCGTCTTCTTATTATAACAAAAATTATACCATAAACAAAATAAAATGATGAATAAATATAATAGATACAAAGCGGATAAAATATAATATTTAGCCGCTACGTAGTAAAAAGAAAAAACAATGTTTTTCTTTTTTTTAATATATATTGAAATTGTTTAATTTGCAACAAATGGCTTATATGCATAATGGCTTCTGTATGATAAAACAAAAAGAAAAAAAAAATCATTATGGATGCTTTTGTTCACAATTATGCATTGAAGAAGAAGAGAAAATTTGCTTTGAATTTGCCTACATGTGGAGAATCAAGAGATTTCTAGAGGTTAAGCTGTAAAAGTATTCTTGCGAGAAAACTCACCATTTTGATATGAAAATGTGCACCCAAGAGAAAAAAGTATTGTCTTTTGCTTTATGGTCCTTAGCTTATCTAGCTTCTATTTATATGCATAATCCCATGGGAGGAATTCAAAGATTTAATCCCTTCCTTCCTCCATCAAAATTTGATAGCATTTATTGGAAATCATTGTGAAAAAGGCAAGAAAATTTATACCTGTTTTTTTAAAGAAACTAATATCGCATTTACATGTATATATTAAGAAAATTTTATAGAACAAGCAGGTAAAATACTCCTTATACGGTTATTGACGAGTGACGATATTATTATTGTCTATAGCACAATATTAATCTCACGGACATTTCATAGTAATCTATTGATAGTTTTAAACACGAAATATAATAATATTTTCTTTTGATAATAAAAATTATTAGCATATTTTGATTTGTAGAGGGTATAATAGGATTAAGAATATATCCTCCACTCCACACGAGATGAAAATGATCGTATAAATTTTCTCTGGAAATATTATTACAGTAGATTATTACCATCATTAATTTTATGCCAAAGAAAAAGTATTAAATTGCCACTTTTACAATGTAATTTTTTTTTTCCTTTTGGGAAAAAACGATTAGTTTTTTTTTTTTTTCCTTTCTTTAGTACGACATCCGTAAATACTCCATAAAGTAGCAAATTCCATCAAGGCAAATTTCCAAGCAAAACCATCTTACAGCTTTGTAAACTACACTGGATAATGGCTTGTTTGATGCACATGCATTGCCTCCCTGAATTTACGATTGTCTCAAAAGTCAAAAGGTCCGTACATACACAGTTAAGATGCACCATTAATTATAAGACTATAAATGTATCCTCTACGGTACACCACACGGATGATTTAGATTTTCTCGAAAATATATTTTCTTTTTGAATGATTATAAAAAAAAAAGAGAGGATTTAATTTTGATTAATCCCATTAAAATATTAACACTCATAATATTAGGTTATGAATATTTTTACATCCTATCTTTATTTTTATAGGACTACTCTAACTTTTTTTATACCATATATAATTTATATCCTTTTAAATCTTCATCATTAAATAAATTATGATTTCAACGGCTAAAATTTATGAAAGTATAAATGAAAAATAGAATAAGGATAAAACCAATCTCATTAAAATAAAAATGAGACTAGAATTTCCCTTAAATTATAAGGAGCTTCGATTTTTCTTACCACTTTGGCGATGGAATATTTGAGTAGCTTCGTTTCTTTTCTTTTTCTCTTTTTTATTTTTTCTCTTCCCTTTTTCCCCTTTCTTTAGTAGGACATGCAAAAATCCTCCATAAAGATAGCAAATTCCATTAAGGAAAATTATCTTACAGCATTTATAAACTAGATAATGGCTTGTGTAATGCACACGTATCCCTTGATACATGTATATCTATCCGGATTGCCTATCAAGATCTACAATTACCCCAAATGGTCTAATATATACTGCTAACATGCACCATTAAATATAGAGAAAATTTCCATGTCTCTGGATGTTTCCTGTATATATATCCTTAAAAGGCAACAAAGAAAACAGAAAGTGAATCTACATTAAATACTCACTAAATTTTGGTAGCAATTAGTTTATATACTAAGAAAAAAGTATGAATCGTATTAAGATACTATATAAATTAATGAGTAGTATAAAAGTATAATGAAAATACATATTTTTTAGAAAATTATTGATTATATTTTTATATATCAAAATATTATATTTACTAATACGTCATTTACCAATATACTTGATATATTAATATTATTTTTATGATACACGAATGAGAATGCTATTGAATGACATGTAGCCTTGGTCCAAAGCTAAACACAGTAGTGAACACCAATGTCTTTTCCCCTTTACTATCCACAAAGTTGGAATAATTAAATTTGTCCCCATTGTTGAGATCTTTTTCTTGTTTTTATCCATATCTTTATGAAAATGATACATAATATTCTATTATTATGATTTATTTATCTATATATATAAAATTTGTATTCCTGAAATATGCTAATATTTTACTATGATAGGCATGCACACTTATAATAATGATTGAATTTAGATCACTTTTTTGGATTTTTAAATCTTTTTCAATCCATGTGTCAAAGCTAGAAGTGGATATGATTTTGCTTGGTATGGTTTGCCTCCTTTGTCGAATAGAACTTAATATAACAGTTGTTTCTTTTTTTAGTCAAACATAATCATATGGTTCAATTCATAAATTTTTTAAATATGTTAAAACCGATTCGATCCATAATTTAAATCGTTTATATCAAATTTTTATTAAACATTTTTTTCTCTCAATGAGATATTTTTCTTTCTATTAAATTTTCATATATTTTCAGTTAATTTCTTATACATTTATTATGTGTAGTGATAATTAATAGAAAGTTTCACAAATCTAACTTGATTAGGAAAAAAGTAGAGCTAATCATCTAAAAGCAATATAAAGAAAACAAAAAAGCACACAAAATAATAAAATAGATATTAAAAACACATAAAGAGTACCAAGGTCAAATCATTGATTTGAAAATATATGAGAAAATAACAATTTTAAGAAAGGAAAATTTTTAGATGCAAACTTTCAACTAAAACTCACTCAATTTAATTTTAATAATTAACTCAAAAATAAAATAAAAAAAAATACAAAAAATTTGATGAAATCTATAAAGATTGATTAAAAAATTAAAAAAGTACAAAACAATTACCTAATTTTATTTAACCAACCGATTCAGATCTATTCAAAACATTTATTAAAATAAACCATAAATTATTTATATATAACCGGATTGAGCGAAATCAAATTGTGAACTGAACCTTTCATAAAAAAACTAATTGTTCGGTTTGATTCAATTTAACTCGATTCACAACTCAATTTATAGTTCACGATTTCTTCACCCATCCCCCATTAAAGACTTTTGCCAATTTGATTTACTTCATCGTAGCTATTTAAAGATAATCATTATAATGGTTTAGTTTGAGTTTTTTTTTTTTTATGAAATTTGACGGGAATCATGGTTGGAATCACGATGGTCAAAGAGGAAAAAAGTTAGGTCAAACTAGGGTTCCTATTAAATGATAAAAGAAAAAACATAATTTAACCCAAATGAATTTTTTAAAATAGTTTAGATAAATTTACAAATTTAATAATTCAAATTATTTTAATTATTTTAATTTCTTGCAATATTATCATAATATCATCATTTTCTTTTCTTTTCAATCTTAATTATTAATTAAACGTAATAGTATTTTAAGAAAATAACGTTTAAAATTTTTCAAAAAATAATAATTTTAGAATATCCAATTCCAAATTTAGCTAATACGAAGGACTTCGTTCCAATATCATTTAGGAAGATTATCATGAAGTTGCATAAGGCAAAAGAGAGAAATCGAGAGCTCTGACAAGTCACGAGGGAGATTTATCTACTGAATATTAAGAAATTACATTTACGCGTATGATCGAGTAGGAGCACGTTAATCGGATCCCAATATAGTACAATCCATGTCTTGCACCAAGGCATTAACCCTTTAGCCTTTGAGAATTATAGTATTTCCATTCCCTCTATTTTGAGACACATTTTAAAACCAAAATTATTACTCTATAAAATTGATAATTCCATCTTCAAGAAGTAATTAGATTCCATCATTTTAAAAATGAAATTGCGATTTTATACTTATTTTATTAATTATAATTGATTAAAATTATTCTTGTATCTTTCCAAAAAAATTATAGCATACAAAAATCAATAATATTTTTCATAAATAATGCAATTTAAATATTTAATATCGTTCCATTCCTTTTTATAACCTTCTCATATATAGGAAAAAGATTTCCTACTCTTTCCTTTTATTCCCTTCCAATTTACTCCATTCAATTTTATTTAGCAACGTACTTTTATACCAAATGTCACATTATGTGAATAATTGCTTTCAAGTTCTAAAACTTTTGTGGTATCTATAATTGACTTCTAGAAAGACTTTTACTTACAAAAATTAAATTTTAAAACATCATGCTATTAAGTCTTAATAGACCATGTGACAAGTAACCCATAAAAGTTTTTTGCCATGTGGAATCCCATTTCCGCAGTTTTCGTATAAAAATGTTAAATACTTCTGAAAATTTGAAACAATGTACATTAAGAAAACGAAAAAAAAATACCCTTCTTTCAATAGGAAAGATATAATAATTTTTATTTCAAAATTCTATCAGCGTTAGATGCTTGCTTCTTCTCTAGGATTTATGGTTACTAATTGGAAATTGATGCCTTAAGAAACTATAAAATGCAAAACAGTTACCACATGCATTTAATCTTTTATCATTGAAATTAAGCATTTAGACTACTGCAGTAAGCCCAATTGAAACTTGGAATCTACTTTACTATATATGGTAATGTAGATTCTAGATAAGTATATTGAGTATTCGTTCTATGGAAACTTGCTGTCATATGTGTAAAAGTTCTTTGTTGATACTAGAGAAAATTATAAAAATAGGACGTGTTTTGCTGTTTTTGTAAATAAACAACCTATTTTTTTAAATGAAAAAATTCTGAGGATACCTGACTTATTTTTATCACTGTTTGTTAATGTTATTGAAGGATATGTGTCGATTTTTGAATTATTGAAATGAAATTAATTTAATAAAATGACATTATTGAATTTCTTTAATTAGAAAATACAATAAATATGATAAAAATGTAGAAAATAAAAAAAGGTAAAAAAAAAAAAAGTTAGTGTAACCCTGTGGCAACTTTGCTACCCCCTTGCATGGTAGTTGATTGAAAAATTAGGGTTTACTCTTAATTTAAACCCTTATTTTATGAATTTTTCTATGATCATGTCTCTTATCTCATCATTCATTATATTATTTTTTTAAATTTAAATTGTTGAATTAACAATTAATTTGATAATTTAGATTTTAAAAAATACAGTTCAAGGGTAAGATGGAAGGCACGATTAGTCCCCTTAAAAAGCTAGATGGAATTATAAAAAAAAACATATAATAAAGATTTCATAAAAATGTTTTAAACCAAAGGTCATTGGACCTGGGTCTCTTAGGCCCATACCAACTTACTTAGACCATAGGCCAACCCAATTGGGTTAATGGGTAGCCTAATTTATGGGCACCTAACTTAATTACCTTATCGACTGACCTCTATAAACGGTCTACCAATAAATCACAATGGTTATTAGACATGCAAATAAGGCTCAAGACTCAGTCAACCTTCATGGCCCTATAATTTTAGAATATGTCGAACTCTACGCTCTTAATATTTAGATTGTGCAGATAACATACCAAGCGTACTCCCTTGATTCATGGTAGCCCTCCTTTATAAATAACTTTAGGCACTTCAACAATAAACTACCTCAACTTTATGCACACTAAGCCCCCTTTACGTATCTCAAGTATTCCTCCTTACTTTACTTTCAGCCAAAACTAACTTAAGTATTAGAGCCCAACTTCACAATACTCTAACAATAGAATCCTTAGATGACATTTGGCATTATCTATGGGAAACAAAACTCACTCAACCCCTACAAACACATCAAATACTTTTTCCTTAATGTATTCCCTACAATCCCTTCACCATGTCACAAATAGTGAAACTGAATGACTATTAACCTCCAATTCAACCTATTACTGAACAACGTTAATTAGAGCAACTTAAGAAGATGTTTGAAGAATCATGGCAAAGAACACCTATATAAGGCTTGAAATAGGGGACTTCATACTAAGTCAAACAAAGTGGAGAGGTAAAGCAGGATGCCTTCCGTTGATGATGCCTTGGACAACTAAGGTAACCTGAATCATCATCCCCAATAGGTGAACAACAGGGTACCCCAAGCTCATCTTGCGATGCAAGATCAGCAGGCGTATTTCATAGCCAACCACAATCGCATCCTAATTGGCAACGAGCAAGTGGCTAACTTCCATAGGGGTACTGCCCACTGAACAACATGCGAAACTGACCCAACAGACAACACCAATCTAAACAAGCTTTGTGAGATGGTGAGAAGGCCCAAGAAGCAGGAGATTGAGGCGGTTGAAGACACCAACTGTGTCACCAACAACAAAACCCCCTTCATAAGGGGTATCCAAGAAAAGGTCCTCCCTTCAAGCGCTAAACTCTCAAACCTGGACTAATACGATGGAACAAGCAACCCAAATTATCACTTACTCCACTTCCATACCCTTATGAATCTTCAGGGTCGTAAAGATGTTATTATGTGCTAGGCCTTCCCAAGCACATTGAGAAAGGCAGCTTAAACATGGTTTAGCCATTTACCTATAAATTTATTTCTTCATTCATCGAGCTTCCCTAAGTAAGTCCTTACAAGTTGTTTACAAGATATCCATTTACAAGAAACAAAAATAAAAATAAGGAAAAAGGAGTAGAAGAAAACAATTGAGCCTGCTACTTAAGATCAACCAACTCTGGCAATTCCAAAAAGTTAAAAGCTTCAATTTGCTTAGAAGACTGATCCACAGAAGTCTAAACTGGAGAGTCCTACACCAAAAGAAGGGGAGGAGTCTCCTTGCATTGGTCTTAGCCAACAAAGGCCTCAACCTAACCTTAATCTTCTGTATGATTACCTTTGAGAATTATCTCCTGTAGAGTTGCTTTAGCTAAAGAGGTTGGGGGAGTCCATCATAAATGACTTAGGTAGCAAATGCAAGCACCTCCCTCTTAGCTTCCTTAACTTCTCGATAGGTTGGTCTATCTATGAAGTCCAAGCACTCTAAATTCAGGCCAAGGTACACCTTAAGTGCCATAAGATGATCTTCTCTTTGGTAGTGGAATGAATGACGTCTCTCCCTCTCAAGGCTGGTAATCTATCAAAATATATTATGATCAATCATTACATAGAGATAAATGTTCTTATCAACCAAGTGCAAGTGCATTACAAAGGTCAACTAAGTTATATTTCCAATAAATTTCAATCCATTATCCAAAACATAAAACACAAGTACCATAATATACTAAGCAAATGTTTTTCATAAAATATATCGATTCAAAGTATAAATACTTTAAGCCATATAATATATTTAAGCGTACCTTGTAGCTACACATAACAAGCAAGCGAGTAGTCTATATTTTTAGCCACTGTATAACCATAGAACAACCACGCAAGGGGTACTCACCTTGGCCAATGCTTAAACCTACCTTTTGTTACAAATATCTTTACCTATTACATTCATATAATAAGATTATTAATTAATCTTCTTTCCAATACAATAATGGTAATTATTGTATTTGGCTAATCAATTATAAAACTAACTTAGCCTCTACTTTTCTTATAGGATTTTAGTAAACGCTATACATATTATAGTTTAGCAAATTAAATAGTCATTAAGTATTATGAGAATATATCTTATATGCTTATATATTTGCCAAGAGAATATGCTTTTATGCATTCCACGTAGTTATGGTACAAAAATATATCATATTATATATTACTAATATTATATATTATTAAAATCTAAAGGCTAATATCTATATAATATATATTAATATATAATATATTATATGATCATATATAATATATAATCTAATTCTTATTCACCATTTATTAATCATTTATTTATATATTTCTTAATTTTGTATACTAAGGCTTATTAATAGGCTTAAAATCGACTCACTTTAGACTCGATTCAGCTTAAGCTCAATTAGTAAATAAGTCGAGTTTAAGCTAAAGAAGAAACTAATTTATCTAAACAAGTCAAGCTTAAGACTTAATTTTGAACTCAATAAAAAGCTCGAGCTTAATAATTTTTAAATAAGCTAAGTTTGACCTTTAAAAACTTAACTCGGATCCGCTCATTTGCAACCTTAACTAGCTCAACTAGAGCTCAATAATTTTTAAATTAGCCAAACCTAGCTTTTAAAAGTTCAACTCGGATCAACTCGTCTATAACCTTAACTTGGACCATAGGCTAACTTAATTGGGCAAATGGCAAACCTAATTTATTAGCACCCAATATGATTATCTCATTGGCTAACCACTAAAGGGTCTCCAAACAAGTGAACTCCTCTAGGCAACTTGCTAGACCTCAAGACTATCATAACGGTTATTGGACATATGGATACGGCTCAAAGACTCAATCAACCATCATGGCCTTATAATTCCGAAACACGTCGAATTCCATGTTCTCACTATTCAAATCATGTAAATGCGGCAGCATGCCAAGCATTCTCTCTTAATTCACAGTAGCCTCCCTTTACAAATAATTCTAAGTACTTTAACAGTAAACTACCTTGAATCTTTGCACTCTAAGCATCCTTTGTTTACCTTAAGCATTCTTACTTACTTTGCTTTCACCCAAGTACTAATTTGAGTATTGAAGTGTCCACTTTGAATAACCCCTATGCCCTTTTACCGTCTCATGTTTTGCAAGCCTCAAAACTTAACTTCACAATACTTTACTAATAAAATTCTCAAACGATAATATTAATACACCATATGAATCAATAAATAGTATATAGATACTAATAAAAATTTGAAATATAAAAAATATAATTGATATTTTTAAAAAAAAATGCATTTTTTTTATTATCATGTATTAATTTTTTATCGATAATTATACACCACTCATCAATTTATATGACGTATTAATACTATAAATAGATAAATGCAAATGAAAAGAAACGTGTAAGTTGAAAATGAAGTATGAAGGGGAAAAGCATACCAATGCTCTATAGTAATAGGATTCACTAGCTTTCCGTGTGATCAAAAGATAGTATATACATGACGCATATAATACATGTTTTTTCAACTTTATCAATTTTTCAATGACAATGCCCACGAAAATTGTTTTTCGATAGGCATAAGGAAAACAACTATGTACATGTTTTCTTCATTTAATAAAAAATTATATTGAAAAACACAAAAGAAGAATATGTGTTTAGAATTTGAGGTGTAATCACGTTAAAATCAATTCAAGTTGAATCTATAGTGTTTAATTTGAGCTCGAGCTTAAACTTAACTTAAAAACTCAAAACTTGAGTTCGATTCAAATTTTATTGAGTTCTAAATTTTGAATTTGAACTTGATTCAAACATATATTTTGCAAACTTGAGTTTAGTCCTATTAGCTCAATTAAACTCCATCTTTTTTAAAAATTTATCTAAATAATCTCAAACTCGTTTATATTTAAAAGTTAAAAATCATATTAAGTTCAATTAGGATCGTAAGTTTAACGAGTTAAGTATTTTAATGCTAAAGATAACTAAATTTACTATTCGAGTAGTTTAAATTTGAACTCAACTCAATTGTTACCAATCGAATTCAAATAAAATTTGACCTAAATTCAAATAATTTACAAACCAATTTAGTTCATTTACACTATAGGAAGATAACATTTCAAAAGCAATATAGCCTCATTACAATTTACACATGGTACACATACTTTACAAATAACTAATAAGTAGAGATAATGGTGTGCAACTTCAAAGCTACATAATATATATGACTATTCCAAAGTTATTCTTTAGATTGATGTTCCTTTTCCAAAGTATAAAACAAGCTCCCATCGTATATGCCTCGAATTTTATCCTTTAAGTAGAAAACCATCCTTATCCTTGGCTAGTTAATATAGCAACAACCATTCAACTTTCGAAAGGGTCCATCCTACAAATTCATTAGACTCCCTATTCGCATTCACCGTCTCTTCCATTTCACCCGATGTCAAGCCGTTCGGAATCGTACAAGCATGCCTGTTGAGGATCTCTTCGAACTTTGATTCAAAGAAATTCCCGTGATCATCGAAGACGCCGGTATCGCTTACGCATCTCGCGAGGGCAATGTTTGCGATTTCGACTGGGAGGAGTGGTAACGTGGGTTTCCCGGGACTGGTTTTCGGGCCAAACAATAGGTGGAATGCTGGAGCAGCTGCGGTGGCAAAGACGGATACAAGACCAATTGCTCTTAAGCCTTCGACTGTCTCGGGTTGATAAACGATTACTAGGTACTATTGGTGTCGCATCCTCGGCGACATCAACGTCCGCCACATTTGTTGCACCAATATCGGTTGCTGATGCCGCCAAGAGGACAAGGCATGCGACAAGCGCTTTCTGCACTTGAAACAAGAGTAAATACATAACTCTATACATTATAAAATGAGTACATGCCTTGTGTTATGCACATAATATGGTGTATAAATATTTATACCATGTGTAAATATTAATAAAATAATAACTTATATATTGTATATAAATCACACTTACTAATAAATTTGTAAATTATTCTTATGACTAATATTTATATGAATATTTTATTAATATTTAAAAATCACATGTATATAATATCTAATGCGTGATACGTATTAAATTTTTTTTTTTTTTATTATCGTGATACTACATAGGGCTATTAAGAGCCATTCCAGCTGGTGGTTTTGGTACCATTTGGAAGTCGTTTCGGATAACAGATTAAAACAGTAAAAGAAAAAAATATGCCAATTTATATAAATAGAGTACATAAGTAGATTTATAAAACATAAAAGAAAGAGGTGAAAATTTTTTAATTTCGCATGAGGCTAGAAGTAAAACAGTCACAGCAAATGGGTTATATACGCCTAAAAAAAAACAAATGAATAGTTGTGGATGCTACTCTAGTTGACAATTATGCATGTAAAAGGGGAAGTAAGCCATGATAATGTTCATGCGCCAAAGCTCACCATTTTGATATGAAGATATGCGCACCAGAAAAATAGTATTGTTTTTGCTTCGTGGTGAATGCCTTATATGTTGCTCTCTATTTATATGCATAACCCACCATATAATTCATTCTTTACATCCTTTTTCTTTCACTATCAAAATTAAATTGTCGTGCTAGCAAATAACGTGGATGGATGCAATTAGGTTTGGTTCGATTCATATCACTTTGAATCGTTGAATCGGACCAAACATTTTAGGTTCGTTTCAAGTTACTATTGAATTAAAAGATAATTGTTTAAAGATTTTCTCTTTCTCTTATGTGAAATATTGAAGAAATTTTAATTTAGATAGTGTTTGGTTAATAAAATTGAATATTATAAATATATTTAGACAACACAATATAAAGAGAATAGAAGAGGAAAATCTTCCTATACCACATCTACTGTGTGCAAAACTGGACAAAACCCGACATTTTGATTGAAAAGATTTAAAAATTTAATCATTCATATTATGAATTACATTGAAGTTTAATACTATGATTTGCAAATTTGATGTAAGTTTATTTTTAGAGTTTCAAATGTACATATACTCTATGCCACGAAATGAATTTTTGCATGAACAAATATATCGTACAAAATTTTTAGTCTTAATCTAATCCCATAAAGACCTCTCACCTAGTAATTTTAAGCAATGTTGAAGCCAAACGATAGGGTGAAGAAATTGTCGGAGTGTAATACCGTAAAAAATTAAAAATATGACAATGCAAGTGAAAGAAAAGTATTTCTTTTCTGTGTTTATGTAGTGGGAGATTAAGTTTTAATCAGATCGAATGAAATCTACCCTTCGCAAAACTGAAATTTTACAAGACGTTATTTCAAATCTTTCGATTCAATTTATAATATACAAGAAAAAATGTAAATAGAACAAAATAGAAATAAATAGATAAGCCTTTTCTATTTACGTTTAGAAAAAGGATGAAAGATGTTGTGAATTTATATTTAGCTGTATACTATATATGATATAAGGAAAAAGTATATTTAATTTTTTAATATTATTCTATTGGTTTTTCATTGCTAGAAAAGAAAATATTTTCTTTAAACCGGTGAATTTGGTTTTTCTTTTAATTCGATAGGTTCATCCCTCTAAATCAACTACATTATTTTCAGTTTGATTTAGTTTAAAAACTTTCTGAACCAAATTGTAAAAAATATTCTTAATAGTATTATTTTGTTAAATTAATTATGAAATTGAAAACTAACTAAAAGTTGGCATATTTCAAGAGTGGACAGGTTTTAATAGATTTGTCGTAAGTTCTCTTTTGTAAAATTTTAAAAATGTTGAGTATTGAAATATAGAAAACCAAACCTTAATGATACCAGTAGAAATCTAGGAAAATATTGAATAAAAAATTTGTAAGTTTCCTTATATTATTAGTAATACATAAATTTACGCTCTTGTGCACGTCTATCAGTTTTTGAACATGTTATCATAAAACTCCACAACAAGAAAAGCAATGACAAAATATCTATCTAATATATGTTTGTATACACAAATATGCAACAAGTGTATAAATTTAGTATTCTAAGAACGACACCGCCGTACAGATTGTTTAATATATGCTCGACCCTATACTGATCGATAATTCTACATTTCTACTACAGGGTGGTTTGCTTTGGGGCTTAATTGAAATTACTCAATTGCCACTAAAAGAAAATTGAATAATAAGCACTATATGGATGGTTTATGAGTAATTATGTGGCTACTGATTTCTACTAGCAATTCTATATTTCGTAAGTATATCTATTAATGCAATAATTTTCGTTGTATTGTGGCAACAGCTCATACATTAGGGCACATTTGACAAAATTTGCAATAGAGGTACTTATCGAAGAAATATGCCACATGTTATCACCGACCTAGTGCTTTCCGGGTAACTGGAGCAACTAAGCATAGAGGGTAACAGATAAAAGAATATGTAAAACAGTGCGTCGTTGGTGCATGATATTTTATGTTGCGTGAAGCATAGACATTTGTGATATTGCGTGTACAGAATCTGGTGTTTTGTTCAACAACACTTGTATTCACGATATCTTGATGATTTATTGACAAAGTTGTGTATTAATAACGTATCGATTGAGTTTTATAGGTCATATAAGAAGAATGACAGCCTGCGCACACGTGTCAGTATATTTTAATTTGAGCACGTCTAGCAATACTGATCCTAACAATGGGCTAATGCCTTAAGTATTCATTACCTATATATTATCAATCTTATTTAGATAGATGATAATACAGATAGTAATTTTTATTAGTTTATAATATTTAAATAAATTTGATAGTTATATATTATGTATATATATAAGTATTCTGTATTATCCAATAAATTCTTCACTTTATTTTAACATTTTATAAATCGCTGAAAAGTCATTGGATGAGATATGAAATCGCAAGACAGACCATGCAAGATAATAAGAATATTGAAAAATCAGAGAAATTGATGTCATTGGATTCTTAATAAGAACAAGAGGCTAGAAAGTTGTCACGCCATTTTCATTGAGTTTTGAGGCTTTACACTCAAAACTTTCAAATTGAGTTCCTCATGACTTGATTTGCCAATGAGTTCATCCTAAGTAATTTGTGGTTGAACGGTATTTGACCATCTACATTTTTAACTCGTAACTTTATCTCTCGGTTTCTTCACAAAATTTTCTTAATATTTATTTGAAAATTTTTACATTCCTCATAAAATTTCTTAACCAATCAAAACACACTCCAACGCTATTATTCGTCGCTTGGGATTAGGATACGTGTGAAGCCACAAGCGTTGTGGATGGTCTTATGTATGTTTCTTTTTGTCCTTTCAAGAGCCATTCATTGCTTGTGTTGTGCTTAGAGCATCCACAACCTTGGTGACTTCGTACGTATCCCAAGATGAGGCAACAAAATTGAAATTGCTTTGTCGTTAAAGTTCATTGCTTGATCAAGTGACGTTGCTCTGAAAAGCAACGATATAAATGGTGTTTCTCTTTTTAATGAGTTTTAATTGGTTGAGTAATCTTATTAAAACTCACAAAAATTTTTGTAAAATGTTAAGAAATATTTATGAAGAAATCTATGAATAAAGTGGTAAGTTTTTTAATAGAAGAATTGTCTAATACAGTGATATGACATAAAAGGAATTTTTTATATATGTAAATCATTTTACTACTTCAAAATTATGTAAATAAGTTAGATATGATAAGTCAATCCATTTAATCCGTTTATAAAATAGATTGAGGGTAAAATATTAAATCCATTTGAAAAGTGGCCTCTTAGACTTAGAGTATGTTTATATGGGTTGATTGACATTAATTCTTATATAAGCATCTTTATTTCCTTTATAACAAGAGGTACTTATAAGGAATGGAATGTTTATTTAAGCACCCTACTGTCTTTTGCTTTGTCTAATTTTGTTAGACTTATAAGCTTCTTATCATGGTTATGCTTTTTTTTTTTTAATTTCCTTTTCGTATGGTTTCAGTAAATAATAAATAAAGTAATATCAATATAATATATGGTAATAAAAAATATCACGTTTTTTATATTGATTTGAAAAGTAATAATAATACAAGAAGCATAAAAAATAAATATTTAATCAGTAAAATTAATAAAATATTCCTTAATAAAGTAAAAAAATACTTAAAAAAAATTATTTAAGATATTGATATAGCAATCTAAGTAACCTACTTATAAATATACTCTTAGCCTATCTAGCCAATGTGATAAGATGGGTTGATCCGTTGCGACCGAATCAGCCAACCACCTACAAGATATTTAAAAAGGAAAAAAAAAAAAAAACTGGACATATGCATACTTGTCGGTTATTCCTTTCCACTGTCTAGTCTCTGGTTTGTCTCTCAGTCCGACTCTTACTCGTCCGATACTTTCTCAACTCACAAATTAGTCGTCTCTCTCTCTTTCTATCTCTCACGCTCCCACTCCCTTGTCTCTCACTTTCTCATCTCAACAATTCAGTCTCTAAGAATATGAAAAGGGACAGTATGAGATATTCGAAATAATTCAACTATACTAGACCTTTCCCAATGATTTCTCAACTGTAGTTTCTCTAATTTAGAAAATGTAATGGGTTTAATGCAAGGGAATTCATACCTGCATTCAAATTGTCCATTTTGTTAATATATTTTTTAAATTCCTCCATGTCCTCTTGACATTAATTGAGAAGAAATTCTGTTTATATGCATTAGGAATTCTCTTCGTAATTTTCATAAGGCTTCCTCAGGGGAGGTGATTTCAAAAACTTTGAACCATAGGAGAATGGGATGACCCCCAGTTCATTTCCTTGTGGATTCGATTCATCATCCTGATGGATTGCTTTATTGAGTTTCCAATAAGATTTAAGGATTTCATCTTGTTTTAAATGTCTATCTCTCTGGATAAAGACAAAAGAGTAGTTCGATGTTGTGTGGCAGACAAAACGGACGGTTCCAGATGATAAGGTCATAGTTGTTCCTCTACTTGTGATGTTACCTAATGGAGTAGAAAATGATACATGTTACGAATGGAAACAGCCGAATTGAAGTACGAAGACTAAGTGGATGATATTTATGAAAGATTCATCCACGTGTTTGTCCAATTGCAGTGAAGGCATGTAGTTTTATTTTGGCTTCATGTTTTTATCCCTCCTCGTGTCTATCAAATTGCAGTAAGTGAAACGGGAGTATATAATTTGACTGAATTCGTGTTTTTATTCGTTATTTTGGTCGTGAAGTCTATCATTACTCAATAGAGTAATAATTAGGTAGATTAGGAGTCTACTTATTTTTAACAATACCCTTTATTGAGATTGTAACATATAAGAAATTGGATCTACATATAAAACTGTTTTCCTAAGTGGTACACCTTTTTTTAAATGAAGAGTCTTGCTAAAATAGGGAGAGGTTTTATCTACTTTCATTTTTGCCTCCCTAACAGGAACAGACAGGAACCTTATTCCACCTTTTCCATCTTTTGCAAAATGAGGCGATATAAAACCCCTGTGAGGAGTAATGTATAGTCAATGTACCAACATTCATCGCTTCTTATAACATAAGCTAGGAAAGCTTTCAGCGTTAATGATGTGCTGCATTTTTATGCATGTTTTGTTAATGAGTGTTGCTAATTGAGGTTGTTCTTTCGCAACACATTAACAATTATCCAAAAAATAACACATACTATGAGTTTTCATCTAAAAAAGAAAAAAAAAAAAAAACAGGAAAATATAACATTCCCTTCCTTATACGGTTTTAACAATGATTAATTATGGACATCCAAATATTCAGTTCAATAATGCACAAATTAATCCAATAGCTGAAACATAAACAAACCATCCTTCTGTAAGAACATTATATATTCATTGTTTTGTTCTTTCCCTCTCCAACTTTTCGAACAAGCTTCCATCGAACACACCGCGTATAGTATCCTTTTGTAACAAACCATCCTTGTCCTTGGCCACTTGATACAACACTTGCCATTCGAATTCACTTGCAAGCCATCCATCCTCAATCTGCCTATTAGCATCCAACATCTCATTGATTTCCTCATATGTCAACGCGTTCGGATGCGCGTGGGCATGCTTGCTGAATATTTCCTCGAACTTCGAGGGGACGAAATTCCCTTCAGCATCATAGACACCGGTATCGCTTCCATGTTTCGCCAGGGCGACGTTCGCGACCTCGATCGGGAGGTGTGGGGAAGAAGGCTCTCCAGGGCGAGTTTTCTGGCTGAAAGCCGCGTGGATCGTGGCAGCGCTTGCGGTGGACAAGGGTATTCCGCAACCGATTGCTCGGAATCCTTTGAATGTCTCCTCTGGATAGACGATACCGTCGTGGTTCCTATCAAAAAAAGCTACGTGCTTCTGTAGGAAGGTTTGTGCTGCATTTGAAACATCTGAATGGTCTTGAAAGGCATCACTGTCCACCGCACTGCAAACTCTTGTTGCAGCAGCACAAATGACAATACTTGCAACAAGCAAATTCTGCATTAGGAATAAGAGCTTTTTAAGTGAAAATCCTAGTATATTATAAGCACACAACATGAATAGATCTTGCTCCAATTTGAGGAACCTGGCACCAAAATAACGTTTGTTTAGTATACATATTACTAACTGTGGGGGACAATGAATCAAAGCTGATTCATATGCTTAGGACTGTGATTACAACGACCTTAGCGCTCAGAATCTTTCAAACAGGTGTTACCTTTGGGGAAAAAAAGAAATTAAAATTTTGTATTTTGGATTTTAAATTTAACAAATAATATTGAGAGTTACTAGGTGACGTGACCTAGTAAAAGAATTCTAAATTGCTATTACATGGGAATAATAATGAGATTATTGATAACATACTTGAGATTGGGAGAGGAAGTTAAGGCTTAAATAAAGAATTACCAGTTTGACCAAAACTTTTGAAGTTAATCGTGGGATTTATGTCGAAAATCATTGAACTCAGCACATTGGTTATGCATTTTCGAGTCTCAAAGATATCAATAACCCAAAAAAATTACTACCTCGTTGTGCAAGATTATCGTCGTACGGCTATTAATGGCCGGAACATCGTCCCAAATAGAAAAGAGATCATTAAAGATGCTTAATAATTAGCACGTACGGCAAAGCTATACTATGACTTCTTTTTTCTTTTTTTTTCCTTCATTAGCTCTCAGGAGTAGAGAAGTATTAAGGTTAGTAGTGAAAACTTTATTCGAGTTATATTTATAAATACAGATAAGTTTAATTTGTTATATTCTCGATCTTATCAAACGTGACATTGTTAATAAAAAAAATACATAATTCTCTTATTTTATAAAATAACTATTTCACGTCTAGATATTCAACTAAACATGATAATTATTAATTATAAGGAAAATGTAAAATAAAATAACTAATACTTACAATTAGACTTGAACATTAGGCCCAATCAGCCTGGAACCGATCCTGAACCACCGGTTTACAGGTCGGTAACATAGTAAATCATGGCCAACCTGTGAGTTGACGGTTCCAAATAGTTTCACTAGGCTTGGCGGTTCAAGAATTGGTTAGAAACTCTTGAACATTTTTTTTAATATTTAATTTTTTATTTTATTAATTTCTTTTATATATATTAATAATTTTTAATAATGTGATCTCTTTTTGCTTTTTTTAAATGTATTAATTCATTAATAATTTCTAATTTTTTTATTAATTTCTAACTTAATGCAATTTTAATTTTTTTCCCTCAAATTTTATTTTTTCCTCATATTCAAATCACTAATATTTAATAAGTTTTATAAAATAGACTTACATTAACTGAAATTAAATTTTCTATATATTATTAACATATAATTAACTTATAATTAATCATCTATTATTAGTTTGATGATATTAGTTTTAAAAAAATTACCATTCATCGTCGCAAATAAAATAACTTTGATATGCAATAACTCATTGAATATTATCTAATTATTTTTTCTAGCCTCTCTTTTCTCTTTCTCTTTCTTTTTTTTTTTTAACGGAGTAAACCGGCCAAGCAGATCTATCGGTTCAATGGCAAACCAACCTATCAGTTCGAGCGATTCTATCCGAGCGAACTACCTGAGCCCTTAAAGCCTAACGATTCACCAGAATAGTTCGATCCGACCACTATCAAATCAAATCGATTTACAATTCAAAACTAGTTCTTATCTAGATTTACTTACAACCTAATATAAGAGCCGGAAGCCTAGATCTTCCTCTTACCGATGATTGAAGGACATTAACAAGACCAGCATTATGCTAGTTCTAGACACAAAATCCAACCCCCTACGGAACTTTTGCTGCGTTCCTTGTCCAACATGGGACGTTCCTCCAGCTAAAAATCTTCCTACGAGAAGGAACGTAGCTTCAACTAATTTTTTTTTTTTTTAATTTTTTATCAATTAAAAATATATTATTGGGATTTACAAATATTAGAAAAGATGCTAAAAATATTTTAAGAAAAAATTCAGCAAATAAAATGGTAAATTTTTTAAAGAAAAAATTTCTTTAAAATATTAATTTGATACCAAAGAACCCAAAATTAGTTGCTTTGAATTAACGATGCTTTAATGGTTATAATCATGAAACGCATCGTCCGACAAAACACAGACATACCACCGAAAGAATATGAGACCCACAAGAAATAGGGAAAGAAAAGACTTGTGGGGGGCTACGTCTTCTAACTTTTCTTGCTGCTTCTATTACACTGGAAGCCAGCTAAGAAAAAGAAAAGAATGTCACTGTGTAATTGATTACGACATTTAATAATGTCATAATGGAACTAAATTATCAGCGGGTAAAAACTTAAATGAGTTTGATATTTTTAAACTTATCAATAAAGAAATACGGAAATACGTGAATAGTCTATGTTGTACCTTGATCTCAATGACTTCTCTTTCGATGAATGCACTTTGTAACACAGATAAAAGACGAATTCCAAAGCTAAAGATGCACTGAAAATATATAGATACCTTTAGAGACGAAAACATTAGTCCCAACTCGAAAGACAAGCGCAAAAGGCAACTTAGCTTCCTCTGCTTACTGCCAAAAGATGATATAGTATGACTGCAAGCTTTGAGTTCTTTTCTTCTGAAATTGCAAATATAAAAGGCACTGTTTGGTTTATTTGTGGCTAGGATGTTTCAGAATACCTGTGTAATAATCAAAAGATGGAAAAGGAGTGGAATGGAGAACATCATAGGATATAATGGAGGATAAGGGAAAAATATGGAATTAAGTGATGTTTGGTTGCCTTTGTCCAGAGAAGGACAGCAATCATGACCCGTGACTTTGAGGCTAATAAAATTATTCAGGGTGGGGTTAGTTTATGTAATATGAGAACGAAAGCTGACAATGGAAAAAAATAAAATAACAATGGTGGAATTGAAACTTTCGAAGATTGCTCGTGATGGTGCATGGAATGGAAAATGGATCTGTTCCGGATTTGTTGGTTTTTATAACATGGATTTGATTGGTTTTTGGTTTGGTTTGGTTTGGTATCACCTTAAAACCAGGTTTTTCACTTAAAAAATCATATGAGAATAAATGTTGTGGTACCTCATGAAAGGTAGTTGATATGAATTATTAGATGAGGAAAATAACATTGGTTTATAAAGGTTAAGTAATGAAAAATATATTAATATGAGAAAAATTTTATAGTCGAATAAAGCCAAAAAATATCTGTTGGCTTGCATATTAATTACTTTTGAATTCCAACCAACCTTAATCCACTGCATCATGATCATAAGTCAAGGCAAATGGAGGCATCTTGTACTATAAGCTTAAAGAGCCTTTAACAAGACCTCAAGCCAAACCCTTCAGTTATTGTAGAGGATTATTTTGGTAATCGAGCCTTAACCCAATTTGACTCCATGGACCGATATCTTGAATTAATGATAGAGCTTGGGAAATTAACCCCTTTAGAGATATTTTAGGGAGATTTTGCTTGATAAGCTCAAGAGATCATCGAACTAAATATTCTGCTCTCGGCCTTACTTGGTTATCTTAGGTATGAAAACTAGACTCAAAAATTGTTCTTTTGAGCTTATTTAGGCCTCATTTGGCCTTATTAGACCTTAAAGAGACTCAATTGGTCTTTAAGCTTCATAATAATAATAATGAGGTTTCTTTAGATAATAAAAGCCTTAAGCATGCTTGAGCCCATATTCAAGCCCATGAAAATTAAAGGGGAGGATAAGCTTCAACAAAAGAACTTAATCTCAATCGTCCATCTTAAAGCCGTCCGACGGATAAGATTAACCTCAGAACTTTATGAATTGGAGATTTCTCTTCTCATTTGATTCATTCAAAACATTAGCAAACTTGAGATAAACACCAAAGCTCTACTGAAATCACTCTAAAAAAGATTAAACAAACAATGTTATCAAGAATGATCCAAAAAAGATTAAGAACATCGAGTCTAATTTACTATCACACTCATATACTCAAGATATAGAGTTTGCCCATTCTTTCTCTTACACATCTTCCTAATAACATCAGTCTACGTATCATTAGCTTAAGATGTCCTTTAGGTCGACCAATACACCTATTGCATGTGATCAGCTAACTGCAAGAGCCTCACAATACATTATTTAGTGACTCCAATAGGGAAGGAGAGACTTAATAGAATGGCACTTGCACGTAAGAAGACTGGAAATGATGGAGACACCTAGGAATATGGAGGATTGAGCAAACCTAAGTAGTACAAGATACTAGTACACCAACCGTTATGCAACCATCGAGAATCGTGCAAGCACCTAGAATTGTACAAGCACCTAGCATTATGCAAGCCTACGAGGTAATGCAAACTCTTAGGACTGTGTAACCATTCGTTGCTGATGATTCACTTATACTATGCTTCATATAGGAAAACATTCGTACAATAAACCAACTCTTTACTACTTTTATGTAATTCCCACTAGGTATGACAGCTGTAGCTGTGGTGAACATCGATGTATTTCTTAGTCTGACCCTACCAGCGCCGGCTATGGCTGCTACCACTCTAGCAAATAGCTACTACATTGCCTAAGGCAAACCTACAGGTAAGTACTACTACCGTCACACCTATTAGTACGACGTCCATGATGATTTTACCTACACAAAGCATGCAAGTATTAGGATCTACACCTCCTATTATCACCTTAGAAGACATTTGACAACATGAATAAGGTGGTCTAACTCCTATTAAAGGTAAAGGAAGGAAACAGGAGGACCTTATGTAACCAATACAACACTTAACTCAAGCTCACTAAACACCTACGGTTGAGGAAACAAGGGACCGCCCTAAAAGATCCTCCTCTTTAAGGTACATCTTACAATCGCCAATAACTAACATGGTTACACTCCACAACCCCGTACCTACACTCTAAGCAGTAGCCAATCTTACGCCTGCTACTTCGTCCTATGTGATGAAGGAGGATATGGAAAAAATACATAAGGCAAATGCAAGCATCACTTTCTACTAACATTCTAAATTTGAAATTTTTGTACCTACAAATGATGATCAAGTATAGCTAACATCACCACCTAATAACCTTTTGTTGCAAAGCCATAGAAGTATCTTATTAACAAGTGCCTTCCAACTACCATGGTAAAGTTGCCATTGCTACCACAACACTCTGTTTATGAGTATAATTAGGTGTAACTAACATTACCACCCGCTATTCCTTACTAATAATCTCTATGAAACAAAATTGGAACAGCTAACATTACCACCTGATCTAGTGTAGCTAACATTGCCACCACAATCCTTAGACATCTTATCTAGGATCATTATTTGGCATTCCCCAATCATGGGATCAAAGTGATCTTAGCTATAATGGGTAGAAGTAATCCCACAGCAAGCTTAGTAACCACAACGCCTTTTTGTAGAATTGATATCGAAGTGACCTCATTCATGAATGATTGAAACAATCATATTATGGTAGTTATAGTTGCTTAGTAGAAGCATAGGCTCCTAAGCACACAACGGGTGCAATGCCCAATCTACAACACTACTTACAAGATAGAAGTGATAGCCGCTATGATGGCTCGAGGTGATCCCATAGCAAGCTTCGCTATCGTAACGCTTTTGCACAGAGTCGAGGTCAAAGCAATCTCATCCATGAATGATTGAAGCAATCATATCATGGTAGCTGTAGTTACTTAGTAAAAGCATATGGTCCTGAGCATGCAATGGACACAATGCCCATTCTACAACACCGCTTATGAGATCAAAGTGATCTATACTATATGATGGGTCAAAGTGATCTCATAGCAAGCTTAGCAACCATAATGTCTTTCCATAGAGTCTATGTCGAAGTGACCTCATCCATGAATGGTTGAAGTAATCAAATCATGGTAGTTTTAGTCGCTTAGTAACAACATAGCCTCTTGAGCACACAATGGGTGCAATGCTTGTTTCTATGACATTACTCACAAGATCAAAGTGATCTCAGCTATGAAGGATCGAAGCAATTTTGCAGTAGACTTAGCAGCTATAACACCTTTCTACAAAGTTAAGGTCGAAGCAACCTCATCTATGAATGGTTAAAGCAATCAAATCATAGTAATTATAGTCGTTTAGTAAAAGCATACGCTCTTAAGAGCGCAATAGGTACAACACCTATTTCTATAACATTATATATGAGATCAAAGTGATCTCAACTGTGATAGCTCAAAGTGATCCTACAGTTGTAACTCTTATCTTAAGTTCAAAGCGATCTCTACTGCGATAGGTCGAAGCAATCCTGTTGCATCCATAACAACTTTCATAGCATCTGTAACATCTTCTTATAGATCTCATAGTTGAAGGACCTCATCCATGTATGATTGAAGTAATCACCTCATCTTAGCCGCTTTTGTTTTATAGAGGCATATACTCTTAAGTATACAAAGAACATAATGCCTTTATGCGACTTCATTCAATCATAAGGTTAAAGCAACCTCAGCTATGATGGATCAAAGTGATCTTACAGTTAGCTTGACAACTGTAACATCACTTAATCTAATGGTAAGATTGAAGCAATCTTTGATGTAAATATTAAAAGTGAGTCCGTGATAGGCTTCACAACTATGATGTCATTTCCCTCCAAGCAATTTTAACCCAATCATTTGATCAGAGGTAACATAGCCATTAACAAAGTTGAAGCAACTCTATGACATGCTCTACTTAGTGATCTATGAAGTATATGAGGAAGTGCTAAAGGATTAATATGATAAGATAAGATAGTATCATTTAAATCACGAGTTGCAACCTTGTCATGTTATGAAGCACCTTCAACTGAGGGAGAAGAACAATGCTTCATCATGACTTGCCAATTTTAAATAATAGACATCTTAGCATGATGACAATTCACATAGCACTGGAATTTCTATATACGACTCTTGAATGTGAAGCACACATCTAATTATGCAGCATAAAAACATGATTGAAAGCTTTCCTAAAGGGTACTAGTTCTTCAGTTTCTCTCATTCAACGTCCTCTTAGTACTTTGCAGCGATGGCCTCATATACTCGATGTGGATGATAGTTTACGGTCACTTGATTTCCTCTATACTTCTAAAATGTTGGTCTTACACTTATAAGATACTTGAATGAAGTCGATTGTCCTTTAGCAATCTACCTGGCTTATTAATGATCTTAACATATGAAATAGAGCGAGAGACTCTTGAAATGAACTCTTATTATGGTAAATCTTGACACCTAAAGTGAAGTTGGAGTAACAATTTTTATTTTTTTATTTTTGGAATAATAATCGTAATTTTGAAAAACTTAAGTGGCTATTTGAACTAAACCCTATGCCTATTTTTTGGTTTCTTATCTTAATTTTATTTCCCTTAACTTAATTTGAACTAAACCCTATGTCTATTTAACGTAAACCTTTGACTAAAGTTAAAAAAAAACTTGATCTATTTATTTTGAAAATTTTTTAAGTTGCTACTTGGTAAAACTGAGAAAGGTGATTAAACTAGAATCAATTAGGAGAATCGATTCTAATTTATAGCCACTAATCTAATTTTTAAAAAATATTCAAGAAACCAGATATCTTGAGTTTTGCAGCTACCTATTAAACCATTATAAGTACTACTATTAATTTTCCAAAATTAAATTTAGTTTTTAAAATTACCCTTTTTTAAAAAACAAAGCTTAATCACCAGTAAATAAATTTAATTGTATTTATCTTACAAAAATAGTTAATTTGAATTATAATTTACAAAAATGAAAAATAAAGTTTTTATGAATTTTATATTACTCGTTAGTCGAGATCAGACATTCTTAGTTCATTCCAAAAAAATTTTAATATATTAGTAAATTTTAATTTCTAAAAATCGATTGAGTTTACACTTTGATTTATTTGTTTTAACCAAAAAAATCTAGGGAAAGGATTCTAATTTGAAGTTTTATTTTATGAAAAACTCTCTAATGGAAAACCCTAATTTGGAAAAACAGGTTTATTAATTTTTTATTATAATTATTATTTTAAAAAAATTTCAAAGTGAGAAATTCTAAATAGCTAATGATTAAAAAAAATAAAGTTCGGAAAAGGCAGTGTGCTAAGTTAAAACTCTACTAAATGAACTTATGATGGAGTAAATAAATCAAAAGAAAGAAAAGATAAAACAACTAAAAAATAAAATAATACAATCTACCTAATTATGCGCGAGTCCGCAAGAGGCTGGGTCAGAGCTCCCAAAACAAATCCGGGTGGGGTCTTTATAAGGGAAGAGGGCAACGACTGGGAGCTTTGATTCTGGCATTCCTATGTCGTTTTCCAATCGGGAAACAGCGTTTTCATGCGAATCCGATTGGAGAATGGGGCGTAGGGTCAACACCACGACTATCGGTAGCCATTCGTGAAATTTCGGAGTTGATCAACGGTGGTATGATGGGTAGTTCGGGCGTATGTGTGTTGGATGTGAGTGGCATGGTCACATTTTGGGCTTTAGTCGCGCGTGTTGGTAGGTTTTGCAAGCCGTGGTGGTTGCACACGGTGGGTTGGTCGTGTGTAAGTTAGAGATGGTGGAACTTGCTATGCCGAGTTGAAAGCGAATAGACTGCGTGAGTATGGAGCGATTTCTGCAATAGATGTCGAGGGAAGTTGAGTGGATGGAGACTACGTGTGCGAGTTAATGGTATGGGGGATTGATTGCGGTACTGGCGTTGGGTCGAATCGGCGTATATTGGAGATGGGCATGGTTGGGGGTCGAGGATGATAGGGTAAGAATGGTCAGTTGTGTATGGAAGATGGGCTTACTGGTCGGTGTTAGATAATGACTAAATTCTAAGAGTACAGGGGCTATCACAGCCATGACTAGGTGTATGTGTGGTGTTGTGTTTCATGGATTCGGTTTGTATAGGGTTTATTGGCCGTAGCAAGGGTGACAAGGGCTATTTGAGTGTACTGGATCGTCGAAGTTGGAAGAGGATTAGCGCGCTACTACAACTGGTTGAAAGTAGAAGAGAGGGCAGTAGATGGAGATAGCACAGTGTGTATGTAGTGCTACTGCAACTTGCAACAACGGCAATCGAAGGCGAATAATCACAGACTTAGGGCTGGTTCGATGTTGGCGTGGATGCTTATGCTCGAGGATCCAGTCATCTGTTGGTCACCAGAGTTGGTTCGGTTGTTGGCCGAAGGGAGTTATGTGTGCTGCAATCGATTTGATCAAATGGAGCGGATCGAAAGCTATACGAACGTCAAAGATGGAGTTGGGATCAATGAAGAAGATTAGGGATTGTGATCGTAACGGGTGTCATAACTCTATGGCATCCGGTGATAACTAGCTTATATAGAAAAAAAAGTCTAATCTTTTAACAAATCTTAGGTCATCTTAAATCTATGTTGATGAGATTTGAATCTACTCCCAACCTTATCAAGTTTTGATTTAGTTGTTGATTCAAACCAATAGAAGATTTGAAGTGCTTACTAAGGATTTGTTTAAGATTTCACCAAAACCAATTAAAAAATTAAGATTCGATAAAGATTTAAGCAAAGCAAATTTCTCCCGCCATTTACATACTTGTTCAGATTTGTTGAAGAAGATGATCATGTGTACGTGACCAAATTTAAAAAAGAAAAACCCCTTTTGCATGCTATGAGAATTGAATCTTAGATCTCTAAGTTATATGCTATTTTAAGTTAGAGTGTAGTACCTTTATGCTATTGTTTGTGCCTTGATATCTAGTATAATTAAATTATACTTAAACTATGTGACCCTCTAAAATAAAGTTACTCAAAATGAGCTAGAGCAAATCTATTGATCCTAAAATAATTTATTTTCTAAAATACTATTATCCTCAAAAATCTCTATAGTCTTTTCTTTATTTTTCTTTTTTAAATTTTTTTTAGAATTTTTCATTTTTTGTTATTTTCCAAATTAGGACCCTTTCAAAATTAAAACTATGAGGGTGGAAAAATGAGTTGTCTACACCCATCATCATCAAAATCTCTCAAGTCAATCCTTCTCCTCACCATCCACCTACTTCTTCACCTCAAACTTGTCGAGTTGGGATTTGACCCCTAATAGGTCAAGCAACTTGTGAAGTATTCTACATAGCCTTAGCAAATTGATAAGTCATTGCATGAACGGCTCTAGTCAAGTCAACTAAGAGGTTAACCACCTGGTCTAGTCTCTCGTCTGTGCTTCTAGGGGTGCCTTAAGGCTATCAACCATGGTAGGCAAAACCACTGTTGTCATCTCTAATACCAATATTAACACTCGGGTTTGTCATTTCCTCGACAAATTTGGTATCAAACTTTGAATCTAAGATATACTAGGTAATATTTCTTCTAACTAAATAATACCTACTATCTTTAAACAAATGCCCAATAAACCCGCAAACACAGTAACTATACTAATGAACAAATCACAACATAGAAATTTACTCTATTTTCAAATGTCTAAAACAAGATAAAATGGAGCATACTCCAAAATAAGCTATTACACCCCATTACTTCTCAAACACATCAATAATCATTTTCACAACTTTGACACACTATGACAGCAAAGACTACTTTGTAAAACACAAATACAACTTACCTAAAATGAAACTTCTACTCCAATACCAAGATAATGTGGACTAAGGCCAAGAACAAACAAGGCCAGTTGCAGGGGTGAGTCTAAGCTTATCGAAAACTTAAAATAGGTGATAAGATCGTACAAGAATAGTAAAAGGTAACACAAGCAAACCTATGAATAACTCCTAAGACATGACATACCAAGGAAGTTTCAAGAACTCATAGTAGAGCTCGAAGTAACACACAAGATTGTTAAATAAGGTTACTTGCCACATGCCACCTAACCTCACTTAATGGTTAAGATATGAGTGAAGAGAAAGCAAACAAGCTAACAAGAGCAATGTTTACAAAGGAATATACAGTATATTGATGATAAGATTATCTGTAACTACATGTACAATGAGTATTTATATCCAAAAACTAGGGCAAATTACCTTAAATGGTAAAAGACAAGAAAGGTAGTATCTAAAAGGAGTAATGTGTAAGGAACAATAAAGGGTACAATGGAATATTCATCAAAAGTGATTGTTTTGTATGGAAGATTCTATCTTATGGCTACTTGGATATGTGGCTCATTATGGGTAGACAACTTTTTGATAGAAAAAACAATTCTATATGATTAACTTGATTTTTATTAAGCCAAGGTACCGAATAGGGGTAGTAGCTTGATTGTACCAAGCCAAGCAAAGGACTCTTCCTAAGTGAATTCATCTCAAATACTTTCAATATAGCTCAAATTTAGGTTAGCCAAGCTGATGGTCAAATAAGCCGAACTAATGGTCGAGTGAGGGTTAGGTCAGTAGCTAGTGACATTTACTAAATATGAGAAGGTTCAACTCAATTAGGGTATTAGGTTAGCACATTGCAGCAACTCAGACTCCACGATTGGTTGTAAGGAAAGAATTTGCCTAGCCATACTTTTCAGCCATCAAGCTTGGGCTTGAGTTAAAGATCCAATGGTTTGATTCCTATTACAAGCTACTCCATATAGATCTAAATGATTATGGAAGTTTACTACTAGTATGAATGTACGAAAAGGGCAAAATATGGCTTATTAGACTTCCACTAAGAAAAGAAGTTCCTTGATTGCATTTCTCAATTATTCAAATGTCGAAGGAAATGGGATGGCTTCTATTACGTTCATATGAAGGGAATATATATATATATATATATAAATATATCAATACATATAACTCGGGAGTTATAGAAAGATAACACTGAAGAGAAGCTAAAGTCCACACATCTAACAAAGATTAGTCCAATATTGGATTCTTCACGTATCAACATGAGTAACCAACAAATCAATTCCGCAATACAAATTAAAGGACTCAATTTATTATCTAAGCATATGCCAATGTAGAGCCCATCATCTAAGCAACCACCAATTTTTAAAGGCAACCTATTCAATTAGAAAATCCAAATCACTAAGAAAGTATGAATTTTATAGATCACAAGGCAACTAAGAATGAGTGTGTAGTGACAAATGGATATACCTATACCTATATATATATATATATATATATTTATGTACACACTATATACAAAGTTGCTTCTTTATGGATTGGTGTTTGATACTTCAAACAAGGAGTTATGGTCACATTTACTTTCACGAAAAGAGGGTTATTATATCATGACATTATGATACTTCAAATTGGACTTGGATGCATGATCTCAAATATTTGTTTAAAAAAAAAAAGGAAAGTGGGTAGGGGAGGGGATAGTGGTGGTGGTTAGAGCAATAGCCAAGGACACCAAGGGAAGGGAATCAATAGAATCACAAGACAATTGAGGAAACAAATCTATATTCATAAGTCAAATTCGAACACACTCTAACACTTGAAAGCAAGGTTTACTAGAAAAAAGTAATCATGAAATTCAAAAATTCCAAAATTGAACTTGTAACATCTTAAAGAAAGAAAGAAAGAAAGAAAACCAATAAAAATTAGGTGAAAAACAATAAGTATAAAAGTATAAGAAACAAAATTGGACTTGTCACATCTTAAAGAAAGAAAGAAAGAAAACCAATAGGAATTAAGTGAAAAACAATAAGTATAAAAGTGTAAGAACAAAATGGTGAAGAAGAAAGGAAAGAACCAAAGAGAGGACTTGCTATTGTAAAGCTTGTTGTTGATGCAGGTGAGGGTGGAGTCAATAAAGCAAGGATCTATAAATAGTAGAGTAAAAGATATGTTTTGAAGATTTGGTTTCAAGATTCGATAAAAGCGAGTAGATTTGATGAAGTTTGAGTTATCATTAGATATGGAGATATAACAGATTTTAATCTGTTAAGTAGGATTTGGAAAAGGAAGGGAAGATTCAGGAGCATATATGGAATAATCTATTTAGTTACTGAAGATATATTGCATGAAATAGTGGGTTAGAGGCCCACTTCACGATAACACTAACCTTGTTTACCGATATGAATGAGATATATATATATATATATATATAACGTAGCCTATATTGAAGCTCTTGATTTCTATAAATACTCTAATGAATTTATTGTTTTTCTATCAACGCTCGTAAAATGAGGAAAAAATATCAAGAAGAGCTACCATACATTAACTCTATGTAATGGATGTAAACCAATATCATGAGAGCAATAAATCATTGTAAAATGTGATACAAAGGCATATCAAAGTATGTGCTCTACGATAGCAAAAATGAATACTAGTATATTAAGCTCAACTCATTAGTGGTTCAAAAGTAGCATTCCATCGATAGTGAAAGTAATCAAGCAAAGCAAAGCAAAGTCAACATTCAATATGTCTATATAATAACTAAAGAAACAACTTCTAGAAATACCCAAAAGCCTATTGACTATCTAAGAGACTTTTGGTCAAGGAGCAAAATATAGAGGGTCATTTCAATAGTTAAGCATTTAACCCAATTTAATGCTATAGACCAATATCTTGAGCTAGTGACAAAGCTTGGAAAATCGACCTATTTAGAGATATCTTAAGGAGATCTGACTTGGTAAACTTAGGACAGTGATCGCTGGACTAAATATTTCGCTCTCGACCTTTCTTGGTTATCTTGCATGCAAAAAAAATAGACTTAAAAACGGTTCTTTTGGGCCTTGTTTGGTCTTTTTGAACCTTAAGGAGACTCAGTAGGTCTTTTAACTTCATAATAATGATAATTAACTTTCTTTAGCTAATAAAAGCCTTAAGCATACTTAGGCCCATATGCATGCCCATGAAGACTAAAGGAAAGGATAAGCTTTAACAAAGAAACTTAATCTCAGTTGTTCATCTTAAAGTAATCCAACAGATAAGATTAACCTCCAAACTTTATAAATAAGAGGTTCTCTTCTCATTTGATTCATTCAGAACATTAACAAGCTTAAGACAAACACCAAAGCTTTACTGAAATCACTCTAAAGAAGATTAGCACATTGAATCTAACCCACCATCACACGCGTGCACTCAAGATACTATATTTGTCCATTTTTTCCTCCCACACCTCTTCCTAACAATATCTCTCCATGTGTTATCAACTTATGATGCCTCATAGGTTAACTAAAATACCTATTGCACGTAATCAACTAGTTGCAAGAACCCTACCATATAGATATCAATAATTACCTTTTTTGTTATGGTTTCGACAACCTTAGTAGATGATTCGGCCTTACCATTAATATGAGTATAGAAAGGTATGGAATAAATGATCTCAAAAGTGTAAGTTTTTTGCAAATACAAATAGTATTAGAATTAACTCCTATCAACAGGTGAACAATTTTGGAGCAAATTAAGATAAAAGCTGTTGGATGTGTTTTGATCCAAGAAAACTGAACAGTTCTACTAGATGTGACTTTTAGCATACTTTTAAGATAACATATAGTTTGAAGGTTGTGGAATGCTTACATCCGATGTATACCCCTTATTGCTAACATTCTATGGTGACCCAAGGTGGATAAGAGTAAAGACTAAAAAAGAAATATGAAAGTTATTGAGACATTTTCTTATTGGGATATTAAAAGTCTTTTACTCATTAATGGACAATAATATATTGGAAAGAAAGGAAAGTAATAGGCTTGCTGTTCAAAGAGTCTAGACACCAAAAATGAGTAGCAAAAAAAAGATCAAAAGGTTATCCTTAGAAGAGTTATGATTCTTTAATCATTAATAAACCTAAAAGAAAGGTAGATTAACAGAAATGAGAGATAATTTACAAAATATTATCCATATATGCCTAATATATCAATTCATATTGAAAATGAAAATTTTAAGAGAGAGAGAGAGACTTTTTATTACAAAATCTTTTGCTGCAAAATTGAGGGAAGAACTTATCCCAACTATAAAATTTCATATCGAAGACATCACGTGTTTAGAAAAAGATTGTGATATCCTAAGAAATATGTTCCACCTGCGGAATTGATATTGTTATAGGCCAATTAATGAATAGCATTTCATATTAACTAGAAACTCTTGAGTAAATGGATGTAAATTATCTGTTAGTTTGGATATTAATTATTTTTTTACTTACGAAATTACATACACACAGTGCGTATAATTATACGAAATCTGGACAGAAGAATAAAGCCGACAAAACAAATCGTCAAGATTGCGTGGAAGATACTTTCAGGTTGGAATTCACATGTAATTTTATTTTATTTTTTTTATTTTCAATGATTGAACGTGCTGTATGAAAAGCCTAGAAACCAAGCCTTAACACCTGTCTTTGTCTCCTCAGCATGTGTTAACAGCTTACATTTCGTTTGGCCACTAAGTAGCTATTGCTGCTTGACCCATTCCCACGGCTATGGAATGAAATAGGTGGGTAATCATTTCGAGGGTATTTTCTTTCTTTTCTTTTTTAATCTTCGGTGAAACTTTTACCTTTTAATAATTTAGCGTTTAAACTTTTAATTTTTAGTTTTTTTAGAATTTAAATGGGAGACTCTCTCTTCATTAGAAGGAAGATTTCTTGATATCAATTGTTCCTTAGATTGATTTATAAAGTAAATGATGCTTGTCGTGCAGCAAAACCCTAACAATACTGTGGATAATTTACGGTTAGCTTTTCCATTGAAAACAACAAATTGCAATAAATAAAAGACGAGAAACAACAACCAATTTAGTTTGAAAAGGTTTCATGCTTGAAATTTTATAATCACTGGCTCAAACATTTAACCTCGGGTACAGTAGAGCTAGCTTTACCACTAGCATCAACCAGGTTGGTCACACTTCAATGTAATTGCTTCTGCTGTACTACTTGTCCCCCGGAATCCACTGTAGGTTACACCATCCACCTTCAGATTTGAATTAGCTGAAGCTTGTGTTCCCTATTTAATCAAGGTTGCATGTTTCAATATATTAGCAAAAAACAAAAAAAAAAAACAAAAAAGAAGGAAAGAAACAATTTAATAAGCAATACACACCACATATTATACATATGTACATATTATATAAATACCAAAATGTAATGAGATATATCATTTATAAAAATTATAAATAATAATTGATTTAGAAATTACTCCTTTTATTATTATTCGTATCAATATTTTATTGATATTTATATATTACATATATATTGCACGCCATATGTGTATATATAACACGTGACTTATAATAATTAATAAATCTTTTTTGTAAAAGTTGATTTAAATGACATAGAAAATTTCCAACATAAGAATATTAAATTTTATTGATCACTTTCTCTTGATGTAAGAAGTTGCCTGTAAGAATATCGGTTTACTTACTAATTTTCTCGATTGAAAGGATGTGAGAGAGGCTTCGTAAAATTGATCGATAATAATAGGCCTTCCTGTATTCTCTAATATAATGTCTTCATATATCACATTATTGACATTTCCGGAGCCACCCTGAGAAAAGAGAGAGGAAGAAAATAGAGTGAGTATTGAAGACAAACTATATAAAAATACAAAGGATAATTCATCATTTTTTCAGTTATAACCGGTATTATAGTTTTTGGTATAAAATCTGATGACGACTTTGAGTAAGAAATCGAATAATCTAGATCTATACAAACTTCCACTAGATTATCTCGTGTCTTGAAGGTTGATGTAATACGTTAAGTTGCTTAATCTTTGCAATTACAAAATTTGTTCCATTGCTTTAATAAATTGCAAGTTAATTATTCTTTCTCGTACAATTTAGTTGAATTATTCTAAATATATATATATATATATATATTAGCATTTATATATTGTGGAGAAAGTAAGCACATAAAGGTTATACAAAGTAGGAAGCCCCATTGATACCATATTTTACTTGTATAAGTTGTCAAATTTTAAAATTGGACTCATTCCATGACATACATAAAATTAAAGTAGTATCTCCAAACAAATTAAAGTAGTATTTTTTTTCATATTCGATATTATTAATTAGGAATTTTCATGGGGATGTGAGATATCTTGAAATCAGTACCATATATACCTTAGTACAAGTTCTAGAATAAATACAAGTTATAGAGAAACTATACTCCATATCTTAAATTGTGAAAATTAAATTCCAAAAATTTGAAATGGGAACCTAATTTGTCACCTTGAATACTCATTCAGTCATTAACAACCACATAACCAGTGTATACTAAGGATATCAAACTTTAGAATAGGCTTGCTATTAGTACCTGGCATGTTTTGATCCGTGCTCCATACATTGTTCCAATAAAGCTACAATTTCGAACATGAACCTTTTCAACAGTGGTATGTTCACCTTTCTCCCCTAAGCTTCCGATGCTGAAGAAGAATATACGAATCTAGTACATCAGTATTAAAATACATATATATATATATATATTATGAAATAATAGAGTTTTATATTTATATATTTGCATGGAGTGGATATAATAAAAGTAATGAGCATTAAGATACATAACCTGATGCCATGCCCCGGACCACACGCAACTCTAGTTATATTAACAGAAGAGGTATCGGAATTTATTGCAATACAATCATCACCTGGCACCAATAAAAATAGGTATTTGATATAATTATTAAGTGTCACTAAAATTTATATGTTCAAGATTTTGTTTCTTTTAGCATCCATCCATTTCCGGATAAACACATGGATATAATAATTCCAAAATTGAAATGTTGCACATTCTGTCGTAGTCTTAAGGCCCACTTCATTTCATTAGTCTAACTGTTATTTGAATTATATTGTTTTACGCACTGGCACTGCAGAACTCTAACCGAAGATAACTTATCGTAGTTTTTGAATTGAAAATGCCTTCATTATTTTCAATACTTTAAAGAAGATACGAGAGTAGGTTTATTCAATTGTAAAGCCTTCGGCACTTAACCGAAAAACATGTACATTGCCCTAAGAAGGGGGGGTGGGGTGGTGGGGGGAGGAAGTTGACCTGTTTGAATAGAAGCGTCGTGAATATCGACATTCGTTGAGGCAGAGAGGTCAACTCCATCGGTATTGGGGCTGTCTCCAGGAGCTATGATATAAAAATTAGAGACTGTTATGCCATGTGAATTATCTATACTGATGTGGATTCTTGGCGAATTTACGTGATGTAGCCCATTGAGAACAAGACCATCACACTTGTGGAAGTACAGAGCCTGCATACATTAGTTGAATAATTCTTAATATGCCCACCAATCATTTACATTTTGGACAATTTTGATAAAACCACCCACTTTGCTGATTAATGAATTATTTACGTACTATGTAAATGGAGCAATATCACATCATAAGTCATATTATAATCTTGTAAATAAAGCTAAAAATTATTACTACAAAAAAAGAAAGGAACTACCACCATAAATTAATAAGTGTCACAATTTCCAACTTAGCGTAGCAATTACATTTGAAAATAAATCATTTCTATTTACTTTCTACTATTTCCCTTCATTTACTCTCTTAATATATTATCATACACAATCAACTAAATTATAAGGATTATAATGACACCATATTTAAATCATATGATAGTTCAAATATTCAGATAATCCCAACCATTAATTTATAAATTAAAAAAAAACTATTGGAATGATCCCTTAAATTTTAATTAAGTTGCTACTAAAGTAATTTTTTATATATTGTAACAATAAGTTGTATATTAAGAGAATTTTTTTAATTTGTAATACAAGATACCGTTACAAAATGTTGCTTATAACTGTAATTTGTCAAACCACTTTTTAACTACTAGCAAGTAGTGACCACTTAAAGTTCTAGGAATACTACTCTAGCAGAATATATTTTCAGTAGTTCCTTATATATTGCAAATTTCAATAAGTATCTATATGTAACAGTTATTAATATAATATTAAAAAAATCGCTACAGTATATACTTACCAAAATAGAATTGATGGTATAAATTCACAATTGCAAACAATTGTTGTTTTTCAATACATTAAAAGTTGTTACATGTTCTTATATATGATATTACGTTGTGACAGAAAAAGATTTAAAAAATATCTTATTATTTATTTATCGTTCTTATAAGTAGGTTTTTTTTATCAATTCTTTGTTTTATTTTAACAAACATACTATATATAGATGAATTTAACACATAATGAAATTAAAGGGAAAAAGAAAAAAAGAAAAACATACACGCAAGCTTCGTCAGATGATGCTACATAGCAGTCGACTGACTCATTTGGGTATTACCCAAATTGCCACTCCATCTTAATTATTACATTCATTTTTTTCCACTGTTATTATTCGAACTATAGAAAAATATCGTATTAGTTATTACTGTTAACGTCTGACATGAATGTTTGGAAAGAAAAAAAAAAAAAAAAAACCTGAGATGAATGAGAATGACATTCTTTATTACTAAAACAACAACTAACGAAGAGTCGAATTTCTCCTGCTCTCTGAGGATTTTCTTTCGACACAAAAAGTGCAAAAGCATATGTTTGTAAGTTTGATGTATATATATCTAACTTAATATTAGAATGATTTATGTGATTAATATCAATTCATGTAAAGTTTCGATGATTAATGATGTTGTTTACCTAGAGATCTTAAATTTCTACAAGTAAAAAATTATATGATTGTTTTCTACAATCTTATTCATATATTTTAAGAATCAGTCCAATTTTTCTATCTCACGTTTAATTTGAATATCCATTAAATTTTAATTATTAAATTAATTATATTTTTAATAGTTTATATCTAATAAATATTAAATCAAAAGCTGAACCAATCCTATGGAAATAAAAATCCAACTATAGAAGCTTTCCATCACATAGCATAAATCTTATTAAAAAAAAATAGAAAAATTCGTATCATTATTATGAAATGAAAGTGAAAAGGATATATCGTACTTTGGGCCGATTGCAATTCGAGTCTCCTTTCATCTGGAAAAATAAATAAATAAAAGTTAGAAAATATTAGGCAGTTGTACAAATAAAAAGAGAAGAAAACCACGTCTCATGACACTAAGTAAAGAAACCCTTAATTTGATGCTCTGACGCCAAACAGAAAACAAATAATATTTCACATCATAAAATATCTTATGTAGTTTTATTCAAGCAAATAAATTGTATAAATTATATGAGTGGGATGGTCCAAAGCATATAGATTATAGTCTGTAAAATTTTCTTACTGGAGAAGCATTATTCCACCAAAGTTGGCCCTGGCCATCGATAGTTCCTGAGCCAGTTGTTACGGACCTCTCGAAGTGGGCCATTCTTAGAAGGTTCCTAAAGCCCAAAGACAAAAGCCCAAGCCCACCAAAAGCTTCTAGATGATGAAAAGTCCTAGAAGGTTCTAGAGAAGTCCAGAAGATTGTATAGTAGTTGGTGAAGGTAGGTAAATGTAGTAGTTGGGAATCAATTGTAACCATTAGATCGAATCGATCTGGACCATTAGATTGTAAAGGCTTTCTGTATATATAGGGGTATTCCCCTCAGATGTAACACACAAGTTATTTGAGTGAATACAGTATACTATCACAGTTTCTCTCTCTACTTTCTCTTTCTAACATTGTGAGTGTATTACAGGCTGACTTAGCCTTCCTCAGTGAGGTCAGGAACGCTAAGTGCCGCACGGGGTCGGGCGACGGAATCCACCCGTGACAAGTGGTATCAGAGCCTGAAAAAGGAATTGCTTGTGGAGAAGATATCATCTGGAGGAGACAACAACGCTTCAATGGTCGATGAGTTGGCTGACCATGACGATCGCCGTGTTACCAGACAAAGGGCTAGGTCTCGGGACCTACTGAACTCTCTCCTTAATAGGATGGATAAGGCAGAGTTAAGCATTGCTGAGGCTAAGGAACAATTTGATGAGTCTCAAGGCAGTCTTGTGGAAATGCAGGAAGAACTCCGACGCGAATTGCAGGGAGCACTGAATCGAGCTGTAGAAGAGCTTAGGCAGCATGGAAATGTTATTGGAGAGAAGGGTGATGCTCTCCAAGCCCGAGTTACGGCCTTAGAAACTAAGGAAGAAGCTTATGAAGCTAAGATTGATGCAGTGGTAGTGGCCATGCATCAAGAGATTGAAGATCTCAAGACGCAATTGGCGGCCTGCCGAATCGCTATTGCAAATGGAATTACTCTCCAGACCGGCCATAGGGTCGATATTCCAAGACCAGAGCACTTTGGCGGGATGCGGTCTGCTCGAGAAGTAGATAACTTCTTATGGGGAGTGGAACAATACTTTAATGCTGTGAGAATCTTAGATGATGCTGGAAAGGTACGTACTGCTGCCATGTATCTGAAAGACTCAGCCATGGTATGGTGGCGCAGGAGGGCGGCTGATATCAACACCTGGGATAGCTTTGTACAAGAGTTGAAGGGTCAATTCTTCCCCCAAAATGCTGCTAAGGAAGCAAAGGTGAAATTGCGTCACCTAACCCATAAGGGTGACATAAAGTAATATGTAAAGGAATTTTCGGAGTTGATGTTGGAGATCTCAGACCTCAACCAAGAAGATGCTTTGGTGATGTTTGTGGATGGCTTAAAGCCCTGGGCTAAATTAAAACTGGAGCGAAGGGGAGTGGAAGACATTTCCAAGGCTATAGCAGTTGCTGAAGGCCTAATGGGATTTCGGAAGACTGATCCTAAGACCACAGGAGGAAGATGGAAAGGGGGAGTTGAAAGGGAAAAGAGTGGGAGTTCTTCCAAAGGAAAAACCAAAGCCGAAGAAAGAGATAACGATCAAGGAAGAACTCGTGAAGGGAAAGATGGGGAAAGATGGAAACCCTGTGAGTTGAAATGTTATTTCTGTAATGGACCCCATTATGCCAGGGAGTGTCCGAAGAAAGAGAGATTGGCGGCATCGGTAGCAGGTGAAAGCTCAGATGATGGGGATGAGGCCCAGTTAGGGTCAGTTCGTCTACTCAGTACGATGAAGTCTCAAGTCAATGAAAGAAAAGGATTGATGTATACCGAAGTATCGGTACCAGGTAAGAAACTCAATGCCCTCATAGATACAGGAGCATCTCATCTCTTTATTTCTGATATGGCAGCCAAGGAGTTGGGGCTAAAAGTGGAGGAGACCAAAACATGGCTCAAAACAGTTAACTCAAAAGAAGTTCCCACTATTGGAGTAGCCAGGGGGATAGAGCTCCGTATTGGGGGTTGGCAGGGAAAGGAGACAATTGAAGTAGTGCCAATGGATGATTTTGAGTTCGTGATTGGGATGGATTTCTTAGATCGCATTGATGCGCTTATCGTACCACAAGCTAACTGCATTTGTGTACTTGATCACAATTCACAATGCGTGGTTCCTGTAGTAAGAAAGGTAGGCCAAGCCACCAAATTCTTATCAGCGATGCAATTGAAAAAGGGACTCAAGAAGAATGAAGTCACTTACTTGGCTGCCTTAAAAGTTAGGGAAGAGACTAGTGGTCAAGGAAGTGTTCCACCTCAAGTGGGGGAAATATTGGGAGAATTTAAGGATATAATGCCACCAATGCTACCTAAGAAGTTAGCACCAAGAAGGGAGGTAGACCATGTGATAGAATTGGAACCAGGATCCAGGCCGCCCGCCGCTGTCCCATATAGGATGTCACCTCCAGAATTAGAAGAATTGAGGCGACAATTGAAGGAATTACTAGAAGCAGGTTTCATTAGGCCTTCAAAGGCACCTTTTGGAGCTCCCGTACTTTTTCAGAAGAAACAAGATGGATCACTCCGAATGTGTATTGATTATCGAGCCTTAAATAAGGTCACGATAAAGAATAAGTATCCCATTCCATTGGTATCGGATCTATTCGACAGGTTGGGAGAAGCTAGATACTTCTCCAAATTGGATTTACGCTCGGGATATCACCAAGTGAGGATTGCAGAAGGAGATGAACCCAAGACTACTTGTGTTATAAGGTATAGTGCTTTTGAATTCCTAGTCATGCCGTTTGGCCTTACTAATTCCCCGGCTACTTTTTGCACACTTATGAATCGTGTTCTAGCGCCTTTTCTTGATCAATTTGTAGTAGTATACTTGGATGATATCATGATTTATAGTAAGACGTTGGAGGAACATATAGATCACCTTCGCTCAGTATTCTTAGCTTTGAGGAGGAATGATCTGTATGTGAAAATAGAGAAATGTGCCTTTGCGCAAGAAGAGGTGACATTCCTTGGTCACATAGTGGGGAGAGGAAAGATTAGAATGGATGAAGGAAAGGTACGGGCCATCTGGGACTGGAAGGAACCCACCAAGCCTACTGAGCTGAGATCCTTCCTTGGCTTAGTAAATTACTACAGAAGATTCATTAAGGGCTATTCGAAGATAGCTAGTCCTTTGACGAACTTACTAAAAAAGGATACCCCTTGGGTTTGGAGTACAGAGAGAAGGCGGGCCCTAGAGACCTTGAAAATGGCAGTCACGAAGGAGCCGATCCTTCTCCTTCCCAACTTTAGCAAACCCTTTGAGGTATGTACTGATGCTAGTGATTTTGCTATTGGAGGGGTTTTAATGCAGGAAGGACACCCCGTAGCATTTGAGAGCCGAAAGTTGAATGATACAGAGAAACGATATCCAGTGCATGAAAAGGAGATGACGGCGATAGTACACTGTCTTCGGGTATGGAGGCACTACTTATTAGGGAGAAAGTTTGTGGTCAAGACTGATAATATGGCCACCAGCTATTTTCAGACTCAAAAGAAGCTCTCGCCCAAGCAAGCCCGATGGCAGGTTTTTCTGGCAGAATTTGATTTCGACCTTGAACATAAGTCAGGTAAGACTAATGTTGTGGCGGATGCTTTAAGCCGGAGGGTCGAGTTGGCAGCCATCAGCAAACCTGAAAGCAACCTCATTGATAGAATTCAAGAGGGGATGGACAGTGATAAGCAAGCTAAAGCTCTATGGATTCAATGTCAAGAAGGGAAGACAAGGAGATTTTGGCAAGAGAATGGACTAATATATACAAAAGGGCAACGAATTTATGTGCCCCATTCCTTGAATCTGAGAAGGGAGATACTTAAGGAGTGTCATGATTCTAAATGGGCAGGTCATCCAGGAATGCACTGTACCCAAGCATTAGTGGAAGAAAGGTATTTTTGGCCACACATGAGGGAAGATATTGAAAGCTATGTCCGAACTTGTCTCGTGTGCCAACAAGACAAAGTTGAACACAAGGCAACTCCAGGACTACTAGAGCCTCTTCCCATTCCTGAACGGCCCTGGGAAAGTGTTTCCATGGACTTCATTGTAAGCTTACCCCGATCGGAAGGGTATGGTACAATTATGGTGGTGGTAGACAGGTTCTCAAAATACGCGACTTTTGTTCCAGCAACAAAGGAGTGCCCAGCGGATGAAGCGGCCCGGTTGTTCTTGAAACATATAGTAAAGTATTGGGGCCTACCCAGAAACATTGTGAGTGATCGAGATGGGCGATTTACAGGGAGATTTTGGACAGAGTTGTTCAAACTTCTGGGATCTGAGTTGAACTTTTCAACTAGTCTGCATCCCCAGACGGATGGTCAGACGAAGCGAGTGAATGCCTTAGTGGAGTTATACTTAAGGCATTTTGTAGGGGCTAACCAACATAATTGGACCAAGTTGTTAGACGTGGCACAGTTTTCGTTTAATCTACAGAAGAATGAGTCCATCGGACAGAGTCCTTTCGAGATTGTCCTGGGAAGGCAACCCTTAACTCCCCATACAGTGGCAATAGGATATACAGGGTCCAGCCCTCCCGCATATAAATTCACAAGGGAATGGCAGGAAAATCATGACTTAGCCCGGACCTACTTAAGCCGAGCTATCAAGAGAATGAAGAAGATTGCAGACAAGAAGCAGAGGCCGATGGAATACCAGGTAGGTGACCAAGTGCTTGTTAAGTTACATTTGATACAACGTACGAAGGGCCAACTACATAAAGGTCTAATGAGGCGATACGAGGGTCCATTCCCAATTGTGAAACGAGTAGGGCAAGTATCTTATAAATTGGAACTTCCTCCTAAACTGAAATTCCACCCGGTTTTCCATGTGAGCATGCTAAAACCATTCTACAAATATGAGGAAGACCCTATAAGAACTATATCACAAAGGGCCCCAATAGGAGTACGGGATTCATTTGATAAGGAAGTCGAAGGGATCATAGCTGATAGACATGTGAAGAGACGTGGACAAACTCCCAGACATGAGTATATGGTAATGTGGAAGGGAAGACCAGAGAGTGAGGCCAGTTGGGAACCAGCCGAAGCACTGTATCAATTTAAAGACAAGATTCGACAGTTCCACGAGGAAGGAGCGACGAGGGCGTCGCCGGATTGAACGGGGGAGAATGTTACGGACCTCTCGAAGTGGGCCATTCTTAGGAGGTTCCTAAAGCCCAAAGACAAAAGCCCAAGCCCACCAAAAGCTTCTAGATGATGAAAAGTCCTAGAAGGTTCTAGAGAAGTCCAGAAGATTGTATAGTAGTTGGTGAAGGTAGGTAAATGTAGTAGTTGGGAATCAATTGTAACCATTAGATCGAATCGATCTGGACCATTAGATTGTAAAGGCTTTCTGTATATATAGGGGTATTCCCCTCAGATGTAAAACACAAGTTATTTGAGTGAATACAGTATACTATCACAGTTTCTCTCTCTACTTTCTCTTTCTAACATTGTGAGTGTATTACAGACTGACTTAGCCTTCCTCAGTGAGGTCAGGAACGCTAAGTGCCGCACGGGGTCGGGCGACGGAATCTGCCCGTGACACAGTGACCACAAGATTGTTTATAGTATTAAAGCCAAGCCACGAACTCGCGGTGCAATTAACCCATCCCTCTTTAGAAGTTGGTGCAGTCAAGGTTCCATCAATCTGTATGTTAAGAATAAGATATTGATTTATCATAAAGTCATATCAAAAAAAATAATAATCACTTAGCTTACTATAAAATTATTAATAATCTAATAATATAAATATTAATTTTTCATACTAATCTTTCAATGAAAAATGGAAAAGATTATATTGAAATCTCGATCCTCCAAGACATAATATATAATGTAATTATATAAAATAATAAAAATCACTCAAATAATTAATTTATTTGATGAACTTTCGAGTTTGGAGCGTTACATGGAGGGTGATGTAATATTTAATTTTCAAAATTTGTTAACAAATTAAAAATAAATTTCTTTTATTTATAATTACCTGAACTTGAATGCTCTTGGACTTGCAAGGACCTGAAAAAACGCTAGGTTTTAACAAGAATATCTTGCCTGCGGGCGCAGAAAGAGTTGGAGTGCCCTGGCTCCCATCATCCCCACGTGTAAGCTGCCATGCTTTATTAAAGGCCTGCATGGTGGAATTATTCATATCCAGAAAAATGGAATTATAAGTGAATTTTTTTTTTTCTCTACCAATGTTAAAATTTTCATGATAAATCACATTGATACCCTTTAAAAGCTTTACAATTATGGAGGTATATTGAACTTTTAAAATACAGTAATTAAATCCCTCGAAAAATTTTGGAAATTCAAAAAGTTTTCCTTGAATATGATAAAATGTTAATCAATATATATGCATTACAGGAATCATTTTTTTAAGGCCATTCATCACTATCGAACCAGTTAAGAAAAACCCTAAAATTAGAATATGAGTCTAATTAAAGAAGTAACTAGAAGTGAAATATTACACAAAAAATTAACTTGGTATAGCATTTGATGAGAATATTTTAGATGTCCATATGTTTGAAAAGGGGTAAGTGTGATATTTTAGAAGTTCAAAAAATTTAATTTCTTTTGTGTATAATATGATAAATTCCAAGAAGTGAATCCATAATCTATCCAAAGACAATAAAGTGGCCACATGTTTTTATACATAACCTATCATAAGCAATGCATGTAAAAAATTTAAGGGAAAATAATATATAAATTGTACTTTCGATTGGACGAGCAGCAAAAACAACCAATAAAATATTAAAATACTATATGAACCTCGACTAGGCTAAATACTAGCTTATATATACATTCGCTCAATTGTAATATAGAAATTAAAAAGACATAAAATAAACAATTTGCATAAATAAAAAAATATAATATTAATAAAAAGGCGATATACTTGAGAGTCATCATGTGATCCATCTCCAAGTGCACCGCTGTCCATCACGTCGTAGATTTTACCACCTTTAGTTGATGAAGCATCCAATACGACAAGCACAAGACTCACAATTGCCGAATTCTGCATTTGAAAAGAAGAGCTTTTTTGATATATCAATTTTTCTTTCTTTTCATCACCAAGGAGATTTTACAATTCAGTCACTGAAAGTGTGCTCACTTTTAAAAAACTATTAATAACTTCAATCTATGATCTATGATAAATTATCTTCAATTTATAATAAAATAATACCATCAATAATAAAAGAAGCTATCAATAATCTCAAGTTTTATTGCTGACGGTTTTATCTTTTTTGTTAATGGAAATATCTAGTAAGTGATTTACCATAAACCAAAATTGTTAATAGTTTTTCAAAAATAACCATACCATATAATTACTTTTAAGTGATTAAATCATAAAAAGCTCATTAACATAGTCCTATTCCACTATTTTTTAAAATATACGAATTCTCTTCAAATCATATCTAAAATTCCATAAGTATTGCCAAAGAATCATAAACAAACTAATGATGGTTTTAAGACTTTGATGACAGTGTTGACTATATGTATAATTTTAAAAGTAGTAAAGATCCGTATCTAACCGATACATTTTTCTTATTGTATTTACAAGTCTAGAAGAAGAAAATACGTAAGGGAGGCATAATTGGGTTGTGGAGTAGAGAAATTTGACGGTATATAAACTACTGGAATTTTCGCTGCTAGTAAGCTCATCATTTTGAGTGGAAATATGCAGCACGATGTTTAAAATTAAAATGTGGGTTTTCTTTACCATGCATTATTTGTAAATTTCTCCCTATTTATATAGCCTATTCACGTGTGTAGAATTCAGCTGTTACTTCTCTTTCTATTGCAAAAATTTAATTCAGAAATTTTGTAAGAAAAATTAACTTGTTTATGTTTTCTTTTTTAATTGGCAAATGACATGATTACTTGCTATATAGTTCACACTAAATTTTGGAGTCGGCACCTTTTAAGGATACATTTTGAAAAATAACAGTATAAATAAGCAACCAAACTAAAAAATTTTGGTTGGACATTTTATTATTTTGGATGAAATGCACAAAAACTTTTTAGAAGATTTTAACATATATGACACACATATATATAGTATCTGGAAATTGGGATTTTCCTACAATACCCTCCTTATTTTTTACAAGATTAGTCTCATCTCCTATTCCACCTTTAATTTAATTTATGTCATTGAACTAATTGTAATTTAACTATTCATATTTAAAAAAATTATAAATAAATAATAAAATGAAGAATTGGATCCATCCTATCCTATCAATTGGAATACGGGATGTAATCAATACCAAACAAGTTCACTGTACAAATGAAATATACGGTCTTGATTGGACAATTTAATTAGCCTTTGCCAGAGGATATTTCCATTTTAACAATCATGTCTATCCTCAGGCACGAGCAAATAAGGAAGACAGAAAAAGCTTTATCCAATGATCCTCTTGATTAATAACAAACAACTCAATCATCTATGGGTTGTTATCATGTAGTGTTGAAATGTTCATTTAAGAAGATAAACTGCCCATTTTTTGGGCTTGTGAATGTGTTCAAGCTACTGCAGATATTTATTAAGGATTGTGAGGATATTTGACACAGAATGTTAATATCAACAAGAGGATGATACTGCTAAGAGCTCAATAATAAAGGCAAACATAAATTTGCGACTGGTACAATAATGACGTAAACAAATACAACTGTAATATAAACTAATTATTCATTATTTCTACTTAATTATATATATATTTATAATACAAATTTAAAACAAAATAACATATAAATGACCTACCAATTCAAAAACAGACAAATATATAAATCTCTTCCGGTGAGAACATATCTATTAACGCACGGTCTTTTATAATAAACTTTTATTAATTGTATTTCATATATTCTATAATTTTATCGACTATATTCGAACAGCCCTCACTTTCTTCAATCTAACCCCCCGTGTCAATCTTAATTTGTGCTACTCAACATGTAATTGCTTCTCCATTTATCATCTTAAAAAAAAATAAAAACAAAAAAAAAAAAGAGAAGTAACTTCCCATCTCAATATCAATTTACGTATATCCTTTTTTGTTTGAGCATATAATGTTGTGAAAACCTAAAGTTATTAATTATAGTTGATGAATTTTTTTCAATTATTTATAATTATATAGAAAATTAAAGAAGAAAAATCGTATGTATTACATTGTAAGGGAAACAATGTTTATACTTTATGATTGAAATGTCCTAACATCAACAATCGATAATTGAAGATATTTATTTCAATAAAACTTAGTTGTTAAGAAGAAGAAGGTTTTTTGCTTTGGCAAGAGATATGAAGAAGACTATATAGCTTACTCCTTTTTTTAAGAAAAAATAAACTGTTGTAGTTGATTCATTATCTTTTAGGTTAAAAAAGTTCAAGATTTAAAAATTCATCATTAATTAAAAAAATCACCAAAAATAGATTAGCATGTTTAATATAATTTCAAATTATTAGTATGTGTAAATAACTTTCCTAAATTAAAACAACTTATTGTGTTTTTCACTATTTTTTCAAGCATATAACAATTTACGAGATGAAGCAAATGATATATAATTAACAATATTGTCCTTTGTTGTAATTATTTATGCATATTAATGTTGTTGGTATTTTTCACTAATTTTCCTGCTCAACTTTTTCCCTTTAATTTTGTATGTCTAATTTTTATATTTATATATGCTTAACTACATAATTATATATTTTCCCAATAGAGAAAAATTTTAAGTAATGTCTTCTTTATTGCTGTGTAATATTTTTTTTTTTGTTTTGATGAATAAGTAATGCATTATTGTTATTATACATTTCATATTTTCTTTTCTCATGCAATTTTACTACCGTCCATCAAGTGTTACATGATATCACTTTATTCCATTTATTTTTGTGAAAGTCAAAATAATAAACCTACTTAAGTCTTAATTTCAATGTAATAACCAATTAATAATCATTTAACTTTTACCACTATATAACCTCAGGATACTAAAATTGTTATGAATCACATAATACATATTAAATCAAATTCAAGGTTATCAATTCAACGGGGAGTCAATTCTTAGATAGCTTAACATCCATGCAATTGCATCTTTTCTATCACTATGAAAAAGTAGGCTATTTCCATTACCATACACAAAAATTCTCAATTATATGCTTGTTTGTTTCTATAAGCACATTACTATTTATTCGATAAAGCATATTAAAAGTAAATATAATATTTTTAGTCTACTTTAATGAGTAAATTGATAATATATTATTGTTATCATTCAATTCCTTCTCCTTCTATATTCATTTCTAGTTTTAAGTATGCATTTTTTTTTTCTTTCTTAGAGCAATGACCATATCTATAGTCTAATTTATTGTATACCTTTATTCTATACTTTTTTAATTATATATTTTATATTTCCAATTTTAAATGTGTTTTTTCTTTATTTAAATGTGTTTAAAACCCCCATAATTACAATAGACACTTTACATTCAAGCTTATTTCTTTGTTGATAGTAGGCAAGTGGCCGTTATTGTTCCCTACCTCTTTATTAACAGGGGACAAATGCCAGTTGTTCGGATAACAACAAACCTTCTTAAACAAATTTAGAAGACCTAAATATCTCCAAGTCAAAATATCTCTAAGTCAACAAGTTTCTAAGAATTCAATTTTAGTTATTCGTAGATTTTTAATGTACTAATGCTTTTGTTTTTCTTTATTTTTTCATAGATTTCCTAACTATTGATAGGCCTTTTTAAACTCAAACTCTAAATGCTCAAGTCCAAGTGCTTCAACATGCTAGGATCCCCCTTGAGCACTCCTTTAGGCAAAAATCTCAATCCCCTCTAGCAAACCAACCAACATAACCCCCTTCGTAGACTTACTCCAGCCTAAGTGTAACCATATGATCGGCATACCCAACGTCAGCACAACTTGCTCAAGTCATCCCCAAGCACTCCTCCAGCCCAAACTAACTAAAGATCTCGAGAGCTTCAATCAATGTCCTTAAGTTACCTAACTCCTCGATACCTAAGACTTTGAGGACTCCATAGTCCTCTATGTAGTTAAACCTAAGGCTCAGCAAACCCATGCTGAGCTCAGCCCCTAGCACATACCAAGTACTCGACATGTGACCAAGGAACATGATGCCACAACTACTCTACTCATCCTTCTTCTCTCTCTTCATTAAATGCAACCCAATAGCCTACTGTACGACCTAAATGCTTAGCCACCCTAACTATGATAGTTGCCCATATTAATGCAACAAGTACTCTTACTTAGAGGCACTAACTGCCAAAAGGTGTTGTCCTTTCTCATATTGAGTATGTCTCCCTGCATCAACCACATATGAGTCAATCCTCGTCTATCACGTATCCTAAACAGGTAATGATGTAGGAAATGCAAGAAAAATCTAAATTCTATTAATTATTGAATATCTATTCGTAACGAAACAAGAAAAGGCGTAAAGAAACTATTTATATCTAAAAGAAATTAGGTACAATACATGTTTACCGACATTTAAAAAAAATTACATAATTACAAATTATACAAAAAATATTATGAAAATACCAATGTTATGTCGCATAATTGCAACATTAGCATTTATATATATAGTCATATTTTTAAGATGCAACATTGCATTGGTACACCAGAAATAATGATGCGACATTTGTACAAATACTAATATTACATCTTAAAGATATAATATAAGTTCAAATATATTTTTAAGAATATCATATCTCTAAAATACGACATTATATCATATCTTAAAAATGAGACATATTGGTATTTTAGTAATATTTTTTATACAATTTATAATTTTGTTAATTTTGTCTGTAAATATGCAATTTTATCGAAAGAAATCTAAAAGAATCCCTAAAATATCTCTAAAATATTACCTTAAAATGCGTTTGTCAAGCCCAAAACAACATCAATTAGGCTCACCTAAACCATTTCACTATAATGCTTAAAAATAAGTCCTTAGAAACAGATAATAATAAGAAAAATCATCCCAGATCAAAAGTTACGTCCGTTTGAAGTATAACTAGAAAAACTATCCAATGTATCATGTCCACATCGGGTAAGTTTCATGCAATATAAGCCAGGCATGAAGTCACTATGATTGTCAAAATTAAGATTCTACCTAAAATCACCAAAAGTTCAATAGAATCTTGTCATAGAATCAAATCGTAAGATTCTGCAATTTGCGTAAATACACTTTTTACAAATAGTAAATACGTGAAATAGTCAATTAGAAAACTTATAATGTACAGTAGAAATGAAGAAATTCATCGTAAACTCTCGTCATAATAAAAGTTTAATACAAATAACTAAGCATAAATAACAAATCATTATGCAAATCCATAAAACATTAATAAAAGTACAAAACTAATATAAATCACTATTAAAACTACCATCCCTCTCATCACCATCATCATCGTTATTGTCCTCATAATCACCGACGTCCTTATTGGTGTTGCTTCCAATTATATACATAACTTCTAAGTTTTTTAAAGTACCAATTTAGATTTCATCTTCGACAAAGTCAATATCATGAAATCATAGTTGCAGCATTGAAATGAAAGAAGAAAGGAAAGTTGAAAGCATGATTTCCTAAGTTGAAATATAAACAAAGGGTTGAGAATGCTAAGCTTGTTAAGTCGCAAAAATAATAGCTAGTCTACAAGCCCATCAAGCCAAAGTAATACATATTTTCATCCAATTATGTAGAATCGATAAAATCAGAAGTATAATCAAAATTTTACTCATTTTAAAAATTCAAATTGGGATTTTACTAGATTTTCTCAAAAAATATTTTATATGGATTTTAAATAGCAATTGACTCCTAATATCATAAAATCATAGCAGTTGAATCAGGATTTTAACAATCATGAAAGTCATAGGTACAAGGATCAAATCCCTAAGCACTTTATATATACTTAAAACATTCTTGAAACTCTCTTTTCCCTTCTTCCTAATTTACCATCAAAGGGCCCTCATTGGCATCACCATAAGGGGCTCTATTGTAGGTTTGCCACAGCACATGATTGCCAAACCTCTAAAAAGTCACTTGAAGACCATCACCTATGATATCCTCCATCACTTGTGATATCCACTATCACCACAAACCATTTATGTATTTTTTTCAAATATTAGCCAAATTTAATTTTTGCATGTACAATACAGGTGTACTGGCTAGTAGTATTACAAAGAAGCGAGAGGAGAAAATTAAAAAAATAAATAAAATAAAATAAAACTAAATTAAGATCATGCAATGAGATTTAACTTCATCCCCTCTTCAAATTTATGTAGGAAATAATGCATTAAAGCGAATTTTCTCTTTTCTTTTTCATTTGGAATCTATATTTTCATTATTTTTCAATTTAGCACCTAAGTTTCAAACAATGAGTCGACATCCATCACTCAAATGGTAGGTTTTCAAATCACCCACCCCCCCCCACCCCCAAAAAAAAAAAGAAGAAGAAGAAGAGTAACTAAATAAATGAAATGATAATAAGTTTTGAAACGAAAAGGTCGAAGAAACTTATATCTTATATTGTATTTTTCATCATTCAAAAATCTTTATTTCATAAACCATCAAATATGAATAATGACATTTATTACATTAGGGAGCTTAAATTCAATGAACTGGGGATTAAATCTTAGATAAAATGGATAATGACAGTACAGATGATTAATATATGTGATGTGATCGTGGATCTAAGCCACTAATCAAAGAACCAAGGAATGAGAGTAGTATGAACAAGATAGGCTAAGTTGTTAAAAAGTGTAGGGCATAGGTCTAGAATTTTGTAATACAAGACTTGCCATGCGAATGACAAACAAGTGTCATTCGAAAGATGGCCTAGAGCATTCTATGCACAAAATGTCGTTGTAACTCATTTTTCAAAAGATGCAAAGGGACCAATTGAACACCTAATCCAAATTGGGGCCATTGTAATGACAATAAGGAGCACCATCCAAATGACTAGTAAACCCTTCTAACCTATTTACCTAAAAAACAAAAAAAAAAAACGAAAAAAAAGAAGAAGAAGAAAAGAAAAACCCCTCTAACCTAAGGATTGATTACCATCACCATCCGTAAGATAGAGGAAGATCATCCAAATGGCAAGGTAGTATACGCGCACTTAAATTCTACATTTTGTTTTATTTCGTTTTATAAAACTTCTTTTTATTTTTAGTTTTATCACTACGACACCTTAAGGTTGATTTAGGACTTATTAGTAAATGCAGCAATCGATCTCACATAATATCACTTTAAAAGATCTCTAAAAGTTATCCCATTCATTTCTTCAAATTACATTTTTCACTTGATCTTGGGATAAAGGTGCACAATTTCTTTAGTGTCAACAATTTTGTAAACTTTATTAATAGATTATAAGTGTAAAGCAAACCCTTATTTATCTTCCAATGATTAACTTTCTCTCTTTACTCTATTACACAATGTAACTCGTATGTTTTTTGTAGATTCATTATGCTAATACTACATTTGTTTATTATTCAAAATCTTACTCCGTATATACTATTCATGCATTGTACAATCCATCGATAGTTTTCTTAATCAACTTTTTTTGTCTTGTTTGTTATATAATTTGTTGCACATGCTGAAATTACATCAAACTGGCGTAGTTTTATCAATTAATAGGAAAATTATTATTATGAATATAAATATAAATACTTGATACATTAGCATAACATCTTAGAAATAATTATATATATATTAATGGTTTTTCTTTTTTTTTTTTTTGTAGAGTGCAGTAATTGTGATTAGAAAATTACTATACTTTTAAGTGTTTGTATAGAATGACATATATGCTACATGTTGCAATGTAGATTGAAAATCGCAAGAATTGTAAAGTTTATCGTTTATGCTATGGAAACATTGTGAATAACAATGAGAGGCATAATACAATAGGGATCCATTAAGAAATTAAAAATAAAAAAGAATGCCAAACATAATGAATTATTTCACACAGAATATATGGAAGTATTAGAATTAATCTTACTGTAGTTTGGGAGAGACACTATAGAAGTACCCTCATTACTATCAACAAGGTGTATCTTTTAAGTTGATAAGTAGAAGGGATGGTAATGGTGTTGAGAACCTTGTTAAAATGGCTAAAGCTTTTGGTGAAGCTTGCATATAAGAATTATACTTAAAATTTAAGAAGAGTCAAGTGCTCTGCCTGAACAATACATATTCCAAGCAAACATTTTTGCTCATGCAAAACCATAAAGGTAACACATGATAGGTGATTTGCTAGTGTATCATGCATATAATCCAGTATTCATGTATGAGCCCTTCTATGATGTTAAAAGTTGATATGATGAATATGTTAAGTTCTTCATAACCCTCTAGTTGATTTTGATGAGGAACATAACAACGAAGTCATGGAGGATGAGGAAACTTTTGGAAAAGTTGAGTATGAAATGTTGTGTCATTATATATTGTTGCTTAAAGCACCTCCTCAAATGTCACTACACAAAACTCAAGAACTGGAAGACCTATCTTATCTTCTAAAAATGGAGAAAACTGAAATTTATTTTCATATATAATGAGGCATACATTATTGTATCATATATGAAATCCATGCATATAATTTTTAAAAGAAGAGTGCGAAAAGAAAAAAAGAAAATTATAAAATTTTTAAATTGCTATAGGAACCTCGAGTGAGGAAAATACTAGCTTATGTATGTGCGTAATTATAATATGGAACTCTATAATGCCCCAAAATCTAGGACGTTACAATCCCGCCACGTATTCCTGATTTCTACTAACACATCAGGCGTTTAGGAATCTACAACTTGTCTAAACCACAAAAGAATAACATAAAATCTGCCGATTCATAAAATAACAACCTCAAATTTAAATGAGAGTGAAATGACATCCACTCAAACTCCATAAAACACAAAAGGACTCTAGATTGTAAACTGGAGTTTCATAACACCAACAAAAATTAAATCTACTAAACCTAGCAACAGGAGTTACAAGCAACTCCATAACCACATATGTCATCAATAAGCAATTCCAAAGAAAATAATTATAATTTTAAGTCCACCCCTACAGTTAAACTACGGTGTCCCAGCTCCATCATCAAAGTAGTAATAATCTCCCTGCTCATCATAATACAGATAATCAAGTCCGTAATCCTCAGCATAAGCCCCATCATCTATCTCATAACCAATCCTTACAACTGAAAAATACAATCCCCGTAGGGTAAGTCAAAGCTCAATACAAGATATTATACACATGTGCATCAACACAAGTATCGATCCAACACACATATATACCATTATTAAAATGCAACAAGCAATAGTTTTAAATGTTTCATTTAGGCCCATAACCATCACAGTCTCAGCATCCTAAAACTTAGGATTACTCACAACCCCTAATACACAATATATATTGATACAATATATGTACTGGTGTTAGGTACTCCACAACACTTGAGTACCATAAACTAACCTAAACCTACCTAGGTCCTTTTAGTACAAGACTCCACTAGGGACAGCGTCACACAAAGATCGTCAAGTGCCTCACCAACACCGCTGGACCTCGCCAGTGGGTGGTCGAAGCCAAGCACAAGCAGTACTATCAATTAAGTCCAGTTTACATATATACTGGCTTAACACACACATTCAACAAACATGTATCCCATACCTGGAGTTCCTATCCCAAGTTGATCCAACACCACGTGTTCTCTTATACCTATCCAAGATATAAAAGCTAGCTTAGAATTTCATGACTCGATACTTCTTTCTCTTTAACTCTACCCTCAACTCCATACTCTAAGCTTCTAAACCGTATTCCATATATCCTTCCAATATCCTCCTAACATAAATAAGTACGATACCAACATTCATACAAGTCCTAACATGTTGTCCCACACACAGAGCACATCGCCACTCTAATCCACGCATGCATACACATACTATTTGAAACCACAACTTTCACTCATATACACACATAGAAATTCCATGACATATATACACCCATACAAGATACTGTATACAAACACTACACATCCCAACGCTACTTCGCAACACCATCAAGATGTAATTGCATCACAACCACATCACCACCACTACACTAACAGTAAAAGAATCTCCATTCCCAAAACTTAAAGGAATCCTAAAAGCATAAATTGAAAAAGGTAGAGTGAGGGATAGAAGGATAACTTACTTGATTAAGGAGGAAAAACTGATGTTGAATTCCTCTTTCAAGAACACGAATCTTGATTTGGGAATTAGGGTTAAGATGAGTTCCCCAAATTCTCTAGAAAGTATTGTAAGTTTATGAGAGGAAGTTATGGTAACTGTAAAGTACATTTAGATGATTAATGGAAGTGTAACTCCTCCCCCCCCCCCCCCCTTTTAGGGACTAAAATATCCCTGCCATTAATGTATAATCACATGCCATATCGATGTCTAAAACTTTTCTTATGACCGTTTTTCCCTCAATACTTAATTCTTGATTACATGTCATAGCAAAGGCTAAATATAAAAATTACCTATTTCCTTTAATTCACACAAATTTATTTATTTATTATTTTTAACTTAGGTTTTATAGTTTTTCCCCTCTTAACAAAACTTTCGTCTTCGAAAGTTTACATACCTGAGTCCTTAAATAATTCTGGATACTTGCTCCTAATCTCCTCCTTAAGCTCCCAGATTGCTTCTTTTTCCAACTGGTTAAACCATTAAACTTTGACGTAAAGAATATTTTTTCTCCTTAGTTGTTGTACTTTAGTGTCGACTATCCTTACTGATCATTCCACTACCAACATGTCCAGTTGCAACTCTAATGACTCCAAATCTGTTACTTACAGGTGCGGCTCTTCCATGTGATACAGACGGGATTTGTTATATTTTCTCAACATGGATACATGGAAAACGTTGTGTACACCCTCTAATCGTAGTGAAAGCTCCAACTTCTAGGCCACCTTGCCAATGTCGTCTATGATTTTGTAAGGATCTATATACCTTAATTTCAAATTAACCCTCAAGCTGAATCTAACTATACCCTTAATTCGGGAAATTCTCAGTAATACCTCCTCACCCACTTGAAACTCTACAAGGCGATGCTGCCTATTGACGTAACTCTTTTGCTTACTTTAAGCAATTTGTATCCTCTGACGAATCAACCTAATCTTATTCACTGCTTCTTTCACCAAGTATGGTCCCACTAACTGTCTCCCACCTATTTCATCCCAATGAATAGGTGATCTGCACTTCCGACTGTAAAGTGCTTCAAATGGAGCCATTTGAATGGTGGCTTAATAGCTATTATTATAAGCAAACTCTACTAAAGCTAAATGCCCATCCCAATGTTCGCCGAAGTCAAGCACGAACGCTCTCAATAAGTCTTCTAGAATCTGAATGGTACACTCTGACTAACCATTTGTGTATAGATGGAAAGCAGTAGTAAACTGTAGTTTGGTACCCCAAAGCCTTCTGTAAGCTTCTCCAGAAGTAACTGACAAACTGGGTATCCTTATCGAATGTGATAAATGCCAGTACCCCATGCAATCTCACTACTTTTTGAATGTACAACTTAGCAAGTTTTCTCAATTGATACTTAATGTTTATGGGGATGAAATGTGCAAACTTGGTCAACCTATCTACTATCACCTATGTGGCATTATGTTTCGCCAAAGTTTTTAGTAGGGCAATGACAAAGTCCATGGTCACATGCTCCCACTTCCATTCTGGTATTGGTAAAAGCTGTAACTCATCAGCTTGCCTCTGATGCTCCATTCTAATTAGCTAACAAGTCTGACATCTGGACACATATTCTGCTATTTCTCTCTTCATATTATTCCACCAATAACGATTTTTCAAGTCTTTATACATTTTGTACCCTCCGGATGAACAAAATAGGTGGAGTAGTGCGCTTCTTTTAGAATCTCACTTCTCAAACCCAACTACACTGGCACACATAATCTACCCTTAAACCTCACAACTCCCATAGCATCTAATGTAAAGTCTAGAGCCCTTCCCACTCCTAACTTACCCTTGATCTCTCAGATCTCTTGATCTTCTAACTATGCAGCTTTAATTCGATCTATCAAGGTGGGTTATATCCTTAAACTTTCCAATCTAGCTCTAACCTCTCTAGTCAACACCTCCAACTTAAGTCAATGCATTTGCTCAAGTAATAGCTTCTGAGCATTACCTGGGTGGTACTGAATATCTAAGTCATAATCCTTGATCAGCTCTAACCAATGCCTTTACCTCATATTTAAGTCTTTTTAAGTGAAGAAATACTTGAGGCTCTTGTGATCTTTATACACCTTGCAGTCGTCTCCCATTAGGTAGTGTCTCTAAAGTTTCAATGCATGTACCACAGTTGTCAATTTTAGGTCATGAATCGGGTAATTTTTCTTATATGGCTTAAGCTAGCAAGATGTATATGCTATCACTTTACCATTCTGCATAAGAACATACCCTAACCCTTGATTGGAGGCACTACTATAAATAATAAACTCTTCCTCGCTTCTAGGTAAGGTCAATATCGAGGTTGTCACTAATCTATCCTTCAACTACTGGAAGCTTACCTCACAATTATCATCCCATACAAACTTTACCCCTTTTTGAGTCAACCGAGTCAAAGGTGTTGCAATCTTAGAAAAGCCCTCCATAAACTTCCAATAATATCCAGCTAACCCTAGAAAACTTCTAACCTTTGACACTGTAGTAGGTCTGAGGCACTCAACAATTGGCTTTATGTTCTCTAGGTCCACAGCTATACCATCTTGATTTATTATATGACCCAAGAGAGCTACCTGCTCCAACTAGAAGTCACACTTACTGAACTTAGCATAAAGCCTTTCTTCCCTCAACTTTCCTAATGCAATCCTCAAGTGCTCTTCATGTTCTTCTCTATTCTTAGAGTAAATAAGGATGTCGTCAATAAAAATGACAAACTTATCAAGGTACTCCCAAAATATTTTATTCATAAGGTCCATGAACTCTACTGAAGCATTTGTCAAACCAAAGGGCATTACTAGAAATTCATACAACCCATATCTGGTTCTGAAATCAAACTTCTCTACATCCTTTACCCTGACCTTCAACTGATAGTACCTTGAACGCAAGTCTATTTTAGAAAAGACCTATGCACCTTGCAACCAATCAAAAAGGTCATTAATCCTCGGAAGGAGATACTTGTCTTTTATCGTGACCTAATTCAACTCCCGATAGTCAATGCACATCCATAAATTTTCATCCTTCTTCTTTACAAATAGTACTGAAGCCCCCCAAGGTGAAGAGCTAAGCCTAATGAAGCCTTTATCCTATAGCTCTTGCAACTGCTTCTTCAGCTCCACTAACTTGATAGGCATCATCCAGTAAGCCAGTTTTGAAATAGGTTCTGTCCCTGGAACTAAATTGATTCTGAATTTGACCTCCCTATTAAGTGGAATACCTAGTAGGCCTTCAAGGAACACATCTTGATACTCTTGTATTACCAGTATCAAATATAACTTCGACTTAGGTTTGCTCTCTTCTGCTACTAAGGCTACTATAGTAAGCCTTTCCCACAACTCGTATAAAATACATCAAGTTGGCCTCTGAAGGTTACTCCTCTTAGGGGTTAAAAGGACACTACTTGATTATAACAATCGAATGTAGCATGGTGTCTTGTCAGCCAATCCATCCCCAGTTTGACCTTGAAATCTGATAACTCCAACATCAACAAGTCTGCCTCTAAAACCCTTCCCTCAACCATTATCTCCACATCCTTACAAATTCCATTTAAAACCATTCCACTACCCAATTGGGTATTCACAATTATCTAAGATAGAAACATGCAACTCACACATACGTACAAAAGACTCAGCTATGCATGAGTGGGAAGCATCAATATCAAAAAGTGCATAAACACTATAGGATAAGATAAAGAGCATACCTGCTTTGGTGTCTATATCATAAGTGGTGTCCTAGTACTGAAGTGCAAAGATGCAAGCCGAAGCTTTCTACTGTAGGCTAACCTATTGAGGACGAGTCACCTTGGGAACTACCTGCGGTCTTGCAACTAGTGTTCCCTAAGCTGCCTAGCTCCTTGTATCCCTGCAATCTACCATACGATGTCCTCTCTGGCCGCAACTATAACAAAACCCTTAGTGTAAGATGACAGACTCTCTACAATCCCTACTTACATGTCCTGTCTTCCCATATAGGAAGCATGCTCACACTACCTACTTACAAGCTGACACCTCATGAGGCCCGAAACATTGTGTACACTTTACAACTAGTATAGTCGCTCTTGTCTAAACTAATGCTAGCAGCACTATAGGTCTGGGTTACACTACCACTGACCTATCTCCCCCCTCTATGATAACCACTCATGGAGTTGGCCTCTTTGCTTTGTCTAAGCCTGGCATCACAAAACCTGGTATAAGACTTTTCCCTAAGGCTACCCTCATCCTGCGAGCTAACTAATCCTACTTCATCTTCATAAGTTACTCTAAACACTTAGCTTTATCAACTACTGCTACATAAGTCATAGGTTGAAAGACTGCAACCTTCTCCTGTAGCTTAGGGTCCAACCCATGAACAAACCTATTAATCCTTTACTACATATACCTTCTAGAAGCTTCAAGAATAAAACGGGCCAACCGATCCAATTTAGCCTTGTAGACTGCTACAGTCTTACTCCCCGGCTGGAGAGTCTAGTATGCCAGCTGCATCTGTTCTCTCACACTAAAGGGAATGAAGAGCTCGAAAAATCTATCCTTGAACCTCTCTCAAGTCTAAGCCCCCAACTCAGGCTCTGTGCGTGGGTCACCATCCCACCATTTCAATGCATCTCCCCTCATCATAAAAGATGCGTAGTCCACTTTCTTATCATGTGGAACCTTAGCCATGGCAAAAGCTTTCACTGTTCACTGATCCACTCCTCAATAATAATAGTGTCATTAAGCTCCTTAGCCACTTTCAAGAAACGTCCATCCTAGGCTGTCGAATCGCCTGTGTTGCGAACCGTGACTAAGAACGGACAAAGTTAGTCGATAAATGGGTCTAAGCTTACAAAAAGCTTGAAAAAGGATTAATAAGGAAAAGTGAGAAAGGGAAAAAACAAAGAATGAAACTGTAAGCAAAACCCACAAACAACTCCAGAAGATATGATGCACCAATGAAACTTTCAAGAACTCATAACTCAATTCGATATGACACATAAATTGGTCCAATAAGGTTACTCGCCACCTAAACTTACTTAAGGGAAAGGATAAGAGTGATACCGAGAGTAAAAAAACGGTGTTTACACAAGGAAGAAAAAGTACTCAAAAAGTGTATATTAAGAATGATTTGATGTTCTCACAGTTACAAATACAAAGATATTTATACCCATAAGTTAAGGCAACCTACCTAAAAAGGAAAAGACAAAAAGGGTATTTCCTAAGGAAGTATTGTACAAGATACAAAATGATAAAAATAAATATATAAGAAAAACAATCATTGGTGCAACGGATTTTGTACATAATACTGTACACATAACGATGCTACATTGGCAAGGTCATTAAAAGATGCGAACAAAAAGTACGAACGGATGGGCTTATCCGAGCAAGGATGACTTAGTCAGTCCAGACCCTCTCTCTTAGCTTTTCGGTAAGGAGATTACCAAGTAATTGGTCGCCTTGACATTAGAGAGTAATTATCAACTTAACATACTACAAAAAAATGAGCGATCATACGGCACAGCATTAAGGGTGACTCAGTAAGAAAGTACTCAACCTCGACAGGGATTGGTTAGAACAAAAAGATTCGTCATGCCTACCCCTCTAGTCCTCGAGCTCGACTACTAGTCTGAGGTCCAGTAACCTGATTCCCATCAGCCTATCTCTCTTGATGCCAAGCATCAGCATTAACCCGGATCATCTATACATCTTATCTAATTTGCTCTTGCTACTAGACCATGGCACCCATTAGATTATTCATAGCATTCGGTTACTATGCTGCATCAACCTCAATAGGCCTGTACCCCTACCGATCCTATTGCCTCCATGCGCCTGGTAATCCATAACTTCCCCGAGTACCCTAACCTCCCTGCACATTCTAACTACCCTAAACATCTTACCCTTCGGTTCGGTAATCCTGAGGTTGAGAAGAACATGAACCCGCTCTCCTAAGTGGCATTCTAAGGATGGAACAAAGGAAATCAACCAAAAGAAAGTTAGGAGATGGGTAACCAAAAGAAATAATGAATGATAAGGCAACAAGGAATACTAAGAGGACATAAGGCAACTTAAAGACAAAATTTAAACACTTAATAGTTCATTCCCGGATTCAAGCCTAACCCTTTGCTACCTAAGCTTCCTTTTCTTCTTCTTCTTCTTCTTTTTTCTTTCTCTCCCTCCCCTTTTTTTTTCTTTGTCTACTACATCTCCACTAGCCACGGCTGTAATGGAAGGGGGGATCACACCCAAATGTTCAATCACAGTTGTGAAGAAGAGTGAAAATTTCACTCCAGCAATGATCATTCCCTTATTCACAACCGTGATGGAGGGGGTGACGACCGCTATTCGCTCAATTCTCTCTTATCATGCCCGTTATGAAGTGTCAAGCTCCGAACAGGAGAAGTCATAATGGTCTTACCGTATAAACTAACGTAAGATAGAAACTGACCTCACAGTTACTATCATAGATACAATTCATACAAGGTATGCACAACTCAACCAGCTTGAAACGTCTATTATGATACTTGTTAATAACCAAACCTGTGGTAGAGCTTTACAAAATACCTGTTATATACAACCTATTGTCTCATAACACAACAGTATTTATACAAACGTTTCACTTCCAAAGTTAAAGTGTACAATCAGAGTTTATCAAAAATCATAGGTTTTGCACTCTATATACAATAAGTTAGGAAACTAGTAGGCATCCTAGGGAATTCCCAGTTAGTTTCCTTAGAACTCAAAAAAAAAAAAAAATCATAAGCTTAGGTTCAATTGATTCCTCATTCCTCACTTTCCCAAATAACAGCACACTAACCTGAGGGCGGTGGTATCAAAACATCTTGATCCTCACTCGATACCTAGAAAAGAGTTTATAGGGATGTGAGCACAACTAGCTTAGTAAGTGGAACAGAGTCAAAAGAGTACCATATAATCAAAAGCAAGGTCAATAATTATGATGAAATTCAACGCAATCAATCAAATAAAATATCGCATAATGTTATCCGATCCACTGTAAGGTTAGAGAAATTACATCTGCTCCAATCCAAATTGAGGAGTTTTATCACTACTAAAAGCAAACAGAACCCAGGATTTGGCAATAGAGAATACCCTCCTCTCAGAGTCGCCTTTGAACTACGGCCTCTACCCTTATCGTGACCTCCTCGTCTATTACTTAGTTCAATTAAGGATGGGAAAAGGACCATTTCAGCTAACTTTATCAAAGGAAATCGATATTTGGCCTGACACTCTTAATCATTTCCCTTAATAGGTATTATGCATGTCTAGTTTTGTTTTAATCGAATAGATGTTAGTTTTTAATTAAGGGTGGCCAAACAAGTTCATATAATACAAAAACAATGCGAACATACAAAATAGCACACCAAGGAGTTCAACTCCTATCATAACTGAGTATCATACACACACGTAGTATATATATAGTCAACGAATTACAAATACAGTCAAAAGTACTATTGGTCTCCAGATACTTTAATATAGCATCCCAACAGGCGGTGAAGCCACAATCTCAACTTACTGGTTTAGACGCTCACTACTACTAACTTGAGTCATTAACCGTCTTTGTACTTGAAGATCCTATTCATACAAAAGACCCAAATTCAGTCTTTGTAATAATTACAAAAATATTAAGGTTTGATTTAAAACAGTTATATATATATATATATTCGTATTATTATTATATATTGAGTTAAGTTGTTAATCGTTGATACTATACGTCATCTATACTATTACGTATTATATATAGTGCATCGAAACGTACTTTCAATTGCATCGAAACGTACTTTCAATTTATTAAATCACGTTTTAATTCCAGTAGGATTACCGAAATATGTACGTTCTAGAACATGATAAATTTTTAGTTTACATTGCTTAAGATTGTCTGATTTTAATAAAATTAGTATCATTGGGTTCATACAAACTTAACAACATGTTTTACAAGTCCTATTCCTAGAGATGACTTTTAACTAATAGTTCGAGTTTTTAATACAATTATACATATCTATATAAGTATTATCGTATTATATGTAATTTATGTTATTAAATTGTACTTTACCTAATTTGTCCACATAACATTATAATATAAGTATTATCTAACCCTAATATACCTATGGTATATCCCGATCAAAAAATATTAATAAATATATTAAATATGCACTTTTAATCCAATCTAATCAATAATCCCATACATAGTTTTTATTTAACTACTTAATTCATTTTAACTTCTTATTTCTGAAAATACACCCCGACTTATAATTTAAGCCATTTTACTAGGTAAATTCAAAATAATTAGTTCAGATCACCAAATAATTCCCCGAAAAATTTCTATAGACTCCTAAAAATATGGGGAATTCAGTTATCACTTGGTTTCAAGTTTTCGACCTATTGTCTATATATTCATACTTACGATTTCACCCCTAAATTACTCAATTATGATTCTTTTTATACCAAATTAATTTCTATCTAACCCAACATTATTATTATTCACTAAAGATTAGTACATGTCCATTTCAACAATTAATTTTATAATTTTCTATTTAATTCACAATTTCAACCTATTTACAAGCTATTTTAAGGCCAAAAAATGCAATAAATATTATAAATATTCAAATCAAAATTTGAGCTACATAAAAATTACCTATATATCATACACATCCGATAACTCTAATTTTAAACATATTTCACATGGTGATTTTATAGTATTTTCCTTATATTTTCGATTTTCCTTAAAGAAATTGATACTTAATTGAGTAAAATTTTGATTTCAAGGTTTGAATGCGTTCTAGGATCGAAAACGAAGAAAAGAAATCAAGTTTCACTCAATTCAGAATTCAAATGAAGAAGTTTTGAAGTTACACAGTCTGAGACATGACCATATCCCCAAGCTGTGTCCATGCAGGGAAATTGGCCAAGGGCAGAAAGTTACACGACCTGGGGACACGGTCATGTCCCAAGTCGTGTCTAGTAAAGAAAACGAAAACCTTATAATACAGTATAAAAAGACAGATTAGGTTTTCACAAGAGAGATGAGACATTAGAGAAGAGAAGAGACTTGAGAAGAAGGAGAAGAAAAAGGCGAGAACAACACGGACTTCAAGATTGGAGAGATTTTTCATCAATCAAAGGGGTTTTTCATGTTTTATTTTATGTTTTTTATGGAACTCGTTTTTAGTCTCATTATGATAGCTTAGAATTCGTGTATTTAGGATTATGGAACCTAGGGTATCATGTGACTCTTGAGTTGATTTAGAATTCTCAATAAAGTTTCTATCTTTGCTTGATTCAATTATGTCATTTAATTATTAATTGATATTTCTAGAATATCAATATATGATATTATGCATGTTGATTGAGAAATTACATGTATAATTAGATCTTTACATAATTGGAGAGAATTACATGTATACTTAGAGATTGAGAAATTACATGTATAATTAGATTTTTACATAATTGGAGAGAATTACATGTATACTTAGAGATGAGATACATGTTTCTTCCAGAAAGTTAATTAATTGTGTGAGAATTCATTATACATTAATGCAATTCTAAATTATATTACTAAGTGAAGAGATTCCGGTAAATAATTTAGGGTTAGGGTTAATATGCTTGAGAAAGGTATTAACTTTAATTGTGAATCCCTCCGGTCAAGAATAATAGAAATTGAATTGAATATATTTTAAGTGGTCACATGTTAAACATTAGGAGAAATAATTCATAAACACGTTATTGCATACGTAAAGTCGTTCTTAGTTTTATTGCTTTCTAAATTGCTTAATCAAGTCTCATAATTAGTTTAGTTTGTTAATTTCATTATTTTTAATTCATTCAACTCATCGTAATTTTTCGGTTAGATAATAAAGCTAAGGTTAATATTAGTACTCGAAATCTCTAAGGGATCGACTCGGACTCACATCCGCTATATTAAAACTGATAGGTGCATTTGCCTTATATCAACATCCTACACAAAAATTTTCAACTAGAAATAACATCATTTAGTATATTTATTTTACAATTCTAATTTCAAATGAACAGTAGACTTCTTTAAAAAGTATATTAAATATTATGAATTTTTCAAAAGTAAAATGATCACATGAAATCAAGTTCAAAATAACCTAACTTCAATTTTTTTCATAATTTTCTAGGTGTTTTAGGTATTTTTTATAAATTCTTGAAAAAAAAGGCAAAATTTTGACCTGACTATTCTTAGTGGTTCCAACGGCCATAGGGTAGTTGGATTGTGTCAAAAGCCAGAGACGCTAAGGGTGCTCCTCGATGGTGAAGTAGCTCAATAGCAGAACATCAAGAGCCCTAGGAACTAACGAACCATGGTAATTGCTTAATTTTTTTCTAATTTTCTTTCTATTTTCTATGATTTTTTCTATTTTTTTCTTTCTGTTGTTTCTAGTTTGTAAAGTTGTGAATTGATGTAATGAAGCCTATTTATGCTTGCCGAAGTAAATTGCTACTTTTTTATTTTTCTTTCTAATTTTTTCCTTACTTTTTCTCATAAATGCAAGTAAGAGGTATCCTTTGATTATTGAATTTGCTTCTTGACTCAACAATTGTCCATCTTCAATGATTCCCAATAGTTTCCAGAATTGAATCAACAATTTTGAAGGCTTTTTGGATAAGATTTGCAATTATGTAGGTATTTTGAGTATATTTTATTAATACTTAGTTATTTATTAATATACGAGTATATATCCTTTATATATATCACGCATAATATATAACTATACTCATACAATTAAATTTCTAACATATCTTTTATTTTTAGGATATGTTCTCTTAATTATTCGCATGAATTCAACACAATATAAATATATAATGATGCAAATTATGGTTAATTTACGAGTATAATTATTATTTATACCAGGTATACTCATAAAAATATGCGTATATTCATATAGTAAAGTATACTATATTATCTCATTTTATAGTTTAATTAACTTCTCTTTAAGTTCTAGTCGCAATCCGAATTCGATTTTAGGGGTTCCGAATATTTTAGTATTATACTAAATAATCCTACTTCTAAGGGGAAATTTGGGATTTTAGGTTATTATTTCCAAAATCTAACTTCACTATATGATTTCATTTAACTTTTCTATCTTAATCGTAAAATTTGGGCTCAATTAAATAGCTTTCCCTAAATACTCTAAATCTAGGTATAGTTGTCCTAAACTCAATTTCATTGGGCTCACATGAAGCGAATGATAAGCATTAATCACTCTATCCTCGTTAATCATGCTCGTGATGAAGGGAGTAATGAGTTCTGATCGCTCAAATCCTATCCACCTACTAGTTATTATTCCTATTTCCCTAGAGATTCTCAACCTAAGCCCTGATACCATTAAAAGCTGTAACACCCCGAAACCCAGGACGCCACAACCCCGCCACGTATCCTTAATTTCTACTGGCATGTCAAGTGTCTAGTAATCTGCAACATGTCTAAAATCCACAAAAGAATAACATGAAATCTACCAATTCATAAAACAACAACCTCGAATTTAAATAAGAGTGAAATAATATCCACTCAAACTCCATAAAACATGAAAGGACTTTAGATCATAAACTAGAGTTTCATAGCATCAATAACAATTAAATCTACTAAACCTAACAGCAAGAGTCATAGGCGACTCCATGACCACATATGTCATCAATAAGCAGTTCTAAAGAAAATAATTACAATTTTAAGTCCACCCCTACAATTAAATTATGGCGCCCCAGCTCCATCATCAAAGTAATAACAATCCCCTTGCTTATCATAATACAGATAATCAAATCCGTAATCCTCAACATAAACCCCATCATCTACCTCGTAACGTGTCCCTACAACTAAAAAATACAATCCCCATAAGATGAGCCAAAGCCCAATACAGAATACCATACACATGCGCATGAACACAAGTATCAGTTAAACACACACACACATATACCGTTATTAAAATGCAATAAGCAATAGTTTTAAATGTTTCATTTAGGCCCATAACCATTACAATCTTAGTATCCTGAGACTTAGAGTTACTCATGACCCCTAACACACAATATATATAGATACAATATAAGTATTGGTGTTAGGTACTCCCCAACACCCAAGTGCCATAAACCAATCTAGATCTACCTGGGTCATTTTAGTGCGGGACTCCATCGAAGACAACGTAGCACAAAGATCAACAGGTACCTCACCAACAAAGTTGGTCTCAACCAATGGGTAGTCGAAGCCAAACACAAGCAGCACTATCAATTAAGTCCAGTTTACATATATATTAGCCTAACACACACATTCAACAAACATGTATCCCGTACCTGGAGTTCCTATCCCAAGTTGATCTAATATCATGCGTTCTCTTGTACCTGTCCAAAATATAAAAGCTAACTTAGAATTTCATGATTTAATACTTCTTTTTCTTTAACTCTACCCTCAGCTTCGTACTCTAAGCTTCCAAACCATATTCCATATATCCTTCTAATCTCCTCCTAACATAAACATACGTAATACCGACATTCACACAAGTCCCAACATGTTGTCCCGTACGCACCCACACAGAGCACATCACTACTCCAATCCACACGTACATACACATACTACTTGAAACCATAACTTTCACACATATACATACATAGAAATTCCACGACATATATACACCCATACAAGACACGATGTACACACATTACACATCCCAACACTACTTCACGACACCATCAAGATGTAATTGCATCACAACAGCATCATCACCACTACAGTAACAATAATAATACCTCCATTCGCAAAACTTAAAGGAACCTTAAAATCATAAATTGAAAAAGTTAGAATGAGGATAGAAGGATAACTTACTTGATTAAGGAGGAAAGGCTGATTCTTGTTGAGTTCCTCTTTCAAGAACACAAATCTAGATTTTGGAATTAGGATTAAGATGAGTTCTACAAATTCTCCAAAAAGTATCGTAAGTTTTGTGAGAGGGAGTTATGTTAACTATAAAGTCTGTTTAGATGATTAATGCAAGTGTAACTCCTCCCTCCTTTTTTGGGGACTAAAATGCTCCTAGCATTAATGTGTAATCATATGTCATACCGATGTCGAAAACTTTTCTTATAACCGTTTTACCCCCGACACTAAATTCTTAATTACATGTCATACCAAAGGCTAGACACAAAAAATTACCTATTTCCTTTAATTCACTCAAATTAATTTATTTATTATTTTTAACTTGGGTTTTACAAACTCAAAGCGCAAACCTATACTGTAACATTTTTACGAAAATTAAAAATGAGAAAAAGAAAATTTGCATTGTATACTTAAGAGTCATCTTGTAATCTGTCTCTAAGAGCACCACTATCCATCACATCATATCCTTTACCACCTTTGATCAACACAGCTAAACCTATTCAAGGGCTGATTTCGAACTATGAACCAACCCGGAATCACCCTAGAAATGGTCGAGCTCAAACCACTCCTCAAACCAATCAGTTATGAACCATCAAACCAACTTGCCATTGAACCGGCGGATTGGCCCGATCGATTCACCCTCTTAATAAAAGAGAGAGAGAGAGAGAGAGAGAGAAAGAAAAGGGAGAGCATTAAGTTAGAAAAAAATAATTGAATGATATCCATTAAGTTATGACATATCAAAATTACTTTCTTTGTAATGATGAATGACAATTTTCTAAAAATAATGTTTTCAAACTAATGATAGAGGACTAATCATAAGTTGATTATATGTTAAAGATAGATGAAAATTTCAATTTAAGTTAATTTAAGTCATTTTTATAAAACTTATCAAATATTAAGGATTTGAATATGGAAAAAAAAAAGATAAAATTTAACAGAAAAAATAATAAAAAATTAAAATCACATTAAGTTGGAAATTAATAAAAAAATAAAAATTATTAATGAATTAATACAATTTAAAAAAATAGAGAGAGAAAAGAGGCCACATTTAGGGAAAAAATACACTCAAGTAGAAAATTAACAAAATATTAAAAATTTAAATAAAAAAAAAACCCATTCAAGAGCCAACAAACTAACTCTTAAATTGTCGAGTCACATGAACCAACCCAAAATTATGACTAACCAGGCCAATCATGGTTCAAGAAAAATCTAACCCATAAACCAATAGTTTCAAGCTAGTTCAACTCAATGAACAAGTGTAAACACAACAACTAAAAGGATTAGACTTACAATCCGCAAATTCTTCATATGAAAACAAGAAACAAACAACTTTTTTTTATATATGTACTTTCTTTCTTATATGTAAGTTTATAAATTAAACTTCGAATTTTTCTAGGATCCAACTCACATTTTGTAAAAGATTAGTCCTACTCTTCATCTTATATTTGATTCTATATCAATTAAATATAAACTATTAAATTAATTGTGTTTGAACGGTTGAACTAATTGTATTTTTAATGTTTCAAATTTAATAGAACAAGTGGATAACTCATTAACCAAGATTTATAAAATGATAATAGTATAAAAAAATTACTTAAGATAGACAGAAATGCCGCACAGGTATGAATATCATGCATAATAGAATGTGAGACTTTTGGAGAATATTAATTTAGAAATCCATAAAAATGCATATTGCTCGTGTTGATTACTTTTTGTTGACTTTCTTTTGTTATAGAAACATATTATTGAGGAAAAGAATAGTTATAATTGTAAATACAATGGAAGACTATTAGTAGGCACAACCGACATCTTAAATGCTATTTCATTAAGAAAAAAAAAATTATTGGATATTATAAACTATGTATTATGCATACGTGATATATATATATATTAAGAAGATACTGATATATATAATAATTGTATAAATCGTTTCCAAATCAATTATCATCTATTTTTTTACCTATCATATATTGAATCACCTTATTAATATTTACATACCATATATATATATTATACTCCACCCATTAAATCATTTCTTCATTGCTATTTCATAACTTTTGAAAATATATATATTGTTTCCAAATAATCGCTAAAGTCCCAATACTATTTTGTTGAGAGATACAAATGGGGTTGGTTTTTCAAACTTTAGTAATGATTTATAGGTACATATATTCTTAAAATACAGAAAGATGGAAGTACGTTCAAGAGTTTCGAAGATGAATTCACACTTAACTAATAGTGGTTTTTTTTTTTTTTAGGAATTTATCTAGTAAAAATCTCGCTATTTTGAAAGAAAATATGCAACACACAATGTTTAAAAAAAAAATGCCTTTTGGGATTTCGATCAATTGCTTGTACATTTTCTTTGTTTATATAGAGATAATACCTCTTCTCTCTTTTCAAAATTTATATTAAAAAATTAATTCACTTACTTTCTTTTATAATTGGAATTTGATATAATAACTTGTTATATAATTCCTATAGGATGCCCATGGGTCAAACACCTTTTAGCCATTTAGCCGTTTCGATTGAAATAAACAAGTACTTGAAGATTTTAACGTAAGTTTTTAGACGATGATGCCAGACAATGTTCATGATATATCTTTTGACCGTAACCACATAGGATATTTCCATTGGAATGTCATTTAACAACTAATCTATGTAGGGACAATTAAACTCTCCATTTTTCTGACTCGAACTTTTATTCAAACTTTTCCAACCTTTTATATGGTTGGTAATAGTCGATACAACACAATCATACGAACAAATTACGATACATTGGAACATATTATACATATAAATACAACTTCAACAAAATACAACATGTGACAAATACGATTATGATACAAATCAGTATGATTGTAACATAAAATAATTATTTATGATTTTTATTTAATTTTATATATTTCTAGTATAACATAAATTTGATATGCAAATATCATCATAGGAATATGAACCTCTAAGATAGGGAAGGGATTTAGATACTTCTTTGGATGGGAACTTTTGGTAGAGGGCTCCTCAAGCTCATCTTGATCCAATGTAGCTCATAGCTTATGGTTGGCCACTCTAGGCTCAAGCCTAGAGCACAACCTGACTAGTTAAATAAGACCTCTAACAGTTAAAAGACAACAAATAAGATCAATAAACCAAGTCAACAATTATTTCTTACATATTCAAACCACGTAAAATACTATGATTTCACTCTTTAATACTTATGGAAGTGGCTCTACTTACTAGTTGCTCTCCAATTGCTGGCACCACTCCTCAACAAATACAAGACTATCGTCCAATGGTAAACTACTTGATATTTTATACTTTTACGCCTGTTAATTGCTTTCAAGCTCCCATATTCTTCAAATACTCGAAACTAACTTAAACATTAGAATAGTCATGCTGTACAATCCCTCAATGTACCCTCGTTGTGTTCTCTTTTGCAAGCCTCACTACTTGTACAATGTCTAATCTTTGTTTAGTCAATACCGATAAGATCCTTGAGACAATAAGAGCAAATTCATGAGCTCATAAAAGTGAAACTAATGAATCTATTAGCAAAATATTCGTTATCAAAAAAATAAGCCAAACCAGAAAATAAAATCTAACAATGACAAGTGCATTTAGAAAGATAAATTAAAATAAAAATGAAAATCAATGTACAATTTTTGCAAGTAGATTTTAACTTTTTAGGTTATTTCTTCTCAATTAAAGATATTTTTCAATTCAGGCTATAATACCTGAAGTTAAAAGTAGTTAATAATCAAGTTAAGAAATCCTAATGAGCTTTTTTAAATCAATTGTCAAAGATTCTAACTAGTGTTGACACAATATTTATTACCATAACTTTACAAACTAGTACCATTTCTCTCTTACAATCCATATAAGACTTTACTCGATATGAAATATCACAATACCACCTTAACCCCCTCTCTTTTCCCCTAAATTATGTGATGTCCGCATCAAAAAAAAAAAAAAAAAAAACTTACAATTGGGCTAATCTCTTCCACTCTTTTAATGTACAATTTGGTCATTTATATCACCCTCAACCTATAAGTCACTATGGAAGCATACCAGGTGTCACACCTTGCAATACTCTTCACCCTCCCAGGACCCTTTCTCTAAATCAAGTCGAAACAAGCCTACTAGTTGTCCTCAAGTCATATCTACTAGTAGGAGGTTAGCTTTAATAGATAATAGATAGACCAATAAGCATTAATGGGCATTTTTCAACAACTTAAACTACAAGTTTTCAACTAACATTGACATGATGTTTACCATTATGATCTTATAAACTAATACAAATTCTCTCCCACAATTCATAAGGGACTTTATTTAACATGGAATATCATATTCGGTTATACTATCAAGTCTTCATGATTTTTTTGCAAAAGAGATCGTCTTAGTAGATAAAATCACAATTACAATTATTCCCTTAAGGAAAATGATAATTCCATTCCCTCTTTATTCCTTGCAAAGGTGTTATTACGTTGTTTACTTGCACTTTTACACTGTAATTGTAATTATACATGGGATTCCAATTCTTAGAATAAGGAATCACCATTCTTTACCTAATGCTAAGAATTGCAATTCTTAGATGCTAACTTATTCTTTTATCCCTAAGATAACTTTATTGAAATTACTGACCTACACATTTTACCCTCATAGTAAGAAATCAAAGCATAGAATCAAAAAAAAAAAAAAAACCCATGTGTAAAATCATCTTCTTCTTCATGTTTCTCCAAGAGTTAAGCAAAATCATCTTCTTCTTCGTCCTTTTTCCAACAGTTGAGGAACATTTTGAATTCCTTTGGCCACCATCATAGCATTATCATATTCCTCGTCGTCCTTCTCCACACTTTACCACTTATATACCTGCAACCAATAGCAACCATTATCAACCATGTATGAATAAAGCTTGTATATAAAAAGGCTGTCAATAATTGTTGTAACTAGCTGATCAATTTCTTCATGATACTTTCTGTTGCTCTCCTTGTTCATATCTTTCTCTACAATCTCTATTCGACAACTTAATCAGATTGAATCATTTTCTGACTCAACAACTTCATGGTAATAGAGTAGTTTCACAATTGTCCTGGTAAACTCTTTTCGTATTCTTTCACCAGAGAATCATTTAGTATCAGCTACTGTTCATCCATTTTACGTATGGCTTTACTGAATCATCAAATGGATGAAAAATATAATGATCTTTTGTATCTCTCTAGTTCAAACAATCCTGGAAGTGTTATTACGAATATTGTTTTTAATGGAAACAATTACCTAGGGTGGAATCAATCTATTAGATTAGCCCTAGGTGCTAAATCAAAAATTGGGATTTATTTATGCATCTTACGCAAAACCAATGATGCAAAAAAAAAAAAAAAAATGGATAAGATGTGACTATATGATCCGATGTTAGATCTTAAATTCAAATGTTGAAGGAATTATGCAAGGGATTTATGTATGCACAGTCAGCTAAACAACTTTGGGAAGATATTAGTGAGAAATTTGGATAAGTATACTAACCATTACTTTTCCAATTGCAATATAAAAGGGAATAATTATGCTATCACTTACTACAATCGCTTAAAGAAACTATAAAGATGAGTTAACAAGTCTAGTTGCTATGCTTGAATGCCAATGTATTGCATTAAGGAATTGTACTTGTGATTTTCTTGATAAATAAGTGATATGGAGAATAAAACCAGGTTGTTGCAATTTTTGATGGAACTCAATATGAAAGTTATGAAAACCTATAGAGTCATATTCTTTCCTTAGAACCTTTGCCTAGTGTAAGGAAAGCCTGCTACCTGATATATCAAGTGGAAAATCATAAGCATGTATCTAGTAGTATGTTTTCCAATTGTAAAGTTTTGACTAACATAGTTAGAACACAGAATAAAATGAATGGTGTTGACAAAAAGAATAAACGGAAGTTTGGGACAAAGTTGTTCTATTCATATTGCAACAAGACAGGGCATCAAGTAAAAAAAATTTTTTAGTTAAAAGGGTACCATGACTGGTATAAGGGTAACAAAGAGAAGAAACCTGCAATTGCTACTAAATTTCCAACACGTATCTCTAAACAGAGTAATAAACTAACAGATGCACCATTAGAAAATGATCTTATTTCAAGTGATAATTTTGCAGCAATGAAACAAGAGAGAGATGAATCAGAGTTAGTTGCAAAAATCTGTCATCAAGCTCTACAAATGATGAATAATTAAGAAGTTGTTACTGACCCTTCTTTGTCTAACATGAAAACTGCAGGTCAGGTTTCTTCTTATAACTCCTCTATGGCTTCTTTTCATCAGCCTGATAAGTTTGTAGATGAATGGATAGTTGATTCAAGGGCTAAGAACATATGACTCCTTTTTCATCTATTCTAACCAATAAACACACTTTACAAGATCCAATTCATGTTAAACTATCTAATGGATCTCTTAAAATGGTCTATACATATGGACCAATTTGTATCAATGAATGCCTTGCTATCAAAAATGTTGTTCTTGTCCCTAATTGTCATCACAACCTTTTTTCCAATACTAAATTACTTCAAAACACTAATATTATTATATCTTTTCATCCACATTGCTGCATATTTTAGGACCAAATCCATAAAAGAGCTATTACACAAGCCGATGTCAAGAAAGGGCTATATATGTCCTTAAGAGTAAATCAAATTTGATGTCTTCTAGTACAACTTCATCTTGTAATGTTTCTCATTGTGTTTCTTTGTAATTATTACATGACAGACTTAGGCATATTTCTATTTCTAAGCTCAAACACTTGCATGGTTGCTCAAATGTTAATAGTATCAACCTTCATTGCGATACTTGTCATTTAGCCAAGAGACATTGTTTGTCATTTTCAAAGAGTCATTCAATTTCCAAATTTTTGTTAGAGCTTTTGCATGTTGATGTGTACGGTCCATATAACACACCTCCAATTTCTAGAGCTACATATTTGCTTACAATTTTAGATGATATAAATAGGGTCACATGGACATATTCGATGCAAACCAAACACCAAACTTTTCCTACATTAATTACCTTTATCACTTATGCCCAAAACCATTTCATATCACTCCTAAGTTCATTAGAAGTGATAATAAGCATGAATTCATTTCAAGAGACTATCAACAATTCTTCAAGGACAAAGGCATAATTTAAAGAACCACTATATACACCTCACAACAAAATAGAGTCATGGAGAGAAAAAATAGACACTAGATTGAAACCGCAAGAGCCATTAGACTTCATGCAAACTTACCTAAGCAATTTTAGAGAGTGTGTGTTCTTGCTGCTACAACTTTGATCAATAAGATGCCTTCACAAATACTTAATTAGAAATCATTTTATCAATTGATGTTCAACAAAGTCCCCTCATACACAAATCTTAAGATCATTGGATGTCTATGCTATGTTACCGTAATGGATAAATCAAAGCATAAATTTGATGCAAAAGGGCATAAATGTGTGTTTTTAGATACCCACACAATCAAAAAAGCTACAAACTATATGATCTTAACAGTAAGATCATGCTTGTCAGTAGAGATGTTACTTCTATGGAAAATATTTTTCCATTTCATACAAACAATATTGTTGAAACTAATGTCTACTTAACCCCTTTTTCCTTCATTCCCTGCTAATGATACCTCTTAGTCATACTTTCTTCACCAGATTCCCAAATATATCCCGATACATATTCCTTTTCTTCTGAGTTAATCATATCAGAGTCTCAAACACAAGTTCATTTTCTTATTCACACTTCACAACGGATTAAGAAGACACCCATTTGGCTTACTGACTATGTCCGTCATATACAATCCCATTCATAGCACAGTGAAGCAACTTCGACCGTTCCTTATCTACTTTTTCATAACTAAACACTACGTTACTTTCCTATGGATTATGTGACATCTTTTGCCAATGTTTTGACTATTCATGAGCCACAAAATTATTATGAGGCTAAACATGATCCTAGATGACTTGAGGCCATAAATAAACAGTTACTAGCTCTTGAAGGTAATCAAATATGGACATCAGTTGATTTAACTCCAAGAAAGAAAAATATTGGATCCAAATGGGTGTATAAAATAAAATATAAGCAAGATGGTACAATAGAAAGGTTTAAAGCACGACTTATAGCAAAGAGGTATAATCAATTGAAGGAATTGATTATGTGCACACTTTTTCTCCCATTATTAAACTCATTACTATTTGAACGTTGTTGGCCTTAATAGTTGTTAACTATTGACATGTCCATCAACTTCATGTGAACAATGCTTTTTTACATGGACACTTAGAGGAAGAAATATATGTAGATCCACTAAAGGGATGTTTCATTTCCTTACCTCATAAAGTTCGTAAATTGGTGCGTTCCTTGTATGGATTAAAGAAGGCTTCACGCTAATGGAATAAGGGATTCACTAATTTTATTACTTCTCTTGGTTTTGCTTAATCTAAAAATGATTACTCTCTTTTTGTGAAGAGTTGTGGAGATGAGTTTCTAGCCATTATTGTGTGTATGGATGATGTTTTGGTTGTCAAAAACTCATTGGCTGCTATTAATAGTGTAAAGCCAGCCATACATAAAGCCTTTACTATTAAGGATATGGGAGAAGTGAGATTTTTTCTTGGACTTGAAATTTATTGCACAAAGGAAGGTTTCATGATTAATCGAAGAAATTTTCTATTTAATATTTTACAAAGTATTAGACTTACAGCCGCGAAACCAACTTCTGTTCCTCTTCTGCAGCATCTTAAGACAGGTGCATTCTTAGATAACCCCTCTATCTACAGGGACATTGTTGGACGCCTTTCATATCTTATAACTACACATCTAGATATTGGTTTTGCAGTAAAACAATTGCTCCAATTTTGTTAGCAAACCAAGAATACCTCATTATCAAGTTGCTTTGTATGTTTTGAAGTATTTGGAAGGGACATTTGCTTATGGGCTTTTTTATTCGACTTCTTCCTCCTTAACTTTAGCAGGGTATTCGAATGCTTATTGGGGGGTGAGTATTGTTGATAGAAAGTGTTTAATGGGTTATTGCATGTTTCTTGGTGATTCCTTAATATCTTGGAAAACAAAAAAAAAAAAAAAAAAAAAATACAATATCACCATCATCTGTTAAGGCTAAACACAAGAGTATTACATTTGCAACAAAGACATTATTATGGTTGTCTTATTTGTTGAAAGATTTTCGTGTGTAGGTTGATCTTCCGGTGGTCTTGCATACAGATAGCAAATCCACCAACAAATTGCAGAAAATCCTTGTTATCACACTTGAACAAATCACATATCAATTAATATTCACTTCACTAGAGATCGCATTAACAACAGATTCCTTTCTATTTCTCATGTTCCATCTAGATGCCAACTAGCTTACCTTATGACTAAAGCTCTTGAAGAGGCATAATTGACTTTTTTGCTTCCCAAGCTAGGCGTTGTTACATGTCCAACTTAGGATTGAGGTTAGTGTTGGCAGGATGGGTGGATTGGTGGTGGTATTGTTAAACATATACACTTGTATAATACTTAATTATTGAGAAAGAATTACACGTCTAGTTTTACACGTGTGAATAAAGCTTCTATATAAAAAGGCTATCAATAACTGTTGCAATTAACCGATCATATTCTGCATTATACTTTCTGCTGCTCTCCTCGTTCTTATCTTTCCCTGCAATATTTGTTCGCATCTATCTCTGCAATATCTGTTCAACAACTTGATCGAATTGAATCATTTTCTGGCTTCAAAAGCTTCAATATGGTTACTCTCAACTATTAACCTACTAGGTCCAATTCAAGATATAATTTTCATGAACAGATTATATTCTCAGCTTTTATATGTTAATTCATTTAGATCTTCCGGAAAATGTATTTCAACGTCAACCTTCGATCATGAATAATTAGAGGCTTATATTCTCATTAAGAAAAATCTTACAAAAGTATAATTTCTGTTATTTTCTAAACAGCAACTCGGTCTCCTCTCTAACGGGTATTGCAGTTAAGTCAAACATTTCACTTCAGGTAGAGTAGAATTAGCTTTACCCCGAGCATTGCTACAAGATGTAGTCAAAACTTTTCCTTGGACTGATGCTGTAATATTAACATTATTTACTGTAATGTCTGAGCAACCTGGTTGGCCACACTTCAATGTGATTGCTTCGTCTGTACTACACGTCCCGCTAAATTGACTATAAGTTACACCTTCGACTACCAAGTTTGAACTGCTCCCTACTTCCATTGCCTAATCAAAGTTTGCAATGAGTAGGTTTTAGCTGAAAGATTCATAAATGACTGAAAATCGGATGTAGTTGCTTATGTAAATATTGGTTAGTTTACCGATTCTCTCCACTCGAAAGTTACCACTGAGTCAGAGTCAGCTTCGTAATATTGGTCGATAATAATTGGATGTCCCGCATTGATTAATGTAATGTCCACGAAAACCACATTACTAACATTTCCAGAGCCACCCTGCATAAAAAAAAAAAAAAAAATTAAAAATTTAGGATAATTTTGAAATGCTTAATATAAATATCAGTGTTGTCGTATTCAGCTCAAATGATCAATTCAAACAGGTCAGGGGATCAAAAATTAAAAAAAAAAAAAAAATGAATTACGTTCAACTAGAGATTAAATGCAAATTAGATCAAATCGGTTTCATGACCACATAAGATCGAATCAGATTGAACATAACAATTAATCTGAGTTTGCAAAAACATATGCCATCATTTCATAAATGGTGAAGTTAAGAACAAAAATATTAAGACAAATTGAATGGATCATTCACTATGTAGTGAATTAGTTCTATGAAAAGGATCTTGTATTTTTTTATATGATAATAGATTTTAGCGTTTTAAGTTTAATATATCTTCATACCAATAGTATATTTTTAATAATTATAAAGTTTAAAGGAAAAAAAAAAAAAAAAAAAGAGAGAAGTATATCCCACACTAAATACATATTAGGTTTTCTTTTAAAAATAGTAATTATGTAATAGCTAAATTGAATTATGGAATCTCTCTCTATATATATATGTATGGAAATAATTTGAATATTAAATCTCTTTCAATAATTTACTCCTTTGCATTAACTCTTAACTTTGTTAATGGATACAAAATATATCTATTTCTTTTAAAATTATATAAGATTATATGTTCCAGTTATTTGAATTCAATACTATATATATGGTTGTGTTATCCATAATAAATTATAAATTTTTAAAAGAATAATTAAAAAAAAAAAGGGCAGAAGGTTAGTAGGCAAGTAAGTTTGCTTATTCATACCTGACATGTCTTGATCCTCGCACCAAACTCTGTCCCAGAAAATGAGCAATTTTGAACATGTACATTTTCAACGATGCTATATTCTCCGTCACATCCTAAGCTTCCGATACTGACCAAGAAGCATACGTATCAAGCAGAGGCAAAAAATAATTAATAATGAGATAGAATTATATATCATGTTATTATATATATAATGTATGTATATATACATAGATAGTGATTGGATTTGGATATGACAAGAGTGGAGTAAAGTATATAAAAAGGTAGGAAACCTTATGCCATGTCCCGGACCGCATGCAACTCCACTTATATTAACTTGAGTGGTATTATCATTTATTGCAATACAATCATCACCTGCACGTCACAATTTAACTTAAACTTAATTTATATACTCTGGTTATAATTATATAAAATTATAAGCTTATAAAATTATACAACTAAACTTAAAATTCAGTATGCACCTAAATAATTTTGCATGTATTTTTAATTAAAAAAAATTTATAAAATCACAAACTCATGAAAATCTATAATCGATTCACGATTTTAATAACTATACTGTACCGATTTATTATATGAAGATCTAGCAAAAGGGTAATAATATAATTTTATTATAATGAAAATCTAGAAGAAGATTTAGTGGAAAATTAAAAGGAAATATTAGCAGTTACTTGGGGCACTCATTAGCATGTTAAAGAATAGCTTTTCCATCTATATAGAAAAATGTAAAAAGATTTTTTCTTCTTTTGTTTCTAATAAGTATACCAAGAATATCTATTAAGGAGAGGGATAAACGTTACCTTATTAGAAAAGGGAACAAACTAACCTGTTTGGATGGAAGCGTTATAAATAGTGACATTGGTAGAGTAAATAATGTCAATTCCATCGGTGTTAGGGCTGTCTCCAGGAGCACCAATATGGAAATTAGAAATCATCTATGCTAATGTGGATGCTCGGCGAATTTACATGATTCAGCCCACCAAGAACAAGTCCATCACATTTGTGGATGAACAAAGCCTGCAATGTATGTTTTCTGTTTCTTTTTTATAGGTACATAAGTGAAAATAGATAGAAATAAAATATACGATACTTTTAAAATCAATGTTGTCAAATTTGGGTTTTCCACGGTTCAATCCAATTCAATCTTATATGATCATTAAGCCAATTCAATCTGATCCGATCCTCATTTAAGATCAACCACTTGAGTACAGTCTAATAATATTGTTCACTATAATCTTTCATGGATCAAAAGTTTCTCATATTATAAAAATGCTAATCAAGCAACTCAAGTTTTAGTGGGATTAAGTTTTTTTATTTCCAAATGGTGTTATTATTCGTGTTTGTTTTTCTTCTCATTTTATGAAAATATTTTATATTATTTATCCTATTTTATTCATATTATCTTGTATATAATCAATAAAAATTTTATCAGATTATAGACAATTTAGTATGTTTTTATAATAACGTTACGTTACCATCTGATTTTAGTAAATTATACCATAAACAATAAAATAAAAGTTAGCAATAATTTGGTTTTTACTGTTAATTGGCATGATTTATTGAAATCGAATAAAAATAAAACTATAAATAGCTTAAATTTTATTATTTATGATATAATTTATTGAAATTGGATATAATTTACTATGATGTTACGTTAACATAACGTTATTATAGAAAACCCTAAATATCCGGTCGCTGACTTTTGTTTGAAATAACTCGGTATTATTATATTTCCCGGAAAAAAAAAAAGAATTATTTGATTCACTAAGAAATAGTAAATTGCTAGTCCTAACTCCTAAGCATCTCACGGAGTTGCCCGCAAACTGTGGCATTAGATAATCATCATTATCGAAAGTAAATGAAAAGCATCTTACATCAGGTCGACCAGCGCAACTTTGATTTCGTCCCATCATCTGAAAAATAAATAAATGTAAAATCACTATCTAGTTTAACAAATAAGAAGAGAAGAAAATAAAATGTTACACAGTTAAGACAAATCGGGGCTACCATACGATGGTTAAAGTGAAAAAACACGCACATAAAAATGGTTTAGATCCTTTTTTTCGTAAATATTATGGAGTAAGTCACTAAGATATCCATTTTATGAATTCGATGAGAAGTATGAACTTTAAGAAAATGGGAGACTATATTTATAGTGGTTGTGATTGTCATTTTTAGATAAAAATTGTTTTATGATTCCAACAATTTCCAAAACCACACAAAATGCGTTTAAAAGGAAAACACGAAAGAAAACGAAATACTTTATTTTTGCCAAAAAAAAAAAATATACATTAATTAAAAGATAACTAAATTAGCATATTAAGTATAATCAGAATTCAGGGTATGCACGAAAGTCTTTTCGAAGAATGAGCCAAAAAGGACACTAAACAAACCCAATCCCTAATTAAACCGAAAATTAATCTTGTTTTTTCTCAAAGGTTTTAGTTCATGATTTGATTTCGATTTGTGTTTCCATTTTGTAATTTGATTTATCGCCTCAAAAGCTATAAATATGATCTAGCTCGGATTGGAAATTAAGGCATATTATATTATCAATCAAAATTGAATATAAAACCGAACCAAATTGAAGTCGTTCGTCAAAAGAGCTTTCTTACTTGGTGAGTTCTGTTCCACCAAGGTTGACCTTGGCCATCTATAGTTCCTGAGCCAGTAATTACGAGGTTGTTTACATTAAAGAAGTTAATCCATGAATTTACAGTGCAATCATCCCATCCGTCGTTGTCCCAATCCGGAGCAATCAGGGTCCCATTAACCTTTTGGTCCCAAAGCAAATAACGAGAAATTTAATCAAAATAGTTTGAGCTTTTGAGTCGTATATTATCTCATGAATCCTTTCTCCATTAATATCATCCTTGAAAAATGTACTAAATAATTACCTCAAAGCGGATGCTGTTGGACTTGCAAGGACCCGAGAAAGAAGTAGGTTTTAACGAAAAATTCTTGCCTCCTGGCACAAATACACTAGGAGTGCCCTTACTTCCATCGTCTTTACATGCAAGTTCCCATGCTTTATTAAAGGCCTGCATAATTTATAATTAATTAAAGGAAAATAAAGTTATCATCAATATTTTATCCAATTATATAACGAATAAAACAATCCATTCAGTGATATTCAAATCCAAATTAATTAGAAAGTATATATATGAACCGAATTTATAAGGATCTAATTATAAATGGTTTGACACAGGGATATAAAATTCAAACCTGCATCTAAATCTACGCTTTATAATTTTTATTTTTATTTTTTTTTAAGAAAAGAGAGTATATTATAATCATGTACTTGGGTATCATCATGTGATCCATCTCCAGTGGCACCATTGTCCATCACGTGGTATACAGCACCTTGAGCTAATACAGCAATAAAAAGGACAAGGCTCACAACAACTGAATTCTGCATTGGGAACAATAGCTTGTTAGTTGTTTGTTAGTGTATCAAATTGATTTTGTGTGTATAAATGAGTATGGTAAGAATAAAAATTTTTAATAAAAAGAAAAACATTAATGGGAGAAAGAATAGATTATTATAAGTAAAATGCAAGGAAAAAAACATAAATGAATAATCAAGCTCAACCGAATTTTGAAAATAAAATCGTGTTTCGATCCTTCGAATTTTTACCAGAATTCCAACGAACCAATAGCATGGTAATTGATCTCGTATTGAAATAAAACAAATTCGATTGTCCTCTCTGTAAACTTTACAGTATAATCGCATGAATATTCACAATTCCATCCAGAAAGCTGAATACTGCATAGGTACTAGAAAACTCACCATTTTGAATGAAAATTTGTAACAAGAAAGAAAAACAGCATGTACGTAACACACGTAGCGTGTAATTGCTAATGAATCTTCTTTTTCTTATTTATATGCATATTTCAGAAATCCATTCCCTTTTCTTTCTCTTTTAAAATTTATGTCATAGATCTAGATATATATCTATCAATTTAACTATAGTAATAAATCTCGAACCTGTAAACATAAAAGCTAAACATTTTACTTTATTAAACAACGGATCCATTAAAGCCAGATTATGCTCGGTAAATAAGCCATAAAGCTCTACTTTCTCGAACGATTTGAATAAGCAAGCCAGAATTTTCCTATTTAACCTTATTTATGTCCCTCCATACCTATTCATACATGTAGCATCTAATCTATAAATATGGTGGTGTTTCCATATTCATTCAATTGCAGATTTTCTCCAAAAACTTGTACCTTGTCAGGGCTTTCGTTCTTTCTACCTATATCCACATTTAATAATATATGGTACTAAATATGACTGAGAAGGTTAAATATCAAAGCTTACATAAAAGATTAATTCATCAAAATATCTGCTTTTAAGTAATATGAATAAATATTGCACTTCAAACAGTTCTCAACAAGAAGAATTTAATAAAAAGAGACACTATTTAAGAAAGTTTACCAACACACGTTTTTGAGGAGGCATGACGTGACTAGTTACTATTATCGAATTGCTTTGGCTATGGATATATAGATTAATTGGATATGATTTCATAACGAAAATCAACGTTAAAAGGGGTTTAATGAAGGTTGGATCTACAAGTAATTCAATGCCTTAGGAGGTGCACATTAATCATCATAATTACCGTAATAAAAATTGTATTTGACCAGTCTCAATTTAAATACTATTATCTTTTAACTGATAACTAATAAATAGAAATAGAGAACGAAGCAACTAGGAACATCGCCTAAAAAACAACCTGTGCTCCATCATCAGACTTACATGATTTCCCTCACGATCATCGCAGTATATATATATATATATATATAGATCGAGTTCGCGATTTGCTTCCGCAAATGTCAAGCTTAGGTTGGTAGCATCTCTGTTAAGCCGATCGAGCTGGTCCTCAAAGGATAGCTTAACTAGCTTTTGATGGCATAAAGAATCGTTCAGATGATTAGGCATCTAAAAGACTCAACTAAACTCTGCAATTTCATGGTTACTGAAAGTTCATTCAAAATTCTTAAATTATATCATGTAATCATATATTTAGTCACGTATATCATCAGTACAGTACACGAAATACAGCACTCTCTCATGACAAGTATAATCTTCGCTGTTTCATAGCAAGTATAACAAGTAGCGAATCATACAGTCTCACTCACTTAAGTGCCATTTTGATTAATTGTGGCAGTCCGAGGAAAGCTCACTTTTATCAGAATCACCTAAGTAACTAGTAGCAACACTCTAATCTCGATATTTGATCGATGTTCCACTCCAAAATCAACTAGGTAACTAGTAGCAGCAATTAGTTTCTCCAAAATGGCTAGTTGCAATGCTAAAGGCTATAGCTGCACCTCTATAAGATTTGGTGTTCCAGCTAGCCTTAGTTCTTTTCTACCTAACGAATGTCACCTAGCAGTGGCTCCCGCTAGCATCTACCAACTTGTTACTTTACGAGGGCTTCAATTTTTATACTATATGCCTTGCGATCTCATGCTAAACTTCATAAGTATTCACAAATTTGTTTGTCAATATTCTAGGATTAGAACATCAAGCAACACCTAAGCCTAATATGGAAAGCCTAACATAGAAATAAGGTTATTAAACTTACAAGTCTACCTGAAACTGCAAGCCTTTAGAATCAAAATATAGAATCGTTATATGAAAACATAAGCTTTTACAATCTGTAAATTACCTTTCAAGAGCCCTCATTAAAAAAATAAAAATATATATATATAATAAAAATAAAGGAATTTAGCATAAATTTTTATTATAATATAAATTGTAGTACAAATGAATATTCATAAATCGTTACACCCCAAAATGCACCTATCGAAGTGTAAAAACACAAGAAAAAATTATTTTTTCTTTTTCTTTTTTCAATTCTAACCACTTTTAAAAGCACCCCTAACAGTTATCAAAGTTCCCAACCAAATATTAATCTATAAATTGAAGAATATCATGGAAGAAACAAAACCACATAATATTGTATATGATATTGAGGAACAAAAACAAAAAGGCAGCAGCAGCAGGAGGAGGAGGAGGAGGAGGAGGAGGAGGAGGTAAATAAGATTATCTTCAAATGTCGATAGTGCTTAAAACTATAAAATATATCGCTTGTTTTTCATTCTTTAACAAGAAGCTCTTCAATTTGAGTTCCAAGTGATTCATACAGAGACATGCACATCTCTCCTAATCCACAATATCCCATAAAAACATTCTCCATGACTCCATCTAGCCAAAAAAATAAAACGAATTAGATAACAAAGTTCATAATCCATGTATTAGGGAATTCATGGTACTCTTCTCACCTCATACCTACATTTACATTTCACAATCCATTCCAGATACACATTTTAGTACATCCTTGATCAGAATCAGAAATAAACCCGAAAAGGATTCCTCTAGAAAACAAGAAGGTATCCACCATCATGACGATAAAAGAAATATATGGAGAAGATCATCCTGATCAGTTATCACAGCATAGCATTTAATCCCAATCCGAGTAACAACATTACCCTACTGTCTAACAATTGAAGCCATCGGCAGAATGTTCGGTAGGTAACTGCAAAAAGCACGGCCACATAATTATAGCAACTCAATGCTTAAGCAACATGTTAGTTCTTTGAGTAGGCAATCATACAGCAAAGAGGCAGACGTAGCTCATCTTCTAAGACGGCACTGCACAACCAAAAGAGCAACATAAGTGACTTCCATGGCTGACAAACTTCCTTGCAAGAACACATAACAGTTTCACTTTCACACAGCATAGGTTCCTCATGACGCTAAGCATAATTACTCACTCCATAAAATCCCCATAATCAGATAGATGAACCAGATTCAAGTATAGCTTAAAACTCAGGAATGAGAAACTAAAGAACAATTCTTTTGTTTGAATTATAAATTGGCGAGAACACATCAAACTTCGAACAAAAACAAATTTCTGTGAGACCGAAAGTATGCCAGGTACTCACTGTATGTAGAAGTATCAATTTGCTCAGGAAGCTCCTTGATGTCCACCTCAAACCTAGCTTGAACCTGAATTAACCAATCAAAAGGTAAAAGCCCTGAACAACGACAGTAAGTGCAGCAAGGATAGATTGACAGTCATGATTCTCGACCTGATTGAGAATCTCAGAGTCAGATGCAGAAGAAACAAATGTGATGGCAAGTCCTTTAGTGCCAAACCTCCCAGCTCTACCAACCTGTGAAGAACAAGACAAAATTAAGCCTTCAAGACCACACATATTGAAGTATGACTTGTAACAAGTTGAGAGCATGAAGTTGAGAGCGTGATGGATCCCAGCATACCCTGTGAAGATAAGTATCAGCAGAATCTGGCATGTCATAGTTGATTACAATATTAACCCGCTCAATGTCAATTCCTCGACCAACCAAATCTGTGGCGACAAGAATCCTTTTATGCCCCTCCTTGAACCCCTTGTAGCGTGTCAGCCTGCAATAGACATAGAACCCATTTGACAAATCAGATCTAATGAGGTAATCTCAACCCCTTGTCAGCTAACAGCTTATCACAAATAAAAAAAAGCTCAACAATAATACTCATGCCACAATCCCATCAGATGGGGATTGGCTGATGTGCAGTGAAGCAATGATGTGCAGAGAACTACAACAAGAAAACATGGCATTGAAGCAGATATTTGCAGACATCCAGTACAGTTGTAAACGTGGTATAGTAAGAAGTAAAGGTTCATTTACATAGCTATGACACAGGATAGAAAATGGAGGAAAAGAACGTGAAAAAAAAAAAATTATCAAGGAAGTAACACATCACACTTCATGTTTGGAAAGGAAACCTAGAAGAAGGTGGTAGTTTTGGTAGTAATAAAAAATTAAAAGTTCAATAAAATTCCTATCTCATTGAGAATAAATTTTTTGTCCATGAAAAATAAAAATTTACATGACTGCAATCAAAGTCAAATGTCGGCTGAGCAAGACAACCTTCCACTTCCATTGAGAATACCTCCAATTTGGATGGACATACTCAACATTTTCCACCGTAAAAGGTAATCAAACAGTGTTATCTACTAAGATTTATAAATTATATAATTAAAAAAAAATAGTCTACCTAGGATTTCGAAATTTAATTCCTATGAATTTCAATCCTCCAAAACAGTCCAAAACCCAACAGAGTAAGTGACAACCAACTTGACATATTGTGCCTTGCTCAAGTAGTTAAATTTGTTACCACAAGATAGGTGTGGAAAATTGATTTCCAATTGCTCCCTCCCAGCCAATATCAATAACCTTCTCAGATAGAAGAATCCCATCTTCGGCTCAAATGGCATCAAAGAGAAAATGCCACTTTCTCCATCTTCTGTGCCATTTTCATTTGTATAAAACTGTACATTTTTGGGGTGACTCATAAATTATACACTTGGCACTTCTGACCAAACAAAGGTCTCCTCCCTTGCTTTTCTTCATTATTTGGTATAATTTTTTCAAATTTGAAAAGGAAACTGCTATATTAATTAAATAGAGTAAACTGCATCATAAATACACTATAGACAGAATGAGTACACGAGCAAACAGAAATAAGAAAACAATAAGTCTGAGACTAAAAGCCAAAGAAAAATCACAAACCTTTCTTCCTGTGACATGCCAGAATGTATGCATATAGACGGGAAGTTGCAGTCCACAAGTAACTTATTAAGCTCAGCAGCTCTGTTCACACTTTTGACAAAGATAACCACTTGATTGAAGTCCAATGCATCAAGAAGGTCATTTAGCTTGCGATTCTTTTCTGCATCACTCAATTTGATGTAGTGCTGCCAACATTACTTTGTTACTATACACATCTAGAAGTGAGTTTTATCCTTTAATAATAATTTCCATTTAGTTTCAAAAGTTAAATGCAAACATGACTAAATCCCAAGAATCTTATGATAATCACTAGCTTCATGTAGATTCAGAAATGTCAATCACAACAGCTTAACAACTACATCCCAGTTAATGAATAGAGCACGCAAGTATTTTTGTACTTGAACATAACATTGTTGATTTTCTAAACTTTTTAACACTCTTAGATGTAAATTCAAGTCATAACATCATCAAAGATATTCATTCATCACAAAATTTCCAATAGATTGCTTTATTAGGAAAAACAGTAAACAAACTTGAACCAGCAATATACCTGTACCAGGCCATGGAGTGTCAACTTGGCCTCAACAACATATATTTCCATTGGCTGAAAGGACAAACGTCACAGAAAACCATGTTAGGTACCTTCCTCAAGCAAACAGAATCCAGTAAGTGATGCACCCAGCACGTCCTAGATTCTGGTTCATGACACATCTCCAGCTGAACTGCCTAGTGTGGAGTTGCAACAAGCATGTACACCTCTCAAGACATCACATATCTACCAACATCTTACAAACAGCTTACACCAACTGATGAAACCCCACATCTCCCCAGAAACTTTAACAGAAAACTTGGGAGGGGGGGGAAAGACTTAACACCAGCGAAGACAAATACTAGGCACTGACTATAAAATGATGAGCCACCACTTGTCTAACACCAATCCCCTGAGATATGGAGGAGCAGTGCACCACTATAGGCATTTGAGATTATTTACCCGTCATCAGTTATTGACTACCGTATGGCATTTGCCAAACAGAGCCAAAGCCACCACAGAGGCTTGAACCATGGCAAGGATATTTTTTAACGGACACACCAAACTCTAAACCCTAATCTAGATCTAGGAGAAAACAGGGGATCGAAATGATATTGCAAAGTCAAGTAGTACTGGCAATGAGACATTACATCTTGCATAAATTTTTTGCAAACTGGACGGATCTCTTTGCTGAGTGTTGCAGAAAACATCATAACTTGCTTATCGTGAGGAGTCATTTTGAATATCTCCTGCACATCTCTCCTCATATCTGCATAGTGTGCACAAGAAAATAAGTTAGCAAGTTAGGAACTGATCATCATGTTAGTCCTACTCAGCTGCACATGTTCTTTCAGTAAATTCTTACCAAGTGATTCAAGCATCTTGTCACACTCATCAAGGATGAAGTGTCTCACATTCTTCAAAGATAGATTTTTGTCTTTCAACAGTGCTAGGATTCTCCCAGGCGTTCCAACAGCAATATGAGGACATTCATTTTTCAGCAGATCCTTGTGGACTTTGATATTCACGCCGCCATAGAAGACAGCAACTTTGATATCCAGCAAGTATGTGCTGAACCTCTCAAACTCATGGCAGATCTACAGAAATATGATATAGAGGACAATCGGCAAAGAATTATTAAAAAGTAACTTGAAAATACAATGGACTGCTCAAAGGGAAAAAAAAAATTAAGTACCTGATAGGCTAATTCTCTTGTATGGCAGAGTACAATTGCAGCAACTTGACCAGCAACAGGCTCTATCTGCTGCAAAGTCGACAGGACAAAAACAGCAGTCTTCCCCATTCCAGATTTAGCTTGGCAAATGACATCCATACCCAGTATAGCTTGCGGTATACATTCATGTTGTACTGATGAATAAAAAAAAATTGTATTCAAGGAATCCTTGGTAAGTAAATTATTTGTCCAGATCCTTTCGACAGAAAGTTTCCAAACTTTATTTTCAATGTTTTAGTATATTACCTGCAAAATGTAATAAGAGTAAAATAAAGATGCTGCACTCGCATAAATCAAGGCACATGTAAGAACTATGAAACTGACAGTAAGAAGACAAGATAGTCAAAGTAATAGCACTTTAATATTTTTATACAATTAATTGCACTTTAATTTTTAACCAGCAATTCTAATTAATTAAACATATAAGATATCTGCACCCTGCAGCATTTCCTTCAGACAGGCTCATCACAGGCTTTGGACAGGCCACCATCTACCACATATAGCCAGTCTGTATTATTTTTTGCCCCCAACTCTCATCCTTCCCCCCTTGAAGGTGTAATCTTGTAAGGAAGCCCACAAATCCCATACTGCATTTAAAGGACAGTGGGAGGAGCATAAAATTCAAGAATTTGTGTAATCTGTCCCCCAGTTCAGTCAGTCATACTGCAAATCCAAGAATCTGCCTTTTTGCAGCCAATTAGCCCATTTTTCCCCAAGCAACCAACAAGCATAATGCCTTCAGAAGTTCTATAAAATCAGAGAGTAAGAGAGCAAAATGATAAGTTAAAACTTTGCCTTCGGAAGGGTGCTCAAATCCCGAGTCAACAATAGCCCGTAGCAGTTCTGGCTTCAAAAGGAAGTCTCTAAATCCTGAACTGTGAATACCAATGTAGCCCCTAAAAAAGAATTGAAGTTAATTAGTAGGCATATCTTAAGAGATGTAAATAAGAGATCCAACATAAGGAAATGAAAAAAGAGACCCTAATGTGATTCCTTTGTTTGGACTTGCAAAAATAGAAATGACATCCAAATCTTTCTATAAAAACATTGTGTTTAAGATCGAAATTTAAGTTAATATGTTCCTATTTTTCCAACAATATCACTCACAAACAAACAAAAACATATATCAAATTTAAGTTAATATGTTTCTATTCTTAGAGTCGTAATCAGCTCCATGTTCAGTACGGGTTTTATGTTGGTTTTCAATCTTGCTAGTATCTTAGTTAGTGCTCAGTACTTGGGTTCTACACTTCTTTTCTTTAGTGCAACTACCGACACTTAAGTTTCATTAGTCCTATAGTTTACTCGTTGTTTTGCATGGTGGAAAATACATTGTAAATTTAATGAATACTTCTGAACTCATTCAAAAAATAAATAAACATCAATATCCCATACATAAACAATTGAAAATCAATCTTGATATGTACCATTTCAATTCATACAAGCAAAGCATGTACATCATGGAGATAACTTACAAACTCTCCCACCAAGTACCAATTACCAAACCAAGATTAACGAACTCATGATTGGGAATTCGATACCATATGAAACTATATATGCCCATTTTCCACTCTTAATCCAACATCGAGATGAGAATCAACTACAGACACCGGCAATTTGGTCATAAAATAAGCAATTTCCATCAAGCTATAGACTTCTACAACAAAGACCAAATAAACACAAAGCACTAGCGCATTTAACTCTAAATGAAAGCAAATAGTAGTGACACAAGCACATATTCAAAAATCAATATAAAAATTATGAAAATATTTCTTCGTTAGAAATCAATCCCAAATGGTGTTCCCAAATTGAAGTGGTGTTCCCAAATTGATGTGCCTTATGACCATGATTTCCATGTTCGTGTAATTACTAATTCAATTGGAACAAATAAGAAGCCATATCATTTTTTTTTTCCTTTTGGGGTAAATCAATAATTTTATTAATGGAAAGTAGTTACAGCCATATAGTAAACGGAGCAGGGAAACCCGAAAGGACAATACAAAAAGGAGAGACTAGATAGAACCACTCAAAATTACAAAAGCCTTAGAGGACAAGGATAGAACCACTCAAAATGGAAGCCATCTCATTTTGGATGCTTCCATTCCAAAAATATTTTTAGAGGTACCAACAATGTTCTAAAAATTAGTTCATAGCCCATACAAACTCATAAATGAAACGAATTCCATATCAAGTTACACACTTTCCCTTAAAAGACCAATTACATACCAACAATTAACACTTTCAACTCTCGATCAAAGCTAATATCAGACATGCATACACATATCTCCAAAATCAATTTGAAAATATTCTTCAAACTCGAATATGAAAGCATAATTGAATCGAATTTGATATCAAATTGCACACATCAAAAACCAACTATACATCAACCACATTATACTCTAGAACCAAGAAAATACAATCACACAAGTGCATCATTACAAAATCATACCCCAAGATATGCACATAAATGATTTGAATTTCATATAACCTTACACGCTATCACAAATCAAACATGTGTCAATAACTAGCACTTCTAACTCCAAAATTAAAGCAAATACCAATCACACAAATATTTATTTCCTTAATCAATTTAAAAGACCCATTGCACACCAACTATTAGCACTTTCAACTAATAATTAAAGCTAATATTAGACATGCATGCACAAATCTCCAAAATCGATTTAAAAGATACTTCAAACCCAAATATGAGCACAATAGTGAATCTAATTTCACATCAACTTGCATCATTTCACATCAAAAACCAACTATACATCAAACACATTATACTCCATAACTGAGCAAATACAATCACACAAGTGCATTTTTCCCAAATAACAACACCAAGATACACTCATAAATGATTTGACATGCTATTAAAACTTTTAATACTTAATCAAAGCAAATACCAATCATACAAACATTTATCTCCAAAATCAATTCAAAGTTACTCCAAACATCAACTAGAACTCATAGATAATTCAAATTTCACATCTAATTTCACAAATTTCGAATTGAAAACCATCTTAACTTCAATTACTGGCTTAACACTAAATCAAAGAGCTACTTATCACAAGTTGCATATCTTTCAGAATCAATAAAAAGTCAGTCATAAGTGAATTAATTTTTATATCGAGTTGCCTACTTTCACATCTAATTCAACTACACATCAACTACTAACACTTTCATGATACATGAAAGCAAATGCTGATCACAAAACTGCATATCTACAAGATCAAAACAAAAGTTACTTCAAACAAGAATTTTCAACTCACAAATGAATCAAAGTTCACATCTACATTACTCCATAGAGTGCTTCTCATTCCTGGGCAAGTGCACTAGCTGATACTATTTATTGCATTTAGAGAGTGCAACATGGTGTCCACTTAAGCAAGAATATTACAACACTTACAGTTGTAATCAGGCAAATTCTTTGAATTATACCAATATCTCCTCTTAGGTTGTCCGTTATAGTCTCTTTTGTATTGCCCTTGATAAGGGTTTTTTTTCCGCTGTATGCGGCTGTAATTATTCTCTTTTTATCAATAAAATTATTTACTTACCCCAAAAAGGGAAGGGAACAAAAAAAAAAAAAAAGTTACACATCAACATCAAAGAACAATTACACTGTTAGCACTCTCAACTTTAAATGAAAACAACACCGATAAGAGATGCCATATCTCTAAAATGAATATAAAGTCACTTCAAACCCTAGTTTGACCGCATAAGTGAATCGAATTTCACATAAAGCTGCACCCTTTGGCGTCAAAAGTTATGTATACTTCAACTATTAGCACTTTTAACTCAAACAGAAAGCAAATAACAATCGTGCAATCTCAGATCTTGGAAAATAACACAAAAATCACTTTAAAAAATAATTAAAACTCAAAAAATAATCTACTTTTACAATGAACAACAGAGTATAGATTAAATGAACCGATATGACTATGTGGAGCTCATTTCTAACACTTACTTCTTCGCGGATTCGCCATTAAGCTTAGTACCAACTGAATCCGGAGCTTTGTCTTCTTCTTCTTCATAGTCCAGAAGATCTTCCTCGTAAGCATCGTTGTCCTTTGGTTCTCCCATTCTTTTCTCTATCTATAGCATTCAAATGGGCTAGGATTAGGTTTTCGCAAGAGCAAGACCACGGGAAGAGAGAGACAGTGAAAGAGAAATACTAAGCAGGGAGCAGTAATTACACCGACTTAGGGTTTTCTCGTTCAAAAATTGCAACGAATATTCAATTTGACTGTATGACTAGGTTTTACTCATAAAGAGTCGAGAAAAGAACGGTAGAATATAATAATAAATTATCTTTTGGACTTGTCTCTCGGTTTTTTTTTTTTTTTTTTTAAGTTTATAGCGACAGTTTTGTCGAAATCATTATATTTTTTTTACATTTTCTCCTTATATTTTTTTTTAAAAGAATTGATTTAGACTCTTTTAAATTTAAATTATTAAATAAATTTTAAATTTAATAATTTAAATTTTAAAATATTTAATTAAATAATGAAATTAAGAATGGAATCTACAGTACCTAATCTTAAAATATTTTTGTTACTTTATATACTTAAAAATTGATTTGATAATTTTTATTTTCAATACTTTATTTTTCTACTCTCTAAAGGGAATAGTTATTACTTTCTACAAAATAAAATGAAAAATTTTTATCCTCTTTTCATGGGAGAATTAAAAGTTCTAACAATTGAATAATCATAACCTTAATAAATAAGTAAAGTGATTTAACTTTTAGCTATTTTTCAACAAGATACTGTAAGTCCCAAATTAATGTGGCTTGTGAAAATATGAAAATAAAATTATTCTACTCTCTTTGTAATCTATGTTTCACGTGGCTTATGGATATTGGTCATTCTTGTATAAAGTTTTGATTGGCTCTAAAATCTCAAGTGTTATAAGAGTAAGTGTGAATCCATCCTTTATAACTATTATTACAGTAATATATCATTTTTGTAGATTTACTCTACTTATTAAGTTGATATGTTTTTCATCTTGTTCATCCTTATCAAAGGATACAATTTTCTTTCCCCTTTTCTAGCTTAGTTTTTAACATTAACATGTTGTACTTTTGTTTTAGTTCTTTAATTTATTTTCTAATGTTATTAATAATGAAATGGGTTCTTCTTTCTTAGAGAATTTTTCAAAAAAATTTTGCAAAGAGTATGCCTCTTCATCATTAGAACTAGCTTCTCTTTTTGAGATAATTTTATCTTTTAATTTTAATAAATATTTTGTTTATTTATCACGATTTGGTATATCTATTATATCTAGTATAAATTTATTTTCATTAGTTATAACATTAATTTGTTTACATTGGCAAAAGTGTTAATAACAACACATAGCGTTCTAAAAGTAATCTAAAAAAATGGTCTCAGCAGTAAGCCTATTCTTTTTTCTTTCTATTGAAACCAAATAGGACTTATATTAGATTTTAGCAACAGCATGGGAAGAGAGAGATATTAAGCGAATAGATGTAATTCATTACTTTTGATTGTTTTCTTATTATTTATTTACTTAAAGGTATTAGAGAAAGAATAATAATCTCAAAAATACTCTTGTTACTTTATGTACTGTATGAGAATATTTATTTTCAATAGCTTATTTATTAATTCTCTAGAGGCAATAGTTATTGCCTTCCATAGAATGAAATTTTTATTCTCTTTTAGTTAGAGAATTAAAAGTTCAAGTAATTGGATAATTGTATACCTAATAAATAAGGAAGTTATTTTAGTTATTTTCCAGGAAAATCGCATATTTCCAAATTGATGTAGCTTATAAAAATTTTAAAATATAATTGTTCTAATCTATGTAATCTATGTTTCAATGAAATAGCCTAGATTTTTTTCAAAGTATCTTATGGGTATTAGTCTTTCTTGTATACAGCTTTGATCGGCTATAAAATCTAAAAGTGATATACCAATAATTGTGAATTCATCATTTATGATTGTTGCTACATTAATATGCCATTTTTTGTATGTTTACCATACTTATGAAGTTGATATATCTTCTCCTTCTTCCTTATTAGAAAGTATGAGTTCTTTTCCCTCTTCTAATTTAGCTTTTATCATTATATTTTCTCCTTTTAGCATGTCATATTTTTGTTTTGGTTATTTAATTTCTTTTTTTAACGTTATTAATTTCAATTTATAGTATTTGTAATACAAGTTCTTCTTTCTTAAAGAATATTTCAAAAAAATTTTGCTAATGGTATACCTCTTCATAATTAGAACTTGCCTAATCTTTCGAGATAAACTTCTCTTTTAATTTTAATAAATATTTTTGTTTGCTTATCATGATCCAGTATACCTTTTATCATATCTAATATAAATTTTTCTTCATTAGTTATAGCTTTAATTGTCTAAATGGGTAAATGTCTTTCAAACAACATTCAAAATTTTAAAGATAACCTAAAAGAATGGTCCCAATTGTAGGCTCTCGTTCTTTTCTCTTTTTATTTCACCTAAATAAGGCTTAGATTAAGTTTTAGTAATAGTACGAGAAGAGAAAAAGATAATGAAAGAATGATAACTATTAGAAAGAAGTAAATACACCAGAGACAAGGGTTTTCTCGATTCAAAAATTGTGATTGATTATGAGACTATCAAATTAATTATGTGACCCAGTTATATTTGTAGGTCAAAATAGATCATAGGCAAAGATCATGGGTATAATCATACTTACGAACCTCACGAAAAGTTTGAATTAAAGAATTAGCGACTGAAAGGATTACAGTTGTAGTTCAGGGTGTAATCTTGCTATTTTATCAAAAGAAGAAACATCGTCCATAGTCGTGTTTCTTGGCATAAATTTGTATCATTCATTTTTCTTTCCTGTTTCTCGTTTCTTATCTTCTTAAAGCATAATCTAATTGATTATAAAATAGTTTAGTAGTCTAAATTGGTTCTAAAACCTTAAAAAAATCTTAAATTTGGATTCAAGAATCTAGTAGGTTAAATAATAGAATCTAACTATGATAAGAAAACTTGAAAATAAATTTTAAAAATTGTTACCTTTATGTTGTACCTCGATTATTGATCTTAATAAAGGCTTTTGACATAAATACTATTAGTTGTTCATAAGACACAAGACACCAATATGATTATTGTGCTTACTTAGAATAGTTGTTTAAACAGAATTAACTTAAACTCATACTTATTAATTATGTGTTGTTTATACTTGTTTCACTTCAACCTCCCTTTGGTAGAGTCCAAGAGGGTTGATGAGGCACCTGAAGATTGTATGTGACTCGTTTAATGGGTGATCCATACTAAGATGACTCAGTTAGCTTCTACAAAGGGTTACTAGAGTGATAAGTAGAACCTACACAAATACTTGTATATATGTTTATATTTCTTTTATTATGAGTTATGAGTTACCTCAAGTCTTACGATGTTGAAACTATTTAGGTTATTGATTAATGATCAAATATAATAATTTGTTAGCATTTATATCATGCACATGTGATTTCTGCGTTTTTGTATTGAGTTTCGACTTACCTCGTATTTATTTTTTAAGTCTAGGCACTAAAGAAAGAATTATTGAATTCGTTCATTTAGAAGACATTCACTATATTACAAGGGTAGAGAGAAACAGTTACATTTAAATTATAAGGAAGCCTTAGAAATCAACGATTAAAATTTCATATCACTCTATATAAATTCTGGTTTAACATGCTGTGAAATTTACTTAGATAGTAGTCATTCTAATTTTATATAGAGATTATATTTGAAACTATTTGGAGATTATAACATATATTTTAAAGATATTAGTATTCGTCTACCCTAACATGTTAGTATATGATTGTAAGACCTGCACTTGTACGACTAATTCGATAATCAATTTAGGGCAATAGGGAAAATAATCTAAATAGGCTAGAAACATACTAGGGGCTTCATGATATTAGTTGAATAGTTTTCATAGACTCAAAATTTGAGAATATAATAAAATATTAAAAATATAGCTAAAATAGTAAAATTTTACTTTATTATTATATAATTAACGATAACAAGTGATGTGGGTTTCAAAAGTTAATGAACACTTAGAGATGAATTATATAAGCAATATAATTAATATCATATATAAAATAATATATAAAAGGCATGTATACACATCGAGTAATATTAATATATAAGTATATGTATCTATAATTATCAGAAATACCTGAAATGGGGTAAAATTCATTAAATAAGGAAAAAATTTAAAAAAATATATGTTAAGACAATGAGGGAAACATGTCTTGTGGCACGGAAAGTACAAGAGTGTAATTTGGATAAGCCAGGCTAAGTGAAAACCACCAAATGACACCTCATTATGCAAAACTCCAGGTGTTAGCTAGGAAAGAAAATCAAAATGAACCCTATCCTGTTCATAAAAATCATTAACTAATCACCATTGCAAAATTTAACTCATTGAAGTTTTGGGAAAATTCATGAGTAGGAAATTGAAGGAGAAATGAGAAAAGGGAAATTTTTTTAAAAATAGGTATGAAATTAGGGTTAGAAGAGTTCCCGAAGGAAATCACCAACTAGAAAGAAAACTAGAACACCGTCTAAAGGAGTGGTTGGTGCCTAACTTAGCCAATAAGCCTTACCCTCCCATGGTGGCCGGAGTTTCAAGTTTTGGTAAGTTGCTATTTAACCTCGTTTTTAATTAAATTAAAAAAAAACAAACGACTCTTAAAAATTTTAAAACTTGGTTTCCCTAAGTATTTTTGTATGAAGAATTCAAATCTTTAACCAAATTTTTAAAGTTTTAAGTGTAAATATGAGGTCCTTAAGAAAAATGTTCCATGCATCAATTTTTTATTAGATTTTTAAAAAACTATTTAGTATAATCTCAACTTGAATTTTTATGGTTACACTACTAAGAGATTGAATTTTGATGTTATCTGGTTAAATTGGAAAAATTAGGTCATCAGATTTTAGGGAAAATTACAATTTTCCAAAAATAACGAGCTAGACAAATTGTTTTACAAAGGACCTTAATCAATTATTTATAAAACTATAGAATAACCCAAAATTACTTAGATGCAGTAACTAAAAATAGTTTATCTTGAATTTAGGAATGAGGGTCTTAAGTAAAAATTGGGCATTTGGTAGTGAAAGATCAAATTTCTAAGTACCGTGTAAATATAAATGTGCAGTTAGTATAATGGGAAATAGTGTAAATAATTGAGGATTCTTAGTTGGTACTTCTTATTTATATAGGTTGAGACTCAGGGTAAGTGGAGTATATGTAATGTAATTAGTTATATTAGTTGTAATAGAGTTAGAAACTATGTCAAAAAGTAAGTCAGAATATAACCCGGTATGAATATGTTAAATACACTAAGAAAATCAAATCCGGACCAAAAGTGGCTTATATTTAGACTCTACCTTATTTGTAAAGACAAATTGTAATTTAGGAATGTTTTAAATAAGAATTTAATTTTAAACTAACAATTAAAAACTCCATCAAAAACTAGGTCAGAATGTAGTTTAGAATTTAATATCCTTACTTACACCAGGAGTCTGATAGTACGTTAATAGGTGATTAGTATATGAGTGTTATACCTTTATTAAAGCTAGAACGTAACCCAAAAACCACTCGGATAATAGCCCATACCATAAGGCTGAGTCAAAACCTAAGTCAGAAACTCAATTAGAAAGTAGTTCGATAGAAGATGCAAAAAGTAGGAGCAACTAGAAGTTTAAAGATAGATAATGCCGAATATTGGATTGATAGGAGTCAGATAATAGATTAGAAAGTCGACTGATCGTGCCTTTTAAGAATTTACTAAAATCAGAACTTGAGTCAAAAACTACCGGACAATAACCCATGTTAAGTTAGAATCTTAGTCAGAATGTACCCCATTTAGCTAATACTAAATTAACACCTTAGGAAACTTACCTAACATAATTGAAAACATACTTAAACGTTTGTAATGAACACATATGTTATATATTGGTTAGAAACTAAAGATGTCACGTTAAATTTTAAGGATAATAAAGGATGACAAGAACGATACACGAGGAGAACGGGCACTAGTATTCAAGTAAATGGGATCAATGTTTCACTGTATTTTGAAGTAAAAGATTAACGTAATAAACAATCTTAAATACATATTAAATCTAGTTGTCTAATAACAATGAACATGTATAAAACAAAATGAAGGCTATCAATGAAAGGTAATAATGATAATAATAAAAAGAATTGTCCTTACTAATGACACTAATTAAGGACCATGCTATAAATACAACGTAACAAATAATCATCCATAATTCTCATAAGAGCATTATTCGTTATAAAGTAATAAAACTTAAAATCAATAAATGACAATAATACCCATATGTTAATCATAGCATGAAACATATTCGCTAATCTATCAAAATCATTAAAACAAATGGTTACCAAATAACAAAATATTTTTCAAATTTTAATGCATTCATTAAAGTCCATCTAGAATATCTCCACTACGATGGCAAGGCTACCACATAAAAATAATAACCATAAATGATCATTACAATACTCATAGCTCTATTAATAATTATGATTGTTGAATATCTCCAAAAGTAAAATAGCTTATTAAGTACACCTTCATAGAAAGAAGAATCGCAAGAACAAACTAATTAGTGCATAATGATGATAATAATCGCAATAGTAACATAATGACAACCACTAAGACAATATCTATGATAATAAAAGGCTATATATGAAACTGTGTCATAAAATTTTTCCATAGTGAATAATAACATAATAATAAAAAGACATTAATAATTATTATAATTATATAGCCGTGATTAAAAATTCAATTTTTACAAAATGCCCCAATAAATGTGGGGTGGGAAAGAGAAAATATACAATGAATTAAATTACATAATAAAAGAGAAATAAGAGAACTGAATATTTATATACAACTTAGCAAAATATATGTATAAGATAGGAATGGTGAGTCCACATTTCCTTGTTATTCTAGTCTATATCATATACAACCTTTTCACTTCACTGAATGGAATGAAGAAGGAATGTAATTGGAATTAAGGAATGTATACTTTGTTTAGTTGGATTAATAAACAACTTAAGAATAGATATGTAATAAAACTTTAATGACTAAATTATCCTTAATCCATTTTCTTTCTCAAGTAATTATAAAGTAATAAGTGGTGGTAGTGGAAATCAACAATGAGGGTAAAGGCGGTAATAATGGTCGATGGCAGTTGCGAACAATGGTGATGATGGTAGTTGATGGTCGGTAGTAGTAGTGTTAGCGGTGGTTTATGGAAGTGGCAATGGCTAGGGTAGCGGCTTGGAGGGGAGGTGGGAGTAGTTGCAATAGTGGTGATGATAACAGTGGTCAAAGGTGGTGGCGGCAACGGTAGTGGTGATTAGTGATGATGGTGGCAGTAAGGTAATGGAAATGGTATTAGTAGGGATAATAGTAACGGTAGTAGTTAGTGGTGGTAAGTGATGATGGTCAATGGTTAGTAATAGTAACGACGGTAGTAGAGGCGGTTAGTGGTTATCGTAATAATAGATATGAGATTATTTTGATGGTGGTTGGTGGTTGTGGCGACAGTGGCGACGGCGGTAGCAGCGATAGTGATAATAGTAGTGGTTGGTAATCGCGATGGCAATGGTGATGGTAATGATGGTTATCGTTAAATTGATATGAGATTATTTATGAAAAAAAAATGTGAATTTTTGTAAGGAATCGTGATTCTTTAGTTGAATTAAAGAATCCCTATTGCTTTATTTCACGTAATAGAGATTCTTAAGGAATTATGATTTGGAGATAAAAAAACCAAGTGAACGATATATTAAGGAATAAGGGGAGAATTAAATTTCAATTCTCCTTAAGTGAATGAGACAATAATGTTCATTAAGTCATTCTATCTTCTCTTATCATATCACCTCGAGTTTAATCGAGTCGTCCATCATGTCTAGTCCAGTAAAACGTCAGGATTCACCAACCCTACATGTACAAATAACTATACTAGGTGGCATGATATATTAGTTCCATAATATTGAAACAATAAACAATAAAATCATTAGGAAAATAATAACGGAAGAAAATACAATAAAGAACAATTGAGTCAATGAACATGTTAAAATACAAATAAGTAAAAGATAACCGACTACATAAAATTAAGCAATTGACATAATCAAGGATATATTTGTAATACTTGCTACGAAAGCCATAACAAAGAAAAGTAATATTCATAATGACCATAAAAATAAAAATGATAAGTAAAAATAATGATTAAGCTCTAAAGAATTAACAAAAATTAAATAGATAAAATAATGTATTAAGTTTTGAAATAATAAAAGTAACTATAATAACTTGTAATGTCAAGTAAACTAAGTTGTATTAATATAGTGCATATAATTATAATAATAAAATAATGACAACTATAATAACCCTTTCTTTTGGTAAAAAAATATGAAAAAGGGAGTTACGCAATGGGAAGTGTTAAGGTATCTCCAAAGTTACATCAAATAGAATATGTTAGTACATTGAAAGTAGGAATTAAAGATATTAAGATTTTGAAAAGTAACATAATAAGCTTATGAAGCAAACAAGAGGAGTTAGTCCTTAAGTGTTTGATGTGGAGAAAAATTAAGGCATAACCTTAGGAAACCTAGGATTCATTAAGTAGAGAAGTAACGTCGAACTAAGGGAAAATTTTTGAAGACTCAATTTTCAAATATGAGACTTATGGAATAAAGGGAATGAAGGAAAACTTTGCAAATAAAGATTGCACAAACATAAATCAATAAATGTTACCTTAAGAGATACTAGTTATGATTTGGAAGTATCGAGAAAGTAACCCAAGCTTAAGTTTTTCAAATCAAATTAGACTAAGGGATAATAGTGACAAAATTATTACTATTGGAAACTAATAGAGTTTTGTGATTAAGTGAGAACCTCCGAGGATAACCTTAAAACTATTTAATTTAAGGGACCAATAGTAAACCTAGGAATTTAATCCCATAACAAGACGAATACATAAATACGAAAAGATGGACTTCAAAGAGCAAAGGTGATCGGGTATGTTAAGGTAGGAGTAACATCATACGATGAAGAGAGATTCTATAAAAGTATTAGTTAAGGGCACTCATAGTAGATCTAAGAAATACCTTGGTAATTTAATAAGTTGGAATAATCCTAAAGAGACATTGAAAAGAAAATGTTATTATTAAGGTTAATAGAAAAGTAAGTACAATTTTGTAACATAAAGAACGAAATTATGGAGTAGACTAAGGATGTAGGATGGAATAAGTGGTAATTGAAGAGGCAAAATAAGCTATAAGTGTAAGGATTTTAATAAGGTGATAGTTAGAGTAAAGATGACTAGAAAGTAAGCAGCAAGCAAAACTATGGAACACAAGATGAGAAGTCACTAAGTAAGACTAAGTGTAACAAAATAAATAGAATTGCAAGTTTAGGAATTGAGAAGCTTTTGAGAATGGAAGCTCTTTTAAAGGAAGAAGTATGTAAAACCCATAAAAAAAAAGGAAGAATGCAAGTCGAGGCATTGAAAGATAATAAGAAAATAAGTTAAAGCATGATTTGGTAATTCACCAGAGTGATTATCTAAAGGGTTAAAAACAACCCTAACTCATTTACATACTCTTGCTAAAGAGGGCCTTTGCTACTATTGATAGAACCCCTCTTCTCAGAGAGTAGAGATTCTTTAGCACATAACACAAAGGATGAGGTAAGAAGCGTTTTGTTAACAAAAAGTTTACAGAGAATTGGTTTTAATAAAGGTGTTTTCCTCTTAAGGGTTGGTAAGAGGGATTAAAGAGTAAGAGGTAGTTGTAGCTCTACTTATAAATTATCTTCCCTACTTCATTGCTGGCGAATGTTAACGGATAAAAAATCAAGAGAGTAAATAAGGTAAAATGATGTTTGTTAATAAAAGGATTTAGTGAATCGAATATAATGGCGCATTTATTCCTTAAGGTTTTGAAGGGAGTATCAAGAATCATTGTTGTGTGATCCAACGGGTATTAAACCTTAATCCTTAAGTAATGCAATTTGAAGAACACTAATCTATTGTTGTTATTATTGATTTCATGTATGGAAGAACATCTAAGCATTCCATTGTGTTAATTTGAAAAGAGTGATCAAAACTAAAAAGGATTTGCGGTATTGATTGAGTTATGGTTGAATTGAGATAAATTGGGGAGGATAAAAGTTGAAAAGGAAAAGAAAATGTAGGTTAAGGAGGATCACGAACAAAGATCATGAGCGCGATCCTACTCATGAACCTCATGAAAAGTTTGAATTAAAGAATTAGCATCCGAGAGGATTACAGCCAAGGTTTACAGTTGTAGTTCAAGGTATAATCTTGTTATTTTATCTAAAGGAAAAATTATAAGCCCTAAAGATAAGTCGAATAACCGTATGATCGAACTTAGTACACAAAGTTTAGGGTGATCGGTTAAAGGATCTGATCAAATCTAAATTATAAACTAAAACTAGAAATATTAATAAAAGTGATCCGATAAGTTTGAATTTAAGAAAATAAGTAATAAAATAAAAGAATATAAAATTTTCAAATTCTAAGAATATTATTTGTTAGTTATCGAAAGTACGTAAAATGCATTTCCATAACTAATAAATCGCTAGAGATAAATTATATATATATAAAAATTATAAAATGACCTAAATAATATTTAGAAGTGTTTACTTGTACCCCACATGTATTTACGTATAAATAAAAATACGCGAAATTACCTAAATTGCTTGAAATTAGCTAAAAATTTACTAAATAATTAAAGGAAATTATAAAAAAATTAAGGAAAAATAAAAAATAATCAAGGAAAGGGGGAATGAACTAGATCAAGTTGTGGTAGTAAGGGGAGAAGAAAGAAAATATTAACCAATAAAAAACAAACACTTAAAAAGGCAAAATGGAAGAGATATGAGCCTTGCCTTGTCTTAATTAATGCACAATAATTCCTACAAAGCTCTATATATAGCAAGAAAATTTACAAAGCTCATTTAGTCAGTTGGGAACTGGAAAAAATTGAGAGAACCGAAATTAAGAGGGAAAATTAGGGTTTTAGTAATTTTGTCCCAAATATGTGCAAATAAGGCAAGAAGGTCGAACTCACATACACACCACCACTTGGAACCGAACCACTACCACCACCTCACCGAAACCCACTACTTGGATTGGCCGACATATCTAAATCAGTGTTGGAAGCCAAAAAGCTTTCAAACCAGGTAACTCTTACTTCTTCTCTGATTTTGCAAAATTCCTTAAAATTGTTTATTATGCCTAGAAAATTATGAAATTTATTATTCTGATGTTTTATTATATTTAGATTTAGGGCAAAATAATGATTAAGTTTAATTACATCTATAAATATAGGGTTCTTAAAAAATTGGATAAAAACGAGTATGATTAAAATTAGAAATAAATAGGTTTAGAAGTGTAATTTGGAACTCAAATTTTTTCTGTAGAATGCTTAAGTGATATAAAATAATGCTATGAAGCCATTTTCTAAAAATTAATTTTTGAAATTTTAAGTAAACTTTTAACTCTAAAATGATGGGAAAAAATGGATAATTTTGGCTTAATTAAGCGACTAAATGATTAATTACTGATTTAAAAGGTAATTATATGTTTAAGGATGTTAATATCTGATGTGAAAACCTAGTCCTAGTCCTAGTCTTTGAAGTGTTAATTGTAATTAATATGGGAATTATGTGATAATTGTAGGAAATTTAGGAATACGTGAAGTTGGGATTTTAATAAATATGAAAAAATAGGTTAAATTGGATAATATAATAATAATATTGGTACAAAATAAATTTGATACAAAAATTAATTTTAGGTAATTGGATAAAAAATGTAAAATTTTCTTACATCAGGAGTAAATCCAGTACCGCAATTATGATTAAAGTATATCGAATAGGTTAGAATACTAAATTAAGATCCAGTATGATATTAGAATACTTGAGCTTAATGTGATTAATTTCACATTAGGATTCGAGTGTATTTACGATTCCTCGTAGTTAAAAACAATTTAGAACCAAAAGTGGAATCTAATTCAGAAACCGAACCCCGAGTTAATGTAAAGTGAATCATTAGTAAATAATAGGTATATATGGAAAAGTGAGTTAAATTATAACTTAGAATATGTATCAGCAAAGTATAAGTACTAAAAAGACGTATTTGTATTATAGGATACCTGGAGACGAACTAATCTGCAATTAAGTGATTGAGCGACTAAAAATTCTAGGTAAGTTGGGTTTATTACTTTACCATATTTGGAGTACTATTTTAGGGTACTCAATGAGTTAGGATTGTGTATGATTGTGATTATGAGTAGTTTTATGCATATGCTTGCGTATTTAACAATCCCCCTCAAATCTACCAAAATGTTGTTAGCAGCACATGGAAATTTTGCATATAGTACAAGATGGCTAAGTTGAGCGCTATAAGTCCTATCGTTAAACACACCAACATTTACTTTGTTCTCTCTTATGCAGTCTCTTCTTTGTGGGAAATTTGCCAACTTGATGTTAAAAACACTTTTCTCCATGGTCATTTCAAGGAGACTGTTACGCCCCAAAGTGGTAGAGTCGTAACAGCCACGCCGTGTAAACCATCCTAAGATAGAAGTTGGCCTTACAACCGCTATCTTAGACCTGATCTACACAAAGCATCTATGACTAACCCGCTTTGAAGTAAGCAGTTTGTAATTTAAATAAATCATTTACCTAAGAAAGTGAGGAAATATATATATACACTATAATTCAGTTATTGCAATTAAAGTTTACAATATTTCTCCGTAATATATATCCTAAAATAAAAACTTAGACCTTAAAAATATGTGTTTATTCTTCAATATTTTTCCTTACTCTCCAGGATCCAGCAATTGCTAGCTTCAAAGTAATTATTTGTCGCTTCTTAGCCAGCACCTGGACAATGTTTATAGGGATGTGAGCAACCACAGCTCAGTAAGTTAGGATGGAGGACTTAAAACTATACCACAAACACAACAAGGTTATCAATCAACTTATTAGGTGCAATGCATGTTCAAGCAAATGTCATCGCATGACGTTGTCCAGCCCGTCGTGAGATTAGAGAAATTACGCCCCCTTTAATCCGGGTTGAGGAGTTGCCATTAATGCAACGGCTTATGACCAAACCTAGACTTGTGCAATGGAGACCTCGCTCCTTCTGCGACTACCTTTGAATCATTGACTTCACCCTCGCTGCGACCTCCTCTCCCGTCACTTAGTTCGACTGAAGATGAAGAAGGGACCAATTGCAATCCTGCGCTATCCCTTTCGAAGGGGTCGATATTTGACCAGAGAGTCCTAAGTTCTCCTAATGGGTTGTCATGTAGGTTTGATTATGATTATAAGTCGTATATTTGATTAGGTCCAGTTTAGGGTGATCAATCATTTTATACAAACCATACAATACAAGTCAGGACAATAGACATAATCATAGCATCACTCATAATCAAACACATGCATACATTCAACTATCTACCAGGCACAACTAAGCATAATCTTAAGTCTCTAAAATACAACATCGTATTAATCCCAATTTACCTCGACTCCTTGCTCACTCACGAGGTCTGATTTACTCAGGCCATCGCCAATCATCTCTATAACACAAATGTGGTTTCAGTTTTTTATATAACTATTATAGTTTTATTTTATCCTATAACGCTTATTGTTATGTTTTGTTTAGGGTTTAATATTCCTAATTATCTAGGTCTTAAGTTTTTTACAATTATTCTAGGTTTGGAGTTAGGTTCGAGTTCGGGTTCGGTTTCTACATCGGTTTCTAAATTAGGTTCTAGTTCAATTTCTAAGTATTGTTTTATACTCGAATCCCAGAAATTCGTTTCAACCCATAATGTAAAATTAATCACATTACTTCCCAATCTCTTAAATATTATCATTACCCCTAGTTAATATTTTATTTCACTTGGTATACTTAAATTCGTATTAGTATACCGAATTCACTCCTGATGTGAAATTTTTTTACATTTTTTTATATAATTACATAAATTCAAGTTTCTTATCAGATTTATTGTATATTTTTATTCTTATCATAATATCAATTTTTATTCCAATATTTTCTATTTATTATATTTCTAATAATTATGTATTATGTATTATCACCTATTATGTACATAATACACATCTAATATTTTTACTACTCTAATCACTATCTCCCAATATCAATTATCATTTCAAAATGTCTAAATTCATCATAAATCAGATTTTACGCCAAATTACCCAAATTTACAAAATTAACTTAAAATGTACTATTTTTCCATATTACTTCTTTACTACATAATTAACCTAATAATTACATCTAACACCCTAAATGCTACAAGTATCATACTCCATCAGATTTCAACATCTTAAAACATATACTTATTCACTAAATCAGCAATTAACCATTTAATTACTTTATTAACCCTAATTACCCATTTTATGCCTCGTTTTAAGGCCTAAAAATTATCTAAAAATTTTAAAAATTAATTTTTGAAATCAGGCTTCATAGTACTGTTCTATATCATCTAAGTGGTCTACACAAAAATTTTTTATTCAAAACTACACTCCTAAGGTCATTTATTTCTAAACCGAAACATGCTCGGTTTTGCATAATTTCTTAAGGACCCTATATCATGAGACATATTTTCATTAAAATAATATTTTTTTCTAAAAAATACATACAAAAATATTTCAAAATAACAAAATTCATAATTTTATAATAATATTTACTATTTTTACAAAATTACACAAAATCGGGCTTGAAATCAAACTCACCGATTTGGGTGGCTCCGGCCACCGTCGGTGGCCATGGGTGTATCAGCTCACTTGGGCGCTGCCACCACCGTATGGTGGTAGTGGCCGTCCACTCCCAGCTGCCCGTCCAATATGAGTTCTCCTTTGTGGCCCTAACTGCACAGTTTTCCTTTTCTTTTTTTTTTCTTTGGTTTTTCTCTCAATTTTCGCCTCTCCCCAATTTTCTCTAATTTTTAACTATCCAAATGAGCTTCTAAATTTTTCTTACTATTTATAGGGCTTTGTAGTAATTAATATGCATTAATTAGACATGACATTGCCCCATTTCCTTGATTTTTGGCTTTTGTGTTGTTTAATTCTAATTAGTTAATTTTTATCTTTCAAATTCTGACCTGCCACAACCATATTTGCATTAATCCACACTCTTCTGATTTTTTTTCTGATTTCTCTTAATTAATTTAATAATTTTCTTTAATTATTTACTAAGTTTTTAGTCAATTTAAGTAATTTCGCGTATTTTTATCTACACGTAAATACATGTGGGATATATGTGAACATTCCTAATTATTATTTAGGTCATTCTATGATTTTTCGTATATATATAATCTATCTTTAGTAATTTATTAGTTATTAAATTACATTTTTCACCTTTTTGATGAGTAACAAGTATTATACTTAAAATTTGAAAATTTTGTAGTCTCCTCTTTTATTATTTATTTTCTTAAATTCAAACTTACGGGGTCATTTTACTAATATTTCTAGTTTTATTTATATAATTTAGGCTCGATCGGATCTTTCAGCCGATCGAAACCTTAAGTGGCTGGTTGTGGGGCTTACAGAAACAATATTTATGAAACAACCACCTAAGTTCATCTATCCTCGTTACCCCGATCATATTTGTCAATTTCAAAAGTCTCTTTATGGTCTCAAAGAACGCCTCCGTGCCTAGTTTCATTGTTTAGCACTTTCGTTTCTCATATAGGTTTTCAATAAAGCAAGGTTGATACACCCACATTTACATTATCTAAAGGATTAAACATTCTATCTTACTTCTTTATGTTGATGACATCATCCTCTTCTCTCACCACATCTCCCTCCTTTCTCAGCAATTTTCCACGAAAGACCTTGGAGATAATCGCTTTTTCTTAGGCATTTGAGCATGCTATACACCTCAGGGTCTACATCTTTGTTAGTCTCACTTTATCTAAAATCTCCTTAAAAGACATCATATACACCTATCAAAACCAATCAAAACATCATTGTTCGCTTGCAGTCACCTCATCGCTATTGGCTTTCCAGTACTCTCTAATCCTACTACTTATAGAGAAATTGTTGAGGCACTTTAATACCTTATTATTACCCAACCAGATATCAACTTTGTGATTATTTAGTTAAGTCAGCACATGCATCGCCCTAATACTAATCAAATGTATGTAGCTAAACAAGTTCTTCGATATTTACATGGCACTATGTCGTTAGGTCTCCCTATTACACGTGCACCTTATACCTCCTTGACCACATATGTGGATGCAGATTAGGCTGATTGTTCGAATACTTGTCACTTTACAATAAGGTATGCCATCTTTCTTGTTCATAACCTTATCTCCTAGTGCTCCAAAAAGCAACCTACTGTCTCTAAAAGTTCTATCGAAGTCGAATCATTTATGCTGTAGTTGAATTAAATTGGATTTGTCACCTTGTATGCGAGTTAAAAGTTCCTATTCAATGGCTTGTCTTCTTATGACAATCTTAGAGCTATTTATATAACTAGCAATCTCATCCATCATAATTGTACAAAACATATTAATATTGACTATCACTTTATGCGTGAACAGGTTTCATCGGTCAAATTTTAGTTCATTATGTATTGACTTGCCTTTAACGTACAGACATTCTTACCAAGAATCTCTCTACTACAACTTTTCTTGATCACTATACTAATCTCATGCTAACATTGGTATCATGAGATTGAGGGAGCATATGTAAGTTGTTATGCTTCGAAGCGGCAGAGTCGTAACAGCCCCGCCGTGTAAACCATCCTAAGATAGAAGTTGGCCTTACAACTGCTATCTTAGACCTGATCTACATAAGGCGTCCACGACTAATCCGCTTTAAAGTAAATAGTTTGTAATTTGAATAAATCATTTACCTAATAAAGTGAGGAAATATATATATATACACTATAATTCAATTATTGAAATGAAAGTTTATAATAATTCTCCGTAACATTTTTCCTAGTTATATATTATTCAGAAATGAAAAGTAATAAAATATGTATTGATTCTTCAATGTTTTTCCTCGCTCCCCAGGATCAACAGTTGCTAGCTTCAGAATAGTTGTTTGCCGCTTCGTAGCCAACACCTGCACGACGTCTATAGGGATGTGAGCAACCACGGCTCAGTAAGTTAGGATGGAAGACTTAAAACTATACCACAAACACAACAAGGTTTTCAATCAACTTATTAGGTGCAATGCATGTGTAAGCAAATGCCATCGCATGACGTTGTCCGGCCCATCGTGAGATTAGAGAAATTGCACCCGCTCTAATTCGGGTTGAGGAGTCGCCATTAATGCAACAGCTCACGACCAAACCCAGGCTTGTGCAATGGAGACCTCGCTCCTCCCGCGACAACCTTCGAACCACTGACTTTACCCTCGCCGCGACCTCCTCTCCTGTTACTTAGTTCTGCTAAGAATGAAGAAGGGACTAATTGCAATCCTACGCTATCATTTTTGAAGGGGTCGGTATTTGGCTAGAGAGTCCTAAGTTCCCCTAATGGGTTGCCATGCATGTCCGATTATGATTACTGGTCGTATATTTGATTAAGTCCAGTTTAAGGTGATCAATCATTTCATGCAATACATGCCAGAGCAACAAACAGAATCATAACATCACCCATAATCAAGCACATGCACACATCCAACTATCTAACAAGCACAACCAAGCATAATCTTAAGCCTCTAAAATACAGCATCGTATTAATCCCAACTTACCTCGACTCCTTGCTCACTCACTAGAGGTCCGACTTGCTCAGGCCATCACCGATCATCCCTATAACACAAACGTGGTTTCAGTTTTTCATATAATGATTATAGATTCATTTTAATCTATAACACTTATTGTTATGTTTTGTTTAGGGTTTAATATGCCTAATTATCTAAGTCTTAAGTCTTAAGTCTTTTACAATTATTCTAGGTTTGGGGTTAGGTTCGGGTTCGGTTTCCGCATAAGTTTCTAAATTAGGTTTTAGTTCGATTTTTAAGTCCTAAACATGCTCGAATTCTAATGTGAAATTAATCACATTAAGCTCGAATATTCAAATATCATATTGGGTCTTAATTTAGTATGCTAAGCTATTCGATACACGCTAGTCCTAATTAGGGTATCGGATTTATCCCCGATGTGAGAAAATCTTACTTTTTTATATAATTACCTAAAATTCAATCTTAATTCAGATTTAATATTATTCTGATTTTTACTCTAATATTATCTAAATAACCTTAATTTTTTAGATTTATCAATTTCCAATTCCACATATTACTACTTTTTTACAATAACTACCTAATTTCCTAAATTAATTATACTTAATACTCCAAAGGCTAGGATTAGGATTCCATATCGGAGATTAATATCCCTAAACATCTAATTACTATATAAATCAGTAATTAATATCTTAATCACCTAATTAACTCAAAATTACCCAATTTTTCTATTATTTTAGGGCTAAAAATTAACTTAAAAATTTCAAAAATTATTTTTTAAAAAATGGCTTTATAACACTGTTCTATATCGCATAAGCATTCTATAGAAAAAAATTGAACTTCAAACTACACTCCTAAGCCTATTTATTTTTTGTTCTAATCATGCTCGGTTTTGATCAATTTGTTAAGGACCCTATATTTTCAGACGTAATTAAACTAAATCACTATTTTTCCCTAAATTTACATATAAGAAAACCTCAGAATAACAAGTTTCATAATTTTCTGGGCAAAATAACTAATTTTACAAAATTATTCAAAATTGGGGCAAATGAAGGACTCACTGGTCTGGGTGTCTCCGGCCACCTCAGGCCGCCGTAGCCTTGTCTTGCTCACCTGGTATTGGTTCCTTTTAAAGGCCTTATTTGCACAGTTTTCTTTTCTTTTCTTTTTTCTGAATTTTCTCTTAAATTTTCGAGCCTCTGTATTTTTCACTAATGTTAAACTGTCCAAATGAGTTTTGGAAATTTTTCCCCTATTTATAAATGATTTTGTAATTATTATGCATTAATTAGACATGACTTTGCCTAATTTCCTTGATTTTTGGCTTTTTTGTTGTCTAATTTTAATCAGTTAATTCTTATTTTGCAAATCTTGACCTATCACGACCTGATTTGGATCATTCTATCGTCTTCTGATTTTTTTATTTTTTCATAATTAATTTATAATTTTCTTTAATTATTTACTTAATTTTTTTACCAATTTAGGAAATTTCGCGTATTTTTATCTACACTAAATACATGTGGGGTACATGTGAACATTCCTAATTATTATTTTGGTCATTCTAAAATTTTTAGTATACATATAATCTATCTCTAGTAATTTATTCGTTATTAGATTACACTTTTCGCTTTTTCGATAATCAGTACTTATTATGCTTAAAATTTGAAAATTTTATAGTCTCCTATTTTATTACTTATTTTTTTAAATTCCAGTTTACGAGGTCATTTTTACTAATATTTCTCTCAATAGTTTATAATTTGGGTTTGATCAGATCCTTTAACCGATCACCCTAAACCTTGTGTTCTAAGTTCAATCCTACGGTTACTTGGCTTAGCTTTAGAGCTTACAATACAAATAAATATTTCTAAATATTATTTAGGTCATTTTATGATTTTTAGTGTACATATAATTTATCTCTAACAATTCGTTAATTATCGAAATGCATTTTACGCATTTTTGATAAATAATGAGTTATATACTTAAAATTTGGAATTTTTATATTCTTTTATTTTATTGCTTATTTTTTAAAATTTAAACTTACGAGATCATTTTCCTAATATTTTTAGTTTTATTTTATAATTTAAGCTCGATCGAGTCTTTCAACTGATCGAAATCTCAAATTGCTAGTTTTGGGCCTTATATAAGCACTACAGCCAGTCACTCAAGGTTTCGATCGTTTGAAAGATCTAATCAGACTACAATTATAAGTAAAGCCAGAAATATTAGTAAAAATGATCTCGTAAGTTCGAATTTAAGAAAATAAGCAATAAAATAAAAGAATATAAAAATTTCAAATTTTAAGTATATAACTCGTTATTTATTGAAAATGCGTAAAATGCATTCCGATAATTAACGAATCACTAGAGATAAATTATATGTACACTAAAAATCATAAAATGACCTAAATAATATTTAAAAATATTTATTTGTACTATATATGAATTTACATGTAGGTAGAAATATGCGTAATTACTTAAAATACTTAAAATGTGCTAAAATAATACTAAATAATTAAAGAAAATTCATAATTAATTAAGAAAAACTCAAGAAAAATCAGGAAAAATGAAGATAAATCCAGAAATGAGGCGTGACAATCTGGAATTGAAGAAACAAAATCAAACAATTAAAATGCAATAAATAGAAAGTAGAAAAAAGAAGAGATAAGGTAGTTATCTAATCAAATTAATGTACAAGAATTTCCCTAAAGCTCTATAAATAGCAAGAAAATTTAAGAAGCTCATTTGGTCAGTTTGGAGAGTAAGAAAAATAGGGAGAGACGAAATTGAGAGAAAAATTAGGGTTAAGAAAAAAAGTAAGAAAAATTGTGCAATCGGAGCCATGAAAGGGAACCAACACCAGACTAGCAACTGGGAGTAGACGGCCACCACTACCATACGGTGGTGATAGTGCCTAGATCGGCCGACAAGGCCACAGCGGCTGGAGGTGGCCAGAGCCACCCAAACCGATGAGTTCGATTTCTAGCTCGATTTTGTGTAATTTTGTAAAAATAGTTAATATTCTTAGAAAATTATAAAACTTGTTATTTTGAAATATTTTTGTATGTAGTTTTTAGGAAAAATATTATTTTGATGAAAATATATCCTATGATATATAGTCCTTAAAAAATCATACAAAACCGAACATGATTATGATTAGAAATAAATGGGCTTAGAAATATAGTTTAGAGCTCAAATTTTTTCTGTAAAATGCTTAAGTGATATAAAACAGTGCTATGAAACCATTTTTTTAAATTAAATTTTTGAAATTTTTAAGTAAATTTTTAGCCCTAAAATGATAAAAAAAATTGGATAATTTTGGGTTAATTAGGTGATTAAGACATTAATTACTGATTTAGATAGTAATTAGAGGGTTAGGGATGTTAATCTCTTATACCCAATCCTAACCTTTGGAGTGTTAAGTGTAATTAATGAAGGAATTATGTGGTAATTGTAGAAAATTAGGAATATGTAGAATTGAAAAATTAATAAATATGAAAAATTAGGTTTAATTTAATAATATAATAATAAAAATCAGAATATAATAAATTTGAAACAAAAAATTAATTTTAGGTAATTGTATAAAAAAATGTAAAATTTTTTCACATCGGGAATAAATCTGGTACCCCAATTTGGATTAGCGTGTATCGAACAGTTTAGAATACTAAATTACAACCTAATAGGATATTAGAATACTTGAGCTTAATATGATTAATTTCGCATTAGTATTCAAGCATATGTAAGATTTCAGAATCAAAATTAAAATCTAATTTAGGAACCAAACCCTGAAATATGGTAGAATGAGTCATTAGTAAATAATAAGTATACATGAAAAAAAATAATAAGCTAAATTATAACTTAGAAATAGAACCATAACCTAATTTAGAAAATAAGTAATAAAATAAGAAACTACAAAATTTTCAAATTTTAAGTATATAACTCGTTATTTATCAAAAATGCGTAAAATGCATTCCGGTACTTAACGAATTGCTAGAGATAAATTATATGTATACTAAAAATTATAAAATAACCTAAATAATATTTAGGAATATTTATTTATACTATATATGAATTTAAATGTAGGTATAAATACGCATAGTTACTTAAAATACGCGAAATATGCTAAAATAATACTAAATACTTAAAGAAAATTCATAATTAATTAAGAAAAAATCAAGAAAAATCAGGAAAATCAGGAATGATCCAAATCAGGTTGTGGCAGGTCAGGATCTACAAAATAAAAATTAACCAATTAAAATTAGACAACACAAAAGCCAAAAATCAAGAAAATTGGGCAAAGTTATGTCTAATTAATGCATAATAATTACAAAAATCGTCTATAAATAGGGGAAAAATTTCCAAAACTCATTTGGACGGTTTAGCATTAGAGAAAAATAAAGAGACTCGAAAATTTGAGAGAAAATTCAGAAAAAAAAACTGTACAGTTAAGGCCACAAAGGAAAACCCAGACCCGACGGACAGTTGAGAGTGGACGGCCACCACCACCATACGGTGGTGGCAACGCCCAGGTGGGCCGACACATCTATGGCCACCGACGGTGGCTGGAGCCACCCAAATCGGTGAGTTCGATTTCAAGCCCGATTTTGTGTAATTTTGAAAAAATAGTAAATATTCTTAGAAAATTATAAAACTTGTTATTTTAAGAATATTTTTGTATTTAGCTTTTAGGAAAAATATTATTTTGATGAAAATATATCTCGCGATATAGGATCTTTAAGAAATCGTGCAAAACCGAGCATGTTTCGGTTTAGAAATAAATGACCTTAGGAGTGTAGTTTCGAGCCCAAAATTTTTGTGTAGATCACTTAGATGATATAGAATAGTGCTATGAAGCCCGTTTTTAAAAATTAATTTTTGAAATTTTTAGATAATTTTTAAGCCTTAAAATAAGGTATAAAATGGGTAATTTAGGGTTAATTAAGTAATTAAATGGTAATTACTGATTTAGTGAATAAGTATGTGTTTTAGGATGTTGAAATCTGATGGATTATGATACTTGTAGCATTTAGGGTGTTAGATGTAATTATTAGGTTAATTATGTAGTAAATAAGTAATATGGAAAAATAGTAAATTTTAAGTTAATTTTGGAAATTAAGGTAATTAGAAGTAAAATCTGATTTAGGATGAATTTAGACATTTTGAAATTATAATTGGTGTTTAGAGACGATAATTAGAGTGATAGAAATATTAGAAGTATATGATATACATAAAAGGTAATAATACATAATATGTAATTATTAGAATATAATAAATAGAAAATATTATAATAAAAATTGATATTTTGATAATAATAAAAAATGTACAATAAATCTAATACTAAACTTGAATTTATGTACTTATATGAAAAATATAAAAATTTCTCACATTAGGAGTGAATTTAGTATACTAATACGGATTTAAGTGTACCGAGTAAAATAAATACTGACTAGGGGTAATGATGGTATTTAGGAGATCAGGAAGTAATGTGATTAATTTCACATTATGGGTTGAAACAAATTTCTAAGGTTGGAGTATAAAATACTACTTAGAAATCGAACTAAAACCTAATTTAGAAATTGATGGGAAAACCGAACTTAGACCTAACCCCAAACCTAGAATAATTGTAAAAGACTTAAGACTTAAGACTTAGATAATTAGGCATATTAAACCCTAAACAAAACATAACAATAAGCGTTATAGGATAAAATTAATCTATAATAGTTATATGAAAAACTGAAACCACGTTTGTGTTATAGAAATGATCGGCGATGGCCTGAGCAAATCGGACCTCAAATGAGTGAGCCAATAGTCGAGATAAGTTGGGATTAATACAATGCTGTATTTTGGAGGCTTAAGATTATGCTTGGTTGTACTTGTTAGATAGTTGGATGTGTGCATGTGCTTGATTATGGGTAATGCTATGATTCTGTTTGTTGCTCTGGCATGTATTGTATGAAATGATTGATCACCCTAAACTGGACTTAATCAAATATATGACCAGTAGTCATAATCGGACATGCATGGCAACCCATTAGGGGAACTTAGGATTCTCTGGCCAAATACCGACCCATTCGAAAAGGATAGCGTAGGATTGCAATTGGTCCCTTCTTCATTCTTAGCAGAACTAAGTGACAGGAGAGGAGGTCGCGGCGAGGGTGAAGTCAGTGGTTTGAAGGTAGTTGCGGGAGGAGCGAGGTCTTCATTGCACAAGCTTGGGTTTGGTCGTGAGCTGTTGCGTTAATGGTAACTCCTCAACCCGAATTAGAGCGGGTGCAATTTCTCTAATCTCACGACCGGCTGGACAACGTCGTACTATGGCATTTGCTTGCACATGCATTGCACCTAATAAGTTGATTGAAAACCTTATTGTGTTTATGGTATAGTTTTAAGTCTTCCATCCTAACTTACTAAGCTGTGGTTACTTACATCCCTATAGACGTTGTTCAGGTACTGGCTAAGAAGCGGCAAACAACTACTCTGAAGCTAGCAACTGCTGGATCCTGGGGAGTGACGAAAAACATTGAAGAATGAACACATATTTTATTACTTTTCATTTCTAAATAATGTAATAACTTAATTATAGTGATTATATATAAATTTTCCTACTTTCTTAGGTAAATGAATTATTTAAATTACAAACTGTTTACTTCAAAATGGGTTAGTCGTGGACACCTTATGTAGATTAGGTCTAAGATAGCGGTTGTAAGGCCAACTTCTATCTTAGGATGCTTTACACGGCGGGGCTGTTACGATTCTGCCGCTTTGGGGCGTGACAACAGGTGAAGAGGTCACGATAAGGGTGAAGGTAATGGTTCGAAGGTAGTCGTAGAAGGAGTAGTGTCTTCATTGCATAAACATAGGTTTAGTCGTGAGTTGTTGCATTAACAAAAACTCCTCAACCATGATTAGAGCTAGTGAAATTTCTCTAATCTCACGACAGGCTAGACAACGTCGTATAATGACATTTGCTTGAACATGCATTATATCTAGCTAAATTGGTCAATAACCCTATTTGTGTTTGCTGTATAGTTTTGAGTCTTCATCCCAACTTATTGAGTCGTGATTACTCACATTTCTATCGACGTTGTTATAGATGCTAACTAGGAAGCGGCTTATATCAACCCTGAAGCTAATAACTACCGGATTTTGGGGGAGTGAGGATATGATAACCTCACAAGTTTGAATTTTATCTTTTAAGTATTATATATTTTTCAAGTAGACTATGTTAGGTTGCTAAATCTTGTAAAATACTTAGATTATTTTAATGCAAGTATATATTTTTCTTAAGTTTATAAGTAAATAACTTATTTAGTTTATGAACTATTTATTTCAAAGTGGGTTAGTCGTGGACGCTTTGTATAAATCAGGTTTAAGATAGCGGTTGTATAGTCAGCTTTTATCTTATAATGATTTGCGCGACAGACCGTTATGACTCTGCTGCTTAACATTCTATGCATTCCTATGTCTCCCATTTCATTCTTTTTTAATTTATGCTAAGGCCTAATTCATTACTTTTGATTATATTCTTATGGTGCATTTACTTAAAGGTGTTATAGAGGGAATGGAATACCTAATCTCAAAATACTCTATTACTTTATATACTTAAAAATTAGTATGAAAATTTTTATTTTTAATGGCTTATTTATCAACTTTCTAGAATAAAATTTTTATTCTCTCTCTATAGGAGAATTAACAGTTTAAGTAATTAAATAATTATACCCTCAATAAATAAGGAAAGTTATTTAACTTTTAGTTCCTTTCTAAGACGATAACAAAATTGCAAATCCATAAGATCAATACAAAAGTTACTTCAAACAACAATTTTCAACTCACGAATGAATTAAAATTTACATCTACATTATTCCACAAAGTGCTTCTCACTTTTGGGTGAGTGTACTAGCTGATATTTTTATTACATTTAGAGAGTGCAAAATAGTGTCCACTTAGGGAAGAATATTCTACCACTTGTTATTGTAATTAGGTAAAATTTTTTAATTATGTCAATTCCTCCTTTCAGGTTGTCTGCTATAGTTTCCTTTTGTATTGCTCTTGATAAGGGTTTTCTTTTCAACGATGAGCGATTGTAATTATTCTCCCTTTATTGATACAATTATTTACTAAAGAAAAAAAAAAGTTTTACATCAGCATAAAAAAAAACAATTGTACTATTAGTACTTTCAACTTTAAATAAAAACACCACCAATTAGAGATGCCATATCTTTAAAATCAATATAAAGTCATTTCAAACCTTAGTTTGACCATATAAGTGAATTGAATTTCACATTAAGTTTCACCTTTCACATTAAAATCTATGTATACTTCAACTATTAGCACTTTTAACTCAAATACAAATCAACTACTAATCATGCAATCTCATATCTTAAAAAATAACACAAAAATCACTTTGAAAGACAACTAAAACTCATACAATAATCTACTTTTACAGAGAAAACCAAATTACACAATTACATAAACCAATATTGACTATGTAGAGATCATTTCTAATACTTACTTCTTCCTAAATTCACCATTGAGCTTAGTGCTACCTGAATCGGAGTTCTATCATCTTCTTCTTTATAGTCTAGAAGCTATTCCTCATAAGCATTGTTATCCTTTGGTTCTCCCATTCTTTTTTTCTTTTTGTTGTAGTCAAATAGGATTCGAATTAGGTTTTAGTAAAAGCACGAGATGAGACGAAGACAATGAAAGAGAGATACTAAGTAAAGAGAAGTAATTGCACCAATGATTAAGGTTTTCTTAATTCTAAAATTGTAATTGACTATGAGACTATCGAATTGGTTATGAGACTAAGATGTATTTGTTTAGTATAAAAGAGATGAGAAAACAGTAGTAGAACATAACAATAAATTATCTTTTATGCTTTCTGGGCTTGGGCATCTATGCATTTTTTCGTCTCCCATCTCATTCTTTTTAAGTTTATATTAAGGCCCAATTCACTACTTTTGATTGCATTCTTACGATTCATTTACTTAAAAGGTATGTGAGAGATTTAAACCAGTGCGACTAGGTTTAGTAGCTAATTTAGGGCATTTGGGAAGGTAATTCAATTAAGTTAGAAACTTACGAAGGGTTTCATGATTTTAATTGAGGAGTTTTATAGGCTCAAAATTTAAAAATATAATAAAATCTAAAAAATATAACTAAAATGGTAACAATTTACTATATTACTATATTATTGGTAACTCGTGAATAAAGTTTCGGAAATTAACGAATATTTAGAGATGAATTATAGAAGTAATATAATTAACATTATACATAAAATAATATATATAAAAGACATATGTATACATCATATATAATTATTATATAAATATATGTACTCATAATTGTCAAAAATACCTGAAAAATGCAAAAAATTATAAATAAAAAAAATAAAAGGGAAAATTATAAACAAATATTGCCAAACCATGGGATAACCAAGAGACATCCCTTTAGGCTTACATAAGCATTCCATATACAAGTGCATACCCGAAATAGGAAAAATACTTATATATTATGTAATATATCTTAAGATATTTCCTAATTAAATTGCATAAATTTAAAAAAAATAGCAAAAGGACAGTTAGGGAATCATTTTTTATGTAAGGGAGGTGTGGCAAACTTATGCAAAAAGAATTGGTTAACACATATGGGACACATAGTATGAGAATTAAGTAAGAAAAATTGACATTTAGCCTCTGAAAAATCCTTCCACCAATTAAAACATTTTCTAAATTCCTAGGAGCACTCTTAAAGTAAAGCTTGGTTAGTTTGAATGTGGGGAAAAATTTGGAAAGGCTCAAGAAGTGTTGAGAAGAGTCTTTGTAAAAATAGCAAGAAAGTAGTGCAAAATAGGAGGATTTCGAGTTCCCTAGGCTAGCTACCACTTGAGAGTGAGCCAAAATATCTGGAGACAAAGGAGGTGGCGCTAACTTGAGAAGACAAACCCTTACCCCCAGATGGTTGCTGAGGTTGTAAGTAGCGGTAAGTTTCGGTTTTGACTATTTTTGATTTTGTTTTTTTAAAAACAGTAAATGAGCTCTAAAAATTATGATTTTTGGCTTCCTTACGCAATTTTTCTTGTAAAATCCAAAAATTAACCAAATTCTTCAAATTTCAGGTCAAAATATATGTTCTTTAAGAAACTAGGTAAAAAACGAATCTTAATTCTAATTTTTAATAGCCTAAATGATGTTGTTTTGACCCTAAAATTTATATACAAACATTTCAACATGTCTAATTTGATTCTATGAAAAGAGTTTTCAAAAATTGAATTTTAGGGTTTTTCTTATCTTATATGCACGTGGTTGAAATTCTCTAAAATGGGTGTTTGATTGAATAATTGAGTCATTAAGTACTAGTTTATAACTGTATTTGAGATTTGGGGTATTGAGTTAGAAGGTTAGAGTAAGGAAATAGGGGTATGGCTACTTAAGTTATGTGATTTGAGAATTTAAAGTATGGTTTGAGCAGGTTATAAAGTAAGTTAAAAAGTTCATCATAGGGTGTAGCAGCAAGGTATGAAAAATAATCTGAGCAAAATGTATGTCAAAAACTGATACAAAAGTGGATTGAATATTGGATATGTATAAGTGTTTTTATAGTAACTTTTTATGTCCTTTAGGTACAATTAGTGAAATAGTTCAACTAATTAGTATAACATAGCAAAATGGACATTTAATAAGTATTTTACCAAAGTTTAGATATAAGAATCAACAAATATAAAAACTCTATGTTTTTATCAGAGTTAGAACATGATTTAGAAGCTACTTAGACAAGAGCTTATACCGCAAGGCTAGGTTAGAGCCTAAGTCAGAACCTCAGTCAGAAAGTAGTTCGATAAAAGATACAAAATATAAGAGCAACTGGAAGTTTGAAGATGGTTGATATAAATTATTGGATCATTGGGAGTTGGAGAGTAGATCAGAAAGTCACCTGATTATACTTTCTAAGAATTTACTAAAATCAGAACTTGGGTAAAAAACTACTAGGTAACTACTTGTACCAAGTCAGAACGTTTGTCATAATATACTTTACTTAACTAATACCTAATAAATACCTTATAAAAACTTACTTAACACAATTGAAAATGTACTTAAATGTCCATAATGAACACATATGTTATATATTGAACGTAAACTAAATATGTCATGTTAAATTTTAAGAATAATAAAGAAAGACAAAAGCAATGTATGAGGATAATGAGCATTGGTATCCAGGTAAGTGAGATTAGTGTTTTATCACACTTTCAAATATTATTTAAAAATACTTAGAGACCTTAGTATATGTTTTATTTGTGGTTGTAAGTAAGTTGCCTGTGGATGCAATGTGTATGCCTGAATATTATTGTGCTATTTTCAGTGTTGGATTCATGTATTAATTGCTTCATGATATTGCATGCTTTAGATTATTTAAAATTGCTTGATAACCTTAAAAGTAATATAACATAAACTCAGCTTAACTACTAACCAAACTTACATTGCAACCCACTAAGGGAAAACAATTAGAAAGTTTAGGCCAAACTTGGACCCTTCATTGAGGATAGTAGAAATAGTCCTCTTCCTACATTGAGTTAAATTAACTGACAAGATAAGAGGTCACGACTAGGTTGGGATTTGTAGTTCGAAGGCAGTATCAAGTAGAGGGTATTCTCTATTGCATAAGCTCTGGTTTGGTGATCGATTCACGAGTGCCCAACATTAGAGTCCTTAAAACATGAATTAGAGCAGGCACAATTTCTCTATCTCACAACGTCTGGTTAACGTTGTGTGATGGTATTTGCTTGATTAAGCATTGTATCTAATTAAATTTGCTTGAAAACCCCGGTTGCTTTATATTAGATATGTGCTATCATTTCCATCTTACTTACTGAGTTGTCGCTCATTCCCCTATAACCTTTTTACATGTTTCAAGTAAATTAACTAGTACTACTTTAAGTTCCAGAAGATTAGAGAATAGGGTTGGGGGTTAGAGTGAGATTCAAGACTACTCGACCAGACTTCTTTTTGGTTTATTAACTATATTAACCTTTAGGAAAACTAATTGGGTCTCATCAAGTGACCCCCAATTTTCAACTCATGAGATTTATTCCATGCTTTGCAAGCATGTGGTTTTTAGTAAAATTTTCGTAGATCTTATATTTTTTTCGTAACAACATAAGCTCTTGAAATTTTTAATAAATTTAAGGTTTCATTTTTTATACAATTTATAAAACTTGATTTTCCTTTAGATTCAAGTTATAAATATTATTTTCAGTAGCTATTTTGAAAAGTTACACTACAAGTTGATTCCTATCAAGTATTAAATTGGACGCTTTCAAGTATTGGAGTGGTGAATGCCTTGTGTAAACTATATATATACATTAGCAGCTTCAGCGGTTAGCTTATAGTATAAATTGGTTTACACGGTAGGATTGTTATAGTTTTTTAGTTTAGGGTGTGGCAATATGTACTCTTATTAGCTTATGTACTTAAAAATTGGTCTAAGAATTATCATTCCTAATGGCTTATTTATTAACTCTCTAGAGGTAATGTTACCTTCTATAAAATGAAAATTTTTATTCTCTCTCCACAAGAAAATTAAAAGTTTATGTAATTGAGTGACTATAGCTAGAGAAGTTATTTATCTTTTAATTCTTTTCCACGAAGATCACATAGATTCCTAAATTGATATGGCTTATAAAAATTTGAAAAAAGAATTGCTCTATTCTTTATTTGTAATATCTGTTTCAACAAAATAGTTTTTCGAAGGTTTTTTCATAGTATCTTGTGTTATTACTCCTTTTTATGTACAATTTTGATCGGTTCCGGGATATAAAAGTGCTATACAAGGAATTGTGAATTCATCCTTTATGACTACCGTTACATTAATATGCCATTTTTATATGTTTATTCTACTTATTAAGTTGATATATTCTTCATCTTCTTCCTGTTCCTTGTTAAAGGGTACAATTTCTTTTCCCTTTTATGGCTTAGTCTTTATCATTGTATTTTCTCTTTCTAATACGTCGTATTGTTGTTTTAGCTCTTTAATTTCTTTTTTTTTTGGCATTATTAATTTCAGTTTGTAATGTAACAAGTTCTTCTTTCTTAGAGAATCTTTCAATTTTTTTTTCAAAGAGCATGCCTCTTAATGATTAAGACTAGCTCCTTCTTTTGAGGTAAACTTATCTTTTAATTTTAATAATTTTTTTTTTGTTTATAACATTTTAGTATATCTTCTATCATATCTAGTATAAATTTATCTTTACTAGTTATAACATTAATTTGTTCACATTGGCAAATGTCTTTCGAACAACATTCCAAAATTTAAAGATAATCTATAAGAATGGTCCCAATAGTAGGATGCATTCCTTTTTCTTACTATTGTAGTTAAATAGGGCTTGAATTATGTTTTAGCAACAACACAAGAAGAGAAAGAGACAATAAAAGAGAGATACTAAATAAAGAGAAGTAATTAACCGATGATTAGGGTTCTCTTGATTCAAAAATTATGATTGACTATAAGACTATTGAATTGGTTATGAGACCAAGTTGTATTTGTATAGTATAAGAAAGCTAAGAAAAGAGTGGTAAAATATAATAATAAATTATCTTTTATGCCTTTTTGACTTTGGCTTCTATGCATTCTTTCGTCTCTCATTTCGTTCTTTTTAAGTTTATGCTAAGCTCTAATTCACTACTTTTGATTGCATTCTTACGGTTCATTTACTTGAAAGGTATTAGAGAGAGAATAAAGTACCTAATCTTGAAATACTCTTATTACTTTATGTACTTGAAAATTGGTTTGAGAATTTTTATTTCCAATAACTTATTTATCCACTCTTTAGAGGTAATATTACCTTCTTGAGTGGAATTTTTTATTCTCTCCCCATAGGGAAATTAAAAATTCAACTAATTGACTAATTATACCCAAAAAATTATTTAAACTTTAGTTCTTTTTCAACAAGATCGCATGGGTTCCCAAATTGATGTGGGTTATGAAAATTTGAAAACATAAATTTTTTTTTACTCACCATTTGTAATCCCCATTTTAACAAAATAGTCTTTCAGAGGTTTTTTTTTCATAGTATCTTGTAGGTATTAGTCTTTCTTGTATACAATTTTGATCTGTTATGTTAATATGCCATTTATATGTTTATTTTATTTATTAAGTTGATGTATTGTTGATTATCTTCTTCTTCTACTTTATCAGAGGGTACTTTTTTAAGTTAGCTTTTATTACTATATTTTTTCCTTCTAACTTGCTATATTTTGTTTTAGTTCTTTAATTTCTCTTTTAACTTATTAATTTCAATTTGTAATGTTTGTAATGTAAGTATTTTTGAAAGAGTATGCCTCTTCATAATTAGAACTAGCTCCTTCTATTAAGGTAAACTTATTTTTACTTTCAATAAATATTTTATTTATTTATTATGGTTTGGTATATCTTCTATCATACCTAGTAAGTTTATTTTCATCAGTTATAACATTACTTTGTTTACATTGGCAAATGTCTTCCAAACAATATTCAAAAGTTTAATGATAATCTAAAAGAATGGTCCAGATTGTAGGTTCCCATTCTTTTCTTTTTGCTACTACCAAGTAGGGCTTGAATTATGTTTTAGCAATCGTGCGAGATGAGAGAAAGATAACAAAAGAGAGATATTAAGCAGAGGGAAGTGATTACACCAGTGATTAGGATTTTTTTGATTCAAAAGTTGTGATTGTCTATGAGACCATTGAATTGATTAAGAGACCAAGTTATATTTGTTTAGTATAAGAGAGGTAAGAAAAAAGCCGCAGAATGTAACAATAAATTATTTTTTATGCCTTCTAAGCTTGGGCGTCTAGGCATTCTTTTGTCTCCTAGTTCAACCTTTTTAAGTTTATACTAGCGTCTAGTTCACTACTTTTGATTGCATTCATACGACCCATTTACTTAAAGGTATTAGAGAGAGAATAAATCTTGAAATACTTTTGTTACTTTATGTACTTAAAAATTGGTTTGGGAATTTTTATTTCCAATGGTTTATTTATTAATTCTCTAGGAGAACTACATCCTCAATAATTAAGAGAAGTTATTTAACTTTTAGTACTTTTCCAAGAAGATCACATAGGTGAATATTGGTATTTTTTTTCTTATATTTCTAATTCAATAGCGGGTGAAGTAAACACTATAATAAGTGTTCCCTCTTATAATAAATTAGACAAAATAAATAATGGAATAAAATTTTTTAATGTATTCCAATAAGAATTATTGTAAAGGCATAACTATTTTCGTCTCTCTATATTTTATTTCAAAATGTAAATGGATTGTTGTACTTCTAATAGTCCTATTTTTTTTTAAATAAAAAAATCTATCCTTAACTACAAGTACACTCTTAAATTACTTTAAACTTGTACTTCAGGATTTTAACTCTCTATAACTTTCAAGAATATAGAACTAACCTCTAGTCTATTACCGGAACCCAACGTATGTTGCTAAAAGAAATATAACTAAAGACGATCTTGAGATTTTTAGTAACAATTTGAGTATTATTTGTGTATTTTTAAAAATTATAGTAATGAGCGATGTGAAGTTACATTTTAACAAACCCATTCACTTTGTTCTAATAATAACTACATTTAGCAAGGCATTTATAATAGCAATTACACAAGAAATCTTTGTCTCCAAAAATATTGAATAGTTTTCATTTCTCAGACATATGGATGGCTATTCAATGCTGTAATTAAATTATCTTTAAAAAAAAAAAAAATACTAGACAAAATCAACAGTATACTGCAATATCTAGATAGCTTATTTTACTTCTCAGTTTTAACTACTATATTACAATTTTATTGTAAACAGCAATGAATCTTTACTTCTTCCCTCCATCAATTGAACTTGCTCAAACCCAGTTACTATGTTCTTTACTGCAAAAGATTGAGGCAGGTTGCTATACAACTTCGTACTAGAACTTAAACTTGAACATGTTTCAAACTATAAAAATTTGCAATCTATTCATCGAATGTGCTCATGAAACCGCCGAGGAAGCCAGCTCCATTGCAGTTTCCACATAGCATTTCCCTCTTGCCTCTGCAAGGAAAGGAAAAAATCTCATCACATATGGATCGTTTAATAAGGGAATTAATCAATCTAAACAGAGGCATGTATATCCCGATTATTTATCTAAGATAAAATGAAAAACTATTTTCTAGTATGCATACATGGGGAGAAAGTGGATCTGCTATGAATACGAGAGTTTACTGCATCAAACTGAAACGTAAAATACAGTTCTAAATATAATTTGATTTAGTTCGGTATCACCAATCAAACCGAGCATTTTAAGCCGACTTATTAATTGAAAATAAACTATTAAACCATGAAAACTCTTATATATATTCGAAATTAAAATGTAGATTACCCGCATAGCCAACAAGAATCCCCAGCTATAAATTGTCCATCGAAGTGATCAGTGGAATTAACACCACTCCCTCGGCACTGAGAGCACTGAACAGCACCTATTTTATTTTGCATGAGAATAGAGTAAATTTTCTTTTTTTTTTTTTAGAAAATTTCAATTATTGTTGAGAATTGCAAGTTGAACTAAGAAAATAATCCAAATATCAAACTAGGCACTTCAAGTACATACACATCATGTTTTTCTGAAATCTGAGGAATTGTCTCTAAAGATTGAAATATCAAAAGAAAATTCTTAAGGATGATGTCTACGTACTTTTTTTGCTAAATACTAGTGTGAAAATTTTCTGTTTTCGATTATTAATAAATACAGGATAACATATCGGTTTTATATTTAAATACGAATTAAGTGCAAAATGTTTCAACTTACCATTTCCATCACAGTTAGCGCAAATTACGCTCTTCGGTTTCCTACTTTCGTTATCTTTAGAGGCCTACAAAGGAATAATTTATTCAAATCAGCAAGTTTCTCCATGCATAAAAAGAACGATAATATAGTCAACTATACTAACAGAATTTACTCTGAACCCAACATAAAAAAAAAAAAAAAAAACAATTTACCTTTGCTTTTACTAGATATGACTTTGGAGGAGAAGACTTTTTAATTATGTCATGGTTTCTTCTAGGAATATGATTCTGGTTGTGGCCATAAATGACGAGACAAGACTCTGAAAATTAGTTAAACTAAAAAAACTGTAATTTACAAGCCAATATTTCAAGCAGTATACTATGTTTACAGAAGTGAAGTCGTGAGAGAGAAAAGAGACCTGTTCTTGGTTTAGCTGTGAAGATATTTGGAGAAGTTAAGCATGGCGAAGGAGCCAACGCCATGGAAGAGAAGAGAAGACTATTATATGGTTGAGGCATGTTGCGAATGGATGAGATTCCCAAGTGTTCATATATAAGGTTGGATGGACCCTACTGCCCATATGAAGTTGCTGTCCCACATGCAAGGAAGTCGGGTTACCCGATCAATTGAATCCGATAATAATCGGATAGGACATTAGACATCTTTTAGGAATTCCTGTCAAACTATATAGAGTCTAAGTTAGGTTTAGGTATTGTTTGAAATCATATGAGTATTCAAAATCAATAATAAATGATATATAAATAATAATAGTACATTGTTATTGTTATATGGACAAAAGATAAAATTTCCAAGTAATCTTACTAGATTTTTAGCATTATAAGGAAAAAATGCTGGTCACATATGTCTTGCATAATCTTGCACTTTAGTTGAGTTGGGGAAATCTTAATATGATAATAAGTAAGGGAATATAATTAGGAAGATGTATAGGAGAAGGAACAAATTAACTCTCAATAGCTTTTTAACATGTGTTACAAGTGAAGGGTCTTCAAGCCTCAACTTAACCATTCTCGTGTAGGGTTCCAATGTTCTTTGTTCAACTAGCTATTTGTTCTTTTAGAGTAGAACTTTGGTAACATAGCTAGGTTCATCTGAAGCTTCTTAAGTGACAAGTTCAAAGGAGGAAACATATATAAATAGGTTTTACAACTCATTCTCGATTGTTGAATGACTTCAAAGATGGGCCTTTTATGACATTTGTTGAATCATTCTAGTGATCAATGAATGAGATGCATCCCAATTTAATATGTATAATTCCTCTTTGGGTATTAGTATAAATAAATTCTTAATGGGGTTTTTCATAGAACAAGCTTATAAATAAGTTTTTTACTTGAGTAAGATTTCTAAGAAAGGTAAAAAATAGACCGATCAATGACAATCCCTATTATGAATCTATCAAGTCAAATCTCCCTAACAAACCCTTAATAAGTGAGCTTGATTCTCTAAGTCCAATCACTAACCCAAGGAGTTAATCCATAAAGTAAACATGTACTAAGCCTATTACCAGATAGGTTTCTACATTTTTCTCATAACCAAAAGTTTTACTAACAAAGTTTAGGGGTATTGGGCATATGTTAAATATATCGATTCTTCCCATCATTGCCTAGCACATATAAGTAGTTGAATTGTTCTGCTCTTGCCTAACACATTCACAAAACTTGTTATGCATATTGTTGTTTATTCAATAACATTGAAGGCATAAGTGTACGGTCATCATGTTACAATCATTCAATGACATCAGCTTGAAAAAAAAAAATCTTCAATCTTATAAAATAAATTAAGTGAAGAAGTTGATAACTCAATCATTTGCATATGCTGAGCAACAATTTGAAGAATTGAAGCATGTAATAAAAATGCCTAAAACTCTTTATGACTTCGCTAAGGAAGCTTTCTATTAGGGGGGCAAAATGTAAAGAGTAATTTCAGTAATTGTGTTTCTAATTGAATTTAGTATCATGGACCAATTTTTTAAACTTGTGGTGGAGGCTAGAAAATTTGGGCCAATGGGGGATGCCTTAAGAAGATTTGACTTGTTAGGTTTTGATATGCCCCTTTTGGTTATTTTAGGCGTAAAAAATAGCCTAAAAAAGGTCTTTTCAACCTTGTTGTGCTTCTAATAAGTATCAAGAGCCTTTTTTAAGCTTAATTTAAAAGGCATATGCACTTCTCTTATAGTATATTTGGGCTAAGTATTATAAACTTAAAAGAAGTTGAGCCTAGTTAAGCCCATGGATCCCTAAGGATATGAAGTCTTCAATCTGAACTGTCGATGGTCATAATTTGATCAAATGTCTCTCATTAATAGTTGATTTGGTCCATCCATCTTATAATCATTCAACATATTAGATCATTGGTTAAATTTTACAAATAGGAGCCTTCTCTTCCTCATTTAAACATCTAAAGCGAAGGGTAAGCCTTTAAAAAATAGTGACGCTTTGTTGAAATGACTCTACAGAAGATCAAACATGACTTAGACAAGGTAGGCTTATAATTTTATAGAGTGTTTAGATCTTCCAAAATGCAAACAAAGGGATCAAAAGAAGAGTTAGAAGAAGGTTTAGTTAGAACCTACTCATACTTGGAAGTGTGCAAAAAAAAAAAACACATGAATAATCAAAGGGATTGTTAGAAAGAAGTGTTCAAAAGCTAGTTAGAAGCCAATATTTGTAATTAAAAGGGTAAGGATTAGAAGAGCAAACTTGGTTTTGAGGTTTGTGTACAAGCCAACTTTAAAGGGTTGTAACTTTTCGCTTATAAGGAATTAAATTTACACATTTTATTTGGGATATTCAGTTGTCAAAGATTTTCTGATTATATAGAAAAAAATTATCTTAGCTTATTATGTTTTCGATTTTTCTTGATTTCAAATTTATTTCGTGCCTTATTGATTCTAATGTTTAAGATTATAGATAGCACTATGGAACAATTGTTTTTGAGGTACGAATTATTATAGAGTTTATCATCACTTTAATATCCTTATTTTATGCTATCCATTTCATAAAAAAACATCAAATTTATCAAGAACAAGCCAAGAATGAATTGAGAATATTATATTTGATCTACAATCACATGCACATTTTGAAAATCTGAGTTTACCTATTCTTTATCCCGTGCTTCTCTTTATAGCATTTCCTCATTTGTCATTGTAACATTATGTACTAAAAGTAGTTAATAACCATGCTAATAAATATTAATGAGTTCATTTTAATTATTGGACCCAAAAGTTTACAGCTAGTATTAATATATTATATACAACGCTGAACATCACTCACAATCCATATAGGAGTTTAAGCATATGGGAGAGTAATCTTCCTTCCTTAAACATGCCATATTACAATTGGGCCCAAATCAGCCAAAAATAATTAATAAACAAGTTGACAAATATTAATAAGTTTATTTCAATCACTTAATTAAAAAATTTATAATTGTGTTCATATATGATTCTACTATTTGGCCTTACATACAACTTCTCAACATCTCCACAATTTATGTGGGACTTTAAACATATATATATATATATATATGTGTGTGTGTATGTGTGATAAATGCATTATTAAAATCCCTATCCATAGGGTTATGTTAGTGAGATAATTATTAAGATTCCAATTAATGTAGAACAGGATTATTTCTACATTAAAACCTAATTTGTATTTTCTAACGAATAAGTATTTTTCAACAAGTATTTATACCTCTCAATTGATTGTCCTTGCTAAATAATTGAAAAGATTTATGCTATATATATGTATGTATAGTAGGTGATAATGAAATTAAGAATTCAAAATTTATTATAAACATGAATAACGATAAGAAATCATGAAATAAAACCATAAAAGATGACAAAAAAGAAAAAAATTAAATAGAGAAAAGAAAATCAATGAAGTTTGAATTGCTTTTTTGAATGGGTTTGGTCTATTCACAAACTGTTTAAAGTAATTCAATTTTAGAGTACCGTTATAACCTACCTAAAAATATAAATAACGATCTTCTAACATGATTGAATTTAATTTCTCCCTCCTCTAATAGTTGTAATAATAGATTTGAAAAAAAAAATTTCAGTATACCAAGAGATTGCAATTCATTAAAAAAAGGGTATATAGTTTGACTTTAGAATTGAGTCACATTAAATGTTGCAAGTCTAGAATTGCTACAATTTAGACCTAATCTTTTCTTTTCTTTTCTTTTTTCATTTGTATTTTATATTTATCTTACCTAATCTCTTCATAGCTTGCCTTTATCTAATCTAGATTACTTCATGTGTTTCCCATTTCATGTGTGATGTTGTTTTATATTTATGGTAGTTTTTTTTGTAAACATGATAATTACTATCAATATTTAAAATGCGTTTGTTTACGAAATGAAATAAAATAAAACTATGATTGTAAATTTTTTTATTTTTCATAAATTCTTTGAGATTATATAGGTAGAAATAAAAATATGTTAGAAAAGATAAAAAGATAGCTATATTTTTTAAAAATTGCAATTATTAATTTCATAACAACGGTAGTTTTGTAACATAGTTATTTGGTTAACTAATGTCATGTTTGGTACGAAGAGATGATTTTAAATGGAATGGATTGGACTTGATTATAATAGAATGGAATGGAACGAAAAAATGCTTTAGTATATTTAGAGATGGTTATGGATTGGAAAGATAATGGAATGATATTAAATATTCAAATATAATTACTTATCGAAAATGTCCATAATTACATGTTATAATTTCTTTTAAGATTAAAAAATAATTTTAATTAATATAGATGTAGAGGTCTGATTGGAGTGGTTATGTACATGCTGCGTGAATAGCACTGCATGAGTAGTGTGTTACACTTAGCTTTAAAGACATAAAGCGAGACTATCATCTGAAGGGATGATTAGGTGAAAATAAGATAGGGAGAAGGAATAAGCAATTTCAGTGTCTCAAATACACATGTGACAAAGAAGGTAGCCTTAAGAGATCTCAAGCATTTACCTTACAGATTGAGCAAATAAGATCAATTCTTTGCTTGAATGCTATTTGATCTTAGAGAGTAAAGTTTTCAAAGTGAAACACTGTTTTTTCGATCTCTCCAAAAGTTTTAAATGATGAGGAAATACTAGGTATTTATTGGCTTTTGGGCATAATGACATTCGTTGGATCATTTAAGTGATCAATAGATGAGATAGAACCCACTCGATTCATGGTTATCTAAAATAAGCTTAGCTAATGGACTCAAAATTAGTAACCTTCCTTATAAGCACATGAGCCTACCGAAGAAAGGTTGGAAATGAACAAACCAATCCTTGTTCTAAACCTACTAAGCCAAATCTCCTTAAATCATCCCAAAATGGACTGGACTCCTTAAGCCTTGTTACTTGGCTTAAAGAATCAAGCCTAAATAAATAATAGACTTATCTCAATAACTAATATAATAATTTTCAGCTCTTTACATTTTGCCTCTTGACCAAAATTCTTAGGTGGTGTACAAGTATTTTTGGCATCGATCACTTTGAATAGTTAAATCGTTACTCGACGCACACACATCGTAAAGAGTTACACTGCTGCAAAGTGCACTCATATAGTTGAAGGCTTCATCTAGCACCAGTGTTGCAACTTTATTTATTGTATACCTCAATGCGTAAGCTTACAACATTGTGTAATTGCGCACATTGCTTTTTGTATGCTAGAGTGGTATTGCTTCGGAGGCAATATGTTGGATAAATTTCTTTATGCAAGATGATTCTTCATTAAATTGTCGTTTATGTGACAACTTCGTACTGGTGAACTTACTTCTTAACTTCAGTCCATTGAGGTGAACCGATAATTTTATATGCTATGCCTATCTTCATTTTGAAGAAAGTAAAATTCTAAACAAGACTAACTATCATGCCTTGGAGCAGCAAAGTTGTAACAGTTTTGTTGTGCAAACTATTCTAAGATAGAAGTTGGCTTTACAACCGCTATCCTAGACTTGATTTATACAAGACATCCACGACTAATTTACTTTGAAGTAAATAATTCATAATTTAAATAAGTCATTTACCTGAGAAAGTAAGAAAATATATATATACACTAGAATTCAGTTATTACTATTAACATTTACAATGTTTTACCGTAATCTATTTCTTAGTTAATACATTATTTAGAAATAAAAAATACTAATATAAGAGCTTAGATCTTAAAAATATATGTCTGTTTTTCAAATGTTTTTCCTCACTTCTCGAGATCTAACAGCTGCTAGCTTTAGAGTAGTTGTAAGCTGCTTCTTAGTTAGCACCTACAACGACGTTTATAAAGATGTGAGTTACCACAACTTTATAAGTTAGGACGGAGGACTTAAAACTATACTACAAATACAAACAAGGTTATTGACCAAATTATTAGGTGCAATGTATGTTCAAGCAAATACCATTACACGATGTTGTCCGATCGATCGTAAGATTAGAGAAACTACGCCCATTCTAATCTAGGTTGAGAAGTTGCCGTTAATGCAACAGCTCATGACCAAACTCAGGCTTGTGCAATGAAGACACTACTCCTCCCATGATTACCTTTAAATTATTGACTTCACCCTTGTTGCGACTTTCTCACCTATAACTTAGTTCGACTAAGGATGAAGAAGAGACCCATTATGCTATCCAGCGTTATCTTTTTCGAAGGGGTCGGTATTTGGCTGGAGAATCCTAAGTTTCCCTTGATGGGTTGCTATGCAAGTCTGATTGATGTTTACAGGTTGTATATTTAATTAGGTCTAATTGAGAGTGATTAATTATTTTATATAAATCATATAATACTAGTCAAGCAACAAGTCAAAAATCATATCATCAGCTCAGAACAAGCACAATCAAATATAATTTCAAGCCTCTAAAATACAATACTGTATTAATCTCAACTTACCTCGACTCCTTGCTTGCTCACTCGGGATGGGACTCGTTCAGTCTATTGCTAATGATCCCTATAATATACCAACGTTGTCTTAGTTTTCATATAATTGTCATAGATTTATTTTATCCTTGAATACTTATTGTTATCTTTAGTTTAGGGTTTAATATGTCTAATTACCTAGGTTTCCAAATCTTTTACAATTATTCTGGGATTAGGGTTAGGTTTTGGTTCAGTTTCCACATCGATTTCTAAATTAGATTCTAGTTCAATTTCTAAATACTGTTTTATATATGAATCCTAGAAACCCATTTCAACCCATAATGTAAAATTAATTACATTATTTTCGGGTATACTAAATACCATAATCACTCCTAATTAGTATTTTATTTTACTTAGTACACTTAAATCTTTATTAGTACATTAAATTATTCCTGATGTGAAAATTTTTTACATTTTTCATATAATTAAATAAATTTAGGTTTTCTATCATATTTATTATATATTCCTATTATTTATATAATATCAATTTTTATTTTAATATCTTATATTTATTATATTTTCAATAATTGCATATTATATATAATCACTTATTATGTACATCTAATATTTCTATCACTCTAATTACCATCTCCCAACATTAATTAAAATTTCAAATTGTCTAAATTCATCTCAAATTAGATTTTACACCTAATTATCCTAATTTACAAAATTAACTTAAAATTTATTATTTTTTCCTATTATTTATTTACTACACAATTACCCTAATAATTACATCTAATACCCTAAATGCTACAAGTATCATACTTCATCGGGTTTTAATGTTCTAAAACATATAATTATACACTAAATCAGTAATTAACCATTTAATTACTTAATTAGCCCTAAATGACATATTTTAGCCATCATTTTAAAGCTTAAAAATTATCTAAACATTTCAAAAATTAATTTTTAAAAGGGTTTCGTGATACTATTTTATATCACCAAAATAGTCTACACAAAAATTTGGGCTCAAACCTATACTCTTAAAATCATTTATTCTAATCCGAATAAAGCTTGGGTTTTTAAGGCACAAAATCATTAAAATAAAAATTTTCCCTAAATCTACATACTTAAAAATCTCATAATACTAAATTTCATAATTTTTAAAAAATATTTAATATTTTTACAAAATTGGGTTGGAAATCAGACTCACCCGTATGAGTGGCTCTGGCTACTGTCGGCCGGTCTGGGCATTAACACCACCATGGTGGCGACGGCTGTCTACTCACAAGTGCTCATCAGGTCTAGGTTTTCCTTAAAAGGCCCAACTGTACAATTTTTTTGTAATTTTTTGTAAAACCCTTATTTCCTCTCAATTTCGCCTTTCTCTAATTTTCTGTAATTCTAGATATCCAAAATGAGTTTCTGAAAAATTTGGGATATTTATAGAGGTTTTGGGAAATTATTGTGTATTAATTTGATTAAACAATTGTCTTATCTTTTTCCAATTTACCTTTTTTGTTGTTTTAATTTAATTAACTGAATTTTTTCTTCTTTTCCCCAGTTGCTGCGACATAAATCTAGATCATTTCTTATTTATTTATTTATTTTTCCTTAATTAATTATGATTTTTTTAATTATTTAGTATTATTTTAGCACATTTCGCGTATTTTAAGTAATTACACGTATTTATATTTACATGTAAATTTATATATAGTATAAATAAATATTTCTAAATATTTTTAGGTTATTTTATGATTTTTAGTGTTCATATAATTTATCTTTAGTAATTCGCTAATTATTGAAATATATTTTCCGTATTTTCAATAAATAACGAGTAATATACTTAAAATTTAAAAATTTTATATTTTTTTACTTTATTATTTATTTTCTTAAATTCAAACTTACTGGATCATTTTTACTAATATTTTTACTTTTATTTTATAATTTAGACTCGACGAATCTTTTAGTCGATCATCGTAAACTGTACGAGTCAAACTTGATCTTACACCAATTGTTCCGTAATTGGCACTACCTTATTGGGGTCGGTCCTAACATTTAACATGATTTTCAAGCTATTCTTCATGATAAAACTCATGTATGGACTCATGCATATATAGGCTCTTCATAAGCATAGTTGAAAACAAGGTATCATTGGTGCTATAACTTGTCTACACATATTTATGTTCTATTAATTCAAATTTGGAGTAAGGGACTTGCCTTCATTCAATCATATATTTGCTGGATCTAGAAAAAATCTTGTCTTTTTGTTTCTTTTTTTTTTCCCCTAAGAAACACATGCTTTAGAGCTATATTTGTCTTACGTTGATTCCCTTTAGTCTGGATCAATAGGACTCCTTAAGTAAAGCCACACTATCGTTTGTATTATTTCCTTCGTATATTATGAACAATATCAACTTAAATCTTTTCCTATCACATCAATTTTTCTCATTAAATCTTTTCGCTTTGATATCTTATCCATACTCATTATATATCTCAATATTATTTCCCCATTGAATCAACAAATTACCTAATCTCAAATTTAAATATTTCATATTTCAATATCTTTTTGAACATATACCCAAAATCTTTCTCAAATATTTACTTGAAAACACTCTCATCATATTTCCTCATCCATGCCTCATCTTTAAATTCAAGTTAATGCAACTATAAAAAAAAAAACCCAAATCTGCCAATTTCCAAATGTAAAATATTTTAATCTCTATTTTATCTCCATATCATCAATTATATATGAACACTCAAGTCATCAATATTTGCCATGCTGGTTTATTGTAGGTTGCACTTCCTTTGACAACAAGCAACGGTAGTAGCTATTAATGCACAAATTAATTGCATATTTGATAATTATTCCTAATAGTTGTTACCTGTAAACTCAATTTCATAGAACAGACAAGTAGCAGGAAGCTTGTATATCCAGAAAGTATTTGCTTCCCTTATGTAATATACATATATACTTGCCTTCTTTTGCTAGTGCTTGTTTTACTTTAATCATCATCACCATTATTATTATTCTCTTTTCATCTTAATCGCTTAACTTGTGACTTATATATATACATATATATATATATATATATATATACATACACATGTATTTTTGTTCCTTTGTTGTTCTCTCATAGGTTTGATTTACCAACAATTAAAGCAATGGCAAAGGGCGACGAGACTCATTATTTAGATTAACGATTCCAAATCTGACACTAATCATAGAAGCTTGCATATCGTAAGAACATTGGGTAAAGTTTTTGTGTTACTTGAGTGGGAGGTAGAAAAATCCCTTTCTATCACCACCGACAATACCCATGGCATGAATTTTTTATGTAATGAATTGTTTTTTAGCTTTTTTAGATGGTCAACAATTCCAACAAAACTAGATGGGACTTGTTTATTGCACTTGCGTTAATAACTACGTAGGAAACCCTTATATTGAAAACTAATATGGAGGTACTATATTGTTATTGTCACTTCATATAACTTGCATGAGTTACAGTACATGTATAACCGAGAATCCTTGTTGTAGTTTAAACTTAGGACTAAATCTCTCCATTTGCTATGATATTTAAATTTTCATAATATGAAGGCTTAGAGTATATTCCTATGTACTCAATACAAATATGTTTTACACTTAATATATGTATGTACATCTCATAGAATAGCTTTTCTTGATGTCCTCAGCAATTCTCTTTTACATTTTCAGAGGTCACAAGAGAGTAAATTCATGCATACAATTCGTCTTTATCCTACTAACATAAGAGTTCAATTCCAGAAGTATTTGAATCCTTTGATAGAACCAGTAGCCCAGCAATAAGAGAATCAAGTTGGTAAATTCTTTTGACTAGACCATGTCCTTAGTGAGTCGATCATCCTTTCTTGTACAACCATGGAGGTATTGTTGGTTTATTACATGTCATTCTTCTCCCACAACGTACGTGAACTTAGTTAAGTCAAATTTCTATCCTTTTTTGTTCTCATCTTTTGATTTTCACTAGTCCTTCTTTTCTCTAATACTTGAATGCTGTTGATAAATAATATGGCTGTAAGTTTTGCCTCTTCTTATGCATAACCACCAACGTGAAAAGCTTGATAACTTAAACTGAAGTAATAAGACTATGGTCAGTCCTTTAGTCTACTGTTACTTAGTTTTGCTATACCATAGTATCTTGACTTAAATAATATATTGTTTTTTTTTTACTTTACTAAGAAGAGATGAAGAGTAATCTAAGTTAAAGCGTAAAAGTAGCGAAGATGAAGGACTTGTTGATGCATTAAGATAAATGTCCACCATTTATCCCATGTTTTCGGGATGAATGTAAAGAAGAAGAACTTATTGGTGCATTAAGATAATGTTTACCACTAATCTCGTGTTCTTAGGATAAGTGGCTAGACCAGACTATTTTTCAAGATATGTTCTGGGATAAAGTTAAGCACCGAGAATGCCATACAATACCTTGTACTAATGGTGATCTCTAGTTTATCGAGCGTGAGTCTCGTGCTGATTTTAGAGATATTATCATAAGAGATTCAATGTTATGCTTTAGAAACATGAGGAGAGAGCTACCTTTCTTTAGTACTCAATTCACATTCCTGAAGGAGCCACCTTTTGAGAGGGATGATTGGGTAGCATATATTGCAAAGAAGCCAGAATAAATGACTTTACTAAAGAAAGTTAAAGTCTTCCATGCTATTATTACTTCTACTTGGCTGTAGTTCCTACAAATGAGTGGAATGGAAGTATAGCGAGCGATTATCTCATGTTGGAGTATTTAAACCCATACATTTATCACTTCATAGGGGAAGATAACTTCAACATTAGAAGACATAGCTGTACTTTTGAATCCATGTAGCTTTGGACAAGCCAACCTTACTAGCACAACAACCTTTCATAAAGAGCATAGTTTTCAAACATTCTTAATGGATGCTTTGAAAGCTACTCGCATACTTCTTCGAGGAGCAAAAGAAAGACAACCCTCAAGTTTTAGGCTTAGATAGCGGGAAAGAGTAAGTATCTTCATATGCTCTCTCTCTCTCTCTCTCTCTCTCTCTCCCTTTCTTTTATATATATTCCAGTGTTGTAGTTATATCTTTTGCTCATACGTTTTTTTTTCCATCTTTGCAGGTATGAATAGTATCATAATTAATTGCTTCCAGTTAACCTTAAAAATCTATTTCATGAATTAGCATAGGCTAACTAGTTCCTCTTGTAAAGAGTTACCTTCTACGAGCAAGTTTCAAGCGTAGCAAGCTTTAGTAAGCTTCAAGTGCAATAGGCCTTAAGAGCATTAACCTTTACATGGAGGAACCCTAAGCAAGAACGCCTCAAGCATAGCAAGCTCGAGTAGGCTTTAAGTGCAATAAGCATCTTGTTTAGTAAGCCCTCAAATGAAGTAGGTCCCAGTAGGCCTCAAGCACAACAAGACTTACACACGGAGAGCCCTAATAGGCTTCACGTGTAGTAAGCTTGTTTTGTAGTGAGTCTTGGCCGGACTGTATGATCAACATCATTATGCCAATGTTCTAATTCAAAAATCAAGAGGAAAGATAGCCGCCTTTCCTTCATCCCCAGTTTTTCTTCCTTAAGAAGGTACAACTTGATTGGGTGGGCAAGTGGATTGTATCACCATAAAGGTATAGCATGTGTTTCACTTAAAGAAGACTAAGATCCTTACTACCATTGTTACTTTTACTCGACTGTGCTTCTCATGTAAGTGAGATGGAAGCATGGCAAGATAGGATTTATCATTGGACCACTTCTTCAATTAAACAGCAGTTCCTGCCCAAACGCCAAATGCTAAGGCATTACTTAGACTTGAGGCATAGAGTCCAAGATCTCGGGGCATCACCTGGAGGTAAGTCATGGAAGCCAAGATGATAGTCATTGCCTGGGTTCTAGCCATGAGAGTCAAGATACTTAGGTGTCACCTAGGCTTAAAACATGTAAGCTGAGATGTTAGGGCGTTACTTGGGTTTAAGGCATAGAAGTCGAGATGCTAGGGCGATACCTGGGCTTGAGGTATAGGAGCTGAGATGCTAGGGCATCACTTATGCTTAAGCTGTCGGAGTCGAGATGCTAGGGCATTGATTGGGCTTTAGGTGTAAGAGCCAAGATACTAGGGTACTGCTTGAGCTTGAAGCGTAGGAGCCAAGATGCTAGGGTGTTGCCTGGGCTTTAGGTATAGAAGCCGAAATGCCAAGGCGTCACCTGAGCTTGAGGCATAAGAGCTGAGATGCCAAGGCATCGCCTGAGCTTAAGAGAGTAAGATATACTACATAGAGATGAGTAAGATAATAAAAGTTTTATTATTGAGTAGTGAAATTCGTTCTTTATTTACAGAAGTAATTCCATAGCTTGAACCTATTTTTTTTTTTTCAATACCTAACGAATCATTAATCACTTTCAAAGCATTCATATGTCATCACATACGTATTGTAGCTTGGAAGCGGGTTGCTGTGAATGTCGTTATCTTTGATGACAAGCTCCCTATTTTGAATTCTTTCATGAAATATCTTTCTTAAACTTCAGCAATCCTTAGTAGGATGGCTTACCATTCTATGAGATCGATAATATTTAGGATTTTTTCTTTAAACTGGAGCTATACCAAAATCATTCACCTATTAGTAGGGGGTTTGCTCCATTACCATTTGTAGTGATTCATGCCAAAAGTAAGGAATAACTAAGCTAACAAATATTAAGGGACCCATTTCAACCACTTAGTCCAAAAGTTTCAAACTTGTGTTGACAAGATGTTCACAACCATGACCTAATAAACTAGTACCATAACCTCCCCCAATTCATGTAGGATACTTATCATGAGATCTCACAATCTTTCCCCCTTAAATACGTGACATTCTCATTGCAAGACTTTACAATTGGATTCAAATCTTTCCCCCTTTTTGGTGTATAATTTGGGTCATCTACTACCTATAGGTCATCCTGGAAGTATGCAGGGGATTAAAACCTTGGTGATACTCCTCACCTTCCTTGGTATATTATTTATTTAGGCTTGTTTCCCAGTGAAGTTGCCAAAATGTAGATATAAGGGTTTGATTGGCACAGCGTAAGTAGCGTACTACACGTAACTTTAAAGAAGTGAAGCAAGACTGTCACCTAAAAAGACGATTAGGTGAGAATAAAGTAGGGAGGAGGAATAGGTAATCTCAATATCTCAAATGCACAAGTGGCAGATAAGACAGTCTTAAGGGATCTCAAATGTTCACCTTGCAGCTTGATCGAATAAGATCAATTCTTTGGCTTAATGCTATTTGATGTTAAAGAGCAGAGTTTTTATAGTAGAATACGGTTTTCCAATTTCTTTAAGAATTCTAAATGATAAGGAAACATTGGGTATTTATAGGCTCTTAGGTATAATGATATCTGTCGGATTATTTAGGTGATTAACGGATGAGATGAAACTTACTCGATTCATGATTATCTAGAATGGGTTAGTTAACGGGCTAAAAGCTAATAGCCTTTCTTATAATTGCATGAGCCTGCCCGAAAATGGTTGGAGGCGGAAAAACTAATTCAGCGATTCTTATTTTAAGCCCATTAAGCCAAATCTCCTTAAGTTATCCAAAAATGGAGTAAACTCCTGAGGTCCTGTTACTTGGCTCAAAGAATTAAGTCTAAATAAATAATGAATTTACTCCAATAATTAGTATAATAATTTTTAGCCCTCTACAATTAATCATAATTAATGAAATAAAAATAAAATTGTGATTTCACTTCCTCAAATGTGGAATCGTGATTTTCCTTTTAGCTAGAATTGTTGATGGCAATTCTGACTTTATAATGTATTACCAAACATGAAAAATGAGAATAATGTTCAAAATTGTGATTTCATTCTGATCTATTCTCGTATATCAAACATAACGTAATATTATTTCCTTATAAGAAATAAGTAATAGACAAATTGCTAATAAATACCATTAAAGGAGATCTATGATTTTTGACATCATTTAAGTACTTTAACAAGAGCATATAAATGAGATTTTATTGTCATCCTGTCAATCGATCTAACTATAAATATGCTCTTAATTTATTTTTTTTTAAATTTATACTATTTAATTAAAAACTATAATAAATAAAAGGAAATAGTAGAAAAACCCTTAAATTAATTGTAATTTAACCGTTAGAAATTAAAAAGAATCAGATGTCGAAGCTATATCAACTTGTCACAGTACGGTATGGGCAGATGAACTTTCGCGTGCAAAAAAAGTTGCGAGAAAAAGCATTAACTTCCTCGAGAAGGATTCCAAAATGCATAAAACCACCTCAAAGGAACGAAACAACCCAACCCTCCATTAGAAGGCAGACGAACCAAGCCCCCGAAACGGCAACCCCAACTCACTTACTCACCCAAGTACACTCTTACCACCTATGTGAATTTTCACTTGTTCACATACATTGATGATGACCCAGTTATAGTAGACAAGTAATGACTCTAAGTTCAAACTCAACTTCCCAAATCTTTCTGTGTCTCTACATATATGTGTGTATGTATACATGTGAGCCAGAAAGGATCAGCCTTTAACTATACTACGGTCGCAGAGGTAATAAGTTTACAAACTTTTCTCCGTTTTTCTGTGTGTATAGATCTGAATGTGTATATGTATGTGTTTGTTGCATTGGTTTCTATTCTGTGTTTACAACATCATGCGGGTTAATGATCGTTCTCTGTTAAGGATAGCAACCCGCGATTGGTTACTTTTGTGAGTTCGTTAAAAATACAATCTTGCAGTGTGTCCGAGAGGGGGGGGGGGGGGGGGGGGGGGGGGTGGTGGGGTGGGGGGTGGGGGGTGTTGGGGGTGGGTTTATTCTTTTGTGTCTTTAGTCAAATTTCACTTTTTTTTGGGACATTTAGTTGGAATTGTAATTGGATTATTGCGAGTGGATATTATTCAACAAGGTATGGTAAATTGGTCGATCTTTATAAATGAATGAGAAAGACCAAATCGCGAATTTCGTTGAGAAATGAAAAGTACAAGCATTGCAGTAAATTGGTAGTTTTGTGTGTGTGTGTGTAAGAGAGAGAGAGAGAGAGACAGAGAGAGAGAGGGAGGGAGGGGGGAGGAGGGGGGGGGTGGGGGAGGTATGTTCATTTAAGATGCCTAGTCAATCAATTTTGCCCCATTCTTTTTGAAATTCATATGAATTTACCCAAATGAGTGGAATTTCGAAGTTAGTTTCCTGAATCGTGACAGCAAGACAAAACTAGAATGCTAAGTTTCTTGAATTGCTTAGATATTGTAAATACTGTAGTAGGGCTAGGGGTGGAATCCCTTCCAAGTTACTTCAAATAAGGAGCGGTGCTATATGTCTGCATTTGTGTACTAAATGCTGAAACCTTTAGATTTTGAGATTTGATTTGAGTCATGGCTATTGGATTGGAGTGATCAGTTTAGTTGAGGTGTGATGTTTTTCTTGTCAAGGAATCAGAGTGAAAATGTGACATCTATCGAGTTGGGTTTACTGGTTTAGTAGTTACTACTTGTCTGGTTGTGATGGTTTACTAGCATGGAGTTAAGCGGTCACTAAATTGTTTTTGAAAATCCAATCACTTTTTCCTTCATTTTCTTGCTAGTATCGAGGGAGAAAAAAAAAGGATGTGTAAGTTCTTGCTGGCCTGGGTTTTATCTTAAGCTTTTAAAAACAAAATGAAGCAGAATCTTATTTGATTCAATGTTATAAAATTTTTAGTCCAATATTCTACTTCCACTCCTAAATAGAGGGGAGTTCAAAACTTTAAAATGTTTTTGAAGATGAAGAGAAATGTAAGATTTGATCATTAAGCATTGGCCTTATCTACAATATCAGTTATGATTATGCACCTCTCTAGGTGAAGAAACTCATCATTAGAGGGAAGATGCGGAATTGACTTGTGTAAACGGTAGGTTGCTTTCTTGCTTTTCCCAACTCTGGACCAGTACTAATTTCTCTCTCTCCCCCTTGCACACATTTCTTTTTGTTATGTAGCCAAAACTTTTATGTTTTTGGTTAAAAGATACATGAGTTCTATAGTAAGATATATAACGGTAGTGGGCTGTTAACGATCAGATAGAATGAAGTTTAAAATTATTTTTTTCTTGGATATTGTCAAATCTGCAAATTTCCCAACAGACCTCTTGTTGCCATGTGTCAATGATAGCACAAATGGACATTCGAAATACACAAGTAATAATTGGTTTCCTTATTTTCCCCTCTAAAACTGTAGTGTTTGTGGTTTTGTCACAGAGGAGGTCTCTTTGATATTATATCATTAGTCCTTTGTTCTGTCTTTGTCTTCATTATATTGGTCTTGGTATTTTTGTTCGGTATTTTAGGACACGAATACTTGATGTTGGCATAGATTTGATGTTTTTAATTTTCAGTGCCAGTTGTGGGGCTAATCCAGAACTTGTCTACATTCACTTTTAACCTCTATCAAGAAGACATTGGGACTGAATCAGGGGTATTGGTGCTATCTTCTCTTGGAAAAATCATGTCCTCTCTTGCTTGAACTTGTGAATTTTTAGTCTTTTCAGGGAATAATGGGATCAGAAGTTGGTGGGAAGGAATCTGTAATTACTCAGATAAGCCTTGGTGGATTTGGCTATCAAGTGACTGCAAAGGAGTTGTCTGAATTTTTGGAAAAGGAAATTGGTATTGTCTATAGGTGTCGACTGAAGACTTCCTGGACACCACCTGAATCTTATCCAGATTTTGAGATAGTGAGCATTGAAAACGTCCGAATATCAGAGGATTACAAGAAGGTGCATCCACATGCATTTGTGCATTTTGCTTCACCTGAATCAGCAGCTTGGGCTCACGATTCCGCATGTCGTGGGGATTTATATTTTGAAAACCAACCTTTGAAGGTTTTTTTGGGTCCACAGAATCCCTTTCGTATGAACAAAAGGAGGCAGTCTGTCTTTCCGTTTAGATTGTCTAATGTGGTACTTGAGATAGGAATGCTCATTAGCCCAGATGAATTCTTGGTTAGTTGGAAAGGACCTTCTTCAGGGCTTGACTTTTTTGTTGATCCCTTTGATGGGACATGCAAATTTTGTTTCACAAGAGACACCATATTCTCTTTTAAGGACACAGCAAATCGTGCCTTCATCAAATGCAATTATAAGGTGGAGTTCTTGGTTCGGGAGATAAATGAGATCAAACAGTATGGGGATTTTTCTGGCCTAGTTGTTCTGTTGCAGTTGTCTTCATCTCCCCGGGTTTGGTATAGAACTGCCGATGACGACATTGAAGAATCTGTTTCATTTGATCTGTTAGATGATGATGATCCATGGATAAGAACGGTAGATTTTACACCCAGTTGTGCCATTGGTCGGTGTAACTGGTACAGAGTTTTAATTCCACCACGCAATGGCCGAAGGCTGGAGAAAGCCATAAAGTACCTGAAAGAACGGAGGGTCCAAGAGGAATGCCTTGGGAAACCAGTTAGGTCCCGTGAGGAACCCGATTTTGGGGCGCCTAAGAGAGCTGTGTTTTTCTCTATTCATCACCAGGATGGGATAACTTTTGATGTCATGTTCTTGTTAAATGCTGCAGTCCACAAGAATATATTCAATCAGCATAGGTTGTCTGAGAAGTTTTTTGACTTACTAAGAAATCAACCAAAGGAGGTTAATGTTGCTGCGTTGAGGCACATATGTGCATATAAACGCCCTGTCTTTGATGCCTATAAGAGGCTCAAACTTGTCCAGGAATGGATGCTTAAAAACCCTAAATTCTACCAGAGCCCCAGAAAGATGGATGACATTGCAGAGATCAGGAGGTTGGTCATAACTCCAACTAAAGCCTATTGTCTTCCGCCTGAAGTGGAACTCTCCAATAGGGTTTTAAGGAGATACAAAGAAGTTGCTGACAGGTTTTTAAGGGTTGCATTTATGGATGAAGGTATGCAAACAATGAATGCAAATATCCTCTCATACTATGTTGCCCCCATTGTCAGAGAGATCACATCAACCTCGTTTTCCCAAAAGACCCTTGTTTTTAAGAGGTTGAAGGATATCATGACTTATGGTTTCCATCTGTGTGGTCGTGAATATTCATTTTTGGCATTTTCATCAAATCAGCTAAGAGATCGATCTGCATGGTTCTTTGCCAGAGATGGGAAAACTAATGTGGAAGTAATAAAAAAATGGATGGGGAAGTTTAACAACAGGAATGTTGCCAAGTGTGCAGCCAGGATGGGGCAATGCTTTTCTTCTACTTATGCAACAGTGGAGGTACCCCAAGAAAAAGTAAATCCTGATCTTCCTGATGTGGAAAGGAATGGACATTGCTTCTCCGATGGAATTGGTATGATAACACCAGAGTTGGCAAAGCAAGTGGCCGAGAAACTGAAGTTGGAAGCATACCAACCTTCAGCTTACCAGATCAGATACGCTGGTTATAAGGGTGTTGTTGCTTGTTGGCCTGGAAATGATGATGGTATTTGCCTCTCACTGCGGAAGAGCATGAACAAGTTCCAGTCAAAGCACACTACTCTGGAAATCTGTTCCTGGACCAGATTTCAGCCTGGGTTTCTAAATAGGCAGATTATCACGTTACTTTCGACTTTGAAGATTCCGGATGAAATCTTTTGGAACATGCAACAAAATATGATTTGCAAACTAAACCATATGCTAATAGATCCAGATGTTGCCTTTGAAGTTCTGATGGCTTCCTGTGCTGAGCATGGAAATACTGCTGCTTTAATGTTGACCGCTGGTTTTAAACCTCAGTCAGAACCTCATTTAAGGGGCATGCTTTCTTGCATAAGAGCAGCACAACTTTGGGGTCTTCGGGAAAAGGCTAGGATCTTTGTTCCATCTGGGAGGTGGTTGATGGGCTGTTTTGATGAGCTAGGTGTTCTTGAACAAGGCCAGTGCTTCATTAAAGTGTCCACACCTGCACTTGAAAATTGCTTTTTAAAACATGGCTCAAGGTTTTCTGAGACAAGGAGAAACTTACAGGTTATTACCGGATACGTAATTATAGCTAAGAATCCATGCCTTCACCCTGGCGATATTAGGGTCCTGGAAGCTGTTGATGCTCCTGGCTTGAGCCATATGTATGATTGCCTTGTTTTTCCTCAAAGAGGGGAAAGGCCTCATGCTAATGAAGCTTCTGGAAGTGACCTTGATGGGGACCTCTACTTTGTGACATGGGATGAAAATCTTATTCCTCCAAGTAAGACGAGCTGGGCGCCAATGGACTATAATCCTGGTAAACCGAAGCAACATCCCCGCGATGTCACTCATCAGGTGATTCATTTTTTGCTTTTAATCAGTTTGTAAGCATTTAGGTTTTAGAAGAATAGTAAATAGTTAAATGCTGCAAGCAATTGGTGGTGGATTCTCTCTCAAGGGAGATCATCCTCATGCTTTGATAGATATCGATGGTTAGCAGTGTTTTTAAATATATTAGTGGGGCAAGGATTTCTCACCATCAACAACATTAAGTGGGTTGATAATTGCAGGTTTTCATGGATATTGCTATGAGAGAATGTTAGCTACCATGTTAAAACATTTTCTATCTTTTTGGTGTTGGGGGGTTTGAAATGTTCGTGTTAAAGCATCAGCTATATGATCATTTTCTAGAATAGTTTTTTGATATCTTTCTTTCATGGTCTTCTTGTTGTAAGTTTTATCACTGTTTGATTGATATTGACCTTTCTAGATTACTGTGATCAAAACATGAAACTTTTTATGTTGTACGATTGTCCTCTGTTGAGATTTCTAGGCAGAGTGCTACTTCTTGATATAACGGAGATAGGAAAAATTTTGATTGGCTTAAGAGTAACAATTTTGAGAGGTGCAAATTTTGCAACAATATGATTTTGACATAAAAATGAAAATACGGCGGGATGATAGCTAGTTTAACCTCAATCTTAAATTAAAAATCCTCTTGTGGATGGAAGTAATACTTTTTCTTAAAAATTTTTTCTCTCTCATGAATTTGGCATATGTAGGTCTAATTATAGCTTGACTTATTTCCTTTATTTCCTATATATCCCATTATCTCTGGATCAAGAGCACAAACTAGAGAGGAATACTACTTTCTGTTTGATTTGACTGTGTTCTTTCTTTGTGCAACACTCTATTTATGATATCGTGCAGTTGCTTTGCCTTTTTGTTTTGGCATTTGCATAGGCTGCGTATTGCCTTTTTTTTTTTTTTTTTTTTAAAATCTTGTTCAACTTTGCATTATATACTTGAAAAGCCCTGATATAGAAGTCTGGCTATATTTATTATTACATCTGCAGGATATCATAAACTTTTTTGTCCAGCACATAATTAATGAGAGCCTGGGGACGATTTGTAATGCACACGTGGTTCATGCTGATAGCAGTGATAAAGGAGCCTTGGATGAGAAGTGTATCCATTTAGCAGAGTTAGCTGCCAAAGCTGTCGATATCCCAAAAACCGGGTTAACTGTTACGATGCCGCATCATTTGAAACCAAAACTTTACCCTGATTTCATGCAGAAAGACCCTCATATCTCCTACAGATCGGAAAAGATTTTGGGAAGGCTCTATAGGCAGATAAAAGATGCTTATGATACGGACATCGATGACTCCTGCAATAAAAGTTTTGTCACGGGAGATATTCCCTACGATCGAGATCTTGAGATAGATGGAGCTGCCAATTTTGTTGCCGAGGCATGGGAGTGCAAGTGCTCCCATGATGGGCAGTTAAGTGGCTTACTTGGCCAATACAAAGTGACTAGTGAAGAAGAGGTTGTGACAGGGCATGTCTGGTCCATGCCAAAGTACACAAGCAACAAGCAAGGAGATTTGAAAGAGAGACTAAAACAATCTTACACTGCTCTGAGGAAAGAATTTAGGCAAATTTTTGAGAAAATGGATGTGAATTTTGAGCATGTGCCCGATGAGGAAAAGAATTTAGTGTATGAGCAGAAGGCGTCGGCATGGTACCAAGTCGCTTACCATCCTGAGTGGGTCAAGAAGTCCTTGGAATTGCAAGATCCAGACGGTGGTGGGACCTCAGTGATGTTGAGTTTCGCATGGATCACAGCTGATTACCTAGCTCGGATAAAGATTAAGAAACGAGCTCCTGATAATATTGATGGAAAGATGCCCATTAACTCTCTGGCTAGGTATATTGCTGATCGGATTTGAAGCTAGTTTTGCTGCCCATAATAAATCACCTGAAGCTTTCCCAAGACTCTGGTTGCAAGACCACTCTGCCAATTACAAGTAGTAGTATTCTATCCAGTTATATTTTTGGTACGCACTTACTGATGATGTGTCTATCAGTGCCTGTCAAACAACATAGCGTGAAATGGTGTGTGATCTATTTTAAAATAGTGCCGTTGGATGCTTAGATTTTGTCAAGGAAGATTTATCATGTATACATAAGTGATCTACAAATCAATACAAGTCTCGATTGCACGAATTCATGGGGATGCGAATTAAATTTTTGCTGTGTACAAGAACATATAGCAAAGTTACACGAGTATTGTGCTTCATCATGCCATGTACTTTTTGTACATTTTTTCAACATTGCTAATGAATTGTACTATTTTCATAAGGCAGTTTGCTGGATCTTATTCTGCTTCTATCCTCTCCTGTTACTTGCATGGAGAAACTGGAGTTGTCTTCTGCAGGTGGGAGATCGATGGAACTTGCATATCTATTCATATCTACTAGACTCAGCATGGATTATCCAATCAATCTGCTGAAATGGTGTAACTGAGAATTATCTAGGATTGAATGACTTGAACAAATGGTGTATTTCTTGGAATATTTATGTTGCTACAATACTTTATGATTGATTGGTTTAAGGTAATATGTTTGCCAACAGCATGAGTTACCTCAGCAGTTACATGGTGACCAGACCCACATGACAAAGCAAGAACAAATGATTCTGAAATAGCACCATAATCTATGCAGTCTCAGTTGAAAGTGATAGGAAGATCTACGTTGGGTAGTAGATGTTATGGTTCATACAATTGAATCTATATTAAGCATGGAATTTTAATATGATAAGGGTGTATTTGTTTCATAAAAGGTTTTTCCTTTTTTTTTTTTTTTTTTTCTTCCCAATTGTTATAATTAAAGCTTTAAATTGTCGAATGTTATCACAATAAAGTCGTGATGTTGCGATTAGTAGTGTTTTTAGCAACAGTTAATGGTGGGAGGCTAAAGGTTGCAGTTGATGCTCGCTAGTGGTGGCTAATCATCACAGAAAAGGTCAATAGAAAAGAAGGAAAATGATTTTTATTTTCAAAACGAATAAATAATTTTCCTCGTTTTCTTATTAATATTTTTCGTTATTGGTAACCACCATTATTTGTGGTTAGTTGTTATTTTCGTCTTCCATTATCGTTTATTGCTATAAACCACTACTGTTTGCACCCTCTTAATATCATTATGATTATTATGGCAATCGTAAAACTTATAATCGTAAGATATATGGAAAAATTTGAAGTGTTCTTTGCAAGATAGACATATTCTTAATGAATGACAATATTTATTTCATATTTATAGATGAACTATAATAATAATTTTCATCTTATAATCCGTTTCCATAGTAAGGGACATAGTTTCTTCATTTTAGTCGCTTCGTAGTGAATCTATTTTGCATGATCTTAGAAAAGGAGTTCACGTTTAATTTCCAGCATGGTTGGTTTATCTCTCCTAATTATCCTAAGTTATAAAGATCTTATCTAGTGTTGAGTCCATATTTTGAATAAATGTTAAACATTGATTCTTTATAGACGGACTAGGTTTGATTCCTTTTTCTTCAAAATAACTCAAATCATATCAATACGTTAAACATTTAGACTAAGGATCAAAATTGATCACAGATTTTATTATTTTTACCAATATATTAAAAATATTGTGATAACCTAGATAGAATTTGTCAATGTTTCTTGGATATTATCTATTTAAAAGCAATTATGCTTACAACTATAAATGAAAATTCAACCAGTAATTCTGCTAGACTGTTAGTAATATATATATATATATATATTATCTAAATTTTGTAAAATGAAATCGTCTAACTTAATAGAAAATTTGGAACGACCTAAGACTTTGTATTTTTAATTGATCTTCCCATGCTGGAGAACGGGGGAACTTATGCACCAAGACCTCAAATTATTTTGTAATGGAAGAGAATTTCATGTGATAAGTTTTGCTATTATTTTAAGCTAAATTTTGTTATTATGTCTAATGCAAGTTTTATCATGTTATACGGATAAGATGATGTAGAATATCTTAGCTTACTCCCAGTAATTAGATGGAGGAAATAATTATAAGCTATAGTGATATACTTAATGTTATATTAAGGGATTTTTATAATAATGCTATCAAAATAATATTATCGTAACGTTGATTAATTTAAATTATTAATTTATATATTATTCATTTTATTAAAATAATATAACCTATTAGATAGAGAATAAGTCAATTAATTAATTAAATAGAAAAGAAAAAAAAAAAAGATGAACCTTCGATACCCTAATACTAGTTCCATAATTGATTATCTCTTAGAGCAAGCAGGTCCAGATGTCGGTCGAAGAGATTAGGCTCGAGCCAATGCTTTAAAACAGAAGCATAAGTCAAGTATGAGTAGGTGGCAATTTTCTTCTCTTTTATACTTTGCTGTACTATAATAGAGAAAATAGGTCCACTCATTTTGACGACAACACAGCAAACACCCTGTAGCATAATAATAATAATAATAATAATAATAATAAAAAAGTTCAAGGCCATTGATGAATTTGTAAGCTCCCAACCACTTGCAGTGCAGCGTATGAATATTTTATCCATATATGGTCTTCTTTTTGTTTTTCTAGGAACCGTCTTTCTACAATGTATATTGGAAGACTACATAGGAACCATATATTCTTGCCCTTTCTCTTTTTCAACTTGAAAAGGACTCCCCACCTTACAAACATCAACATGAAGGGATGACTTTTCTTTAAATGAAAAATTAGTTATTAAGGGGAAAATAAATAAATGAAAGGACCTTCATGGAAATGTTCCAGATTTTGTTTATAGTATGCTTCACGGAATTAGGGAACATTGAAGTACTTCTTAATAAATCTAAGTTTGTGTTTTGTGGAAATTACTATAGGGGTGGATCACTTTGTAATATGGTCAATCCCCTTGGCAATATGGCCAATTAGACCACAACAGCAGGTGACTACGTCAAGGCCTCATAGAACCTGGTCGACCATTCTGATTTGTTTTTCAATTTTTGGAGTTAGGAATAAGATTTTTAAGTATGCTTAAAATATTAGATTAATCTTTTGTATATAGTTATGACTTACATTAAAGTTAGATAATTTGCAAGTCGGCCGGTAAGTTGGATTTTGTGGTGTGTTGGGTTATGCATGTAAGATTAGATTACATAATGCAAAACTATTTGACTTTATACCGTTGAATTACGGAAATACGTCTATAACTTCGTTGTCAGGCTACACTTCCTAACTTAAAGTAGCTGGATGAAGAGATAAAATGTTCTTTTTAGTTGGACTTAGTATTGATCTCTAAATATTTCACAAAATGACATATTTGTTGCTTGTTGTAGGTGAAATATTAACGATGAAGTGGTTAGTAATTATGTTAATGCATAGTTTTTTGGGAATGTAGCTCGTTGAAAAGATAGAATTTAGATCAATATAAGTCGGGATCTAGGATAAAAATGTTAGGTGAGTCAATATAGCAATATGAGACATTATAATGGATATCGAGTTACCGATAGTTAATATGAGCGATAAACTCAACGTGAGAAGATTTTTGCTTTGTGATGTTAGATATGATTATTGCAATCATTGGATCCATGAGATACGTTGCAATGTCCAAGATGCTAACTTTGTTTAATTTGTATTTGTTGCCTCTTACTTCTGTAGGATAACCAATTGAATTGTGTATCTTGATCTAGAGTTAAGGTACTAATGTTAAGGAAAGAAAAGGAATAGGAAGGAGTTAACCTATTTAAATTATTAATCTTTTTCTTGGGAGAAAAAGAAAAAAAACAAGATTAATATCCTTTCTAATTTTGGTTTGTTGTGGAAACTTTAAGTTTATGTTGAATCTTATAAACCATATTAATCTCGTACGAAAATATGTAATATCTAATCATTTTAATTGATCCTTTAATAAAATTAGAATTGGCATTGCAATTAACAACAATCGGATAAAAAAAAAATTAACATCTTATATGATATTAAAACTAGCAAAAACATTCAACCTAGTAAGCCCATCATTATATACCAAGTTGAACATGTTTTGATGCAATCTAAAGAGACATGTTTTAGTTTGAGGTGAGTGGAGACCACGTAAGACTTGGTTCATTTTCACCCTGACTAATTGAAAGAAAATATCTAAACGTTTCCTAACGCTAAGAAGCCTAGGCTCAGTATGCTTAGTGAAGGTTTTAAGTTAGCTCACCAACATTAAGACATCATATGTCACCATCAATCCTTAGTATTCGATATAGCCTCATGACAACTGGCTTGCTTCATAAGAGGGCCACTCTGAAGACGATCCTATATATATATATATATATTCATTATTTAATGTTCATTCATAATAAATTTTTGTGTGTACGATGGACAGTGAGATGCTTATCAACCATCACGTCGAAGTGTCGGTTTTCCTTTTCTGCTAACCACATATGTTCTGATTTGTGGAAGAGGGATTGAATCACTCCAACTACAGGTAAGCGATTTCAGGATTTGTCGGTTTGAAGAAATAAGAGCACAAATATCGAGCATACACATTATCATGTTAGTTACAGAGAGGAAAAGTTTCAAATGTAATGGAATAAAAATCGAAGCTATATATTTTTCATTTTATTTTGGCCATAAATTTTTTTTTATTTGAAAATTTCTATAAGTGAAATGGAATGAAATAATATTAAATTTATTAATTATAAAAATAAATTTAATTATTATATATTATAATTTATTTTTTTCACCAAACGTATCATAATTTATTTGAATATTAAGTAAATAATTTTAAATTAATAGAATAAAAAATCTATTCCCTTAAAAAAGATGGAATTGAATTCTTCTTTTAAGACAGAATTAATGATTCTATAGAATAGTGATTTAGAATTCAAATTACACTTTAAAATCACGATTTCGTTTTGCATATAAAATATAATATTAATTAAGATTTAACTATCTATTTTATTAAGTATGATAGTGTGAGTGTGTGTGTGTTTATATATATATATATATTTATATAATAGTGTAGTTAAACCTGCTTTAAGTGGTTGATTTATAAAATAATTAAAGGCTAAGGAAAATCGGGTTAGATAGAAAGACAAAATTGGTTTGAGGATCGGTTATAGACCGTTAAAAACTGAGAAGCGGATATGGCTCCAAATAATACCGACCTCAGACTTATTCTCTTGAAATCGGTTCAAGTGGATTCATCACATCAAACCGGTCCATCCGACTACATTATAGAAGCGTCAATCTCATGCTAGTAGAATAATGACCACCACTGTTGATTGCCCATGTGCACATGGTACCGATAAACATAACTGCCCTTAAATACCATACCTTCCATTTTGTTTTTATGTGCTTTGGGTTTGCCACCTCAAGTCGTTATAAGATTTCCTTTTCATTTGTCTCACCTTCTCATGCAAATTATGTGTTTTCCATAACGCTGTATGTGATTCCAGAGGATTAGACTCTTTTAACTGGTTGGTCTAATCCTCTTTGACCTATTTTTAAAAAAATACAAAAAGAAAATAAGTTATATATTATTTATGATATTAATAAATGATAATATTAACAAAATCATTTTTTAATAATCTCGTCTTTATTTTTGGTAGAATCAATCTAATCATTTATTTCATTGTTTATTTATATTCTTTTAAAAAGTTAGATCGTTGAATAAATTAATTTTTATTATCAAATAAATTATAAATTTAATAGTTTATATTTAAAAGAGTTTAAGTTAACATGAGAGGAGGAGTTATTTGTGAATGAAAAGGATACACTTCACTTTTTCCATAAAGAATATATGAATTAGGAAGCATTGCATGTGCTGAACCCGATCAAATTTGAATAGACAAATGAACTCCAAATAATAACATCCCCATTTTATCCAATTATGGTGTTACTAATTACAGTAATATAAAACATGGCATGTAAGCTTCTAAGTTCCGACTGGAATTAGCATCGTCATCCTACTTTAGGTAGGATTCAGCTGGCATATACAATCAAATCACACTTTTTCATATATTTAACATTTATTGTACAGAGTGACATTTTATATAAACCTTAAATAATAAAAATATGACATTAGATGTCAAAAACTATTTATAAGCAAATTCTTCTATTAAATTTACGACACATTGGATAATAACGTATATTTGTAGACGCATTATCCCATGTATAATAAATTTTACAACTGGTCCAGAATTATATGAGTTATAAATTTGTATTTACATGTGCAACTTTACCCTTTTACGCAGCTTCATCTACAGCTGGACAATTCAGTAGTTCTTCTATCATCTGCATTGCGATTCTGTCCTCCTCATCCATTCCATTTCTATCTTCATATACATTGTCTTGCGACCCGGTTTGCTGTGGATTCTTCTCCTCCTTCCCGAGCTCAACCCTCATGACCCAATTCGAACCCGAACACGACCCTGCGCGCTTTTGCCAGACTCCAATGTGGGAACTGTCGGTGTCCAGCCTGAGACAGGTTAGGGAAGGAGATGGCTCTTTGCAACTTTTCCTTAGTTTCCTTGTCAGCAGCTGTGAAACTTCACAGGCTGCATCTCCAGGAAGGGTTTTCGTGGTAGGAAAATTGGTCTTGGCATTGTGACCATTCATCAATATGGATGCTTGATCGTATGCACGGGCGGCGGCTTCGGGTGTCTCGAATGTGCCTAGCCATACCCTCTTCTTCCTAGAATTAGATCACACAAAAAGCCATGGAAAATTTTTTTGCCAAATTAGACTTACACGACAAGTTTTATGATTCGCTTGATTCTAAATCATAACATATAGACAAAGACGGTAACTAAATCTTATTTGGTAAGATGATAATTCTTAATAAGTATTCCGGACGGTAATGCTTGTACGAATCTTTATATAGTCATCAAGATGATGGTACGGGATGGGAGATTCTTACAATAAAGGATGGCGGATTTCTGACACCCATGAGCCCCACTGTCGCTGCCTCACGCCGCGGAATCTCTTCGATTGTACCATGTTTACTGGAGGGAGAGAATCAGGAAATTGCAGGCTTCATAGTACTTGGAAGCCAGAAGTGGTAAAGACGATACGTTTATATGTGCATTGTGAATGGAAGGTAACATGTTATAGAAGATGTCAGAGAAAAAGATGTCAAAAAGTCCAAGGAGTACTTGGTAGTGCCATTAAAGTTCCCAACTACACCACTGCATTGAATTCACAAGTTCTTAACAACCTTAGTTAATGTGTGCAGCATAGGAAGAGCTCCGAAGACCACAAAAATAAGTGCGAGTACATAAAAAAGATATATTTACACATATGTTATCGTTTGAAAATTCTTTATGTTAACTATTACGTTCACGCGTAACTATGGTGAACTGGAGCCATATATTATTGGAAGAACTTTATTTTTTGTTCCCCCCAATTGCAAGAGATGATTTTCTTGAGAGTGGGAAGACATGATATATCTCCCATTACTCTATTTCCATAATTCCAACTATATAACGTAGCGGAATAAAGGAGCAAAAAACTATTTGCTAGTTATTCGAAATCATTGTAATATTTACTTAAGTTTGATTAAGCAATAATTGATTAAGCTCGAACTCAGTAATAAAAATTATTGTCACTTATTCAAAGTTAATTAAATAGTTTACATCTTTATCTACTTGATATATTCTTGTCTATAGTAATGTTGATGAAATTTATTGCATTTTAGGTGCTATGATGTGCCGAGTTGCATATGAGAATATGTGCTGAAAATTGTAAAATTAATGGTTATGGAGATTGAAAATCTTTCAAAACCATGATTAAAAATAAAAGTTATAAAGTCCTGTTCTTTTCTTTTAAGGGAATTGGTTCCACTTTTCATCTTATCTTTAATTTACATTTCTTTTAATTTGGATTAATCAACTAATTATGAATTTAAAGGGTTAGATTTTAGTGAGTGTAAATTAAAGATATGATAAAAAATTGGACCGATTTCATCTAAATAGAAACGAGATAGTAGAAGCTCCCAGATAGATAGATATAATATGTATAAGTGAATTGGCCGTATCATTCCATTTAACTGAGTATTGTAGGGTTCAATTGTCAAAGGTTGCATCCCCTTATATAGTGAAAAGAGGTAAGAAAAATGAAAAAGTGCTCTTACACATGCTAGGATTCAAACCAAATTCTTGAAGTTTAAGGAGCTACATACCTTAACTGCTAAGCTAGACGCGTTTTTCGAATTTTATTCCGTTAATCTCTCAGAGGCTCATCATTCATAACTTATGATTTATTTTTAATATGGTTTTTATAAAATGAAGTTTGTGTTTATGCATTCATGATAAGATATAATAAATGAATATGATGCTTTTGCATAAAAATATTGCATGTATAATGCTTTGCGTTTAACAAAATAAACTTCATAATGGTATTGATTGTGAGAGTATGATAGTATTTAAATTAATATGTTGATTGATTCTTTAGTTCAATTCATATATATATACACGTGTGTGTGTTTTTGTTGCCATCTAATTTTATGATCGATGTTTTATGGGTTGAAATATTTATTTTGTGCTTATGATATTTATTTATCTATGATATTTATTTTTCCAGTGGATATGTCATGTGTCATGTGTTTATGATTTATGTAATGCGAATGCTTGTCTAAAAGGGATTTTTATTAAGAGTTTTCAAATAAAGTAAAAGATAATGAGATTGTATAAGAATCAATTTACCATTGTTATTATAATAAAGTAGACTGATGGAGTCTTACTCATTGTTTTCTACCCTTAATCTTTTGAGATTTTCTATTTAATTTCTATGTTACAAGTTAAATCTTTGCGCAATGAGCCAACAAAATCCAAATCGTGTTTGAGCAACTCACACATTCAAAATTAAGGCTAGTAATTTGTGTTACCGAATTGTGTCTCATATCTAGATTTAAATGGTTTTGTGTCTAAAAATCTTTTCTCGTAACACAATCCAATTTTAATTATGTTTAAAAACATAAACCCATAACCAACTTGTTTGATATGTAAGCTTTATGTTTAGGTTGAATGCACTTATTGTTATGAAATTTCTAAGTTAAATATATCATAACCATTAAGTCTCTATATAAAAACATACTTCCAATATTTTTCTAACTTTTGCTTGATGCTTGTAACAAAATTTTCAAAGTTAACTTTCTATTTCTAAGTTAAATGTATGAATAGATAATAATATTATAGCTCAAAAATCATATCATCAATTCATACTTTAAATACTATATGTGACTAATCATGCAGAAGTTCGACATAATTGCTCTATGAGTTGATCTAAAACATTACATAGCCGATTGAAAGAAAACACTAATACATTCACTTCGATTTTATTAAAAATAGTTGATGGTTTCATTGATGAGATTAAATCGTAATAATAATTAAATAGTCTTTCTCTATATTTGCCTAGTTTTTGGCATCTCCTTTACGTCTTATTTTCATTTTTTATTATCATCATCATTATGTTGTAGTTTTGAATGCATATACTTACCAAAATAAGATGTCGTATAAGTACATATTTACTCCCGCGACAAAATTAATTATTTGAAAAATCCCTATTAAATTTTGGTTATATGTATATGTATGTGTGCAAACAAATAAAGTTGACTTCCAACAAATAAATTATATTTCTTTGACGTTTTCACTTATATTACATGAATTTTTATTTTTCAAACCCTATTTCATGATTCAATGTTGACACCCTGTATGATGGAAATAACACTGAAATACGCTAGCAATAAGTATCTTTTAAAGATCTGAGCTTATATGTACATCAATTCTAACAATTTTAGGAAGGTTGATAACAAACTTAGTCCAGTTACAAGGGACCCATTGATCTGGATGCAGTAGATTTCTTCTTAAGCCATCTATAAGATTAAATTTATAATCAAAATATGTACATAAATGAATCAATTTGAGTTTAAACTCAAACTCCGTTTGGTTATCGTCTAATTGAATGTGAAAATATGTCAAGCTGTATTCAAGTAGTTTCCAAAGTAGATTTAACTCATTTATCTCATAAGGATAAATGGCTATAAGAATTCTTGAAATGGAATTGGCAGCTGGACAAACGGTATGTCATTTACGGATATTACTTCTGATGCTTAATAGATCTTGAGAATGCAATGGCAGGTCTAGTGGAGTGACTTCGTCATTAATATATATTAGTTGTATAATTCAATTAGAGGGAGGTTGTAAGATTCGCTTTCAAATAAATTCCTCTTTCCATTTCATAGCGATTTGATCATCTTTCACAATTAATGTAATTGGTATACTGATAGCAATTATTACATACTAAATTAATATTAATTGCTTGGATGTACACTAATTAATACACAATATAAATGTCCTAGTCAAGCTTAGTGGCATGATTTGGTGATACGCCACTGGTTTTTTCCTTTCCTTCTTCTTCTTTCTTTTTTTTTTTTTTTTTTTTGGAATATCATTAATTTTGAGTGGATCTTGAGAAGATTTGATTCAGGGCTATCTTTTGGTTAGATCTCAGTAATGGGGATAAATGCATAACTAGTATTGTACTTTTAGGTCTGTGCTATTTAGTGCATAAATTTTTGTTTTTTAATAATTAAGTGCCTAACATAACATAAACATTTAGTAAGCCATTTTTTTATAAAATATAGATACTAAATTATAAAAGAAAAAAATTTTAGATACTAAACCATCCAAATTTTAAAATATAACTACTTGTCGTGCCTTTATTCCCTCAACAATGTGAATTACAGTTTTGAAGATTTGATTCCATAAAAAAAAATAAAAAATAAAAAATTCCATCCATATGTTATATATTATACTTAGTAGTATGTTAAATTAAATAAAAATTAATACTTAAGTTTTTATTAGTTCATACATGAAACATGGATGCCACGATGCAATCCATGTGGCAAATTACTCCTGATGAAGCCTATCTCTTAAAATTGAAGTAGGAGTATGATAATTTCACACTACTGGATTTTATAAATTGCAAAAATTGGTTACTAAGTCCTAGCGTTGTATGTGAAAACATTTATCAACAGGAGTTAGAAAATTATCATCTTTATTGGATGAAACTAGTCCGACTTCATATTTACTTTAGTATGTAGTTTGTGATGGTGATTAGTTGTTAAATACCTAATCACATCGAACTATATATGATAGAGTTTCTAGGGATTCTGTCCTATTTACAGTATGACTGACTTTTCTTGGAAAAACAAATCAATCCAAATATAAGAAAATTAAATAGCGAATGTCTAGGGAGGAACTCATAATGATTCAAGTTGTCTTCAATCTATTTTCAAAAAATGAATTTGATATAGACACTATATTTATGGCACGTATCTATAAAGTATTTTCAGTAGAGTTATAAACGAATAGCTAAAACTATTTAGGCAATTGAAATATCTTATAATATAATGTTGATATCATCTTACTTTTTCTAATATAAAGTTTTAAACCACTGATTATATGTGATATTATTTTAAATGAATAATTTTAAAAAACTTTATAGGATAGTAACTTTAATCCATTTGCACATTTAGTTTAGGGATAAAAAATTGCTTCTTGTTTCTAATATGAGAAGAAATTGAATTTTAAAAGTAAATTATCATTATTGTTATGGCAGGGAATCACTTTATGTAGGTAGCCTTTTACGATAAATGATGCCATCAATTCAATTTAATAATAACTAATACATAGAACTAACCTATAACTTATATAGAGGTTTATATTGTTAATTTGAGAGGATGGAGCGATTTGAATCTCAATCTATCTGGATGAAAGATAAGTGAGAATTGATAATTTTTTTGTTTTAATTTTTGTGAATCAGAAGAAGCAATTGTATAGAAGACTCGTAATTAATTTTCTTTGCACACACAGGGCTATTTGACGACCTACCTAAACACTCGGGATCTAAGACATGGACTGGTCTAGGTGTTGGCCCAATACAAGAAGATGTAATTTTTGGTCCAGTTCAGATACCACGAACGGACTCGCATTTTTTAATTTTGCTGGCGTCCATGAGTTATAAAATACCGTTGCGATTCCAAAGAGCGAGTTGGCCATTATATGTCTTAAGCCCAATAGAAAGTAAAGGGTTGGGCCTTCCAGTTATTTTAAGCCCCAATTGATAAAGTGGGCTTGGATTTCCACATGAAAACTAATGGGCGAAGTGGGTTGATCCTAAGGAAAAGAGTCGCCGTCCATGCAAATTAAAAACCGATCAGAAGTGGCAGAAGGACAACGTCACTAAGTTTTGGGAAAAATAAACTAGGAGATAGGAATAAGATAAGGATAAGAATGGAATCGTAAAAAAATCTAAAAATTATGAATCAAACTTATATTTATACTAATGAGGAAGAGAGAGAGAGATAAAATGGGTAGTTAAAATGATTAAATGAGAGCGATAAATATAATAAAATATTATGTTAAAATTTGTAAAGTTGAATAATTAATTAGATAATAGCCATTTTTTTCTTTTCTCTTAGATAATATAGGTATTGTCATCTCTGGGTTTTCAATGACAGAGATTAGAAGCGGTTAGGGCTTTATATAGTAGAGAAAGCTTGTAAAACAATAAACAGTGAAGAGTCTTGAGATGTTATATAAAGTAATCATTCTAATACTTAAGTTAGTAAAGTGTATAGATAAGGATAACAAGTATGATAGATGGTAAAATATAGCTTAAGTATGTAAAGTATCAAGTGGTTTACTGTTGAGTAGTAGTCTGATATTTATAGAGGAGTAGAGTCGATGGTTGAAGAGCCGTTAGTGGATAAAAACCACGTCTACAAGCTCTAGGTAATGGAGCTATAGGGTTTGACATGGTCCACAATTGTAGGAGGCAGTTGGTTGACCTAGTTGTCTAGCCTTATTCGCAATGTCATAGTTATTGTGGACCATTGTAATCGAGCAGGCTTTACAGTAAACCTAGGTTGAGGTCAGCCACCACGAAAGGTAATGTAAGCTTCACAACCAGTCACTTAGGGATTTTGATCGGTTGAAAAATCTGATCAAACCTAAATTATAAGTGAAGTTTAAAATATTAGTAAAATGATCCCATAAGTTTGAATTTAAGAAAATAAGTAATAAAATAAAAGAATAAAAAAATTCCAAATTTTAAGTATATAACTCGTTATTTATCGAAAATGCGTAAAATACATTTCGATAATTAACAAATAGCTAAAAATAAATTATATATATACTAAAAATCATAAAATTACCTAAATAATATTTAGGAATATTTATTTGTACTATATATGAATTTACATATATGTAGAAATATGCGTGATTACTTAAAATAAGCGAAATGTTATAAAATAATAATAAATAATTAAAGAAATTTCATAATTAATTAAGAAAAAATAAAAAAAAATAGAAAGATGAGGAAAAGTCTAGAAGTGGGGTGTGGCAATCAGAAATTAAAGAAAAAAAATCAACCAATTAAAATGTAACAAATAAAAAGTGAAAAAAAGAAGAGAAAAGCAGTTGTCTTGTCTCATTAATGCACAATAATTTTCCTAAAACTCTATAAATACTCCAAATTTTTCAGAAACTCATTTGGTCAGTTTAGAGAGTGAGAAAAATGGAGAGAGGCGAAATTGAGAGAAAAATTAGGGTTAGAAAAAAAAAAACTGTACAGTTAAGGCTTGTAAGGAGAACTTAAACCCAACGAGTAACTGGGAGTGGATGGCCACTACCATCACACGGTGGTGGCAGTACCTAGGTGGGCCAATACACCCATGGCCACAGACAGTGGCCGGAGCCACCCAAATCAGTGAGTTCGATTTCTAGCCAGATTTTATGTAATTTTGTAAAAATAGTAAATATTCTTATAAAATTATGAATTTTGTTATTCTGGAATATTTTTGTATGTAGTTTTTATGAAAAATATTATTTTGATGAAAATATATCCCGTGATATATGATCCTTAAGAAATCATGCAAAACCAAGCATATCTCGGTTTAGAAATAAATGACCTTAAGAATGTAGTTTTAAGTTCAAAATTTTTGTGTAGACTACTTAGATGATATAAAACAGTGCTATGAAGCCCATTTTCAAAAATTAATTTTCTAAATTTTTAGATAATTTTTAGGCCTTAAAATGAGGCATAAAATGAGTAATTAGAATTAATTAAGTAATTAAATAGTTAATTACTGATTTAGTAAATAATTATTTGTTTTAGGATGTTGAAATCTAATGAAGCATGATACTTGTAGCATTTAGGATGTCAAATGTAATTATTAGGTTAATTATGTAGTAAATAAATAATGGGGGAAATAATAAATTTTAAGATAATTTTGCAAATTAGAGTAATTAGGTATAAAATATGATTTAGGATGAATTTAGATATTTTGAAATGATAATTTATGTTGGGAGATGGTAATTAGAATGATAAAACTATTATATGTGTATTATGTACATAATAAATAATAATACATAATACACAATTATTAGAAATATAATAAATAGAAAATATTAGAATAAAAATTGATATTATAAAAATAATAGGGATATATAATAAATCTAATAGAAAACTTAAATTTATGTAATTATGTGAAAAAAAATATAAAAATTTCTCATATCAGGAGTAAATTCGGTACACTAATAAAAATTTAAGTGTACCGGATATAATAAAAATATTAACTAGAGGTAATTATGGTATTTAGAATATCTAGAAATAATGTGATTAATTTTACATTACGAGTTGAAATGAGTTTCTAGAATTTGGGTATAAAATAATGTTTAGAAATCGATGCGGAAACTGAATCCGAACTTAACCTCAAACCTAGAATAATTATAAAAGATTTGAGAACCTAGATAACTGAAGATATTAAACCCTAAACAAAACATAACAATAAGCGTCACAAGATAAAACCAACTTATAATAGTTATATAAAAAAACTGAAACCACGTTTATGCTATAGGGATGATCGGCGATAGCTTGAGCGAATTGGACTTCGAGTGAGTAAGCGAGGAGTCTAGGTAAGTTCGTATTAATACAATGCTGTATTTTGGAGGCTTGAGATTATGCTTGGTTGTGCTTGTTAGATAGTTGGATGTGTGCATGTGCTTGATTATGGGTGATGCTATGATTCTGTTTATTGCTCTGACATATATTATATGATTTGTATGAAATGATTGATCACTCTAAACTGGATCTAATCAAATATACGACCTGTAATCATAATTGGACCTGCATGACAACCTATTAAGAGAAACCTAAAATTCTCCGGCTAAATATCAATCCCTTCGAAAGGGGTAGCGTAGGATTACATAATGGTCCCTTCTTCATCCTTAGTCGAACTAAGTGACGGGAGAGGATGTCGCGGCGAAGGTAAAGCCAATGGTTCGAATGTAGTCACGGGAGGAGTGATGTCTCCAATACACAAGCCTGGATTTGGTTGTGAGTTGCTGTATTAATGATAACTCTTCAACCCGGATTAGAGCGGGCGCAATTTCTCTAATTTTACAACGGGCCAAACAAAGTCGCACGATGGCATTTGCTTAAACATACATTGTACCTAATAAGTTGGTTGATAACTTTGTTGTGTTTATAATATAGTTTAAGTCCTCCATCATAACTTATTGAGCTGTGGTTGCTCACATTCCTATATACGTCGTGTAGGTGCTAGCTAAAAAGCGGCATACAACTACTCTGAAGCTAGCAATTGTTGGATCTTAGGAAGTGAGGAAAAACGTTTGAAGAACAAACATATATTTTTAAAGTCTATGTCATGCCCCGAAGTGGCAGAGTCGTACCAGTCCTGTCGTGTAAACCATCCTAAGATAGAAGTTGGCCTTACAATCGCTATCTTAGACCTGATCTACACAAGGCATCCACAACTAACCCGTTTTGAAATAAACAGTTTGTAATTTAAATAAATCATTTACCTAAGAAGGTGAGGACATTTATATATATTCACTATAATTCAGTATTTACATTATTCAGAAATGAAAAGTAATAACATATTTGTTGATTCTTCGATGTTTTTCTTCACTCCCCAGGAGCTAGCAATTGTTAGCTTCAGAATAGTTGTTTGTTGCTTCTTAGCTAGCACCTGCACGACGTCTATAGGAATGTGAGCAACCATAGTTCAGTAAGTTAGAATGGAAGATTTAAAACTATACCATAAACACAACAAGGTTTTCAATCAACTTATTAGATACAATAAGCAAATGCCATCGCACGACGTTGTCCGGCCCGTCGTGAAATTAGAGAAATTGCGCTTGCTCTAATCCGGGTTGAGGAGTTGCCATTAAGGCAACAGCTTACGACCAAACCCAAGCTTGTGTAATGGAGACTTCGCTCCTCCTGCGACTATCTTCAAACCACTGACTTCACCCTCGCCGCGACTTCCTCTCCTGTTATTGAGTTCGGCTAAGGATGAAGAAGGAACCAATTGTAATCCTGCACTATCCCTTTCGAAGGGGTCGGTGTTTGGCCGAAGAGTCCTAAGTTCCCCTAACGGGTTGCCATGCATGTCTGATTATGATTACTGGTCGAATATTTGATTAAGTCCAGTTTAGGGTGATCAATCATTTCATACAAATCATACAATATATGCCAGAGCAACAAACAGAATCATAACATCACCCATAATCAAGCACATACACATATCCAACTCGAGGTCCGACTTGCTCAGGCCATCGCCAGTCATCCCTATAAACACAAACGTGGTTTCAGTTTTTCATATAACTATTATAGGTTCATTTTATCTTATAACGCTTATTGTTATGTTTTTTTTAGGGTTTAATATGCCTAATTATCTAGGCCTTAAGTCTTTTACAATTATTCTAGGTTTGGGGTTAGGTTCGGGTTCGGTTTTCTCGTCGATTTCTAAATTAGGTTTTAGTTTGATTTCTAAGTAGTGTTTTATACTTCAACCTTAGAAATTTGTTTTAACCCATAATGCGAAATTAATCACATTACTTCCCGATCTCCTAAATACCATCATTACCCCTAGTCAGTGTTTATTTTGCCCGGTACACTTAAATCCGTATTAGTGTACCAAATTCACTCCTAATGTGAGAAATTTTTACATTTTTCATATAATTACATAAATTCAAGTTTCGTATCAGATTTATTGTACATTTTTATTATTATCAAAATATCAATTTTTTTTATAATATTTTTTATTTATTATATTCTAATAATTACATATTATGTATTATTACCTTTTATGTATATAATACACTTCTAATATTTCTATCACTCTAATTATCGTCTTTAAACACCAATTATCATTTCAAAATGTCTAAATTCATCCTAAATCAGATTTTACTCCTAATTACCCTAATTTTCAAAATTAACTTAAAATTTACTATTTTTCCTTATTACTAATTTACTGCATAATTAACCTAATAATTACATCTAATACCCTAAATGTTACAAGTATCATACTCCATCAGATTTCAACATCTTAAGAACATATTTATTCACTAAATCAGTAATTAACCATTTAATTACTTAATTAACCCTAAATTACCCATTTTATACCTTATTTTAAGGACTAAAAATTATCTAAAAATTTTGAAAATTAATTTTTGAAAACGGGCTTCATAGCACTGTTCTATATCATTTAAGTGGTCTACAAAAAAAATTTGAGCTCGAAACTACACTCCTAAGATAATTTATTTCTAAATCGAAACATGCTTAGTTTTGTACAATTTCTTAAGAACCCTATATCACGAGACATATTTTCATCAAAATAATATTTTTCATAAAAACTACATACAAAAATATTTGATAATAACAAGTTTCATAATTTTCTAAGAATATTTACTATTATTTCAAAATTACACAAAATCGGTCTGGAAATCGAACTCACCAATTTGGGTAGCTCCGGCCATCATCGGTGGCCATGGGTGTGTCGGACCACCTGGGCGTTACCATCACTGTGTGATGGTGGTGGCCGTCTACTCTTAGCTACCCGTCGGGTCTGGGTTCTCCTTTGTGGCCTTAACTACACATTTTTCCTTTTCTTTTTTTTTTTCTTGGGTTTTTCTCTCAATTTTCACCTTTCTCTAATTTTCTCTGATTTCTAACTGTCCAAATGAGTTTCTGAATTTTTCTTGCTATTTATAGGGCTTTAGGAAATTTATTGTACATTAAATTGGACAAGACAATTGCCTTATCCCTTAATTTTTGGCTTTTGTGTTGTCTTAATTTAATTGGCCAATTTTTTTTTACATTTTTTCCTAGCTGCTACGACCCAATTTTGGATCATTTCTTATTTTTCCTAATTTTTCTTTATTTTTCCTTAATTAATTATGAATTTTCTTTAATTATTTAGTATGATTTTAGCACATTACGCGTATTTTAAGTAATTACGCGTATTTATACATACATGTAAATTCAAATATAGTACAAATAAATATTCCTAAATATTATTTAGGTTATTTTATGATTTTTAGTATACATATAATTTATCTCTAACGATTCGTTAATTATCGGAATGCATTTTACTCATTTTTGATAAATAACGAGTTATCTACTTAAAATTTGGAATTTTTATATTCTTTTGTTTTATTGCTTATTTTCTTAAATTCAAATTTACGGGATCATTTTACTAATATTTCTAGCTTTACTTTATAATTTCGGCTCAATCAAGTCTTTCAACCGATTGAAACCTTGAATAGCAAGTTTTGGGGCTTACAGTCTAAGCTTTTATTTAAAAATTTTTCATTTCTAAATAATGTAATAACTAAGAAATATATTACGGTGAAATATTGTAAACTTTAATTGTAATAATTGAATTTCAGTGTATATATATATTTTCTCAATTTTTTAGGTAAATGATTTATTTAAATTACAAACTGTTTACTTCAAAGTGGGTTAATAGTGGATGCCTTGTGTAGATCAGGTCTAGGATAATGGTTGTAAGGCTAACTTCTACCTTAAAATGGTTTACACAGCGGGACTGTTACGACTCTACTACTTCGAGGTGTGATAGGTAGGTAGGTAAGCTGAATTTAGGGGAGAATAACTTAGGTCATGAGCTTGATTAGGTTGACAGGAGACCAGGTTCAAAAGGCCCTATTAACACGTACCCCCTTCCCTTGTAGGTATAGTCTCATTTAGAGGAGGCAAGGAGAGAGGAAGGATAGGCTCCTCAGGCACATGGTTGATTTGGTCCTAAAGTGCTTGTGTTGGCTAGACAATGTGGTAGCTACAATGTAGTCCTAATGACACAAGGGAGTTACCGATGTGGCATGACTGGAATTTGAATTGGAGAGAAGACCGAGACGGAGATGTATAGGTTAGGTAACTCAAGGGCTAGGTAAGACTGACTAACTTAAGCAATATGTCACCTGGACTGAACTGTGTAGTTAGGCATCGAAGTAGAATACAAGAGATCCGCCTCTAAGGTTGAAAAGAACTATTGAGGAGTTGATGCTTCACCTGGTTAAGGTAGAGGTGGGTAAGTAGATGATGGTAGGGTTGGACTAGATTAGTGTATAAGGGCTGGGGTACGGTTTCATTGGAGTGTCACCAAGGGTGCAAAAAGTGAAAAGACCTTAGTGAAACTTTTGGGGAAGCTAACCTTTTCAAATTCTTGACTTGGTGAGCGTTTACCAAGTATATTTATTACTATATGATAGATGTCATGTCGTACACAATTGTGTATGTGGGAGCAGATGTTACATTATTTAAATGGGGCAGTCCAATCAAAACCATTAATAGTTTTCACCATCGAGCTACCTTAGGGAGATTGCATTCATACGGATCCTTATAACCATCATTGTGTTTCCCAGATTTTGCGTTTAAAAATACCCCTTAATAGAACCATTTGTGCTCTTTCCGCATTTCTTACTCAATCTATTCTTATCTTAAGCAACTTCAACTATATCACAAACGCTTTCATCTTCTTAACTCTTCAAGCATTCTATTCCCAACTTAGGTTAAGTTTCCAACTTTCCTTCAGCTTTCATTTTTTTCATTAGGGTGTCTACCAAAAGTGGAACAAACATAGGTGAGATATCCTTTGATGTATCTAAGTACAATCTGGCAATAAACTCTAAAGCAATAAGGGGTGATCCTTTGTGTAAAATAAAGGACAAAGTAACATCACTAACACAATTGGAAGAGAGGTTAAGAAGAGCAGTAGAGGCATTGGATAGAGTGAAGCTCATTAGTGCCGCCCTAGGGATGCTTACGAAAGCGATCCCTTATTAGTGGCCATGGACTTATTCATTTGGCTTAAGATGAATAGGTGTCTAAGCAATTGGATTAACAAGAGCGAGCCCTTTGCTATGAATTGGGTCCTAAGTAACTTCATGGTTGGACTAACATTGGGTTAAGTAATATAATTGCAAGCAAGGAGGAAAGGGTACCTTGTTGTAGGGGAGGTACATTATAGTGTTTAAGAAGTGTTTAGAGTATAGGTAATGCCTCCCCTTTAGTGAGTTCAAGAAGGAACTCTTTGATTATCATCGGTACAATTTGGTACAAATCCCTCCCAATGGGTGGAAGGTATTGAAGTCATTCTAAGGGCTGTATGAGTATTTGGTATTAAAGACAACTCCAAAACTCTTCAACCAATTCTTCCAATGAAAGAATTTAAATGCGTGGACATACCTCCAAAATCGTCTAAGGGGGAAGTTCAAGAAGGAACTCATTGATTATCACCAGTAGAATCTGGCACAAATTCTTCCCAATGGGTGGAGGGTGTTGAAGTCATTCTAAGGGCTATGTGAGTATCTGGTGTTAAAGACCACTCCATAACTCTTCAACCATTTCTTCTAATGGAAGAATTTGAATGGGTAGACATACCTCTAAAATCGTTCGAAGAGGAAGTTGTTTAGAGGCTTAGCGGATTCTATGAAGGGTTGACAGGATGAATTCTTGGTGATAGAGTTTCATAAACAGGTAGACTTTTAAACACGATGGACTGTACTTGTCTGAACTGGTGGTTAGAAGAAGGTTACCCCCAGTGACTCTGAGGATGTACGAGAAATAATGGCCTTTATGGCCTTGAGGCGTAGTGAAGAGATCGATGCTGAGGAGACAGTAGAGATATATTGCAAGTATTCGATCTCCAAGCTCTTCCTTAATATGAAAAAAGCTACGATGAAGAAGTGAATGGAAGGTACAAGTTCATCCTTAACACGAATAGCCTCTTCTGTTATGCCAGCGCGGGCTTGTTTGAAACTATACTTTTTCTGGCATCTTTATAAGGAATGGGATAGTCTTCCTTACCCGTGTTGGTAACGGTGAAGTTGGCAAACAGTCATAATGAATTTATCTTGTGTTAACACTATTTCTTTGTTCCCTTATAAGTAAGAAGTTGGCCGAAAAAACACCCTGTCCCTCTAATCTTAAGATAATGAGTAGTAGTAAGGCAACGTGCAGTTGACCTTAAAGACCATTGACCCCAAGAGCAAAGCTGTGTATCCAAGTTTAGGAGTAAGAGAGACCAACAAGGTTAACCCAGTAACTTTAACGTAGGGAATTCCCCTTAGCAATATCCTTATTGAACAATTGGGCGTTGAGCTTATTAGCATGGTTCTTCCCACAATTGTCTCTGTTTCTATTTCTGTACCCATTGCAGCGGTGGACGAAAGTACTGGTCTTGATGAGTTAGACGTAGAGATGCTCTCCCTTTCTCCTTAAGGTAGGGGAAATGAGTCCAAAGCCAACGTTACAATTAAGCTAGTGGGGTAGAAGAGAAAAGTCCTCGAGATTATTAGGGACAAGGCCCCCGAACTGAAAAAGAAGAAAGGAAGGAGCTTATTAGCAAGTCATAGTCTACAACTGGCCCTCAGGTCATCCCTACTAATGTGTTGATCACCTCGGGGATGCCTTCTATAAGGTCATAAACAAGAACCAATGTTTAGGATTAGTGTTGGATGCTTTTAAGGATGTGTTGTACGAGTCCCAAAATGAGGAGCTGCGCCTTTAGAGTAATAAATCTGGGACTAAGAGGACTAAGGGGAGGCTTCTTAGGCCAAAGTAGGACATCAAAGGCAATGACATTATGATGTGCCATCGGGACCTCGGCCTTCAAGCCTCGAAGTTACAACCATATCATCCTTGAAGACTTGTCAAGGACCTAAGGGGATTCTCCTCTAGAAATGGTGGGTTACTTGAGCTTGCTCATTTAGCAAGTAAGTCTTTGTTGCCCCTAAATTATGTTCTTCTTCGCTTATGTAACTCTAGATTTTTGTCGAAGCTACAAATGATTCACATGTTACTTTGTAGTACCATGGCCAGGTGTAGCTCTAGTTGACGTACTACAATACCTTACTCAATGAGGTAATAGATTTACATAAGGAGGTGTTAAGCATGAATAAGGGTTTGAGGGAGGCATCATCCTCCTCTAACAAGTTTTATGAAAATTTTTGCAAGACTAATCTGTATCCGTACGCTCTTATGTGCAGATAATTGTATCGAAAGCCAAACTACAGATGGAGGAATACGGTTGGATAGAGGTCGAAAGGGTTACGAAAGGCGTTAACGATCCTAAGTCTCAGCTGGAAGAGGAATAGAAGTCCAAGGTTAACCTCTTGAAGATATTAGAGGAAGAGAAGAAGGCTAAGGAGGAGTTCAGTTAATGCAATGCCAAGCTGAATGGGTCAATCTCAAGGTTGGAGACTAAACTAGTGATGAAAGAAATCGACTGTAAGACTACTAAGAAGACATCGTTGGAACTAGCAGGTCATAAGGTCGAGCTTAAGTAGAATATCTAGTAACTCTAGGAGGAAGTTGATGTGATGAAAGAGATCATCTTTAAGTTGGAGATAAGGGAGGTGCTTAGCAAGGCCCCACGGATAAGATCGTAAACGAGTTCTTCATGACGCCCCGGTTATATGAAGAGATAGAGAGCATCTCTGTTACGCCTCGAAGTCGCAGAGTCGCAACAGTCCCGTTGTGTAAACCATTCTATGATAGTAACTAGCCTCACAATGCCTACCATAGACATAACCTACACAAGGCGTTGACGACTCCTCGCTTTGAAGTAAACAATCCGATTAACAATTAAACCACAATTATGATAAATAGTGCAAATTTCTAATAACATGTACAATATTATATATATAAGTCCACAGAGCTTTCCAGGAAGTTTTACATAACATAACAGTTCACTAGATTACAGAATAGCTACCATTCTTTCATTCCTAATTACATGGTCACTCTAGTTACACATTATACTAAGTAACTTGATCCTCACACCCTGGCTTCCAACAGACTAACCTCTGGGTAATTCTAGGGCGGTATAGTACTTTGAGTGTTCAGAAATCAGAACCTACAAAAGGATCTATAAGGGTATAAGCAACCACAGCTCAATAAGTTGAATTGAAGACTCATGAATGCATACAAGCACAAACAGGGTTATCAAACAATTATTTTCATGCAATGCAACAATCAAGTGTCATCGCACAACGTAGTCCGGTCCGTTGTGAAATCAGAGAAATTTTACCCGCTCCAATCCGGGTTGAGGATTTTCCGTGTTATGCAGCAGCTCACAACAAAACCCAGGTTTGTGTAATGGAGACCTTGCTCCTCCCGCGACTACTTTCGAACCATTGACTTCACCCTTGCCGCGACCTTCTCTCCTATCACTTAGTTCGAGTAAGGATGAAGAAGAGATCATTTTGCAATCCTGCGCTATCCCTTTCGAAGGGGTCGGTATTTGGTTGGAGAATCCTATGATCCCCTAATAGGTTGCAATGCATGACATTTTTTTTTTTTGTTATTAGGGTCAACTAAGATTAAATTCCATTTAGGGTGGTCAAACAATTTCAGACTAATTCAATCAATCACAAAATCACTCACAAAACAAATTCAGCACGAATTCAGATACATCAAACACATGCGTAAACTACTTGCAATCACAATCATATACATGCCTAAGTTTTCGAGTACTACAAAACTAGTACTCTATTATAATAAGCAATAACCCAACTTACTTGGATTTGCTTGATCGCTCGATCCTTTAATCGCAAGCTGATTTTGTCTCGGGGTGTCCTATAATACAAATAAGTCTTTTTAGTACTTAAAATTTACGGTTTCATATTCTAAGTTATATTTTAATTCATTTTTTTCCGTGTATACCCATTACGTCCTAATGATTCGTTGTATTCTATTTCGGTGTTCAAATCCTAAATGAGATTTTAAATTTTGATTTCTAAGCCTTAAATATGCTCAAATCCTAATGTGAAATTAATCACATTAAGCTCGAGTGTCCAAATATCCTATTGGGTCGTAATTTGGTATTTTAAACTATTTGGTATACGCTAACTCTAATTGCGGTATCGGATTTATTCCCGATGTGTGAAAATCTTACATTTTGAGACTTTTGCTTAAAATTAATGTTATTTTTAGATTTATTATTATTTTTATTTCTATTATAATATTATCTAAATAACTCTATTTTTTTAGATTTGTTAATTTACAATTTCATATATTACTAAATTCTTATATTAATTACCTAATTTCCCAAATTAACCATACTTAATACTCCAAAGGTTAGGATTAGGGTTTCACTTCAGAGATTAACATCCCTAAACATCTAATTAAGATCTAAATCAGTAATTAACTTCTTAATCACCTAATTAATCCCAAATCCCCCAATTTTTCCATCATTTTAGGGCTAAAAATTAACTTAAAAATTTCAAAAATTAATTTAAAAAAATGGCTTTATAGCACTATTCTACATCATATGAGTATCCTACAGAAAAAATTGGAACTCCCTAAGCTTATTTATTTTCGGTTATAATCATGTTCGGTTTTGAGCAATTTGTTAAGAACCCTATAATTGTAGATGTAATTAAACTAAATCAATATTTTTCCCTAAATCTACATACAATAAAACCTCATAATAACAAGTTTCATAATTTTCTGGGCAAAATAACTAATTTTACAAAATTATTCAAAATCGGGACATTTAAGAAATTAACCGGTCCAAAGCTTTTTGGCCATCCAAACCCGGTCCAAGGCTGTCGGCCGGCCTAGGCGGTGGGGCTAGAGTGGCTTGGTGGTGGCGGCTCGATCCCAGGTGGTGGTGAGTGGTGTGTTTAGCTCATTTACTTAATCTGCATAGTTTTTCCTTTTTTTTTTATTTTCTGGATTTTCTCTCGATTTTTTCAGTGTTCCTATGTTTCCCAAATGTTAAATTGACCAAATGACTACTAGAAATTTTTTCCCTATTTATAGACATTTGGTGTAATTAATATGCATTAATTTGATAAGACTTTGCTTATTTTCCTTAATTTTTGGTTTTTAGGTTGTTTAATTTTTGTTGGCTGATTTTTCTTTTGCAGCTTTGGACCTGCCACGACCTGATCTTGATTTATCTAAGTTCCTTTGATTTTTTCTGATTTTTTAATAATTAATTTATAATTTTCCTTAATTACTTACTTAGTTTTTGGCCAATTTAGGTAATTTCGCGTATTTTCTATCTACACGTAAATACATGTGGGGTACATGTGAACATTCCTAATTATTATTTTGATCATTCTAAAATTTTTAGTATACATATAATCTACCTTTAGTAATTTATTATTTATTTGATTACACTTGTTGCATTTTCGGTAATTAGTACTTATTATGCTTAAAATTTGAAAATTTTATAGTCTCCTATTTTATTAATTATTTTCTTAAATTCAAGTTTACAGGGTCAGTTTTATTAATATTTCTCTTAGTAGTTTATAGTTTGGGTTTGATCGGATCCATTAACCGATCGCTCTAAACCTTGGGTTCTAAGTTCAAGCCTACGGTTACTTGGCTTAGCTTTAGGGCTTACAATCTCCACCGAGTGTAATTGGGACATCAGTTGTGCTTACACATCATCCTAGGCTTAACCTAAGCTTCCTAGATTGGCTAGATGCTCCAACTCATAAGGAGGAGAGGGAAGCCCAAGCAAAAGAGAGGGTTATTGCCTAAGTAACCAATGCAGACTAAGGTGCCCCTCATGTTGCTGGGGATGGGCAAGGCATTCCTCTGTCTGCCTTTACCTTGGTAGCTTAGTAGGAGATTACTCCTAAGAGTACTTTCAAGGATAATCGAGGTCAAGGTAATCTTCCTTCTGACTTGAACCAATAAACCTTAGCTCCTCTCTTTATACCTCAAGACAAAACATCTCAAGAGTAGGGATTACAACCAGCTTAGTTATTATGCCCCGAAGTGGCGAACATGTAAACTAACCTATGACAGTAATTGACTTTAGAGTCCCTATCATCGATACTATCTAAACAAGGCAGCTATGACTTCTCACTTTAAAGTAAATGGCTCATTCATAATTATAGAGAAATATATATATAACTAGAAACCTTAAGTCATATTTACATAAAGATACTTATACTGTTTTATAGTCCTGGGAATTATTTTACATGCTATAGTAGTTTAATAAGTAACATATTATATACTTAGCCTAAAAAAAAAAAAAAAAACTAAGAGTTAATAATAAAACTCTATAAGACTCAATGTTAATTAGCTTGATCCTCACTCTCCTATAGCACTTCAAAAGGAAACCGACATTGGAATAATTATAGTACGGCATATTAGTCAGTACTTATGAGAAAATCTATAAGGGTATGAGCCACCAATAACTTAGTAAGTCGGGATGGAGACTTAAGAATGCATAACAAACATAAACAAGGTTTTAAAGCAATTAATTGGATGTAGTGCAACACGCAAATGCCATCACATAGCATAGTCCGGTCCATTGTGAAATCAAAGTAATTTCATTGTCGTTAATCTAGGTTAAGAAGTTTTCCTGTTTATATAACAGCTCACAACCAAATTCAAGTCTGTGTAATGGAGACATTGCTCTCTTTATAACTATCCTTCAAATTATTGCCCTTATCTTTACCGCAACCTCTTCTCCTACTACTTAGTTTGATTAAGGATGAAGAAAAGATCATCATGCTATCTAGTGCTATCTAGTGCTATCTAGTACTATCCTTTTCAAAGGTGTCGGTATTTGGTTGGAGAATCTTAACTGTTTCCTAAAGGGTTACAATGCATGTCTAATTGAGATATTTAGATAGCTTATAATTAAGTTCAATTTATGGTGACTAAATAATCCCATACCACTCAATTCACAATAAACTACCAAACACAGCATCAAATTTTCAACACGTAATCAGAGATACACAAGTACATATACGTATAACTACTCACAAGCACAATCGTATACAACCCTAAGCCTCCAAGTATATTAATATAGCACTAAAAAATACAACGAAGTATTGAACTTAACTTACTTGAAATCCTCAGTTTGTTTACTTAACTTACCACAGGTCAACTCGTCTTTACGTGTCCTATAATATAAATACTTTTTTAGTATTTATATCTTTATAACATATAAGCTTCGAGTTATGATTTGACTTGATTTTCTATATATATATATATTATTTTTTTATTTCTGATTTATTTTAGACTAGTTTTGGAATCTGTTTTTGAATCCAGTTTCGATTTATGTTCTAATTTAGTTTCAACTATTAGTGTTATATTTAAATTCCTAAGAACATGTTCCAAACCATAATGTGATATTTATACTTGAGTATCTTAAATATTACTTTTGGCCCTAATCATTATTTTAGTTCTTATGATATACTCTAATCTTAATCTAATTATTGAATTTACGCTTGATGTGAGAAAATTTACATTTGTCATATAATTATCTAAATTTAAGTTTTATACTAAATTTATTATTATTATTATATTATCAATTTTAACATAATATTTTCTATTTATTACATTTCTAATATCGCATATTATTAATTTATACATATTCACTACATATTGCACCTAATAGTTACATCTAACTCTCTAAATATTACAAATATCATACTATGTCAAAAACTAACATCCTAAATTACTTAATTATATACTAAATCAGTAATTAAAAATTACTTATTTTATATATCATTTAAGGTTTAAAAATTATATAAAAATTTTGAAAATTCATTTATGAAATATCTCTTCATAGTACTATTTTATATTTTCTAAGTAGTCTACATAAAAATTTTAAGCTCAAAACTATACTATTAAGACTATTTATTTCCAAATCAAAATAAGCTCAGGTTTGTAGGATTTCTTAAGTATTGTATATTTCTAGATATAAATTAATTAAAATAATATTTTTCTCCAAATCTACATACATAAAAATATTAGAATACTAAAATTTTATAATTTTATAATTATATTTAATATTTTTACAAAATTAAATAAAATCGGACTAGAAATCGAACTTATATGTCTGATCGACTTTCGGCCACTAGTGGTGCTCTTAGGTGTATTGACAACAATGGGTGATAAGACTAGGAGGTGGTGGTGGCAGTGGTGATTCAATTCCAAGTGGGTTGTAGGTTTGATTTACAAGTCCTAAATACACATAATTTTTCTAATTTTTTCTAAAAGTACTTAATTCTCTCTTTCTGATTTCTCTCAACTTTGATTCTTAATTAACCAAATGAGTTCTAGTTGAAGTTTAGGGTATTTATAGAGCTACCTTGATTTTCTTCTTTTAATTTTTTGGATGATATTTGTCCCTTTTCCTCTTTCATTTTACTTTCTATTTAGTTCAATTTGATTGGTTAAATTTTTCTTCTTCGTTCCCAGCATGCCCTGACCTAAATCTAGACCTTTCTACAGTTTTTCTAATTTTTATTTTGTTTTTTCTTAATTATTTAGCATTAATTTAGTATATTTTAGGCATTTTAAATAATTTCGGATATTTTTAGTACATGTTGATAGATATGAACTATAAGTAAGTACTCTTAAATATTATTTATGTTATTCTATATTTTTTAGTGTATATATAATTTATCTCCATCGATTAGTTAGTTATCAAAACTTTTTTACATATTTCTAAAAAATAATAGGTACTATGCTTATTATTTAATATTATAATATTATATTATTTTATTAATATTCCTAACTCTATTCTATAGTTTAGGCATGATTGACCGCTTTATTTGATCATCCTAAACTTTATATATCGATTTCGGACTTCAAATTATAGGGCTTACATTAGTCCTTCGAACATATCGACGCGTTAAGCTTTTTAGAGCTCCAAGAGCTGGCTGATCTAAAATGATAAACTACTATCCCCTTTACCCCTTATTTCTTTGTATTTGTTAATTTTCCCTTATATTTAGGTGAGAAAGACTATATAATACGTCAAGATGCCGACCTTAACCTTGTAAAAAGTAATGAAGTTCGACTTTTTTAATTAGTGCTTTTCCTTTGTCTTCTATTCCTTGGTGTTGTCAATACTTTTACTACTTTGTTTAATCTATTGTACTTGCTAGTTAGCATAGCTGGATACTTAGTCATTGTGTTCTTGTACTTAACTACTTGGTTATGGAGTTAACTTGTATACATAGAATTATTTAAGGGTAGGGTCAATGTGTATCTAATAGGGGAGTTCCTCAATTGTATAAGAGGTGTTTCCCCTTACTAAGGTTACCCAAGAGGATGTCGGGTTAGTAATGCTCCATCTTGCCTGGTATTGGGAGTTCTTCAATTGTGTAAAGGGTGTTTCCCGTCACTAAGGTTACTCAAGGGAAGGTCAGGTAGGTGGCATTCTAACCTGAATGATTATGGTAGTTCCCCAGTTAAATAAAGGGTGTTTCTCTTTATTGAGGTTACCTAAAGGGAGGTTAGGTCGGTGGCATTCTAATCTGCTTAGTTATGGGAATTCCTTAGCTATGTAAGGGATGTTTCCCCTTACTAAGGTTACCTAAGGGGAGGTTAAGTCGATGGCATTCTGACCTACCTAAGCATGACAAGGCGTATAAGGGTACATTTACCCTTTAAGGGTTGGGACTTAGTACAAGAGTAAGAAAGAGAGAGAGAGAGAGAGAGAGAGAGAGAGGAATAAAAAATACACTATATATATAAGGAATAAAACTTTTATTGAAGTTTACAAAAGTGTTTACAAGAGATTTATACATCAGTAAAACTAAGGCTGAAGATTATCGTAGTTCCAAGTGTGTGGGATAAGATTGTCGTCCAATCTTTATAACTTATATACTCCATTCCCTAAGCTCTCTCTTACCTTAACTAGGTCTTACTAATTAAGGGCTAACTTCCATTGTCCTTCGCCTAAGCCTATGGCTTCTAGCTTCCGGCAAATCAGGTCACTGACCTTGAATTCTTTGTGCCTGACCTTTTGATCATAATATCTAGCTGCTTGGTGTTGATAAGTAGCCACTTAAGCTGCGGCAAGGTCTTTGATTTCTTCGATAGTGTCTACATTAGCTTGTAGTAAGGACCCGTTTATCATGGCATTGAAACTCTAAGTCTAGATGTTAAGAAGTTCTAGCTTAATAGAGAGGACTATCTTCGACCTAAACCTCAAGTAGAATGGCGTTTCGCTGGTAAGGGTACAGTAGGTAGTCCTCTATATCTATAAGATATTAGGTAACTTGTCTACCTAAGCACCTTGGGCTAGGTTCGCCCTTTTCTTAAGGCTCTTAAGGATAATTTGAGTACTGGCTTCAACCTGGCTATTGGACTAAGGGTGGGCAATCGATGTGAAGTGAGGTGTGATGTGGTGCTTGGTGTAGAATTCCCTAAACTTAGGTTTGTCAAATTAACGCCCATTGTCTATGATGAGGGTGTAGGGAACCCCAAATCTAGAGAGGATATTGTTTCAAATGAATGATTCAATTCTCCTCTCGATGATTTTAGCCATGACATCGGCCTTAACCTAATTTGTGAAGTAGGCCAGTAGTATCCAAGTCGTAGAGCCCAAATATAGAGGACTTGCTACTGGATGTGGTTGTTATACACACTAACGTATAGCTCTTCCATGATGTATTGCCCCTCCTTTGTCGGGAGGCATCTGAGTAGGGGAAGACTGACTCCCCTATGGTATAGGATGTTGTCGATCCTCATGTAGTTTACGACATAGTACCTTAGCTTTTTTGCTTATCTCTTATCATTTAAGAGCGTGCCTTGCTTTAAGTAGCTTCGGTTAGGGTTCATCCTAGTTAGCTTTGATGGTGGTTCCGTAAGCTCTAAAACCTTAGTTGAGCCTAAAGTTATGCTCTTTTTTCACAAGTATTCAATGGAAATTTTTCTATCCTTCACTTCGTACTTAAGTATCCCGGTAAAGGTAAGTTTAGACAACCAGTCTGCTATTGAGTTTTCAATTTGGGGCATCATCTTAATGCTCTATAAGGGGAACTCAGCAAAAAGACTCGTCACTTTTTTTCAAGTATCTTACCATGGTGTCATCCCTGGCCTTGTATTCACTCTAGACTTATTAAACAACTAGCATCAAGTTCGAGAAAACTTCTAAATGCTAAGCTCCGATCTCCTTAGCCAACTTAAGACCGACTATTAGAGCTTTGTATTTGGAATCATTATTGTTAGCAATGAACCCAAACTTGAGGGCGTAACAAATAGTGATCTTGTGTGGTTTGGTAGGTACCGTACCCATACCTCTACCCCCTTGAGGTGGATGAACCGTTAACATGGAGAGTTTACACTGGCTTATCATCCTTTAGTAGTGCTTCCTCCTCTTCTATGTATTCTACCACAAAGTCGACCAGCACTTGTACCTTATAGGTCATCCATAATCAATATTGGATGCTATACACACTTAGCTCCATCACATACTTCACCATCCATCTAGATGCATTGGAGTTTTATAATAACATGCACAATAGTTGATCTATTAACATAGTAATCTAGCGCGCCTAGAATTAAGTCTTGTACTGACATACCAAGATAACGATGGCCAAGGAAAAACTTTCTACTCTAGTATACTTGACCTCAGGCCCTTAGAGAATATGGTTGACATAATATATGGCCTGTGCTCTTTCCCTTCGATTCTGATTAGCATGGAGAAGAGTGCCTGATCGTTAATGGCTAGGTACAAATACAAATCTTACCTTGGAATAGGTTTGGAGAGGACAAGAAGGTGTACGAGGAAGTTCTGTAGATCCTTAAAGGTTGCCACACATTAGGGAGTCCATTCAAAACCATTTGGATTCTTAAGGATTTTAAAAAACTCAACACATGTATTTGCACTTCTGGAGACAAACCTACTTAATGCAACTACTATGCTGGTGAGGTTTTGTGTCTTTGACCGAGGAGGGAGGCTTCATATCCCTGATGACTTATATCTTCTTAAGGTTGCTTTTTATTCCTCTTTAGGTGATCAGGAAGCTTAGGAACTTATCAGAGTCGACCTTAAATATTTACTTCTAGGAATTTAACTTCATGTCATATTTTCTTATTTGGTCAAAGGCTTCTTATAGGTCCTTAACATAATTTTTAGGCCACTTGCTCTTGACGATCGTGTCATTAACATATACCTCCATGTTCTACCTGAGCTGGGGTTTGAATAGCTTAGTCACCATACACTGATACATTACCCCGATATTTTTTAGGTCAAAGGGCATGCCTATGTAGTAGTAAGTGTCGAAGTCAGTGATAAAGGAGGTATGAACTTTATCCTTGGCTCCATCTTAATTTGGTTATAACTTAAGAAGACGTCCATAAAGCCGAGCAAAATGTGTCCTGATGTAAAATCAACTAGTTGGTCGATCTTGGGGAGAAGGAAACAGTCCTTTGGGAAAGGTTTATTGAGGTTAGTATAATTGACATACATACGCAATTTTTATGATTTCTTTTTTACCAATACTACGTTGGCTAGCAAGTTGGGTACTTTTTTTCCTTAGTAAAGCCAATCTTAAGTAGCTTCTGTATCTCTTCCTCAATAATGGATTGCTTTTTAGGTACGGAATGCCTATTCTTCTGCTTAATAGGCCGCATATTAGCCTCAATATTGAGGTTGTAGGTTGTTAAGTCAGGGGAGATTTTGGGAATGTCTAACGTCAATCAAGTGAACCTATCTAAGTTGACCTGCAAGAGGGCAACTATATCTTCCTTCACTTCGGGAGGGGTATCAATCCTAACCTTAGTGGTTTGGTTGAGAGAGGTGCCTATCTACACCTCTTTAGTCTTCTCACTTGACTTGCCTCTCTTAGTCAACTTCTCTTACGAGCCAATTTCTTAAGAGAAGATACCATCAGCTTTAGCAGCTTTAACATAAAGCTCTAAGGAAAGCTTCTGATTGTACTTGCAAATTCTTACCCTGGTAGGGGTTAGGAACTCGGCTTTTGGGTGGAGGGACAAGGTAATAACTCCGAAAGCATTCAAGATTAGTCTCCCAAGAGAGCATTATATAGGGATGGGCAATCGACTATAATGAACTCAATGGTCGTCGGGTGATCCTTGGCTTAGATAGTTCCCCTATTGAAGCCTATGAGGTTATGGTGGTAAAGTTTCATTTTAACAAATAGCTTCTTGTTCATTCAATCGTACGTGTGTTTAAAGAAGATGTTAATGGAGTTATTGGTGTCCACCATGATCTTGAAGACTTTGAAGTTTACGATTCTTGCCTTAACTATAAGGGAGTCTTGGTAGGGGTATTTACCCCTTCTAGGTCCTCGTTGGAGAAGAAGATTGAAGTGTCAATCTTTTGTCTCTTCTTCTTAATAGCCAGCACCTCGAATGGAGCGTTAGTCAAGCTATTGGTGTTCGGTTAGCTCCTTGGGTATGGCTCCCTAATGATTACGTCAATGATACTATTAAGGCTCAGTCGTTACAATGGTCTTTGTTTTGTTTTGCTCGATTCGCCGCCTTCAAGGTACCCTATCTTTGTCATCATTAGAACAGTAGTTGTCCCTCCATTAGGCTACATACTTGCTGAAATAACCCCATTGAATAGCATATTTAATTGCGTTTTTCAGTTAGAAGCATTCCTCCATAGTATAGTCATAGTTGTCGTAGAACTGGCAGTGCTTGTCCGAATTCTATCAACTAGGGTTTCCCCTTATCTTAGGGGGCTTCTGCAGTAGGCCTCTATTCTATACTTCAGTGAAAACCTAGGTGATAGGTTAGTTCACATGTACGTAATGTGTGAAAATGGGAAGGGGAAGTAGGTTCTGCTCAACTCTATACTTCTTACTGCTTGAGCATCCCCCTTAGCTTTACTCGATACCTTACCACTAGGGCAATCTTTGATGGACAATTTCTCCTTATCCTTTTTTCTGCCTGACCTTTTTCAATTAGCGTCGCACCTAGCATAGATGTTATCTTCCCAGTCCATATACTTTTGGGCCTTATTCTAAAATTTAGTTAGGGTCTTCAGCTTGCTTTTTGCAATTGAATGGAAGAAGTCCCTAAAGGGTTTGATGCCAAGCTATATAACATGCACTGCTACACTTTCATCCAACGAAAGAATCTCGACTACGACATTGTTGAACTGGTCCACATATTCTTGCAAATTCTTTCCTTCACTTTGCTTAATTTGGTATAAGGATGAAGTGTTATTGGATAGGGGTTTGTTAGCCCTGAAGTGGAGGCTAAACCTGTGAGCTAGCACATTAAAGGAGTCAATAGAGCTCTTGAGTAGGTGGTTAAACCATGTTTGAGTTGCTTTTCCTTAGAGTACTCAAGAAAGCTTGGTAAATGGTAGCATCCTCATGACTATAAAGGTTTATCATGGTGCAAAAATACAGAAGGTGATCATCAGGGTCACGATTGTTGTCGTATTAGCCTAGGGTAGGAAGTTTGCTATTCAAAGGCAAGACTTCATCTTGCATACCCTTAGTGAAGGGGGGTTTTGTTGCTGGTGACCAGCCCAATGTCATCACCTGCTTTGCTCCCCTACTGCATAGAGAGCCTCGTTACAATTGTACGGAGCTCATCGAGGTTGGCATTATTTGTTAGATGAGCTTGGAGCTCTACAAAGTGTACTGGTGCTTCATGGGCGTCAGTTACTTGCTCATTGATAAAAAGGGTGTGGTCGCAGGTTATCACCAACCGCGTATGTGGTTCCTATACTAGGGATTAGGTAGTTGATCCCCAACGTTCTACTACTGCAATTGGTTTTTATGCCTAGTATGAGCATCCAAAGCCTTAGGCACTTATTTGTTGTGTTGTTTACCTTCGTTGAGCCTGGCTAAAAGCTCTCTGTTGTGAGCAATGAACTACTTAAGCAACTGCTCCACTTAAGGTAGGCGTTGTTTTAGCATTTTCCTAGTTAAGGGTTGATTGTCCATAAGTTAGTTGTTATTGGAGTTTATGACACAAGTTAGGGTGGCTAACGCAAAAAACAAGGACTGTGTTTAGTTGAGTGTTTAAGATGTGCTTAGGTAATGGACAGAAGCTACATTCACAAGTTGTGGGTAGTGGAGCTGGGGGTCTGACGTAGTAGTACCCAATTGTACGAGGCAGTTGGTTGACCTAATCGTCCAGCTTTATTCGCAATACCATAGTCGTTGTGGACTGTTGTAGTAGACCTGAGCTAAGATCGACCATGAAAGCAAGGAAGCTGAATCTAGGGAAGAGCAATCGAGCCTAATCAGGTTGGCATAGGCTAAAGGGGCCCAAGTCCAAAATGTCCTATCAATAGGTATAAATTGTCGAAACGTGAAAAATACTTTACATTAAGTGATTGAGTTTGACTGGGTTTTGGATAGATACTCAAGATTATAGAGTAGGTTTTAATTCTAATTTTTTAAATCTTGTCCACTAAGATAGGGTACTATATATTGGGTACATAATCTCCATACTATGTATCTACCATAGGATCTGTACTCGATAGTATATACTTACGATGTGCATTATAAGGTGTTATGTACATATCCTTTGAAAATTCTTAATTAATAATATCAAATCAATATTCTTAACTAAAAATATACTCAAAATTATTTCATTTTATTGCTTTTTCTTGTACTATATTTTTTGTTGAATGTTGTATTAGTAAATTATAGAAATGTACTTAATGATTTTATATATTTGAAAAAAGTAGACCTTAACCTTATAATAAGTTGTGATTTTGTAATAGTATTCTGTGAATTGTTTGGAGTTGTATGCTTTTAGTGAGGAACATATGACTGAAAAATATGTAATTAATTTGTTAGTGTTTAGTAAGCTCATGGATATACCGGTTAGAAGTATACAGAAAAATTGCCAGGTTGTTAGACAAATTACCTAAAAGATGTTATGTTATAAAAATATAATTTAAAATTCAAATGTTCCATAGCATGCCTCATATCTTGTAGCTTTTATATGGTATAAGTACTAAGTTATTCTTGTGTATTAAAAAGGTAAATCTAAATTCCAAATTAGGAAATATGTCTTTATAGGATAGGATTTGGTAATGCTTCATGCTCCATTCATAGATTAACGGAACAGCTAAATATTTGAATTGATTGGTAAACTAAAGTTTAGGTCAGGATATGATTCCTTTAGCTGATACTACAGAAAATAGATCATAATCACGAAGAGGCTGTGAACACTGATTTTTTATTTGTGGTCAAGAATTCGTAGGATCTTTGAACAATTGCTTCATTCCCAACAACCATTAATAACTTAAAGCATAAAGAGGAACTAAAAACTCTATTTCTATTACTTTTGCAATATTCTCGTATGTACTATTACATCAAGTTGGTGACATCAACACAATTGTTTCCTAATGACAAGCAACAATAACAAACTTCGAAGGTACACATACACACCATTGGCCTTCCCTCAATAGAAGAGGCAAACTTGAAAGGGCTCCCCAAGGCTACTTTATCCTCTATTACATCACACTATTGGAAAATGGTAAATGATAGGTACACATGTTTAGAAGACCGATGGTTAGGGCTGACTCTTGTGTACCGAATGATGCATTCATATTTAGTCAGTTTGACTAATAAATTTGGAGAATAAGAGAGGACATATGGGTGTGACTCATTCCTTCAACTTATTATTCTTGAAAATTACTCGATGCATCAATCATAACTCAATATTTATCATTTTCTCCACTTTTCTTGGATGGTAAGTTTACGATTTAGTTGTAATCATATAAGTGCTTTTGGTGTTATAAATTTTAATTTGCAATTAATAACTTTTTAGACTTAGAACTTAAACCTTTCCAAAATCATTCATCCCTCTTAACAAGGTACATTATAACTAAACGAATGAAAGCTACTTGATGTTTATAATTTATGTAAAGATACGACAATTGGGACTTTTAATGATTCATGTCGAACGAGAAATTTCATATATAGATACATACATACACTATATACGTACGATAATTCTATCAAGGTTCAAATATGAATGTATGATACTATCTTCAATTAATAATTCATGTTGCTTATCTTTAAAACAAATTGCAAACTTAAAGATTATCCTTTTAAGTTTAGAGTAAAAAATTATCTTCAAATCTTGTAGGTATACATCGAAAAAGGAGATGATGAAACATGAAACGATATCTGTAGATGCACAAACTTGTTAGGTAAGCATAAGTTGTGCATTTATGCAACATAAGTTATGCATTTTACATGATTAGATATAAGTGACGCGACATGGTTTAGGATGACATTTCAAGTGAGATGAGATAAAAAGGATCAAAGAAGAGGAATAAGTGGTAGTAGTAGCTTCGAAATAGTAGATTGAATCAAAGAAACTTTGACTTTCTAGTCTTTGAGTTTGATCTAAGTTTTTGAAGCTTGATAGCTAATTTGAGTTTTAACTCTTCTACAATATCCAAAGATAATTAAGGAAATATGTGAAGCATGAACTTGTAAATATGTCACATAAATGTAATCTACATCATTTTTTTTTTAATTTTTATTATCTTCAAGAACTTTTAGATTGGAACGATCAAATTATTTTCTTTGACAACCCCCTTTATTTTTTTTTCCTTCCAAATAAAATCGAATAGAAATTCAAGTTAAAAGATACTAGAGGTTGAATAACCGAACTAAAAACTCTATTTTCATTACTTTCCATATTCCATATGCACTACATCAAGTTCGTGACATCAACACGGTTGTTTCATGGGGACGAACAATAAGTTTGGTGACATATACACACCATTGGTCTCGCTTCACTTGAAAATAACCTTAAAATTGCTCACCAAGTTTTACCTTATCCTTAGAAAATAATAGTTATGGGGATATTATTATTCAAAAAATTGTTTAGAATATCATTAGTTTGGGTTGAATGTTTGTGTGTAAATGATGTGTTTACGTTTGATACTAACACACTACCTGAATTAATAAATATTATGTAAGTATTAGTAAAATTTTGATATGTAAAAATATTATCCATACTTTTTTCTAGAAAAACGTTCATTCTTTATAACATATTTAAATATTATTGATATTTATAAACTACTTATTGATTCATGTGGCATATTAGTGTCATGGTTTGTGTTTTAAAGTAAAGTGGGGTTTTCAACTTGAGGCTTAATATGAGGTAAGTGGTATCGGCAAACGGTTTGTTTACGAGTATGGTAGTCTCTCAAGTTGGGGTTGGCTTCCCATAAGTAAACTAATCAGGAGTTGTTGCGGGTCTTTTGATGATGGTCATAGCAGGTCGAAATTAGTAAAAAACTTGGGTCTCCCAATCATATGAAGGATGATGATAATGCCAACCAGTACTCATAAAGCTAGAAGTAGAGGTATGCATAGGGCTAGTTCGACCTATAACCGGCCTTAAATCACCAATTCACAAGTTGCTAATTAGTTAAATTGGGCTTGACTCTTAAGGTTAGGAGCCCCAATAGGTTCATGTGAACTGCCGATTTAAGCATCGGTTCACAAGCCTTTGAACCATGCCTTTTCCTATTTTTAATTTTTTTTCAAATTTAATTTTCCATATTTCTGTCAATTACTATTAATAATTTATTACCTACTCATGTATTTTTTTTTCTGTTCGTCAAATAATTCTATTACTTTATGTGGATATATAGTAATGCGTGAATGGTTCACTTTTATTTTTGGTTGAAAATTTTTTCTGTTTTGAAATGACTGATTTAAACCGTATGAGTATGATGGTATTGTTTTGTTTTGTTTTTTTTTTAACTTGAAATTTGGGTGGACTCAAACCAACAAGTCAGTAAGTCAAGTTGATGGTTCTCTAAGGCTAAATTGCCTAGGCCTTTAGGGTCCAACGATTCATCGGCCAGTTTAAGCCTATCCCATCCCAGCCAAGTCAATTTGAACGCTTGTTGAGTTGGTTTCCGACCGATTTACTATTCGAAATCTACCTTTGTATAGTTTTAGCTAGAAGGGCTGGAATAGTCTTGGGAAATTGTGAGGGAAAATGTTGGCTCACCATCTGTAATATAATAAAATAGATGAGGTAAAGGATGGTTAAGTGTTGTACAAGCACATAAGGTGGTGGTGAACCTCTTGTCCTATAACAAGTGGTATCAAAGCAAAAAGTTTTGGCCTAGACGAGCCACCTAAATACTACCTAAGGTGCTTAACTGAAAGGATAGCTCTTATTGACAATTGGGCTCACGTGGATAAAGCTTAAAGGATGGAGTGGCTACCAAATAAAGGATATTATTGCCAGAGGGGGCAACTATGTCGTGAGTTACATTGTAATAAGACTGTTTGAATCCTTAGAAAAAGAAATATACTTTAACGGGCAAACCCTATCGTTAGGCCGCTCAACAAGAGACGACCTTAGACGACAAGAGAAGAGGGTTAAGGGTGTGAGGGAAGCCTATGGAAGCCTTAAGTCCCGGTGGAGGTGATCTTGGATGGAGCTGGATAACGAGTTGAGGAGGATCGGTGATCTTAATAAAATGAACAAAGCTTTAAAAGATAGACTTTACTATCAGGCCACTCAATAAGAGGCAATATCATAGGACAAGAGAATAGGGTAAAGTTAAGAGGATGCTTATGAAAATCTTGAGTCCTAGTGGAAATGATCTTAATGCGGAGTTAGGCAATAAAGAAGTAGGGTTAGTGATCTTATGCAGAAGGGTAGTGGTGAAGAGTTTGCTCTACAACGAAAATGTCATGGATTCAGGTGGGAGAGAATGTCACGATCCATATTTTAAAGAGAAGTGGGGATGTTTAACTTGGAGCTTAATGTGAAGTAAGTAGCATCCGTAGACTATTCGTTTGTGGGATTAGGTAGTCTATCGAAGCAGAGTTGGCCTCCCATGAGTAAATTTGTTGAGAGCTAGTGTCATTCTCTCGATAGAGGTGTGCAAATAAGTTAAACGGGTCAACTCGGCTTAGCCCACTTTGGCTTATGGATTAAACAAGCCAGGCTTATTTGATTCGCTTTTAAACGGACCAAAAAACCTTGACCTTAACTCGTTTAAAAGGTGAGTTAAATGGGCCAGCTTAAGGGTTAAAGGTATAAATGTATTAAATGGGCTGGCCTAAACTGACTCACTTTGACCTGCGGGTTAAACGGGCTAGACTTATTTGGTCTGCTTTTAAATGGCAAAAAATTTTTAGCCCAAACTTGTTTTAAAAACAGATTAAATAGACCAACCCATGAGTCAAAACCCACTTGCATATCTCTATCTCCTAATGAAGGTCATAGCAGGCCAAAACAGATAGAGAAGTTGGGCCTTCCATAAAGATCTAAGGATTTATAATCATCCTAGAAAAACAAGAAGAAAAAAAGCTGGTTTGGCATCTACAACACAAGCAAATACAATGAATCGAAGGATAGTTAGGGACCACACAAGCATATGAGGGGACCTTTCGGCTCATGACATTAGTACCATCGAATCTTATATTGGATATGTTTGGCTGCCAACCGAATTTGGAGAAAAGGAAAGAACATAAGGATGGACATGATTCATTCCTTCAACGTATGATTCGTAAAAATTAGTCGTCCCATCAACATAACTTAAGACCATTTTGTCTACTTCTTTTGTACGATAAGTTCACAATTAAATAGCCATATAAGCACATTCGATGTTATAAATTTAAAACTATAATAACTTTTCAAGATTAGTATTCCAATATTCTTAAAACACTCATCCCATCAGAAAAAGGTACATTTTCATAATGTACATTATGAAATTACACGTTAATTCGTGTAAAAATATGATAATTGGGACATTGGACTTCCAATAACTTATGTCCAATGGGAATTTTCATATACGTTATATGCATTTTTTAAAGTTATTTTGTTAAGGTTCAATATGAATGCCAGATTCTATTTTCAATAGACAATTTATGTTGCTTCTTTATCACCATTAAAACTAATTGCAAAATTGAAGATCATCCTCCTAAATTTAGAGCCAAAAAATATTTTCGGTTCTAGTTGATATATACATCCAAAAAGGAGACGATAAAAAATGAAATAACATTGATAAATGCATGGACTTATCGGTTGATGAATATCATGCAACATAAGTCATGCACCTCATGTAATTAGACATGAGTGATACAACATTAGTGGAAGCGACAGAGGGATTGGAGACGAGGATTAGGGGATCTTTATAAGCATCCACATTGATGTGACAGCTGAAAGGGTCAAACTTTACAGTTCTTGATCTTTAAAGCTGCAGTAACTTATTTGGAAAAAAAATAAATAAATAAAAGCAGTGGTAACTTGAATATAACAAACTTCTATTTCAGGTCTCGAGTTTGATTTGTAAGTTTTGAAAGCTTGCTCTAATTTTGTCCCCAAAGGTGAAGAGCTAGGTGCACTTATAATGCTTAGCAATTAATAACCGCAACTGGCATCAGCGGACGAGATCAAACAAGACCTTGTAGGGTTATTTATAGTTTTGTCGATGATGTATGATAAAATAATGCACTCGAGTGCATGAACGTACTTATAAAAGATAAAACTAAGACAAACTATAAATCTACCAAGTTAAAACTCTTTAAATCATTTTGCACATAGAACTTAATTACTTAGATACTAGCCTTTGTTAATATATTTGAATTTTAATCTCCCTACAATATTTAAAAGTTATATTATGAGATGTGAAGGAATAACTTATAAATAGAACACATGAATGTGATTTGCATTGCAAAGCAAGCCTTCTAGATCAAAATTTTATAAATACATTATAGTTGCTAAAAAATTATATTAATAAACAAAATAAATATGGTATTTAAATGGTTAAGGAAAGAAGAAAGTAAATCTTAGTGAGCCTATCAATATGGTGTGCTAATTGAAAAAAGTGAAGTACACCTAAGCACGATCTAGTTTGAAACCATGAATTGGATTGAAACTAGTCGATGATGACTTGTGAATATAGTTTAAACAGTTGTAAGGACATGTTGATTAGGTGAGTCTTCCATGGTTAGGGGTATGACCTATACTAACCCAACATATTGACCTATTCGAAGAGAAAAATTTAGAAAAGAATAACAATAATTGAAAAACGATTGAAAGTTTAACAAAGTTTAACATTTACACTTGAGAAAACAACGATAATATATTTAAATGGAGATTGACATGTGATTGAAAAATAACAATAATTGAATGGAAGAAAGAAATTCAACACTCATGGTTCATGGGTTTAAGAATCACCTTGTGAGTCGATGGTCTCATAGACCCACCCCATGAACCAGCTACCACAAGCCGGTAACAATTCCATCTTTTAGGAATCATGACCTATTGATGGTTTCGAGGTAAGTCAAACCCATGCCATGGTATAAGGTGAAGGGATAAAGAAATTAAGAAAGCATTCATTGTGGGAGAATTAGCTTGCATATATATAAAAAAAAAATCTAAAAATCTTAAATATAATGTTTTAGTTTAAAAATAGCCAATAACTAAGTCATTATATGAGCAATGACTTGTTCAACAAAATAATTTAAATTGTCTAACTAATATTGACTTAATATTTAGTATCTTGGCCTTATAAATCATTACTAATACTTTCACATAATTTACTTAGAACTTTACTAATATAAGTATCAATTTTACTCCTAGCACCAACATAAAACATGTGGCATCCTCATTATGAGCTCATAATGGGCTAGTTATTTGTTGTCGAATTTTTTTTTCTTTTTTCTTACCACCCTAACCTGTAGCTCAGGTAGAGCCTATTGGATTAGAACAGGCCCATTAGCTTACTCTTCATCTCTAAATCTTCCACCTACTATGGATTTAATATCATTGAATATTGATATTTTTTCATTGTTTGGTGGAATTCATTTTCGTGTGCACGAGTTAGAGAATATCGACTCTTCATTAGCAATGGGTTAATAACTACTTCGCTCCTTATAAACTCATCCCCTAAAAATTAGGAAGATTTATATATAGTAGGCTCATGAATTTGTGGGTTTATGTGGCAGTTTTAAAAGTTAAAGTTTAGCGGTGGCCATGATTAATCAATTTTGTTGACATTATATAATACTCGTTATACTTGATAATCATGTTAAGAGATGTTAAAAAACGTAACTTGAAGTGGATCGATATATAAAGAAATATTACTAATAAAAAGTGGTTGTACACTAGAGAAAAAAAGATTCAATAATATTAATAAATCCTATAGATCACTATATAAGTACTGATGATATTTAAAGGGTAAACTTTATTGGATAAAATTGTATTCTTAAAATTATCATATTAACCATTGAATTTTTATTTTGACAGCTAAAACTATTGAATTTATAAAATATATATATATATATATATAATCATATCACTAGGATGATTTTGTATTCAAATGGTAATCAAAATCCTATATGACATTTATGATATGTCATCCTAGTACAAAAATATTAAAATATATATTCCTTTTCCTCAAAAAACATAAACTATTATCGAAAGGAAATACTTTTATTTATTAAAAGAAAACTATTCATTTTCCTTAAAAACACAAATTATTCATTTTTGTCTAAAAACTAAATTATTAAGGTAAAGAAAAAGCCTTTTTCTTTCGATCTATTGAACAGCACGATACATTTGACATCTATTAGGATGTAAGGGAAGGATGTGGAAAACATGGAAGAAAAAGCTTTAATGGTGAGAATGGATAATTAGTTGCAAGAAATTCTATGCTGGAGAGTTGATAAGAAAAAAAAAAAGAAAGAAAAGGATTTTGTACTCATGGTTTATGTATTGCGATTACACTCAACAATAGTTGGCATTCCATGATGTTGTGGATACTTTTATTAATTTGCAACAGAGAGTTTAAAGGATCTTACTATATTGATATTATGTACGGTGAAATGTTGAAGAAAAAGACTTAAAAGGAAAAAAATATATATGGATTATTGAAAAAAAAAAACGAAAATTTTCTTAATAATTTGGTCTTGGGAGGAAAATGAATAGTTTTTTTCTAAATAGATAAAAGTATTTTCATGTATTTTTGGAGAGAAATGAACATATATTTCAATATTTTTAAATGTAGACGACACGTTATAAATGCCATATAAATTTTCCTATTCCATTTACATGAAAATTCATCGAAGTGGTATGGTTATACATTTTTGAAAAGTTTAGTAGTTTTGATGGATAAAATAAAAATTCAATGGTTAATATACAATTTTTTGTAAGTACAAGGCTATTATGTAAATTTTATCAATATTTATGCATCATGTTATAATGTATTAAAATTTTATTGGTATTTATAAATTATTTATGTTTTATAATACTGGTAGAAACTTTTCGGAGCAGACTAAAAGCGTCGACTGGGCTTAGCAAGAAGGACGCATACGCACTCGTTCAGCTATGAAAATCCGTAATATCCACAGTACACATCATGTGATAAATGTTTTTCACATGGATGTTCATCCAGTCCGGCTGGTTAGGTACATTGCAAGAACAAGGACGCTTCGTGGATAAGATCCCATGGTTCTTTCTTCTTCTTCTTTTTTTTTCATCCAATTTGGACTCCTATGATTGCCATGATTATTAAGTCTAATTATATGAAATTACTCTCCCATAAAAATAATTGATCAACTTCAATATAAAAATTAAAATATACCTCGACTATAAGAAGACCAAATAAAGTTTTATTTTTACGATGGACAAACCCGATTTTAGTACTTATCTTTACCAATTTTAAAAATATAAATAAATTTCTACTTTTCATTTAACTACCTCGGTCACCTTTTTAATCGTAATTACGGGTTTTATTTAATAATCAGTTATCAATGATTTATTATATCTAATTTGGTTAAATAAGATATGATAAAACAATATATGTGAGCATAAACAAAGAATCATTATGAACATAATATATAGATTAAAAAGATAATTAATGTGGACACATTTCTGGTTCCATCGTTATCTTTTTTATAGAGAAGCTTCGGTAATAGAGTAAAAGGAGTGGCGACAATTAGTGAAAGGACCTGCCTGTCTCTCAACCTTCCAATCGTAAATGTGCTATTTTGTTGTTTTCTTGATTATTGAAAATTTTAATGGCATCTTTTTAATTAATAATGCCAACAAGTATAATAGAATGTAATGAACAATTGAAAAAAGAAGAAGAAGAAGAAGAAGAATAGGACTCAGAAGATTAAATCGTCCTATATAGTGTAGGTTTTGAATGTCCACCAATAATCTCTCTCATTACTATTAATGTATTTTCTTATGTAATTGTTTTTAGTATGAATAATTCGAACTAATCAATCTTATTTCACATGTGCATTTAAAAGGGTCGTTTTTTTTTTTTTGTATATTTGAATAAGATTATTACATAAGCTGTAATTTAGATTGTGGAATAAAAGAAATTCTTAAATACATAGGATCATCAAATATTGATATCATTTCATCTGGTATTTTGCATCTTGATGTTCTTAATTAGCATTAGAAAAGGTGGACACGGTAATTTTTCCAAAGGAAAAATGCTTGAAAAAAAATGATCACTTGGTAAGAGAGCTACCAAGTTTTCCCAAATGATGGAAATACGTATTGCAAGAATCATGGAAGAGAATTAGAAAATTCTGAACTTATGTTATATCGTAGAAACAATGAAATTAACAATAACCTTGAACCTCCTTACACAACAAAGCAGAATGATGTAGTAGAAACAAAGAGCACGCGATAATCTACAATACTAAATGAACTTGAGGGATGAATCAATGATTAAAGCAAGTTACATTATCAACCGTGTATTTGTCAGATTCTTTCGATGAAAATTCATATGAACTGTACAAGAATAGAATATATTATGAGTCCTGTTAATGTTTTATCAAAACATATAACCACGTGTTATTACTATTGAATTTTTTTTTTTTTATAATCATGACTATTCTTAATCAAATCTGAAGCATCATCTCGCAAATTTATGGGTAAACAGTAAATAGCCATCTCTGAAGGACAGCCTGGATCTCAGGTGGCCATGTAGCGTAATACACTGTGGACTGCTTTGTCATTATATACTATAGTATTGACTTTAACAAAGATACACTATGTACGGGCTGGGATTTCGTTTGATTAAATTAGAAGTTACGGATAGTACAATGAAAATAGTAATGATAATTATTATTATTACAAGTGGATCCAGGGCAAGTGATCATAATTAGCAGGAAGCTTAAAAGAAACATCTATGAAAAATGAAATTGAGGTTTGTTTACGATAAGTGTCACGACCCTTTTAAGGATTTAGTAGAATTGTTTAATATTTTTATATTACATATATATTTAAGATATAAAAATTGTTTTGCAAATTATAAATTATAAGATTTTAAATACTTTATCATTAGGATTTTTTATTTTAAATGATTATTATACTTTTAAAATATAAATAATTATAAATATCTAATATTTTACAGTTCCTTGACACCGCAGAAAATCGATATCTCCTATTAAATGATAAGATTAGGTAGTAAAGTTTTAAAACTTAAACTTACAAAAATTATAAAATCTGAATATAGTATTAATAATTATATATAATAATTTAAACCAAATATACAATTTATCTTTAGATTCTAACTTTCATGCATCGTGATGCTAGTACTCAACATTCAGCTCTTAATCCATATCCGATTATCTAGCAACTTTCAAATGAAAAAGTATTAGATAGTAAGTTATAAGAGTTTAGCGAATTGTCTATTATATAATCCTAGTAAGTAAATTATTAAACATTTTATTACCAAACATATGAATGCATGAACAAACAATATATCGAATAATATATATGTTATTGATCGATGCTGTATATAATATTGGATTTAGTGCTCTCTAAAGTAAAGATTGGAGATACATCGACACCAATCACAACCGTACTCTAACATCTAGGGTTTGTAATCATAAATTTAAATTTTATATTTCACGAAATACGTTTTCATCTTAAAGAAATCCACTAATATACAAAATCTAAGGTCTAACAGTAAGGTGGCTCCCGTAATTTACGTTCATACCTTATAGCAGTGGTCTCTAAACTTGACCTCCAGACACCCACAAGTAGTGTCTCCGCGTCAAGTAAACTTGCAAGCCAATGATAAAGTTTTGTTGTACCAATGCTCATGTATTGTTTTAATCAAATCATGCGGGAATCCATTCATCCAAAGCCTTTCATTATCAATCACATAAAATGACGGTTGGAACATTATATACAATATTCGTGCTTATGCATGATCCATTTTATTTTAAATTAAGTTGGATATAATTAATTCAATTTATCAAGTGATAAACCATTATCAATAAACCATTTAAATTATGCAATAATTAATCATATAACCAAGTCTTCGATTACTATATTTAACGTTATTTTGCACAATAATCAATCAATATTAAGCACATACATAACTCGAACCTCTATACATCAAGTTATTAATATATAATATATGAACACTAACTACAAGTACAAACTAAGTATAAAGTTATCAAAAGTACCCACTTAATCATTGAGTCTATCGATGGTCGTAATATTCTATTGGATAAGTCGATATCTATATTGGGATCACCTGACATTTAAGAAATATGAAAGGTAATGAGTATCTAAGTGGAAAAACTAAGCTATTCATATATTTGATACTAACTATTTAAATTAGTTATCTATTCTTATGAAATACTTAGTTCGAGCCTTTTCGTTAATCACGTATAACTTTTTTTATCCAACTCTGATATTTATGAATTTATTATCGATTTTTATCGTTTTCAAACATACTTTTATGTAGCGAAGTCCATTTTGGATGTTGTAACCTGCAGTTTCGATTATGATGTAAAAATATTATGAAATTCATTATTTTAACTTAAATAATTATAAAATATTATTTTAAGTTTTTCTTTGTGTATTTATGATTTAATAATTATCTAAACTTTATATTTTGTAATTTTCTTACTTTTAAGTCTATTTTACTATAATTACCTATTTTGGCTAATTTTTTTTAGGTTTAGGACTTATTTAATTCATTTTTTTCTACTTTATTAATTTTCTAATTAATTAATTAATATTTTTAATTAGGAATTTAATTAATTTAGCTAAATGATGATGTAGCAACATAAGGGAATGCCACGTGTAACTTTTGAATTTTTTTTATACTTTTTCTATCTTTTCTTATTTTTATATTTCTACGTCATATATATATATATATTAATGTTTATCATTATATTTACTAAATTTTATAAATTAGTTATTTCTTATATTTTTAAGGATGTTACAATATATATATATTCATATTTACTATTTAAATTTATTTATCAAATTAATATTATAGTAAATTACATATTTACTATTTAAATATACTTTTATTTCTACTTATACCATACTATTTATATTCGTATACTTATGTACTATAATAATATAACTCTAAATATATTATATATACTATACATATGGGTATATATATACATATAATTGTATTTTATACATAGACATACATATACAATTATATTTACATATATTTATACTAAAATACTTAATATACATATTATTATACACAAATACTTATACATATGTATTACGTCTAAGGTATATATATATATACATAATCTATATAATAAAAATATAACATAAATACAATACGGTATGCACTTATACACACTAAATACATATACCCTCTATTGTACACATATTATATTATGTTAGGATTTTGTATTTTGTAATTATATATACATATTTCAATTACATATATATATATACCATACATGTTATAAAAATTATACAACCTTAAATACACCTATAGTATACACATGTATGCATATATACTATATAATAAAAATACTAGGTATATATATATATATCCACACATACATATTTATATATGTACATAAGTAAGAAAAATACATACTCTCTCTCTCTCTCTCTCTCTCTATATATATATATATATTATATATTATATGCACATACATACATGTACATATATATAAATTTCTTATACTAATTATTTGTAGAAATTATTATAACATATATACTATACATATGACTACACCATAAATATCTATACACATATATGAACATACATCTACAAAAAAATACTCAAATTACACATATAATTCTAAAACACATGTATGTAAAAGAATATATCAACATAATTATTACAAAATATACATAATAAATACCTTACTTGTGGAATATTCTTATATGAAAATCTCTAAGCTTCTTCTTCTTGGTTGTTGTTCTTTTGAGTTTACAAAAAAATTGGGAAAGAAAAGTAGATAGTTCATAGTTCAAAAGAGAAAAAAAAAATGAGAGGATTTTGTGTGTTTTTCTTTTGCATTTTCCCACGTGGTAGGCTATAGGGAAGGTTCAGCAAGTATTTTGTAAAGACAACAAAAAGGAAGAAAAAATCCAATGTTAGATGTTATATTAATTATGATGGGACAAGTTTCATCATTTCTTTTGTTTCTCTCTTCTTAATTAAACACTTGTAAGTAGAAAACAATTCACATGGGCTGTTGAAACAATTTGGAATCAACGTGGCAATGCAAGGAAAAATAGGAAAAAGAAAAAGAAAGAAAAAAAGAGGGAAAAATAAAAATAAAAATATTAGATTTTTCCAAATATAAATTTATAAACTTAGTATTTATAAAATAATATTAAGATTTTATAAAAATTTATCAATTTAATTGTTTCCTATTATATTTATAAGTTATTTCAATGTGTTCGTTAAAAGTTTTATGCGACTACATATATTAGTTAATAATTATAATCGACTAAGGTTTTATTACTATTAGGTTATATTTATTCATTTTAGAAGTTTAAAGTTATAATTTTAGGGTTTTCGTCAAGTTTGAGTTTGATTTTGGATATTTGAGCATACATAAGATTTAGGGTTTTTGTACGCGATTTAAGGTTCAATCGAATTCTGAAGGTTTTTATTATCGATATTATATTCAATTTATAATTCGATAGAATTTTTATTTTATTTGGCCTTATTGTCTTATGAAATTATTTACAGTACTAGAATTCAATTCTACTCACAATTAATTAAATTCAAGGGGTTTACAATAAGATAATATATAAGTATAATTAAGCTGCTTTACCTACGTTTTACTTAAAAAAAAATCATTAGTATATAAATACCACTTATGTTTAGATTTATGATGGTATTTGTAAAATATATATATAGTTTTTTCAAACAACTACATATGATAATTACCATATATTCAAACATGATTGGTAGTTACACATTATGTGTATATACTTATAATTTATGGTTTTTTTTTTTTAACTTGCATTGTGCATATAAGGTATTATAGAGGTATTGACTTTTTCTATGAGATGTATTAAACATGTAGCTTAAAGAAAAGTAAAGTTCCTATATAAGGCTATGAAAGCATTGTAATTTTTGAGGTGAAATTTCTTTGAAATTAATTGACTAATTTACCTTAATTAATTTCAAAGGGGATGTAAATGCTTAGATCTTTTTAGTCTATAGTCAATTAAGAATTAATCTCCTATGAATATTCAATTAACTTCTATAGATAACTAAATTTGATCCATAGGTCTTGAGCCCAATAATTAAACAGATATTGACATTTTAGGTTAAGGTAATAGGGCTTAGAGAGTCAAGCTTATATATTTTTAGTATAATTAAAAGTGATTTGATATGGTGAATTTAGAAAATTATCAGTTGGATCAGTCTGCCCGATCTAACTTTTCATAGCTTAGCTCAAACTAAGAGAATAAGGTAATTATTGGGACTAAACTCATGAAAAATGTCCACTTGATGTTCATAAGAAGCAGGAGTGAATTCTAACCGTTGATTACTTTCACGATTTGACAAATAGGATCGATGGCAAGCTTCTATAAATGCCCTATTCCCTCTCTCATTTGGACAGGGAGAAATACACAACAAACATTGATATTCTATTAGACTCCACACTTAAACGAATCAAACAATTAATTTCCTCAAAAACACATACCATGTTCATCACAATCAATAGAGTTTAATGCTATCTAGCTCCTCCAGTCATCACACCCCATGTTTGAGCCTGATTGAAACTGCTTACTCTCCATTCCTTTCACTTTTTCTCTTAATCATCTCATGAAACTACTAAACTTAAGTCATTTTCCTATCAAATGTAGTGCATTTGTCACATAATATATGCATAACTTGTAAGATCCAAAATCAAATATTTGGAGTTTGGTTTGTAAAATTTAACGCAATTGAGTAAATCATTCGATCCAGCCTGAATTTTATGAAGAAGTTAGAAATATTAGAAAAAGTGATCTTGTGAGTTTGAATTTAAGAAAATAAGTAATAAAATAATTAATTATTATAATATTGAAATATATGTAAACTTCCCATTATTTATTGGAAATACATAAAACAAGTTTCAATAACTAATGAGTCGTTAGAAATAAATTATATACAAACTAAAAATCATAGAACAACATAAATAATATTTAAGAATATTTACTTGTACTCCATATGTATTTACATGTAGGTAGAAATATAGGAAATTATTTAAAATATGCGAAATATACCAAAATAATGTTAATTAATTAAAGAAAATGCAAGAATAATTAAAAAAATCAAGAAAATTATGAAATTTTCCAGATTTTTCCATAATTGAGGTGTGACAGCTTGGAATTAAGTAAATAAAAACAACCAATTAAATTAGGACAAACAAAAAGTAAATTAGAAGAGGATAAGGGACAAATGTCAAGTGAAAATTGGAAGAAAAAAAATCAAACCAGCTCTATAAATACCCTAAAAATTTTTAAAAACTCATTTAGTCAGTTGGGAGAGTAGAAAAATTAGAAAGAACAAAAAGTTTTAGGATTAAGGTTTAATTGCAAAAAATTACATAAATCTATGTAATTAAGGTCTTAAAAGAAAACCACCACCTGATGGCAATCTGGGAGTGGATGGCCACTACCACCACATTGGTGGTAGTGCCCAAGCTGGTTGACAAGGCCTTGGTGGCCGAAGTAGCTAACTCTGGTAAATTCTTATTTCCTTTCGATTTTTTTTTTAAATTGTTAAAAATATTAAAAATATTTGAAAAATTATGAATCTTGTTATTTTGAAATATTTTAGTATGTAGATTTAGGAAAAGAATTTATTTTGATGAATTCATATCTAGAAATATGCTGTTCTTAAAAAAACATACAAAATTGAGTATACTTTGAATTAGAAATAAATAGGCTTAGAAGTGTAGTTTTAAACTCAAATTTTTGTGTGGACTACTTAAGTAATATAGACTAGTGCAATGAAGTCCTTTTTCAAAAATTAATTTTTGGATAATTTTTAGATCTTAAAATGATGCATAAAATGGGTAATTTTCAGCTAATGAAGTAATTAAAAGGATAATTACTAACTTAGTATATATTATATATTTTAAGATATTGAAATCTGATGAGGTATGCTATTTTTAGCATTTAGGGTGTTAAATATAATTATTAGGATATTATGTAGTAAATATGTAATAAGTAAAAATGGTAAATTTTAAGTTTTTTGTAATTTAGAATAATTAAGTGTAAAATCTTATTTGGGATGAATTTAGATATTTTGAGATGGTAGTTAATATTGGGAGATGCTATTTGAAGTGATAGAAATATTAGATGTGTATATTATGGACATATTAGGTGATAATGTGTAATATACGGGTATAAGAAAATGCATAAGTAGAAAAATATTATATTAAAATTTACATTTAACTAATAATAAAAATATGTAATAAATCTGGTAAAAAACTTAAATTAAGGCAATTATATGAAAAACATAAGATTTTCTTATAATGAGAGTAAATTTGGTAATTAAACTAGGATTAGGATGTACCACACGAACTAGAACATTGGTTTGTGATAAAAAAATAATATTTAGAATATCCGAAAATAAAGTAATTAAATTCACATTATGGGTCAGAATGATTTTCTAGGATTTACGTATAAAATCCTTAATCGAAAACCGAGTTAAAAACCTAATTTAGAAACCAACTTAAAAAACTGAATCAAAACTTAACCTAAATTAAGAATAATTGTAAAAACTTAAAAACTTGGATAATTAGATATATTAAATCCTAAACTAAATATAACAATAAGTGTTATAGGATAAAACCAATCTATGGTAATTATATGGAAACTAAAACAATATTTGTATTATAGGGATTTTCGGTGATAGCCAATACGAGTCGCACCTCGTGTGAGTAAGCGAGGACTCTAGATAAGTTGAGATTAATACGTTATTGTATTTTGGAATACTAATTTATAGTATTTGAAGGCTTAAAATTGTATTTCATCATGCTTGTTAGATAGTTGACTATGTACTTATTGTCACGCCACGAAACGGTAAAGTCGTAATAGCTCTGCCGTGTAAATCATCCTAAGATAGAAATTGGCCTTATAACCGCTATCTTAGACCTGATCTACATAAAGCGTCCATGACTAACCCGCTTTGAAGTAAACAATTTGTATTTTAAATAAATCACTTACCTAAGAAAGTGAGAAATATATATATACACTATAATTCGGTTATTGTAATTAAAGTTTACAATAATTCTCTGTAATATATTTCCTAGTTATTAAATTATTCATAAATGAAAAGTAATAAAATATACGTTGATTCTTCAATGTTTTTCCTCACTCTTTACTATCCAGCAGTTGCTAGCTTCAGAGTAGTTATTTACCGCTTCTTAGCCAGCATCTACACGATGTCTATAGGGATGTGAGCAACCACAGCTCAGTAAGTTAGGATGAAGGATTGAAAACTATACCAAAAACACAACAAGGTTATCAATAAACTTATTAGGTGATATGCATGTTTAAGCAAATGCCATCGCACGACGTTGTTCAACCCATCGTGAGATTAGAGAAATTGCGCCCTCTCTAATCCGGGTTGAGGAGTTGCCATTAATGCAACAGCTCATGACCAAACCCAAGCTTGTGCAATGGAGACTTCGCTCCTCCCGCGACTACCTTTGAACCATTGACTTCACCCTCGCCGCAACTTCTTCTCCTATCACTTAGTTCAACTGAGGATGAAGAAGGGACTAATTGCAATCATGCGCTATCTCTTTCGAAGGGGTCGGTATTTGGTCGGAGAGTCCTAAGTTCCCCTAACGGGTTGCCATGTATGTCCGATTGTGATTACTGGTCGTATATTTGATTAAGTCCAGTTTAGGGTGATCAATCATTTCATACAAACCATACAATACAAGCTAGGACAATAGACAGAATCATAGCATCACTCATAATCAAGCACATGCATACATTCAACTATCTAACAAGCACAATCAAGCATAATCTTAAGCCTCCAAAATATAGTATCGTATTAATCCCAACTTACCTTAACTCCTCGCTCACTTACTTCAGGTCCGATTTGCTCAGGCCATCGCCGATCATCCCTATAACATAAATGTGGTTTCAGTTTTTCGTATAACTATTATAGGTCTGTTTTATCCTATAACGCTTATTGTTATGTTTTGTGTAGGGTTTAATATGCCTAATTATCTAGATCTTAAGTCTTTTACAATTATTCTAGGTTTGGGGTTAGGTTCGAGTTCGGTTTCCGCATCGATTTCTAAATTAGGTTCTAGTTCAATTTCTAAGTCCTAAATATGCTCGAATCCTAATGTGAAAATAATCACATTAAGCTCGAGTATTCAAATATCCTATTGGGTCTTAATTTAGTATTTTAAACTATTCGGTACACGCTATTCCTAATTGAGGTATTGGATTTATCCTCAATGTGAGAAAATCTTACATTTTTATACAATTACTGAAAATCAAATCTTATTTCAAATTTAGTATTATTCTGATTTTTATTATAATATTATCTAAATAACCCTAATTTTTTTAGATTTATAAATTTTCAATTTCACATATTACTAATTTCTTACAATATTTACCTAATTTCCTAAATTAACTATACTTAATACTCCAAAGGCTAGGATTAGGTTTCTACATCAGAGATTAACATCCCTAAATATTTAATTACTATTTAAATCAGTAATTAGTATCTTATTCATCTAATTAACCCAAAATTACCCAATTTTTCCATCATTTTAGAGCTAAAAATTAACTTAAAAATTTCAAAAATTAATTTTAGAAAAATGGCTTCATAGCACTGTTCTATATCACATAAGCATTCTACAAAAAAAAAAAAAAAATTGAGCTCTAAACTACACTCCTAAGCCTATTTATTTTTCGTTCTAATCATGCTCGGTTTTGCACGATTTCTTGAGGACCCTACATCACGAGACATATTTTCATCAAAATAATATTTTTCCTAAAAACTACATACAAAAATATTTCAGAATAAAAAACTTCATAATTTTCTAATAATATTTACTATTTTTAAAAAATTACACAAAATTGGGCTGGAAATCGAATTTACTAATTTGGGTGGCTCCGGCCACCATTGGTGACCATGGGTGTATCGACCCACTTGGGCGCTGCCTCCACCGTGTGGTGGTGGTGGTCGTCCACTCCCAGCTACTCGTTGGGTCTGGGTTCTTCTTTGTGGCCCTAACTACACAGTTTTCCTTTCCTTTTTTTTTCTTTGGTTTTTCTCTCAATTTTCGCCTCTCCCTAATTTTCTCTGATTTCTAACTGTCCAAATAAGCTTCTGATTTTTTCTTGCTATTTATATGACTTTATGGTAATTAATATGTATTAATTAGACATGACATTGCCCCATTTTCTTGATTTTTGGCTTTTGTGTTGCCTAATTCTAATTGGTTAATTTTTATTTTTTCAGATTTTGACTTGTCACGACTATATTTGCATTAATCCACACCTTTCTAACTTTTTTCTGATTTTTATTAATTAATTTAATAATTTTCTTTAATTATTTATTATTATTTTAGTACATTTCGCGTATTTTAAGTAATTACGCGTATTTCTACATACATGTAAACATATATAGTACAAATAAATATTCTTAAATATTATTTAGGTCATTTTATAATTTTTAGTATACATATAATTTATTTCTAGCGATTCGTTAATTATCGTAATACATTTTATGCATTTTCAATAAATAACGAATTATATACTTAAAATTTAGAATTTTTATATTCTTTTGTTTTATTGCTTATTTTCTTAAATTCAAACTTATGGGATTATTTTACTAATATTTCTAGCTTTACTTTATAATTTAAGTTCGATCGGGTCTTTCAATCAATGAAAACTTTGAATGGCTAGTTGTGGGGCTTACACTTATACTTGTTCCAAGTTGATGATATGTGCTGCTCTAGCTTGTATTTGTGTGATTTTTTTGAAATGATTAAATACCTTAAACCGGATTAAACTAAATATTCGACTCATAAATCCGAATTGGACCTATATAGCAACTTATTAAGGGAACATTAGGATTCTTTGGCCAAATATCGACCCTTTTGAAAGGGATAGCTTTAAATAGTATAATGAATTCCTTTTTCATCTTTAGTCGAACTAAGTAACAGCTGATAAGATCGCGGTAAGGGTAAAGTCAATGGTTTGAAGGTAATCACAGAGTGGTGTCTCTATTGCACAAGCTTAGGTTTTGTCGTGAGTTATTGTATTAATAGAAACTCCTCAACCCGGATTAGAGTGGATTTAATTTTTCTAATTTTACGATAGGCCGAACAATGTCGTGCGGTGACATTTGATTATACATACATTGCATATAAGTGATTTAATCGATAACCTTATTTGTGTTTGTTGTATAGTTTTAAGTCTCCGTCTCAACTTATTGAGCTGTGGTTGTTCACATTTTTATAGACATTGTTGCAGGTGCTAGATAAGAAGTAGCCTATATATCCCTGAAGCTAGTAACTGCTGGATCTTAATGAGTGATGAAATACATTTGAAGAACAGATATATTGTGAAGGTTTTAGCTTTTGTTTTAGAAACTTCTATTCTTGAATAATGTATTGCTTAGGAAATATAATACAATGAAACTTTTCAAATATTAATTGTAATATTTAAATTCTTGTGTATATACATATTTCCGTAATTTTTTAAATAAATAATTTATTTAATTTATGAACTGTTTACTTTAAAATGGGTTAGTCGTGGATGCTTTGTATAAATCAGTTTTAAGATGGCGGCTGTAGGGTCAGTTTCTATTTTATAATGATTTTCATGGCGAGACTGTTACGACTCTATTCCTTCAGTGTATGACATGACCTTTATATGCAAACCCTTATATGTACAACTTATAACCATTTTTCATAACTTAGGCTTAAGAAAAAAACTAATGACAACATGGTATGAGTAAACCGTTTTAAAAAATCATCATAAATTAAAACTTCAGGATTAAATTGAAATTATTCTTTTTAGAATAGTTAGTTATTTGATAATTGCTTAATTTATTGTTAAATATGCTTAATAAATTATATAAAATAATAATTTTTTTTATGAAAGTCATCAAATGTAAGTACTTCATCAATGTTCAAGAAAAAAGCTAACAACTGTTTCAAAAAATCATCATGAATTAAAACTTTAGGATTTAAGCTGAAATTATTTCTTTTTAAAATAGTTAGTTATTTGATAATTGCTTAATTTATTGTTAAATATGCTTAATAAATTATATAAAATAATACTTTTTTTTTATGAAAGTCATCAAATATAAGTACTTAATCAACGTTCAAGAAAAAAGCTAACGACTGTTTCAAAAAATCATCATGAATTAAAACTTTAGGATTTAAGTTGAAATTATTTCTTTTTAAAATAGTTAGTTATTTGATAATTGCTTAATTTATTGTTAAATATGCTCAATAAATTATATAAAATAATAATTTTTGCTTTATGAAAGTCATCAAATGTAACTACTTCATCCACTATGCCTGATGACTAAATCAAAATATAAGTAAAAAATCTTTAACCGCTAGTTTGATACCACAAATTATTTCCTTATCTTAAGCATGTAATTAATTTACTTAAGTAGTTAATGAGAAGTTTTAAATGGTTGCTGCAAATGTAATCAATTGGGTTAACTTCGATATTAGTGTTGGTAATGACTTTTAGACTTTTAACTTAATGAGCTTATCTAAATGTTCAAACTTATTAGCTCAATTATAGTTTCATATTTATTAATTAACACTTTTTCTTATATTTAGAAAAAAAAATCCCCTCTCTTCTAAACATTCTTTTTTTTTTTTTGAAATTAAATTCATGAGGTGAATCACTTAGTTAAATGGATATAAAATAAATGTAAATAGTTTTATACTCTAAATTTTATATATACTTTTAGATTAATCGGCTATTGAGATAAATCTAACGATTCTTGAATTAGAAAAACGATTTAGTAGTTAATACATATCATATGTTATATACATATGACGTATAACTACCAATAAAATGTTAATATATATGACATGTGTAAATCGTGCATGATAATTTATTTAAAAATTATTTATTTTATTATTAGGTATATCGATATTTTATTGGTTTTTACATATTATGTATATACATTGACGTTTAACATCTATTGAATTTTTTTTAAATAGGAACAAAAGTGCATAAGAGAGCATTAATAGCATTATAGGAATTCAGTTGTTGTTAGTAAATTATACGTTTGGTCAAATTGCATTATTAAATTTATGTAACTTTAACTCTTTAATGATATAATTTGGTGTCCTTGAGCAAAGTGATTAATATTCTATTAATATGTGCCATGTTGGTGTATACAGGCATATTATCCCATATCTTGGTCAGTGCTGTCCATGGCATCAACGTGCAATATATATATTATAGCAACTATATTACCGAAGAAAATTTCTTCCTCTCATGCCTTCTGGCCTCCAGCTTTCACTCCATGTGATGATGTGATGTAATATAAATGCATGCACCTTTTCATCCACTCCGACAGTACGATTCCTAGTCCACATGCATATTTTATTTTCATAATATGAAACTAAAAAAAAAAATATAAATCATAAAAGGCTTCTATCATGCATCTAATATATCTACACATATATATATATATATATAATATGTAAGTTTCAAAGGTTCTCTTAACCGCGATTAGGTGTCTTAAATATACATTATATAATTTCTATATATATTACAAAATTAATTCAATTGGCACAAAACACCTTCCTGTCTCTTCATTAAATGACTGCCTATTAACTTATTGCTTTTCCATTACAAATCCGAGATTATAAAATAACTGTCGTCCACATATTTTGTACACATATTACATTGGCGTCAGCTTTATGGTATATATATATATATTAAAGAAAAAAAGGACCACAGATCCAAATATAATTGAATATCCCACCTCAGCCTCATCTACATTTCTCTTTTTAATTTCATTCTCATGTCTTCTGGCGTGGTGGATATTTCTTTTTATTAATATGTAACCACTTGTCTTTTTTTTTTTTTTTTTTTTGCCAAACCACTTGTCTTGATAAGTAGGAGAGATATAAATATTTTACATCGAAATATAACAATATATTTACATTCACATATTGAATTTTTAAATTAATTGTGCTTTCAAATTTATGATCATATAACAACGGGAGATCCTCGATTTAAATCTAGTGTCATTATATTTGATTATGAACTTCAATCAATGACTAAAATCACACATGATGACAGGACCAACATATAAATATAAACAACGCCTACATTATCAAGCTTCACGTTATGGCCAAGAAAACCGAAAAACGATAATACTGATTTTACACTCCGAAGCTGAAGGGTGCATGACATCCTTTTATGCTATAAAGAAGCAACCAAACTTACATTAAATATAAATAAACCACAATAAATACATAACCATAATTCTATATCCACATGCATAACTTTGATACATTTCAGTCAAATGAAGAAATAAGTCTGCTAGATTGTTAGTATTACATAATAGTAAATAATAGCTACTTCAGAGCTAGACTTGATAAACAACTTAGATAACTTTATAATATACTCCACATCATTAGTGCCACCCTTGTATCTAACATAAAGGTTGTATCCTAACTCATCATAATAGTTAACTTCTGCATTTATATCTAATTCTGGAAAAAATTAAATTCAACAAAGATATGTGGAAAAGCCTAATAAACACATATGGATGTCATGCATTTCAATCATACACGTACACCTTAATTTTAATACAAAAATCCAAGTAATTATTATCTTTGATTTAGTCGCTCAATATAATACAACCTTGGCATCCTACAAGACTTGGGGTAACCCATAATTTCATATAGCACACATATAAACACTAACATAGATGGTTTTTGATACTCTTAAACAATCAAAAGTTTAAGCTAGTTGTGTCATCCTAAAGTTATGAATAGATTGGTCATATGCATACAAATTTGCTATAGTTGTATATTAGAACGTCCCATAAGGTTAGTACAATTGGATTGCAAGTTCTTTCTAGTATTACTACTTTATAACCTTGATAAACACCCTTTGAACAATAACCTATTGGCAATGTCAACACTTAACTATCCCATCCTTTTAGTAAATTACTCTACTAGGACATCATCGTAGTTTACCAATCATTAGGTGCCTAGCCAATCACTAGTAGCCTTAGATCTCTAGTGTTAGCTAACCAAGTAGCCCATTGAATTAGTGTCTAATACAATTGAATTCACTGTATTTCTCTAATTTAACATGCAAAAGCATCATACAAAGTAACTATGTAATTGACATAAGCTTTTATAAATAACTAAAATGTTACGAATCTTGATAATAACACATTATATATCATTAAGTGCTTATTGCAAGGTAAACTTACTTTTATGATTTTATTTGTTTCCCTAAAAGCTTACTACGACTTCTATTTAATGGAGCTATTTACCCCATTTACTACTAACTTGTTAGTTAACTACATATATAGCCAACTTAATATCTATACTTTTACTTTATCTAACATATCTTTTCTTGTTGAGTTGTTATTATCATTTGTGTTGCTAATTCTTTTAATATAACTAAAAGTAAAATAAAAAATTATATAATAGAATAAAACTATTATGCAAAATATAACAAAGCCTTTATATAATAAAATGGAGATTTTATACAATTCGCACTAAAAGACCAAAGTAATACAAGGTAATCATCAGAAGAAAAAGTCTACTTTCATCAGGAAGAAAAATATTCCTAAGCTTTCTAAGAGTGCTTTACTCATTCATAAAGCACATTTCTTTCTTTTATATTTTGTTAGAAGTAAGCCATTTGCAAAGAATAGAAGCGCTTATGTGTTTCTGCATTTTGTGATTTTGTTTGTATTTAGTTGAGAGTAAGTGTACTAGACACTATTAGTTTTTTGTTAGCCTTTTAGTAGAGTTAGAAGTAGAGGTAGAAGCAAGGTAATTGCAATAACTGGTGGTTTTAACTTTTTCTGTTTTTAAAGATAGTGAATACTAGTAAGGAAAACAAGATTCCAATTGATACGGCTGAAAGAATGAATTAACTTATAAGTAAGAGCAAACTATATATGTTGCTTAATGTTCTCTACCTTAATCTCTTTAATTTTGTGCACGTGTTTTATTTTACCGTAAGTTAAACTCTATCCCTATTGCTTATATTAAAAAAGAAGGGATTCCTTAAAGATACTAATCTTTAATTATAATCAATTCAACTCCCCTCTTGATTGATTGGTTAGGACCAACAATTATAATAATTGGCTTATGTGTTTGGTGGTTGTAATTATACTTATTCTATTTAAAACTTCAAAATTTTGAGTATTTTGTGCATCTGCATATATTAATGATAATGTTTGACATATTGACAAAACTACTCACTCCTTTTGGGATACATTAATGTTTTAGGTATAGAAATTTGGACTTCAAAAGAAAAGGAAATATTAGGATTATAGAGCCTTGCATCTACTATCTAGTTACTACATGATAAAGATATAAGATTACTAAGTTATGGGCATGATGCAAAATTTAATATAACCTCCAAAAAGTTCTTTGCAACATATAAGGGGTAACATATGCTGATTATAATTTACACCATGAAAGATCTTATTTAGTTTTCACTATACAAAAGTATTTCCCTTCAATTTATCTTTGTATAATCATCTCATAACAAAATGTTAGATTAAATTAACATACTTGAAGAAAAGGAAAGCCTAGTGATCAAGTACTCCTACCCTAAGAGAGGAAATCGAACAACCTCTAGGTTGTTAAGGATACATAAAAAGAGGAGGTGATGCCTTCTAAGTTGACCCCCCCTATCTACTATTGCATTATAAGGGGGTTAAGCAAACTGCGTACAGAAATTGATCCAGAAATCAAACCACTTAATTGCTTGCCCCCTTCATATAAGCTTCATTAGGCTTGAGAATGGATAGAACCAATCATAGTGCAAATCGCATAAGCAATACCAAGAAAGAGACTATAGTGCAAACGATTAGGACTCCCAGTACTAGAAAAAGTGTTTAGATACTTATGCTACCTATGACCCAAAATAATGGTTTTTAAGGTGCAAGTCTAATATCACTTGAAATTAATGGAAGATATGCAATTTTAATAGACAAAAGGTAGTTTTATTAGGATCTTATTTCTTCATCATTTGTAGGTTCTTAAAGTGATTGTAATTTCCCCCATCAAATAACTTATTTTAATATGAGCTAGTTTACATAATTAATACCATATATGTTAAAACTAAATAAAAAGAATTGCAGGTTAGGTGTATTATATTCTACATGTACCTAGAAATAATGTACATGGTATCTTAAATCTTGGAACCATGTCATGCACAACACATATTTTGAGGTGATTTTAGTTGCATAAAAATTATTATTCTAAAAGGTATCTCAATGATTAAATTTTCTTTGCCTAGAATTTAAGGGGTACTACAACCTACCTCTCTTATAGAACTGATGTCCTTGTTAGCTTCGTCACATAGGTTTAGGACTACCACCAAATAGGGACTGCACCCTTCTAGCTCGTGGCTTGCTCTCATACCAGTTATAACGATCTAATAAAAACTTCTTCTGTTGATGTATTGCTTACTTTGGCATGGAAAAATATATGATTTTGTCTCTTATTATACTAACTTCTCAAAAGATCACCTATCTTGAAATTAACCTAGCTCGAGTATGCTTATTTCAAAGTTTTACAAAGTCCAAGCCATTATATTAAAAGACGCCTTAATAATTAAAGTTTTTTTTTTCTTAGTATTTAAGGGGTGCTACATTGAACTAAGAATCTCAAAATGCTTGAGAGAAATTTTCACACTTTAAACCATAATCATATCCACTTTTCTTCTTTAAAATATAAATTTCAAATAAATATATGGAAATACATATTAGGTTAAAAAAAATCAGAATTACCAATGTGCTCTTACAATATTAAAACTTTGTATTAGATTGTTTAAGTGTTTTGGAGTCACGATGATGACACAATGACATGAAATTATTAATTATATATTTTGGTCCAATATCAACTAGGATGAAATCTATTTATTTGTAATAAATGAGTAGAGATATCTTGTTTGAAACATTTAAATTTATGCATGCTGTTATTTGTTTGAACCATAGTTTTTTCCTTTTTACTTCTTATTATTTGGTTCATAATTTTTTCAAACCTTAAAAAACTATTTAGTTTGGCTTGTAATTTTTTTGAATCTAAAAAAAATTGAACATAATTTACGATCTTGTTCATTTGATATGATTTTATTTGCAATTCGGTTTGTTTCTTTTTGTTCAATCTTATGCAACACTGTCGAACCTTGGTTTTTTCCTCTTTAGTATGAACTTTAATTGGTTTTAAGCTGATGTTTAGAAGAAAAAAACAAGCAACATTTTGAAAGTATATCAAAATAGAAATCCATATATCATCTTAAGATTTTATCGGTAGAGTATAATGAGCCTCTAAGATCGGATGAGCTAGATTGGGGTAGCTTTAGGTACTTAAGGTGGGGGAAGGGGGTGTCTGATAGATTACTCTGATACTTAAGTTAGCGACACTTATAAAAAAAATATGTAATCTAAAAATGGAGATTTAGAGATAATGGTGTATAAATGAATGTATAAGTTCCCATCTCCTTACTTAGGGAGAGAGTCCATTATTTATAGCTTGAGCCTATAAGCTCTTGCACTTTATACTAGATAATTTAGGACACTATGTTTTAGGTTTTGGAGGTTCGAGGTTGGAAGAATTTTTGCTTCAAGCTTTGTACCTAATCTCTTCTTAGTAAATGCTTGATTATGCATACGATATAAGCTAACATGGGGGGGGGGGGGGGGGGGGGGTGGGTTTCGGACAAACATGTAGAGCTTTGTTAAAGGGCAAGCGGGCATTACCGGATTGTCCCACAGAATTTACGACCTAAGGGTTGCAATCGCTCCTCAAGGCTATTCTTGTAGAACCAACTTAAAGAAGATTGCCCGAGGCCCAAGTCTGCTTGGATTGTAGACCAAAGATGCTGGGCCAGGTTAAGAGGGCCGTTTGTGTTAAGTTGATCAATCTTAAATCTAATGTGGCTAGCCAATGTCCAAAACCAACTATCAACACCACATCAGGAAAATTTTATGTAGCTATACTTAATATAATTAGAATAGTTTAAAACTTAAACTCAAACTCAATGGTAGTTAAGCTTTAAGCATCACGAGAATCAATAAAAACAACCTCTTTTTTTTAACTAAATAGAATACTTTAACAGTTGTCAATAACATGTTTGTAACTCTAGGTTTTAACAATAATTTGTGACCAAAAAGGGTTCAATTGATGCATATGTAAAGGGAAAGAGCTAGGAAATATCCTAATCTTCACATAATATACTAGATATGGTGGGTGGTATTTAGTATCTAAACTCAAAATACGCGGAAAAAAATAGTTATTTTTATTGGATGTTGGTGCATGCAAGTGGATATATATATATATATATATATATATAATCCTCGCTACGACGAAAGCACGATACTTCCACGTTGACCATATTTTATAATGTTACTAATGAGCAATTAGGGCTTGCAAAAAAGTGGATTAGGGTTAGGTTAAATGAATGTTTTTGGGTTACATATAACGTGCATTCTCAACCCATGGTGAATGAGCTGTTAAGCAACATAAGATATTATCAAGTTGGCCTATGAAAGTAGTAGTGATGTGATTATCTCCGGTTCTAGTTATGAAAAGGAAAAGGTGAGCAATTATTTATGGAGAGAGAGAGAGAGAGAAGGGTATTTTAGATTTGTTTAGATGCAATTTGGTTGTCTAGTGTGCATGCATGTATTCAAACGGTGCATCATTCAAGGAAAGTTTTATTAATTTAAATATGGCAAGTGGAGGGTTTGAAAGAATGATTCTTTTTTGGCCGTGTTTGAGAGAATGATTAGATGCACAACTACACATACTAATCAACCTCTCTATTTTTGGTTTAGTTCATATATTTAAATATAATTAGTGGTTGGGTTGTTAAATGCCCATCTAATCTAAAAATATATCTTTTTTTTTAATTGGAATTATGAATTAAAGGTTGATTTAATATGTAGACCGGTTACAAAAGTGGGTGAACTGATTGATTCTTCTAACTATATAAATTCGATAAAAATAGGATACTAAATTCCATCTTGAATAAAAAAAATGTGTAACAAAATTTTGTATAAATTGCACATACTCTCTTTTTATGTTTAATCTATATGTATTTAACACTACTATTTCTAAAACCAAGCTTCTAAATCTCTAAGATGTTAATAACTTATTTTCAAAGCTCCACATAATCATTTTAGAAAATACTAATATTTAGAAAATAAAGAAACAAAAGATAGCTCGTTCCCCCATAATCATTTTGAATATTCATTCTACTTAATATTATATTTCACATTTTTCCTTGTTTTTGTCCTTATCAAGAAAAAAAAAAAAGGGGGTATGTATTGTCTAAAAGCAGTTCTTTAAAAATTCGAGGATCTACGTGTTAAGACCAAAAACTTTATGTTTCTTGATTAAGGAAAAAAAGAGCATTAAGGTCTAATTTTAACGGCAGTCTTTTTCAATTTATGGCTTTAAATGGTTCACGTATCTAAATTTTTCATATATAATCTTTATATATTCATCTCCTGGCGAGGTAATAAAATTTTCTTTCTCATTAATCACGCCGATTATTAAAACAAAAAGAAAAATTGTGACAGCAACGTTTCGGCCGGCGGATCCATTTGTTCGAAGCCGAAAGGAGAAGGGAAGTAAATGGGGACATCTTTGTCTTGCAAGTTGCAACGTAAAAACATTGGGCTTTTAGCTGTAATTGGTGGTGGAGGATCGGGTATCGGTGTAGTGTGAAGAAATCACGCAAAATGTTAAGTGTAAAATAAGAAAAATGATTTTTAATTTTAAAAAAGGAAAAAAATGTTTTTTCTTAATTTTTGTTAGTATTTTTGGTGGTTATGTACTATTATCATGGATAAATATTTGCTGTTAGATAGTTTCTATCCCAAAAGTGTTCCACTCATCACATACACATGTTTTCATGAAATAAAATTCTATAAATATGTATTGATTATAGATGTAATCGGTAGGAACATGTTCGAAATTGAAGTTTGAAACAGTAAATATTTATTCAATTACTGTTAGTAGTTAGCTATTATTGTTGTCGTTTGCCACTACATATTACTACTAGTATGCACAATCAATAAGATTATTATAAATACCTTTCAAAATTATTGACTAGATTTCGAAAGTTAAAGGGTTTTCTTTAACCAACAGTTTGACAGCCAAATTTATGAACACTGCTACTAAAAACAAATTCTTTAAACCAGATTCCCATATAAATCTATTAACCTTAATGTTAGGGTTGTTCTCAATGATATTTTGGATCAAGAGAACAAATCTATATGACCAAATTATTGCATACAAAATGAACAACCAAATTAAAATATATAATTTCTTTTAAGTGATGCAAAATTTTAATACATATTGAATAACTTTTAACATTTTAAGCTGCAAACCATGGAGATAAGTCATCATAAGGGGAAAAAGTCATAAACGTGACAAATTAATAGAGATACGCTCTAATATAGAATCCTATATATCTATCTATCTATATATACACATAAACCATCCTTATTAAAGTTAGCCTATTTATAATTTTTGTGAAGATTAGTCATAAAATGATTATTGATTTAAGAAGGAATTTAAGAATTCTCAAAAGATTGACATATAACAAAGATAATACTCTATGAATAAAATTATATTTTAGAAAGTGGTAACCAATTAGTTAGGGATATAATTGAGTTATTGAGCTTGAACTCGAGTTTGATATAAAAATTCGGACCTGAGTTTGAGATCAGCTTAAGTTCAATTGAACTCTAAATTTTGAGTTTGAGTTTGACTCGAAGATATATATAGGAAGTTTGAGTTTGGCTGAATTAATTCGATTAAACTTGAACTTTTATTAATTTTTTTTAAATAACTTAAGATTCACTTATATTTAAAAAAAATTAAAAATTATACCAAGCTCGAGCTTAGTATTTTAAAGCTCGAGTTAGGTTCCACTCGTTACTCGAGTTCAAATTTGACTCAACTATTAACAAATCGAATTGGAACAAAACTAAAGTAATTTGAGGACTAACTTGGTTCATTTATACTCTTATGATCTATGATCCATTTGATTAAACTAAAAAACATAAATATTAACAAAATGAATTGACAAGGAAAAGAAAAAACCTGAAAATTTCTGTTAGATTCTAGTTGGATTTGCTTTCTTGCCCGCAATTATGAATATGGCTGTTCACAACTGAATTCTGATCCGGCCATAAATGAATGAGATTGGAGATGACTATGCTCCATATCTATAACATTGAATGAGCTACTTTGCGTGTTTCCTATAATTAAAATTGAAATATTAGTGGTAATGTAATAAATAAATAATAGACATATTGCTGAAATGGATTTTACACTTAGGGTAGCAATTAGAATCAGAGAAGTTGCATTATTAAGAGAATTTGGAGGAAAATTAACATGTAATTTTTTTAGTTGATTCTTTTACATGCAGCTATAGCGGAGTCGCATTTTCCACCAGGATGGAAATAAAAGAATGGGATTTAATTGATAGAGCAAAAAATTGAACTTGTACTTTTCATCTTAGAAGTCTAATCCTGATTGCTTAGAATGAATGGCTTTGGCTTTAAAGAAGAACTAAATTCCACCTTTGTGACGGTAGGATGTTTCACCTTCATTAAAGATATTTACTCAACTAATCTATTTTAACTTCATTAATACATATATATATATATATATATATATATATATACTACATCTAAGAATTAAGACATTTTTGATAAATACTACTACATACCTATTCCTTTTCATTTCGAATTTGCTTCGACTAAATATTATATAACTTATAAAAAAAGAATTAAAGATTTCATGAATATTTTTAAATATTAAATTAAACTTATTATTGAGTTGTTGATTCTATTATATTTCCTTTCATTCAATTTCAATTCATTCTATTCGAAATCATTTATGTATATAAAGAGTGATACAAAATTGTATAATAATATCTGACCTCTGTAAGAATTAATGTAACTTGGCTTTCGCAACAAAAACTAATATTTACTTAGTTCATTGGTTATATACAAGTTCAATCGAGATGTGGTAGGTTGAGCTTGCGAGCAAATTTAACTTAAAATTATAAAGTTCAATATAGACTTAAACTCCATGATGTTTAGAATTTTAGTTTAAAACTTGATTTCGGTGGCATTTGAAGATATTGGATTCTATTTAATTAATCTCATTTAGAGTTATAATATTACGGGTGTCCCCTCCCCTCATGCCCATACACACAAAAAAAGGAAAAAAAAAAATCTTTTACGAACTAGAAAAATATTAATATATAAATTCAATTTAGAATCAATATATGCATAAACTATACCTTCACTTATTTAGACTTTTACAAATGCTTCAAATCAAATATCATAAAACTCATTAAATAACTTAAAACTATGTTCCTTCAATTATAATCAATCCAACTCTCACTACTCGTCCATCTTTGAAGGGGGAAAAAAGAACAAAAGGAAAAGGGGAAGAGAGAAGAAGAATAATCGTCTCCTTTGCGCTTTCACAAAAGTCCAGACGTCCCTCAACTCAACGGAAGAGCTAACCCACGATAATTAAGAAAAGGAGTAAAGGTTATACGATAAGAAAAAAAATAGAAAAAAAGAAAAAAAGTCTTATCCCTTTTCTTTTATCGAAAGAAGCGAAAAAAAAAAAAAAAGGAAATCCTACCCAACCCACCATATAGCATTAAAAAGTGACATGTGATACCTTATACATATAAAAATTTTAAACTTTACGCGATATGTTAAGACTCGATCAAGTATATAGATAAATATCTCTAAATATCAAATTTTAATATAATCTTATATATAATATATTAAAACATACTTATCAAGATTGTCCGACACATGTTTTCATAACAAATACTCTATATTTATTAATATAAAACAAGCACCGTACTTATCACATATTTTCCTACTAAATATTTAACTTTAAAAAGTAATTTATGTATTGGTTTGAAAAATATATATTAAATCATAAAAAATCTAAAAAATCATTAAGTAACTTTTGTTTGGTATTCTATTATTACTGATAGGATACTTTAAATATCTTTTTAAATACCTCAATGTTTAAAAATAGATATTATTGAATAGAACTTTGATAATTCATCCACGATATTGGAATAATTAATGTAGATAATTATACATGTAGTAAAATTTTATTTAATAATACATACTATATAATCCAACGTACCGCTCTTTTATTAAAAAAAAAAAGAAGAAAAAAACCTATCTTTTCAATCAAATGCTAGTTTCGGTTTTCATTAGTTGTACTTAACTGCCCTTTTCTTTTGTAGGGGCAAAACCAATGCAAACCTGATATACACTATACCCAATCGGGTCATTTAATTAACCCTAGAAAACGCCTTCAATGCACAAATACATTGAACCTAAGTCACGATCCTCTGTACTGCCAACCCACCACAACTTATCCTCCACTCCTTGCCCCCAAATAAAACCACGCTTTCCTCCCTCGTACCTCTTTCTTCTTATCATTCATTCATTTTCACTTTCTTCTTGTCTCTCCCTCTCTCTCTCTTTTTTGCCCTATCCATTAGGGTTTCAAAACGCCCGAAATCCCCTAATCTTGCGAATGCATCCCTGCCTTTCAGCTACAATTGCAGTGGTTTTCATCTTGATTTCTCTCCTCTCCGTCGTTTTTGCTCTCTTTCTAGGGTTTCTAGGGGTTGTACCGTGCGGATTTCACCTACTGGGGCTTTTTGAGCTGCTCACATGTCTAAGATCCTTGGATTTAGCGGTATGATGATGGGGTCTCGCTTGATTCGTTTGTTTTATGCAGTCCCTATAGTGAAGTTTGAATCGTTATTGATTTTGGCTACTTATTGAGCATGATAAAGCGAAATTAGGGACTTTTTTGAAGCCGAGGGGTGGATTTTGGGGTTTAGTGATGGATAGTTAATTAATTTTGTGATAAAGGTGGAGGATTCATTGATTTTAGCTTCTTTTTTCTTGTGATAGAGTGAAATTAGGGTTTCTAATGGGTAGATTTTGCGTTTGTTTTGTTCTAATTGATTGTCAGTGCTGGAAGTTGATTAATTTACTAACCTGGAAAAAGTTAATTAATTTAGTGGTTTTTATATCCTCTTTTTTTTTTTTTTTTTTTCAGTAGTTTAAAGTCTCTAGTGCATGCAATTAGATGAAATTAATGAAATCCAAAGATTTTATTTCAGCTTGGTTATATTGGGCTCGATGCCCGGCGTGTGTTAGCTTGATTAGTGGGTTTTGTATGAATGTTATTGCAATTAGATACTGATTATTTGGTAGTGATATGGAGAAAAAAAAAGAATCTGTGATTTTGTTTGAGTAATATTTTCAAAAAGAAGTGAGATCCTAGAGAAATTGTGAGAAGGGGTCTCTTGGTAGAGATTAAATAATCCAGACCTATGAGAAGATGCTGATAGACATGGAGAAGTAATTAGGGGCCTTGAAAAAATCTATGTGATGACATTATCTTATTGCTTTTTGACATAGAAAATTTTCATAATTTGTTCTGAATATTGCTATCTTTTGTTTACAACAGATGGCGATTTTTACACTGCAGAGTCAGTGTATGCAAATCCAAAAGAAGCAGGCCTCTTTTTGTCTCTTGGTCACAGCGTGGATATTTATTTTCCTGCTTGTAAGAGGTCTCGTGTTAGTGCCCCATTTGTTTTCAGCGGTGAGCAGTTTGAGCAAAAGAAGAAGCCCTCTATTGAAGTTCTTCCAGACGAATGTCTCTTTGAAATCTTCAGGAGGTTGCCTGGAGGCCAGGAGAGGAGTGCCTGCGCTTGTGTATCCAAGCGCTGGCTTACTCTTTTGAGTGACATACGTGGGGAGGATCTATGTAGCAAGTCAGACACGCTTCCTCTGAAACTTAAGTATGTATCTTCTCAATTAAATACTGAAAATGAAGAGACTCTTGAAGTTGAAGAGCAGCTCGAGAGTTATGGGTATCCCTCTAGGACCTTAGAAGGTCAAAAGGCTACTGATATTCATCTTGCAGCTATTTCTGTTGGAACTGCATGTCATGGGGGTTTGGGAAAGTTGACGATTCGGGGATGTAATTCTACTCGTGGTGTGACAAATGTTGGTCTTAGGGCAATTGCTCGTGGGTGCCCTTCTCTCACGGTACTTTCACTTTGGAATCTTCCCTGTGTGGGAGATGAAGGATTGCTTGAGATTGCAAATGGTTGTCACCAGCTAGAGAAGCTTGACCTGCACCTGTGCCATGCGATTTCTGACAGGGCTTTGGCTTCATTGGCAAAGAGTTGCCCCAAATTACATGAGATAACTATTGAATGTTGCTCTAAAATTGGGAATGAAGGTTTGCAAGCTTTTGGTAAATTTTGTCCCAATCTAAAGTCTGTTTCAATCATCGGGTGTCCTCTTGTTGGTGATCAAGGCATTGCAAGTCTTTTGTCTGGTACTGCTTATGCCTTAAAAAAGTTGAAGCTTCAAGCCTTGAATGTGAGTGATGTGTCTCTTGCTTTCATTGGCCACTATGGCTTGGCAATTACTGACTTGGTTCTTACAAACCTGCAAAGTGTGAGCGAAAAGGGCTTTTGGGTCATGGGTAATGGGCAAGCTTTGCAGAAATTGAGGTCACTTGCTATCTCATCTTGCCAACGTGTAACAGATGTGGGACTTGAAGCCATTGGAAAAGGTTGTCCAAATCTAAAACAAGTCATTATCTGTAAATGTCCATTCTTGTCTGATAATGGGCTAGTGGAATTCGCTAAAGCAGCTGCCTCGATCGAGAGGCTTCAGTTGGAGGAGTGCCATAGGATCACCCAGTATGGTCTTTTTGGCTTGCTCAACTGCAGTGGGAGGTTGAAGTCCCTTGCTTTGCTCAACTGCTTGGGGATGAAGGATTTTGACTTGGGTTCACTAGAGCTGTCTCCTTGTGGATCAATGCAGTCGCTGACTATTCGCAACTGCCCCTGGTTTGGTGATGCCAGCCTGGTTAAGTTGGCAAAGTTGTGCCCTCACCTGCAGAATATAGAATTGAATGGGCTTCGGGGAATAACAGATTCTGGAGTTTTATCCATGCTTGAGAGTTGTGTAGATGGTTTGGTGAAGGTTAATGTTAGTGGATGTATCAATCTGACAGACAAAGCAGTTTCTGCTATTGCTGAGTTGCATGGTTGGACTCTTGAGTTGCTGTATCTTGAAGGTTGTCAGAAGATTGGGGATGCCAGCATGGTTGCAATCTCACAAAGTTGCCCATTGCTAAACGATCTTGATATCTCAAAGTGTGCAGTCTCAAATTCTGGTGTTGCTGCTTTGGCTCGTGGCAACTACTTCAACCTTCAGATAATTTCCATGTGTGGTTGCTCATTGATATCGACCAAGTGCATGCCTTCATTGAAGAAATTGGGCGAGTCCCTTGTAGGACTGAATCTCCAGCACTGTAATGGTATAAGCAACCATTCACTGGACCACCTCGTCAAGCAGCTTTGGCAGTGCGATATACTCTATTAAGCCATTACTCAACACCCTCTCAGCCGTAGTCATCAGCAGAAGTTTCTTAGTTTTTGGGTCTATTAGGATATGGGTTTTTACGTAATTCCGGGACCGGTCCTTTTTTCCAGCGACATGGCATGACGTCTTTTTTTCACAGGTTTCCACAAGGAGATCTGTTTTTACCCCAGAAAATGGGGATCCAAATGTCTTGCCATGCTTACCTGCGAATACAGCAACCAGGGTACGGGTCTAGCATCTACCTCCCTATATTTAGTGATGTTTGCTTTGGCGGCTGGTTTTTAGCTCATCACTAGAATGGTCCAGCCTGTTCATGCTAAAGCTTGTCTTATGATTTTAGGCTGCATTGTGTAGTTTGTGCAAATATGTTGGTTTTCAAGGGGCAGGGTTGTGTGGTCAGTCTTTTGTGGTTGGCATTAGGCGGTTCTTGTGGTTGTCTTGAGTTCAAGGGCTTTGGCGGTGGCAGCAGTTTATGGTTCTGTCATCACTACCTTCCATATTGGGGTGGTTTTTTCCTTACCAAGGCCCTTTTTTTTTTTTGTCCTTTCCAAGGCACTTCATGGGAACTATCCTCTTGTAAGACTATTGTTATCCCGTAATGAATATAACACCTGCCCTTTGTGTCGTATGGTATTCATCCTTACGAAGTATTGAATGATAAATAAAGCGTTTTGTCTGTTGACATGTAAACTCACGATATGAGACTTAGCTCTAACTATTTTTTAGCCTTTATGATACAAGTAATTTGTCTAGTGGATGTTCTGATAATTTTAAGACGATTAGTATAAAGTAATAAAAATGCAGTATGTAATTATAATACGGCATATAGTGTAATGGTTGAACGGGATACATGTAGACAGGTGTGGTTGATGTTGTCGATGGATGGATATTAGAATCACCATAAGAAGTGCAAAAGAAACTAGAAGGGTAGAGATGTCAAGTTGCCGCACGGACCTTCATTTATGGGACTAAATTCTAGGTTAGAGATGTCTACTTTTGAAACTTGTGCGCGCTTTTGGTTTGTTGAAGAAGTTGGGTGTTCCGGAAACGTCAGAAGATGGATGCTTTAAGCATTCGAATTTGAGGTTCATTGAACCATGTAAGGACACCCATGATGTCAATTTCTGGTATGCCTAAATTAAATGTTCATAATTCCAAGTTTGGTGCTTTTGACCAATAAAATTAACTACCATGTTGGTTAATAGTAAGGTATGATGATAGTTCCCAGCAATAGCCATGTGTTATGTGTTTCTGTTTCGACTGTAAATACTCTTTTGACTTGAAACGAAACCTGTACGATTGGGTAATTGAAAGCGAGTAACATTTTAGTAAACATAGGAGGCGAATTTTCTGACATGTTTACCGGATGCAAGTTGTATCAGCGTTGATGGCTTTTGCTTACCCTTCCCTTTGCCTTTCTGTGATGGGTGAGTAAATAGATGACATTCCATGTGCTCTATTATTTCTTGTTTACTTAATTTATTTAAAAAATATTTTTCTTTTAATTAAATCAAACGCTATACAAATTTACTTCAAACTTGACTGATACGTTCTATATTAACTAAGCACCTGATTGACACGTAAATTCAAGTCTAAGTCGACTAAGTGTTTGAATTAAATGAATACATACTTTGAAGCCTGATAATTTATTCAATTAATTCAAGCTTTGAATTATTGTTGTGGCATTGAATTTAAGAAATAGAGATGATACTGAGTAATCTGCTATTAGATTTGACTTATTTGCTCCTTAATTTACAGTTTTTTTTTTTTTTTTTTTTAATTTTCGATTGAAGTTTCAAAATACTTTATATAGAAATAGAGCATGTATTTCAAAATACAAGTTTCAATCGGATACATACCTAGAAAAAAAAAACAAAAAACAAAAAGGAGGAAGAAAAGAAAAGAAAAGATACACAGTAAACTGTTACAAGATTTAAACGTTAGATAACCTTGGAATCATCATCGGATGTTCATCGATCAATCTATTAATTTTTTCGATAAATAGAGAGAGAGGATTAGGTTTTGTTTTCCCATATATTATGCAATGATACTATATGTTATAATGTTACAAGACCACTGTTTTTAACTTTTGAACCGAAGATGCATGGATACTTCAGTTGCACAAAAAAAAAAAAAGAAAAAAAAAAGAAAAAAAGAAAACATTGTTCCCTGAATTACAACCATTGATGGCTCTGTACCAAGATGCCGATTTGCCCTCTTCCATTCAATAATGATGGCGTGTCATGTTCTTTGTCTCAAGAATTTTCGTATTAGGAAGATAGAACAAGTCTTATGTCTTGTTCTTGACCCCAAGTCATAGACAAGTTACATAATTTAGCCATCAACATGTACATTATTTGTCGCATGAATTTACACAAAAATTACGCAGGCCAATAGAGAAAATGACAATAACTTATACCCATATGCAAATATTATTTGAAATTACTGCTGCTTAAATTCAGCTACGATCGCTTTAAATATGCTTTAAATAAAGTGTTTAAAACGAATCATGCTCTGTAGATGTGATTTTAACGTACACATTATTGATCACAACGTCCTATATTTCTATGCCGATAGGCAAATTATTATTATTATTTTTTTGTGCCAACAATATCAATCGGTAAATTTAAAGATTCATTTGGTGTAATAATTAAGATTAAAAACCTAATTATTTAAATAATAATAAAAAAAACCATGCAGCGTGTCGAAATTATATAGGTTGAAGCTGAAAACAATCCATTTCGATTTACCCGAGAAATTTTGTGGGACAGTGGCCAGTGTTTTCCAAAGGGAAGGTGCAAAGTATCTAGTCCCACTCCCACAATCAATTATTAAACAGACCTTTTTTTTTTTTTTTTTTTAACTCATAACATCTTTGACCAATAATAGGAGATATGTCCCCACGTTAAGAAATTAAAATTACAATAACGCATCCTGCATGGCCATTTAAAAAATATCCTAAGGAGATTACAGATACAGAGTATATGTGTGGACGAAGACGACAAACAAAACATCTACCGAATTCAATAATTACTGCGAAGATACATGTCTCCAATTTTATATCCAGAAAAAGTGGAAGCATATCTCTTGTGTTTTGTGGTTATCCTTTCCCAGTATTTAGTGGTGACATCGAGGAAGTCATTTGACAAACGTATAATTCTTTTCCCCAGTAGTTGTGTATGTACTAATTCATAATATTGTCATATCCGAAACGATTCTTATCGTTTTATTTATTTATTTTAATTAAATAGTGATTAAACTCAATTTTATTTATTTATTTTTTTATTCTCTCATATATTTAGATTAATTATCTAGATCAGATTAAATAATATTATTTAAAATTAAAAGGTTCTATAATCTTTGCTTATTTAAAGGATTCATAAGAAAGAAAAATCTCAAAATAAGGTTTTTATTGAGAGAACATATTATACAAGCGAGATTTGGTGCGTATAACAAATGAAAATTGTTGATTATTTACAAGATTTGATAAATATAATAATCGGATATGTTCATTATTTAAGAGGCATATCGATCACAAAGAATCCACCTGAAAGGAGCGTGGGTTTGGTTACATGGTTGTCATCAAGTAATTCGTGCTTTTCGCCATAGTCGTCACATCATGAAAATAGTTAATATTTTGGCAACCCATATGGACATTGGACTTGACGACGAGGGTAGCTTTCATATGGCAAAAGAAAATGAACCTCTTTTGCATATTAAAGCACTGCATGTTGCCAAGAAAGACGTGTATCCATCTCCACAACATGTCATTCACACGTTTATCTCGATTTTAGAAGACTTTTTATATTTCTAGTACACAAGCTATTGTTTACCTATCACCCTCACCTTTTCCCTTCACGCGTATCTTATTAACATATTTATTTCACCGAGTCTCCTTTCGAAATGATATTTAGATTAGATTGATATCCTACCTAGTATATACTTATATTTGTACATCTAGAACCTAAATTTTGAATACACTTATTTTTTCTTACTTATGTTAAGTTTATCCTTATAATAAATCTATTATTAATTAATGCATCTTCATAAATTAAATTTAGTAGAGACTTACATTCGTCACTAGCAATTTTGTAAGGTCAACTCTGCATTTTTTATTTTTAATTCGACATGGATTTGAGTAGGAATATGAATGAGCGAAGCCACTCATCAAGTCCTTGTGTTCGATTCAGTTTAAGCTTGATTAATAAATCAGCTCAACTCAAACTCAAAATAAAACTCATTTGTCTTAATTATTCTAGCTTTAGCTCCGTTTTTAGGCATATGAGCTAACTCCTTTAAACCCATGAATTTGCTAGTTAGTTTTATATGTATTTTATATATAAATGTGTATGTGATATCACATATAATATATAATTAAAATCTAAAACTAACATCCCTAAAATATATATGAATACATAATATGATATATGTAGAGGATTGAAAATTAATATATTAATTAATAGGCTAAGCTTATTATTTATTTAAGTTTAACTCTTTGAGTTAGGTGACGGGCCTTAAGGAGTCTGGTTCATATATCAGAATGATTCAGAAAGATTTGGCTTGATGGGTTTAGAATAAGGATTGTTGGGCTAGTCCGTCTGCCTCTAACCTTTCCTAAACAAGCTCATGTACAATGAGAAAGGTTATTGGCATTGGGTTGTTGTAAATTCATTTTAGATAATTATGGAACAAGTAAAATTGTACCTCATTCGTCAACCGTCAATCGTCAATACAATCTAACAGATGTTATTAAGCCTAAGAGCTTATAAATGTTCGGTCATTTCTTTTCATTTGATACAACTCTAAAGATCAAAGAAACAGTGTTCCATTGTGAAATCTCTGATCTCTAAGATCAAACAACGATCAGGCAAAGGAACAATCTCAATTGCTCAAGAACTGCAAAGTTGACATCTTAAGTTCCCTAAGCTCTCTTGTTTGTCACTTGTGCATTTGAGACTCCAGGATTACCTATTCATCTTCTTTATCATTCTCTCTCCAATCATCCAATTAAGTGTCAACTCCACATCACTATTCTGAGGCTATGTGTTACTCGATACTTGCGTAACTTACATGGGACCACTTAAGTCAGAACCCTTTATCTGTAATATGAAATAATATGTAATATATATGATATATAATCTAATGTATATTAAAGATTTGTTAATTTATTTATTTTATTCATTTTGTATATTAAGGCTCAAGCCTGACTTATTTTAAGCTCAGCTCAGTTTAATCTCAATCTCTAACGAGCCAAGTTCAAGGTTAGGACAAAGCTTATTTATTTGAACGAACTAAGCTTGAATGTCAACAGACCGTATGGTGCTTACTATTCTAGCTCTATAGTAGTAAACAAGCCTAACGTATGGCTGCATTGTGTGTACATAAGGGTACAATATATGTAATAGGTGCCGTCGGTTGTGATCAACCAACGTAGTAAATAAGAGCTTCAATCAAGAAGAGTACTCACACCCTCGTAAAGAGCTTTACGGATATTATTGGGCCTAGTAGGAGAAGATATTAAAACTGGTAAAATGACACGACTTTCTAAAAATAGAAATTTTTAATAATCGTAAGGCCCTAACTACACAAAAATAAAATCCTTCCTTATGTTGCAATATGTACAAAAGAATGGTCTCTTGTTAGTACAAGTATACTACAAAAAGGGACCCTGACATCTTCCCCCACTTAATTCTATTGATGTCCTCAACAATATGTACTGGAGCTTGAATCTGGTGGTAGAGGTCTTCTAGCTGGCAAGGTTGACTTTCTCTTGGATAAGGGCTTCAGATCTTCTTCAGTCTCCCAACTAGTATCTTCTTCTTCTTGATCTCTCCACTCGACCGAATATTCTTTATGTTCTTCTCTAGTAGAGGGATCTTTGATTTTTCGCTTAGTAAGGATGTCTTCTACAGCTTGACTCAGGTTGAACTTGATCTTGACGTATGACTGCTTAGACACATTGCGAGATGGGCCTTCCATGTTTAGATAATATGGCTTCAAGACGCTGACGTGAAAAACTGGATGGACCTTCAACCACGCAGGAGGCTCGACTTTATAAGCTGCTCTTCCAATCTTTGATATGATAGGAACTGGACCAATGTACTTTTGGATAAATCTTCTATCCTTATTCCTCAATGATTTAACCTGTTTTGGAAGAAGCTTTATGAGGACCTAATCTCCAACATTGAACTTGTCACGCTCCGAAGTGGCAGAGTCGTAACAGCCCCACCGTGTAAACCATCCTAAGATAGAAGTTGGCCTTACAACTACTATCTTAGACCCGATCTACATAAGGCGTCCACAACTAACCCGCTTTGAAGTAAACAATTTGTAATTTAAATAAATAATTTACCTAAGAAAGTGAAGAAATATATATATACACTGTAATTCAATTATTGCAATTAAAGTTGACAATATTTTTTCGTAATATATTTCCTAGTTATTACGTTATTCAGAAATGAGAAATAATTCTAAAACTTAGACCTTAAAAATATGTGTTTATTCTTTAATGTTTTTCTTCACTCCCCAGGATCTAGCAGTTGCTAGCTTCATAGTAGTTGTTTACCGCTTCAGAGTAGTTGTTTGCCGCTTCTTAGCCAGCACCTGTATGACGTCTATAGGGATATGAGTAACCACAGCTCAGTAAGTAAGGATGGAGGACTTAAAACTATACCACAAACACAATAAGGTTTTTAATCAACTTATTAGGTGTAATGCATGTACAAGCAAATGCCATCGTACGACGTTGTCCGGCCCTTCGTGAGATTAGAGAAATTGCGCTTGCTCGAATCCGAGTTGAAGAGTTGCCATTAATGTAACAGCTCACGACTAAACCCAGGCTTGTGCAATGGAGACCTCGCTCCTTCTGCGACTACCTTCGAACCACTGACTTCACCCTCGCCATGACCTTCTCTCCTGTCACTTAGTTCGGCTAAGGATGAAGAAGGGACCAATTGCAATCCTGCGCTATCCCTTTCGAAAGGGTTGGTATTTGGCTAGAGAGTCCAAAGTTCCCCTAACGGGTTGCCATGCATGTCCGATTATGATTACTGATCGTATATGTGATTAAGTCCAGTTTAGGGTGATCAATCATTTCATACAAATCATACAATACATGCTAGAGCAACAAATAGAATCATAGCATTATCCATAATCAAGCACATGCATACATCCATCTATCTAACAAGCACAACCAAGCATAATCTCAAGCCTCCCAAAATACAGTATTGTATTAATCCCAACTTACCTTAACTTCTCGCTTACTCACTCGAGGTCCGACTTGCTCAGGCCATCGTCGATCATCCCTATAATACAAACGTGGTTTCAGTTTTCATATAATGATTATAGGTTCATTTTATCTTAGAACACTTATTATTATGTTTTATTTAGGATTTAATATACCTAATTATCTAGGTCTTAAGCCTTTTACAATTATTTTAGGTTTGGGGTTAGTTTTGGGTTTGGTTTCCGCATAAATTTTAAATTAGGTTTTAGTTCAATTTCTAAGTCCTAAACATGCTCGAATCCTAATGTGAAATTAATCACATTAAGCTCCAGTATTCGAATATCCTATTGGGTCTTAATTTAGTATTCTAAGCTATTCGGTACACGCTAGTCCTAATTAGGATATCGGATTTATTTCCGATGTGAGAAAATCTTACATTTTGAGACATTTACCTAAAATTAAATACTATTTCAGATTTTATTATTTTTCTGATTTCTATTATAATATTATCTAAATAACCCTAATTTTTTAGATTTATAATTTTTCAATTTCATATATTACTAATTTTTTATATTAACTACCTAATTTCCTAAATTAATCATACTTAATACTCCAAAGGCTAAGAGTAGGGTTCCATATCAGAGATTAACATCCCTAAACATTTAATTACTATCTAAATCAGTAATTAGTGTCTTAATTACTTAATTAACCCAAAATCACTCAATTTTCCCATCATTTTAGGGCTAAAAATTAACTTAAAAATTTTAAAAATTAATTTTAGAAAAATGGCTTCATAGAACTGTTCTATATCACATGAGCATTCTACAGAAAAAAATTGAGCTCCAAACTACACTCCTAAGCCTATTTATTTTCCGTTCTAATCATGTTCGGTTTCGAACAATTTGTTAAGAACCCTATATTTTCAGACGTAATTAAACTAAATCACTATTTTTTCCTTAAATCTACATACAATAAAACCTCAAAATAACAAGTTTCATAATTTTCTGAGCAAAATAACTAATTTTACAAAATTAGTCAAAATCGGGAAATTTAAAAGACTAACCGATCTGAAGCTTTCTGGCCGTCCAAACCCGGTCCAAGGGTGTCGGCCGGCCTAGACGGTGGGGTTAGAGTGGTGTGGTGGCGGCGGCTCGGCCCCAGGTGGTGGTAAGGTGTGGGTTTCTCTCACTACTCGAATCTGCACAGTTTCTTTTTTTTTTTTTGGATTTTCTATCGATTTTTTTCAGTTTTCCTATTTTTCTCTAATGGTAAACTGTCCAAATGAGTTCTAAAATTTTTTCCCCTATTTATAGACGATTTTTGTAATTATTATGTATTAATTAAACAAGACTTTGCCCAATTTCCTTGATTTTTGGTTTTTCTATTGTCCAATAATTTTTATTTTGTAAATCCTGACCTGCCACGACCTGATTTGGATCATTCTATCCTCTTCTGATTTTTTTTTTAAATTTTTCCATAATTAATTTATAATTTTCTTTAATTATTTACCTAGTTTTTGGCCAATTTAGGTAATTTCGCGTATTTTTATCTACACGTAAATACATGTGGGGTACATGTGAATATTCCTAATTATAATTTTAGTCATTCTAAAATTTTTAGTATACATATAATCTATCTCTAGTAATTTATTAGTTATTTAATTACACTTTTTGCCTTTTCGGTAATTAGTACTTATTATGCTTAAAATTTGAAAATTTTATAGTCTCCTATTTTATTACTTATTTCCTTAAATTCAAGTTTACGGGGTCATTTTTATTAATATTTCTCTCAATAATTTATAATTTGGGTTTGATCGAATCATTTAACCGATCGCTTTAAATTTTGTGTTCTAAGTTCAATCCAAAAGTCACTTGACTTAACTTTAGGACTTACAATACAAATAAATATTTTTAAATATTATTTAGATTATTTTATGACTTTTAGTATACATATAATTTATCTCGAGCGATTCGTTAATTATCGAAATGCATTTTACGCATTTTCGATAAATAACGAATTATATACTTAAAATTTGAAATTTTTATATTCTTTTATTTTGTTGCTTATTTTCTTAAATTTAAACTTACGGGATCGTTTTCCTAAAATTTGTAACTTTACTTTATAATTTAGGCTTGATCGAGTCTTTCAACTGATCGAAACCTCGAATGGTTAGTTGTGGAGCTTACAGAACTTTCTAGGTCAGTGGTTCTAATCTGCCCATTTCTTCATTTTCTTGGAAGCCTTTTTAAGGTACGCTTTTGCTGCTTCTAAACTTTGCTTCCAATCTCTGGTGAATTGATAAGCTCTTGGGCATCTCTCAGTGTATGGTGCTGTTATTGTGTGGGGTAACAGTGGATGCTGACCCGTAATGATCTTTATAAGGCTTTTGTTGGAGGAAGAGCTTCGCTGGACGTTGAAATAGAACCGAGCGATATCCAGCAAGTCAACTCAATTCTTCTAGTTGATACTGACAAAGTGTTGAAGGTATTCTTCCAGTAACCCATTAAATCTCTCTATTGGTCCGTCCGTCACTTTACGGATGGTAGCTGGAGGTCATGCTCAGCTCAGAACCCAGGGGTTGGAACAACTCTGTCCAAAACTTTCCTATAAACCCGGTATTCCTATCACTCACAATATTTTGGGGCATACCCCAGAATTTCACCGCATACATGAAGAAAAGCTGGGTCATCTCTTCTGTACTTGAATTCTTTGTAGTAGGAATGATGGTGGCATACTTAGAGAACCTATCAACAACAACCAAAACGGATGAGTGCTCCCTCACTTTTGGTAGGGAAGTGATAAAATCCATGGAGATACTCTCCTATGGGTGAGAAGGTATAGGAAGTGGCTCTAAGAGGCTTGCCACCTTCTGGCTCTCAACTTTGTCTTGTTGGCAGGTTAAATAAGTCTTCTTATAAGTTGTTACGGCTTAAAGTGACAAAGTCATAATAGCCCCGCCATGCAAACCATTTTAAGATAGAAGTTGGTTTTATAACCGCTATTCTAGACTTGATCTACACAAGGCGTCCATGACTAACTTGCTTTGAAGTAAACAATTCATAAATTAAATAAATTATTTACTTGTAAATTTAAGAAAATAAATATTCACACTAAATTAATCTAAGTATATTTATAAGATTTAGCAAACTAATCACAATTAATTGAGTAATTTATAAACTAATGCTAAAAGCTTTAAAATAAATCTAATTAGAGATTGAATTTAGTCTTCTATTTACATCCTTACTCCTCAAGATCCCGCAGTTGCTAGCATCAAGATGATTATAGGGTACTTCATCGTTAGCACCTGCAACAATGGCTATAGGAATCTAAGCAACTACAACTCAGTTTGTTAGGACGGAGGACTTAAAATTACACTACAAACATAAATAAGGTTATCGACCAAATCATTTGGTGCAATACATGTTAAAGTAAATACCATTGTACAATATTGTCCGGCCCGTCCTGAGATTAGAGAAATTGTGCTTGCTTTAATCTGGGTTGAGGAGTTACCGTAATGTAACAGCTCACAATCAAACTCATGTTTGTGCAATAGAGACACTACTCCTCCTGCGACTACCTTCGAATTATTGACTTCACCCTTACCGTAACCTTCTCACCTATTACTTAGTTTGACTAAGGATGAAGAAGACATCCATTATGCCATCCAGTGCTATCCCTTTCAAAGGGTCGATATTTAGTCGGAGAATCCTAGGCTTCCCTTAATGGGTTGCTATGCAGGTCCGATTTATGATTACAAGTTATATATTTGATTAGGTCTAGTTTAGGGTAACCAATCATTTCATACAAATCATATAATGTGAGTCAGAACAACATATAAAATCATAGTATCATTCATAATCAAGCACATACATACAGCCAACTATTTAATAAGTAACCAAGTATAATCTCAAACCTCTAAAATATGACAACGTATTAATCTTAACTTACCTTAACTCCTCGCTCATTTACTCAAGGTCCAACTCGCTCAAACCATCGCCGATTATCCCTACAATACAAACGTGGTTTTAGTTTTTTATATAACTATTATAGGTTGGTTTATCTTATCATGCTTATTGTTATCTTTGGTTTAGGGTTTAATATGCCCAATTATTTAAGTTCTCAAATCTTTTACAATTATTCTGGGTTCAAGGCTAAGTTCGGGTTTAGTTTTTATATTGATTTCTATGTACTGTTTTATACCCGAACCTTAGAAACTCGTTTCAACTCATAATGTGAAATTAATCACATTACTTTTAGATATCCTACATACCATAATTATCCCAAGTCAGTATTTTATTCTACTTGGTACACTTAAATCCTTATTAGTATACCGAATTTACTACTGATGTGAGAAATTTTTATATTTTTCATATAATTACATAAATTTAAGTTTTATATCAGATTTATTATATCCCTATTATTTATAAAATATCAATTTTTATTCTAATATCTTTTATTTATTATATTTCCAATAATTACATATTATGTATTATCACCTGTTATGTACATAATACACATCTAATATTTCTATCACTCTAATTACCATCTCCCAACATCAATTATCATTTCAAAATGTCTAAATTCATCCTAAATCGGATTTTACACCTAATTACCCTAATTTATAAAATTAACTTAAAATTTATTATTTTTCCTTATTACTTATTTACTACATAATTAGCCTAATAATTACATCTAACACCCTAAATGTTACAAGTATCATACTTCATTAGAATTTAACATCTTAAAACATATAATTATTTACCAAATCAGTAATTAACTATTTAATTACTTAATTAACTCTAAATTACCCATTTTATGCCTCATCTTAAGGTCTAAAAATTATCTAAAAATTTCAAAATTAATTTTCAAAAACGGGCTTCATAGCACTGTTCTATATTATCTAAGTAGTTTATACAAAAATTTTGGGCTCAAAACTATACTCCTAAGGTCATTTATTTCAAAATCGAAATATGTTCGGTTTTGCATGATTTTTTAAGGACCATATATCACGAGACATATTTTCATCAAAATAATATTTTCACTAAAAACTAAATGCAAAAATATTCCAAAATAACAAGTTTCATAATTGTTTAAGAATATTTAATATTTTTACAAAATTAAACAAAATTGGATTAGAAATTGAACTCACCGGTTTGGGTGGCTATGGGTGTGTTGGCCCACCTAGGCGCTGCCACCACCGTATGGTGATGGTGGTTGTTTACTCCCAGTTGTTCATCAGGTTTGGATTTTCCTTAGAAGCCCCAACAATACAGATTTTTTGTGATTTTTTCTAAAACCCTAATTTACTCTTAATTTCGCTTTTCTCTAATTTTCTAAACTTCCTGACATCCAAAATGAGCTTCTAAAAAATTTGGAGTATTTATAAAGTTTTAGGGAAATTCTTTTGCATTAATTTGATTATACAATTGCCTTATCTTTTTCCAATTTGCCTTTTATGTTGTTCTAATTTAATTGGCTAATTTTTTTTCTTATTTTTCCCGGCTACCATGAATTAAATCTGGATCATTCCCTATTTTTTATGATTTTTATTTATTTTTCCTTAATTAATTATGAATTTTATTTAATTATTTAGTATTATTTTAGCACATTTCTCGTGTTTTAAGTAATTACGTGTATTTCTACCTATATGTAAATTCATATATAGTGCAAGTAAATATTCCTAATTATTATTTAGGTTATTTTATGATTTTTAGTATACATATAATTTATATCTAGTGATTCGTTAATTATCAGAATGTATTTTATGCATTTTCGATAAATAATGAGTTATATACTTAAAATTTAGAAATTTTATATTCTTTTATTTTATTACTTATTTTTTTAAATTCAAACTTATGGGATCATTTTTACTAATATTTTTAGTTTTATTTTATAATTTAGGCTCGATTGGGTTTTTAAACTGATCAAAACCTCAAGTGACTATTTGTGGAATTTACATAAGTCATCACATCTTCTTTCATATCCGGCCAGTAATAGCCCTGCTTCAACAAGCTCCATATCCTCTGCCAGCCAGGATGTCCAGCCCACAAAGTATCATAGCACTCTCTCATGAGTGCCTTTCTCAAGTTGCTCGCTTTTAAGACGTACAACCAGGGCCCCTTTATGTAAATGAGGTTGCCTTCTACCCAAAATTTGTATGTCTTCCCTTCCTCAACCAACTGCTTGAAATTTTTTGCCAACAGGTCTTGACCTATGTATTACTTGATCTGCTTTTGAATTGAATTCGAGATTCGATTTGCCGATTGGTGTGCAATCTGTGCTACGGATGCTAAATCAGCTCATCTACTTAAAGCATTTGCCACCTGGTTAATCCGTCCACTGTGATACTCAATCTCCATATCAAACTCTGTAAGAAACTCTTGTCGTCTTGCTTGTTTGACTGAAAGCTTCGGTTGAATCAATATATGGTTGGCAGCAAAATTGTCTGTCTTCACTAGAAATTGGGTCCTAGCAAATAGTGTTTCCAAGTCCTCAAACAGTAAATAATTACAAGTAACTCCTCTTGAGCTGAGTACTTGCACTTTGTTTGATTCAACTTCCTACTCTCATATGCCACTGGATGACCCTCTTGTATCAACACTCCACCCAATGCAATGTTTGAGGCATCTGTATGGACTTCAAAGGGCTTAGAAATGTCAAGAAGTGTAAGGATTAGCTCTTCTGTCACTATATGCTTCAACTCCTCGAAGGGCTCTTCTGTTACTATATGCTTCAATTCCTCGAAGACACTCTGACATATCTCATCTTATGACCATGCTTGGTCCTTTTTCAAGAGATCAGTAAGGGGTGTAACTTGACGAGAATATCCCTTAACAAATCTTCTATAGTAATTTGCGAGTCTAAGGAAGGACCGCAACTCCGTTATACTCAGGCCATTGCCTGATTGCTTCCACCTTTGCCATATCCATTCGGATTTACCCTTCTTCAACAACGTGACCTAGGAAGTTGATGCACTTCTAAGCAAAGGCACATTTCTCATGCTTCACGTATAAATGATTCTCCTGTAGGTTCTAGAAAACCATTCCTTAGTGCTTTACATGGTTTTGTAATATCCTACTATACACAACAATGTCGTTTAGATCGACGAATACAAATTTGTCGAGATATTCACGAAATACATTATTCATTAAGGTAAGTGGTTTGGTACTAGGAATCAACTCAATCTTGTGGTCTACGAACCTTCTAGGAGGTAATTCCTTTGGAAGCTTGCTAGGCATCACATAATCGTACTCCTTTAGGACCGTTTCTATTTCCTTTGGTATCTCCGTCTTCCTTGTTTCCTTTTTTTATGTGAGGAAAGCCAGGAAAGTTGGCTCTTGATGTTTGAGCCCTCTCTTAAATTGGAGCGCTGATAACATCATAACCCCAATATTCTTCCCTTCATTGTCATTGTTGTTTGCCGTATTCTTCTGAACTATCACATAATAAGGCTTTTCACCTATGAATAATAAGTAATCTATTGCTGGCATGGGAGTAACTCTGGCTTGTCTCAAGAAATTTATTCCAAGGATTATGCTGAAGTCATCCAATGGAATAGCTGTGAAGTTAAGATTTCCACTCCAATCTCCAACCCTCACTTTTACTCCTCTTGCAACTCCTCGGATAGGGCGGGCCTTGGAGTTAACAGCTTTAATCTTACTAGTGTCTTTAGCAAGCACCAACCCCAATCTTTTTGCCTCAAGCACATTAATAAAGTTATGTGTAGCACCGGAGTCTACTATTGCACTGGCACTCTTGCTGTTGATGTTCAACTGGACATACATCAACTCATTATCGTTCTTAGGCTTATGTCACATTGAGGAACTCTTTCCAATAGCCGACAACATATGTATGCACCCATTGGAGATTGATCCTCTCCATCATTCCCCAACTCATCATCTTAGCATATACTCTCTACTTTTCGTGCCATAGCATTAAGTGCTGCCCTATGTAGGCACTCAACTACTTTGTGTGGGCCATTACACAAGAAACACGAGAATGAAGGCATCTTACCTCCATTGGTTGCCTTACTCTTTCCGGACTGGTGAGAGTTATAAGATTTCCTTTGACTCCCTCTAGTATTACTACTGCTACTACTTGAACTTGTGACTCCTCCACTCTTGGGTTTGCCCGACTTGACTGACTTTCTATCCTCGTGTCCTATCGACACATTCTTCCCTTTATTGTCATAAGTATAGTCATTTAAGTGCTCAGCTGCTACCTGTGCTATAGCCAAGTTAGTAACTCATTGCCTCTGCAACTCATTCCTAGCATAAGGCTTCAGTCCTTCTAGGAAATAGAATAACTTATTATCTTCGGCCATGCTCTTAATGTCTAACATCAATGTCGAGAACTCACAGACATACTTTCTAATGTCATCACCCTATTGAAGTTCCCTTAACTTCTTTTGGGCATTGTACTCAACATTCCTAGGGAAAAACTGAGTTCGCAACTCAGCCTTCAACTTTGATCCATGTATCTACATGAGCGTTACTATTTTGGATATCCTCATATTTGGTGCGCCACCATAGTTTGGCATTAGTAATTAAGTACATTATAGCCATGGTGATATTTGATCTCTCATTATTTGTCCCCATAGTGATAAAGTACTACTCCATATCAAATAGAAAGTTCTCCAACGATTTGGCATCCCTTACACCAGTAAATGCCTTATGCTTAAGCATCTTTAGATGTCCTACATGAGCAGGAACATGAAAGGGGGCAGGGATAAGAGCATTTCCAATAACCTAAGTCAAAATAGCTACTTGTGTCAGTAACTCCTCAACAATCTTGATTGAGATACGAGTAATAACTTGAGTCTCCAAGTGTTGTCTTATCTCATCGGTCATTATGTGCATTTCTCCTCTGAGGGTTTGTATTGTAACACCGAAATTCTCAGCTATTTCGGTCATCTTAGCATTTATCTCTTAATGATTGGCCTCAACTTCAACTACTCTTATCGACAATGCAACCAAATCATCTATCTGCTTAGACAATCCCTTGAGGATTTCCTCAAAGCTATCTAGCCTCTTGTTCACCTTCTTTTGTTGTGTTATGGTTGTTCTTGCTGGAATAACCTAGACTCTGATACCAACTGTCAGGGTCTGAGGCTTTCTCTAGCATATAAATAGACTGTACGATGCTTACTATCTTGCTTCTACAGTAGTAAATAAGCCTAACTTGTACACAATGCTAGCCAATAAAGCCTAAACCTGTAAGCAATACAACTAAGGAAGAAAGCCAACAGATTATAAGAGATACAGGCACGAATGGAAAAATGAATAGCACATTTTTATTAATTTTGACATTAATACAAGGTTATAATATATGTACACTGAGAGTACAGTGTGTGTAACAGGTATCGTCGGTCATAATCAACTAATATGGTAAGTAAGAGTTTCAATCCAAACGAGTACTCACACTCTCGTAAAGAGCTTTACGAACATTATTGGGCTTGGCAAAAGAAGACATTTAAACTGATGAAATGACACTACTTTTTAGAAGTGGAAATTTCTAATAATAGTAAGACCCTAACTACACAAAAATAAAGTCTTCCCTTATGTTACAATATGTACAAAAGAATAGCCCCTTATTAGTATAAATATTTTATAAAAAGGGACTTTAACACCTGGCACGCAATTATTTGACACTAAAAGCATAGGGATGACCTATTTACCAAGGCTATCAGCTATCCACGTGTAGCTATTATATTTTTAATGAATATTTAGAAAAATTAGTTGCATCCAAAAACTCAATTATGATCCTATATCACATTATATCTAGATACATACCAGCTAAATCATTTTATCTGTATGGGATTACACTTTGGAAATCTAAAAATTCTTCTTACAATACAATTTCTTGTTTGCCAAGTGCGAGATAGTCATGGACACTTCCATTAAGTTGGCGATATCATGGGCAGATATAGGGTTGATTGCTACAAATAATCTAGAGTTGAAAAAAAAAAAAAATGGAATTAAGAGTAATAGCTATTAAAGTTTAAAATTCTCTTATGAGAAGAGTGTTAAATTGGATATTCTCCATCTAACGGAAAGAATCGGATTTAATCTCCCATAATGGTAGTTGGCATAAAATAAATAACTAATTATTAGAAAATAGCTTGTAATGATACTGAGACATCATACCCATATCAACTTGGATGTGAGAAGATAAGTTGGATTCATTACTAAAATTGCAACAATAGCTATGAAAGAGGAGATAAACATATCGATCTGTAAGTAAACTTGATACGTATAGAAACATACTAAAAAACAAATGAGACTATATAAAGGTTTCTAAATCTATTTGTACCGTGAGTCAATTTTTTCTTGACCATAGTATTTTATAAATAATCCATGAATTAAGATTATACATACTTAGCTGATACAGAGCATGACTTATTAATTGTACCATAAAAAAAGGGGCAAATTATAATGATTTTTTATGAGACGTGGATTGATATAATAATAATAAAACGCAGGAAATGGATACCAAGGATCTAATTACAAAATCACCATTTCCGTTAAGTAAGATCGGTTATTACTTATCTAAATCATATTTTCATGATTGTATGCTCTTTTGCAAACCATACACTTTCATTCATAGTCATTCTTTTGCATATGGTCAAACCATCCAAATTGATTTCCTCATTTTGTACTCCATGAATTCTAGGCCAAAATAGTCCCAGTATATTAGTCAAACATTTATTAGTCTTCAAAATCATGTAAAAAAAAATAAAATAAAATTCTTTCAGTCTTGCCTCTTGAAATTTGTAGCTTAAATCATCCAAAACTAGCTACTAAAGTACTTCATCTAGATTATTATTTGAATTATTTTAATTCTTCGGTGGTCAAGCCAACCATAAGTTTAAATTAATTGAAAGTATTTTACTAAGTCAAACTTAGAGTTTAATGCTTGGTTTGGCGAGCTCGTAAGCGTACTATGCCCGAGTTGAGGTTGAGTGTAGTTTGAGTTCGGATCAAATTAAAAGGGTATAAATTGAATTTCCATCAAACTTAAGTTTCCATATTATTTCAGTTAATTAAAATAAAAAATTAAATTTAATGTGCTCAATCTATTCGAGCTCGAGTTTTTTTATTACTGCTTTGGGTTGTACTCAATCTAAAAACCTAAGTTAGGTTGATCTCATGTTGAGCCGGAACAAATTAAATACTGTACCATCTAGATTTAATTCTATTATAAACCTATTGGTATAGTAAAGTCTATAACTCGCTGTATAGTAATTATCTCATACTACATCGAATATTTTATTTACGCGAACGAAGCTCGTCAAACTTTATCATACTACAATAAACCTTGAACCCTAGAAATCACAATGCTGGGTCGACTCAGAACTGGCTCACATAGCGGGTCCAAATCTGCCCATGGATCTGGCAAGTCCATCCATGGGTTAGGGGTGGGCCGGCCCTTGGACAAGTAGACCCATCAAGTCTTAGACAAATCTACAGAAAGCTTCGAGGGGAAAAAAAAAAAGAAAAAAAGAAAAAAAAAAAGAAAACAGAACATCAATTAAGTCCGCATTTTGCATGCAATCTGCTGCGGTGGTGCAAACTTCAATGAAATAATAGTGTATCATTACAAATTCAATTTGCGATTTTTCTGTAATCCGCACGCACGTGTACAAAGGCCATGCCGCTTTTCTTAGAAGAACTTGTGAATGCTTTTCTCCATTCTTCTTCAAAATCTCTCATATATTAATATTTTTTTAAAAAATTTTACAACTCCTTTATAACATAGGTATTGCAGCAAACATTTGTGTCTTCACATGTGATGTTATTTTGTAACATCCTCTTTTTAGATAAAAGTACACATTTACTCATTAGCATTTTACTTATCTTATGCATGAATTCTCAACCTTTTTTTCTTCTTTTATTTGAGTTATTAATGTTCTTAAACCATTCCAAAAATATGACTTCTATTAAATCTATCAAAATTGGCAATTATGTTGTCCATTTAGTAGCTTCTTGATTGTCCTTTAGTAGGTTGGTCAAAAGGTGGTTGGGGTTTATGTAATTATTTTTTTAAATATTGTTAATTATTTTGTGTATTTTTTAGATTATTTTCATTAAATTATATAATTATACATAATATTAGTTTCCATTTATTATGTAATCAAAATATATTTCATATTACCATTTAAGGAATTAATTACTATAGATCAATTGAAAACTAAAATGTGTCAAGAAATGACAAAATAATTAAATGGATTTATCAGAATGTTTGAAAAAGTTGAGAACTCATATAGAAGAAACAAAGCCAAAGATCAAATGAAAAAGTAGGTAAACATTAAGTAGAGACTATAAATTTGTGTTGACATGTTGAATGTTGTTTCTATATGCAAACAATAACGCTAATCTTCTAATAAGTGTCTGGTATCTAGGTACACCTATTTACTCATTAAAAATTGTAACAGAATAGTTATGTTAAGCACATGTAAGACATCTAAGGACTCTAAGAGTTTTAATATCATAGATTAATTGTATGTATAGTATGTCATAATATTATAATATTTGTCAATTATTTGGAGGAAATTAAAATAACCCTTTAAAACTTTAACCCAGATATAGATATACCTGAACCTTTAAATGGTATAAATTATCCTTATAAAAAATTGATAAATTGACAAATGATCCTAAAAAATTATAAACTCTATTCAAAACTTTATCTTGAATAAAAATATCTCTCAAACTTATCAAAATGTATTTTTATTTCCCTTAAACATGAATTTAGCCTATTTTTTGAACTAAAAGAGCACAAAACTTTCATGTTGTCAAAATATTAAAGTTTAGAGGATTCATTTATAATATTTGAAAGTTTAGAGGTATATTCATACCTAAGTAACGCATGAGCCACAAAATTTTCAAAAAAATGTAAAGAATTCTCTTTGAAACTCTTATAAACAAAGTAAAGAGATTCTTAAAGGGGAGTTTTTAAAGCTATTCATGTATCATTCTAAGGGCTTTTTAATGGCATTAAGAACAATAACCCCATCCACTCCTAACGATGTTTGGTCTTTTTTCCATGGAAAACTTATTTCTCTAACCACCATCTTATAATAATGTTATTGGAATTGGAAGGGAAATGAAGAATGATTCCATCGAACCAAACAAGCCGACGGAAATAATTAAATAATATTAAAATAAGGGCATGGAGATTTAAACTGATTATCACTTACTACATTACCACCATATATTTAAGTCATAATTAACCCACTTTAAAGTTTAAATTTATAGATCAGCTTTTTTACATTTTATTTTTAGTCTCCAACAATTTTCTCTTATGTGACCTTAATCCGTAGTTATCATATAACAAATTAGACCATGACATCTGCCAATTCAAAACATTTACTTGAATTGCATAAAGAAAATAATAATTTTGAAAATATAAATTGATGCTATTAAGGCATGATTATTTGGAGTTATCTAAAACTCAAGATATCAAATAAATTCTTATCCTATAGCTTAGAGTGCAACATCAGTTTTCTTTTAACATGATTTCTTGATAAAGTTGTGTATAAATAAATAACACAATACTTAATAGAAGATCATTGATGTAGATTATCAATATCTCTCGACAATTCAAAAAATCAACATAAAATTAGAAATAAAAATTCCAAAAGACAAAAAAAAGAAAAAAGAACAACAAAGATCATGCTTTCATACTCATTGGATTTCTTTTTTCCTTAATTATTAGGATCCCTCCGAATAAAAGGTTTATACGATGATTCATTTTTTTTTACAGGGCAAATGTAATAAGTTTTAGCTATCAAATCTTTCCCACGTTCACTAGTACCTTATGCCTCACCTTATCCTAAAAACGTCGTGGAGTTTTACTTTCTTTTCCATTCTATAAACATCCCTAAACGTGTGATCACACCTAGCTTCTATCTCTATATATATTATATCATGAAAGATTCTACTATAAAAACAAAGCATGCTATTTAATAAGAGTACATCATTTATATTCTTCCGAGTTAGACATGGGGGGCAGACAGACAGATAGAAGATCATTGCCATTTGGTCGTACATTAGGCAAGTTTTGATTGGTTGATATAGAAAGATATGTTATCTTATCTCTTTACCCAAATTAATTTTGGAGCATACGGCCATTCAGGCTTATTTTGGGGCATCCCATCAATAATTCTAGCACATAAAATGCTAGCATGGCGTCAAACTGCCATGCACTCATCTTGAGACTTCCCTCGCAATTATTGGTCACAGTAATATCTGAAATGTTACATAGGCATTAATGTTTTCTTTTCCATTATGAAGACTAGGAGACTTTTCTCTCGGTCGGTTAGAATGCTTTGTACTTTCGTTTGATAGGTTTTTTTTTTTTTTTTTTTTTAAATAATTAACAGGGATAAAATTTCTTTGTTCGGTGTCCTATTTTGTTTCCATCCGTATCCCATTTAATAACCACGCAGCTATATAAGACGAAATAAGACAACCTTCACGAACCCATTCTCTCTTCTACGCTACTTAATACGATAGGCTTCGGTTAATAATAAAAGTCACAAGATGGATAATATATATGATATAATTTTCTGAAAGTTTCTCCCATGTGGTAGGATACCTCTATTATTTCAATATCTTATACTCATCACGAAATTTATACTCTAAGAAATATAAATATAAGTTTTAAGATATTCCATACCCATCTTAAAAAACTATTAATTAATAGAATCAAATATAATATAATATTGTATTTATATCTAAATGTTGCCTTCTATTGAAAAGAAAGAGAAAAGGGAAAAAAAAAAACAAAAAAAATACTGTCCAATTGCATCTATCCATTAGAAAGCCTAATAGCATTACAAAGATCCTAGTTCCTACTTTTCACACCTCTTAATCTCATTTCTTCCAAACTCTATGATGGATTATAATTCTTTTGATAGTATCCAATCCTAAATTGATAAATATATACGATAGGTTGATAAAAATTTATCTAAAGACTTTAATATTATAAGATTTTTCTCGAAAAATCTATAAGTTTTACAGAATAAGGTATGTATTAGGTTATATAAGATATAGGTTTTAAGGTTTTTTTTTTTTTATGTTACATGTTAGGTTCTAAATTCAAAACTTAAAAAAATGTTCTCTACAATATAGATAAGATATATGGGTTTGATACTTAACCATCCTATACCTACTTACTTTCTACTATCACAAATAAAATATCTAAAACTAATATGAAGGAAATGCATGAAAGATGAATTAACAATAATGTTAGGCCTAACAATAATAAACTTAAGGCCCAATTATGAATAGTCTACACTCTAGGACAAAAAATAAAGGGTATTCCCGATTTGATCTTATCTATCGGAGCCTTTTCAGCGTCACAAACTTTTTTATTTTCAAATCACATATACATATATAGAAAAAAAAAAAAGAAACTTTGGGATTGCTGAATCACAGGTCAAATCTTTGATGATTCCATCATACATGATAGAGTTGCGAAAACTTCTGGATAGGTACCCTACATCTGAACTGAATTCTTTCTGGTTAAAGAATCTCTTTCTAGTTGCTCTGAAAAAATTAAGAGATTCTCTAGAAGAAATACGGGGTTTTGCTTCTGGCGGCAACATGCTATGGAGTGGTAGTCCCGCTTATGGGGTCAAATCAAACTTGATTTATTTCTTTAGTCAATGATTGACGAAATAGAAGAAATCAAAAGGATTTGAGTCTCACGTCTTAACTTAAATTAAATGACGAAATGAGCAGACTAGAATCAGCGCTATAGTAATCCATCTGACATCAATAACTCGACCCTTACCACCTATAGGTAGTTTTAGACAAGTTTCCTTTGAAGTGGATACCTGAATGCCAAGTATGGCTCGTAATAATCTATTTTCTGGGACATACGATGATTCTTTGGCCATCTGAGGCGTTAATTTACCTACTAAAATATCGCCCGCCTCGACTCAAGATCCCAGCATCACAATTCCATTTTTGTCTAAATTGCGAAGTAAATGAGCTTCTAGATGCGGTATTTCGTTAGTGATCCTTTCGGAGCCTTGGTTTGTCACATGAGTCTTAATTTCATATTTCCGTATGACAGATTATTCATTGACAGAAAAAAAAATGAGGGATCTGTCTGATAGAACAAAAACAATGAGAAATCAAATAGAAAAAATTACAAAAGATAAGAAGAAGAATTTTTTAATTCCGGAAAGAAATATTAGTTGGAATAAAATAAGTTCTCTCACTAAACTAATAACATCAATAAAAAGCAATTGGCAGAAATTCAAAAGACAAAATATTCGATTAATCCGTAAATCATATTATATTCTAATATTTTTAATTGAAAGGATATATATAGATATTGTTCTATGTATCATTAATATTCCCAGGATGAATACACAACTTGCTTTTGAATTATCAAGAAAACTCATTGATAAATATATTTATAACAATGAAACAAATAAAGAAACAATTGAATACAAATATCACTTTATATTTTATTTTCATATTAAAAAGCATATAATTAGACAAGATACAGTTAGGAACAAAATTTGAGGCCATAGAAGTTTCATCCATTAGCCACATACTAAATTTTAGTATTTCTAAAATTCTCGTTAGAGATAAGGAAAGAGAAAGAAATATAATAAAGCTCGACGGAGCTGGGCGATTATTATAAAGCTACCGAAATTACAAAGTGATAAAGTAGCATTTAATAAATTAGAGAAAATTTAGCATATCTTTGGTCGAGTTCATGGTCCAATCTTCGATGGCTTTTACGGGAACATGATTAGGATACAATAGCGGAGATCAAAAGGAAAAAACAAAAAAAAAAATTAATTAAATTGGTAATCTTAGGGAGAGCAGTGGAAAGGAAATATAATATTAACTTTTTGTTTGGCTCCATAAAGAAATAAAAGAAAATGATGTCACTAATAGACCTAAATATCTTTAAATTTATATATTTAATTTTTCTTTCAGGGATACTTTCGTAATTTTAGTTGATTTCCATTTATTTCCTTTTATTTCTTTGCAAAAGTGGAGAAAAAATAAATAGTTTTTAAAGAGGAAAGATTTCCTCTTATTTCTTCTCATTTTTATCCATTTCCTACCTCATTTTTAATACCTAAACACAATATTTTCATTGGTTTTATTTCAATTCCATACCTTCCTAACAATTTCATTCATCCCAAACACGGTGTAGATCCATTGCTGCTTATTATTGAGATTTTTAAACAGTCGTGGAGTTATTCTTTTTTAGATATTGAGGTATTTGATACATGAATTTTAAATTATTGTCCAATTAATCACTCAAATTTAGTATTGTTAAACTCAGATTGACCTATCTACGTCCACTCAATTTGACTTGACCTTGTCATAAAAAACGCTTTTTACCCTTATTAATAATTACCTTAATTTGACCTAATTGATCTAGTTGGTTTAACCTAAGTCTCAAGGGACCTATCGAATTTTTCAAATTAAAACTTTCTATTTTCTTTTGTTCTGTTCTAGAGAATGAATCAATTTACTAAAAAGATAAATCTAAATCCAAGAAAATTAAAAAGTAAACAACGAAATACCATCAACTTTCAAACGTAAAGAATGCGAATAATATTATTATTTTATTGATAAATATAAATTATATTTTAATATTTTTATCGATCCTTGTTCAGTTCTTGTGTGATTATTTCAAACCTTAAATGCTTGTTATTAAAATTTGTGATGTGACATTGTTACCTCACTCAACTTTGTCTTTTTTGGTCAAACATGTTGGCACTATTGATCTATAAAAGTGTGATATGTATCCTCGTATTTTTTCAAAAACAACCTCTTGAAAGCTAGCTCATTATAACGTATCTTTTTGGGGAAATTACAAATAAATCTTATAAATTTTGAGTTAAGCATGGATTGGCCTTATAAACTTTTGAAGTGTATTTTAAGACCTTTAAACTTTAATGAATTGCTAACATATAGGACATTTCATTTTTTAATTAGAAAAAGTCACACCATTGCAAAAGTTTATGAGGTCTTAAAATATATTTTGATAAGTTTTGGGGGTATTTGTGTATAAAAATTAAAATTTAAGAGGATTATTTTCATCTTATGAAGGTTATTTATTGTGAAACCTAGTCTTTGATCTACTACCCAAGACTTAAAGTGGCGAACCACTTCTACTACACTTGGGACGTAGGAAGTATAGCAAAGATAAGTAATAAAGCAAAATCATTAAGAGAAGTTTAAGAAATAAGTTAAGTCAAATGACCTTACCCAAACTATTTAATATCGATGCGAATAAAGGTGTTCGAAACAATTTAAGATCTTCAAATGATTTTGTCTAAATTGAGTCAAATTTTAATATGAGTTCATAAAAGTTAGACGAATAGCTTAGTAATATTAATTTCTCAAAATAAAGTATTTATAATATTTAATATCAATAAAATATATTTTACCGGGTACGATTAATAATTATCAAAAACTTGAAATTAAAGTTCTGAATAATTACGAAATTTTAAAGATAAATTATATATATATAATAAAAATATTACGTGACACAAAATAATATATAGATTATATGTATATATTTCGTGTATAATTATTACGTGTAATTGTATAAGCATAATTAGCTAAAATACCTTAAATTTTACTTTTTAGGTCAAAATAAGCTTAGGAAATCATTAAAAAAATCAACAAAAATTATGAAAACAAGAGGGAACAGCTGGAATGAGGATAGGCTAGGTATGTGGCCACAACATGAATGGATGTTTAAGAAAAACAATGAGTCATCATGTAATGGAGCTTAGTATTTAAGAAAAAATATTAGAGGAGAGAGAAAACAAAAATACATTTCATACTCTTTGAGCCCAGTAAAATCCAAAAACCTTCTTCAATATTTCATACATGCAATGGAAAATTTGGGAAAACTTAGTATAAGTTTGGTGATTGAAGAACAAGATTAAGAAAAATATACAAAATTAAGGTATGAAATTAGGTAATAAAAGATATGTGGGCTTGGGCTATTACTAGGGACTATCTATCACCACCACTAGAAGTAGCAACCAATGCTAGGGTAAGTTAACAATCGTAGAGGAGCCACTGGTGGCTGGAGCTTCCAATTCCGATGAGGTTCAATTTTGGGCTAAATTTTATTAAATTATTAAAAATATAAAAACCGCTTAGAAAATTATAGAAAAAATTATTCTTACTTATTTTCATATATAGAATCTAGAAAAAATATCATTTTGTACAAATTTGATAGTTATCATATATGTCTTTAAGAAATCAACGAAATTAAACAATTTTTGATATTAAAATAAATAGGCCTAACAATGTATTTCTATTGTTGATGGGGTTATTTGCATTTTCCCTTATCTTTTTCTTATTTAAATAAATTAACTTTCGAGAAGAATTCAATTATTTATTATTTGATGTTTTATGCTTTTAAAAATAAATATACTCTGAATAAATAAGAATTCAACCAAAAATAAAATAAAAAATAAATTTCTATTATTGATGGCTACCTCTTTCTCAAGACCCCTCTCTTTCTTTCCTTAGCCATCAACAAATAACCTCACCACCACTATAGCCTTTAGAGCTAACAATTTACATTAATGGGTCATATATCATATCTAGGTCCAAATGAGATTGCATTTAGAAAATCTCAACACGTAGTAGGACCTATTTATTAATCCATCTAAAAACCTAAATAATCAATAGTGTGACCCATTTATTAAACATTTGTATTTAGATTCAATCCATTTAACTCTTGTACATTAAAAATGCAATCGAATAAAGTCATGATAAGGAGTTTAATTAAATATAACAAAATTAATAATCTATTTGCTATGTATTGTATCATTGCATTACATCCATCCTTGATCTAATTACATGTTAATGCCAATATCAATATCAATTTGTCAATTCTTCAAGTAAGATTGCAAAAGAATCTACACGAGAAAAAAAAAAAAGAAAACCATATATATAATAGTTTGTCATTTCTTGATCTTTTTCTATCACTTCCATATCAAAACCAAAAGGCATCAAACTGTTCAAATCATTATGCACATTAAACAAAATTAAGCATGCTTACAAACCATAAGTCCATATATTTGAACAATTCAAGGTTAAAATCCTATCAATTAATGAGATCACGGTGTATAAACTTATTAAGAAAATTAAGCATAGTATTATAAAAAGATAAACGGATTTTCTATTATGAATATCACATATATAAGATTTCTCAAAATAAAATTCATACGCTATACCAATAAGGAGACCATAAATAAACTCATTACACAAGAAAATTGGTCATCATATAATACAAAGACATGGAATTCCATAAGCCAAATGGATGCCATTACAAATCTACTTTGAAACGACTCTTATGAAAGTATAAAATTGGAAAAGAAATGTAAAGATACTCAACTATCATGATATGAGATTTCTACCAAAGATACATTAGAACATAAAATTGAAAATTTGAAAAAGTATTAGAAGCCTCAATATCAAACAATTTCATAGGTCTATTAATAAGTATCGGTGCTAATCTTAAACCTAGATACATTTATTAACAGGTCCAAATATATCTAATTTATTTATAATAGTATCATGTGGTGTTTATATTGGCCGATTGAGTGTCAAATTGACAACCTCTAATAGCCATAACCATAGCCAAATCCTTGGATTTAATCCAAGACTCAAGCTTTAACCCTAATTAACCCCAACTAGATTTCACATTCCATCTTGCTAAGTTTCCACAAAATCCTATTTATATTATAAATTAATCTTCACATTCTTAACACCATTCATCACTCTTTTTAGCACAATAAAAATGAAATGCGTGCTATGTGGCATTTCAAAGCTAACAAGTGTCACACTCTTATAAATTAGTAGTGCCAACATGACATGCTTGTTAGAGGAAGGAGGAGTTAAATAAGATAGTGATGCTGTCATCAAAGCAATTGGCTCGAAAAATTTAGATACATAATCATATAATACTCTAAAGTTTAGATATCAAATGTAATAGTTACGTTATTATTGTATAATCATCCAGCCATGCCATAAGAAAAGAATAGATTTCATGAGTACACCAATTACTTGTGCTCATATTAATAACACTAAATATATTAGCAATTTTCTCTATTTATCTTTTTCCATTTCTTCATAATGAATATTTTAAATATTCATTATCTATGAACAAATATTATACATAGTTGAGAGTAGGAGAGAAAAACAATTGAAAATGAGTTCATTAGAGGAGCAAAAATCGCTTGCACAAAAGCGTATTCATCACCATATATCATAACCAATGCTCTCTCATTAGAATGGATCATATTTGATTACCTCTTGTCGTAAGATACATCGTAATGGGAAAATGACAACATAGGACATCTCTATATTATAAAGGATATTACTTAGAATCGAAAAAGAGGTCATTACTTTTAAGGAAAAATTATTATGTAAAACTATATTAGTGGACCCTCCAATATTCATGAACTAAAATAAATTTATTTTTACTAGTAAGTTGTATGTGAATCTAAATAAGTGTACCTCATAAGCTTTTTTAATTTTTTTCATCGCTATATAGTAAAGAAATATTAATAGAGACCTAAGTTTGTCAGCTCCTTACTTAATTTTTACCGATAAGTAATTTATCTAAAAGTTGAAAATGATAGATATTGTTTCTGATTTCAAATTTAGTATGAGTAGATTGTAAATAATTCTCTTGTGCTTACTTTATTAGCAATTAACATCCATATCTTTAAAATTGAGGTTTAGATCCCTATTCTTTTTGTTTTTTGGCCCCCAGATTCCTAATCTTTAAAAACATTCTTTTTGACCATTACATTACCTTTCACACTTGATTGACATAACAAAAAAATAATAAATAGAAAACAACATTAGTGATAACAAAATATTTAAGAACCAAAAGATAAAAAATGTGTGAGTCGTGCTTATGCTATTTATTTTAATTAAAATATTTTTTTTATCGGTTATAAAGTGGTCATGTAAGAATTTGAAAGTACATATTTAAATATTTAGGATCTAGTTCGATTTAAAAAGAAATAGGTTAACTGCACATGAAGGTTAATTTCACCCAATTATTACTTAATAAAGACATAAAAGGACAATTTCAATCTAAAAAGGCTATGTTTTTTTGTTTTCTCAAAATTTGGATTTTAAGCGCTCAATTTCTAATATAGAGAAACTAAATGCCCATAAAGTAAATACGAAGAAATGTACGTGAAATTTATCTTATTTTAAATAATTATCTTTGCGTGGATTTTATTTCTATTCAATATCGTTATAATATGTAACTAATATATATGTACATGTATGTATATAAAGTTGTTGAATTGAGCATTAATCCAGGTAATATTTCTTTCCCAATATGACTAAAAATTAAGTGTAGCAGCGAATGCTGTCATGATGGATCCCACTCATCGATTAGGTTCTATCTACAGTGTCCTTTTGGAAGTTTTGCTTGCCTTCTTATATTTGAATTCATCTCTTCAATGGCTTTATGTATTGTGACTTGGGCCACTGTACCACCAGTCCCTTGATATTTTTTTGTACTATCAATTGAACCGCTGATGATATTTCTATGCACCATCAATCCCCTGTTATTGACTTATTATCATGTACTATAAATTACAAGTATTGATGATGATATTTTTTCTAGGACAGTTGATGCAAGATGAAAGAGACACTGCTCCTATAGATATTAAACTTGCGAGACCCACATCAAAAAAGCAACACCAATAATGTTGATGGTTGTTACTCTCGATTTGAAGGTTCTTATCTTTGTGAAATAAATTGAGGGGAAGAGGAGGAGGAGGAGGAGGAGGAGGAGGAGAAGGAGAAGGAGGAGGAGCGAGGGAGTGTCGGGAACCAAGCTCTTTACCTAGAGGGAATGCCTCCAATCTAGCGATGTCGGGAGCTTGTTAGGCCCATAAGGGTTTGTAGATCCCTTTTGATTTCAAGCGGGAAGCTCCTTTTTTTGCCCTTTCGTCATTAGACTCTTTACTTTGCTTTGGGGCCTAGAAGATGCAAGGTTAACCCACCTCAAAGAAGACTAAGAGCCAAAATTCATCACTAAAACATAAATACTTAGTTAGAAAAGTAATCATAAATACACCTCCTAAAATCTTGATTGATTTTAAAGATTATTAAACTTATGATTTTACTTAAAATTATTCATTTAGAATCGAAATATAAAATGGAAATATAGAAATATAAGTTTATATTACCTACATAAAATAGTTAAAAAAAAAACTATAAATATATTTAATTTATAATATAACATTCTGGAAAGAAGGATAAGCATAACCTAAACTAATTTTTTCCATTATTTTGTTTGAAAAAAAAAATGAATTTAAGAAAATAAAATGTTTCAACTCATTTTTAGTTATTAATAGTATAAACTTAAATATATAATTTTTATTATAAACTTTTTAATTGAAGCTGATACGTGAATGAAGATTGTAAATATCAAACAATGGATTAGGAGTGAGAGAAAGAGGAAAAAAAATTGAAATAAGATAAGGAAGATAATTTAATGCCTTCATGATAAATGGGATAGTAGAAGCTTAGTGTTATATATATATATATATATATTATTTTTACCTCATTCAACTTATACATATAGAATTAGTAAATTTGGTTAAAAAGTAAGTTTTTATCAAGTTTAACTTATAAAATTGATTAAAAACGTAAGTTTTTACATAAAAAATGATTCTATATACAAGTTAATTAGAAAAGGTCTCCTAAGATTATAAACAGGTAAAAATGTATAAATGGAATTGCAATTTTCACAATTATGGCTATAATTAAACTCCCTAAACTTCAAAATATGACTCCACTGTTCGGAAAATTTTGGAAATATATAAATGGCGTTTAGAAATATTTTCATGTTTCCAAAATTATTGATAAAATGATCATATATAGTAATGATTTGAGGCTTATATACATAATTTAAAAAGTTACAAGAACTTAAAACATACTTTCAAAGCATAGGGTCTATCTATAGCAAGGTATCGGGAATTTGACCTAAATTAGATTATTTATATACTCGAGATATTACCCCCCAAAAATATTCTAAGCTAGCGGATCGTTATATCATCTAAAATTGTTTATTTAATTTGCTTTAAGTCAAACTATATCTACAAACTATCAGCGGAAAAAGCAGTTTAAAAACTGAATTATCATATATATGTCATGAGAACAATTGAAAATCTTTTTTATATCATGAAATTTAAGAATGACATATTACAAGCCTATAAACCGGTCCATGAAAGTGATGCTTTCGTGTTCCTCCCTAGAGGAATGAGGGTCACTGGCCCTCCCTAAATATCTCACTTATGATGGGATCTGAAAAATAAGGTCCTCTTATTTGACAAAAAGAATATCAAACAAATGATATTTGGTTTTTTTATTATCTCTTATTGGTTCTCAAATAATTAGTAGAGGTGCGCATAATTCTATTGAAACTTGAAATCAAGTATTTATTGTAAAATAAAACTGAGTATTGAATGTAAAAAGATAGATTTTGGATAATAATTTTTTTAAACCTATTTTTACAAAGTGGATAAAAATACAATATCTCCTAACTCTATAATGACTCCTAAACCTATTTTTTAAGGTACCTAAGATAAGTTCTAGTTTTAAAGTTGATTACATATTGAGTTTCATACCATAAAGTGCCAGTAATGTGTTTGATGTGATGTGTTATTACGTGTTTTACAAAACAAATAAATAAATGGAAGGTAAAATCTAATAGGTGTATTTTCAATAAATCCAATCATCAATAAAAGGATTTGGAAAAAGAATCTTATACAATATGCTATAATTCTAGCAGCCATCTTTTGAATTGACATTAAAAATCTATGAAAGTTACAAGGAGCCCCGTAGATGAATCTTAAGAGTTTAATTCAAGGTCGACTGTCAATACCTTCATGACAGTTTTTAGTGATAAATAAATAAAAAATCCTCGAATTTTTGCTACAGTGCTGGTTAAACCGAAGCTTTTTCGTTTTTGCTTGAATTCATGAACTTTTCAAAATCTTATAAATGGACGACTTTATTGACTTGGGTAAATTTTGAGAAAATCCAAAATAATTCCTTCAACTTTGATCTCAATATGGATATACCATCTAAATTTTCTAATATTATAATTGATCTCCCTAAACTTTAACTTTGTAGAGATATACCTTTTGAATTTGAAATGTTTATTACCATCTCACGAAACTTTAATAAATTAATACTATAAATGTTGAGAAGTGGTGGTTAAATAATAACATGCAATGTGTTTTGATAAGTTATGGCTACATAATAATAAAATTTTAATATCTAAATAAATAAATAAACTTGCTTTCATTAATATGTATCTACTTATCATTAATACTTATTTATCACTCATCAAAACATATAACTACTAATACCGATAAATCTTTTATTTATATTTAATGTTCACAGTTTAGGAAGTCATTTGTATATATTTACAATAAAATTAAAGTTTAAGAGGATTATATGTACTTTCTCATAAGTTTTTGCTAGAAATTGCAAATGTGCAATGTAAATGGTAAAACTGAACATGGGCCAACTTCTCATTTATGAAAATCTTTACTGAATAAGCTTAGAGATATTTTTTACTATGATTTAATTTCAATTTTTTTCATTTTATGTCTGATGCTTTCTCTTTTGATATTTTGCATATTTATGTTTCATTGCTATTTGTCAAATTAATTAAGGGTAATGTGTCACCTTTTAATGGGTACATATTAATTAATTTACTATATTGATATTATAAAATATTTCTAGGGATAAAGCTAGTATATGTATTCAAACTTTCATATCATGAGGCACTAAAATGAATAACTTCAAGTGAAAAGTTATAAAAGTTAGGGTACTTCTACGGGTTTTATGTCAATATTTCTAATTAAATTATATGGTAAAAAATGAAAATATTTTAAAAGAGTAGATAAATAAATAAAAGGCATAATTGCAAATCTTACACCAACCAAGTATGAATCACCTCTTAAGCCCTTAATCACCTCACAGAGAAGGGGATGCAATAATCTTACTACATACACAAACCACAGTATAAACATGTAAGGATTCAGAAACCTATTGATATCCAATGCATATATTTTCTTTTATAAATAAGAAAACATAAAGCTAACATAAAATTTTTCAAATCCATTAACTAAAAGTAAATATATATAACACAACCACCCTAATTAACCTTTCCCTAGTGAGTTAAAGTTGCTACTCTCTTACCACTCTCATAATATATGTAATATTTGAGGTCATAGATATCTAAATCATCCATAATACCTATACTTGGAAAACAAGTTTATCAGGAAAAAAGATTTATTAGGTATTACATGCCACATATTATGTATATATAGTATATATGTACTAATAAAATGTTAACATGAATAATAATGAAATGGATGGTTTTCAAATTAATTAACAATTACCACCTATGATTGGTTTACACCATGTATATCAATTATTTCATTAGTAATTACATACAATATATATATAACACATAGCATGTAATGTCCACTAAATCATTTCTTGTCCTTTAGAGGTGAGTTAGCATTTCAAAACTTAGAGTAGCCCATGGCTCCTCAATACATACATAAATAAATACACACATATATATACTTTGTGATTGCAATTCTAATACCCTAAGATAAATAAAAAGTCTTCACATCATAACATCATTACCTAACTGACCATTATTACAATTGATATACTATAATCATTCATAAGGGTGTTTAATAATACTAATACAATTTAGCTACATTTTCTTTACGTTATGATACGTTAGTAACTTACTAGTCAATGACCTATATACTTGAAACATGTACATATAATGGTATTAATGTAAGCCCCATGACTAATCACTTAGGGTTTCGATTGGCTGAAGGATCTGATCAAACCTAAATTATAAGTAAAATCAGAAATATTAGTAAAATGATTCCATAAGTTTGAATTAAAAAAATAAGTAATAAAATAAAAGAATATAAAAATTCCAAATTTTAAGTATATAATTCGTTATTTATTGAAAATAAGTAAAATGCATTCTGATAATTAATAAATAGCTAGAGATAGATTATATGTATACTAAAAATCATAGAATGACCTAAATAATATTTAGTCTTATTTATTTGTACTATATATGAATTTACATATAGATATAAATACGCGTAATTACTTAAAATGCACAAAATGTGCTAAAATAATACTAAATAATTAAAAAAATTCATAATTAATTAAGGAAAAGTAAAGAAAAATCAGAAAAAATAAGGAATGATCTAGAATTGGGTCATGGTAGCTGGGGAAAATAAGAAAAAAAATTAGCTAATTAAATTAGAACAACGTAAAAGTCAAATTAGAAGAAGATAAGGTAATTATCTAATCAAATTAATGCACAATAATTTTCCTAAAACTCTATAAATACTTCAAATTTTTCAGAAGCTCATTTTGGATGTTAGGAAGTTTAGAATAATAGAGAGAGGTGAAATTGAGAGAAAATTAGGGTTTTACCAAAATTTAGCAAAATTCTGTGCAGTTGGGGCTTATAAGAAGAACCTAGACTCGACGAGCAGCTGGAAATGAACAACCACCACCACCATACGGTTGTGGTAGTGCCCAAGTGGGATGACATACCCATGGCCACCGAATGTGGCCGGAACCACCCAAATCGGTGAGTTCGATTTCTAGTCCGATTTTGTGTAATTTTGTAAAAATAGTAAATATTCTTAGAAAATTATGAAACTTGTTATTATGGAATATTTTTGTATTTAATTTTCATGAAAAATATTATTTTTATGAAAATATGTCCCGTAATATATGATCCTTAAGAAATCATGTAAAATCGAACATGTTTCAGTTTAGAAATAAATGATCTTAGGAGTGTAGTTTTGAGCCCAAAATTTTTGTATAGACTACTTAGATGATATAGAATATTACTATGAAGCCCATTTTCAAAAATTAATTTTTGAAATTTTTAGATAATTTGCAAGCCTTAAAATGAGGCATAAAATGGGTAATTTAGGGTTAATTAAGTAATTAAATGGTTAATTATTGATTTAGTGAATAATTATATGTTTTAGGATGTTAAAATCTGATGAAGTATGATACTTGTAGCATTTAGGGTGTTAGATGTAATTATTAGGTTAATTATGTAATAAATACTTAATAGGGAAAAATAGTACATTTTAAGTTAATTTTGTAAATTAGGTAATTAGGTGTAAAATCTGATTTAGAATAAATTTAGACATTTTGAAATGATGATTGATGTTGGAAGATGGTAATTACAATGATAAAAATATTAGATGTGTATTATATACATAATAAATAATAGTACATAATACACAATTATTATAAATATAATAAATAGAAGATATTAGAATAAAAACTGATATTATGATAATAATAAAAATATATAATAAATCTAATTGGAAACTTGAATTTATGTAATTATATGAAAAAAGTAAAAATTTTTCACATCAGGAGTAAATTCGGTATACTATTAAGAATTTAAGTGTACTGGATAAAATAAAATACTGTGTAAGGGTAGTTATGGTATTTAGGATATTTGGAAGTAAGGTGATTAATTTCGCATTACGAGTTAAAACAGATTTCTAAAGTTCGGGTATAAAACAGTATTTAGAAATCGAACTAGAACTTAATTTAGAAATTAATGCGAAAACTGAACCCGAACCTAACCTCAAACCTAGAATAATTATAAAAGATTTGAGAACCTAGATAATTGGATATATTAAACCCTAAACAAAACATAACAATAAGTGTTATAGGATAAAACCAAGTTATAATAGTTATATGAAAAACCGAAATCACGGTTGTGTTATAGGGATAATCGACAATGGCATTTGCTTGAACATGCATTTTACCTAATAAGTTGATTGATAATCTTGTTATATTTATGGTATAGTTTTAAGTCCTCTATCCTAACTTACTGAGTTATGGTTGTTCACATCCCTATAGACATCGTACAAGTGCTGACTGAGAAGCAGCTTATAACTACTCTGAAACTAGCAACTGCTAGATCTTGAGGAGTGAGGAAAAACATTTGAAGAACAAACATATATTTTTAAGGTCTAAGCTTTTATTTTAGAATTTGTCATCTTTGAATAATAATTAAATTATTGTAAACGTTAATTGTAATAATTGAATTATAGTGTATATATATATTTTCTCGCTTTCTTAGGTAAATGATTTATTTAAATTACAAATTGTTTACTTTAAAACGGGTTAGTCGTTGACGCCTTGTGTAGATCAGGTCCAGAATGGCCGTTATAAGGCCAACTTCTATCTTAGAATGGTTTACAAAGCAAGGCTGTTACGACTCTACCATTTCGAGGCATGACAATTAGCACCTAAATCTATACCATCACACATCACTCTAAATCGACACCTATTAGAATGATACCTATCGGTTTATTACCACCAAATTTGATACCTTAATACTCCAGGTACTTCTAGCTTAAGTGCAAGTATCATTAGCAAATAGTAAGGGTTGGATAGTTTTAAGTTCACTCTGTTACTATCTTGATAACTTGATTCCCAACTTATGCAAATATTAAGACAAAAAAAAAAAATGACAGAAGTATTGAGGTCAATCGAACACACAAAAGGGAGGAGCAATTAACTAGAAGATACTAGCTTACAAGGGGGTAGCAGTCAAACAAGTAGTTGTAATCGATAAAACAACCATTTACTTTGATTATCCCATCCCATAAACCTTAGCTAGATAATATAAGGGCATGGTCGACTACATGCCCTCTTTAATAGACCTGAACACCTAAAACAACCTGAAAGAAATTGCAACACCAAACTTCCACTAATTTAATCATAATGCAACCTATCTTCTAAGAATCATCAACGCAACACCTAAACCACTTTAATGATATAAATCCACATATAATCAACATACCATCAAGCTTTGTAAGATGATTCCTTAATCCATGATTAAACTCATTCTACACAAACCTAACCCTAGATGATCAAAAACCCTAATTAGAAAACATAAAGATTTGTATTAATAACCAAAAGAAGGATAAACTTAGCACACCTTTTATTTTCTACAACACACAACACATAACACAAACAAAAGCCTTCCTCATGGCACTATGAATTTCATACTTTTGCTAGATTTTTGTAGTCTCCTTCAAAAATTAGGAATATTGGTCTTAAGGACTCAAATAACAACCATAACACTTACTTTAAACCATCACTTACCAAATCTTATACACTTGTCTCAGACATACATCCAATTGTTTTTATCCTTAAACTAACAAAATTCTTAATTAAGGCTCCAACTAAGATTATAGCAAACAAGAACATAAGAGATAAGAAAAGATTATCTTAAATTGCAAAGGAGGAATTAATAACTTAAGGAGAGTAAGAGATAGTGCACATACACGAGCGCGTGCTTAGGGGGGTGGGGGATTGTAGGTAAGGGAGAGAGAGAAATTTTCCACTTCTGATTCTGGTTTTGGTTTTATACAAAGATAAAAGGATAAGAGATTGATTTAAACTTAGATACAATTTTCAATTCCTTGCAATGGTTTAGATAGGTAAAATACATATATTTAAAAGTTATGAAGATAAAGTCATAGTTTGTAAAGTTAAGTGTATATCAACATCTAACTAATAGTTTCTCCTTCTTCTTTTTTCTTGAATTAAAATGTTATTAAAAAGAAATTATCAACCAAAGACAGTACTCGTGTAACTAATAATAGCCAGTTCAACCATAATTGTCTCTCTAATAAAAAAGCCCACTCCTAATTGATATGGATGGGTAGGTACAGGGTGGATAGGATATGAAGCTTTATCCATACCTTACTTTATTGATACAAGTTCTTAAGTTTTTCAATATGAAATATATCCTATGGCATCTTAGAACCACCTTATACCTTGTACTTTGCAGATTCTATAAGATACATGGTACTTAAAGGAACCTATATATTTTTTTTTCTTTATCTTTCTTCAAAACTTTGGATTAGATGCATAATATTAAAATTATAATTGTACTATCGGTAAACCGGTTAATGATAATTTGTATAGAATTTAACCTATCTTTAATTGTGATAAGAATCAATCCCTTAGACTTATCACTTGCAACTAAGTTAGAGGATTACTAGGACTTCCCCAACGAGTGTTAGCTTAAGAACCATTCTAGGATGAGGATTCCATCACCAGCCAAGGATTACTTCACTTTATTAAACCTGAATGTTGAGTTTTGACCATACTCAAAGCAATACCTAAGCTACCAATTACTAAGTCTCTTTTTTAGCCGAGCTGTTCAAGCATCCAATCAGAGCTGAGCTATTTAGCTATCCGACTCGAAGAGGCCTTAGATAATGCATAATATCTGAGCTTAGACCTAACCCATATCAGGTCATCCTAGACTACCACCTTCTTTTTGCCATCTTTTAAGTTGATCCTAGTAAGTGCTAAACTGCTAGAGAACTTATGCCTTCAGTAGTTATCGAGCATCCGATCACCAATGCTAACTTGATACATATTTTCTAATGCAACATTTCAGAAGAATTCTTTCTTTTTCCCTATAAGTGTACTATTTGTCATTTTTACTCCTTTTAGTATGTTTAAGGAATCTTTGTATTTTATTCTTTTTGTCTTTTCGTTGATTATTGTAACTCTAGTTAAAGTCATAAAAATACCTCACTTACCTTGTATACGGACATCATTACTTCATTATCGAATTACAAATTCCTTTGTAGAGTAACAGTAGGTTTTCTCTTTTTCTTTTTTCTTATCTAGCTCTTTTAGTAAGAGTTAGTGGCGAGCAACCTTAATACTACATTCATATATCATATCGAGTATTAAAATTAGGCCAAGTAGAATCAGTTGGTGCATCATATCTAGTTAGAAGTTGCTTGAAATTACTAAATCCTCTCTATTTTCCTTTTGGTTTCTGTTCGTTGTGATGCCTTATCGTGTATACAATCTCGAAGATGCATTAAGTTGAGACAATATAAAACTTTAGCAGGTAAAATAGATTATATTTCTGTAATTAGAAACGTTGAACCCTAGTTAAGTTATTACTTAAATTTCTATTATCCTTTTGATTTTAAATCATCAAAATAAAATTTTTATCAAACCATAAGATTATTCTATATAAAATATAAAAACCATATGCACGTAATTCTAATATAATATATTAAATAATAAGTTAAAGATTGAGATATTCTTAAGACCTCACTAGACCTGTGTTAGTAAAGGAGGAATAAGAGTGAAAGAAAAAAAGGTAGTAAAAGAGGAGAGATTTTTTTAACGAAAAAAAATAAATAAATAAAAAAGAGAAGTAGAAGAAGAAAAAGAAAGAGAGACTAGATAGTAAATACAAACTGCATATACTCTTAAGGTTTTATTATATGAATCGAATTTTTGTTGTTATTTTCTTTAAGATTGAAATATAAAAAGCAACAGTATTAGTTTTTATTTATTTATTAATATTATTTAATTATTATTACAAAGTAAATATAAGGTACCATAAAACTTGTACCTTGTATATATTCAAGTACATGTTTTAAGGTAGGATGTGATATTCTGATTTCATACTTGTATCTTATCCTTTGGAAGTAGGTTTTGAGAAATTATTACTTGGAACCTACCTTCTACTCCTCATTATCCACTCGAAACCAACTTGATAGAATAGGATCAAGGTATGTACCCTACACAATAAACTTACTTACTTACCCCTACTAATCAGTAGCTCAATTTACAAATTTGATTCTTAAACTCGCGAACTGTGACATCTTGATTTTTTTTAATTTAAATTTCAAACTAATTTTTAATTGAAATTTTAAACTAAAAACAAATTGAATTTTAAACTAAAAAGATTTAAGCTCAAGAGTCATGTGGCCTTTAACCCATCTTATAAAGTAGTCATTAAAGATGTATACTTATTTAATGTATGACCACATCAAATTTAACTTATAATATTAATAATATTAGATAAAAAAAATCTAGAGGTTACAAAGAAAATTTAAAAGTAAAAACTAGTCCCACATTATTAAGAATGAAAATCTTTTTTTGGGAAAATTTTATATATACCAAATTAGACATACTTTTGAAGCACTTTTCTTCCTTGCATTGATTAATAGCAAAATATTAAATGCTGAAAATGGAAAATGATTTTTTTTCTATTTACATGAAATTAGTATAAGTTTTCAATATTACTTAATTTTTATTTTTTTTAATTTTAATTTTAATTTTATTCTACTTTCTCTTCTTTTCTTTTTCTTTTTTTTTTTTTGCTTATTTTTTTCTTTTATATTTTTATTTATCGATGGGTCAAGACCCACCGAGCGCACGGATCCCATCCACCAACCTGGCTTGGACCCACCACCCCGAGAGGTCTCATCCACAGGTCTATCCGAGCCGTGGGGTCCAGATCCGGTTCTAATCCCGGTGGGAAAGCTCAAGGCTGGCTCTCGGCTTAAACTTAACCCGCCCCAGAGGCAGACCCGTGCATGACTGAGTCCAAAATTCCAAATTTCCTCCACCATATGCCATCACATGCTTGAAATCGTATCTTTCCCACTCACCGTACGATTAGATTAGCCATCCAACGGCCAGGAAATTATCTGAAAATTACTGCCCAGAACCGGCACGAACAACTAAGTTTTTTATAGCATCTGTACGCCGTGCATTATCTTGTATCCATTTTATGGAAACATACATATGCAAAATAAAGTGAGCCCAATATTGTTATTTCAACCTTTGTCTAACATTGTCGCATAAATACAGTATGCTAGATCGAGTATCACTGTCAGCTGTCAAGAAGGTTTTACAATACTATTTGGAGGAAATGCTTGCTTTTTCTTTTTCTTGCTCATGTAATTTTTTGTTGTATCGCAAGTTTTATTGAAGTTATCTATTTAGGCACATGCATGTAGGCTTATCTTCTATCTAGATTTATTACTATTTTATAGAAGTTGTGCATACAGGTTATTTCTCATTCTTGCACCAATTATTTTACCATTCTCTATGTTTTTCCACAAAACATTTAAGATAAATTGAAAAATGTTTCGTTATATATATTTGCTTATGCTTGGTTACTCGCTTTATTTTAATGATTGAGTGTATTTAAATCAAATATTTGTAAATATATTTTTAAATTCATATCCGATATCATAATTTGAACGTTGTCAAGTCGTAATAGTTTATCTTATATGTATCAATTTTATGTCAAAAATTGGCTGCTCAGTTGCTAGCATAACCTTAATATATACAAAGCTCATAAGCAAACTATTATGAAGTTTTCACAGTTCTACAAATATATTAGCATTTATATCTATAATAGATTTATATTAACAATAAGGTTAAGTATAGAGTATTTATAAAAGTATATAAGTATGTGATATGACTAAAAAGTAGGAATTCAACAAGATCGCTCGAATAATCTAGCTGATCCCATAGAAAAAAAAAAGTTTCAAATTATGGTCCTCAATAGTACTACCACGGTCAGGCCAAAAAACACTCTTTTTGCTTACTTAGAGGTGATTGTCACAGGACATGATTATTCAAAACTTATAAACAAAGCTATAGGGGAGTGAGTAAATTATAGCTCGATAAAGGATAAGAGGCAAAAAGTATATATAAGTTGAACAGTACAAGTAACTCATCAAAAAATTATCACATGCAATGCATGAACAAGCAATATGTTATATGTACGACGTTATTTGATCCATCGTAAAGTTAGAAAAATTTCACTTGCTTTAACTTAGGTTGAGAAATTGCGATATAATGGGCATAATGCCATTTACAAAAGCCACAAGGCCATCCAAAAATTAATTTCGAGCTTGTGTAATGGAGTCTCTCACTCCACCTGACATTACCTACAACCCAATGTCCATAACCTTATTGTAACATTCTCTCTTGTCACTTAGTTTAATTAAAGATGGGGAAAGGCCAAATTATTGTAACCTCATCGAAGGTATTAGAACTTAGCCGCAGAAAACCTAATCATCCCTTAGAGGGATGCGATGTATGTTCATTCATAGTTTTAGCTTAAGTTTTGATTAGTTTGGTCAACGGTAATTAACTAATTAGTAGCACACCAAATAAGGCCAAACAACACATATTAACATATAGCTCAACTCCATTCAGCGTTTCAGTAACCAAGCACAGATGTAGTATGTGTATAAACAACTACTTACAATCACAAGTGAACATATACTCCAATCTTTACAATTCACACTTACTTGTATTGAAGGTCATGCCATAAGTCTTAGAACGTTAGTGCCTCACTTACTTGGAATTTCTATAATATCAAAGCTTATATTTATTTTTTTTTTTAAGATTTATGAAAACATTACAATTTTATCTAGTACCTAGTTAAGATATTATTTATCTAGCTATTCAATAGAGTGATGTGTGCATATATATTGTTATACCTAAACTCAGTCACTAGCCTGAACCGTGACCAGCCCGGCTGGTCACAATTCCAAGCCGGTTCAGTATGCTTGGCTGTTTAGCAGGCACAACCCTTTTTTTTTCTTCTTTTTTAGTTTTACTATTTATATTAATAATTTCTAATTTTTTACTAGTTTTATTGATTTCTAATTTTTATTAGTTTTAATAATTTCCAATTTTTTATTAATTTTTAAGTCAGTTTTCTTCGAAATAATAAGTTTTAATGATGTGTTTGCGATTAACTAATATTTCTAATTAAAACTTTACTCCATTTCAAAATAATAGATTTGTCTTGCATAAAGTTAATATTATTATAATATTAAAATAATGAGAAATAGTAAAAAAAATAAAATTCTCTCTCTCTTTCTTTTTCCTTTAATTTTTTTTAAAGGGAGAGAAAATTTTTTTACATTTGGTAAAAAAAAAAAAAAAGAAGAAGAAGAAGAGCCAAACTAGCTGGTTCATAAGCGAGCCAATTCGTTTGTAACACGGCTCACCGGTTTAGCAAGCCTAGACGGCCAAACTACCTTAGCCCTTAAAACTCAGCAGTTTAAAGGTCGATTTAAGCACTCCTTAAACCAAGTCAAGCCAGTTCACAGCTCATAACTGACCCATGAATGAGTCTAGTTATACCTACACATTATATATATACATATATACTTTAAGTTGTTATATAAGCTATATTAAATTATCTAAAGTTACTTAATCATAATAAAGTCGGTATTGTTAAGCTCGCTCGAACTCAACGATACAGGTTATGAGTTTTATTAAAAAGGTATTTGTAACCTAATATATAGGTAAAGTTATATAGCAAGTAATATCACATTAATATTGTATCATGTAAATAAAATATATTAAATCGTATATTATTAAATCCTAATACGTATATATCATAACCTAATGTCCATATTAGTACAAAGTATAATGAAAACAAGGAATAATCCCAATTGGTAAGGATATTTTCAAGCATGATTTAATCAAATAATTATATATTTTAACCAATTATTACTAATTATATATCCTGATCACTAATTTAGGCCATTTACCTATGAAAATTCATAATAAATAACGAGGGTTATCAAATAACTCCATAAAAATTTCTATAGACTTAGTGAAATATATGGAATTCAACTAGTAACCAGTTTCATTCTATTGGATTTATTGCTTATATACTTAAAATTACAACTTTATCCTTAAATCACGGTTGATTAAGTAAATAATATGATTTGTATACCAAATTAATTTTAACTTGTCATGATATCATTACGACCATTTAGAACTAATCAGATTCTAAATTCATCAATTATTTTACATGAAATCAATTAAATTCACAAATTGCCTTATTTTTAGCCCTTGTTAGGGCCTAAATGTACAATAAACACTAAATATATATAAATTCAAAATCAAGCTACATAGCAATAAACTAAATGTGATATATATTTTATAGAAAAATTTTAAGCTTGAAACAATATCATGTCAAAATGTAGATAAATAGTGCATTTATTAAGTAAGTATATCAAATATTTACAATTTTGCAAAAATAAAATTACACCATGAAAGTACATCTAAAATAAACTAAGAATTATTTTTCTCATTTAAAATTTTTTTTTAAATAAGGAAAAACATGATAAATTTTTGAACTTACTATTCATCAAAACTTTAGCTACCTTTAACTAGTAGGTGGTTATCGGTAAGGATGGGCAATGGGTGCTTTGTAGGTAACTGGTCGAGTGCAACAGTAGATCTTGGTTTTGGTGGTGAAATCATCTTAGGTTAGTGGGTTTTCCTATTTTTCTATTTTTTAAATTTTCATTAATTTTTCTTTAAGTGTTTAAAGTTCTAAAGTGTAAAATTTGATTTATGGAGTCCTATTCATAAGGAACTAGTGTGTTAGGACTAACACAATTAAATAATTTTTCTTATAGTTTTTTTTTTTTTTAATTCAAGTAAGAGGTATCTCCATTTGATGCATTTTATTTTTGAAATAATGGTTATTCTCCATTTAATGCATTTTACACATTACGTATGCCACAAATGTAGAATATATACTTAAAAAAGGAAAAAAGACACAAAGAATAACCATTGTTTCTATTTCTAGCTTTTGAATGTATTGTATGAATTAATTGTATTTTTACTTTTTACAATTTTGTATCAAGAGCAGAATAGTATATATGAGTGACAAATAAATCCTTTCCATTCTCATCATTTTATTTTCTATTGATTTTGAAATAACCTAAAATTTTTAAGTACTCATGACATTAATGTAATATTTTTTTTTGTAATTTCAACTGTTAATTATACGTAATAGAATTTAAATGAGGTATTTATAGGAAATTGAGGAAATGAAAATGAAAAGGATTAAAATTGTGTTCTTTAAGATCTAGATGATCTAAAAAGCTAAATTTAAAAAATAAAAGACTCACCTTAAATTAAGTAGCAATAAGAGTATTTTTATTTAATTAAAAGTAATTCAGGCAACACTTTTACATGATTTTTAAAGATAAAATAAACCGTTAATAATCTTATAATTTAATGGTATAAATATTGATATCTCATTATGATAGATTATATTTGAATTCCTTCTTTTCTTAATATAAGAAAAAGAAAAAAAAAAAGTAAACCTAATATCTTATTTTAACTTTTATCTAGCATCTCCATTATTTAGCTGCCATGTCTTGGGCTTGAATCATGCATGTAATACATATTAAATCCCTCCTTACAACACGACACAGTAAGTAAGGAAAATCTCAAAACCTCACGCTGGTTTTTCTTCTCTCCGAAACCCAAACTAGGTTGGGCTTCAACATGCTTCTAAGAAGCACACCAAACCATATTCTCAACTCTTCATCAACACCTAGACCAAGTTTCATCTTTCGGATCCCGAAAACCCGATCCGTTTCATCAACTCTATGTTCATCAGCCCAAAAGAATGCAGGGAGAAGAGGAATATCACTATTAAACTATGATGCCAAAGAGTTGTTGAAGCCAAAGAAGAAAGACGTTTCCTCGAAGGGATATTGCTTGGTCATCAAGGAGGAGCAAAAACTAGAAGAGGGAGAGAAAATTGATAAAAGTGGAGATGTAGGAGGTGGTTGCGGTTGCGGTGGATGCACTGGTGGCAGCAGCGGTGGTGGTGAGGATGGGGATGAGTGGGATGATGGTAGTGAGGGTATGGATGGATATTATCAAAGGATGATCAAAGCATACCCACAGGACGCTTTGCTTCTAGGAAATTATGCAAGGTTCCTTAAGGAGGTAAGTAGAAGTTCCCATTTCCAGCTTATCTAAATATTAAGATCATGTAATTACAAAAATAAATTAATAAATATATAACTAAAAATACTAGCATCACGTATAAATGTCTTAGTACATTTCACGTAAGATTAGGTTATGTTAATCCTAGATATATAAAACATCTCAAAAAAATAATTTATTTTACAAAGGTTTTAATTTCTGCTATTTCCTTGAAAGACACAACGAATTTTATCGTTCTCGGGTTTTATCACTTTAATCGTGTTATAATCCGTTTTGGATCATGTTAGGCTGAGTTTTTTTATTTTTTATTTTTTAATTTGAATTCTCATATTCAGGTAAGAGGTGATGCGGAGAAAGCAGAAGAGTACTGTGAAAGAGCAATTTTAGCTAGAAGAAACTATGAAGCAACAGATGGGAATGTGTTATCTCTATATGGTGATTTGATATGGGAAACACATAAGGATGGTCATCGAGCCCAATCTTACTTTGATCTAGCTGTACAATCAGATCCCAATGACTGGTAATGTTTCATATATTCGTCCTTTTCCTCTATAATTTGCAAAGGGAAAAAAATTCCGCATTTCATGGCCAAGTTGGGTGATTATTCACACTTTGTTTGATAAGAAGTAAAAAATCAGAAAAGAAAGAATATGGAAGGAAAAAAAAAAAAAAAATTAAAGTATGAGAAGATAATTGAAAGTGGAGGTAAATTTAAAAATGTAATGAATCGTATATTTTCTCTCCCCCCTCCACCCCCCTCCTCTTCAACCTTGGGAGGAAGCAAAAATAAGTGAGCCCAGGAAAGTTTTCTCTCCCAATTCCCTTCTCCTTACTTCCTTTCCAAATCAAATGATGAAACTGATTTCTTTTTCTTGCTATTTCCTTTCCTCCCCATTCCTTCCATCCTCACTCCCTCATCCCAAACATAGGGTTAAGGATCTCCCTTTTCTAGGTGAGTTTTAATTAAATGTTTTTATAAATAGATCAAAAGAACTCATATTTACCATAAAATTAGTAAAGAGACTATTTACAGATAGATGGTTCCTAAACCGCCTAACTTTTATCAGTCTTTAAATCATCTTTCTACTTGAGGTGGATAAAGAAAACAGATTGGATTGATTCAAACTATGAAATGAAACACTTTGTTTTTTTTTTTTTTTTAATAATTATGTTTGCATTGTGGATTATGGTTTACAAAATTCATATTACAACGTATCTACATTCAATACAACATTTTGCCAAAGGAAACAACACTAACCGTTTATTAAATTCCAAGTGATGTTAATTTCCCAAATCCTAAATTTATCATCTAAGAGATGAATTGTAATATACTTGCAGCTACGTTCTTGCTTCATATGCTCGATTTCTTTGGGATGCTGAAGATGAAGAAGAAGAAGAAGAAGAAAAAAAGGAGGATGATGAACTCAAGCAGCACGACATTAAAGATAACAATACATGTTTACTACAAACCCCTACTGTTTGTGCTGCTCCAACTACAACAACTGCTGCTGCTGCTAATCGTAATCTAACCATTGCTAATTAAGGATTTTAACTTAACCACGTTGATAATATCTTGTATATAGCGAGGAAATAAGATCTTAATGAAGATAATTATTTTAGTAAGACGATGTTAGTGTGCCCGTGTTTAAAAAACGCATGCTCTGTTGTGGGACAATCCACTTTCTTCTATGATCATGTTTAAGTAGGTAATCGATATCAACGTGTTGGTCATTCATTAAATAGGTAATATTGAAGGACATCGTTCTGAAAAATTAATTGCTTAAATGCACCTGTTTTACATATAACCGCGTTGCAACGAAATTTTCTATATAAATCTCACACTAAAGTTAGTGTTCTACTTGCCGATAATTTGCAACCACTTGGCCAAAACCATTGGTCAAATTGAATTCATAAAAATATACCATCATTTCTCGTAACTTTTAAAAGTAATGTACACACCGTCAACTTGTCACTAAAAACCTAAAATCATCCCAAAAATAAAGAAAAAATCATAAATAGCAACAGTTATGAGTTTCTTTGATATATGCACGTATATTGATAGGTACATATTTTTAAATTTTATAAGAGATAAGGATAGTTATAAGAGTTTAAAGTTTTATTCTCATATAAACTATACTTATTGGTTATATTTACAATTTTTCCTTTTATTTAACTATCTTAAAACATACACAAAATAACATTTATCTTCGATTTAACTCTTTTAAAATACAATGACTTTTTAAAGTATAACTTGAAATCTTAGTGATATTGTATGGATTATAATCTTTCTATACACTATAACTTCTTCCTTGTTTTTTTATTTCTTATTTTTCCCAATATTTTGTACTCAGTTGAAATTATAAAATGTTCAGGACAAATTAGGCATAGTATACATTTAAAACAGACATAACTTGTCTTGAGTCTTTGGCTATGCTCTTAACTAAGTTGATTCCTTTCTCATTTCATTCATGGAATATGCTTTCCTCCGGAAGCACTCTATGGAAGCTTTCTTCTGCCATCCAGATACCGACAAGCACTTTAAGCTAAACCTTAAAAAGTGAAATTAGTACCTTATCCGTTTCCTGCAGCTTCTAATGGATGTTGGAAAAAGTGTTAGGCCGACCAAGCTAAGGACTCCAAAGACCTTGAATTGTAAATTTTTAAGACTTAAATATCCCAATAACCCATAAAATTTTCCCATTTGAGGCATACATAAAATTTGAAACATATGTAAATACCTTCAAAATTCACAAGAATGTTATAATTGGTGTCCGAAAATTGGTTGTTCAGAAACTAGTTGTTTTATTCATCGTTTTGAGTTAAAAACAAGAAAATAATATTAGTGATGTTAGCAAAGAAATAATCGGAGATGAGCAAGACAATGACTAAATTAATTCATATAGAATAGAAAATAATGACCACTTATCCAACAACCCAGTGCACATCAACGAGCAATTTCAACAAAATTCTCAAGAACTAGTTAAAGAATGTGGCTATGCACAAATTAAAATTTGAATAATTATGTAAATTTTTAGAAACAATCAAAATAATACAATTAAAATCAATAAATATGAAAATTTAGAATATAAACATCATAATGATATGTTATTTAGGAAAAGAACCACCATATTATTATGAAAAAAATAGACATATACATTTTGTAGAACCGACCGTTATTTATTACATGTTAAATTCAACTGAAATAATTATAATATATTAATATCATAAGAAATTATGGAAACATCTTGTATTAAATTATCCATCTGTTATAAAGGGAAAGAGTTTTTGAAAAAAAAAAAAACAAAAAGCTTAAATTATGTAAAGTGAAAAATGAAGAAAATTGGATTTACAATTATTTTTGAGAAAATTTCAATAACGAAAATTAGTAAGAAGTTTTCATCAATATTGTTATAGTGGCCAATAGAGAATGATTTTCTTTATTATCCACACGATAATGCCATTTGATTTGGATTTGTATCGAAAGATGATCTGACCAAATCTTTCTTAGATTATGGCTCTTTCCTTAAAGTTAAATGAGTGCAGCATTTTCTATTACACTAATTTATGTGCTTTCGGTGTGCACTAATCTTAAGCTTGGATCAATGGAAATCAGTAGAAATCCATTTTAGTTGTTGTTCCATCCACCTGTCACTTATTTTTTCAATTCATAAAATCCATTTTAAATTCACATTTTAAAATGGGGACGGCGAATTTAAAAAAAAAAAAATTAAAAAGAAAAAGGTCCTCCCTTCTCTCTTTTTCTCTGTCTTCAAGGCTTGCATTAAAATAAAAAGGCAAAAAGAAAACCAAATACTGCTTCATTCCTATCGTTCCTATTCAAATAAGTCTTTTCCTTTCTATTTATTTCCTCATCACCATCATCGTGTTTAGGACGTCGAGAATAAAATGGAAGACTATTTACGAATAGAAAGTGAACTTAGAGATACTATTGAAATATCTCGGTCAAGAAATAGATATGCAAAAGCATATTAGATAGCTTAAATCCATCAGTAGTAAGAACTATTCCCTTTTGTCCACTTCTTGATTCACTCAGTTGATTGCTGCAACTCAACTGAACAAGTACCACCAAAACTTGGGACTGATGTTACAGGTAAAAATAATCAAGATTATTCCGTAGGCTATTCATTTGAGTGGATAACAAGTTGCTTAGACCCCCTAACCATCGGTTTAAATAATGTGATTTAGGGCCCTTTAGTTGGTTGGTGGGTCGGTTTTCGTATCACCTTGTCACTTTTAAGAACCAGGAGTTCAACCAGAAAAGATAACGAAAAAGATGAAACTAAAAAAATATATATTTCACATGTTAAATACAGAATGAAAGCAAATCAAATATAGATCAAATACAAATAAATTTTAAAATAAATAAATAAATAATAATAATAATGAAACAAACAGCGCTCACGTGTATCGAGTAGTTCAGTTCTCAGGTGGCTGAAGCAAACATATTCACAGTCCGAGGATCAACTAGTCTTTCGTTGTTCTGACAACATCCATGGATGGAATTCCACATTTTTAAGTCCAATTATATATCTATAATTGTACACATCAAGGATGAGATACTTCTAATAAGCTTCAATGCCTTTTTTAAATAAATCAGCATATACCACTGTATTGACACCTGAAACAAACTCCATTAAGCTCGTGTAACTTACCGAATAAATGCGATACAGAGGCAGACCACCTGTTGTGTTTAAATATATATATTCCAAGCATTAAAACAAATTGTCTCAACAAATATCAACTTACAGTCACAGTCTGACCAAAAATTTTTCACAATTCACCACAAGATAAGATACACTTGAAAAGAACACAAGAATAACATAGACCAGGGACACGGGAAGCTGCAACAAGTAAAAATCCCATGAAAGACCAGCAACCATAGACGAGAGGAAATGTGTTATGCACAGGACAAGAACATCAGGCCTATAATGCCCCTATCAATTTCAACATTGTACAAGAGTCTCACGAATCGTACCTCTTATTTCTTTCCCCCCCCCCCCCCCCCACCAATGTAATAAATTCCTCGAGGATCCAATAGTTAAGTCCAACTGTATAGTCCATGCTTAATTCTCAGTCGCCACGGTTTCTTGCTCCACCTTTGGCTGTGCCTGCTCATCGTTGCATGGTGCACCATCTGCCTCAATATGAGTTTCTTCTGATCCAGCTGGAGGAGGATTTAAGCCCTGCTCTTCAGTCAAAGAAGCGTCTTTAGATGTCTCATTTGAGGAAATAACTCCTTCCTCCACTTTCGTACCACCCAGCTCTTTCTCATCCTTTGTTCTTGCTGTGCCTTTATCCTGCATGCCTGGCAAGGAAGTCTTCTCAGATGGCAATTTAGGAAGCGACTTTCTGTTTGGCTTCTTCGTTGTAACTGGAGAAGGTCCTTTAGCAGGGCTGTCCAGCAAAATCTTTGCATCCAAGCTTAGGCGACCTGCTCCACGGTTTCCATCACTGTTTTCTTCAGATTCTGTGACTGATGAGTTCTTTTTTCGGCCAAGCTTGGGAGATCTAGGTCTTGTGGTAGGTATCTACAATAAGGCAGATGTGTAAAAGGTGCAGCTACACAGAACAAATAGTTGAAACAGAAGCCCATGTATACCATCCACAGCTGAAACAAGAAACTTCATTTTTCATCACCAATAATTCATCAGTCTTTCACAGCGCTGTGGCTACCCATTAAAGGCCACATCACATCTAAGAGATTAAATTTTTAGATCAGATGGATATAGAACTAATCTCTACAAGATATCAGAACAGGAAATCTTGAGCTTCTATCTATACAACACTATTTAACCTACTACCTAATTAATTGGTCTACTTGATATGCATCGATCAAAAGTCTTAAATTTTTTTTTTTTTTTTAATTGTATATATCAGGGGGTAGTGGTTAAAGTCGGTCCACAAATAAGAACTATTAATAACAAAATATAAAATCCAAGTTTAAACTTTTAGATCTTAGTTGTAGGGTAAAAGTCAACATCTTTCACATATTAGGGGCTCAACCATTTCTACTGCACAAGGAGGGACTTCAAGTTTTGAAACACCTGTTTATTTAAAATAGTAGGTTGCTTGAATGAACACATGACTCCTAGAGGGCACCTCTAGACTTGTTGACAATTATTCTAATCATGTTACACACCCAACAACAACAAAAAACCAAAAACCAAAACAAAACCCTTCCCCTGGAGACAGCAACACTAAATGAACTGGTCCGGTCTGTGGGTAGTTGGAAAACCTGCCCAAATCTTATTTGGTTCTACATTCAATTCTCAAACTTTGTCCAATTAGCACAGGGGAAATCCTAATACTATTCATCAGATTCCATCACGTTCACAAATCCTATGATGACAATGCCATCATTAGCAGTGCATTCATTGTTTCTAAAAGCCAAATCACTCCTAGATATTGCTTTCACTACATGTAGGTCCCATTATGTTCTACTAGTGACAAAATATAATAGTTACCTTCTTCAGCTCTGCTTTAGGGGGAGCTGGCTCCTGGTAGAAACTTGGCATAGGTGTGGCTTTAAAATTTAAACTCTTCCTAAACATCTTTATCTCAGCTTCTTGAGTTTCCTGCATTAGGAAAAGGAAGAATGCTTGTAAAAGTATAATGAAACTCAATCCCATCTTAACTATCTTTAAAGCATTTACAACTGGAATACAACTGCATCATACCTTGGACTTGGCCTGCAAGGTAGTCTTCTCAACTTCTTTAGCATGAATCTTCTCTTCGAGTTTCGAGTAGAACTGCACAAGAAAATTACTTCAACAATACTTACCTAGGAAGATATTTGCCAGAACCATTTTATTCTCAAGGACAAGACAAAATAAGGACCTCTTTTCGTTTCTCAGCCCGTTCATCACACTTAAAACTGAATCCATAGTTTGGAAGCATACCAACTCTCTTGGGTTTGGCATCTCCTTCCACAGGACTGTTGTAACATACTTTAAGGAAAGTGGAAAAAATAAAAAGAATATAAGTTTATGAAGAACACAAAACTCTCAGCATTGTAATTCCAGAAAGGATACGAAGAAGGTTGAGCTTCTCCTTCAGGTTTGGAAGGGTTTGATTTTTTCAGAGGCTGCAGCTTTCTCTTTTCACTGCACACAGGAAATGGCTGTCTATGAAGGCTGAAAATATCACTTTTCCGACAAGATTTTTATTAACAGTTTCAAGGTCTCAGACAAACGAAACCATTGATTGAATCAACCAGTAACACATGCTAAGCATCGATGGATCAGTGAATAGACATATTAACAGACTGTTCAAGATGACATGAAGTGCTAGAAAGCAAGACATACTCTTCCACTAATGCTGCATCCTGCTTTTCTGCATGCTGTTCAAGATAGATAAAAACAGAAAAGAAGAAATATAAGCAATGGAGAAAGGGAATCAAAAGAAACACTCTTATATAACAACACAAAAGCTAGTACCTTGGATGGAGTAGATTTCCTGTCATTAAAAGATCGGCTTTTGATGACTGGTGGTTTTGCATGTGCACTTGGAGAATCAACACCATTCAAGATGCCTTCACCAGCTTTTCTAGCAGTACTTTTCTTTGCACCAGCTCCTGAATGCACTTTAACGTTCGCTGGCTTCTCAATCTTCCTACTGCCAACATTCTTCTGTGGTTTTGCAGGTTCCTTATGTGCTACTGCTTCCCCATCCTATAAAGTCGGCACATGGATAAATTTCAAACAACATTTCTTTCGGTAATTATGATGCGTTTCAACCCTTGGGATGCATAAAACTAAAAGACCATAGTTAATAGACATCTACCTCAGGAATTTCCTGACATGCGCTATTCAGTTCAGGCCCGTTATCCTCCATTTTGAGAATTTCTACATTGCCTTGGAGGACCAAAACATCTTCCTTAATCTCATCTCCAGCAGCAGGAAGCTCCTCAGAACCACCATTTTGAATTACCTCCCCATTGGCAGGCTCAATGACGCCAGAATCCATTCACGCTATGTTAATGGGAACAGCATTTTCCATTAGAGCATATCTAAATTATCAATCATTTTTACATCAACACGGTATTGTTATTTTTTATAAAATATCCAAAAGATCCATCATTCCATATAAAATGTATGCTGTTATTTGTTAAGAGACTAGCTTTATTTTGTTAGTGAATATCTAAAAAATGGGCACTATATTAGGCAATAACAGTTGCCAACTTTTTTGGGCAAGGATTGACAGTTGCCAACTTGCCAGGATGGACCAACGATTCCCCCCCAAAAAAAAAAAAAAAAATACAATCCAAACGAGACACGATTGAACAAGAAAACTTAATATCCGATTCATGCAACAAAACATAGAACACATTTGATTTCACGCGATTCTCAAGTGATGGGAAAAAAAAAAAACAAACAAACAACTCGAATTGCTGAATGTAATTGGCACAATCCGAAATGAACACGAGCGGATCCAATTCTCAAATACAATGTCCAGATCCGATCTTTATGATCCATAAGAATGAAACACTCTAAAGCAGATCCTCTGAAAATGACCGTGCAGTTGGCTATTGCAGCATGAATCAAGCATCTTGCGTTTCAAAACATATTACAAAGAAGAAATACTCGATACTAAGGATAAGTAGAAAGCAGAACACCAAAGTTCGATTAGATTATTAAAACAAAAAAATAAATAAATAAAGAACTATCACAGATTGCCAGACAAATAAATAAATCAAGAACAAATTCCAAAATATATAAAAATCAGAAACTAAAATTCACCAGATCTTCGCGACCAAGAAACAATACATCCAATTAATACTAAAAAGCAATAGAAAATCACTGGAAAAATGCAAATTTTCCACTATCTCGCACTAATTATCACACAACATAATGTAGATTAACACAAGTAAATGAAAACCCAGAAACAGAACAAAAATCCAACTTTCAGTAAGTTCAAAAAGACATCTGACACATTTTCCCTGATTATCTTCAGCTTTCTGACCAACCAAACAGGGAAAAAGAAACCCATAAAGTTTCAAACTTTACTATTCATACCTGGATTAAATGCAAAAAAATTACAAACCCATGAAAATAAAGAGATTTTTAGAACAGTGTATGGATCTGGACTGGAGAGAAGTAATGGTTGCACAAATCCGAGGATCCAAAACCTGAAAAGGTATGCTATAAAAAAATTATATATATAAAAATGGGATATCTTTATTTTCAAACAATTGAATAATTGAGTTACTTTAATGAGTTTAATTTTTTTTTTTTTTGGGTTTTTGAAGTTGGATGAACAATTGGGAAAACAAACAGGGGTTTGTAGGGTAGGATTTGGAAGGTTGAGATGATAGAGAATGAACAGCTGCGGTTTAGTGGCAAATAGTAAGTTATATAATTGTAGCAGGAAAAATATTTTTGAAAAATTTTTAAAATTCAAAAGATAAAATGGAATGTTAGTGAAAGTAAGTTTTCGCGACGGTTTTTTTTTTTTTTAATTTCCGCCACTTGCTCAAAAGCACGTGCATGACTTGATTTAAGATAATTTTTATTTTCAATTTTTTCCCCAATATCAATATTATTGTTTTTTTTTTATTACATAGAAAGAAAAAAGAGACAAGATTGTGCCGTGTTCTATTCCTAGTTGTTTGCCGAAAGGTTTTTTTTTTTTTTTTCTCTCTCCTATTAGGATTTGTGAGTATGAGTCATCATAATAATAATCATTCATTAATAGCAAGAAATTAGCCAGAATAGAGTTGGAAATGCAAATTGATGAAATAACTATATATCTCTCTCTCTTTTTTAATACTTTATTTCATTAGTAAGTTTCTCTAAGGCTATCATAATTTATTTTGTCACACTGTCTTAATGCAGTGGTGTGGTTGATTTGGTTTAATTTTTCCTTTAAGTTCACTCAAACTATAAAATGTAGTTTGGTTTTCATAATTTTGAATTAATGTATTGTGCGATTTAAATTTTTTTTTAACTAAATGATGTTAGATTGTTCGTTTTGATTTATGAATTCAACTATAATTTGCTATTTAATAAAATTTATATGTTTAACATAATATCGTCTATTACAAGCAATGAATTTATTTTAAAATAACCTCTATCGACATCATACAAGAGGCTATTAGAACCAAACCAATATTTTTTATTCAACTAAGAAATTTCCAATTTGTTTTAAAAGTAATTTTAGTCATAAAACTAGCATATATTATGTAAAATTCATGCCAACTAAAATACATAACCCGCAACTATGAAAGTGAATACGGATACATTTCAATAAGTGGGATAAAAATATTACTTAAGTAAAATGTTATAACAAATTTTATTTTATTTTATTTAAAGTATAATATCATTTTTCTTGTAAAATTTATATTTGAGTCGATTTAGGAACATCCTAAACCAAATTAGAAAAAAAGGACCATATTTTCACTTCGATTTGTAGTTTGATTCAATTTGATTTATTATTCTACTCCGAACTCATACAAGAAGTCCAGTAGTAAATACTTATTTATACTAATGTTGCTTGATGTGTATCAAATACACCGTCAAGATATTCAAAAATAGAAAGAGATAAGGTTAAATACACATAAAATGCATTATATTGGACGTATGTAGTATTTTAAGAATATAGCTAACACAAAAAAATAAAATTAAATTAATCAAGTAATATACGCTTTGTGTATATACTCATAGTTGACAAATACCAACTAAATTTAAAGAAATGGTAGTGATAATGGGCTTAATCAAGATCAAATTTTATATTATTTATGGAATAAACTCAAGTTCTAAGCTTAAACTTAATATTGTATTAATCACTAAGAGGTCTCATTTATATTAATACTTGATTTAATTATCCTTTTAGTTTCATTTTCCTTCTTTGGATACTTTAGAATGTAAACTTATGAGTATAATGATCATAATGACAATTTAAAAATCTATATATAAATTAGGTATTTTACAACTTGTGCATTGAATTATTTGCCACACTCTCAAACCAAGAGTTATAATAGTTTTATCGTGTAAACCAATTAACGTTAGAAGTTAGTTGCCTTAGCTATTAACATAGGTATAACCTATACAAGGCATTAATCACTCTACTGTTTAGAAGCATTCCATTCAATACTTAGTAAGAATCAACTTGTAGTGTAACTTTTCAAAATAGGTACTAAAAATAATATTATTCTTTTATAACTTAAATTTCAAGTAAAAAATCAAGTTATAAGTTGTATAAAGGATGAAACCTTGCATTTAATAAAAATTTCCAAAAACTACATTATTACAAAAATATATAATATTTACTAAAAGTTTACTAAAATCCACAAGTTTATAGAGTATGAAATAAATTTCATTAACTGAAGACTAGTGGTTACCTGAGGAGACCCTATTAGTTTTCTTAAATGTTAATACAATTGATAAACTAAATAGAAATTCAATTAGGTAGTCTTGAATCTTACTTTCAGATCCTGTTCTCTAATCTTCCAGAACTTGAAGTGGTACTGGAGAATTTATTGGGAAACCTGTAAAACAATTACAGGGGAATGAACAACAATTTGCTTAGTAAATGGGACGAAAACAATAGCATATATCTGATATATGGCAATCAGAGTTATTAAGTAAGATTAGTTAGATGCAATATATGATCAAGTAAATATCATTACACGACGTTGACTAGTCATCGTAAGATTAGAAAAATTGTACTCGCTCTAATTCAGGTTCTAAAGAATTTGATGCCGTGTACTCATAAATCGAAACTAAGCTGGGGTTCATACAATAGATAATATCCTCCACCCGAAACTACCTTTGAACAACGAACCTCATCCTTGCCTTTAACCTTCTCTTTTATCATTTAATTCGATTAAGGGTAAGGAGAGGACCATTTCTGCTATCCTCATCGATTGGTCCATGTTTGGCCTATGAATCGTAATCATTTTCCTTAATAGATTACGATGAAAGTCTGGTAAGTAATTAAGTTGAGTTTGTGGTAAATTGCTTTTAAGGTAGTCAAGTAATTTTAGATAGTCCAAAGCAAGTAATACCATAAAACAAGCAATACATAAGTCTAGCACTAAGAATAGCATAACCATATGTACAAGCAACTAACTTACAATCCCAAACAAGACATATACTAAGGTTTTCAAGTATGTTTAAAAAAACTTAAAAGTGTAGTGAAATATCGATCCCATTTACCTAGATACCAATGCTCAATCTTTTCATGCATTGCTCTTGTTTTCCTTCATTATCCTTAAAATTTAACATGATATCTTTAGCTTCTATTCAATATATAACATATGCGTTCATTCTGGATATTTAAGTATGTTTTCAATTGTATAATGTGAGTTTTCTAAGGTGTTTATTAGGTATTAGTTAAGTAGGTTATATTCTAACCAAATTTTCGACTTGATATAGGTTACTACTTGATACTTTGTGACCCAAGTTCTGACTTTAGTAAGTTTTTAGAAGGTATAATTAGGTGACTTTCTAGTCGACTCTCCGATTCCCAACGATCCAATATTCAATACTAACTATTTTCAAACTTCCAATTGCTCCTACATTTTGGATCTTCCATAACAATACTTTCTGACTGAGTTTCTGACTTACGTTTTGATCAAACCTTATAGTATAAGCTATTGTTTGAGTGGCTTTTAACTTATGTTTTAACTTTGATAAAAGTATAGCATTCATATACCTAAAGGTAAGCAAATAATCCTGTTATATAAGATATCCACTCGAACCCTACTTTATCGAGTAGTAATTTTCTTAAACTTGCTCCTTTAAGGTAGGGTACAAGTATGAATACATAGTATCCTCTCTTACCTAGAAACTTATTCTTTAAAACTTATAGGGTATATGCTCTATGATATCTTTACTCATCTTATACTAATAATTAAATAATGTTAATAAATAAAAGAACTAATACTTATTTTTTTCAGTCAAATAAAATAACAACAAAAATTCAACTTATAATAAATCACTATGCGCTTCTTGTATCTATTATCTAGTTCACTTCTCCTCCTCCTCCTCTTCTTCTTCTAGTAAAAACCTTCCTTTTCTTTTACTATCTCTTTTTCGTTTTTTTTTTTCCCTATCCTTCTTCTTTTACTAACTCTGGTCTAGTAAAATTTTAAAAATATCTTAATTATTTAATTACTATTCAATTTATTATATCAAAATTACTTACTCATGATTTTTATATTGTAGATATAACAATCTTATGGTTTGACAAAAAATTTATTTTGTGATTTGAAAATAAAAAAAAAAGAAGAGAAATTTCGATATGAACCAATCAAAGGTTTGAATATTTTTAGCTGTAGAAATGTTCTCTGTTTTGCTTACTAAAGTTTTATAATGTCTTAATTTAAAATATATTGCAATTTATACAAAATATTACCTATGGTCTAGCGATAAAGGGAAAAAAAAATATACATTCCATAAGGTATCCTACACCTATAGAATTTACAGGGTACAAGGTGTTTTCAAGGTGTCACGGGATAGGTTTTGAGTATAAAAACTTGAAATCTGTACCTATAAGATAGGGTATGAGTAAAGTGTCCTACCCTACCCACCATGTACCCGCTTACCCCTACATATACTAATCACTTGTTGACCTATTGTTAAACTCTTGGTGTGATCAATGATATTAAATTCCAAACTACATTATAACCTAAAGTCTGATGAAGTTTTTGACCCTCAATCTAAAATTAGATTCTTATTTAGGAAGCTCCTAACTTACAATTTATCTTTAGAAATAAGGTAAAGTTCAAATGTAAGCCATTTCTAGTCCAAATCCGATTTTCTTAGTATATTTAACATATTCACATCAATTTACATTCTAACTTGCTTTTTGACATAGTTTCTAACCTTATTATTATTAGTATGTTTAACTACTTTACATATGCTCCACCTATCCTAAGTTTCTAGATCTCCAAATCTTGCATATACTGTAAGTATTAACTAAGTACTTCTGTCATTTATACCTCTTTTCACTAAATCATCAACTACATCACAATTGCACTTAACAAATTTTATCTTAACCATCAAATACCTAATTTTATTTAAAAATCATTGTTCCTACACTTATGACAAACTACTTTTAGCTACTACATGTAGATGAATATAGATTATATCTTAATTTGATCAAGTGCAAATTAAGCTCCTTAACAAAATACCTTATCCAGCGTATTGATCATACGAAAATGAAATTTTCTCAAAAATATGACAACTCAATTTTAAAAATCTAACCACAAGACATCAAAATATAACACCTTAGGAATATATCCATAAAATGTCAAGTCTAAACTATATGAATTGGTTTTTTGAAAACCTGATTTAAAATTGTTGCACATGATGTTTTTCTAAAAGACCTTATATCTACATCCAATTTTTTTAAAAGGGTAGTCTTAATTTGTAAAAATTATTAAGCAGTACCCCTAATCGTGATGAAATTATGCATAGGCTACTACCCTAATAATATGATTAGACAATTTGCAGGTATCCAAGATATAGTTTATAGGCCTCCATTAGATATCATAACCTTGGATTATAAGGACCTTCAGATTCCTCTACCATAGGAGATGTCCAAACTCAGAATAATCAAACAATTATGGGAAATAAAGACTATTAGCCTAAACATCGATTTAGGAGAATGGCTAGGAGAAGTGGATAAGTACAGGGTTACCAAAGAATATTTGTACGATCAGCTCCATAAGGTAGGGGAGATCTAGTACTGAGCACCGGAGGTCATCCAACTTGCACCAGTTAAAGCAAATCCTAAAATCAAGATCTACAAGGACCAAGTATAAGCCCGAGTAGAAATAATCTATGAAGAGCGGGACATGTGGGAGGATCTCTTTTAAAAATCTAAACAACGTTCCTAAGCCTTGGAACATCAATTGAGGATGGCCCAAAAGAGGCTTAAAGAACTGGAAGAACCCAACTCAAGAAAGGGGAAGGAAGCACTAGTAGGGTCTAGTAAGCAGAAAAGGGAAAATGCTAACCAAACACTAGAAGAACATTTAGAGATAGGAATAGTCTTCTTAAATGTATTTTCTTTTCCTTCTTAAATAATGTAAAAGGAAGCTCCAAAAGCTATAAAAATAAAAAGTTAAAATTACCATCTTGCTGCTTATTAGTTGGTTCTATCCCTCTGTATTTGTGTGCCATGCATTTCTTTATTTTTCATTCATCTCTTTTTAAAAATATTAATATGCTAACTTGTTGAGAAGTGATCTTAAACAGGTTGTCAAGATAGCTCCCAAGCATTAAACCTTCTAAAGAAGTCCCATTAGAACTCGCTCATAAACTAGAATGGCCAATCAAGGAAACGACAATATCAACACCAATAACAATATCAACACCAAACTTGTTAATCCTATTGATTTGAGGTTCTAATCTTTAGAACAAATGGTAGGAAAGATTGCAAATCAACTGAGCTTTCTTGCTAACAGCTTTGCCTTGCTTAGATCTACGGCTCCATCAAACGAAGAAAGTTCTAAAACTTGATATGGAAAGAATGCTGAAGCCCCACCCCTCGAAGTTAAAGAAGCCTACCCAAGAGTTAACTAAGCCTTCGAATCCTTTGAGGTAGAAGGGGTCTTTCCAAAGGTCAACCCGACTTTCGAGCCAAACACTTGCTCGTTTCTGATCAACAATCTAAAGGCTGAAGCTGATTAAGATAGACTGAAAGAACTTGAGAAACGACTAACCCAACAAATCATCATAAAAATGAAAATGCTTGAAGGGTATGATGGATTTAAGTAAATTGGTATAACAGACTTCTCTGCTTTCAACTATGGAAATTTTTCGAAAAAATTCAAAGTGCCTAACTTCGAAAAGTATGATGGGATTGGATGCCCTAAACTGCACACCTGGCTATATGTGCGTAAGATGGGTAAGTATGTACAATATGATCAGCTTATTGTTCAAACTTTTTATGATACCTAAATTGGCCCTGCTTTGACCTTGTATGCCCAATTCGATCAGAATAAGGTGAATACATGAGAGAAGCTGGCTAGGGTGTTTTATGAGCAGTACAAATTTAATGTTGAAGTGGTACCAACCATGATAGACTTGGTCACCTTGCGAAAAAAACACAATAAGTCCTTCAAGGAGTATGCCTAGAGGTAGAGATCCTTAGCTACACAAGTATCTACCCCTATGACCAAGAAGGAGTTGTCTTTAGCTTTTATTAATACTCTTGAAAGACCTTGCTTTTCTTATCTGATTAGGCAGGCCTCCTTTAGTTTTGTAGAGGTAGTAACCGTGGGATGTCATATTGAAAGTGCTATTGCTTTTGGTAAATTATAGGAGCCATCAGAAAACTAAGCCTAATACTCGAGTGTCCTTCAAAACAAATCTTCTACCACAACAATTCTAGAATCAGCCATAAGTCAATAGGGTTTCAAGACAATTCACTAAGATACTGGTTCCCCTTAGCTAAAGTCCTTGAAAAATTGAGAAAATATAATCTGATCCATTTTGAGCTTCCTAATGAAAGATATAGACCATATTTTTTTTTTATCCTAACACCAAATGTCAACATCATTTAGGTTAGATAGGCTATTTAACCGACTTATGCTGGAGATTAAGAAACAAAATCCAAGACTTAATTGATAAAGGCATAGTTTAGTTAGACTTCGTAGAGGCTCCATTTCCAATCGTTAACAACAACCCTTTGCCTAACCATAGGCCGATCATCAATATGATATTTGATGACTTAGAGTCCACCATCAAAATTATTTGTTTCAACTGAGAGCCCAAGGTTTACAGATTCTACAGACAAGAGGAGAAGTAAATTCTACAAAGCAAACGGTATACCTTCCATGTACTTGTAGCCCCCCAAAATTATAAAACTGCCCCTCTTAACTAGTAGGCAGTAAATCAGGGGTAATCAAGCTCACTTGTAGGAGGGATTACCTGCTTTGGTAGAATCTACGATCCGATGGAAGACTTAAAAAAGAAGGCCGTGCTAGAAAGGCCAAATAATGAACCATCCAAACGTGAAGAATGATTGTTTATCTTCACCAAGATGATCAATTCTAGTGAATGTAAAGTGAAGGATTAGCTTACTAAGACTCCAGTACGAATATCCCTCATGAGTTTATTAATGGCATTGGAATCGCATTGGGAAGCTTTGTTCAAAACGTTGAGGGAAGTCAAAGTTCTTCATGAAATACTGGCTGAAAGGATTGGGTCTGTCACCAACTTTGTCCTCATTATGGATTAGATTTCTTTCTTTGCTGGGGAACTGGGTGAAGAAATTAATCAGCACATCAAGCGTCTATTTGTAATAGTGAAGGTAAAGAACATCATCATAACAAGAGTCCTCATTGACAACGGGTTATCCTTAAATGTTTACCCTCTAGCCACCTTGGATTTATTAGGTATTGATACGACTACTATCAAACCAAGTTCAACAATAATGAGAGCTTTTGACGAATTTAAAAGAGAAATTATAAGGGAGATTGACTTACCAATTGATATTGGCCTACAAATGTTCAACATCCAATTCTAAGTTTTGGACATCCCAAAGACTTTCAATTTGTTATTGGGAAGGCCTTGGATACATTTAATAAGGGCCATACCTTTAAGTCTTCACCAAAAGGTTAAGTTCATCTCCAATAGCTAGGTCATTATTATTTTAGGTGACCAGGATTATGAAATTTACAAAGAAACGGCCATACTTTATACTGGCATTGAGGAGCAAGAGGACTTTGGGCCTTAAATGTTTAAAAAGGTGTGCATGATCACTAATTGGGAGAAAGATAAGAAGCTAAAGTTTAAAAAAGGCCAGTTTAGAACCTATGGGCTAGGTTACATCCTAACTCTAATGGATGAGTTGCAAAATATGTAAGCGAAGGGCAAATGAGGTGACAAATTGCATTATGCCCTGATGACCTTCCCATCATTGTCAGAAACATTCATCTGGGCTAAAGTCCAGAATTCAAAGCCTACCAAAGAGGATACCTTTAGTAGAAATAAAGTGGCTAGTCTATCCAACAAGTCGTAGCACTTGAATAATTGGTTCTCCATCCCTATGAATAGCAATAAGTTTTCCCTAGGGTAAAAGATGAATCACGGTCTAGTATTTTATAGAGTTTTGTAACAAATTACCTTTGTTCTATAAATAATTGTATTAAAAAAAATTCCTCTAAATAAAAAATCAGTCTCTTTTCTCTTTACTTCTTTACTTACACTCTTTCTTTTAAATTCCTTTCCACAGATCCAATGCTCTGAACAAAAGCCATGGATACCTTACGTAGAAAGGTGATGAAAATATTAATATCACCTCTGAACCTGTTGGGTTAGTTATTGGGAGTGATATCAATGGCCATAATGATGTACAAGAAAGCTGCCAAAAACATGAAATGAGTATAATTTCCATTGATGAGCCAATTGAGATGATTAATGACAATGCTAGAATATTGAGAATTGGAGGGAATCTAAAAGAAGAATAAAAGGCTGAAATGATCGCACTACTATTTGAATACCAAGATGTGTTTGTATGGTCTTATGAAGATATGCTTGGATTGGATCCATCAATTGTGGTCCATCGCTTACCCACTTAAGAGGATATCAAACCTAAGAAATAGAAGTTAACAAGATTCTAACCAAATATCCTGTTGAAAATCAAGAAAGAAGTCAGAAAATTACTGGAGGTCGGTTTTATTGAGGTATCTGATTATCTCGAATGGGTAGCTAATATAGTACCAGTTATAAAGATGATTGGGAAAGTCAGAATGTACGTGAATTTTAGAGACCTGAATCAAGCAACCTTTAAAGATAATTTCCCCTTGCCCTATATTGATGTCTTGGTTGATAACACAGCCGGAAACCTTCTTTTCTCTTTTATGGGTAGATTATCTGATATAATCAAATTCGAATGTCTAAAGAAGATTGTAGACACCTAATTTTTGCCTTTCTGTCATCTTAATTTTTATTTTTTATTTTTTACAAAAAAGGGTCCTAATTCAAAGATAAAAAAATAATTAATAAAAATTAATAATGATAAAAATTAACAAATAATGAAAATCCCAAAAAAATAAGAAAAGGAAAAATCATAAGAATTTCGTAGATTTTTAGGAAGTAATTTATAATAGGAATAATTAGTTTTAGTGTTAGTTTTAGTTTTAGTTTTAGTTTATTTAAAAATTTTAGTTTATTTAAAAATTTTAGTTTAGGGAATCTGATAGTTTAAATATAATTTAATGGTAATGAATGTTAAAATATAGATTAATGGCCTAATGGATAAGTAGTGGAGTATTTAGGTGGATTTAGTTTGAGGTCTTGGGTTCGAGTCTTAGTAGGTACCTATGTTTTCATTTTTCTGTCTTTCTACGCAGTCGCATCTTGACAACAGTACGCTGCAGAAGCTATCCTGCGACTCTGTTACGCGTAACATACGAGCTCCACCTCCTGGAATACGATCAGCGCTCCACCGACCAAACGAGCTGCTCTGTCTACACTTCACTGCTGTTTGCAACATCGCAGCACACTTTGGACGCACAACTCGCTGACACCCTATCCATCACTCATACTATCTATTCAGTAACATAGCTCACACATGAACAACACAGCAATCTGAAGCTCCTTGACCAAACGTCCGACAGTAGCAAGCCAAACCGAGTTCCAACGTCCAGCCATACGCTTCACGCAAGCCACCATAGCCGTAAATTCATCACTGCTGCAAACATCCGATTGATCCAACGCTGCTCCGAACGACAGTATACTATATTATTGCTTTTAGGATTTTCATAGTTTGACATGTTGTGCTATATATATGTGCATTTCTTAGTTTGAGATATTTCTTTTAGTATTAGTTTTAATATGGATTAGGTATATTATGATAATATAGAGATATATAGACCTTAGAAGATTTTTTTTTATTTTTATTATATGCCTTATTACATTATTTACTAGTGATATAATATATATATATATGTTAGTTTAGGAGTTTAGTATTAGTTTTTGTACAAGTTTATTATATAGAATTAATTTATTTTGATAGATAGTTGTATACATTAGTTTATGGATTGTTAGGATTGGTCATATTTTAAGATTTAGTTTTATTTAAGGATTTATCACATAGAAGGTTGTTTTTCTTTAAATAAAAAATAATAAAAGACCCTTTTTAAAAATAGGATTGTTAGAGCAAATTTTTTTATAAAACAATAACATTTAAGAATTAGGACTCTTTTTAAAAAAAAAAAACAAAAACAAAAACAATTAGACAGTTGTTAAAAACACGTTCGAATTCACTCATTAGACCAATTCTATAGTTATGCGCACGATAGGACTAAAGATCCAATTAATCTGCTTTGCATGCTTTGTCTTGCAGGTACGTAATAGTGGTTTTTAATTATTGTCTATAGGTTGTTTTATTTATTTATTTTTATCTCACTTAGTCTATGCAGACTTGTACTAATTTTATTTTATTTTATTTTATTTTTATTACGTTTTTAATTGCTAGTAATTAGTGTTTAGTATTAGTGTCTAGTGAACATATGTTAAGTTAAGTTTTAGTTTATTTATTTTTTATTATTTTTTTTTAGATTTCATGTTTTCAAAATGATATTTTTATAAAATCTCATATTTTACAAAATCTTGTTCTTTGCATATTGTATTAATTTAGAAAAATTGCATTAGGCATGTTAGGTTTTTCTAAATAAAAAAAATTATTTTGATGTTCATAAAATTTAAAAAAAAATCCTTTAATTGACTTCTTTTCAATGGTTAGACATTCTTTCCATAGTTTAGGCTTGTTTTCCATAGTTTAGATGTCTTTTCCATAGTTTAGATATCTTTTTTATGGTTTGAACATCTTTTCTATAATTTAGATTTTTTTCTATGGTTTAAATATCTTTTTTATAGTTTAAATTTCTTTTCTATGATTCAGACATCTTTTCTATGGTTTGAACATCTTTTCTATGATTTAAATTTTTTTTCTATGTTTTAAACATCTTTTTCATAGTTTAAATTTTTTTATTATGTGGTTTAAACATCTTTTTCATAGTTTAAATTTTTTTATTATGTGGTTTAAACATCTTTTTCATAGTTTAGGCAACTTTTCTATGATTAGGAAACTTTTTTCTTTCTTTTTTTCTTTTTTAATGTTATAAGCATCTTTTCTATATAAAAGTTTCATCATGTAGAACATTGCATATTCCATAAAATCTTTAGGGTTTTTCTTGAAAATAAAAAAAAATTATCACTTAGTTGTTTTTAAAATAAAAATCTTAATTTGGCACTTTTCAAAAATTAGGTTTTTAGGTTTTTTTTTTTTTTATAATTAGGAATAAAAATTAAGCTTCTGGAGATTTTTCTTGATAAAAATAAAATAGTTAATAAAAACGTAAATTTAACGAATAATTTTTTATAAAAAGAATCAACACATTAAAGATTTTTTTGAAAGAACTACGATCGTCTGATCTCGGCTAGCGGGTATGTAAGTACCTTCGAGGTGACGATAAAATATGTAAAAACTTAGGTTCTTTTTTCTTTTGATTAATTATTTATTTTAAATATTATAATTAGAAGAATAATCCTAATTTCGGTGAATAGATAGTGATACCCGTTAAGGGTTTAATAGGTTAGTCCCCGAACTTGGAACCCTCTGGTTCTTCATTTAAAATTGAAATCAAAGACCGGTAGTCAAATCGTAATCAATCCACTCAATTGGTTATGGTTTCTTTTTCTTTTCTCAACTTTGGTCGGGTGGCGACTCCAAAAATTACTTTCAATAAAAAAAACTGAAATTTCTCAATTTCTTTAGTCGAGGATTAATATTAAATGGGTTAGGGTTTAGTATTAATCAAGAAATGAGAAATCAATTTTAAACAAAAATAAAAAAATCAGACTCGACAAAGACAAAGTCAAGATAACATTTATTACACCTTAGGGCACATTTTGCTACAAAGTAATGCTTTTTAAGTTTAAAAATGTCGGGGCAACTTATTAAAGGGCCATGGTTGTAATCTTTCATGACATGATGCACAAAGAAGTTGAAGTATATGTTGATGATATGATTGCAAAGTCTAAAGAAGGAGAAAATCATGTAAATAATTTGAGGAGATTGTTTGATAAGTTAAGAAAATTCCAGTTGAAGCTTTACCTAGAGAAGTGTGCTTTCGGAGTGACTTCAGGGAAATTGTTGGGCTTTATAATTAGCTAAAGGAGTATTGAAGTGGACCTTGTTAAGTCAAAGTGATAGTTGACTTGCCCTTACCACTATACTCAAAGAAATTAGAGGCTTGTTGGGCTGTTTGAACTACATAGCCCGGTTCATATCTTAACTCACGGACAAGTGCCGTCCCTTGTTTAAGTTGTTGAAAAAGAACGCCAAGATCAATTGGGACAAAGAGTGTGAGCAGGCCTTTACAACGATTAAAGAATACCTTATGAACCCTCTAATTTTAGTAGATCCAAAACTTAGGAAGCCTTTTTTCTTGTATTTGACAATATTATCGGAGTCTATATGGTGCATGCTCGGCTAGAAAGATAAGGAAGGAAAAGAACGGGTTGTATACTACTTGAGCAATAAATTCATTGAGGGGGAACAAAAATATTCAGAAATTGAAAGAACTTGTTGTGTTTTGGTTTAGGTAATGCATCGACTCAAACAATATGCACTTTACTATCGAGTTAAATTACTGACTCAGCATGGTCCCCTAAAGTACTTGGCAGACAAATTGGCTATAATTGATAGAATCTCAAAGTGGCAAATGTTACTATCAGAGTTTGACATTATGTATGTGAACTGGAATTTAGTTAAGGGACAAGTTCTAATAGATCAATTAGTAGAAAATCCTCTGATATCACCCCCAAGAAGTACAAGTTGATTTCCCCGATGAGGATATCTTGGCAGTTGAGGGAAGCCCTGATAAAGGAGAGTTAATAAGCCATCAAAATGGAAGATGTTCTTCGATGGGGCAGCCAACGTGTCTGGGTGTGGAATTGGGCCAGTATTAATATCTCTTGAAGGTACTCAATACCTTATCGCTATAAGGCTCGTTTTCCTATACATTAATAATATCGCTGAATATGAAACATGTATCATGAGACTCAAAATGGCCCTATATAAAGATATTTAAGAATTAGTAGTGCATGGGGACTCTTCACTCGTTATTGACTAAGCTTGAGGAGAATACTCGATGAAGGATCCTAAACTAATACCTTATCGTCAACACTTGACTGAATTAATGGAGAAATTCAAAGCAATCATCTTTAATGACGTACCAAGGACTAGGAATCAGTTTGTCGATGCCTTAGCTACTTTAGCATCCATGATTCAGATATTCAATAGAGTCGAGCTTCAACCTCTTACTATTGAAATCAAACACAAGTCTGCCTTGTACTTAGCAATTGAGGGTATGAATAACCAAAAGCCGTGGTACCATGATGTTAAGATATTCCTACAACAAAGCACATACCCTGAAAGGGCCGAGAAAAAAAGGATAGAAGGATAATTAGGAGATTGGCCACTCAATTCTTAATAAGCGAGTTCACCTTATACCAATGTTCTTTTGACAGTATACTTTTAAGGTGTGTGGACGACAAGGAGGCTAAGATGTTAACAAAAGAAGTACATGAAGGAGTATATGGCTTTCACTTGAATGGTAACATGTTGGCTAAGAAAATTATGAGGTTATGGTACTATTGGTCAACATGGAAGGCAATAGCATCAAACACGTTAGGCATTGTTACTTATGCCAAGTTTATGCAAATAGGATAAATGCCTCGTCTCAAGAACTATACATACTCTTAGCACCGTAGCCTTTCTCAATGTGGGGAATAGATATCATCGGCCCAATTACTCTAAAAGCATCCAATGGGCATCGCTTTATATTGGTTGCCATCGACTACTTTAGCAAATGGGTTGAGGCCTCATCTTATTCTAACAGTTCGAGATCATTTACAGGAACTCTACTCCTTATTGACCCCAAATGAATGGAGCCATTGAAGCAGCTAACAAAAACCTCAAAAGAATCATTGAACAAATGGTTGTTATGTATAAAGATTGGCATGAGATATTGCCATTCGCATTTATGGCATATCAAACTTCCATTAGAACGTCGATTGGGGCAACACCTTATTCTTTGGTATACAGTATTGAAGCAATGTTACTAGTATAGGTTGAGATCCCATTACTCAGGGTATTATTAGAAACTTAGTTGGATGAAGACAATTGGGTAGTAGTTAAATTTAATTGATAAGAGGAGATTGACAACTTGGTGTCATAATTAGTGCTATCAATAAAGATGGCTTGGGCTTCAACAAAAGGGTACGACCCCAGAACTTCAAAGAAGGTAACTTGGTGTTAAGAAAGGCGCTCCCCAATATATAAGACTTTAAAGAGAAGTTTGCTCCCAATTATGGAGACCCTTATGTTGTAAAGTGAGTATTACTAGGAGGGGTTTTAATTTTGTCTTGAATGGATGGTCTAGAATTAAGAGACCCTGTAAATGCTGATGCTGTAAAGTTGTACTATCCATGAGAAGTCATTGGAAAATTTTACTCAGAACATGAAAATGCTAGTCATTCTAAATGACATTATAGTTTAATTTTCATTATCTGCAAGTAAAGTTGGTATCCTTAGCTATTGTCGTTGTTGGAATAATCAACCTCTCCATTGAAAGGTCTAACTCCCTTTACTTCATTTAATTGTACCTATATACTGAAAACACGAGAGAAGTTGAGAAGTGAGATCTAGGACATTGGTTATTAACAAAACTCTTTAAAATAGCTTATTATGAATTGATCTCCTTCGAATGAGGAGTTTTATGTTTATTTTTCAAGGAAGTGCAAAATCCAAGATAGCAAGCACCTCATGGCAAATGTCCATTAGTCGAGAATAATGATTTTGGTTCATAAAAGTTCTAAATAACAAAAACAGTGGATAACATTTTGTATCGAGTTAATTTCCATGATTTCTCTAAAAAGAGTCAACAAAGTCTCAAATGTTCTGCATCAAGATCATTTGATTTCACAACAAAGGATTAAAGCGTGAGTTAGTTAATTTTGATGGGGCTTTTCAAAAAAGGGTTTGATAGTTTGGGTGCTATAAACAAAACCGAGTAAGTACTTCCATACGATGTTAGCACATTGGTTTTTGAAAATTGCATTTGCATTCAAATTATATGAACACTATTTCTATGACTCTATTCATAATAGTCTTTTGAACCAATCCATAACGCGTATTTCAGTTTAAGGTTTTAGTCAGCTCTAAGAGCGCTTTATCTACCTTGATTAGTTAACTCATTCGGATACGACTAAGTTTTCTCTTTTAGTTTAGGGTCTTAGCTAACTCTAGGAGTGCTTTGGGCCCTTTATTTAGTCAGCTCATTGGGTGCACGACTAAGTTTTCTCATTTAGTTTAGGGTTTCAGTTAGCTCAAGAAGCGCTTTACTCACCTTGATTAGTTAACTCATTGGGATATGACCAAGTTTCTTCTATCAATTTAGGGTCATAGTTAGCTTTAGGAACGCTTTATCCATCTTGGTTAGTTAACTCTTTAGGGTACGACCAAGTTTCCTTAATCTTTTATGGTTTTAGCCAGCTTGAGGAGTACTTTACTCGCCTTGGTTAGTCAACTCATTAGGATACGACCAAGTTTTCCCATTTAATTTAAGGTCTTAGCCAGTTCTAGGAGTGTTTTACTTACCTTGGTTAGTCAACTTATTAGGGCGGGACCAAGTTTCATCTATCAATTTAGGGTCTTAGTTAGCTTAAGGAGCGCTTTACTTGCCTTGGTTAGTTAGCTTATTAGGGCACAATTAAGTTTTCTCATTCAGTTTAGGGTCTTAGTCAGCTTAAGGAGTGCTTAGTCAGCTCAAGGAACGCTTTATCCGCTTTGGTTAGTCAACTCATTAGGGTACGACTAAGTTTTCTCTTTTAGTTTAGGGTCTTAGTCAGCTCTAAGAGAGCTTTACCCACCTTGGTTAATCAGCTCATTGGGGTACGACCAAGTTTTCTAATTCTTTTAGTGTTTTAGATAGCTCAAGGAGTGCATTGCCCGTTTCACTACAATTTGTCAGCTCATAGGACATGATCAGACTTCAATTCTTCTTTCCAAATCTCCAGCGGATTGGACCTAAGATAGCTAGCTAATTGTAGCGCCTTTTAGGATAAAATCCACTCTTAGGGCAAAAATAGTATCTCCCTTGTCTTTGTTGTCACTATAAATAAGGGTAGTTATAGACACCTTATTTTTGTCTTTTTATATTTTTTTTAGAGTAAGTTATAGGGTCCTAATTTAGGAAAAAATACAAAAAATAGAAATACCCCCCCCCCCCCCCCCCCAAAAAAAAAGAGATTTAGAAAAAAAAAGAAAAATAAATAATTAATTAAAAAGAAAAAAGAATTTTTTTATTTAGTTACTTTATTTTATTTTAATTATATATAAATGAAAAAAAAGTGAGGGATGGGGATTGGACTAAGATTAAATCTTAATCCGTAAGATTGGCCTAAGGCCTTTGGCCTTGTTTTGCAGGCAAAGAGAAGCAGAGGGTGTGTAACATTACAATGCATACGTGTAATGCACTTGTGCGTAGCACGTGCCCTGCATGTAACCAGTGTCCTTTCTTTTCTTCTTATTTCCAAATTGCAATCAACTTTAGTTTCTTTGTTACTTGCCTTTCATTTATGCTTGGTTTAGGGTCATTTTTGACCCCGTTTACTACACGATTTCATCGAATTAATGGTGAAATCGTGTAGTATGCTTAGCATACTTTGAATCGAGACTCATTTTTTGTCTAAATTCAGTCAAATTTAGTCAAATTCAATAATAAATCGGCCCCAAAAATAAGAATAAAAAAACCAAAATTCTGGCATCTCCATTCATGCCCGTTTCTTCGATTAATGGCCTTTCCATATTTGTTCAAGCTGTGTTTAGTATAAATAGAGATCAGGAAGCAAATAAGGGTACACAACATAAGCTTGGAAACGCGATAGGTAAGCAAATTCAAGCTTTCTCTCTCTAGACCGATCCCTTTCTTTCTCTAGGATAACTACCTCTATGGTTGTTTTTGGCGAAAACCACCACCACCATTAGAATCCTTGTATCCAAAAACCCCGGGTAAAATACTTCGATTTGACTTCTCGAGACGATTCGCGTTTTATGAGCCGATTGGAGCCGACTAAGCCGACCTTAAGTTGACTTGAGCACAACCTAATTTGCAATTTTTTTATTTTCATTTTTATTATTTATTTATTTGTCCTTTTATTTGTGTACTTGTAAAACTACAAAAAGAAAAAAAAAGAGAGAAGAAAAACAAGAAAAAAAAAAGAACAGAAAAGGGGAACTTTTTATTTACTTATAGAAATAGATAAATAAATAAATAAGGTAACAAAAAAATAAATAAGTTAGTACATAAACAAATTCATTTTATCACTTAGAAAAGTTGGGTTTTCTAAAAATAAAAAAAAAATTAATGAACCTTTTTCCAGATTAGGACTATTTTAGAATTTTCAAAAACAAAACACTGATTAGATACTGATTAGGAAAATTTCCTTAAATCAAACCGGGTAATTTCGAAATTAAAATCCATCAACTTAATAAAATTTTATAAAAAATAACTATGTACATCTAATTCTAAATAACAAGTACGTAGACGATAAAAATTAAAAAAAACCTATTTTTCCTTTTTTTTTTAGTTTACTTTATTAATCCAATTAGAGTAATTAATAATTGAATTATGTTGTCAAAAATTGAAAGGTGATTTTTTTTAAAGTTTAATTTTGGAAAGTTAATGATATTTATAAGGGTTTAAAGTTTCTAACCTTCTAATCCAGATCTTTTGTTTTAAATATTATTTTTTTCAAAATCGGCTTTTTATTGGAAGACAAATGGCTAAGTTATAACTAATCTACCTAGTTGGTTATGGCTTAATCCCTTTTCCTGATTTCGATCGGATGGCAACTCTAAAACGACTTTAAAATGTAAAAAGAATTTTTTTTTAAATTCTAGTTGAGGGTTAGTATAAATGGGAAAAAGGGTTTAGTATTGATTGGTTAGAGAAAACTTAATTTATAAAAAGAATCGGGAGGTGAAAAACCAAACTTGACACCTAACAAGACGTTTTTCATTCCAATCATCACAATCCACGTCATAGCAACGCGATTTTCATTCCATATGATTACTTAGGGCACGTATTATTTAATTTATGGCTGCATTTTTTGAATTATAAAATATACTATTTTAATGTTTTAAAACTACTTATTGCAACTATCTTAAAAGAAAATTATTTATTAGCTTCAAAATGTCAAAATAATCTAATTTTAAGATTGAAACAATTCTTCATATACGAAATTTTCTAATCTTCTATCTTGTATATATACATAGTTTTTTTTTTTTTATCATTATGTTATGTTTAAAATTTTATTATGGCACTATGTTAATCTTCTACATACACAATGTGAGTGTACATTTACTAATATATACTAGCAGTTGGCACACTTGCATTGCGTGTGCAATAATCAAATGGAGTGGCATAATAAAAAGTATTCAAAAATAAAATTTACAAAAATAAAAAATTATGGTGATTTAGGGGAAGACATACTTGCAACGTGTGTGCATATAAAAAATTTAGGTGGGGAAATTATAATTGTGAAATAGTAATACATATATGTGTTCACATTGAATTGGAAATATGGAAAAAAAAATTAAACATTAATGTTATTGCAATAAAATTATAATTTCAAAACATGAAATTCATCTTTCCATAGATCATGAATTTAATAATAAAAGTTTACAAATAGTCATTCGAGGATGAAATGAAAATAATGATTTTGATTTTAGTTAAAGAATAAAAAATGGATATAGAAATTTTTAGAGAAAACTCATTTTTAATTTTTTCATTCTTTGAAGTGCATGTATGCTATTGCATACATAACTTACGATTCATTATGGTTACATCCACTATCAGCAACTATCATGAAACATAAGTAAATGGTGCTTAAAATTATGAAAGAGAGGAGAGAGTGTAGTTGGGTACTTTATAAAAGAGATTTATCTTAATTCTTCATATATTATGATTTGATAAATATACCTCATTAAATTAATTGATAGCTAATATAAAAGTTGGAAAAAATTGAAAAAATCACTTATTTTTAAGGATTTAATTGTAATTACAATCGTGGTGATTATTTAAACCTCAAAGGGATTTAATAATATAAATAAAGGGAGTTTGCTGAAAAATTAACTTCAAACATTTATCGATGAATGGTTTTAAAATATAGGTTAAAGAGGTTAATGAATATGTTATACTTATATATAAAGGGCTTATAATATACTCATAGTAAAGTGGATGATACTTTATTTAAGTATGACCACACTTTATAAAGTTCATATCTAACTACAAACAATTGATCTTTTTGACATGTTTTTATAAAGACAACTAAATACATTAAAACATGTCAATTTTAGAAAAAAATATTTTCTATTGAAAATATTTTCAATGTATAAGAGATTTTCCTTGAAATAAATGTGACCTAAGTAATAAATAACTTTATGTAATTTCCTAATACTTCACTTCTCCAAAGAACCTCCATGTATGCTACCTATCTAAATTACTTCTTTATATCCACTTCTCTAAATAATATTCTCATAAATTCCATATTTTTTATTTATTAATTTTATTACCAAGACACTACACTAAAGTCCAATCGTTATATATATATATATTAACACAAGATAGATCCTAAATCTTCTCATTTGTAAAAATTCAGGGAGAATCGATAAGCCTCTCTCTTCTAAACCTTAGTGGCACTAACTCCACTTGCTTGTTACTTTTGGCACATTCATCAACCCTCATAATAATCGATAAGATGAATTGATAAACTCTTTCGACCTATTACTTTTCCTTATTTATTGATCACATGATTAATGAATCTAAATCTCCTTTTCATTTTAGGGTTGTATTGGATGTGGAATAATTATGAGATAAAGAAAATAGGAAAGTTAAGAATAGTTTGTTAGATCATTCATAGTATACCAATAAATTCTAAACCATTATAATGTTAAATTGAACGTATGATTCAAAAAGGGAAGTTGTTAAAAAGCCACAAAGCAAATGGATTTGTGAGATTCACTAAATCTCTTAAGATAACCTTTTAACTTGTTATTCCTTTAGAATAGTCAAAACCTAAACTCGACAAGTTACAAACGGAATTACATAATTGACCCTTTAAGAAAATAATCATGACCATACATTAGGATATTAATAATTTATGGATTAATAAAATGAGGAATAAGTTGTAACATCTCGAATCAAAAAGCAGTTAATAGTTAAGCTAATAAACATTAATAATTTCATTTTAACCATTTAACCTAAAATTTTCGAGCTTATGTTAATAAAGTGCTTACAATCATGGCTTTATAAATTAGTACCATAGTGTCCTACAATCCATAAGGGATACTTAACCATGAGGTCTTACAATCTCCCCCCCTCCCTTAAACATGCGATATTTTCGTTGCGAGACCTTGTAATTGAACTCAGATTTCCCTCATTTTTTAGTATACGATTCATGCTACCTACTATCTGTAGGTCATCTTAGAAACATATAAGGAGTCATACCCTGATGACACTCTCTACCTTTCTCAAACCTTTTCTCTAAATTGGAGTTAGACTTAAATCATCTACTTACTAATAGGGGGCTCGCTTTGATACCATTTATAATTCCGCAGGCTAAAAGTAATGAATAATCGAACCAATAAATATTAATGGACCCATTTCAGTCACTTAGTCCAAAACTTTCAAGATTGTATTGATAAGGTGTTCATAACCATGGTTTTATAAATTAGTACTATAACTTCTCGCAATCTATGTAGGACCCTTAACCATGGGCCTCACATAAGATCTAACAAAAGCGTTTTAATCTTAGAATATTATAATTCAATTTAAGCTAAATGTTAAGGAAAAAGTTTAAACTTTACAAATGGAAATTAAGTTTTTACCTATGTTGAAGTCAAATCAATCAAAGGCTTAAGCTTAATTAACCTAAGGAAAATTAAGGATTAAAGCATATTAATGGTTACCATTTTCCCTTAAATTTTGATGATTAAATGGGAAGGTCCCAACCTAGGCTTGGAGTAGCACTCTTTTGGCTTTATTTTTTTAGCACATGCAACCTTTTAGAGTATGCAGTTCTTCAAACAATGATAATGGGATGAACAACATGCATTAAACACCATAAGGAGGTATAACAATGTGTCTGATATGTGTTGTTGTCGATTGTTTGTATTTACAAATTCAAATTTTATGTTAGCATAATTTTGACATGTACATTCTTAAATAGGGAATTTGAATAAGAATTAGAGGTCCGTAATGTTCATAATGCAAGCTAGTTGGTAGCAATACATTTCACCTTATGGTTAAAATGAAGGTCAATAATCAGACCCTTCTAGTTATTGTTTCTCTCACTAAACAAGGAGAATAAATTTAGTCATTTGCTATTATGTGCAAATTATGCAGTTGACGGCCTAATCTATAGTATGGATATCCATGACTTTGAGGCCTTATCATAAGTTTTGGACATTTACATCCATTTATATAATGGTTATGTGATGAATAAAGTAAGGTTTATCATAGAATCTTGAGATGCAAAGCTTAAAACACAAAATAGCAAAGTGTATGTCATGGATGATCACAATAGGAGTTCTATCTCCTTTTATCGGTTGTTTTCTACCGTAATATAATTGAGATACTATGAAGTTGTCACATGTTTTTTTTTATGTAAGTACAGATGATAAGAATTGAAATAGTATTGATGAGGATATGCTACCCATTGACATGCATTATCTATGGTATGACAATGACCAATACATTCTTATAGATCATAGTCAATGAGTTTTCTATGTAAGACATAGAAAGAAGTGTTTAAGTGATTGGAAGTAGTTAAGAATGTTCATCATCACCACCTATTTGATTAGGTCTTGTTCTATATGGCAGATTCTATTAACAATGTGATCATTGACTATCTATGAAGGATGAATTCAACAAGAAATATGTATAGCTTAGTTGAGTGATGTAGATTGTATTTATAGATCTTAGGAACCTAATACTGTTACCTACTACGAACAAACAATGATGATAATAGAAAACCTATGTATGGGCATTTTTCTAGTGGCAGTAATAACAAATAATTTAGTTATGGTAGTTTTAATACGTTTAATAGTTTTCAGTTGTGCTTTAATTTCAACTATTATTTTAGTAAATATATTAGGCATATAATTAAAGTATTTACCATGAATATATAGATGCTATCATAAGGGACCAATAGTGGCATGCTAAATGGTAAAGAGGTTATGCTTTAGCTCTAATCATTTTCACTTTCCTTTATATAGTAATTGTTTTGTGTCTAATCTATCTTCTCACATTATAAATTTCATGCAAATGTATGAGGGCCTCCGATTGCAGACGAGTGCCTAGACTCAGGTATGTTGCCACCATATCTACGCCCCCTTTATCCTTGGTTTCCTTTTACTTCAATTCTAATTGGCTAGTCATATTAACTTCTTTCCTTAGAGGTTATCTATAAACTATTCCATTTGCATCTTTTCTCAATGGCAGTTGTTCTAGCAATCTCCTCCATATTCGTACCATCCCCTACAAGGTTTGTATTATTAGCCATCTCTATAGCTTAGTATTCTGTATTAATTAGCAATTGATGTCTTGAATCAAGATGGAGGTGAAGGGTTATGTTCTAAGCTAACTTGAGGTTTTATTTCCAAATTATCTAAATATTGATTGAAATATTGAAAGATAAGAAAAGGAAATAGAAAAATTCATGTATTGTATAGGGAAACTTTATGTAAGTAATCCTACCACATAATCTAACCTTGGGGAAATTACTTGCAGGAATGTCTTGCAATTGTGATGATTCTCTTGCAAATGCTTTAAGTGAAAGAACTCATTGTTGTACTTTGAAACTAGACTAGCGATTTTTATGGGTTGGCCTACGAAATGATTTTTGTAGTGCATGAGCATACTATAAGGAAGAAGGAAAAATAGAAAAACTTGGCTAAAGGATGACATGAACATGTTTGCCACTAATTGTTTTTACTTGACTTAATGTCCCAAAGGAAATTAAGTTTAATGAAAAATTTTTCTTGGTATTAATCATTCATAGTTTTCTTTTGGGAAAAATAAGTATCCTTATCATTTTTCAACTATAAATATTGGCTTTTATTATGGCCATTTAGTTAAAAAAGAAAAAAGAGGTGATAATATAGCTGACATGTATGGTTATGTTTTCATTATAGAGTAACTATTCATTTCCTATAAGTTATTACCACATCTAATTGGTGTAATAACTATTTAGCAAAATTCTTGTTACTATAAAATAAGGAATCCTAATTCTTCTCATGATAAAGGAGTAATGTGACAATGGAAGAAATATAAAGAAACCAGCATGACTAAGAGATTTTACACAACGATAAAGGGTTTTTACAAACTAAACAAATAGAATCAATAAGTGTACAACTAGTTTTAATAAATCTAACATATCTATAATAGTTAAATTGAAGTGTAATAGAAATTACAAGAGTAAAAATAAGAAATCAAGAGATGGAAAAAGATATCAAAAACCCTCTTAGTGAAATTTGTTCTTCTCCTTCCCTTGATCTCTTGGGGTCCAGGTGAACTCCAATCACCATTGATATCTTAAGATACCTCGTGGAAGGAAAAGAATGAGTTAGTATCCATAATATTAGAATAAGATCTAAAATAGGAAAAGTATCTAAGAGAGATCCATGAGAGGACTTGTGAGATTAAGGTTTTGGTATAGTACACTTCTGACCTAACCTTAAAGAGGGTTTAAGAGAGACTCAAAAAGAGGAGAGACAAATAATATGTAATCAAATATACCACGAGTGAGCATTCTAAGTAATACAAGTAGGGTTGGGCCTAACATTGGTGCTCTTCTCATGATGAACAACACTAGTACTCAAATTCTTGATGACAAAATTAAAGCTTTATAAGCTTTTCAACAATCCATGCAATAAGATTATCAAAATCAAAGTACTCAATTGGAGATAGATAATATCAGGAATACTTCATTATTTCACAAGGAACATCTTCTAATAGTTTCCTTAAAGGAATTCAGTTACAGGTGCCTAAGTTCAATGGAAATGATTCAATTGCTTAGATTTTCAAAGCAAATCATTTTTTTTTTTTAATTTTCATCATGAATGAAGACTTACCATTGCTTTCTTTTCTTTTCTTCTTCTTCTTCTTTTTTTTTTTTTTTGTTTTTGCAATAGAGGATTGAGTCTTACATTAGTACTAATAGATGCATTATAACAAGTAACTAAGTTCCTAGAATAAATTAATAGAAGAGTTGGAAAGCAAATTTGGACTATCTAAATTTGAGGTAAAGATGAGCATTAGAAGGGATGTTTTGTTAACTAGACCTAAATCTCTCATTTAAGCAGTTTCTATTGCTAAAATGCATGAAGCCAAACTCCCACCTTTACCAATTAAAAAAAAAAAAAAAACGACTCAAGAAGAACTTCAAGCAATAAGAGATAAGGGTCTATGCTATAACTATGATGAAAAATATCATTATGGACATAAGTATAAAGCTAGATACTTACCATTAGTGCAAGATAAGGAAGAGGATGTAGATGATACGCATGAGACTCTTATAGAAGTGAATGAGCAAGAAGAATCAGGGTTACTTGAATCATTTTCTATTAGTTATCATGCTTTATTTAGAGAGTTGGTCCCTGAAACATTAAAATTTAAAGGCTACTTTTATAGATAGTGATACGCTACCTCAAGGGTAGACAACGTCGATAATATTGGGGTAGGTTGAACTCATAGAAAGCTCGAGACTTAGGGTGATGAATATGTGAAAATAAAAGAGAATAAGCAAAAGCTACGAATGATTTTGAGGATATGATGCACCAAGGAACCTCCATAGACTCATGAGCTAGTTGATATGATGTACGAATAACTTAATGAGGTTACTCACCATGTAGCTTTACTTAAAGGATAGGATAAGAGTAAATAGAGTAACCTTGAGCTTTACATAAAGAGATACTATGTATTTGATAATGTCAAGATGATGATTGTGATCGCTTATAAGAGGATGTTTATATTCGAAATATTAGAGAAACTAAATATAGAAAAGAAAATAAGGACATTTTCTAAAATAAGTAAAATATAATGATGCATCTTCGGTGTCATACACATGGAGAAGCACCACAATAAATGAATTGAAAAGGAGAAAGAAAAGAAAACTAGCAAAATTCGGGTAGCTACTGAATGGATATCACTCACCCCTCAATTCTACTTGGCCTACAATTTACCGGATATAACACACCGGTTTGAACTGAAGAGTCACCCATCACTATTCCTTACTAAGGGGAATATATAAGAGTTAAGAAATAACGAAAACATTAAGGTTACTCAAATGAAAAACTCTATCTTGAAAGTTGAATTATTTTCATGTACAAGAAAAGTTGGGGTTTATATACCCATTTACTAAGGTTGCTCTACATGTATGAAAAGACAAAAGGGTATTCTACACTAGGTTATATAAGACATACTAAAAGTGGTAAAAGAGACAAAGGTTATACAATACGAAAAAAGAAAGAATTATTTTAGAACATTGTGTCAGAGGACACGTGTTGCTTGGTAGCTGGACATTTAGGATGTGAGATAATGTAGGTAGAAGCAGGAATGAGTTACAATCAAGGGCTGACTTGATCTGGATCAGATCGGGAGCTAATCAGCTTAGCAAAAGGTTAGTTGTCTTGAAGTCAGATGCCAGTAGGTCAAGTTGGTAACTCAGCTCAGCTTAATTCAGCTCGACTTGGCTTTTTTGGGCTGTTTGTTGGATTAGGACTTTGCTGTTGGGTAGGAGCATATTGGACATAATGAGGATCTGAGAGACAAGTTGGTAGGAGGTTGGATCGGGATAGGAATCTCCGTTTTAGCTATGGCTTAGAGCTAGTATTTTCTGTGCAAGCCCTTGAAGTCCTCTAGCTTGATTTCTTGTGATTGGTCCTAGGGGTTGATTTTTATCATTTGCCTAGGGGTTAGAAAGATTTGTCCTCAAATCTGAAGCAATTTCTACTTGTTCTTCTAGGGCGTTTGTAGGCTCTTCTTCTATTGGTTAGTAGGGGAATCGGATTAGATACATTGAAGGTAGAGGAGATACCATAGTCATTAGGAAACTTAATCTAGTAGGTGTTGCGGTTAATTTTCTTCAGGACCTTGAATAGGCTGCAGCTTGAAGAGATGGTTTACTTTATCTTAAGTGGGGGAATTGCTCTTGGCTGAGGTAAATCCATACTAAGTTTCCTGGATGCAAAGAAATAGTTTGGCAGCCTCAACTACTAATCTATTGCTGTCTCTAATTGAATTTGGTGATCTTCTTAGTTACAGACTTATGTAGTTCATGTAGTTCTCGACTAAGTTGACCTTAACCCCATGTCAGGTTTTAAATGCAATCTTTTATTGATCTCTTACCTCATTAGAATTTGATCATAGCTAGATTTCAAATCAATCTTGCTGAAAATTCTAGCATCATGTAGTTCGTCAAGCATATCATCTAACCTTTAAATAGGGAATCTATCGAGTTTGATTTTTCGATTTCTTTTATTTAAAAATTGATTTTCCATTTCTCGATTAATATTAAACCCTAACCCATTTAATATTAATCCTCAACTTTCGAAATTTCGGTTTTTAATTGAAAATAATTTTCAGAGTCGCCACCCGACCGAAGTCGGAAAAAAGAAAAAGAAACCGTAACCAATTGGGTGGATTGGTTACGATTTAGCTACCAGTCTTTGATTTCAATTTTAAATGAAGAACCAGAGGGTTCCAAGTTCGGGGGCTAACCTATTAAACCTTTAATGGGTACCACTATCTATTTACTGAAACTAGGATTATTTTTCTAATTATAATATTTAAAAAAATAAATAAATAAAATAAAAAAAGAGAAAAAAAGAGGGACTTAAGTTTCTACATATTTTATTGTCGTCCCAAAGGTGCTTATGTACCTGCTAGCCGGGATCAGAAGATCGTAGTTCTTTCCAAAAACTTTAATGTATTGGTTCTTTTTATAAAAAATGATTGGTTGAATTTACGTTTTTATTAATCATTTTATTTTTATTAAGAAAAATCCCTAGAAGCCTAATTTTTATTCCTAACATTATATAAAAAAAAACCTAAAAACCTAATTTTTGAAAAGTCCCAAATTAAGATTTTTATTTTAAAAACAACTAAGTGATAATTTTTTTTATTTTCAAGAAAAACCTTAAAGATTTTATGAAATACGCAATGTTCTACATGATGAAACTTTTATATAGAAAAGATGCTTAAAACATAAAAAAGGAAGAAAGGAAGAAAAAAATTTCCTAATCATAGAAAAGATACCTTAATCATAGAAAAGATACCTAAATTATAGAAAAGATATCTAAACCATAGGAAAGAGATCTAAATTATGAAAAAGATGTTTAAACCATAAAAAAAAATCTAAATGATTAAAAAGACGTCTAAATCATAGTAAAGAAACTTAAACAATGGAAAAGATATATAAACTATAGAATACAAGTTTAAATTATGGAAAAGATGTCTAAACATAGAAAAAATGTCTAACTATAGAAAAAATGTCTAACTATAGAAAAATGCCTAAACCGTAGAAAAGAAATTTAAACTATGAAAAAGATGTTTAAACTATAGAAAAAATCTAAATTATACAAAAGATATCTGAATCATAGAAAAGAAATTTAAACTATGAAAAAGATGTTTAAACCATAGAAAAAAATCTAAATCAAAGAAAAGATGTTCAAACTATAGAAAAGATATCTGAATCATAGAAAATAAACCTAAATTACGGAAAAGACATCTAAATTATGAAAAAGACATTTAAGTTTAAACTATAGAAAATAAGTTTAAACTATAGAAAAGATGTTTCGCCGTAAAAAAAAAGTTAATTAAAGATTTTTTTATTTTATGAACATCAAAATGATTTTTTTACCTAGAAAACCCTAATATGTCTAATGTAATTTTTCTAAATCAATACAATATGCAAAGAACAAGATTTTATAAAAATATTATTTTGAAAATATGAAATCTAAAAGAATAATTTAAAAAAAAACTAAAATTTAACTTAACACATGTTCACTAGACACAAATGTTTTAACTAATTATTAGTAATTAAAGACATGTTAAAAATAAAATAAAATAAAATAAATTAGTACAAGTTTTAAAAATAACTATGCATATACTAAGTGAGATAAAAATAAATAAATAAAACAACCTATAGATAATAATTAAAAACCACTATTGTATATCTGCAAGGCAAAGCACGCAAAGTTGATGAATTGGATCTCCAGTCCTATTGTGCCATAACTATAGAATTAGTCTAAGAAGTATGTTCGAACGTGTTTTTAACAAATGTCTAATTGTTTTTTTTTTTTTTTGTACAAAAAGGGTCCTAATTCTTAAATGTTATTGTTTCGTAAAAAAAATTTGCTCTAACAATCCTATTTTTAAAAAGGTTCTTTTATTAATTTTTATTTAAAGAAAAACAACCTTCTATGTGATAAATCCTTAAATAAAACTAAATCTTATACTAAACTCCTAAACTAACATATATATATATATATTATATCACTAATAGATAATGTAATAAAGCATATAATAAAAATAAATAAAAAAAATCTTCTAAGGTTTATATATCTCTATATTATCATAATATAGAATCGGATGTGCAACATTAAATCAATTGTATGTTTAAAATAGTGATGGATTTACGGCTGTAGTAGCTTACGTGAAGCGTATGGTTGGACGGACGTTGGAACTCGGTTTGGCTTGCTGTGCATTGTTAGTATCTGATTCGTTAATTAAATTAGATTCAAATTTAATTCAAGACATAGGTGCCTGTTGAGACTCGAACCCAAGATGTCCAACTAAAGTCACTACAAATACTTCGCTACTTATCCGTTAGGCCATTGGTCTGTATCTTGACATTCATTACCATTAAATTATATCTAAACTATCTGATTCCCTAAACTAAAATTTTTAACTAAACTAAAACTAAAACTAACACTAAAACTAATTATTCCTAATATAAATTACTTCTTAAAAATCTATGACATCTTTATGATTTTTCCTTTTCTTATTTTTTTGGTATTTTCATTATTTTTTAATTTTTATTATTATTATTTATTATTTTTTTTGGTTATCTTTGAATTAGGACCCTTTTTGTGAAAAAAAAAATTAAGACTACGAAAGGGCAAAAATTAGGCGTCTACAATACCTAAACTTGATGTATCTTGCTAAGAGCTTTACTATCCATATACAAATGCCAAGTTCCATCCTTCTTTAGCATACGTAAAGTCAGTATAGCATAAGGGCTGAGGCTCTCCCTTACATAGCCCTTCTTTAGCAATTCATTGACTTGCTTCTATAGTTCGATTACTTGCTCGGGATTCATCCGATAAGTAAGATTGTTAGGAAGGGTAGCAATAGGTATTAGGTTGATACTATGCTCAATCCCTAAAAAAGATGGTAGTCTTCAAGTAGTTGTTTAGGGAATAAGTTGGCATATTCATTAAGCAGCTCTTAGATCTCATTTGGTAGCATGACTTGCTCTTTCAACTTCAACAATCTTCTTATTAACAAAAGGTCAGCTCATTAGATCAGATAGCTTCTTTAAGCTTGGAGAGACTAAGAATCAAAGTCTTCTTGGATCCTTAAGCTAGCTTAGCCTACTATTGTCTCACTTGATTACGGGTCATGGGGTTTAAGATGATCTTCCTCGCATCTTTCTCAAATGCATATGTATTCCTGAATCTATTATATATAACTTTTAGATCAAATAGTTAAGGTCAACTTAGCAATACATGAGATACACATATAAGTAACACATTACAAAGAATCTCATTAGAATAATTCCCAATTAAGATCAGTAGCAACACTTGTTGAGTGACATGTAATGCTCTATTTTCATTTAACTAATAAAGTTTGTATGGTCTCGAGTATGATAGGGTTGACGACTTAAGTTTTGAACTAGGTCAATAGATATAATGTTGGTTTGGCTCGTACTAGCTAAAATGAGTGCACACACTTATTCATTCACCTTACATGTGATATGGAATGAGTTCTCTCATTTCTCCTCCTCAACAAATGGTTCAAGGTTCATTGCTCATTTGACAACTAAAGTTAGCTTGTCTAGATCTTCAACAAACGCATTCTCTTCGATAAGTTCCTCATTACTCTCAATATCCCTCTCCAATTCTTCTCTTTCTTTAGGTTTCTTATCTGTACTATCCACTTTAACCTTTGGAACATCGCCTTTAATGACCATGGTTCATCTATTCTGACATTGAGTAGCCATTTGCTTAAACCCTTGACATTTAAAATACTTAATTTGGCTAGTCTTTCACCCTGATCCATATCCCTTCTCAAAAGTTCTCCTTGGTGCTTCATTACCACTGGGTTGGCTCTTTACTTAGTTATGACATTCGTTCGTCTATTCAGCTTAGCACAATATAAAGCTCGTTGACTTCCTTGAGTAGTTTGGTTGTTTTGGATAGGTCAGCTCAATGGAGGTTGGATCGACTTATTCCTTTTCCGTCTTTCCACACGTTGAGCAATTCTTATAGCCTCATCCAAAGTGACAAAATGTTGTATCTCTACTATATCTCGTATCTCTAACCTTAATCTAATTTAAAATCCAGATCCTGTTCAAGCTAATGGTTCACTAACCTCATATAGGATCATAAGCATTTGAAATTTTTGCATGTATTCATCAATAGTGTGATTCCTTTACTTTAGTTCTTGGAGTCGAGCAAAAGTGTCCTATAGATCTGTATCCGGCATAGATTTGACTCTAAGAACTTTTTTCATCTTAGGTTACGTACTAACCTCTCTAAATCCATATCGTCTTTGAATGGCCTAAAAATTCCTCTATAATATTGTAGAATATCTTGAAAACTCGATTGTAGCAGTTCTGACCTTATCATGGTTCTCATACTGATAAGAATCGAAGATTTGCTTCACCTTCTCTTCCTAGTCTAAGCACTCGTCAGCATTCTCAAAACCATCGAAGCTTAAGATCTGAACCTTTACATGGTTGGTAGCTTAGGGTGCATAAGCTATCTCTTTTACTTCGTAATTGTCCCTTCTTTCTTCCTCATTAACTTCACCTAAGTCTATCCTTCTTCATATATGTCCTCTTACTACTTTACCTTGGTTTTGTTGAGCTAGGAGTTAGCTTCAAGCAAGTCGAGCATCATGGCTAATGTTACCAACTTTAGGAGCAGCTTGGGGAGTGTTGTACATGACCTCAATAGGTCAGTGGGCTAACATATGAATAGCTTGAGTTAACTCAGTTATCAAGTTAGTTATTTCATCAAATCACTCATAAAAACTTCTTGGGTTGCTTTGGAGTTGTCAACTACGATGGACAACACCATAATTGTCATCTCCAATCCTTGCATTTATACTCAAATCAATCATCTTTCTCAACTTAGTCTTGTCCTCATAGTAAAACACTCAATACTCAAGTCCTTATTATTACCTAGAAACAATATATTTTACTATAGAATGCCAGTTAGGAGCTCGCTTTGGTGAAGAATAGAAGCACCTAATTAATGCTTGCTTTGTCTTTCCAAGCTTGAAATAGAGTGAAACAAAGTATTACATAGTATCCACTACAAGGAACAGTGATATGACTCCCATTACTTACCCACACTATGGCTAGTTCACATGCAATCGCATAAGTAACAACATTGTGCTTTATACATACTATTATAGTAGTACTGTAATGCAATACAGTGGTAACTTAGCACAACAATGACTTACCTAATATAAACATCGACTTTGATACCAAGATGATATACCGCGTTAAGGGCAGATAAGGTCGGTAAAATTAGGGTAAGTCCAAGTTGATAGAAAGCTTGAAATGTAGGGTGATGAACACATGAAAATGAAAGAGAATAAGCAAAACTACGAACGATTTCGATGATATAACATACTAAGAAACCATTATAGACTCATGAGCTAGTAGATATGACACACGAATAGTTTAATGAGATCACTTGCCACTTAGCCTTACTTAAGGGATAGGATAAAAGTAATTAGAGTAAACTTAAAACTTTACAAAAAGAGATCTTGTGTATTTGATAATGTTAAGATGATGATTGCTGCATTTTACAAAAGGATATTTATACTTAAAATATTAGGGAAACCTACTAAATATGGAAAAGATAATAAATAAAATACAAGAAATAGGCAAAGGGCTATAATATAAATTATAAAATAGAAGCTTCTTTAGTAGACTCCTTTACACGGATGGTTGGGACATGTGGTTAATAATCACTGGGAAGTTTCCTATAGAAGTAGACAAAAAGGTAAGGTTGAATTCAGTTGATCCCGAGCTGATGTATGAGCTTTCCAAGGTTGTGTTAGCGAGGGTGTGCTCTTGGAAGGTTGGAACAAGTGTGGTTAAGCTGGTTAATAGAGTAGTCCTCAAGTCAATACTCGATCATTGAGAAATAGGAAGGTGTTCGGCTTGATACCTATGGTAAGTCAATAGTCAGGAGCAGCTTGGATTCCTCAAGTGTAGGTCAGGATGAAAGGAGGCGCCTTCCTATGTTCTTAAGTCCTCGTACTCAAGCTCAACTTAATGACCTAGTGGCTTGATTCCTTTATATAAAGTGTGATTGTGTTGGTGGAATTTGGTAGCATGTATAATTTTGTTTAGAAGAGATTGGTGAAACATTTAGGGTTGATAGTAAAACCTGCTCCCAAGTTTGATGTTATGATTGGAATGGACAAAAATTGCAATGTTATAGGACATATGTAGATGTTCCTTTGATAATCTAGGGAGTTGATTTTCTTAAGACATTTTATGTTCTTCCTATTCAAAGAGCAGATTTAGTGTTAGGAGTTTAGTGATTGCAATAATTGGGTCCCATTATTATTAACTAATCAAATTGCCATTACAATTTTGAAAAAATCGATTGCTTGATTACATTAAATGGCAAAAATTTCCTTGAGAATTCCTAGATTTCACTTAGTTTAAAAGGATGCTCGGGATGGATGCCATTGCTCCGTGTTTTCAACTTAAGGCTTAGATGGTGACTAATATATCAGGAAATATCATTAGTAATATTGCCATTATTGGGTAAATTTTCTCATATTGTTGAGGTACCTTCATCATTACCTCCACTTTAAGACGTTTAGGATAGGATTCATCTCAATTCTTAAGGACAATAATCGTATTAATGTGAAGTTTTATAGATATCCCTATTTTCAAAAGTAGAAGATTGAACAACAAGTTGTAGATATGTTAAAATGGGGGATAATTCAATACAACATTAGCCTTTTCTCTTCTCCAGTATTGTTGGTTAAGAAGAAGGACGACATTAGGTGTTTTTGTATAGATTATAAGGAACTCAATCAAGCTAATGTTAAAGATGAGTTTCCTATCTCTACTATTGATGAATTGCTAGATGAATCAAGTAGTGCCTCTATGTTTTCTAAATTGGAATTAAAAGCAGGATATCATTAGATTAAGATGCATCCTAATGATGTGGAAAAGACAACTTTTTTACACTCATGAAGGGCACTAAGAATTTCTTGTAATGCCCTTTGGTTTAAGTAATGCTCTTGCTACTTTTCAATCCATTATGAATAGGATATTTTGCTTTACTTGAGGAATTTGTCATTGGGTTCTTTGATGACATATTAGTTTATAATACTTTGATAGATCAACATTTGGATCATTTGACTGAAGTCCTTCAAGCATTAGTTGATAATACTATGTATTTGAAGGAAGCTAAGTGTGTTTTTGGTCAAAGTACTATAGATAAGTGTATTTTTGGTCAAAGTACTATGGAATACTTAGGATATGTAGTTTCTGTAGGAGGTATACGCTTAAATCCATCTAGGCAAAGGCTATTAAGGAATAGACATTACCTCAAAATATTAAGCAATTGAGAGCTTTTCTAGGCCTATCAAGTTATTATAGGTGATTTATCCAAGGTTATGCTGCTATAGCTGCACCTTTTATAGACATGTTACAAAGGCACAATTTTAACTGGATTGATTAAGTGAAATATGTTCTTGAGCAACTAAAGCAAGCTTTAATCACAGTACCCATCTTAGCCTTACCACATTTTTCTCTTGTTCTATTATAGGAAGGTCATCCAATCACTTACTTTAGTAAGAAAATTCCTTCTCATCTAATAAAAGCTTCTACTTATGTTAGAGAGTTACATACTATGGTTAAAGCTATTAGAAAATGGAGGCAATACTTATTGGGTTCTTACTTTGTGGTTAAGACTGATCATAGAAGTCTCAAGGAGTTATTGAGTCCCACTTAAGCAACACAAATATTTAGCTAAGTTGCTTGTTTATGATTACACAATTGTTTAAGTCAGACTAAGATAATAGAGTAGTTGATTTATTATCAAGACAACATGAAGTAGCGTAGATGGCTTATTCTTTACTATGCTTTCATTTTATATAGGAGTTACAGTGGTAATATCACCACTTAGCAGCTTTTCAAAAGGTAATCGATGATATAAGCAAGGGAAACAATTGAAGTAGGAGATGTCTTAGAAGAATAGTCTCTTATACTTTGAGGACAAGATATTTTTTGTGCCTACTTCAAAGCTTATTCCTAAGCTTTTATATGAGTGTCGTTTGGTACCTGTAGCAGGTCACTTTAAGGTCCTTAAAACATATAAGAGACTAGCATATGAGTTTTATTGGGAAGAAATGAAGGTGGACATGAAAGTGTTTGTGCAGACATGGAATATTTGTTAATAAATCAAGTATAGAACTAAGAGCTTATTAGGATTGTTTTTTCTTTTACCGGTACTTTGTCAAATATGGGAAGATGTTTTTATGGACTTTGTGACTTCTCTTCCCAAGTTACAAGGGTACTCAGTTATAGTAGTAGTTGTTGATAAATTGTTGAGGTATTGTCGTTTGGATGCCATAGAATCTCATTTTACTGCTTCCAAGGTCGCTTCATTATTTCTTAATATTGTTGTCAAGTTGCATGGCTTTCTTAGATCAATAGTATTTGATTGAGATCCTATTTTTGTTAGTTACTTTTGGAAAGAATTTTTCCACTTAAGTGATATAAAACTATCTCTAAGTATTGCTTATCATCCTTAATCTGATGGACAAAGTGAGGTATTGAGTAGAGTCATTCAATAGCACTTGAGAGGGTATGTAATGGAACATCTACATAAGTGATTTCAATTTTTACTATGGGCTGAATTTGCTTATAATTCTTCTTTTATTAAGGTGCCTTTACTACACCTTTTGAAGTAGTTTATGGGAGGAAGTCTCCTACTATTTTAACCCATGTCAAAGGAACTTCTAAAGTGGAAGTAGTGCAGCGGTATTTGCTTATTGGGATGAAGTTTTAAAAGTTCTAAGAGAGAATTTATTGAAGGTCTAATAGCGAATGAAGTTTTATGCTAATCAACATAGATCAGATGTATCTTTTGCTGCGTAGGGTTTAATCTTTGTGAGACTTCAACCTTATAAGCAAACTTCTATTACTCAACGACATCACAAATTATCTTAGAGATTCTACGGACCTTTTTCTATTATGAAGAAGGTAAGAACATGTGCTCATGAGTTTGTGCTTCCTACTTTAGCTAAAATCCATGATGTCTTTTACATTTCATTTTTGAAGGTAGTTAAAGGATCTGCTATTCCTTCTTTGGCATTTATCTCTAGAAATTTTAAAGGGTCATCTAGTTTTAGAACCACTTTCTATACTAGCTTATAGATAGATCCTACGACGTGACAAATTGGTGCTTCAAGTTTTGGTCCCTTGGCAAGGTTTACCATCGGAGGAAACATCATGGGAAGACTTGGATGAATTTCGATAGATTTATTCAACTTATGACCTTGAGGACAAGGTCCTTTTTCAAAGATTGGAGGAAAATGTTACAACCAGTAGAAGAAATACAAACAAGCCAACATGACTAAGAGATTTAACACAACAATAAAAGGGTCTTTACAAATTAGATAAACGGAATCAACAAATATATAAGCAGTTTTAACAGATCTAACATATCCATAGTAGTTAAATTGAAGGATAATAGAAATTATAAGAGTATAGATAAGAAATCAAGAGAGAGAAAAAGATATTGAAAACCTTCTTAGTGAAATCTATTCTTCTCCTTTCTCTAACCTTCTAGAGTCCAATTAAACTCGAATCAACATTGTTATCCTAAGATACCTCATAAAAGGAAAAGAACAAGTTAGTATCCATAATATCAAAATAAGATCTAGAAGAGGGAAAGTATCAAAGAGAGATACATGAGAGGACCTATGGGATTAGGGTTTTGGTACAACATGCTGTTGACCTAACCTTAAAGAGAGTTCGAGATTGAATTAAAAAGGGGGGAGAGAAATAATATTTGATCTAATACACCACAAGTGAATTTTCTAACTAATATAAGTAGGCTTGAGCCTAACAAATAGAGTATAACTAAATATTTAAAGTTTTTCTAAATTTATTCTCTTAAAATACAATTGTATGTATAATGATTAAGATCAAACAAATAAGATAATATTATAATGACGTCACAATATATTTAAAAAATCTAGATAATTTAAGATGTTGATTTCATAATTTTACATATGATCCATTTCCTAGTTAAATAAAGCAATTGCTACTGCTTTATTCTATTCTATAAAAATTGTAATTTTATTTCTACATTAATTTTTGTTATATTGGTTAATCAAGCTAGAAGTAATTTAATAGAGTGATTCGTTATTTTATGTGTTTTTTTTTTAAATCGAAGATTCGTTATTTCATGTTAGATGGTGAAAATAATCTTCCCCGAAGTCCGACCTTATTGGAGGAGCAATGTCTTTGATCGTCGATGCTCGATAATCTATTTGACCATTGGGGCCCCGGTGAGGGTGTTTGGATAACGACATAGTGCTTGTCGATGCTCAGCACCATGACGAGCTCGTCAAAGCTCGGCAAAAGCGAGAGTCACAACAAGAAGCTCCAGGACAAAAGATTTTTGGGGACCGGAATACGTAATATTTAATGATAAGGAAGATTCGACAGGAAAATAAGAAGATGACATTTCTTCCACCATGATTGAATAACCACACGGTAATTACAAATATTCCTACATATCAAAATTCTATTTGTTATTAGTTATCAAGTTAGTGGCGTGAAGCTCTACGATAATCTTCAACGAGCTACAGACCAAGAAGAATGTGAAATATCGGTGAATTTGTACAGGTTTGCTCAACCTCAATTGAACGAGCCTAATGGGACACGGCCAAGAAGATGTGGCTAGGATTTCCAGTTCCAGGTTTGGGAAGTTAAATAGTACTATTTAACTTACTGCCATTGTACTATTTTAACTTATACACTATTGGATGTATGGAGCAACTCATATTATTATCAACACAATAAATTTTCCTTAAGGTTACTTATTTTATTTTATTTTTTTTGCTGTTAATTTTGTAATTTTATGCACGAACAATTTAATCCAAACAAAAAAATAAAAAATAAAAAAAAGAGAGAAGAAATACCGTGTAAAGCTAGAAAAAGCATATATAATCCAAAGCAAACTATGTATTAACAAGGAAAACCTAATAACTTTTATAAAAAGTTCATAAGCATATCGGATTTACGTAAGAAATTCCTAATGATCCTAGATTCCTATGATATTATCATAAAAGAATATAAAAACTCCTATAAACATCTAATAAATGAAAATAAATTATTTATGGGGTGCCGCACACGGCTTCAAGAGCTAGCCTGTATTCACCAGCCTTGCATCCCGTCGGGCCCAAAGTATACTCGGAAACATCAATGGCACATGATGTCTTGCCAAGACACTTCTCTTTTATGATGGAGAGGGTATTGGGTGCTTCGCATCGACCTTTCTTGAAAGCTCCACATGTTCCCGTGGGCTCCCCAAAGCTTGCAAACCGGACATCGGATATGACTTGTTCACCTTGGCATGATAATTCAAGGGTATGCCCTTCGTATGCATTTGCACATATTGTTCCAACCGTGACAGTTTGGATATTGAGGTTGAAAGGATCACCACCAAATTCCTCGAATAAAATCAAACTATTCTCATCTCCGCGAAGGAAAGAACGGGGAATATGGTACCTATAAAATAATGAATTAAAAGATAGAATAGACAATTTATCATTAATGTAAATCTTTTATAGAATATAATTTTAGAAGATCGTGGCACTTTTTTAAGAAACTGTAACCTTTATGTAATTTTCAAGTACACATACACTTCTAGTAAAATATTTCCTATTAACGATGAAGATTAATAATAATAAAGATGGTATGGTTGAGTAAGGTTTTGTAGTTACCATCTTTGAGAAGGCTTTCCGCAATTGCTCAAACACTTGTTGCCATTATATGTTCCACGGTAATCACAACTGAAGCTGCAACCATTTTCATCAGCATTGTAGCTTGGCCAATATCGTCCAATGTTATGTCCATTAACCCAAGCGGTTCCTTTCCCTAATCCCAACATATCCACAACAACGGGATCCTCTCCAAGAGGAGCTTTGAAGGTTGTCTAAGAAAAACAAAGAAATATATATAAGCAATTGTAAGTGAAGTGAAGTAAAATCAATATGACGAACGAAAAGAAAAAAAAAGAAAAAAAAGAATTGCATATATACTTACCTTGTACCAGACAAACTTTCGATTTGACGGAATATCCTTAGATGGCCAATGCGAAGAGTGATGAGAAACTTCCTTGTAAAGACCATTATCTATTCCGCGAAGTCCAACTTTATACGTCCATTCGTTCGTCGATAAATCTAACACGACCTCGTCCTTTTTGCCTTTGTTTCCAATCAGTTTAACGGGTCCATGGATACCAACTTCCGTGTTATCAAAGTTACCACCATAATTCTATTGAGAATATAAGGAAGACAACCAAAAACATATGTCAGTTGAGTCATGATAGATAGAAATTCAATTGCCAAACATAAACTTGTTGGTCTAAGCCCTAAGGAAATGAAAAAAGCATAAACATGCCGCAATTTTTACCTGCAACCCAACTGTGGCACTAAGAAGAGAAATAGTGTTGAGTCCAACTTTCAGTTTGATTTTCCTTTCCATAGTGAAGTCATATTTTCCGTTTCTTCCATACTGGGTACCTATACATGGGACCACGTGAAATAATATACATTTAATAAAAATTAAATGTTTATTTGTTTAAAATAACAACAAATGCATTAGTATTACTTTTTGATCGAATGAGGTTGATGCAATACTTACCTACGTGTCTCCCATTAACAAAGGCATGAACTATATGCCCTTTGGTGTGAACTTGCAAGGTCACCTTTGTTCGCGGAATCCGATCATGCTTGCTCACAGTCACACTGTTGAATTAAGTTGACACCAACAATGAAATGAGAGAGATCTTCATGCGTGCATATATCCAAAAAAATCAAAAGACATAATAATTAAAAAACCATTTTATTAATTTAAAAAGAAGGACATGATTTAATAATATGCTCACTTACACTCATAATTTTGCCAATAATTGGGAACTATCTTTTCAACACATAATTAGCTTGAAAAACTTATATCAATCCAGTCTGTTAAATTATGTCTCTCATACCGCAATATGTGCATGAAAAGGTGAGAAAGTGGGAAGATTATATTGCTTTTGCATGCATGTGTTTCTTTTAATTCGATGGAAGTATAGTAGTAGTTGAATTTTTGGAACATCATCGGTATTTTTAATTTTTTTTTGTTATCTTATGGAATAGAATTACATTTTTAAATGACGGAACTAACTTATGAGAAAAAGAGAGGATTAATATACCTAGTTAAATACCATAGGTAATCGCTTGTATCGTTGGTCACAACCTTCTGGTCCAAAAGTTGATTTGTAGTCAGTATACTGCCCTTATTTTTACCATGCTTTAGCTCCTCAGGATGTTCAGACCTCCAAAGCCACTTCAACTCATATGGCTCCTGCCTATCATCAGCTTCATTGGGATGCTTTACCATGATAGAAGTTTGAGCATTGACCTGTTTCCACAACCAACATTTTGTGTTGACTGTCAAGAGACATGTTCATAAGATGGTGATTTCCACAACCAACCTTAGGAACACCTGTTAAGAAAACTCTAATTGGAGTTTAGCGAAAGAGTTGAACGAATGTGAGATGTAGTAATTGGATACTGTTATGCATACCTTAGCTGTGTTATAAACTTCAGTGTAACAATCGGGAAGGATTGAAACAGACCAAGCAGGAACAGTATAGCTATTTCCGAAAAGGTCAACGGTGATATCGCGTCCATTGTTTGCATTTCCTAGGAAGCAACTTTGCTTTCCTTTATACGTGAAAACCGTACCCTAGAATTAACCAAGTAGTAATTAATTAAAACTTTGCTGAAAGGAGCTTTTTGTTCTTTCCATTTTGAAGTTGTGATGAATTTGTTTGAGAAAATACATACCGACATCATATCTCCGTAGTCAATATCTCTCCTTACGCCATAAGTAAGAGTTTTTTCCATTGACATAATTAAACGATGAAGCTGTCGAAGGTGTCCCCATTTAGGTTGATTTAGATTACCTGAACACAGCATTTAAGTTTGGGAAAAGACACAGAAAAAATATCGCATCATACAAGATATAGCTCGTAATCTTATTTTCTCACAAAATAACAATATTTGTAAGTTAAAAAGTGTTATATTTATACCGTATTCATTAAGAGGTGCGTCATAATCGTAAGATGTAGTAATATATGGACCTCCAGCTGTTCGACCAAAGTTGGTACCTCCATGATACTGAATCGTTCCAAGTTTATTGGATGTCACCAAAGAAATTAAAATAAGGAGTAGATAATTGTAAATTCCAGTATTCTTTCTAAACATACCATATAATAATTTTGAAGGGTTCCACCATATTGAAAGAATCTTGCAACAGCAAATGCAAGATCTTCGGCTGTTCTGTGTGGATCTTGCATACCCCAATCCTTGTACCTTCATCATGTAACAATGATTAACAATGGGGTGAAAAATATTTAATTTTCTTTATTAGACTTGATACAAAAAGCTAGTAAATATTCTCTTACCATCCAGCCCAATTTTCAGTCCACATCTTCGGACTATTTTTGTTATTAGGGTAAAATTGATCACAATAATACCCGTTGCATGTATTTATCTGGAATTATAATGGACAAAAAAAAAAAAGATACGAGTATTAAGGATTTAATGCTAATTATTTATTAAACAATCAAAATTTGATAAACTAAATTGTGTACCATTGGTTGTGGAGCATCTCCTTGTTGACACATGATCCATGGAATACCAATATGAAAATCATTGGCCATACGTGCACACCAATCTAGATATAATTTTCCGTCGTTTCCATATGATCCCATGACATTTCCATACTCATTCTCAATCTGAGTAGGCAAATAAAATGTAGAAAAGAATTAATCTGTTAGAATAATTAAAAATAATACAACTAAACAAATTAAAAAGACAGAAGATAATATATCTAACTACTAACTTGAGCAATTATTATAGGTCCGCCTTGAGATGCAAAGAGGTTTTCTCTCTTCATCACGTCAACTATCACCGTGGTAAAATTTTGCATCTCACGCTGAATTGTAAATAATAATAATAAAAAAAGAAATATGCAAAATTTTATTAAATTGATAAAAGTCAAAGTGAATATTGCAACATACTAAATTAAATAAAGTACCTGGAACACATCGTTTTTGGTTCTAAACTTGATACCGGGGATATTATGCAACCACACAGGAAATCCCCTACATAATCATAATTATTATCCTGAGTCTATTTTCTTCACTATGTATTATCAATAAACAAAATAATAATAAATAAAAAATTAATAGAAAAAACAATTTTTTACCCATAGTTCCACTCTGCACAAACATATGGTCCAATCCTAAGAATCACATATAAACCTGCTTGATGAATTGTCTTAATAAACCTCACTAGGTCTAAATTTCCTGAAAAATCATACTGAGCGAAAAAGAAAGAAAAAGATTTTTTAATATATATATATATATATTTAAAATTAAAGATAAAAACCTAGAAGCATTATTAAACTTAAACCCGCCGATAAGTAGATTCATGAGCATTCCAGAATACGTAAGTCTCGATCGCATTAAGACCTCCTTCTTTTGCTTTTTCAATAAGATGATTCCACATCTGTTGAGCACACAGTATTTATCATCAGTTTATCAAATAAACTACCAAGTCAACGACAATAATAATATATACTTGCACGACGTTTAGGATAAAAACTAAATAAAAATTAACAACTTACTTCAGGGGTGCTTCGTGGATAGTGAATCGAACCAGATAAAATAATCTTTCGCTCACCATCGATCGTGAGAGCTCTTGAATCATATGAGACATCAGCACAAGAAGCAGAGGATACCAATGTCAAAAGAAGAAAACCTAATGCAAACCACTGACACTCCATCGTTGCACCACCTCAAAGCACAAAACAAGACAATAACAAAATTGACTACATCTTCACATTTATATAGAAGAAAATTAGCTAACAAGTAGATTTGTTATAATTGAGAGTGAAATTTTGTGCATCCGTTTGAATTTGATTCATAGCCATCTATAAAAACCTAAAATAATGATAAACAAGATCTCGCCACTTGTTTTTATCTCTAACCTTTTAAATTTTGATATAAGCTTAATAAAATAATCGCTTCGTGATATTGTTTCATCAAACAAAATCATTATCAGGGTTATCTAATCAAATCTACTACATTTTTGCACATGTAAATATCCATTCAAACACGATTCATTTGTCTTCCAATATTTTCGGATTGCGGTTGCGGTTGCTGTTGCTTTCTTTCTTTTTCTTTTTCCGCACTTTTTCCCCTCACGGAATTATTCATATATATATATATATCTATATCTATTTATCAATATCTATTTATTGGTAGACTAGGTTGCCAAGCCGAACCGGCCCAACCGTTGGTTTAGGGCCGACTGAAGTTTGAACCGGGCTTAGTCCTTGAGGTCACAGGCTCGGGCCAATTTGTTGGCCCTTGAGCTATTTCTTTTTTTTTTTTTTTTAATATTTACAATTAATTCCTTTTATATTTTTTCCTACATTCTTGTAAATAATTTTTTGTCTTCTCTCATATTTTTATTTTTATTTTCCAAATATTGTAATACTTTAGGCATACATATATATTATATGTATTGACACATAAATGATTTATCGTTATCTTCAATTTAAATTTTATTTTGTTTCAAAATAATTGATTTGGACCTTATGAGTTTGATACTAGTTTAATGTTAAAATATTAATAATGCCTTATAAAAAAAATTGAATAATATTAAGTAAAATGAGATAAGTTGCAAAGGATGAAGAATTCTCATTTGAATATTGGAATGAGAATATGTATTGTGTGGAAAAAGGTAATAATGATTGATGGAAAAAATATGTATGTAATAATGTAAATAAGAGAATATGTTGAAAAAAGGAAAAGTAAAAGAAGATGTTGAGAGAGAGAGATTTTTTTTTTTTTTTTAATATTGCTGAGTAGAAATTAGGATAGACAACCCATTGGGCTAGCCTACTGGCTCAACCATCCATTGGCTTGATAGGTTTAATTGACTAAATTGTTTGGGCTCTTGAGACTCAATAGTTCTAGGTTGGTTCAGGTCTGTAACACCATAAGTCTGATCGATTAACTATTTAAAACCGATCCTTATATGGATCTATTTATTAGTATATTTAATTTTCTTTGTAAATCTATCATTTATAATTTTATTATATCACCCTTTATTAGTTTTGTGTCTTTGCTTTACCATAGCAAGTTCTCATTTTCCTTTTCCTTTATTATGTAAATGTGAGCTCGAATTCAAATTATACGTTAAGTTCAACGCATATTCTCTAGTGAGTAGAAATATACAAGACTCGCTTTTGTTTACATGTTTACAGTCCTAGAAACTAATAGGACATAAAGAGTCAAACCAAGTTCTCAAATATAAAACATCAAGAATGATTCCAAGATTCCTCCTTGCTTTTGGTTTTCTTGAAGACACCATCTCAAACACATTCTTGCAATCAGTCTCCATGATAAAATTTTTCCATCCCCTTGAAACTGCAGCATGTAGCCCTTCCCTAACGGCCATTCCATTAACCACTTCGCAATCATCACATTCCACAGCATATGAAGCAGCTTGAAGGAGGCGGCCATCATCATCGCAACACACCAGTGACATGGTCTTCACCGAGCTGTCGACGTCATCAGGCTAAATTGTGATGTTGCCATCTGCATACATTGTAAGGAAGGTTATTGGGTATGGCTTCATAGCTCGTGACGGTGAAAACAAACTTCATTGCTGCTAAATCTTATGTAACAGAGGATACCGATATTGAGCTGGTAGAGGCTAAAGCTGTGATAGAAGCACTTTCCTTCGCGCATTTTGGTAGGATGGCAGAAAATACACGTGAAGACCGGCAAACTCCTTGATATATGCTAGTTTTTGAAGCCTGATAGAGTCTCTTGGATTACTAGATCAACAGTGGGTAACATTTCTTATAAGAAATCCTTTTTTTTTTTTTTTTTCCCTTTTGTTGTTTTAGTTTAATAAATAAAAAAGTTAATGCTTATACTGATTGCATGGTATCTCGGTCCAAAAATGGGGGTTTGCAAAATTTATCAACATTTCGATCTTCCATCGCCCTTGTTTTTTTTTTTTTATTTTATTGGGTGAACAGTTTCTCCTGTAGTAAAAAAAAAAAAAAGGAAAAGAAAAAAATAAAGTTGAACTATATTTAATATTGGATGCAATACATATCTATTGACCACATAGCACTACAAATACTAATTTCATTCCATGTGGTATCTTTAACATACAAGGTTAGCATTTGTATATATATTACCACATAGCACTACAAATATTAATTTCGTATTTTGAAGATGTTTAAATACACTTTTAATAATATATATAAATATTAATATTACATTTTGAAGTTATGATATAGTATTAGTATTTTGGTAATATTTTTTATATAATTTGTAATTATACATTTTTTAAAAAATTTTGACAATAAAACATGTAATTTTCTCTATAATATTTAAAAATGAAAATTCCAAGTTTAGGAGATTAGGTAATACAATCACGATCAGAAACTGAACATGTTGATGGGAAAATTGCATTAGGAAAGAGACGAGTAGAGCTATATGATTGTACAGTTATAACTATAAAAGCCGTACCCAAAACAAAAAAGTTAGGCATCCCATCATACTTAAGATAATGGTATTTGAAAGCACATTATTTCCAAACTTTACCCAAAACAATCGCTTCACGCTGAAAAAAGTTTATGAAAGGCAGAGATGAATGTAAGAAGATGATCTTAAGAAAACTACTAGGAACCTTCTTTCACATGATTGGGTTTACAGATTTGATGGTCAATATGGTGAGTAAATTAAGGAACATGTTTTGGAAAATTCAGGCACAACCAACTATCCAAAATTACGAAATGTATGACTCAGGTTTTTCCATCTTTTTCATTATCATGCCGGTGTTATTTATTTATTCTTTTTTTTTTCTTTCGTATTGAGTTTTTGTAATCTTATATAAAGGTGTTATCGGTTTTTTTTTTTTTTTTTAAGTAATGGTTTTTTTTTTATAGATATCATTAAAGGGAAAACTTTCAAAAAGAAGAAGAAGAAAGTTCTTCTAAAACATATAGAGCAAGAATGGTTTGGAGAGTTGTTTTAATGAGAAAGAAATAATGGCAAACTTTTTTACATGATAAACAAAAAGGCTTCAATGAGATTTTGAAAGAACAAAACTATGCCATTTTGATGCTACAACAACATGGAAGGCATCTAAGTATGAAACGATAAAAAATAAAAAATAAAAATAGAATTTTGTTTCTTTCCATTCCTTATGAATAAGTAAATATTTTCCCTCTTATCTAAACCTAGAAACTTTAGATAAACTATATGATGACAATAACTGCATTTTTAGTTTTGACATTTCCCTTTCTCTATCATAGAGAACCAGACTTGTTTCGATACTCGACCTAAGAGTTCTAATTTTAAATTCTTATGTACTCATTTTAATTCTTTTAATTAAGTGGTTTACTTAACGGGCTCCAGTTAGAGCTTTATCCATAAGTAAACTGAACGGTTAACTAATAACTGTATAACTACTTTACATTTTGTAAGTTCAAGCCTTTAAGAAAGTTAGCTTTAAGTTACAATTAGCTTGGCATACAGTGCGACGTAGAAGGAGGATAGATATCTTAACAAGAACAACAATCCTTTATCTTGGAAGTAGAGAAGAGAAAGAGCAGTTGATGTCATGTTTAAGCAAGAAAGGAACCCATTTATAGGTAGATAAGAAATAGTATTTTTGTTGCAGGATAGATTGTACAAGAGCGGTTTGTATTGTTAACATTATTAATTGATTTGACTATTTTAATAAACTGCAAGGATTGGTTCTCATGGAGTGATCAAAGACGCAAAACCTTTTGTTGAGAGCCTTATCTATATAGAGTGGGAGCATGTAATTGTCGACATGGAAGATCCAGACCAGGCTATTTGCATGTATAAAATCTACCTCACTTGATCTTTCCTCGTTAAGCTTAAAATTCACCGAGCCACATCTTAAAAGATGAACTTTATAATAAAATTTGAGTGTTGGCACATACACCATATTTTAGGTAATAATTCTATTTTATGCAATCGAACATATTTACTTTAGTTATTTAGACGCATGGTATGCTATGGTTGATTAATAAATCCTCATTATCAATGATAGTAATACGTACATAAACACGGTAAGAAAGGACATAAACTTCGGTGTGGCATTTTTACTAATTTGAAATTGGTCTACTGAACAGTAAGCTTTTGCAAAGTAAGTATTTAAGTCATAAACCCAAAAAGAAACATTTATTTACTCCTATCTTCTAAAGTTAATTTGTTGCTTTTTGCACGATATTATTTCCGGCTTGAGTTGCACATCTGGCTTCAAGAGCAAGCCTAAATTCACCGACATCCTTGCATCCTGTCGGACCGAAAGTTGTCTCAGAAACATTGAGAGCGCATGATGCCTTCCCGAGGCATTGCTGTTTAATGACTTGGAGGGTGTTAGCTGCTTCACATTGGGCCTTTTGAAATGCTCCACATTTCCCTGTAGGTCCACCAAAGCTAGCAAACCGGATATCTGATATGGCTCGTTCACCTTGGCACGATAGTTTTAGGGTATGCCCCTCGATTGCATTGGCACATATTGTCCCAACGGTGACGGTTTGGATGTTGAGGTTGAAAGGAGTACCACCAAACTCCTCGAATAGAACTAAAGTATTGTCATCATTGCGAAGGAAGGAACGTGGAATATGGTACCTGGAGAATAATACATACAAAAAGCAGTGAATGATGTATTCATTTGAGAACCAAGTCTTTGCAAATCTAGTAACGAACTATGTAACACGTATCACTAACACGTGGCAAGCCATCACCAAAATTATTGGTTTGCATGCAATGTGTCGAGCGGTTTATGTCTAGATCCATTGCGCACATAAATTCATTCATTTATTTTTTTTTTTTGGGCTAAACATAAATTTATTTTTTGAATGAATGTTTTTACCATCTCTGTGAAGACTTCCCGCAGTTGGTCATACACTTCTTATCGGAATATTGTCCACGGCAATCACAAGTGAAGCTACAGACACCTTCTTTGGCACTGTATCTTGGCCAATAACGACCAATGTTGTGTCCATTAACCCAAGCGGCTCCTTTCCCTAGCCCCAACATGTCTACAACAACAGGATCTGTGCCCATCGGAGCCTTGAAAGTTGTCTACATAAATAAATAAAATTAAATGGATGATTGTGTTGAATGATAATTGTATGTTAATTGGGTCATGTTTTATGAGTTTATATAAAAATAATGTACGTTCTCACCTTATACCATACGAACCTTCCATTTGATGGAGTATTTGTGGAACGCCATTGTGAAGTATGACGAGAATTGCCTTCATAAAAACGATGGCCTTCTCCACGAATGCCAACCTTATATGTCCAATCATTTGATGATAAATCTAATACGACCTCTTCGTTTGTACCTTTATTTCCAATCAATTTTACCGGTCCATGAATACCAACACCTTGTTCATCGAAGTATCCACCATAGTTCTATTAAAAAATTAAGGAAAGAAAATGAAGGGCACATGTCAATTAGGTGATAACAGATAGAAAATTTACGCCATATAATCTAGAGGAGAGAAGGGATAACAGGGTAACATTAGCATTTCTTGCCTTTAAGCCAACGGTGGCACTAAGGAGAGAAATAGTGTTAATTCCGGGCTTGAGGACGATCTCTTTCTCCATGGTGAAATTATATTTTTCATTTTGAGCAAACTGACTACCTGTACATGTATTTTCAACGGTTTAAGAATATACATACATACATACATATATATAGCAGACAATGAATAAGTAATTTAGTTAATGCTCTTTTCTTGAACAAGTAGACATTGTGCACTTACCCACGTGTCTCCTGTTGACAAAGGCATGAACTATATGCCCCAAAGTAACAATTTGAAGGTTATCTTTGTGCCCCAAATTTTACTACTCTCATTCACGTGGACACTTTTAAGAGAGATGCAACAAAGACAGCCGTCATTGCAGAGGAAACTTACGAGTAAAATCTCAACGAACGTTCTTATCCTTTCGTATACCTCGTTAACTACCACAAGTAGTCACTCGTGTCATTTGGTTACTGCTTTCTGGTCCATGAGTTGCTTCGTAGTCAATATACTACCTTTGATTTTACCATCTTTCAACTCTTCAGGTTGTTCTGGCCTCCAAACCCAATTTAAACGAGCAGGCTCTTGCCCATCACTTGCTTCACTAGATTGCTTCACCATTATTGATGTTTGAGTGTTGACCTGTACTCACAAAGATTTTACATATTAGAATATGTAAAGTGGAAACATATTTACTATATACTTGTATTGTAAAACAAACAGCTATAGAAAGCTTATAATATCTTTTTGCTCCAATATCATTAGCTTGTGATCTCTTTCTGCTCCATTGTACAATTGGGATACTTGTGAAGGGCTCTAATTAATGAACATGGACCCTCTCTGTTTTCATTTTCTCAATTTCCATCAGTTTCTCCCATTGCCGTTTGTAATCGATTCTCGTAGTTACAGTTGTTGGAAAAGGAGTGCTAATGGTAACAAATCTATTGTTTTGATTACCTTAGCTGTGTTGTAGACTTCATTTTGGCAATCTGGAAGGATCGAAACAGACTATGCTGAAATAGTGAATTTCTTTCCAAAAAGTCAAAGGTTGCATCACTTCCATTATTTGCATTTGCTAAGAAGCAACTTTGGTTGGCTTGATTCGTATAAATTGTTGCCTAAAATTGATCCAGGAATTGTGAGTCGAGGATTGCATTTCAAAATTAGGGAGAATCTTTATATAAAATGCATACCTAAGCCATATTTCCATAATCCACATCTCTCCTGATACCATAAGTGAAAGTTTTCTCCATTGATAAGAGTACGCGATGCAGCTCCCTCAGATGCTCCCATTTAGGTTGGTTCAAGGTATCTTGAAATAATATTTCAAGGTGAAAATTAATTTATTTATGTGGAAATACAAAATAAATTATCTCATGGTCTTGTTTTAATGAGAACTCTATTTTTACCATATTCATCAAGAGATGCATCATAATCGTATGACATGGTCATATATGGCCCTCTAGAGGTTCTGCCAAAATTTGTACCACCGTGATACTACAACAAGTCAAAGAATATTCAGTATATATAGTAATGATAGAATAAAAAGAAAACCATATTCTTGCACTAAACATACCATATAGTAATTTTGAAGTGTTCCACCGGTTTGAAAAAATCTTGCAATTGAAAATGCAAGATCTTCAACAGTTCTATGTGGATCTGCTAATCCCCAACCCTTGAACTTATCTCACATAAATTGAAATGCTAGAAAATCAATGAGGATTTGAAATTAATAGTAGACTTATAGGCATGACAAGCCAAATAAAGTAAACATTCTATTACCATCCGGTCCAATTTTCGGTCCACATCTTTGGTGTAGTTGGGTTAGAAGGAGAGTAGTTATCACAATACCATCCGTTGCATGTTTCTAGCTGAAAAGGCATAAATTGATTGGTATTACTATTGATGGATCAAAAACTAGTTTTTCAATAAGTAGCCTAAGCATAATCAACAATATTGTGTACCATTGGTGCTGGAGCATTTTTTTGTTGACACACGATCCATGGAATCCCAATATGATAATCATCAACCATGTGGGTGCAACAATCGATGTATAACTTCCCATCGTTCCCATAGAAATCCTTAACATTTCCATATTCATTTTCAATTTGAATATGATTCCAAAAGGGAAAAGGTTACTTCAAAATCAAATAGTGATAAAAGTAGTAGAATTACAAACAAAATTAATCGTGGATAACTTTGTCTTATAACCTGAGCAACAATTATTGGTCCTCCTTGAGATGCAAAGAGGTTTTCTCTCTTCATCATGTCTACAATTACCGTGGTGAAATTTTGCATCTCACGCTAAATTATAAGAAAAAGAAAAAAGAAATAAGATAAAAGAGATTTGATGTGTCCTGACACTATGAAGAGCAAATTCATGATTGCAACAAAGTATGTGGTATAAGTCATTACTTTAAACACATGATTATTCGTCCTGAACTTGATGCCTGGAATATTGTGCAACCAAACGGGAAATCCTCTGGAAAATAGTAACTATGTTAATTAGTATTTCCACCATGAATTATCTAATTGTCAATTGATCGAAAATATGTAATGTAAAAAAAAAAAAAAGAAAATAGTTTACCCATAATTCCACTCTGCACAAACATATGGCCCAATCCTAAGAATGACATATATTCCTGCTTGTTGTATTGTCTTGATAAATCTCACAAGGTCTAGATTTCCAGAAAAGTCATACTAAACAGGTAGAAGAAAAATTAGTTTATATGCTCATTTGATAAATATTTCATATTGTTTTCGTTTCCAATAATCATATGTTTTAGGTTGTGTTAGCTCTTATTTTTGCAATAACTTTATGGCGAGTCTTTCGTTGACGTGTTCGACCGATTAGAGCCAACAGCGTCCTAAATTTAATCTGGTTGTTCTCTCTAGACAACTTCATAACATAAGCTTAAAAGGAGAGAGAAACCTGTCGGTATGTAGGTTCGTGAGCATTCCAAAAAGCATAAGTCTCAATGGCACGTACAGAATGATTTATTTCTTATATATTAAGCTGTCAAATTAATAGGACCGATACGATTATAAATAATTTTGGAATAAATCAAATTATGGCATTCTTTTTTTTTTTTTTTACCTCAGCAGTGCTTCGTGGATAGTGAATGGAACCCGACAATATGAGTTTCCGTTCTCCATTGATCTTTAACGCTCTTGAATCATGCGAAACATCGATGCATACAACATTCGACACAAATGCTAGTAGAGTAAAAGCTAATGGCAGCCAACATAACCCCATTTTCCCACTATATGTGAAACATAAGTTGATAAAACAAAAAATAATTATGTTTAGGATGTGTTGGCCTACAAACTTATATAGGAAAATGATAGAAAAGGACAAGCTTTCGTTACCTGTAAAGAAGTTATCGGATATGTAGTTGTAGTTTAAATTTAGCTGCGGTAACAAAGTTTAATATTTTAATATATCTTATCATAGATAAAATCTGTTATTTTAGATAAAACCTGTACAACTATACATCCTGTCAAAGGTGCTTGAAACAACTGCAACACACTTTTTATGAGGTGTCGTATCTCTTAAAATGAAATAATTCCAACTTCAATGTCATGCACCTAAAATTCGATGGATCTACTTAATGAAGATGTTTCTTATATTGCAATTGAAGTTCATAATCGCTCTGTTATTTTGATAATGCTTCAATAAGAACAAGACTTTAGGTAGTGAAGTTCTATATATGTATCATACATACGTACTAAATATCCCAGAAAATTCGATATTCTACATCAAATTAAATTAAATTCTTTTAGAATTGTAAGTATTTTTGGGTCGGACTTGGGATAAAGGGCAACATTTTTAATCAAAGATGATGTTAACTTACAAATCTAAAGAGTTGAATAATAGAAATAATAACATTTGGAGTATTAATAATATGACTTTCAACTTATAAGTTATAGTATAACTTAAATTTAGTGTAAAGTTTGACCGACATAAATTTAACGTAAAACTTGAACAATGATGAAAACGAAAGCAAAACAAATAAATAAAAACGAGAATCTGTAAACTAAGTGTTTTATTCAACCTCAACCATCGGTTCATCCAAAATAATTCTTATAGCTCCTGTGTATATATGTACATGGAAACATATGAATGTATATATATTTATAGATAAGTATTATATAGATATGCGCTTATATATTTGCATTTTGTAGATGGTTATTTTGGTAATTGGGATTTTGGCCCATTTTAGTGCCCCTGCGATGTCATGGTCATGAGCTATCGATCTCACGGAATTGATATTGTTGTAAGATCATTGATATGGAGTTATCATAATGCATAATGTGCTAGGAATTCAAGAGGCTCATCATCAAATGGTAATCGTGGAGGATTTTAAATGAAGTAGCGCATATATGTTTAGGAATATTCTTATGAAACATATAGAAAAAGAATGGTTTGGACTTTGGAGAGTTTTTTTAACAAGAAAGGAAAGTTTTGGAAATAATAAAAAAAATTTTGACTTGAAAAAGAGAATGGCTTTATGAGATTTTGAAAGAAAAATCTGTAACGTTGTGATCCTGCAATAAGATAAAAGGCATCAAATTATTCGACGATGAAAAAAATATAAAAAGACTATTTTTTTTCCTTTCCTTATGAATAAATAAATGTTTTTCCACTTAGCCAAACGTAGTAAATTTTGATAAACTATATTATGACAATAGCTGCTCTTTTAGCTTTGACATTTCTCTTTCTCCATCATAGAGAACCAGACTTTTTACGGTATGCAACCTAGAGTCTTAGTGTCAAATTCTTATGTGTTCATTTTAATTGTTTTAATTAAGTCCTTTACTTAATGGGCTTTAGTTAATTAAAGCTTTACTCACAAGTGAGTTGGAGGGTTTACTAATAAATGTATAACCACTTCATATTTTGAAGTTCAAACCTTCTAAAAAGTTAGCTTTAAGTTACATTTAGCTTGGGATATTGTATGTTGTTGAAGGGGGACAAATGCCTTAACAAGAATTACAATCATTTATCTTGGAAGCAGAGGAGAAAGAGCAGTCGATGTCATGTGTGAGTAAGAAGGTATCCATTTATAGGTATTCATCAAATGTTAACAGATTGAAAACATGAGAAATAAAATTAAAAGATGCATGTGGTTGTATTCGTGTTATAAAATAGGTTGTACAAGAGTGTTTTTGTATTGTTGACGTTATTGATTGATTTGACTATCATAGTAAACTACAAGGATTGTTGCTAATGGAGTGATCAAAGAAGCAAAATCTTTTGTTGAGAGCCTTCTCTATATAGATTGGGAGGACCTAATTGTAGACATGGAAGATCGAAACCAGGCCATTTGCATGAATAAAGTCTATCCCCACTTAATCATTTCTTATTATCACAATACGTGTATTACATGTTTCTAGCTGAAAAAAAAAAAGTATATTGATTATAGTACTTTTAATGGATCAAAAAATAGCTTTTCATTAAATAGCCATAATTTATTAAACTATATTATGTACCATCGATGCTGGTTTGTTGTCATATCATTTACAGATTCCTAATATGATAATCTTCAACCATGTGAGCACATCCGTTTATATGTAACTTTTGATTCCCATAAAAATTCATAACATTTCCATAATCATTTCCAATCTAACCATGATTCCAAAAGGAAAATGGTTATTTCTAAATTAAATAGTCATAATAGTAATTGAAATATAAACAAAATTAATTATGGAGAACTTCATCTTTTGGCCAGAGCAATAACTATAAGCACTCCTTGAAATGCAAACAGGTTCTCTATCATTATAAGCTTATTACTTGGTACAATGCTTTTGAATAAAGGACATGAAAGTTGATGAAATATTCAATCTTGAATCCTAGAGTGCATTACTTTTCAAGAATAATGGTGGAAAAGAGGAGTATGATATTGGAAAGACTAGTGTGAATAGGTTTCTAGTTTTTACTAGGTTTTTACATAAGGTTGTGTTCAAGTGTTTGTTACCAAGGAAGGGAAGTAGTTTTACTTTGATAGATAGGGTTTAAAAGTCTTGATTGGTCTTAAGGAAGGATATTCAATAGATCTTGCTCAACATCTGACTGCCTATATTTAAAGTATGAAAAAGGCATAGAAGTTTGGTGCATGGAGGATTGATTTTGAGGGTTATTAATTTTAAATATCCATTACTCACTCTCTTACGAATCAGATTGAAACAAGTAGTTTTTCATGGTTGATAATATGAAACTTATTTAAGACAATGAAATCCCTACAAAAAGAAAGAAAGGGAAAGAAGTTAAGAAAAGTTTAACTTTAGGGATGAATTCGATTGATGAAATTCTTAGAAGTGAACCTCTAGACAAGTCGACACAGGAATCCTATGGAAGGAACATGGATTAGTGGATGAAATAGTTTAATCACTCTACATCACTACAGGAAATTTATACAGTTAAGTTAGAGGAAGACCGTGAGGAAGGCCTAATAATGGAACTTAAGGAGTTGAACTAGAGAAAGGAGGACCATAATAAATAGATGACAACTATCTTGATGATATTTTCCAAAGTGAGCCTCCTTCTAACCTAGGTTAATTAATCTACTTAACTTAGAATTTGGTAGATTATCTCTCATATGATGAAGAACTAGAAACCTAACCCCAAGATGATTTCAAAAAAATTCTTGAAGGAATTAAAGTAAAAAGGAAAGCATTACTAGAAAAAGTTGATAAAATTGTTGTAAATTTGAAGGGAGAAATCAACTTTTCTTTTAGTGGAATAATAGACCTCTTTAAATCTTAGGGATTATCACTATTGATGATAATGACATCTCTCTCTCTCTCTCTCTCTTTTGGAGAGAATCTCTCTCCTTTTGGAGCCATATGGCACCCTTCCTTTTAGGTGTCTACTTAAAACTTTCTTAATATTTGGTGTCTAAAAGATAGTTCGTTGTGTCATATTTGAGTTAGGAATAAAACAAAAACCTTTAACAAACCTATTATTCAACTTCCATAACTACAAAAGATTTCTAAAGCTTCACTTGATACATAAAACATAAGTATACATATACGTATAAAATACGTATATGAATAGTATAATATATTTAGATATACATTTATACTTAAATAATACATGCATAATATATTATAATAATAGATTAATAAATAAAGTAATATATATATGTATATATATGAACATATGCTGTGGAATCTAAGCAAAAGGGGAAAATAATTAATTTACCAAATTTAATAACATATAATCATAAGTATAATTATATACATATTATGTAAAATTACAAAATAGGAAAAATATTGAAATTATGTATATTTTGGAAATGATATGTGGCACTTATCTAGCTTGCCATGTCAGCATATAATTAATTGTAAATAAATTTGTAATTAAAAATTATAATAAAATAATTAACTAATTGGAAAATTATTCAAATAGTAAAAATGAATTAAATAGGTATTAACCCTCAAAAATAGCAAAATACATAAATTATAATTAAGTTAATGCAAAAATAAGAAAATTAAAAAAATATAAGAATTTGATATTTATTAAATAGAAAATATGTAAAGAAAAGCTCAAAACAACATTTTATAATTATTTAAGTCGAAATAATAAAATTCATAATATTTTTATATTATAATTGAAATTACGGATTACAATGTTTAAAATAGACCCCATTAAAAGAAAGTACATCCAAAAACGATAAAAATCGATTGTAAATTCATAAAAATCAAGGTTAAAACGAAAATGTTATACGCTATTAACGAAAAGGCTCAAATTAAGGATTTCATTTGAGTTAAATAGCTAGTTTAGGTAGTTATTACTATGTATGCGAACGACTTAGTTATTCCACTTAGATACTTATTATCTTTCCTATTCCTTAAATGTCAAGTGATTCTGATATGGATACCGACTCACCAAGTAGACTATTACGATCGTTAATAGACTTAATGACCAAGTGAGTATTCTCGATAACTTTATACTTGTTTTGTGCTTGTAATTAGTGCACTTAAAGTAAATATTAATAAATTAATGCATGGGAGTTCGAGTTATGCATATGCTTAAATATTGGTTGTGTGTTATATTATAAAACATAATAGTTAAATAATTAGCTGTTTGATTTATTACTGCATAATTGAATGGTTTGTTGATATTGGTTGATAATCTCATAAATTGACTTAATTTAAATTATATGGATCATGTATAAAGCATGAATATTGCATATAATGTTCCGATTGTTACTTCACGCAGTTGGTAATGAAGGGCCTTAGAGGAATGAATTCCTATATGATTTGGTTAGTACAATGCAAGAGTATTAGTACAATGTAAGAGTATTGGTACAACAAGACCCTACCCTTGGTTCATAAGTTTACTTGGTGTTGGAGATGCTAATCGTGGGTGATTGGGGGTCATGTCTAAAAACCACCGCTATAGGGTGTGAGCATAGACAGTAGGGGTTAACTTATCGTTAAGCCTAGGATTTTGTATATTACTAGATTCCTTTAAAATGAAAACGTATATCGTGAAATACATAATTTAAATTTATGGTTAAAAACCCCAGGTGCTAGAGTTCAGTTGTAATTGGTGTTGATGTATCTCGAACCCTTACTTTAAAGGGTGTTAAATTCGATGTTGTATATAATACTGATCAACTGCATATATATTGATTGACATACTGCTTGTTCATGCAGGTGGAATCACTATAAATAGTCACTCGATTTTTTTATCCTTACACTTTTTACTTTATAGCAAATTATTTATTGATCGTGCGATATATTACTAGAATACTTGATTGATTTTTCATTATACGTTTATTAGTATCATCTGCAACAAGACTTAGTTTTAGGATTAGAAGCACATTTGATAAATTAAGCAAATTTTTTATTTATATTTGTTAAAACTTTTGATACATCAAGAATTAAGAACAAGATTAGTTTAGGTAATCAACATTGAACACCAAGAAGTAAAAATTGATTAAGTATTAAAATTCTGTAATAGTCTGCAACAGTCCACAACAATCAATTCAACCCTAACTCCCTTCTCTTCTTGATTGTTCATTGAGACTAACAATTGGTATCAAAACAGGTTCACCGAGAACATACATATTATCGTTAATATTTAAATTGGCATACATTTGTCATCGCAGTAATTATGATAAATTTCTTTGGATTAATAGTTTATGATGAGAATTGTGATGCAAAATACAGAACAATAGAAAGTAAATGGAGGAAATTTCCACAATGACACTTCTAACTCTAATGAAACAGATAGCTAGATTGATGTTTATGTTGAAATTAAAAAAGAAAACTTATGAAGGCACTTTCAAAAGTTAGAAATAAGACATCTAGGCTAAAAAAGCAAACAAATTCCTAAGAGATGAGAAAGAAGATAGGATGATATATACAAAATATGTTGAGCAAAAAGGAAGATCTTAAGAAGGATTGTGATGAAATAGCACATACAAAGAAGGGTTGAGAAAAGAAAATGACAAAATCAAGAATGAAACTAAGGAAAAACAAACAAATGGAATTTCTCCAATAGCACAAAAGGATTTATGGAAATGTACAAAAGATGTGGATGATTTTAATAAATATGGCGTTATATTGGAAAGTATCCATAATGACAATTTAAAAGATAAATGGAATAGACAAGAACAAAAAGAAACAAATAGAAACATCCAACTCTTAAGTACATTGTATAGTAGAATAAAAAAGACTAATCTGAAGCACAACGGTAGAAAGTTTGCTTATAGTTCTAATGCAATTTAGAATCAAAGAAGATGGAAAGTTGACATTATGGAGAATTATCTAAAAGCTATAATTAGTGGTATGTCAAAATTTCTTTGTGTTTATATTGTAATAAAATTGGTCATATAGAAAGGAATTATTATTTCAAATGAAATTGTTTTTGTTACATAAACCTATTTGAGTGATGAGCTTAAATTTGATGAAGGGCATAGGATTGATGCAATCACCAAGTAAGTAAAGAACTAGAGATCACATAAATCTAAGGAGAATTTTAACCACTACTTTGAAGATGAACAATAGTCTTAAGGGTTTTCTGTAGTAAGGTGCAACAATAAGAAAAGTAAAGGGATGTGGACTTTTTTAGACTCACCAAGAAAATATTGAACTACACATGAATCACTTGATATGACTCATAAATATTTATGGTTTTGCTCACCACAATTATCGCAAGAAGTAGATTAATAAGAGTAAAGAATATATCAAATGGGCATAGACTCGTACAACATAAAAAAGAGTATGATATCATTCAATCATTCAAATCATTTGTTATAACCAATATTTATAGTCTAGTGGTTAGAAATAAAGGAAATAACCAAATAAGAAACTTTATCACAATTACTGATGATAATAATTTACAAATTTGGAAAGTAACTAAACTATATTAAGAAGGAAATATTTCAAATATCTTTCATTATCTTTCTTAATAACTTCCATCGAATTCCTTTGTGCAATATGGGTAACTTCCATAACTCATAAAAGAAAAATTCTCTTTTTAAATATTTAATTTAGCACCTTTTTTATATAAATTAGAACTTGACCTCCTTTTAAAACCAATGTACCATCAAAACCAACCTGTAATGAACTCTCTCCTTCCTCCTCTTAATCTAAATCGCCTTCAAAACCTTACCCTACTTCAAATTGAACCATTTTTCAACCTAAGTTGATATTATGAATGGCGATGTCTTCCATGTAGTTTTACTCCTCTTTTGAAATTACCCCCTTCAAACTCTCATCCATTAAATTGTTTAATCCCTTGGTCCTTGACCTAGTCATGAGTCTTCTTGAGTTGATAGTTCAATTCAAAACTCGATTCCCATCATTTGTATAAGGCTAACAAAGATTGGCTTACAAATTTGTCATGTCTTCATCATGGTTTTCTCCTATTGTTTTTTACCTCATGTTTTGGTACATAAGTTAACAAATCTACAATATTAAATGTATTGGTAACTCTTCTAAACCTATATAGTCATTTCGATTAATAAGCATTGTCATTAATCTTTTAAAGTACTTAGAATGGACTATTAAATCTTAGTGCAAACTTTTGCTATCTTTGATTAAGGAATCATTCTTTCCTCAAATGCAACCATGCCAAATCTTCGAGTTGCAATTCCTTTTGCTTCTTTCCTTTATTTTTTGACTTTTGCTTACCATCTTCCTCAATTGTTTAGCCACCTCCTAATTTAAATTTTGAAACTCGTATGTTCTCTTTACTCCACCTAAACATTTATTACTAGAAATTTCTACAGACATCATATCCAAAAGAATGGTAGGAATTTCTACTATATATACTAACTTACAAGAGAAGCTAACTGCTTAGCTGCTACTATAGACTTGGTATACATAAGACATATATGTCTAGATTACTCTAAGGCATCTCTAAGACTCATAATATATTTATGAAGAAAATGTAAAAAATCCCCCTAAACTTTAACTTAGGTGCGGATTGACTCTCTAACTTACAAGAGAAGCTAACTGCTTAGCTGCTACTATAAACTTGGTATACATAAGACATATATGTCTAGATTACTCTAAGGCATCTCCAAGACTCATAATATATTTATGAAGAAAATGTAAAAAATCCCCCTAAACTTTAACTTAGGTGCGGATTAACTCTCTAAACTTTCAAAATGAGGTTTTTGATCTCCTAAGCCTTTATAACTTGGTAAATGACCTTCATAACCTCTTTAAACTTTAATTTTGGTAAGTAAACACCCCTTAAATTTTGATTTTGGTGTGTAAATATCCTAAAGTTTAGGGGTGTGTTCACGTACTAAAATTAAAGTTTAAGGGATGTATATATACTAAAATCAAATTTTAAAAGTTATGGAGGTTGTTTAGTCAATTTATCAAAATTTAGGGAGATGAAAACCATACTGAAAAAATTCAAGATGTCAATCTCCACCTAAATCAAAATTTAAGGGTTTTTTTTTTTTTTCATTTTCTCCTATATTTAAAGAGTTGGAGCAACATTTATTTAAAGAGTAAAATATATAAAACTTAGTAAACATGCCAAATGTTCTATATTCTGCTCTTTTTCACTTCAATTAAACATCGAAGCCAAGTTTATTGTAAGAGTTGAGGCCTTAAGAATAAGAAAAGAGAAAGGTATGTATATGGCAAGAAGAATGATATAAAAAACTTTGTGAACAAACTAATTAAGTGATTTATGTGATCTAAAGTTTGTGAGAAAGCTTTATGAGAAAAAACATCAAATCAATTGTGAGGTAGAGAATTTATGCTAAATTTTGGGGAATCATACTGCAATCCTCGAAGTGCACTACTAAACTCTTTAAATGGACTTTCCCTTAATGTTTAATTGATGATCTTGGTAAAAGCTGTTGTATATTCATTGTCTTCAAATCTTTGTAATTTTTATCTTTTCTATGTCCTTCGAATTTACTCAGTTGTCAAAGATATGTATTATCCATTCTTTCCACTTATATTCCTTTTAGATGGTGTCTCTTCTTGCTTTCCAATGTCTTTATGATTTGCTTTACATTTGATCATATTGTTTGATATGTTAAGTATCCCTTAGTGAATCAAATATACTTATAAACATCTATCTTCTGACGCTAACAAAGCTTCCAACTTTTTTTAACTTTTAACTTTTTTTGCTTGTTATGTAGCCTTTGAATCCTCTTTCAATTTGTTGAATACTCAAAGCTTTTGTCTCAATCTTTATTATTACTTGTCTTTAGACATATCTTTAGCTTCTAAAACTTTCTACTCATTTAGTTATGACTTTTATTTTCTTCCATCATCTTATAAATTTGGTTTTGCTTCTACTTCGTGCTTCTTCACTTCTGATATGTATATTCGTTTAGGTTTTGAGTTATATGTGCTTATCCTTTCTTTTTGGTTTTGAATAAGACATTGATGGATGGAGCTTTCAAAGCTTTTGATATTTTAAAAGCTTTTGTCTCAATCTTTATTATTACTCGTCTTATGATATTTTATCTTACTCTACACACTTAATCAATAATATTAGCACGTATGTTTTGTTATCATCAAAACGTTTTATATGAAAATTCTAACAAGAAACCTTTCTAATTGAACTTTAAAATCGCTGTTTATCTAGAGCCAAACTCTCAAACATTTGATACGCTTTAGTTAAGCATAATGGGACTTGTTTAGACAAAGTTGTCGAAATTAAGTGGAGGGGTAAAAGGGTCATTTTGGAAAAAGGGAAATATGAGCTTTAAAATTTTTGAAAATTTCCCTTTAAACATCTTTGAATTGAAAGACTATGCCTTAAATTACTTCCTTGAAAATTTACTTTTCATTTTAATTAACTTAATTGACCTTACCAAATTGGATTGTTTCATATTTTAGGAAGACTGTAATTTATGGTAGAAGGTTTTTATGTTTAATGTTGTGAATAAGGTGGGATAAATAACTAATTTCTTCTACAAATTTTTTGCATAAGTAAGCTATGCAGCAAATAGCATAGCTTAGACTTACATTCTCCTTCTTTCTACAATGATGAAATTTGTGGCAAGGAAGACTTAGCATTAAGTACGCTTTAAATATATTATAGTTAATTGAAAATGAGATATGATTTGGGAAAAGAAAATAAATTTACCATAAAAATCCTTCATATATTTAAAGCAAGTAGAGGAAAATATTAGCTCATTCTAGACATCATTGGACTGATGAAAAACTTATTATAAAAGAAATTTTAAGGAAAATGGTCTAAAATGATGTTAAATAATAGAATTTAGCCCCAACAAGATGGTGCCAATCGCAAATCTAATGGCCTTATCTAGAATTCCATTTCATTTAGAATGGACATATGTAAGGCATATGATTTACAATTCATCTCATGGGACCAAAATTACAAGGGAAAAAAAAGTTAAATTTTTTGACGCGGTGTAGATATACAAAAGTTAACTTAAGGAAATAGATAATTTACATGATTTATTTAATAAATTGCCATGGACGCAATGTCATTTTGGTAAGCCTAAGGCAACACAAACAACTAAACTATGCTATGAACTCATGTTCTAAAACATATATTTATATAAAATAAATAAATCTACAATATTGGCACTAAGCTCATATGCTCCAATCCTTTAACAACACGAAGTCTTCAGTTATGTGAGTACACTTAGCAATAGTGTAGCTGCTTTATAGTGGGTACGTATGAGTTGTAACTTAGCTATTTAAAGCAAGTAATTGATACCTGAAATACTTAGATTTCATCTAAGCTTTTTAGTCGAGAGATAAAAATTACTCTATTGATTATTGAGCTAAGCCCATTAATTACTTTGCTTGACTCTGGTGACAAGGTTTAGAGAGTTTAGTCCATATTTGAAATGACTTAAGGAGAATTGATTTGTTATGGTCGAAATAGGGATCATTGGACTAGTTTATCTACTTCTAATCTTTCTCAAACAAGCTTATGCACTTATGAGGAAGGCTACTAGCCTTAAGCCCATTAGCAAATTCATTTAGGATAACTATGAAATAAGAAAGCTCCATCCATCCATCCATTAATTATCAAGATGATCTGATGGTGTAATGCTACATGCCAAAATTAGCAAATTACTAAGCCAATAAACACTGATGAGTCTATTTTAGTTACTTGGTTCAAGAGTTTCAAACTTGTGTTAATAAGATATTCACAACTATGACCTTATATACTAGTATCATAACCTACTACAATTCATATGTGACACTTAACCATGCGGTTTTACACTCTTCCCCCCTTAATCACGTAATGTTTTCGTCGTAAGACCTTACAATTGGGTATAGATCTTCTCTCCTTTTCGATGTACAATTCAAGCTACCTACTATTTATGAGTCATCTTACAAGTATATAAGGAGTCACACCCTAGTGATACTCCTTATCTTCCTCGGACCTCTTCTTTAAACTGGAGTTAGACTTGAATCATCTATCTACTAGCAGGGAGTTTGCTTTGATACTATTTGTAACACTCTGGGCTAAAAGCAGGAATAGTTAAGCCAACAAACACTGATAAATTGTGTTGATAAGAAGTTCATAACCATGGCCTTATAAACTAGTATTATAACCTCTCATAATTCACGTAAGACACTTAACCATGAGATTTCACAATCTGATGGATGCCATTATGCTCAAGAGTCTATGTATTCGGTCATTTCTTCTTATGTGCAACTTTTAGAAGAAGTGAAACTTTTAGAGAGACAGGAGAAAGAGTATTCTACTATGACGGTTTTATTCTTTAAGAATAAAACAAGTAACTTAGGAAAAAAATTGATACTTAAGCTACAACGTTGATGCTTGGGGTTCTTTAAGACTCTAAGATTACATATTCCTTCTCCTTGTTATTCTTTCCAAGTCATCCCACTAAGTGTTACTCCTTAACATAAGTTTTCTAAAGTTGTGTATAGCATGGAGTTTCGAGCCCATATGATAATTATACGATTCGAGCCCTTAAATTTAGGGCACCAGGCTATGTTATCTGTTTAATTTTAAACTTTACAATAAGATTAGGAAAATTAGACGAAATAATTCAAGTAAAGTCGATTTCTCAAAATAAGCTATATAAAAATATTAATTTACGAAAACATGAACTTATTGCTAAAGCTAGTAAATATCGATAACGTGAAATTGAAATATTTAAATATAGCGAGATATTATATATAAGCTATTTAACTTATAAAAATAATAAATAAAGTTGAATTATATGTAATATACATGTATTAACATAGAATATGCATTATTTATATTAAATACATATATATAATAAGAAATTATTATTAAAATAAGGTAAAATAATATAAAATAATGAAAAATTAATAAAAAATGAAAGGATGAGTCATCTAATGATGTGGCATCTTAGGATCAATTATAATTGATGAGTTAAAAGCTAAAATATAAGAAATTGATACCTCATGCTTTGAAAAATAAATAAATAAATGACATGTGTATGCTATATGTCCAATTTTTATTAATTGTAACTTATTTGGAAAATATAAATAGGGCATGCGCACTTCAAAAGCAACATTTTGGAAGTTTAAAAATATGAGAAAATGACCCAAGAAAATTTTGAAAAAAAAAAAAGAAAATTAGAGTAAAAACGGAGCACAGACCTAGTCAAAGTTGGTTCAACAAGTTGTTGGTGTTTTGTTGTGGTGGCCACTTAGAGTCAAAGAAAGCACCACCAGAGGAGGTGTTCTAGCAAGGTTGAATGGTTGGAGGTAGCTGGTTTAAAAATTTGTAAATTTTCTAAAAATAGCAAATAATGTTATTTAATTATGAAATTTGGTTTTCTTGAGTTATTTTATGTGTAGATTAATGTATTAATTTTATTTTAGTCAAATAATTATTGGAAATATAAAGTCTTTAAGAAATGGCTCTATTTGGATGAAAATTAGATTAAATTTTAGAAATATTAAATAATGTCCTTTTGAGTTCAATTTTTTTACATAATATACCTAATATATATATATATATTTAATTACAGTAACAATAATTTTTAAAAATAATCATGGTTACTATTTATTGTAATTATTTTGGATAAAATTGACAATTTTACTACTTCTTTGAATTAATTAGTTTTTGACAAAATCAAACTATGAGCCCTTCGTATGATGATTTCTGGAAGTTTATAATGATGTTTGGAACACTTTGTTTTTATCTTGTGATTAAATTCACTTATTTGTTCGATTTTTACCAATTTCGAGTTAAAACTGCTATTTTTGTAAAAAGAGGTAATAACTAGTTTAGTATAACTCATGATCAATAATTAAACTACATATTTTGTGAGTCTATAGGATTTTTTGTGGAATTAATTGGGCTCATATACTATTTATTATGTATTTTCATAATATAAACCTATACATTAGCCTAATGTATGATATAGGAATTTGTGAGATATTTGTTGAATTTATACAAGAATGATATTTTAGGAGCATAATAGATGCTATTCGGTTTGGGAAATATGAATTTTTAGTATTTTTAATTTAGATTTAGGGTTTATTTGGGTTAATTATAAAGTTATAATAACATACAGTCGAATCGGTAATACGAAAGGATATTTTTGGAATTTTAATAAAATTGATTAGTCTTGATTCTTAAGATATCTTAACAATACTCAAAATAACGATCATGATGATAAAAAGTTTATTAAAATCAGATAAGAAATGAATAAGATACAATTAGAATAAGTTTAAGGAAAAATCGTAGTAAAAACTTATAAGAGTTTGGTATCGAATCATACTTGACTTGGGATCTATACGTATTATCCTAGGTGTAATAGGTGAGGAAAGATCACATCATGAAGATTAGGATTTTACATTACTATCAAGCTCAGGTAAGTGGATATTTCTATTTTTGTGTAAGTAGACTTATGTCTACTTGACTTGAAGTTAGTTGTGTTGTGAATTATAATGACATGTTGGATTGACTGGATACATGATTCTGTTGAATGTATGTTGATTAAGTGAAATGTTTCCTTGTATATGATTGATTCATCGATATGTATTTTTGTTTGGAAAACTTGGAAATTGAATTATTCTTTAAGATGTTCGCCTAAGTGAACCATATGCGAGGGAATGTAATATAAAGTTGAGAAACAAAGCTAAAGTTGAGATAGTTGAATTGTTTATAACGTGGAACTTGAGATTCATGCTTGATACTAGGCTATTGTATTGTTTACTGCATTCATGGCATGGTACGAAAGGATCTATGTGTCACAACCGGAGCGGGCTAGTCGTAGCAGGTGCCGTATATCATATAAAAGGATTATAGATTATTTTCCTTTTCAGTCGACAACACTTCATGTGATATATAAGACTACTACTACAACTAACAAACTAGAGTTAGGTAGGCACAAGTAATATCATTACATATTTATGATAATAAGACTATTGAATTGTAAATAATACATATATAAATATTTATAGATAGTAAGTCGATAGTATACTGAATTGTAAATTGATAATACATTATATTACATAATAAGGTTCAAGATCTAATTACAGTAACATAAGTATACTATTATTAATAATCACATACTCATATCAACCCTTTGATGAACTACTAACCTTGGGTATCCTACGGCCTGGATCTACGAACAAACCGCCTTGCACAAGCAAACTATGGGAGTATAAGCTAATTAGTTTAGTGAGATATTCCCTTAACCATACAACAAATAAGTTATACAATAATTAAATTCAATCAAATGAATGCACAAACAATTAGTATGCCATATAAACACATGCAAATGATTAGGTACTGCATGCAACTTAGATTTAATACCCTCTGAAATCAGGGTTGGAGATACATCGGCATCAATTAGATCCAAGTATCATATTAGAACTTACATAACAACGAAACTCTGTGTTTCGTATTAGAAAATATAATGGTATATCAATTTTCATTTTTAGTCAAAACTCAATTTTACATATGATTGTAAATAGGTTCACGTAGTCTTTACTCACTCCTAAATGGAGGCCTCTAGACTTGACCCTTAACTAAGCGGTTGATGCCTCCAATACTTAGTGTTCCCGTAGGCCAAGATAAAGTCATATCGCATGTGTGTATCATACGAAACACTATAATCACAAATAATCAACCCACCTATAGCTTTTTATTACCTCTGTGTGATGTGATGGCTGGAATTAATTATGTAGTGCATGATTATGCGTATTTCGATTTAGTTAATTCTAATATGATAATATTAAGTTCTTTATTAAGTAATCAACAAAATCATAGATAGATCGATTCTTATTAAAGTTATTATGTAGCAAACATTGCATTATCATACTTTAAAGTAAATTCACTATTATCTAGCAGTTTCACATATAAGCATAACCTAGGTTCACATAATATTTAATTATTAATAATAATTAATATTCACTATCTACATACATAAGAAAATATTGAATCATTAGAAATGCTCACTTAGCCATACTCAAAGTCAAGGATTGTAATAATCAGCCAGTAAGTCAATGTCAATATTGTGATTACTTGATATTAAAAGAATACGAAAAGTAGTAAGTATTAAAGTTAAATAGATAAACTATTATTATACTTAGTGTCATTTATCTAAATTAGCTATTCGTTTGTGTAAAATTAACGATTCGAGCTTTTAATTAATTGCACATAACTTTTTTGATTTAGTTCGGATTTTTATGAACTTATGGTTTATTTCTATCGTTTTTTAATGTATTTTCTCACAGCGGGATCCATTTTAAATGTTGTAACCCGTAGTTTTGAATATGATATAAAATTATTGCGAAATTCATTATTTTGACTTAAATGATTATAAAATATTATTTTAAGATTTTCTTAATGTAATTATAAATTAATAATTATTTAAATCGTATATTTTGCAGTTTTCTTATTTTAAGTCTATTTTACTATAATTACCCATTTTTACTAATTTTGTGGTTTAAGACTTATTAATTCAAATTTTTTACTTTATTACTTTTCTAATTAATTAATTAATTATATTATTATTTTTAATTAAATTTAAGCTAAGTGATGATGTGGCAACATAAGAAAATGCCACGTATCACCTTTATACTTTTTCTCACATTTTCTTTTTTCTTTTTTATGTTATAGACATATATTAATATTTATTACTATATTTTATTAAATTTTCTAAATTAATTATTTATTATAATTTTCTCAAATTTATGGTACATATACATATATATACTTTCATATTTATTAAATTACTTTATTTATTAAATTAATATTATAATATACTATATATTTACTATTCAAATATACTTGTATTTCTACATATATGATACTATTCATATACGTATTTTTATACATATAATATATTTATGTACTAAAATATCTGAGCGTCAAATATATATTATAAACTATACGTATGAGTATAAATATACATGTAATTGTACTCTGTATACATATGTATATATACGGTTATGTATATATATATATATACTAAAATACATAATATAAATGATATTGTACATAAATATACATATAATTTCCTCACATTCATAGATATATTTGTATATATTAAAATACATAGTATTATACGTATAAATATGTATGCTTAATATACCCCCCTTAAATTAGTATTTTTGTATTACATAAATATATACATATGCTTTTAGTTACATAGTATATTGTGTATATGTAATAAGCCTAAATATATGTATAGTATACTATAAAAATACGAAGTATATATATATATATATAAATATCTACTATACACATACATACATATATCATATAATCAAAATACTAAGCATATATGTATATATATATATATACATATTCACATATACATAAGGAATTATGTATATAAATAAAGAAAATACATAATACATATATACATATTATTATAGGCATATACATACATTTACATATAATAAAATAGTAGATATGAATATATATATATATATATATACCTATGCAAACATATGTATAAATATAAGTACATAAATAAAGAAAATACATATTGCATATATATATATGTTATATACGTATATGTACACGTACATATACCTAAGTTTTTATACAAATTATTTGTAAAATTTACTAGAACATGTACACTACATATATAAACATACTTTAATAATTATACACATATATGAACATACATACCCAAATACATGTATGTACAAGAATATAGATAAATAATTATTACAAAATACCTATAATATACATACTAAATAACATATTTGTGTAATATTTTATAGTAGAGTTCCTAGCTTCTTCTTCTTCTCCTTCTTCTCCTTCTTCTTCTTAATGCAATTGGTAGTAAAAGAAGTAAAGAGTAAGGGTTTGAAGTTTGCAGTTAGGATTGGTTTGGAAATTAACTTGCAAAGCTTATTTTTACTTTAGAAAAGTGTGTGTATGTATATGTGTATTTCATTGTCTAGGAGAGTTTAAAAAAAAAAAAAACAAGGTTTCCATCGCGACAAGAAATGAAAACAAAGCAAAGGAGGAGATTTGTTGGTATTTAATGAAATGGGGTAAGGTAATCATTATTTTTGTTTTTCTTTTCCTAACGCAATACTTAAACACTTTATAATATGAACATCGGCTGCTTGAACAATCTGGAAGCCCAACATAGAGAGCAGGAAAAATAGGAAAAAGAAAATAAAAATATTTACATTTTCCAAATACAAAAATTATATAATTAGTATTTATAAATTAATTTTGAGATATTATAAAAGTTTATTAATTTAATTGTTACCCATTACGTTTACAATATTCACAAATTATTTCAATGTATTTGCTAAAATTTATACGCGATTACGCGCATCAGTCGATAATTATAATTGACTAAGATTTTATTATTATTAAGTTATATTTATTTATTTTATAAGCTTAAAATCATTTTAAGGTTTTTATTAAGTTTGAGTTTAACTATGGGTATTTACGAATATATCGGAATTAAGGTTTTTATACGTAATTTAGGTTTTCAGTAAGTTTCTAGGGCTTTTATTATCGATACTATATTAAGCTTCACAATTTAGTAAAAAATTTATTTTACCAAGCCTTATTGACCCATGATATTATCTACAATATTCAGACCTAGATTAGGGCTTATATTATTGACTATATGAGGTTTACACTACGAGTCGAGTCTTTAAAAGCTTAAAAACTATTAAGTTAGCTTTTAAGCATATAGAACTACATTGCTTAATTTACTCTAGCCATATTGTGTGACCGACTATGTATTGGATTTTCAAGCTACATTGGGGTAGTTTTTGTTTGGGGTTTTACTCCCAAGTAGCTCCATATTGTCCTAAGTTCTTGGACATAGTATTTAAACACCAAGGTAAGTTGACTAATCGAATGAAGAATTGGAAAAGTATAAAATATCGGTATCCATGTCACGTGCATGAGCATGGCACGAATTTCTTATATAAACAGTTTGTATTGGTAACTTCGATTATAAAATTGAATATCTTATAGTATTAACTAAGTGAATATGCATTGTGCTTATTTTGTGTTTTGTTTTATCTATTTTTACTTAGCTTACATGGACTTGAAGGAATAATTGTGTATCTTCAGGTTATGAAGCGAATCGACAGGGCATCATCAATGGAAGGAAAAAGTCTTTTGAGAGTGTATAAGACATAGTCAACCGCTTTTATGGAAGTTTTGTTGTATTTTGATCTTAGTTCCACAAATGATCTATACATGTGAAAAAAAAAGCACTATATTTAAAATTTGGTTAAATTTGACAGATTTAATCTTTTGTATAAACAAGTATTAAGTTGAACTTCAATGTAATATTTCTTTATTATAAATAGAACTTTTATTGAATATAAACAGATATCCCTATATGATGATACATTCTGTGCTATGCTGAGATGTGACAGCAGCTTGGAGATGATTGCCGCCAATTAAATACTAATGCATTTAATTACAATTTATAACCATATTTTCCATAACATTAATAATTCCAATTTTATTAAAATTAAATTTTCTTCATAAATTTGCAAAAGTGAAAAAAGAAAAATGCAATTTCATAAAATAAAACCATATATCGTTACCAAATACTCATAAACTTAAACTCTCAAATGGGTTCTCAATAGGGGATTATAGGTAAGGGTGCACGTACACCCATAACAAAAATAAGTGATCTTATATTTCGTATACGAAGCCATGCCCTTTTTATATCAAGAATGTCTCGTATGTTTCCTCCCCCTCACACATTAGTTTAGTCATTATTATACCATGCCATGACACTAATTGCACTACTAGCTTTGATCATTCTCTTTTCTGCATCATCGACTGCCTGGCCTGTTATAATATCCGAGCAAGAATCTTAAATTTAAATCCTTGCACACTCAGTTTAAATCCTACTTAGTTAAGTGGTCCATTTGACGGGTGTTATAAATATAAAATAGACCACTTGGAAGGTTAACAAATAAATATAAAACCACACCATATTTGGTGAGTTGAAAGTTTAAAATAGATGAAACCTTAATAGTGGCTTCTTTTGATTAATTCGGAGATTAGAACATGGAGTGTGGAGCTTTCAAACAATATAATCCCAGCCGAAGAACTTCAAGCTATTCGATGCAGCCATCGTGGCAGAGGAATGTAGGGCAGGAATACGCTTCGTTGTTCGTAATGCAGTAAGGGAGCTATTAGCAGCAGTTGCACAACTTTGTTGTGGATACTGATTCCTTTTTGGTGTTCAATATTATCTATTTGAAGAGGAATCCTTCTTGGAAGACAAAGCCAACCATTGAGGTTATTTTACGTTTAAAACCATGCTTTTCTTCTTGTTGTTTTTCTTTAGTTAATCGCAAAACCAATGAGTGTGCAGAACGAGTAGCTAAGTATAGAAAAATGGGGATGGGCATTAATTTTAGGGACCTTGGTCCCCCACCCCTTTTAGATAACCTTTTATTTTTTGATTTTGGTTACAATAGGAGATTCTTAGAATCAATCGAAAAAAAAGTGCTTGAATTTTTAACTATTTTTTTTAAAATTTTATGGTGCTATTATTTTTTTCTGTGATAATTGTGTGTTTTATTTGCGGTTGTGATAAAAATTGGTACCTACCAACTTTTTTAAGAACAGCATATTTCCTTTTTTTTTTTATAGTAATTGTGATAAAAAATGATAAAAATTAATGCTTATCAACTTTTTTGTAGCTTTTTAGTAACATTAGTGGAAAATGCACGTGTGCACCAATGGCTGAAAAATCAGTTGTATATCCTGGATTGGTTGTAAATATCGCTCATTCACGACTACCTCACTCTTTTGTGTAAGCTTTTGCTTTTATTTTGTCTTAATAAATTTCTCTTCTTGGGGAAAAAAGAAAAAAAAAAGTTGTTTGGAGCTAAATTTAGTATCACATATTGTATTGCAAATGAATCATAAATCACTTTAATAACAACTACAACCTTGATCCCAGAAGCAAAGTTCAATAATACTAGATGAAGTTGACAACATGTGAGATTAAGAAAGTGGTCCCTCCAAAACTATTTATAGGTATTTAAGAAATGTTAACAAATAGATATAATGAGAAGTAAGAGATTGTGTTGTAGGATCGATTGTTAAGAGTACTGGCACAGACAAAAGAAAAATATACACTTTAAGAAACTTTTATTTTATTTTTTTCATGTAAATTACAACGATAATAATTCACTTAACTAAGACATGAGATGAGCTATGACTGATTCCCAAAGGACATGAACTTTGGTGTGACATTTTTACAAGTTTGCAATTCGTCTAACAAACCGTACACTATCACAAAGTAAAATTACTACTCATGTTATGAACATGTGGCTTCAAGAGCAAGCCTATATTCACCACCTTTGCATCCTGTCTGACCGAAGGTTGTCTCGGAAACATTGAGAGTGCATGATGCCTTGCCAAGGCATTGCTGTCTAATGACTGGGAGGGTATTGGGGGCTTCACATTCACCTTTTTGGAATGCTCCACATTGTCCCGTAGGTGCACCGAAACTAGCAAACCCAATATTTGATATGACTCGCTCACCTTGACATGATAGTTCTAGGGTATGCCCTTCGCTTGCATTTGCACATATTGTTCCAACAGTGACGGTTTGAAAGCCGAGGTTAAATGGAGTGCCACCAAACTCCTCGAGTAGGACCAAAGTGTTGCTATCCTTTCGAAGGAAGGAGCGAGGGATGTGGTACCTACAAATAATAGATACAAAAAGTTACAATTGAAGAATCCACGTTTTAAGAAAATAAATATATATATTGATTTAAGAACCGATTCTTTATAGTTCTAGTGACAAACTACATGACCCTTGCCATATGACTAGCACAAAGCAAACCGCTAACAAAAGCATGGGTATATGTATGCATGTAATAAGCAGTTTGTGTCTAGATTAGTTGCATATTGAACTTTCTGTTTGGGTGGATTTTAAATTTACCATCTCTGTGAAGGTTTTCCACAGTCGCTCATACACTTGCTATCTGAATATGCTCCACGATAATCACAAGTCGAGCTACAGCCATCTCCTTTGGCATTGTAGCTAGGCCAATAACGACCGATGTTGTGTCCATTAACCCAAGCAGCTCCTTTTCCTAGTCCTAACATGTCCATAACAACTGGGTCTGTTCCAGAAGGAGCCTTGAAAGTTGTCTACATGGAAATAGAAGGATAGGATAATTGTGGAATGATGGTTGGATGTTGATTAATTGATTATATTTTATTAGTTTATATTATTAGATGAATTAATCTACGTTCTTACCTTATACCACACAAAACTTCTATTTGATGGTATGTCGGTGGATTGCCACAGTGAAGCTTGGCGAGAATGTCCATCATAAAGACGATAATCTTCTCCACGAATTCCAACTTTATATGTCCAATTATTTGTTGATAAATCTAATATCGTCTCATTATTTGTACCTTTATTTCCAATTAACTTTACTGGCCCTTGAATACCAACGTCCGTTTCATCAAAGTGTCCACCATAGTTCTACTCAAAAATCAAGGGAAAAGATTAAGGCACATGATAATTTGGTGATAACAGATGGAAACTTCAACTAAACAAAAAGTTTCTTATAAATAAATAGAGAACCTAGAATCTTAAGGAGAGAAACAATAGCAAAGGAATTTTAGAATTTCTTCACCTGTAAGCCAACAGTCACACTAAGGAGAGAAATAGTGTTGATTCCGGGCTTGAGGATGATTTCTTTCTCCATGGTGAAATTATAATTTCCGTTTTGAGCAAATTGGCTGCCTGTTCATGTATATTCATTTGTTTAAGTATAGATACCCAAACAACAAATGGATAATTTAGTCATTAATTTTTTCTTGTGTATGTCAATGCTGTGCACTTACCATTGTATTCACCGTTGACAAAAGCATGAACTATATGCCCTAGAGTGTATACTTGCAAGGTTACGTTTGTGCCCCAAATCTTATCGCCCTCACTTATATTAACACTGATAAGAGAAAAAAATAAAATGAAATCAGCTGTAAGGAGAGATTTAAACCCATTATTGCAGAAAATCTTGCAAGTAAAATATTAGGAAATGACTTCGTTATGTTGATTCTCAAGGCGCTCTTGTCCCTTTCATTGCCAAATTGGAGAAATCAAAGTGATTTAGATAGCACGTTGCCATTCAAAAAAGGGCTAAATTTAATTACCTTGTTAAATACCATAAGAAGTCACTTGTATCATTTGTTACAGCTTTCTGCTCCATGAGTTGTTTCGTTGTCAATATGCCACCTTTGATTTTACCATCTTTCAACTCTTCGGGTTGTTCGGCCCACCAAACCCAATTTAGCTTAGTAGGCCCTTGTCCATCGTTAGCTTTTTTAGAGTCCTTCACCATTATGGACGTTTGAGTATTAACCTATACCATAAAGATTGTACACGTATTAGAAGATGTGATTATGAAAATACCACCAATGATATATAGTTATATTCGACCTACATTTGAGCTATTTATTGTATTTGCTTAGACGGTATAATTAAGATTATTCATGTAGAACACTAATTTATGTAGTAAGTCCATTTTATATTTACCTTAGCTGTGTTGTAAACTTCATTTTTGCAATCAGGAAGGATTGAAACAGACCAAGCTGGAATAGTGAAATTCTTTCCAAAAAGGTTGATAGTGGCATCACTTCCATTATTTGCATTTGCCAAGAAGCAGCTTTGGTTGGCTTGGTTTGTATATATTGTCGCCTAAAATTGATCAAGGAATCATAAATCAGGGCTTGCATTTGAAAATTAGGGAGAATCCTTATTATAAAGTGTGTACCGAAGCCATATTTCCATAATCTGTATCATTCCAGACACCATAAGTGAGAGTTTTCTCTATTGATAAGAGTACGTGGTGTAGCTCCCTTAGATGTCCCCATTTAGGTTGGTTCAAGTTACCTAAAAACAAAATCTCGAGATAATAATTCATTTCTTCTTATACAAGAACAAAAGAAAATTGTGTTGCAATGTTTTTTTTTTTTAAAAAAAAATTCTAATTTACCATATTCATCTAAAGGTGCATCATAATCATACGATGTAGTGATATATGGCCCTCCTGAGGTTCTTCCAAAATTTGTACCACCATGATACTAGAACAAGCAGAAGAATATTCAATGCACATTGTATTGGTGGAATTAAGAAAAAAATTATATTCTTGCGCTTAAAATACCATATAGTAATTTTGAAGTGTCCCCCTAGTTTGAAAAAATCTAGCAACTGCAAATGCAACATCTTCGGCTGTTCTATGTGGATTTGCCAAACCCCAAGCCTTGTACCTTTATTACGTAAATTAAAGTGTTGAGAATTCAAAGAAAATTTATGAACAATAACAAAAGATAAAATTATAAGCGTGATAGCTAAATTGAAAGGAAAGTTTTTACTACCATCCAGTCCAATTTTCGGTCCACATCTTTGGAGTACTTGTGTTTGTAGGATAATAGTTATCGCAGTACCATCCATTGCATGTTTCTAGCTGAAAAAAGGTATATATAGAGTAATAAATATTACTAGTAATGGATTCAAAAGTAGTTCTATATCAAATAACCTTAACATAATTTTATGTATATACCATTGGTGTTGGAGCATTTTTTTGTTGACACATAATCCATGGAACGCCAATATGGAAATTTTCAGCTATGTTGGCACACCAATCTATATATAACTTCCCATCATTTCCATAAGCATCTATGACATTTCCATATTCATTTTCAATCTGTTGATGATTTCAAAATAAAGCAAAAAAAAAAAAGAAAAAAAAGAAAAAAAAGAAGAAGGAGTAATTTCAAGATAATTAGCTTTAATAGTAGTATAACTATAAATAAAATTAATTGTGGGAAAAGAAATAAAGCAAACTACAACTTTATCTTCTAACCTGAGCAAGAATTATAGGTCCTCCTTGAGATGCAAAGAGGTTTTCTCTCTTCATCATGTCTACGATCAAGGTGATAAAATTTTGCATTTCACGCTAAATTATTATTAGAAAGAAAAACAAAATAAGATATGTGAGATTTTTGCTAGGCACTAGACTCATGTTTGTACCAAAATAAGTTATTAAATAATTACTTTAAACATGTCATTATTTGTTCTCAACTTGATGCCTGGAATATTGTGTAGCCAAACAGGAAATCCTCTGGAAAAAAAAAATATTATTGTATTAATTAGTATCTTTCTACTATATAAATTAGTTAACTATGAATTGATCATAAATACATAATTGGAAATAGATAAATACTTTACCCGTAGTTCCACTCTGCACAAACATATGGTCCAATCCTAAGAATAGCATACATCCCCGCTTGTTGTATTGCCTTGACAAATTTCACAACGTCTAAATCTCCTGAAAAATCATACTAAAAAAGGGAAAAGAAAAATTAAGTTATGTATTCATTTAATAAATATCTCTTTGTTGTCTTTTTTTTTTTTCCCAGCAATCTAATGTTGTTTGGGAATTGAACTTTCTAGATCCTTTGGATCTTATTATGCAATAATTTTTTGCATTAAATTATGCAAGTCTGCTTGATCAATTAGATTTGATATTATCATTAAACTAATCTTTCTCATTCTCTTGGAAAAATTCATAACATAGGCTTAAAAAGGAAAGAGAAACCTGTCGATATGTAGGTTCATGAGCATCCCAAAAGACGTAAGTTTCAATGGTATTAAGACCTCCTTCCTTGGCTTTTTCGATTAGATCATTCCACATCTATAAAACAGGTAATTGATGATATGTTTCTCATATAATAATCTATTAAATTTACAAGACTAATATAAGTATAAATAATTTTGAAATTGATCAAACAATGGCATTTCCTTACCCTAGCAGTGCTTCGTGGATAGTGAATGGAACCGGATAATATAATTTTGCGTTCTCCATTGATTTTCACTGCTCTTGAATCGTATGAAACATCAGTGCATGCAGCATTTGACACTAATCTTAAGAGAGAAAAAGCCAATGGCAACCAGCATAACCCCATTTTCCCCACCATATATGTAACACAAGTATAAAATGATCAAACAAAAATAATTATGTCTAGGATGGCTCGGTTTTACAAACTTATATAGGAAAATACTGGAAAAGGATCGGATAAATTTAGATATAAGTTTAACCTTTTCAATCTATCCCGCAATGAATTAAATCCAAACATGTGGATGGTATAAGACTATACCCTTAATTTATTCTATTCTTTGTTATTGATGGTTGATATGACTTCTCATGGAATTTTTAGGAACGTGGTGCCTTGAAAATCTGAAGGATGTGCTTAGAAAGGGGAAAAAAGAGGGAAGGGGAAAGAGAGTCAGAGAGTGTGTCATGCTCTACCTAGTTAGCACAAATATTTAGTAAGAATAGGGCCAAGGTTAAGATTCAAGACAAATTAGTAAGGGATTCTTCAAAAGATAAGTAAAGGGTGTTGATATCCAAAGAATAAGGATGGGTCAAAGCGCTTTCCTTAGTCTCATATTGGAGAAGAGTAACATTAGTCATGAACATAATCTAAAGTAAATAGGACATGCTCTTTATGTTCTAGCTTATGCTCATAACAAAATAGGAGGTCAAAAGACCAGAGTTTTAGGTAAGGGTTCTCAATTGGAAATTGGAAGGATCATAGGGTGAAGATTGAAAGTCAAGTTCGATGGTTTACCTATAGTATCGTTACTGCAATAAAGTTTAACTATCAAGTTTGAGAAAGGGAAAGAGAGGAAATGGCCATATGGCTAAGTTAAGGTCAATCTCAAGGGGCTAAATTTCTAGGCTAAGATTAGGGAGTAAGAAGCATCATAGAGATGGATAACAAGAAAAAAGAAAAAGGAAAGATTATTCTAGCTCAAGTGCAGTTGGATGTGGTTAATTTGGGTAGTAGAAGTGATAGAAGAGGAGATGGAGAATAATACCAAAGAAACATTTTGAGGTGGAGAACCGTATGGTGAAAATGGAAAAAACTCCAAGTGTAACATGAAATTCTCCTTAAGGGATAAACAAACAGGAGAGTAAGAGCATATAGAGTGCTTAAGCTATAGGCATGAAACCAAGAGTTTTTAGGCTTTTCGTTTTAAGATATCCAATATGCCTCCTTATGTTCAATTAATTACTAACTTCATTGATTGTCATCCTATCGATCTTGGTGATTGTGACTTGTAGATGATGCCAATCTTAATAACATTTATAGCTGATTCAATAGCAGCTTCTTTTTAAACTTCTCATTTTTCCTAAATTTATTAAAATATGATGTTAAGAGTCAATTTCATCATTGATTGATGTCTTTTCTATAGAGCGAGTCCTTTAGTGATTGTTATTTTTTTTCCCTCTTATTGGTTTTTACATCAACTAAGGAAAGCTATTACATAGCTATGTTTGTTTTGAGCACTCTCTAAGCCAAACAAGCTTCATCATGAAAGTAAGATCTTAGAGCAAGGGTAGTAGGTTGCATACAAAGGTACAATGATCACTCTCTTAGAGAGAGAGAAAGGTCTTGTATGAGGAAGCCATATACACATTTTTTAACTTAAGTAAGATCTTGCAACTAGCTTTAACCAAAGAAATATACAAGAACTTCATTGCCTTTCTCATTAAAGTATATAGTAAGCAATCGAAGGGATGATTTTTTATTAAAGAAAATTCTTCTGATGGTTAGTTTACTAACAACAATTGACCATCCCATCTATTCAAAATCATTGGAACTTCTTGTACACTTGCCTAAGTAATTCAAAGAAACCCATAATCTCATATCTACATATAACAATATAATGATATTATTGTTAGATACGAATGTGTTGACATCAAAAGTTTTTATAGTGAAATAGTACACTTTAGTTTCAAATATATAGTAAGGATTATTGACTCAAATATATAAGAACAATAATGATAACAAGAAGGATGATTGTGATATATAACAAAGTAATATCAAATCTTAAAATTTCATAAGCTCTCTTATAAGAAAAACAAATGATTGTGACTACCTTTAAAACCATAGATTTATTTGTAAAGAAATACTTGGAGATCATAAGATTAGAGTGACAATAATACAACAAGATTAAGACCATTTTGTTATCTAATGTAGCATAAATTAAGATTATGACTAGAGGTGTATAAACAGGTTAAATATGCTAACACAGCCCGACTTACTTTGGCTTGCTGGTTAAATGAGTCAAGCTTATTTGGTTTACTTTTTAAATGGGTAAAAAAACATCGGTCTTAACTCATTTAAAAAGTATGTTAAATGAGCTAGCTAATGGTCCAAGGTGTAAATGTACTAAATGAGCCAACCTAAACCGGCCTACTTTGGTCGTAGGTTAAATAGGGCTAAACTCATTTGGCTTGTTTTTAAATGAACCAAAAAACTTTATCTCAAACTTGTTGAAAAAGCGGATTAAACGAGTCAATTTACAGGTCAAAACCCACTAACATACCTCTAATTATGACTACTTAAGAATTTCTCCAAATATTGAAAGTCACTATAAAATAGACGGATACTATCATTGATGAATCAGATTAGGGCAAGACCTTATACATATCATAATGCAAAACAAAAATCCTTTTTGTTTGACATTAAGGGAATGTTGTACCAATAATTTCTTGGTTAGTGGCGCCTGTGGAAAGTATAGAAAGCAATGCTTGGCTTGACTCGATAAATAGAAATCAATAATGATTTCCATTACCAATGGTTTGCCCAAATTGCTACTATGAGGACATTACTGTACTTTTGGTATGTTTTAGGCCTGGTAAATAGTTGGTTTGTACACCCCATGTACCTAAAATTGTGTACTTGATATGTATGCCCATACTTTCGAATGCCAAGCCAATGTGACTACAACATATGTGCATTTTTCTATCATATCATTTGTATGTTGTTCATTTGTTCGTGTACAGTCTCTATGCCATCTATGTCCCTTTAAATGGAAAAAAGATTTAATAGTACTAATATACCATGTAGATTGATAAGTAACATGGAAGTACCAATAAAATTTTAATACATATTGGCGAAAGAATATACTTTTTGAAAAAGTACTAACTATATTTTCAAGTGTTAAAATTTTATGGATACCATCAAAGCCTTTCTCCTTTTAAGTTGGCTCAATAGTTCATAAAGTATATGTTAATCGACCTTTTTGACATCTTTCCAGTAAAGATGTTACAATCTCTCACAAATTTATTGGTGTTTCTCTTTTTTCCTTAATAGGAGCAAATTATGATAGAATATGTCTTGTTTATTTCATTGAAATGGGTGGAATGGATATTCCCCTTCCAAAAATACATTTATGCTAATTCCTATATTCTTAGTGATTACTTAATTAAATTTAAATATTAATTTGTATTCATTAATTTCATATGATTTTAATTTAAACATATCTTATTTATTATTATGTATATATTAAACATAATTTAAATAAAAAAACAACTAAATTATTTAATGAATTCATTATAATTGGTTATTTAGATTAAAATTGTCACACTTTGAAGGGTACATTTGTTGTGGTAGTCTACCATATACTGTACAAAAGCAAATGATTAACTCCCTTGTTAATCAATAGCCTTCCATACAATGTGCAACGCATGCTTCCTACTTCATTTACATCTATAATGTACTTAGTCTCTAGCATCATGAAAAGCAACTAAACATAATCATCAAGTATCATATAATATAATATAAAGACATGGTATTGTTGTTAAAATTATGATTTTACTGTTACTTTAAACATATACAATTGTTAGAATCGTATTAAATCGTACAAACTTAATAAAATTATAACCTTATAAAACTATACATTAAAATTCATAATTTTACTAAAAGTCCGTAAACAAACGATCTTATATCCAATTTAATTAAGGAAAATATCATAAAAATATGTAACTATGAGACATAAACATAGGTCTTACATGATAAAGTCTAGTCGGAATATTAGTTGTAGTGTCATAATAATAATGGCAATGGTTTGCTACTAAATAACCAAAATAATATTTGGAGAGTTCAAATGGGGAAAAAAAAGGTTTTCTTACGCTCTCAACTCCCTATAGACTTACTAAAGTCCTTGCTACTAACCTCAAGCATCGCCCATCCCACTACTAATCAAAGGTTGTCATGTATCAACAAAACACCATTACTATCAAACCTAGGTTGACTCCTATAGTTTAACTTAGTTCGAATTGACCTAAGCATAAAATGGTTCAATTCAATCCAAGTCTAACCTCAGTTAAACTATTGGACTACGATTGAACCCAATTTTACTCTTTTAATATTTCACCCTCTCATATATTCGAGTCAACGACCTAAACTGGGTCTAATAGCATTATAAAATGCCATGGCATATAAGCTAAATTTAGCTTATTGAGATATTCCTCATACCATACCAAATCAACTACTAACGATTATATGAATGCAAGATAAGAATATGTTCAACAAAATACATACAATTAATCTAAAACCTATATATAACTTAGATTTACGTCCTTTATAGCCATAATTGGAGAAGTATGGCCCATCAAATCTAGGTTTCAGTTACCTTATCCATTAAACCGTTAAGTAATTCTCATTAAGCACTCATAATCACTTTGTTTATTTTCTCTCAATTGCAAAATCGTAATGCTTTGGGTCTACATGTGAATAGCATACGTAACCTCACTTGCCCCAAGAGGTAGCCTCATGCACATGGCCTTTAACTAAGTGGTTGGCATCTTAGCGCATAGGCATTCTACAAATCAGGGTAAGACCATGTTGTACAAGTGCACCATAATAAAACATAATTACAATATATGATGACAAATCCTGCAATACCCTTGCATTCCAACTGCTTAATGTGACAACCAAAATTATATATGAAGATTCATGACATGCATGATCATTTGATTTAATGCAGTTCATTTAAGTAGCCAAATCAAATAATGTAAACAATTGCAGATCAATAGTATTATGCATATAATACAACAATTGTTTTAGTTCACATATTTTAACGTAGTTTGGTACACCAAAGTGTACAAGAATCAATCACATCCATGTTACTCGAATCCTCAAGCAACCAATTAATTTATCTCAAATTTATGTGCAACTAATGCTATACACACATGTAAGTATAGTAATCATCAAAATTCTCACTTGGCTATGTTGCTATATGGATCATTGTAGTCCTTTAACAACTCCAAATCAATATCAATATCACCTGATAATAAGAATGTAATGGCACTAATAAGATTTGGGTAAACTATCTAATTCTTTAACTTAAATTCACAATAATCTTTTGTTCTAGCTAGTTTTGCCTTTTGGTCATAACTCTTTTCGTTTTAACTCCATTTTTTGTGTTCTTATAGTTAATTTAATACATTTTTAGACATACTTTCATGTGTTGGGTTCCACCTTAGTATTTGGGACCAGCAACTATAGGGAATGGCTAGGTTAGATTCATTAGCCAATGAGTTCTTTTTTACTTTGTTAGTTTTGGGCTTATTTGTGGGCCTAAACTTATAATTCTCATTTCTAGCCAACTCTTGTCACTTATTTGGCTTTCTATCTTATATTTGGGCTTAAGAAGTTTAGATGTTCCATTTATATCTTTGGCTTGACTTATCCCTTTACACCTATGGGCTTAAATGAGTTATTTAGTTAGTTTAGGGCCTAATCATAGGCTTAGGCTTATAATGGGCATTTCGATCTAGTTAATGGGCTTTGATGAGTTTTCACTTAGGACTTCAAAATAAATTATGTTGTTGATCAGTTGGTTTTAAGGCGCTTTAGGTTAAGTTTTCAAGTCCCATTTGTGGATCTAAGCCTGGTTTTAATCTTAAGGTCCTAAATTAATGTTTAGCCTATCCAAGTAAGACCTAAACCTTCATTAATCATGCTTCATAATGGTTTTGCACTTGGAACCAAGTCTAGTTCGAACTTTGGTGGGCCTTAATATTATTTTGTAAGGCCTTTTTGGTGATTTTAAGTCTAATCCTCCATCTAAGGCCCTAAACCATCATTTAACCAACTAGTTTAAGTCTTAATTTTTCATTACTCATTGTTAAACATGATTATAGGTCAAAATTTTGAAAGTGACCAGCTTTATGGAACTCCATTGTGGCATGGCTTTAGGGTAATTTGGGGTGGTTTTCTGCAAATTACATACTAAGCTAACATTAACTGTTGCTAGGTGATCTTGTAAGTGAGATGACCTATGATTACATGATAAAATCAAGGTAAACCTAAGACATATACTTATGCAATTTGGTTAAGTGAAGGAATACATTACCATAAATTTCAATGCTTTAAAAATAACAATAGTTTAGACAAGTTATAGGCTTGTTACCGCTAGAAAATTATAATGTATATATATAAATCCAAATCAAATTGCATGTAGATACAATGTTCATAGTTTGAAATCAAGATATATCTATGAAGTAAGAGTAAGATTTGTGTACTTAAAATTAGAGAAAATCCATCTAGCAGTAGTGTTTTTCTATATAGGAATGTGAGAGAAGACTACTCTATTCCGAATAGGAAACTAAGTCAGGTTAAAACTGTTTAATGGTAGAGAAGTTTTTATATTTTTACCAAATGAGACTACAAACCTCTCATTAGACAACAAAATAAGTAGCCCTACATATAATAAGCTGCCTACATTAAAAGCCCAATTACAATATCCATATTAGTCAAGATGCTATAATTAAATAATAATTTCATAAATGATGTATTGATTCAAAAGAAATGTTCTAAATAATTGATTAATGTTAATCCAACATAATAAAGTAATTCAACATTGGCTCATTTGGATAGCATTAATCAATTATCAGAAATATATGAATTGTTATGTTGATAATGTCAATGATGGTCAAAGCACACATCAACCGAAGGTTTAAGGAATATAAAGCTTAACATTGCAAAGATAATATTGATAGGGATATATATATCATACATGTTAATGAGCTTATGTTTCACATAAAAGAATGATAAACAAGAAAAGCACAATTAAATAAAACAAATGTGTCATCTCAAAGAATAATCCAACCATCTCAATAATGCTACAAGAGATATGATAATAAAAGTGATATTATCTTATACATATTAATGTGGCACCATATAGTTTTGACATATAAAATTTAAGGCTTGGATTGGTATTGTTCAACTTAGGCCAAATTTTATAATGAGGACACGAAAGTCGGGTGAAGTGATCTTGTAAAGTTTGTTTTTAAAAATGAAGTTTATGAGAACTTTTCTTTAGCAAAATATAAATTTATTGATATATATCATTAATTATTGGAAACTCAGATTGGGTTTTAAAATATAACAAGACAATACAAACAAGTTATTTAGCTCAAGAAGAATATAATATGACATAAGGTGATATCTAGAGAATATGTATGCTTAGTAAGTATGCATAGTTAGCAATATCTATGCAAGTATGTTTACATGAATGATTAAATAATCAATAAAACATACTCTAATTTATTAATAAAATTTAACAAATGGTTAATAAAATATGTGGCCCTAGTAAATGGTCATCGCGGGTAAGCATTTTGGGAGTGAAACAACCTAAGGAAGATTATCCAAAGCAACACGTGTTTGACTCTAAAATTTATAGCAAATTGCTTGTAGACATGCACAAATACTAGTACCTTGGAAAATATCGAGCTAAGAGGGCAAAAGGAATTATTATCAAATATGACATTATAGGGGTACAAGGCTATAATGGACAGGAAAATGAAAGAAAAATATATGGAATTCCCTTTGCTATCATCGTTAAAGAGAAGGGAATAGTTGATAAACAAAGGGGGAAAGGGAAAACTCTCCTCCACTTTAAGAACGAACAACGTCTTATGGAGGCTAGGAGCCATAGGGAGGATTGGAACTACAAAATTAAGGGAATAATAAAGCCAAAATTAAAGGTAACAAGTTTGAGAAAATTTAGAAATTTCTCCCCAAAATTACCACTATGCTGCTAGGAGCTCGATTATGAATGTATTTGACTTGGTGCAAGCTTGGAGCTGCTGGTATTACTCTAAGGGAAAGCGGAAGTAGAGTTGATTCGTGAAAAGATGAGGTTTCAAAGTCTTCTAGGCATGAACAATAGATGTTAAGGTGAATAAAGGATGCTTTAACTACTGGATAAAGAACGAGGTTGGGCTAAATGAGTATTTAGGAACCTCTATTGATTGCTAAACATGGTTTCATGTTATTGGGTGACTTAGTATTTGGCTATCGGTTCTCAGTTGGTCTTAAAATAGATGTGATGGGGGATGAATTAATGGAATTCAATGTTGGTGGTAGTTATGATACTACTATTGATAAACTGTAAGTTGGTATGTTATGTATAGTTTCTTGAGTGCTCACTCTTACAACGAGATCCATTATGGTCACACAACTGTTTAGATGATTGCTTAGTGATGATTGGGATTCATTTCAATTATTTGTATGAGACTATCTTTGGATTTTCTAAGGTAAGTATGCTTGCGAACTTTATGATTCATGCTTGGTTGAGACTATAGCATTACTTGATTGCTTGAGTATGAATTACTTTTGAAACATAATCCTATGATTTCTTTGGATACAAGTTAGTTCTTCATTGCTCAGTCTGCTTGGTCATTTCCTTGGTTATAGGTTGCATCCATGGCGTGGTATGAAAGGACCTGAGGGTCTCTATTTTCAAAACTTGCTTTTTATAAAGTTAGTTTTCAATTTGAAAGCTCGGTTTTCAGCATCTAGATTGCATTTTCCCAGCATAGAGTCACGTAATAATGCTCTTCTTCTATTTCTTGGTAATGCTTAGTATAGACTTGCTTGGTGTTGTGCTTCTATTGCTCAATCCGTGCTCAGTTTAACCCGCTAAGTGTTGCTCATCTAAGATACAAGCCAATTTATAGCACGTGCATTAGCATAGCATCCCTGTGTTGCAAAAATGTTAAGTTTGTGTTATAATTTCAATTAAGACCATAGATATTGTGTTGCTTGATTTGCTAATGTAGTATTCTTATTGTTATCTTAAATTTTAGTCGTGAACATGGATAAGTGTTGCATGACTTGTAATTGTTGCAACATAATGATACTTTGGTCTACTTACTTCGCTTAAAATACGAGTTGAGAAGTTGGTTTTCTAACCTTAAGTTCAAAAGAGTGGGCTTAAAGGAAGATTCTAAGCATAGGTATAGGGAAGCAAAGTGTACGGGAGTCAATTTCGAAGAAGTGTGTCATAACTTTTGATCCTTGTTATTGTACTATAGTGGTTAATTGTGGGCGTTATTTTTATAAGGAATAAACTGTAAAGATATGGATTAGTTCCATAGATGTATGAATGTAGGATAGGTTGTTTGGATGGCCATAATGTAACTAGTGAAGTGGAGTTAGAGAACTTTCAAGGCAAACACCAGTAAGCTTAGGGAATGGATAGAAACAAGGATAGCATGGAAAAAATGCAAAGGAGGATTTTTACTTATATCCATGAGATATATTTATTATAGAAGTAGATGTAAGTTGTGATATGAAATGTGATATACAGGACCTAATCCACATATTGAAATAATTTTAATTAAGCATCGGGATTTTGAGATAGGTGGTTGTGATATTATTTCTTTGAATGAATGTGAAATGGTTAAGTTGGTACAAACAATTACAACTAAGATAAACATCTAATGCTTGAGTAGGTGTTTTACTGGAGGCTTCTTTGAGGTTGTATGAAAAAAAAAAAAAACAAAGATTGTATGAAATGGGTGCAGGTTTGAAATTGTATTTTCCTTATCCTTATATTAGAGATGGCATAACAATTTGACGTCTTGATACTTTCCTTATAAAATGTGTGCTTAATATGGATTGAAGTAGACATCCTAAAGGCAAGTCGTTATAGGTAGTAAAAGAATACGAAGAAACAATCTACTTGTATCAAAACCTAATTTTCCTTCGATGAGTTAGTAAGATATACATATTGGGCATACCAAAGCTTAATCATTATACAAGTTTTAACCTTACACTACTAACTTCTAATACTCATAACTTAAACATTTGTTATCCAAATTTAGTGTTTAACATACCTTTGTGTTGCTCAATATTTAAGTTTATAGAAATGCCCTTCATTTTTTAAAATTCTTTTTTCACATTGTATCAATATACTCAAATTCTAATGCTATTGAACACTTAACTAACCAACATTACTTAATGATTCTATACTACTACCTACTTGGTTCAGTTACTCATGAACACCATAATGATTCACAACCCCACTTAAACTTCCCAATTGTATCATGTAATCGCATTCTCATTACAAACTTAAGCATTTTCTCAAATAATTATGAAATAGTTAATAAACGAATCTAACCAGTTCCATTAAGAATTCCCATAGAACACAAAATATTTGTATTCAACTCAACTAGTGTGGCAACTAATTTGACCTCTTGTATAAGTTTTCGGAGATTGCCCTTAATTAATAGAAATTACCATTAATTGTCTAAGTCATCAATCTATGTATTACATTAAATGTATCCATTCCATATCATCACATTGATCCCCTTTAACTTTAATAAACCATATTCATCTAGCTGACTTTTGAAGAATACTCCATCAAGTAAAGAAAAATAGGGCAAATAACAAAATAAATATCAAACATGCTCCTTCATTAGATTTCTTGGTATGCAAATTCACTATAATACATTAAGAGTCCATATCAAATAAAATCAAGTCAAAACTACATCGTTATAACATCCAGCAATCAATTCAGATTTGGTTTCGAGCATTACAATTACTTAATGACCTACTATATCCATCACATATTTCAAACATACAGAATCACTATTTGAAAGTATGCTAAAGATTAGCCTATAATACAATTTTTCATGATTTTAGGAATAGACATTATAGAATAAATAAAATTGGAAGGGAAAAGAGACGAATTGAAGATTGGAGCTTTGATTACCATCGACCAAAGAGGCCTTGTCAATCGAAGTCCCTTCATCCCCAACCTTCAATCATTTGAATGATTCGACAATGGACTGCCCCTAGAACCATGAACCAAAGCAACTAGTGCCATCTCCATTATTTTCCCTATTTCTTTAGCATTTTCTTTAAAATCCACTAGATTCCCCTTGAATATTGGCTAATAACCTCCTTATTTATCTACATACAACCAATATCTAGAATAACATTTGGAGAAAGTAAGTGTCTTAGTCGGTGGAGCTCTTAAAGTTAAAGAAAAAAGTAAATGACTTTTCGAGTTAAGTACAATTGTACTTAAAGGATCGTATACTTTAGTGATTATTGATTTGAGACATAAATCTAATAGTTCATAAATATCAGGTGTCATAATATTATAATACCCTTTAAATATTAGATGATAGAACTCTAATCATCAAGGCACCTTTAACTATAATAACTTAAAGTATGTCGAAATTCTAAAGTTAAACATGTTCAAGTTAGGTCGATGCCTAAATGGGTGGCTTTTTAGGAAGTTATTGCATGAAGGGATAAAGCTGTGCAACGTTTTACACCAAAGCAAACAAAAACTCTACAGGAAGAGCTCCAATTAGTTTATTATAAGTGGTATTAGAGTAGTCCACCAACTAGAAGGTTAAAGTCCTTACCTTATGGCGGTCATGAACATGTGTAACAAAGTTGATAAGAACGTCAGTTCTGTAAGGGGGGGGGGATAGATTGTAATACCCCTTAAATGCTAAGTAATGAAAACCTAATAATTAAGGCGCCTTTTTATGTTATGGCTTTGAGTGCATTGAAACTCTAAAGTGAAGCATACTTAAGTTAGGTTAATCCTTAAATTGGTTACCTCCTAAGCAGCTACTATACGAAGGGATAAGGCCATACAGTATTCCATGCCAAAACAGACAAAATCTTGGTGAGAGAGGTTTCGATCGGCTCTTTACAGGATGTTATAATAATCTACAAATATAAAATTTCTGACTCTAACTAACCTAAAATATCAAAAGACTTAACCAAACTCTATGGTTCCAAGAAACTCCAATAGTTAAGCCTTTAGTTAATAGATTTGTTAAAATTTTATCTATAGTAAGATGCTCAATTTGAGTATGAAACTTTGAAAATTTCTCTTTAACATACAAATATTCTATATCAAAATGTTTTGAGCAAAAAGAGTCTCTATTGTTTTTAGGAGAAATGTATAGTAGCAATGTTGTCACAATATATCAAAAGTGGTCTAGATGTGCTTTCAACAATTTGAAAGTCATAAATTAAAATATTTTTAGCCACATGGCTTAACAAGTAGCCTCATAACAGACAACATTATTTAGAAGCTTTCCCATAAAATAGCTCCTTCTATTATTATAAAAATAAAGCCAAAAGTAAACTTTTTAGTTGTTAGGGCAACTGACAAAATTTAGAACAATCAATTAACTGAAATTGATTTGACTTCATATGGGATCTTTTCCATTTTAATTGTCTCCTTTGAAAAAAAAATTTTGATGACATTGAAATTTAGAAAGCTTCATAAATTCTTGAATAGGTGCAATACATGGAACCAAGAATTCATGTTAAATTGCTTAAGGACATTTTTTATATATACTCTTTAAGACAAGTCTAGAATGCCACATAACCTATCATGAGAAATAGAGCCTAGAACAACTAAAACACCACCAAGGTCCTTCATGTCAAGTGGCTATTCAACATTTGTTTTGTCTCTATCAAAAGTTTAATACTACTAATAGCAAGAAGTATGTCATCGGTATATAAGAAAAAAAATTATAAAATTGCTCCCACTAAACTTTAGGCTAATGCATTGATATGAAGCATTTTTCTTGAAGTCAAGAGAAGTGACAAACAGATCAAATTTTAAATACCATTATCTAGAAGTTTATCTTAGCCAAAGTGGACTTGCTAGTAAGAGTTGCTTGCTCATTTTCTCTCAAAACTAAATCTATGTTAATGATGATTTAGAGGTTCCTTCAAGTCCTTAAAGTTAGTCACATTCAAGAGTTTGACAAAATTTAATTGCAGATGCAAAGAGCCTAGCATTAAGTCAATAAAGGAAACATTTAATATGCACAATGTTATCATGCAATTACAGAATTAAAAGATCCTATATGCATTGCTAAACATGCTTTTAATATAGATTTCTTATTATGATCCACCCAAGGATCTCAAATCACAATAAATACAAAATATAATGGTACAATGTACAAGTCTTATATCACCAAAATTCTAATATTAATAGGGTACTCAAAACAAAAATGACATAAGCATAGTGCTAATGGTATATTATATTAACAATAAATCTGTTATGACTTTAAGGGGAGTCTAACAGGATTACCCAAAATTTTTATATCACATATGTATCTATAATACGAAAACTACTTTGCAAGTCAAATATTGAAAGATTCTAAACAATTAATCATTAATGATTTTGATTTTTAATTAATTAACTTGCTATAAAATATAAATGACTATGGATATCTGATATTTCACAATCCATCAGAATTGTATAGAATCGGTATTTTCTACCAAATACTAAGATAAGGTAAAACAACTCGATAATTTATAAAAATAAAATACTATATTATACATAATCCTATCATATAAATATTTTTTACATAAATTATTTATGTACTAACTATATACATTTTAATTAACTTTAACATTATCATACCTATCTCTGATTTATACTTTGCTCTTAAGATTATCCCTATCCCTGTTTAAAGGAATCTATAAAAGAAACTATAGGGGAATGACACTAAATGATGGCTTAGTGAGTTCGTTCCTCACAATTATCATTCAAGCAAGTTATTAAATATTATTAGAACACATGCAATCTATCTATAAGTGAAATGAATTTATACGCAGTAAATACATACGCAGTTAATGTAAGCAACACAATCATAGGATTTTGAAACTATGAAAGGTGTAGATTTGCATCGCATACACGTCGATTAGCCTTCGTACTTACCTGCAAGGAGTACCTCACCTTAATCGCATGAGGCTACTTAAGAATACCATCCCTCCAGACATCATTCGACTATTACCCTAGCCAAGAAATAGTAATCAATATAAGTGGACCCTAACTAAGGCTATCCATTGAACATATCTAACGCTTCTTGGGCACATATAGTAAATCCACCAACTATTCAAAAATTTTTAAAGCTCCATGGGTACAAATATGTGAGTTCTTTCGCAATTAATTAGAAATACTATGCTAGCTTTGCTTTAACGATAAAAATATCATTCATGAGCACTATGAGCCCTCATAGAAATCATACAAAATATATTTACGATTGGAAAATATTTTTCAAAAATAATTTTCTAAAAAATTTGCAAAGCTAGCACTCTCCATCAGTATACAAATTAAGTCATAGACATGCGACAAATATGACAGGTTATTTTGGTAAGATGTTTACATTTACCGTTTTAAGGAAGTGAGCATAAAAATGATAGCACACAAAGAAATCGATCATTCAACAAATAATCAATATCAATCAGCAATCAATACACAACATCAACCAACAATCAAATAGTAAATCATCATAACTCCCTCACCTGGGTTAATGCTCATCTTTTAAGCCTTTGGGATTTCCAGATCTCAATAGTCAGGTACCTAAGAGATAATAAAACTTATAAATATTCTGAAAGACGAAGTTCCTCGGTTACTTAAATATCTATTTGTCTAGTTTTCCACTATAATCCAAGTATGGTATAAACATGTTTAACTTAAATCTTTTACCTATGCTTATTTTTAACTCCCCAAAGCATTTCGTTGTTTACTACACCCTTCCTCGTCTCTAGGTGCTTAGGTATCCATAATAAGCCTTTCTTCATTTGAACCTCGCTCGTAACTTTAAGGCTATTCCATCATAAGGTGTTGCTAAATAAAAGGATCTTTTCAACATCCAGGAATGATAAATCATAGATCAAATTGCCGAATCGGAAAATTAGGAGCTATCATATAGCTTTCTATTAGCTAAGTTCACGAGTTAGAGATAAGCGAACTTAAACCACTAACATCTACCACAGAGTAAACCACCGCTTCTCCAACTCCCGTAGCTAATTCTACTATAGAGGCTAACAATAGACAATAACTCCTCCTCGAACATAGCTTACAACTTTTATCGTACTATGCTCTCCAAAGAGCAACTCTTCTCACAATCTCAAGGTTGCTAAGTGGTTTATCTTAAATTTTCATTTACATATAACTTTTTCGTTTTAATTGTGATTTTTATAAATTTATAATCGATTTTTATCATTTTCGAATGTATATTTATGTAATAGGGTCTGTTTTGGATGTTTTGACTTGTAATTTTTATTATGGTATAAAAATATTGCAAATTTTATTATTTTGACTAAAATAATTATAATTTATTATTTTAAGCTTTTCTTTATATATTTATGGCTTAATAAATATCTAAATTTTATATTTTTGTAATTTTCTTATTTTTAAGTATCTTTAATCACAATTTATGTATTTTGCTATTTTTTAAGGTTTAATCCTTATTTAATTCATTTTTGCTATTTTTATAATTTTCTAATTATTTTATTATTATTTTTAATTATGAATTTAATTAAAATTTATTAAATGTTGATGTAGAAGCATGGGAAGGTTTTACATATCATTTCCATAAATTTTTCATATTTTTCAATTTTTTCAATTTTGTAATTTTTTACTTAATATTTATATATTTATGTTTTTTCGTTATATTTTATTAAATTTTGCAAATTAATCCATTTTCTCTTTGTTTTTGAAGGCTTACAGCTTATACACTTATATATATATATCTTACTTTATTTAATAATTTAATATTGTAGTATATTACACATATACTATTTAAACATACTCATATACTTACACATACTATACTACTAATATGCATATTTTTATATGTATATATATACTTATATACTTAGTTTCGCCCCCCATTTATTTATTCATAGATTATACTTATATTTTTGTACTTTACCAATACAAATATAACTGGCCATAGATACATATATATATATATATTAAACATAAATAATATACAACTACCATATACACACATACACACACACACATATATACATATACATAAATCCTTTTATACCAATTACTTGTAGGATCATATATAACATATATGTACACATGAATATACCTAAGTATTTATACATATATAAACACGCATAATATAAGAAATACTAACTTTACATATCTTTTTAATACATGTACATAGAGTCTTCTAAAAAAAAAATTAATAAGATACATGTAAATTTCATTAAATATCTTATAATACATAAAATTCTACTAAGATACATATATATATGAAAAAGTACATATAAATGACCATTACAAAATAAATATAATATACATACTACTTATTTACTTCTCTTGATAACTTGATGAATATTTGATTTAAGAGCTTCTTCCTCTTCTTATGATTGTTTGAGAAACAAGAAAAAAAAAATTGAGGGAGAAAGTAAATAGAAAAGGGAAAAAGAAGAGAACTTTTCGGTGGAGTTGTGTTTATGTTTTTTGGAAATTGACTTTGGAAAAGAAAGGGCAATTTAAGAAGGAAGGAGTGTATGTGTGATCGGCCAATAACAAAAAAAAAAATAAAAAATAAAAGAAATCTAAGTGAAAGAAAGAAAGGAAGATAAGAGTGCATTAAATTGATTTGATTTGTGCTTATCAAATATCTTGTCCTTATCTCCTTAATTGAACACATGTAGGAATACAAAATACACATACAATCAGTTGAAAATGTTTTAGAATACAATGCGAAGGGAGAAAAAAAATTGAAAGAAGAAAAAGAAATAAAAGAAAAAGAAATAGATTGGTTTTCCAAAATGTAAAATTATAGAATGAATAATAATTAGGAAATAATATTTATAATTTTATAAAAATTATTAATTAATTTGTTACCCGTTACATTTATAATATTTGAGAGTTATCTTAACTCATTCGTTAACAATTTTACGCGATTATTTAGTCAAAAATTGTATTAAATTAGAATTTTATTATTGTTGAAGTAAATTTATTCATTTTATAAGTTTAACATTATAGTTTTAGGATTTTTCTCAAGTTCAAGTTCAAGTTCAATCTTAGATTTTTACGTTTACATAGGGTTTAGTGTTTTTGTAAGCGACTAAGGTTTCAATCGAAATTTAAAAAATTTTTCTCATTCATATTATATTCAAGTTTAAAATTTTAATTAGTTTTAAATCTATTAACTCTGTTGACCTAATGTAATTACCCATAATGTTTAAATCGATTTAATACACAAAAAAAAAAACTAAATTTGAGAGGTTTACAAAATCACATTAATAATAACACATTGATAGGTATAATTATTATTAATGCAATATGAATTACAATTACAAAATATTAAATTATTTAATTCACACAAAATTTTGCATAATTTTACCTATGATCGGTGAGCTCATAACTATACAAAATGATAACAAACATGCCTAACAAAATGTGATAATTTATATAATGTATAATAGGGCGTTAATCAACATATAATACAATAGTTGATTCATATAAAGGATAATATATATATATTTATATATATATATATTAAGCCCATAACCATAACATGAATAATTAAAATAATGATATGGTAGAATATAAGGACCATGTCGATTGACAAACCTTACATTATATATCATCTTAGTTAACATTACCTATTAGCCTGTAGTACTAAATAAAGGTAAGCAAACATAAGATGGGTAAGGTTTGAGGACCTACTTATACCGCACCTTGTAAGGTTCCCAAATTTTTATACTATGAATTTACTCTGTGGTACCTTAGAATAACTCGATACCCTTTGCCTTATAAATTTTATAAGGTACAGGTTTATGTTGAATGCATATTCAATATCAAACTTATGACTTTGCTACCTCTAAATCGGCTAGTGATAATTTGAAAGGAATTAGATCTTATAGTGGAAATAAATAATTTCATAATCTATGTATAGAAGAAGTTAAAAAACATACATTGTTTAGTGGCACAAATAACTTAAGAATTGGTTGTTTTTAAAATCTTACTAAACTTAGGTTAGTAAAAGAGGAAAATAACGTTGAAAAAATGGCATAGTAAGAGAAGAGAGGGGCTTCACCTAAAAACTAAATAAATATATAAAAGAAAGAGGGACTAGATAGTAGACATAAGTGACATGTAATCTCAGGGTTTCATTATAAGTTAGGTCTTTATTATTATTTTCTTTAAAGTTAAAACGAAAAGACAATATTAATATTTTATTTATTAATATTATTCAATTATTATTATAAGGCTGGTATTGAGTACCTTGGAATCTATACTTTATGTTCATTAGAGTACATATTTCGAGATAGGTACAAAGTACCTTGACTTAATATTCATACCCGTACCCATACCCTAACCTTATCTTATTGGAGCAAGTTTTGAGTAATTATATAGAACTTACCTTGTAGAGTAGGGTTCAAGGCGGTATCCTATATAGCAGGGTTATCTACTCACCTTAGTACCAAATAATATTTTTATTTAGTATTCTATGTTGAATGACAATCCTTCAAAAGCTTTAAAGAAAGTAGAAAAACAATTAGGCCTTTTTTTTTTTACTAAACAAAAATTATAGTGAGTTAAATAAAGTGCCTGAATATGATTTAATAGCATTTCTCCATCCTTAAAAGGAATATTTTTATCGTAACACCACACAACACAAAAGCAAACTTAATGTCTGATTTCCACTTCTTATAACTCACACCTGTTAGAATTTTAATGGTAGTAGTTCATACCAAAATTAACTTTAAATTACAATAAAAATGCAAGAAATTAGTAAATTAGGTAAATAGTTAAATTTGCTGTAAAGAGAAAGTTAAATGGTTTTAATTATCTCAAGAATCCATCGTACTATTAAACTCCCCCTAACCCCCCCCCCCCCCCCCCCCCTCTCTTTTGGACTAGAATACAACATGCATTAGAATATTCCTATGTGAAGCAATTTTTTTTTTCTCTTTTGAGAGATAGATTTTTTAAGTGTCATACATCTCTACATAATGCTCACTCCATTCTAAAAATTAAAATATATGAGCAAACCACCTTGTTAGAAATTTCCCCCATTAACTTATAAAATTATCTATCAAAAAATTTTTACCCAAATCATCAAGGTGTGTTTAATGATATATATGCACTTGAAATATAATGATCCATGGTGCTTTTATACACAAATGCACTCCTAGATTTAATTGTATTTTTACCACAATTTGTGATTCTCACATAAAATACAATGAGCAAACGACATGCTTGCACCATGGCTGTAAAAATAATTGTAGAAATATGTAATATTGAAGTGATACTATATCCTTGAATTACACTTGTAAAAAATAATGGCATACAAATTTATATTATTATGGCATCTATCACTCTCATATGCATTCTCAAGAAACACACTCAATTTAGTATTTGATTTCAACTACTTACAACTTCTAATTTTAGCACTTATATTAATCGTGGCCTAGTTTGTGATAAATTACTTAGGCCTGATGTAGATGTAAAAATCATGGTTTTAAAGTATGAAAAAAACACATTAAATACACTAAAGGTTGATCAATCCAACAATTGTAACATACTGGGAATCTTAGAATAATAAGAGAAGAAAGGGAAAAATAATATTCACTTTTTTTTTATTGAACCACAAAAAATTATGCTACTCACCATGAAATTGCTTGATCCATGAAGTACCCATTTCTCTAAAAACCAATGAAGCATATGCTAATTGGGGAAATTATGTCATAGCATAAAATATAATGATATGAAGTCATATTACGTTGTCATTATGTTATCAATCTCTTGGTAAACAACTTGGTCGGTGAAATTCCTAATGCTAGAGAACTGCAACCATGAAAAAAAAATGGTTGAAAGTTTATCAAATGGTAGTTACCTATGGAATACAAAAAGTAAATAATGATATTGCTAAACCTTATAAAGACGGAAGTGAACATAAGTGTAATTCTTGAATCCACAAAAACAAATATTAATTTTGTTGTGACAAAATAAATTATGAATGCATAAAGGGAAAAAGTAATTTGATTAGATCTTACTGCAATAATAGTTGAGCTTTATAGTACTTCATCGATCAAGCATGACGTATGGGTTATACTTGTTAAATGGAAGGATCGTCATCTGTGAAGGTATTTAACCATATAGTATTAGGTAAATTATGTGTGTGTGTGTGTGTGTGTGTGTGTGTGTGTGTGTGTGTGTGTGTGGTGTGTGTGTGTGTGTGTGTGTGTGTGTGTGTGTGTGTGTATTATGTATAATCATCCATATTATAGTGTAAAAGTAAATGGTACTTCTATAATCACATGAACACGGTTTACCTATCTTAAAAATAAAGGCTTATGAAGATGAATGCATATGAAAGGAACAGTTACTATAAAGGGGGATTATAGTGGACATATAGTGCAAATCTCCAAATAATCACACAAAGCATCGATAGGGCTTGTAATAGTGTAAAAATCCTAAATTTAAAACATATGTGTTTTACTAAATGCAAAATGTCTAAGAATTTTAACACGAAATACTCATAAGTGTTATTTTACCGTACTTGATAAAGATTAAGATATTTCCTTTTGAATTCCTTTATCCAAAAATCGCTAAGATTCTAGTGAGCTGACACGGGAATAATTGTTAATGAAATTATTAGACAGGGATTATTGATGAATGAACACAATAGAACTGCTTTTCAAATAATGTATATATGAATGGTTGTAATTATAAAAGTAAAAAATGTATAAGTATAATAATATTCATAGTATGATAAAATGAAAATATGATATGTCAATAATAGAAATATCTTGAAGGTAACATTACATTTTTATACATAACATTCTTGGTACGTGTACTGAATAGGCTAGGTACATCTCCTTTCTTAACCAAAACTTTTGTTGATGACATTGATACTCGTTGTGATAGTGTAACATATAATTGACCATGACTAAATACATGCTCAGAAAGGTATATGCTAATAATAGGTATTGTCTGTATTGTGCCTTGTTAATTGTCAAAGAAAAACTTAAACGCATTGGAAGTTATTTTCATGTCATTTTAAATGGAAGATTCAAATGATCTGAAGTTTTAAAGATATTCTTGGAATGAAAACTCTCAATCCTCTTATATGACTAGTCAATACTTCTGCGTAGATGACATTTTGCAAGAAACCAATGCATATTGGCCTTGTACCATTGCATAGACTTACTTTGCATCTATATTCCGTAAAAGCATTATCGAAGCTCCCTTTTTAAGTGTTGAAATATGAGGAGGCATTCCACCTAAGGATATAGAATTTAAGAATTCTTGTTGAAACATTTACGCTTGATCATCATTAACCAAATCAAAAAAGTAATATGTATGCGTTTCATTAGGAAATGAATGAATGATCATATCATTTAACTTGTTAACCTTAACATTTGTTATGGCTAAGAGTGTACAATTGATGAAGTAAGTGGCATCTTCTGTAGGTTTCGAAAGATGTTAGAATGTTGCATCAATCAAGGATTCAATCATTTGATCACCCTCTTACTATAGACTCATAGATGGAGGTATCTTTATAAGGTCATCATTTACAGTAGCCTTAAGCCCATCACCAACCCGTAACACAAAATCTAAGAAATCTTTATTCGTAAGTGATCTCATATTTTCGGTTAATCAAAGGATGTGAACATTGGTCTAAAGTGGTAATTTGTTAAGGCATGCATTAGTCATTTGACCTTTTGTTCCCTTTGAAATCACAAGAAGAATTTGTCTAAAATCTCTACCCAATATCATTATCTTACCTCCAAATGGAACATTGGCTTCCATGATATCTCTAAGAGTTCTATTTAAGGATTGAAAGGCGTATCTATAGGCCATAGGAGCTTCATCCCATAAAATTGCCTTGCTTACCTTTAAGAATGCAGCTGAGTCGGATTGTTTACTTATTGAGCAAATAGAAGTTGCATTCAGGTTCAAGGGGATCTTAAATCTTAAATGTGCTATTTTACCACTTGATAATATTTTTGAAGCGATTCCAGAAGTAGCTGTTGCTAAGGCAATGTGACCATTACTTTAAAGAAATGCTAAAATAACATGATACAAAAAGGTTTTACTTGTGCCATCGGAACCATCAATAAAGAATATAGCAAACTCATTCTGCTCAACTAAAGACTTAACTATGTTGAATGCATTCATTTGGTCTATGTTTAATCATGAAATTGTATTGATATCTTCATGATCAATAGGGATGGAGAGTGTAAGCTCCAAAACTAGCAATTTGAGGCTTCGATCGGTTGAAAGACCCGATCGAGTCTAAATTATAAAGTAAAGTTAAAAATATTAGGAAAATGATCTTGTAAGTTTAAATTTAAGAAAATAAGCAATAAAATAAAAGAATATAAAAATTCAAAATTTTAAGTATATAACTCGTTATTTATCAAAAATGCGTAAAATGCATTCCGATAATTAACGAATCGCTCAAGATAAATTATATTTATACTAAAAATCATTAAATAACATAAATAATATTTAGGAATATTTATTTGTACTATATATGAATTTACATGTATGTAGAAATACGTGTAATTACTTAAAATACGCGTAATGTGCTAAAATCATACAAAATAATTAAAGAAAATTCATAATTAATTAAGGAAAAATAAATAAAAATCAAGAAAAATAAGGAATGATCCAGATATAGGTTGTGGCAGTTGGGAAAAATAAGAAAAAAATCCGCCAATTAAATTAAGACAATACAAAAGTCAAAAATTAAGGGATAAGGCAATTATCTTGTCCAATTTGATGCACAATAATTACAATAAAGACCTATAAATAGCAAGAAAAATTCAGAACCTCATTTGGGCAGTTAGAAATCATAGAAAATTAGGGAGAGTCGAAAATTGAGAGAAAAACTAAAGAAAAAAAAAGAAAAAGAAAACTGTGTAGTTAAGGCTACAAAGGAGAATCTAGATCCGACGAGCAGCTGGGAGTGGACGGCCACCACCACCACAAGGTGGTGACAACGCCCAGGTGGGCCGACACACCCATGGCCACCGGCGGTGGCCGAAGCAACTCAAATCGGTGAGTTTGATTTCTAACCTGATTTTGTGTAATTTTGTAAAAATAGTAAATATTATTATAAAATTATGAAACTTGTTATTATGGAATATTTTTGTATGTAGTTTTTATGAAAAATATTATTTTGATGAAAATATGTCTCGTGATATAGGGTTCTTAAGAAATCATGCAAAACCGACCATGTTTTGATTTAGAAATAAATGACCTTAGGAGTGTAGCTTCAAGACCAAAATTTTTGTGTAGACCACTTAGATGATATAGAGCAGTGCTATGAAGCCTATTTTCAAAAATTAATTTCCTAAATTTTTAGATAATTTTTAGGCCTTAAAATAAGGAATAAAATGGGTAATTTAGGGTTAATAAAGTAATTAGATGGTTAATTACTGATTTAGTGAATAAGTATATGTTTTAGGATGTTGAAATCCGATGGAGTATGATACTTATAGCATTTGGGGTGTTAGATGTAATTATTAGGTTAATTATGTAGTAAATGAGTAACAGGGAAAAATAATAAATTTTAAGTTAATTTTGGAAATTAGGGTAATTAGGAGTAAAATCTGATTTATGATGAATTTAGACATTTTGAAATGATAATTGGTGTCTAGAGACGATAATTAGAGTGATAGAAATATTAGAAGTGTATGATATACATAAAAAGTAATAATACAAAATATGTAATTATTAGAATATAATAAATAGAATATATTATAATAAAAATTGATATTTTGATAATAATAAAAATGTACAATAAATCTGATACGAAACTCGAATTTATGTACTTATATGAAAAATGTAAAAATTTCTCACATTAGGAGTGAATTTGGTACACTAATACGGATTTAAGTGTACCGAGTAAAATAAATACTGACTAGAGGTAATGATGATATTTAGGAGATTGGGAAGTAATGTGATTAATTTCGCATTATAGGTTGAAACAAATTTCTAAGGTTGGAGTATAAAACACTACTTAGAAATCGAACTAAAACCTAATTTAGGCATATTAAACCCTAAACAAAACATAACAATAAGCGTTATAGGATAAAATAAACCTATAATAGTTATATGAAAAACTGAAACTACGTTTGTGTTATAGGGATGATCGGCGATGGCCTGAGCAAATCGGACCTCGAGTGAGTGAGCGAAGAGTTGAGGTAAGTTGGGATTAATACAATGCTGTATTTTGGAGGCTTGAGATTATGCTTAGTTATGCTTGTTAGATAATTGGATGTGTGCATGTGCTTGATTATGGGTGATGCTATGATTCTGTTTGTTGCTCTGGCATGTATTGTATGATTTGTATGAAATGATTGATCACCCTAAACTGGACTTAATCAAATATACGACTACTAATCATAATCGCACATGCATGGTAACCCGTTAGGGAATTTAGGACTCTCCGGCCAAATACTGACCCCTTCGAAAGGGATAGCGCAGGATTGCAATTGGTCCCTTCTTCATCTTTAGCCGAACTAAGTGACAGGAGAGGAGGTCGCGGCGAGGGTGAAGTCAGTGGTTTGAAGGTAGTCGCGGGAGGAGCAAGGTCTCCATTGCACAAGCTTGGGTTTGGTCGTAAGCTGTTGCATTAATGACAACTCTTCAACCTGAATTAGAGCAGGCACAATTTCTCTAATCTCACGACGGGCCGGACAACGTCGTGCGATGGCATTTGCTTGTACATACATTACACCTAATAAGTTGATTGAAAACCTTGTTGTGTTTGTGGTATAGTTTTAAGTTTTCCATCCTAACTTACTGTGCTGTAGTTGCTCACATCCCTATAGATGTCGTACAAGTGTTGGCTAAGAAGCGACAAACAACTACTCTGAAGCTAGCAACTGCTAGATCCTGGGGAGTGAGGAAAAACATTGAAGAATCAACACATATGTTATTACTTTTCATTTTTGAATAATGTAATAACTGAATTATAGTGAATATATATAAGTTTTCTCACCTTCTTAGGTAAATGATTTATTTAAATTACAAATTGTTTACTTCAAAGCGGGTTAGTCATGGATGCCTTGTGTACATTAGGTCTAAAATAGCTGTTGTAAGGCCAACTTCTATCTTAGGATGGTTTACACGGCGGGGCTGTTACGACTCTATCGCTTCGGGACGTGACAGAGAACTCAGCTTATATTGCTTTTGGTATGTCATTATTTTTTATAGGTTCATAATCAAGATGTGGTAAGTTGTAGTCTATTAAAATTTTCCCATATTTCCCTAGTAGCATAGTAATTTCATTCAATAATTTATTGACCACAACCACATTTGAAGCTGAAGAGGAAGAGTAATCTTGCAAAATGTACTCATGAAATTCATCCCATAATGAATTAACATTAACCTGGTGACAATATACTAAGATTGTTATGAATAGCCTCCTATGTGTAGATGGCATTTGGAATGATATGGCTTCAACTAAGCAATGGCATATGCTTTCATTATTCTCAATAAGACCTCCACTTTCAGCAACCCTTTAAAATGTATCATATCGCACTCCATGATGTGTTAAAAGATAATCAAAAGAAGTTAGACCACGAACATGATTAAGTAAAACCCAAAGATGAAACCTCTTAAAATTAATTAGGGCTACAATATATATTCTTCCAATGACTTTTTTTTCTACCTTTCTACAATGCCATGTTAAATTTTTCCATGCATAACACTTTGGGAATTCTTTATACAAATATTTCCTTGCCTTACGGTCAATAGAGTTTATATGGAAAAACTCAGTAAGCATTATTTATGGGTAAGGATTGTTTGCCAAAATAGAATCTAATGACTTACCTCCCCTAAATGTAATCATATGCATGTTTGGTAGATGTATCTACAATCTGGTAACTGATTGACACATGTGATTCATTAGAAATGCCAATAGCCTCTAAATTGCTTTAGGGGCATAAATCTAATGTACATTTATAAGCTGTTGAATTTAATCATTATCAAATCCTGTACGAACCTCAAGAGAGACCTTGTCGAGACCTTTGTGAATGTATTTGTATAAATATTTTACACTCTTAACACTTGCACAAATCTCAACATTTATATGGAAATCATACTTAAGAAGTAACCAGGGGTTGTAAGGGACGATCAAACTATCATTTACCATGATGTTTGGACAGTTGAGGAGTGCAACAGGCATATGCTTCCTCTTTTGATGTATTGGATAAGAGTCATTCGCTTAAATTGTAGAATTAGTAAATGGCTTAGGGAATTAATGTTTACAATGGCCCCGTTTCATAAATGGTGTAGAATTATTATATTCACCATAGGGTCTACATACCACGTATTTTAGCACTAGAGTGAATAAGCTAGACTCATCATGCATATTAGGAATTTTAGCTCTTACGATGGAATCATAATCATCTGGTGAATTGAGTTTGAAGCCACTATTTAGTATGAGAAGCATATAAGTATGTAGTAGCCCTCATTTTTGGAATTCTATTACGTATGAGTAAGCAATAACCTTACCCAAAACTCCTTTATCAATTATGTCCTTTTTGAACTCCTCAAATCGAGAGCGGAATATACGTGAGAGTAAATTTGGACAATTGTATGGGGTTTGTCCTTCAAGTAACTCATGTTGAATCTCAGGCCAATTTGGATTACATGTTATAGTGATAAAGAAATCAGGGCACCCAAATTCTTGAACTAATCCCATGGCATCTTGATATTTTTGATACATATCATAGGGGCTTCTAATAAATGAGGAAGGCAACACAATCTGCCTACCAATATTTCCTATAATACGTATTGACTTTAGATTTTTTTGTATAGAACATAAATAAAAAAGGTAAGGCTATTAGAAAGACTTATGTAGTAGTTAATTTAGCAAACCTACTTAAGTTTCTCTAGCAGCAGCTAATGAGTCTTGTAGATCTTGGCTTGAACGATATCTTGATTATGCCATAACCATTTCAACCTTTGATTTTATATTTTCACATAATTATCTACCAAATATTGTTGGAGGAGTCTACCCCTCTTAAGATGAGAGATGGTTCATGGTTATATATTTGAGGAATAAATGTTTAATTAAAAAATTGACATGGAAAGCGTTAGCAATGGAAGTAATATCAATTAGGTATAATTATCATCTAGATGTAATACACATAGAAGGCATGACATGTGATAGAGTTTCCATTAATAGATCGAGTATTGGCATCTCATCCATATGGGAATAATAGAGGTTATTAGACAGGATTACAATACCCAACAATATCACTAACATTCATAAGGTGTCCAGCATGTGATTGGATAATAATATCACCACCATTTAGTTCACTTACTTCTTTACCACCAACTATTATAGCAGCAACTTGAGGTGTAGTTGGTAGAGCACATTGGTGTTGGTTTTTTAGTTTCTCAAGAATTATGAGATGACAATATTCAATATTGTCGAGTAATGAACGTTGGCGAAATTGATGGATGAAAGGGTTATGTGCATGTAAAATGGAAGTAATTATTGTAATGATCTTTACATCTAAGGTTGGGTTTTTAGATATAAGATTTTTTATTTCATGGTCAGTGTCATATATATAAGTTTGTAAAAATCATGATTTTTCATTTAAATTTGGTAATAGACTACCGACTTTGTGGTAAATTGCACCTTAAGCATGAAATGTGTAAATTCCATGATTTCCCACCATAAGACTATCATCGATGGATGCCCATGGAAGTAAATGCAAAGACATGATTATACAATTGAATGTGTTGTCTCAAATGTCTCCCTATATTGTTTTGGGAAATAAATAGTTGAATGAGTTGGAGGGGCATTGGAATTGTAGGAAGGACAATTTGTCCTCTAGAACAATACTTTTCATATGTCTCATGCTTAAATAGTCGTGCATGACAAAATGGGAAAAACATGAGTTCATGTAAATAGAGTGTTTGATATCTAAAGCTTTCATGGAACTCTCAAGCAATATTAAAACTACCTGTCTTTGCATTGGCCTAACAACTAATATTCCGAAAAGATAGGACCTTATATAAAGCTAAAACCACAAAGAATTAAAAGTAATTGTATTCAAAGTGCAAGAATTACCTCCAATGGTAGTTCTCTTGGTTTGAGCATTTTTTGTAGCAAAATGATGATTTGTACAATGTGTTAAAAATATCTAAATGAAAGTTAATGTAATGATGAGGATAATAAATGTAAAAAACAAGTATTATGTTGATAAATGTACCTGTTAAAGAGTCAGATGTTCCGTGTAAACATACAAGATGTCTGGTAGATGTTAGACAAAGTCCTCTAGAGGAGCTTGCATGTTCAGTAGAAATTCCTCTACTTTCAATAGTGTAATTTGAATTGTGTGGTTACATGGGAGCATTAGATGAATTATATGTAACTATATGTATAAGAAGCATGAATTGATTCGCAAAAGTGGATATTTATATAGATAATAGGTACTATGTTGGTAAATCTACTTATAGAAGAGTTAGATGTTCCATGTAAACGTACAAGACGTTTGATAGACGTCAGACGAAGTCCTTTAGAGGTGCTTAAATGTTTAGTGGAAATTCCTCTATTTCTAGTAGTGTAATTTGAGTTATGGGGTTACGTGGGAGCATTAAATGAATTATATGTAATTATAAGTATAAGAAGTATGAAATGTTTAGCAAAAGTGGATATTTACGTACCTGTATTTTGATAAGGAGTCATTGAATTGTGGTTTCAAGAAATATAAGTTCCTTTGGAGATATGGGAACAATTTATATAAGCTCAGTTACAACAGGGGTCGATATGATTGTATGGAGCATGTAAGTTGATTGCTAGGAATGTATGAGCAAGAGGGGCATATCGTTGGTAGGTAACTCGACGTCTAGCTCGATAGGATTGTCTTTGATGAGATTAAGTATGTGTAATCCTTAAAAGGAGAGTTTAGCTATATTATTAGTAAAGGGGTCGTAAATGGTGATGATGCAAATATCTCATTTAATCCCATTATTTTTTTCTCCTTAAAAGGTTTATATTATTCCATTATGCAGTCTTTAAACATTCATCTTGAGTAATGTATTTGAATATTGAGAATTGTATGATGGAATGAATGACAAATGTATCATTGTCATCATTGTTAAATTGAAAAGGGTAAATATTTATGTAGTTTTATATTGTCCTTATTGTAGTCTCGTTGAACAATTTTTATTTTTAACAAGTGCTCCATATTTATAATCTTTATTATTACATGTAAATATATATGTAATTGTATCATAAATAATATTCAAAATATTTGATATCTTTAAACTTGCACACACATAAGGGGTACACTGTATGATTGTGTTATTGTAATAAATGATTGAATATGGTTGCAAGCATATACTTTTCAAATTCTTTTCTTAATTCCAATTATAATTGTTTTGTTGGGTCTTCATTCATAAGTGATTCTATAAATATACATTTGCATGCATACGTAATATATTAGTTTTTTAAAATTCCAAGTATAGTTGATTTGTTGGGTATATGTTATCGAGTTTAGATAGCATAGACAAAAAAATATTTAATGGAAACTTACCGTGGCATATTCACTATAATGAAGTAGTAATCTAATAACAGTCCCCAACAAAAACAATATATTTTTTATTCTGCATATAGATACATATTTCATGAAAAAGTGTGAACTAATAAATTCTTAAAAATTTATTTTTAAAATTTAAGATATTCGAAACTCCAACATAATTTTTAAACTACTCACATATATCTGACACAGCAATCGTAATGAGAGCTAAAGTTCAATTGTTGAGTTATTTGGACATTGAAGTGTATTTACGAATCAAATTCAATGTTGTAAATACTAAAATTTAGTAAAACTATGAACAAAATATATAAAAGGTCAAAAACATATAATTATTATTGCAAAATTATAAATGATCTCCATATTATGAATAGATGTGGGAAATGATGAAACGTGGTGGAACAAAAATAATTGAATAATGGTAAAACGAATAGGTATATGCTAATATATCTTTAACCAAAATATATTTTATATAGATATATATATATATAATAACAATTTGGTTTGATTCTTTATTAGTTTGATGCATATCGAATTGTTTGACTTCGTTAAAAACCTTATAAAAGTCAAGTCTTGCAGTTATAATATTTAGCAATCCTAAGATATGAAATTGAAAGTTTTTTACATTAATTGGATATTATAGACAAGAAGCAATAGGTAAATAGGTACATAAACAGTGTAGCTTGGAGTTCGGGTAGAAGAAAAAATATGTTAAGGAGCACAATATAGTATAGAAGAAAATAAAATCAAACATAGATATAACCATAAAAGTTGCACTATCTTTTATATATATCAAACAAAACTTATGCCTTTTCTGAGGAAAATTGTATAACTACTTTAAATATGACACGTAATATACAACAAATATGTGACTGAGGGAAATGAAGAAATTTCATTAAAAAAAATAATGAAGTTTGAACATGATAGTAAATCCAAACACACCTAAATATAATAAGATGGTGTGAACTTCAACTCTCCGATGCTAGTGATTTGATTGAATGGTGGATGAAAACTTTTGCTGGATTTCCTGATTTTATACTACACCAAAAAAAAAAAAAATTGTGAAATAAAATTTATGAAGATTAGATACAATAAAACAATTTCAATTTCAATAAATCTAGACATACCTTAATATACTAAGATGGTTCAAACTTCAAATTCTAATGATAATGAGTTACTCAAACAGCAAACAATCCTATAACAAAAGAGAATTTTCATTAAAAAAAATTAACGCACCTGAATATAAATAAGATGATCTAAACTTCAAATTTGGATGTAATGTGCATCAAGAAGTTTGCGGGTAAGTGTAACAATAACTAAAGGACGGTTTGAAGATAATACAGGTAAAACAAATGTTAAATGGAATTGATAATTATGTCACTGCAACATGTAGGAATGTGTATCGACCTAAAGATGGGTCAACGTGTAGCAATAAAGTATGACAGACGGGTGAACGTGAGGGAATGTGTCGGTAAATGTGATATTAAATAATATTAAATGCAAAACAGTAAGCAAAACTTGCTGGAAAGAAATAGGAACGTGTATTGAAAATGCCTCAAATTGTGCAAGTAAAAAGTAATTGGAACCTGTTAAATGGATAATGTGTAATGTAAATGCATGCATGCAGTTACTTTGCAATTGGATTTGGTAAGATATGAAAATAAATCAATAAGTTTTACAGTAAAGATATTAAATAATCAGTTAATGGTAGTTAAAAAAAAAATCTTTCATTTTAATAGTATAGATGTTAATAAATTTACAAAGCAAATCAAAATTGATACTATTATTCAATCCATATTAATAAGAAAAAAACTCTATTGCTATTACTATGGAAACTAATATGGTGATAAAGTTTGAAAAGAAACCAAAACCATATCAATAAATAGAATTATTTTGTTTTTATTAATATATATATATATATATATATATATATACACGCACACAAACTCATATGATCATAAGATTCACCAAGGAAACAAAAATCTATATTAATAATTAAATAATTATATTGCTATCAATACATAAAATGATGGATTTCTTAAGATATTGCATGAATCACCTCATAATCAAATATATAGACTTTAACTATCAATATGAATTACATATTAGTCAAATAGCTACGAATCTCTAAAATTATTCATAGTACTTAAATTGTAAAGGGTAAATTGTAGAGACCACCAATAAAAACTTTTATGATTACACGTGTTATCTCAAAGTTCTTGTCAGTAATTGTTTAGGCTATGCACATATAAAGCCTACAAAATAATACACAGTGAAGAGATGCCAAACGGTTATTTAACATGGTTGTTCTAATGTTTAAGTTAACAATGGACTCTTAAGAGTATAAAATTCTTAAGGGCAATACATAGGCTTAATATATAGAGTGTACAAAGAGTTATCATTAGATAGTAGCCCTATATTTATAGTGAAGTAGAGCCAATAGTTGAAGGTCAATTGGTAGGAGAGATTTTTTCCCACAAGTATGGGAAAGTAGGATGATGGATCCAACGTATCCCACTTATTTTAGACGTGGCTGATTTATATTAGTTGATCCTTATCTTGTATATTCTAGCAGTTGTAAAGCTTACTAAGCTTGGTCGATGTAGGCTTAAGGCTTAAGGCTTAGGCCCATAAGGGTGAGCCCTTTGCTACAAGATGCGTTAGATCTAATTGGGCTTAAAGGGCTCATGTCCAAAGTACCCTGTTAACACTTACACCCCCACCACCCCCCTCCCACTCCATCTCCTCTTGCAGTTTCATTGCCGAGGCAAAGGCAAGGAAAAAGGATATATGGGCTACTCAACCATGATCGATTTGAATTAAAGGAATCTAACCTGGTGCTATAGGGCCAATGTGGTAGGCACATTGGTCCGGACTAGAAGCTATCCTAGGTGGTGGTATCCAAGGCAATCGATACTCGGGCCGAAAATGTTCGAGGCAAGATGAACAGGAATGCTCAGCTATTTCGAAGCAGAGTATTGAAGACCTAAGTGAGGCTTAAGTTGGGGTATAAGAGCAAGATACCCTTGCAACTTACTAGGTAGGTGCTTTAAGACTACAAAGCAGTTTGTTCGAGTGATACTCAATAAGGATCGAGTAAACGTAACTGCGCCGTGTCTTTATCATGCCAACCAGGTGGAAGTCAGATGGGCCTTGAAGAAGCTTCTTGTCGAAGGAACTTTTTCGAAATGTGATTTTTGCCCGCTTGTATTCTGTACATTAAATGTAATGTGATAGGTATTATGTTGTAGTACACTAGTGTGCAACTACATGCCATTTGCCTTTTAAAGGTGACCGTTCGATCAAAACGCTTTTCATGTGTCTACTATGTAACATTCTAAGGGATTCATGTTTATATCGATCCCTATAACCACTTGTACGGCTTCTCAGACAGTTTGCCTACAAATAGGAGCATCATAAAGAGAGACTACTACTTTTCTACAATCTTCTCGTTCTATTATTACAAATTCCACATTTACATTTAGACTTTTCTTCTAAAGTTTCTTAAGGTCTTTTTTCCTTCTTTAAGTACTATAGCAATGTCAACCAACAGAGGCGAGACTGATTCCTCTTCGTCTTTACATCTCTCTAGTTTAAAGGCTACCAGGAGTAATTTTCCTCAGGTATGGAGGATAATGTCTCGTCATTAACACAACTTAATAAACCTACGAAGATGGCCGTAGAGGTGCTAGATAGGGCCAGAATCATCAATGCCATCCCTAAGGATGTATATGCACACGTTCCCTTGCATCCTCCCCCAAAGGATTTGTTTAATGCTCCTGAGATGGGCAAGAGGCTTAGTGGCCATGTGAATAGAAGTAAGCAATCTACCCTCGATTGGATCATAAGCAACTTTCTTGTGGAGGCGATCCCTAGGTAGTAGATCAAGTTGTCAAGTAGGGATGAGCAGGTGGCCTTGTTGTTAAGGAGGTGTTTTGCAGTATTTGAGATGTACCTGGAGTTTAGGCAGTACCTTCCTTTGAGTCACTTTGAGAAAGAGTTTTTTAACTACCACCGCTATATTCCATCGTAGGCCCCTCCCAATGAGTGGAGGGTACTGAAGGCTTTTCAAGCACTCTATGAGTACGTAGTGGTAAGGGCTACTCTAGAGCTCTTCTATCACTTTTGCATGTGGATGAACATTAGGGGGTGGCCTTACCTCTAGCCACACCCAAGGAAGAAGCTATTTTATGGCCTTATAGATTGGGTTAAAGGTTAGCAGGACAAATATATGATAGTTGAGCTGCCCGAGGAGGCGGACTTTTGAACCCGATGGACAAAGATGGTTCATACCAAAAGTGAGAAGAGGCTTGGTCCTAGCAATACTGAGGCTACCTAAGAGATCTTAACCTTCATGGAGCTGAGGCATGGCTAGGAGGTAAATGTTACGGAGACCATAGAGAGGTACTTTCGCTATCTGTTCTCTGATCTCTTTCCCAACATGAAGAAAGCCGTGATAAAAAAATGGGCAGAAGGTACAGGTTCGTTCCATACGCCTGTTTGTTGTGCTAGTGCTGAGGTGCTTCGTTTGGTGCTTGTAGGATGGGAGGATCTCTATGGCCATGCTGGTCATGGCGAAATTTTATGAACGATAGTAATAGTTTCTTTTGATTTTATCTTCTTTTCCTTTTCTAACTTTCAATTGTATTTTTCTATAGGCAAAAGTTTGGCCGTAAGGATGCCCTTTCCCTTTGTGGACAACTTAATGAGCCACTATTAGACAAGAGTTAGGGCAGATCCACTAAAGTGCTAGATTGTAAAGCCAATGCTAAGGCCTAGGGAGATTAATATGGCACGGTCGAAGTCTATTACCTATGGGGTTCCTATCAACATTTAAGACGAGCCTATGGATGTAAAGCCTTTTGGTGTAGCTCTGCCTGCTCTTGCCCTCGTCCATTCTTCCAAGCCCATTGTTATAGGCGATGAGGGTACCAACATGGAGGGGCCCAATGTTTAGATGCTTTCCCTTCCATACGTGAGGGAAGAAGAGGTGGTGGAAGGGGTTGGCCTTCCCCAAGCGGTCAGCTAGAAGTGCAAGGCTCCCGAGATAGCTGGGGAGCCAAGTCGTAGAGCTAAGAAGCTTAAGCCCCTGGCAAAGGTGCCTTTGGGTTAAGGGAAATGGTATGAGTGGCCAACAACCCATCCTTATTAGACCATAGACGACATGGGGGATGAATTTTTTAAAGTCTTAAACAACTGTAAGCTAATGGGGAAAAGGCTAGACTCAATGCAGGAAATGCCCTACACTTGTTAAGACGAGGAGTTCTTGAGGGGGGTCCTATTGGTGAAAATGAAGAAGACTAGGGGGAAGCTCCTGAGGCCAAAATGAGAGGTCCATGCCAATGATTTGATGTTACAGCACTAGACACTCAGCTACCAGGCTTCAATGAGATCTTATACCCCCGGTGATTAGGTTGCCTAGGAGGGGCTCTCTAAGGAATGTAGGGATGCCCCCTTGGAGGTTACTCCTCTATTGATTTGATTTACTTTTCAATTTCTTAATAGTGGTTTTGCTCTTCAATTTACAATATTACAGGTAGGTACTGCTTTAGTTGAATAAGTTCAATGCTGCCTAAAAAGAGGTAAATGGCTCTAGGGAAGTGTTGTGCTAGCATGAGGAGTACCTGTGGGAAGTGAAGAGTTATAATACTAAGTATTTGAGAAAATTCTTGAGGACTAATTGACGCCTGTGTCGCTCTTATGTGTAGGTGGCTCGGCTTCGGCACGATTGAAGGATGTGAAGTGGGAAAGGGAGAATGTGAAGAAGGTGGCCAAAAAGGCTAACAACCTGCAAGCTCAGCTAAAGGACAAAAGCTCACCTCTTTCAGAGGTTAGATGAGGAAGGTAAGGCTCAGGCCTGAATAAAAAAAGAAAATGCCGAACTGAAGGCGTCTATAGCTAGGCTGCAAACTAAGCTGGCAATGAAGACGTTCAAGTACGAGGGTGTTAAGGCCACTTCACTAAAGTTGGCCAATTTCTAGGTCAATTTAGAGTAGTAGGTTGGGAAGCTGCAAGATAGAGTTTCGGAAATGGATGAGATTATCTCCGAGATGGAGAGTAGGGAGGTCCTCAGCAATACTATCGTAAAAAAGGTAATCATCGACTGCCAAAAGACTGAAGAGTGGTTAGATGAGTTGGAAGACTTGACCATCAACTCTGCTTGCTACATTCAAAGGGAGGTTCTCTCCCATTATTCAGACCTGGATCTCATCTTCCTTGACTTCTTGGACTCTCCAACCTTTAATAAGAAGAGGAAAGACTTGGTACGAGAAAGGGAGTCTACCCAGGCAGCTATTAATGATGCAGGCGCTCCCTCTGCTTTGGGGTTAAGCAAGGCGCATCTACTTCTACTTCTGTCCTAACAGTCTAGCAAGAGGCCGCCCCTAAAGAAGCTCCTCAAGAACATCTATATTTAGAGGATCCTCTTGTAACTCCTTGTTCACATCCTCCAGGCCCCACTCTAAGTCAAGGCCCGTTGCCCGACACACCAACCGATTAGCGCTCCAAACAAATCGAGGCTTTTGACTTTTCAAAGTTACTGGAGTTAGTTGATCTAAGGAGATAGAGTTTAGCTCACTTTTTTTTTTTTAGACATGGAAATTGGGCCCCTCCATATTAGCCTCATCATGTAATCTTACCATTTATCCTTAAATGATTTTTTTTTTTTTTTTGAAATTTGTTCTTTATATACTATTGTATTTTTGCCTAAGTATATTTGTGTAGGTATCCCTCTATGTAAGGGGTGTTTATCCTTATAGAGGTTATCAAAGGGGATCAAGTTGGTGGTGTTTCGACTTGCACCTTAAAGGGGAGTTCATCTGTACAAAGGGTGTTTCTACTTGCAGAAGTTACCTAAGGGGGTCAGGTTGATGGTGTTTTGTCTAGCCCATCAACGGGGAGTTCCTTTGTACAAGGGGATTCCTCTTACCGAGGTTACCCAAGGGGGTTAAGTTGGTGGCATTTCTACCTGCCTATTAAACTATCCATTTGCCCTTTCGTAGGCTCAAAAAGCAAGATAGGAGATAAAGGGATAGGTAGACAACAAATTACAAAGTAGAGTTTTTATTTCATTTTTCTAGAAAGATTTACAAGACAAAATGTTAATCAAAATAAAGGTAGAGGTTATTAGCATTCCATGTACGTAGGATGAGCTTACCGTCTAATCTTTCCAATCTATACGTACCGTTTCCTAATCTTTCCTTGACTCTGATTGAGTCTTCCTAGTTAAAGGCCAACTTGCCCTGTCCTTCCTGTGAACTCGTAACTTCTAGCTTTCGACCCACTAGGTTACCGATCTTGAACTCCTTGTGCCTAACCTTCTGGTTATAATACCGAGCAGCCTAATGTTGGTATACAGTTACCTAAGCGATAACAAGGTCTCTGTTTTCCTTGATGGTATTGACGTTAGCTTGTAATAGTGATTCATTGAAGGCAGCGTTAAAACTTCAAGAGTGGATGTTAAGAAGCTTAAGTTCGATTAGGAAGAGTACTTCCAACTCAAAAGCTAGGCAAAAGGGGGTCTCGCCGGTGGAAGTACAATGAGTGGCCTTATACCATCACAAGATATTGGGTAGCTCGTCAGCCCAAGTACCTTAGGATCAATCTACACACTTCTTCAAGCTATTCAAGATGATTCGATTGGTTGCCTCTACTTGTCTAATTGAATTAGGATAGGCAACCAAGGTGAAGTGTAGGATGATGTGGTGCTTGGCGTAAAACTCCTTGAACTTAGGGTTGTCAAATTGTTAACCATTATCTATGATGAGGGAATGGTAGACCCTTTATCAAGAGAAAATGTTGTTTCTTAGAAAGGATTCAACATTTTTCTCAGTGATCCTGGCCATCATTTTGGCCTCCACTCACTTTGTGAAGTAATCGACAGCAACAATTATATATTACCTTCCTTTCGAAGCTTTAGGGAAGGTACAGAGAATATCAATCCCCCATTGCACAAACGGCTATGGGCTAGTTAGGAGTTGGAGGGTAGTTCTAGGTGCATGACTAACCAGGGCATGCTTTTGGTATTGGGAGCAATTCTAGGCTACAGTTTTTGCATCTTGCCTCATGGTAGGCTAGTAATACCCAAGTCGTAGCGCTTGGAGGTAGAGGGCTTGGGATTGGATGTGATTCCTGTATACTTCGATGTGCAGCTCTTCCATGACGTGCAATCTTTCTCCTTCTCGAAGACATCGGAGTAGGAGGAGGCTAACACCCCTGCAATACAAGATGCTGTTGACCAAAGTGTAATGGACGACGTGATATCGGAGCTTCTTCGCCTCCTTCCTATCTTCCGACAGTATTCCCTACTCCAAGAAACTTCAGATAAGCTCCATCCAACTTGGCTCTGGTGCTGCTATGGCCAGTTCCAAGACTTCAGCCGAACCTAAAGTTATGCTTTTTTCCAATAGGTACTCTATAAAGATCTTGCTATCCTTTACCTTAAGCTTCTGTATGCTAGTGGAGGTGACCTTAGACAGCCAATCTACTATGAAATTTTCCATTCGGGGGATTTTCTTGATGTCCTACAAAGGGAATTCCGCTAGGAAACCTTTCACTTTTTCAAGGTACCTAGCAATAGTGTCGTCCTTAGCATTATATTCGCCTCGGATTTGCTGGATGAAAAGTATGGTGTTCGAGAATGTCTATAGCTACTCAGTGCCAATCTCATTGTCTAGCTTAAGAACGGTGATAAGCACTTCGTATTTGGATCATTGTTATTGGAATCAAATCTGAACTTGAAGGCATAACAAATGATGACCTTATGTAAGCTAGTTAGATCAAGGCCCGTACCTCCACCCCTCGATGTGGACGATCCATCGATGTGGAGAGTCCATACCGATTTATGATCACCCAGTAGTGCTTCCTCCTCACTTGTATACTCCACCATGAAGTTGACCAGCACCTGAGCTTTATAGGCCAATCATGGTTGATACAGGATTCCATACACACTTAATTCTATTACGTACTTCATCATCCATCTAGACGTGTCAGGTCTACAGCATGGTACGTAGTGGTTGATCCGTAAGTATAACTACTTGCTGCGCCTAGAGGTAGGGCCTTAACCATCATGCTGTAACAACAACAACTAGGGTGAACTTTTCTACTTGGGTATTCCTAATTGTAGGCCCATGCAGATGTAACTAACATAATATACTAGCCTGTACTCTCTTCCTTTTGCTCTAACCAGCATAAAAGAGAGAGTCCAGTTACTCACGACTAGGTACAAAAATAGGTCATCCCCAAAGATAAGCTTAGAGAGGACCGACGAGTGTACAAGGAAGTCTTGGAGCTATTGAAAGGCGGTAGTACACTTTGAAGTCCATTCAAAACCCTTAGGGTTTTTTAAGATCTTAAAGAACTCAATACATCTATCAACACTCTTCAAGATGAATCTGCTTAGGGCATCCACCATGCCAGTGAGCTTCTATACATCTTGGACTGAAGTTAGAGGCTTTATTCTCTTGATGGATGTAATCTTCTCAGGGTTGAATTCGATACCTCTTTATGTTAACAGAATGTAGAGCAACTTGCTAGATGCTAAACCAAAGAGACATTGAAGTAGAGACTAAATCTCCATGCCAACTCATCAAAGGAGCTGATAGAATTTTCGAGGAGATGGTTAAACCACATCCAAGCTGCCTTCCTCAAGGTGCTTAGGAAAGTCTTGCACATTATGGCATCCCCATGACTGTAGATGTTCATGAGGGTACAAAAGTGAAGAAGATGGACGTTGGGGTCACTTGTGCCATTATACTGGTCCAAGGATAGAAGCTTACCATTAGGGGGTAGTACTTCATCTTAGACACTCCTAGTAAAGGAGGTCTTGTTGCTGGTGACCAGCCCTGCATCACCATAGCCTTGCTCCCCTATTGTTCGAAGAGTCGTTACACCATGGTACGAAGCTCGTTTAAGTCAATATCATTTGCCGGATAAGCTATATGTATAGTTAAATGAGCCTGCACTCCCTATGAGTTAGCTTCTTGCCCATTTCCACCAAGAGTTTGGTTATGGGTAGCTACAAACCTTACTGGTTGCTGATGCAACAACATGTCAGATTGCTAGTCCCTACAATTTTGTTGTTGCCCAGTGTGAGCATTTAAAGCTTCATGGGGGTGGGTTTAAGTACTGTAGCACTTTGTTTCTTCCAAATGAGCATGAAGTAACCTGTTTTGCACAACATACTCTTCTACCAAACGTTCTATGCGCTCATCCAGCACAACCCTTAGGAGGGACTGATTGCCCCCATGTTAGTCATTCACCAACTGTTGGTTCTCTTGCTCATTACAGTGGGACATGATGTTATTGGATTTGTTTGTGAGGTTTGTGTTTAATGTGTTTAAGGTTTCAAGTATAGGAATTTCACTTTCTCACAGATGGCACCGGATGTTGTTCTCAAAGTTCTTGTAGGTAATTGTTTGGGCTCTACATGTATAAGGCCTATTAAACAATACACAATGAGAAGACGTTGGGGGCAGAGAAGGGGGGGTTATCCGGTGTGACCACTCTGATACTTAAGTTAGCAATGAGCCCTTAAGAGTATAGAATTCTTAAGGATAATACGCAGGCTTAGCAGATAGAGTGTAGAGAGAGTCAATATTAGGTTGTGACCTAGTATTTATAGTGGAGTAGAACTCGTTGTTAGAGGTCAATTGGTAGGGGAGATCTTCTCTTACAAAAATGGAAGAGTGGGGTCATGGATCCAACGTGTCCCACTTATTTTGGACATGACTAATTCACACCAAGTGATCTTTATCTTATATGTTCTAGTCATTGCAAAGCTTATTAGGTTTGGTTAATGTAAGCCTAGGGCTTAAGCTTCCAGAGGTGAGCCTTAAGCCCTAGGCTTAGCTTAAGCCCTAAGCTACCACGTGACACATTGGATCCGATTAGATTTGAAGGGCCTATGTCCGAAGTATCTTGTCAACAACACAAACACCCCTAATTTTTTAAATCAAGCAATTTCCTCCCTTAAACTCATATGAGCCTCAAATTTTGGTCACATTGTAGTATATGTAGAATTTCTACATAAGAAATATTGAATTTAAAAAATAAAGAGCAAAACAAAAATAAACAACATACGATAAAAATAAGAAAAAGAATAAGAAGAATATAGGAAATTCATGTCTTCATTATCATCCGAGTGATCATCTTTATATCAATTGCCTAGGTTGACGTTACTACAATCCATGAATATTATCAACATAATAAAACTATTAAAGAAGAAAATAAAGAAAAAATAAAATTGACCAGTAAAACTTACCAAATGAAAAGGGTGTAAGGAAAGATTATATAATTTGTCTTCTAGCCATAATGATTTTCGAAGCCACCATCATTTCATGAGCAAAGCCTTAGATTAGAAAATTAAACAAAAGAAAAGAGGAGTTAGATTGGGCAAATTGAATCAAGGGAAAGAAAAATCATATAAACATAAAAAACAAACGAACATACCATATAAGCATATGAGCAAAATCAATCTGAGTTATCATTTCTACATCAATTTTGCGTGGACATGATGAACTGTATTATTTTGCATATGAGGAAAACTATTCCCCCCATTCATTTAAAAGGAATAAAATAAAATGTTGTTTATTAGATGTAAAAAGAAATTAAACCTTTTATTCTTTTGAAATAAATAAAATAATATGAAAACAAGAAAAATAATAAAATAATTTTATTTAGTTTATCCTTTTATTCTTTTTCTTGTTTTCATTGTATATAGTTTATTTTAATTTTACTCTTTATTTTTTAAATTTACTATTTTTACATGGAAATTCCACATTAAGATTTTAACCACATGTAGTACCATATATGCAAAATTTATGGGTCTTAAATGTGTTTGAGGGGGGGAAAGTGCCCAAATTCAAAAACTAGGGATGTCTGTGCAATTATAAAAGTTTTTAGAGATGGTCTCCGCAATTTACCTAATTCTAAAATGTAAACATAAACTCCATAGAAGCCAATGAGCTCCCAGATCAATAGAAATATATACATCATTAAACATTTTAATAAAAGGATAAAACCTTTATTAAACATTATAAACCAACATTTTCAAGAAAATCGCAACAACATGTTACAATTGGATATATACGTTTCTTAAGACAATAAATTAACCTGTATTAATAAATATCTAGACTTCAAAAAAATAAAACAAGAAGATTGATAGTGGAATCTCTAATGAAGTTGTTGAATGAATCATTCAAGAATATACATAATCATTAGGTCATGGAAAAACATATAGATCCACAAACAATTCATGAAATTATAGTATATCTAATATGGATTTTGTTCATATATCTTTATTGCCATTATGATGTGAAAAAAATAATAATAATTTACATAAAAAATTATGTCCATTAAGGTCCATATAAGTATACAGTATCTTTGAATCAATGCCGAATAAAATAAATGTTACAAGTTGTTTGATCAAAACACTATATTAGTATCAAGAAATATTACTCATGAAAATTCACACACTATTTAAAACTAGGTGCTGAAATAGAAACTATATTGGATAACATTGGATTTGACAAAATCAAATTCCTTTCTGTGTATATTGCAAGTTCACTCGTAAATAAGCCATAAACAAGAATATTGATTAACAAAAACATGAAGTCCACTTATCAAAGGTTACATAAATGTAAGGATATGAAAGGGAATGTTTGGTACACATAGCATATATGAAGTAAAAAAACCCTAGTTGGTTTGTTAATATAACTAAAATTGAGGCCAATAAAATTAGGGTTTATAGATTCTTATTAAAATTATGAAAAATATAAGAGTAACAGTAATAATCTGTAGTTACAATAGCTTTAATACCAATTGTTGGAAAATTATAATATATATGTGTAAATTCATATCAAATTACATATAGATACAAGATTCATAAATATATCGTAAAGCAAGAGTAAGGTTTATGCACCTGAAATTAAAAAGGAATCCATCTAGCAGTAGTCTTTTTCTATATATGATTGTAAAAAGTAACAGAAGACTATTCTCTTTCCTTGTAAAAAGTATAAGAGAATACTACTCTCTTCCAGACAAGTAAGCATCTTAGGTTCAAATTGTTCAATGGAAGAGCAATTTTTATATACTTGCCAAATGAAATTAGATACCTCTTATTAGGTAACAAATTGAGTAGCCTTACCCATCATACGTAATCCACATTAAAAGCATTATAATGTCCATATTAGTTAACTACTATAATTAAATAATAATTGTATAAATGATATATTAATAATTTAAACCAATATATCTTAAGTAATTGATTAATATTAATCTATACAATAAAATAGTTCAACAATTACAACATTCTACGACATACACTTGCTAATAGGATTCACATCCTTATTTGCATACTTTAAATATGATTTACATATTGGTATTCACATGCTCAACTAAGTATATTACATATGCCTATTTCCTATTACAATTCAACCTCTAAAACCAAAATAAGGAGAGGAAATCTTTGACCTATGCTAAGGCCAAATCCTCCTCTAATTTTCAAGTCCTTGGTTGCTTCCTATGAATTTGCTTCTCCTTAATTTTTATCCCACTTGAACTCTTGTGTTGCTCTTGGGTTTTTTTCTTCTTTGATACCCTAAATGGGTGGATGTTTGTGGGAGGGGGAGTATGGGGCTAAGATTTGGTTTGGTTTTGGTATGATAGAGTGGTGGCAAATGGTGGTGGCAATTAGTGGTGCATGGTGGTGGGCATTTGGTTTGCTCTTAGTTGGAACATGATACAGATTGTAGAGATGGAGGGAAAGGAAAAATGAAAAAGACTAAGGGTAGGGATGTGTGACCAATGATAAGGAATTAAGGGGAAGGGAAGGGTTTTTGTCATGTCCACTTTGGTCCATTTCCTTAAGCACTTAGTTCAATAAGGTAAGAAGACAAGTTATGCTCTTTTATGAGGTAAAAGCATTATAGGAATTTAGTTAGTGTAACCAAATGCCAACTAGATCCCTTTTCTCATGCTGATAGTGCGACATATAGGTTGATTAGGGTGTCATTTGATTGATTTTGTTTTGATTAGCTTGACAAGAAACTTTAAGTATTTAGTGTTGATTAATAGCACTTGATTGTAGTGATTAGGATATATTATGACTTCATTAAGTCAATTGGATTTTTTAGTGTTTGTAAGTAGCGAATGTTAATTACCATAGAGTCTATGATATTGTTGGGTGCTTATCTTTGATTAGGGTATTGGCGTTTGATTTAAGGATATGATATTAGGGCTTTGAATTTAGGGTTTGGTGATTAGTGTTCTTATATTAGAAATGTTGAATTAGGTTCTAGTTATCGATTAAGGTTTTAGGGTTGGAATTAGGGTTGAAGAAAATAAATTATTTTTTAAGCATATTAAATTATTTGTTGAAAATCTTGCTCCCTTAGTAATTTAAATTGGAATAATTAAATTAATTAAACAAACTAATATTTATTCCGTCAAATAGAAATAATCTAATAGTTTCAATATCTAATATGTTTTTATTCCGTTAATTCTTTTATTTATTGAAAATTCAATTTATGGTGCTTCTCAATGAATAGAATTAATTAAATTAATAAATGAATTTATGAAAAATTCTAATATTTGAATCTAATTAAAATGCTATTTTTGTTTTAGTTTCAAATAAAAAAGGTCCCTGTGCTGCCTGTCATGCTAAAATCCAAACCGAGCCACTCATTAAGATATTCGATAAGATAAAATAACTGCCAGTTTATATATGCCATTTGTATATTGATATGTAGAAATAAAGACTGGCTAATGATGATCTAATACAATGTTAGTTAAATGATTTTTGACATTGAAAAGTAGTGAGAAAAATAATATACTGCATCAAACACCTTAATGACCCACAAAGGAAAAGTCTCCACGGCAGAGGTCACGTTGGCGACAATACAAGCGACCTAATGTTGTTATTCCAATAATCAATCACTCTATTTTTATTGATACTTATGACATGAATTACTTAACAATGTCAAAAACAGCCTAGAAAAGTCCTCATATGCCTTAACGCAAAAATATATACATATTGGGAGTGGACCATGGTGCCACAGCTTGAAAATATAACACCGCAAAACAAAAATAAGAGGAGATGACATTCAGTCACCACGCTGCGACACGGAACATGATGTCGTAGCATGATGTCTCTAAGAAAATCCAATAGCATCGCTGGTAATCTTACTCATGTTCTTTGCATTTTTAATGATTTTAGCCATTCCAGATGCGAAGAAGACACAAAAATTAATGAATTTTGATGCACAAATGTGTTACAATGCATTTAAAAAATGACATACGCTTTAAAATCATGAATATAACCAACTAGAAACATCAAAAACACACAAAACACCAAGATCGCAAACCTGGAAACATGCTAGATTCAATGAGATCTTACAGTTTCTCACGAAATCAGGCATAGATGGAATTGAAAAAAAAAAAAAAAATGCCACCCTATCATCTCATTATTAGGGAGAAGTCAGAAGGAAATTGACTAATGGGTAATTGTACGTCAATCAGAGACCATCCCCATTATATATAGTCCTAAATGGGATTGTTGTCAGTTTAGCCCATCATTAATTGGTGACTATTCCCTAAGAATTCCACACATTTATTATTTAGTCCTCACACTTTATATTAGATGACTAAGAACACTATACTTCATTAAAACACTACAATTAGGTCCTTAAACTTCATTATAGCAATAAATATGTGACTATTAACGTGATACATATATGTCCATGCGTCTAAACATGTATATGTGTATACAAATAAATGGCATGAAGATTGTATGTTTATCTCTCTTCCTATCACACACCAACCCCTAACCCCTGCCACCTCCCTATATATATATATTTATACATACTAGTAGATGATGCAACTGCGATGCATGTGCTACTTAAATAAAATTAAATTTATATTTTTAAAATTTATCATTATCTATAGGTAAAAAATCATAATATTTGTTAAATAATATGAATATAGATTTATTTTTTTTCTATTTACACTCACTTTAAATCCTTTAATTTTTAACTTATAATCAAATTAGAATTATGGACAAAAATCCATCTATGTGAGTGGATATCAATCATCATCATGATTATATTTCATCATAATTTAAATTTTGGCCCTACGATACCACACATAAAGCAAAGTAGGAGAGAAAATAGAAAGAGAGAAAAAACTATGAAGGAGAGAGATCATGTCATAGACTTCATATTATATGGAGAGATAGCAGAGGAGAAAGTGGGTTTTAGGATTAAGAGAGATTGATAAGAGAGAGTGGATTAATATGTTATTTTACTAAAACAATTATAGTTTTAATATGACTCTTAAGCAACCGTTCTTTTGAATATTATCATTTAACTCTTCAATTAAAATTTTATTGTAAAGAAAAAGAAACAACATTAAAAATAATTTATCAAAACTATGATTATTTTATTCTAAGGATAAAATTGACATTTCAACAAAAAAAAAAAAACACACACACACACAGCTTAACACCACCTTTGTAACTTCTCCTTCACGTTTGTCTTCTACTGCCCAAATTTTGCTCCTCCTTTATCTCTCCTACTTTCTCTTCACATCCCCCAATAACTGTCTCACCATATCTTACTTTACAATTATTCTCTTCTCCATTATCTCTCTCTACTTTCAATCTTCTCTATTTTTGTATCTATTAGGCTTAATCCTTAAACAATTCATGACCTCATCACCACCACCTCAAAACCTTGACTCCACCGTATCTTAATAACATACCTAATTCCGAGCCATTCATTTTCTCTCTTTCGATAATCGCTCATCAATCGTATAACCTAATATACTTAGCCTCATCACCTGCAACACCAAACTACTACGCTGCTGTAGATGACATAGGATACATCAATAGATTTTTTGTCCCTGACCTTTCAGAATACATTGAGAAGCATAAGATCCACACTGAGATTCTAATTTAACTGCATGCAATCTTAATATACAAGGAATTAGAACCTTTGCTTAATTTGATATTTTTTGTACTCATATTATATGATTGTGGTGCCATCTTATCTTACACGTAGAAGCAATCAATCATGATCATCTAGATTCAATTATGTCAATGTTTTTTCTTGGAATATATATATATATATATATATATATTAAAGTTCTTACTTACCAGAATGAAGTTAAATCTTTGCAACGTTATAATATATGAAAATGGAAAGGCGTCTAGCGGGAAAATTCAAGTTTGGCTGGATTATTCAAAGATTTAAATCTTTGTGGGGAATATAATATATTCATTTCAGTGATCTTATTGTGAGAATTTTTTTTTATGAGAATATTGTATTACCTGATTTTATTCAAAATTTGTTAGTAGTTTCTCTCTTTTCTGTCTCTAATTCTCCTTCTATCAATATTTATACCATATTCAGTTATTTCCTTTATTAATTATGAACTTTTCTTTTATTCCACACAATATTAAATTTCCTTCTATTAAATTTATGGCACCTTATTGTTCACAGAGCGGAAAAAAGCAAAAACTCCATTACATTTACATGCATAAGCTTCATAGGTATAGGTATATATATATATATTGTGCCAATCAATTTTGATGATTAATTTTAGTTTGTTACCAACTAATTTATGTACAAGAGATGGACATGTCTTGCTTATGAAAAATATAAGATGTTGTGAGTTCTACGATGATGATGTAAGGTCTTCTCTAGCCAAAGGATTTTTTTCATGAGGTTCTTTTTCATCTTATCTATTTGTTATCAATAGATACTACTATATAAGAGACATATGCATATGTGATTGGTATTTAAAATAAAGAGATGAAACTATTCATTTAATATAAATTGAGAAGTAACTATACACTTAATTACTCATGGATTATTGTAAATTTTCAAAATAAATTTGTTCATTTTGTTATTACACAGAAATAAAATACAAATTAGCTTATCTAAAATATTTGTTTTGTGAGACAATATTTAGATAAAAAGAACTAACACCATTATTCCTTGTTTCATAACTTAGTATTTGCATTGAATAATGATTTTTAAGATTTATATGTATGAGATGTGAGGACTTTTGAGTTTCAGTAATGCATCTATTAGTCCCTTACCCTAAAAAAGAAAGTCTATTGGTCACCTTTTGTCCATTTTTTCCCAATATATGAGAGTTATCATTGATGAGAATATCAATTATATTGTTGAATTACAAATTCATTACAACTCACCTACTCATTTTATAGAATATATTCATCTCTAAAGCATGAAATGGAAGGATTATCTCAACTTATAAGGTTTACAAGATTGATAGCAAATAATGTGTTGGAAAGAGGAGCTAGATCTAATATACACTCTTGCATGTAATTAATAGTGTAGTTAATATGCGATTTATATTTTGCATATCTAACATTTTTTGAATTTGCACACATATTGCGAGTGCAGCATTTGTTAGCATATATTTATATATATGTATGTATGTATGCATATTATAATGTCACATATAAAAAAAAAGAAATATAATTGAAGATTGTACATAAGATATATAAATATTGGAATAATACCATACATTCATAATATATATATGTATAGTTAAACATATACAATACATAATTTTTGGAACATTACAATGACATGTATAGAATTACAAATATAACTCATTGCTATGTATATATTAGTACAATAATATTATATGTATATCTATTACTTAAATAATTATATATATATATATTACAATATATAATCTTTTAAAAGCGCTACATCCAGTATATAAATATAATTTATGTATGTGAAACATTTGTATAGGGAGTTAATTTTAGTTGGTTAAATACATGCAACAAGCATACCAATCAAACTTAGAAAAGTCACAATTTAATGACATATGGAGAGATGTCATAGAAAAAGGTGTAGGTGAGGAACAAGTAAGCATAAATCCTATGGGGACGTATGTGACAACAAATCAAATAAGACATTCTTAACATGTTGTTGACTTGTTCTAATGAATCTAGAGTTCAACCATTGAAGAGTGATTTCAATAAAGTAGCGGCATTCATATAAAGCATGTTGATACTCTAATCCTATATAAGGAGGTACAGCTCATATGCATTGAACTTGGCCCTTAATCTTAATTATTGGATGAAACAAAGATAGAAGGACTAGATGAGCCGATGTTGATAATCATTAATGACTCTTGATGATGAATGATCTAGATTAAAGCCTACATTTTTGATAAAACTCATAGGTAAGTATAAGACTCCATCTATATTATAAAGGCCAAAGGATTTAAATAACTACCAATAACTGCTTCTTCTTTTTTGTCTCTTTAAGTATAGTAAATATTGATATATCTTATATAACTACCTAAGCTATGACTGTTTGAGTAACTTACAAGAGTTTGACAACTATAAATAACTATAACATTTATCTCTAATTCTCTTCCATTATCTTCTCCATCTAATAAATTTATCTTCTCTATCCCGTACTTATATATCTCAATAAAGATTAAAGACAATGGACAACAAATTTTATGTTTTATTTTCTATTTATATCTTACTTCATAAAATGTCCAAAATGACTAAAAAAAAGTTTTTAATATTTACCTTTTCCCTAAAATGCATTATATATGATATACAATTAAAATTATATATCAATTTATTTTATAAAAATTAATTTTTCATTTCTTAGATATATAATGCGATAATAATATAATCATATATTACCTTTTCCAAGATGCAATGCAATAATAACATAATCATATATTGATCTTTCCCCAAATATACGACTAAAATTATGCATTAATTTGTTTTATTAATATTATTTTTTCACTTCGATATGCAATGCAATAACAACATAATCATATATATTATTATTGCCAAATTTATCATAATTATTTATTTTTTTTGTCCAATTTATCTATACAACTATAATAATAAAGCATGGTGAATCCATATAAAAAGATATCGCCCTCCATCAATCAATTATAGCAAATAAACTTTGAACATAACATCATTTATTCCATTCTTTATCAAAGTATAAGCAACACATCCCTTTGCTTTATTGTTTCTTATTTCCTATTTAATAAATTGTCAATTTACATTTAAATATATTTAAATGAGTAGATAAAAAGCTTTCTCGATTTTAGTTTTATTGATTATGGAAGAAATATCAAACAATGTTGTTTATTGTCATTAAAATTGCATCAATTCCATTTTTTATATTTATAAATGATCATTTTGTCCAACAATTAAAGTTTAAGTGCTAAAAATTTTTTCATTATAGTTTGTCAATTACACAAAGTTTACTTCATTAATGAATAATAAAAATTAAGTGAATATTCAAGCTAAAGCAACCTTAGAATCTTCATTTTAAATAAGAAATTTTTGCATCATGCAAGATCTTTTAAGTGAACTTTCTTGGTACTTATATGAGTATAATTGTATGAATACATATTTCATTTTTTTTTATCAAAATCATGCGTTCACTATACATTATATAAAATTGTGTCGACAATTCGGGTTATGACAATTAATATAGCTAATGATGTGAATAAAAAATATAAACGATTAGTAATATTATCTTATATTATTTTTCAAAAGATAAATATTTATACAATTCAATATTATATATATATTTCAATAACTTCCATGTTTAATTTTTTTTAATGTTTTTAATTCTTTGTCTTGATGTAATTAACTACATAACTATTTCGAAATTAATACTTTACACATTTGATTTTTTTTAGTAAGTTACACATTTGACGTTCTTACATTTGTACACATATTATAAGTGTATCATCTGCTAATATTTATACAAAATTTTTACATTATACATAAAGAATCAATATTTTATATACTTGATGTTGTTAAATTTGCACATGTATCGCGAGTGTAGCGTTTATTAGTAAAGTGTAAAAGAGAAGCCTATTTCCATTTATATCAAAGCCCATCTTCCATAATCATATGCTTAAGCCTTCGCAAGGCCTAATAAGGCTAAGCAATATCCAAAAAGACTAGGACAGACGTAATTCAAATATATTTTCATACATGAGATTGCTAAATAAACAGCCAAAAAACCAACCCTTACTCTGAATCTACCATATCAGATCTCCTTAAAATATCTTTAATTATACTTAATTTCCTAGGCCTTATCACAAGTTCATTAAACCAATTCATGAAATTAAATGGATCCAAAAGCCTTACGAACTCAAGCAAGTGTTGCTAATTATGCAAGACTTTATTTGAAATATTTTGTGATAGCATTTGATGATGAGCCTCTTGATTCATAAATTATTTTTCATAAATTACATATAATTAATTTTACAACAATATCAATCTGATGAGACCAGTAGCCTCTTGACCATGACATCACCGTGGTATTAAATTGGGCAAAAATCCCAACTACCAAAATAGTCAACTATAAAATGTAAATATATAAAGCACATATCTATATTTTATACTTGTCTATAAACATATATACACTCTTGTTTCTATGTACATATATACACAAAAGTTATAAGAATTATTTTGGATGACCATCGCTAAGGTAACACTTATTTTACAGATTTTCATGATTTATCTATTTATTTGTTTTCATTTTCACCATTATCCAAAAATTTTACGCGAGATTTATATTGTTCAAACTTTAAATTCAATTTAAGTAATCTTATAACTTATAAATTGAAAATCTTATTATTAATAGTCCAAATGTTATTATTTCTATCGTTGAGTACTTTAGATTTGTAGGCTAATGTCAACTTTGATTAAAAGCGATGCCCTTTACCTCTAGTAAAAAAATACTGACAATTCTGAACAAATTTTATCTAATTTTGAAGTAGAATACCGAACTTCTAGGATACTTCATACATATCTATGACACATATATAAAACTTTACTACATAAAGTGTTGTTCCTATTCAAGCATTATCAGAATTACAGAGCGATTATGAACTTCAACTGTAATATAAGAAACATTTTCATTAAGTAGATGCATCTAATTTTGGGGCCATGACATTAAAGTTGGAGTTATTTCATTATAACAGATACAATCCCTAAAAAAAAGTGTGTTGTAGTTATTTCAACCGCCATTGACGAAGAATGCAGCCAACAAGGCATAGTTCTACAGGTTTTATCTAAAATAACAGATTTTATCTACGATAAGACATATTAAAATGTTAAACTTTGTTACCGCATCTAAATTTAGTCTACAATGACATATCTGGTAACTTCTTAATGATAAGAAAGCTTATCCTTTTCTATTATTTCCCTATATAAGTGTGTTCGTAAGCCAACACATCCTAGACGCAATCATTTCTTGTTTTATTATCTTCGACTTATGTTTCATATATAGGGGGCAAAAATGGGGTTATGTTGGCTGCCATTGGCTTTTACTTTCCTCACATTAGTGTCAAATGTTGTATGCATTGATGTTTCGCATGATTCAAGGGCCTTGAAGATCAATGGAGAACGAAAACTCATATTGTCTGGTTCCATTCACTATCCGCGAAGCACTGCTGAGGTAAAAAAAAAAAAAGAATGCCATAATTTAATTTGTTCCAGAATGTTTTGTAATTGCGTTAGCCTTATTAATTTAATAGATTATTATAAAAGAAATAAACCATTCAGTATGTGCTTTACAGATGTGGAATGATCTTATTAAAAAAGCAAAGGAAGGAGGTCTTAATACCATTGAGACTTATGCATTCTGGAATGCTCATGAACCTACATATCGACAGGTTTCTCTCTCCTCTTAAGCTTATGCTATAAAGTTCTCTAGAGAGAATAACGAGATCAAATTTGGGATGCTATTGACTCTAATCGATCGCGCAAATTAACAAAATACTTACCAAAAAGATTGCGAAAATAAGAGCCAAAAGATCCTAGAATGTTCAATTAAAAAAAAAAAAAAACATATGATTATTGGAAACTAAAACAATGTAAAATATTTATAAAATGAATATATAACTAAACTTTTCTTTTGCCTATTTAGTATGATTTTTCAGGAAATCTGGATCTTGTGAGATTTATCAAAACAATACAACAAGCAGGAATGTATGCCATTCTTAGGATTGGGCCATATGTTTGTGCAGAGTGGAATTATGGGTAAACTATTTTGTTTTTAAGATTATGTATCTTAGATCAATTGACAATTAGATAATTTATGGTGGAAATACTAATTAATATAATTACTATTTTCCAGAGGATTTCCCGTTTGGTTGCACAATATTCCAGGCATCAAGTTCAGGACAAATAATGATGTGTTTAAAGTAATCATTTCTTATCACTTACTTTGTTGCAATCATGAGTTTGCTCTTTATATTGTTGAGACACATCAAATCTCTTTTATCTTATTTCTTCTTCTTTTTTTTTTTGTATATAATTTAGCGTGAGATGCAAAATTTCACCACGGTGACTATAGATATGATGAAGAGAGAAAACCTCTTTGCATCTCAAGGAGGACCCATAATTGTTGCTCAGGTTAGAAGATGAAGTTCTCCACAATTTTGTTTGTAATTCTATTATTTCTATAACTATTAATTTTGAAATAACTTTTTCCTTTTCGGAATCATGTTTAGATTGAAAATGAATATGGAAATGTTATGGGTTCCTATGGGAACGATGGAAAGTTATACATTGACTGGTGTGCTCACATGGCTGATGATTATCATATTGGGATTCCATGGATCATGTGTCAACAAAAAAATGCTCCAGTACCAATGGTACATAATATGGTTTATTAAGTTAAGGCTTTTTAATGGGAAACTAGTTTTGGATCCATTAATTGTAATACTAATTACTTTATACTTTTTTCAGCTAGAAACGTGTAATGGATGGTATTGTGACAACTACTCTCCTTCCAACCCAACTACACCAAAGATGTGGACCGAAAATTGGACCGGATGGTAATAGAATATTCTTTATTTTAGTTGTCATGCCTGTTAGTTTATTGTTTATTTTAAATTCTCATTTTTTTTTAACATTTCAATTTATACGAGATAGGTTCAAGGGTTGGGGATTAGCAAATCCACATAGAACAGCTGAAGATCTTGCATTTTCAGTTGCAAGATTTTTTCAAACCGGTGGAACACTTCAAAACTACTATATGGTATATCTAGCATAAGAATACGATTTTCTTTTTATTCTATTAATGCTATGTATATTAAATATTCTTTTACTTGTTATAGTACCATGGTGGTACAAATTTTGGCAGAACCTCTGGAGGACCATACATGACCACGTCATACGATTATGATGCACCTCTTGATGAATATGGTAAAAATAGAGTTTTTATTAAGACAAAACCATGACAAAATTTATTCTACTTTTCTATGTAAAGAAATTGATTTTCATCTTGAAATATTACTTTAAAAGGTAACTTGAACCAACCTAAATGGGGGCATATCAAGGAGCTGCATCGCGTACTCTTATCGATGGAGAAAACTCTCACTTATGGTGTGAAGAGAGATGTAGATTATGGAAATATGGCTTCGGTATGCACTTTATAGAAAGAGTCTCCCTAATTTTGAAATGCATTCCCTAACTCATGATTCCTGGATCAATTTTAGGCAACAATTTATACAAATCAAGCCAACCAAAGTTGCTTCTTATCAAATGCAAATAATGGAAGTGAAGCTACTATTGACCTTTTTGGAAAGAAATTCACTATTCCAGCATGGTCTGTTTCGATCCTTCCAGATTGCCAAAATGAAGTCTACAACACAGCTAAGGTAATCAAAATAACGGATTTACTACCGTTAGCACACCTTTACCAACAATTATAATTATGAAAATCGATTACAAACAAGAATGGGAGAAACAGATCGGAAATTAAGAAAATGGAAATAGGGAGGCTCCAATTTTTTTAATTAGAGGCCTTCATAAGTATCCTAATTGTATAATGGAGTAGCAAGGGATCATAAGCTACTGATAGTGGACCAAAAAGATATCATAAGCTTTCTATAGCTTTTTATTTTAGAATGCAAATATATATTAATGATGTTTCCATTATACATATTCTAATATGTAAAATCTTTGTGAGTACAGGTCAATACACAAATATCAATAATGGTGAAGCAACCTAGTGAAGCTAGTGATGCACAGGAGCCTCTTCATTTAAATTGGGTTTGGAGACCAGAACAACCTGAAGAATTGAAAGGTAGTAAAATCAAGGGTAGTATATTGACTACGAAGCAACTCATGGACCAGAAAGCAGTAACGAATGACACAAGTGACTACTTGTGGTATTTAACAAGGTATACGAAAGGATAAGAACATTCCTTGAGATTTCACTCGTAATTTTTCTCTACAATGATGGATGTCTTGTTTGTATCTCTTAACAGTGTCAATGTGAATGAGAGTAGTAAAATTTGGGGCACAAAGATAACCTTGCAAATTATTACTTTGGGGCATATAGTTCATGCCTTTGTCAACAAGAGACACATAGGTAAGTGCACGATATCCCCTTGTTCAAGAAAAGAGCATTAACAAAATTATTTATTGTTGTTTGCATATATAAATATATATATATATATGTATTCTTCAACAATTGAAAATACATATACAGGTAGTCAGTTTGCTCAAAATGAAAACTACAATTTCACCATGGAGAAAGAAATCGTCCTCAAGCCCGGAATTAACACTATTTCTCTCCTTAGTGCCACTGTTGGCTTAAAGGTAAGAAATGCTGATGTTCCCCTATTATCCTTTCTCTCCTCAAGATTATATGGCGTAAATTTTCTATCTATTATCAACTAATTAACATGTGCCCTTCATCTTCTTCCCTTAATTTTTGAATAGAACTATGGTGGATACTTCGATGAACAAGGTGTTGGTATTCATGGACCAGTAAAATTGATTGGAAATAAAGGAACAAATGAAGAGGTCGTATTAGATTTATCATCAAATGATTGGACATATAAGGTTGGAATTCGTGGCGAAGACCATCGTTTTTATGAAGAAAATTCTCGTCATGCTTCACAATGGCGATCCACAAATATTCCATCAAATGGAAGGTTCATATGGTATAAGGTAAGAATGTATATCATTTTAATATAACCTTAAAACTTGATCAAATCAACATGCAATTATCATCTAACACAATCGTCCATTTAATTTTATCTATCTATGTAGACAACATTCAAGGCTCCTATGGGCACAGACCCTGTTGTTGTGGACATGTTGGGGCTAGGAAAAGGAACCGCTTGGGTTAATGGACAAAACATTGGTCGTTATTGGCCAAGCTACAATGCTAAAGAGGGTGTTTGTAGCTTGACTTGTGATTATCGTGGACAATATTCCGATAAGAAGTGTATGACCAACTGTGGGAAGTCTTCACAGAGATGGTAAAAACATTCACCCAAATAATAAATTTGTGTGTGCAGTAGATCTACTCATAAATTGTTCAACGTGTGGCATGCAAACCAATACTTTTGGTGATGGCTTGTCACGTATTACTGATATGCAAGTGTCATGTAGTTCATCACTAGATTTACAAAGACTTGGTTCTCAAATAAATATACCATTGACTCCTCAATTATCACTTTTTGTATGTATTATTTTCTAGGTACCATATTCCACGTTCCTTTCTTCGAAGTGATAACAATACTTTAGTTCTATTCGAGGAGTTTGGTGGTACTCCATTCAACCTCAACATCCAAACCATCACTGTTGGAACAATATGTGCAAACGCAATCGAAGGGCATACCCTAGAACTGTCATGCCAAGGTGAACGAGTCATATCAGATATCCGGTTTGCTAGTTTTGGTGCACCTTCAGGAAAATGTGGAGCATTCCAAAAGGGCCAATGTGAAGCACCTAACACCTTCCAACTCATTAAACAGCAATGCGTCGGCAAGGCATCATGCACTCTCAATGTTTCTGAGACAACTTTTGGTCCGACAGGATGCAAGGAAGTCGGTGAAATTAGGCTTGCTCTTGAAGCCACATGTTCAACTCAAGCCGGAAATAACGTCATGCAAAAAGCAACAAATTAACTTTAGATGGCAAGAGTAAATATTGTTGGGTTTATATTTTAAATACTTACATTGCAGAAGTGTACTATTCAGTAGACCAATTTCGAATTAGTAAAAATGCCACTTTGAAGTTTACGTCCTTTGTTACGGTGTTTATATATATTTATATATATATATATATATTCATATTTATATTTATGACTATTCTTATCACCATCATTGATACTGAGGTTTCATTAATCAACTATAGCATATCATGTGTCTAACTTAATTAAATTTGTTTGACTGTATAAACTAAAATTATTACATAAAATATGTTGTATGTGCCAACACTCAAAATTTATTATAAAGTTTATCATTTAAGATGTGGCTCGGTGAATTTTTACCTTAACAAGAAATGATCAAGTAGGGATAGATTTTATACATGCAAATGGCCTGGTTTGCATGTTCATTGTCGACAGTTACATATTCCCAATCCATAGATAAGGCTCTTAGTGAAAGCTTTTGCTTCTTTAATCACTACATCAACAACAATTCCCATAGTTTACATATTATACAAATTTACTTTCCTAAACTAGAAAATATGGTTTAATTCGTAAACTAAACCAAACTAATCCAAAATTTAATAATTTTAAAAAATTCCTAATCCAAACCATATAATTTAGTTCAAGGTACGATAAAAATAAGGTTTGGTTTTTTATGACCTCAAACAGCATTTTTATGAAGCTAAATTGCATTTTGATGGTTTTGTTTGATTTGAAGTAAAAATCAAATCTAATCAAACTAATCAAAGCAAACCAATGGAGTTAACAATTCAAACCATTCTTTTTTAATCTATCTTGTAACACAATTCATTTCTTATCCTTTCAATCTGTTAACATTTGATAGATACCTATAAATAGATACCTTTCTTTCTTACACATGACATTAACTGCTCTTGATCTTCTTTGCATTCACGATCAAGGATTGTGGTTCTTGTTAAGACATTTGTCCCCCTTTTATATCATACTGTATGTCATGCTAAATGAAACTTAAAACTCTCTTAAAGGATTAAACTTACAAAATATGGAGTAGTAATATATTTATTACTTAACCGTTGGGTTCACTTGTAGGTAAAGCTTTAACTGAAGCCTGTTAAGCAAACTGCTTAAGTTAATAAAATTAAAATGAGTACATAAGAATTTGAAATTAGGACTCTAGGTTGAATCATGTAACAAGGCTGGTTCTCTATGGTGGAAAAAGGGAAATGTCAAAGCTAAAAGTGCAGCTATTGTCATCACATAGTTTATTTAAATTTTTCATGTTTAGCTAACAAAAAAAAAAAAGAAGATTTATTCACTCATAAGGGAAGAAATGAAATGAGAATCCATTTTTATATTTTTATGTCATTCCCTTAGATTCCTTATATCTTATTGTAGGATCGAACTGCTATAGTTTTTGTTTTCAAAATCTCATTGTAAAGTTGAAAATTTTTCTAATATTTTCAAAATTTTGCTTTCTCATTTAAAAAAAAAATCTCTTTAAACAATTTTTTTTTTTTGTGTGCGCGCTTTAAAACAAGATCTTTTTCATTTTTTTTTAATTGTTCTCCCTTTAATGATGTTTATCTCTAGAAAAGCTCACTACTTAAAAAAAAAAAAGGGCTCATTATTTGAGAAATTCCAAGAAGATAATTTTATTACAAAAAATAGTCTTATTACGATAAAAACACTAGCAAACTACATTTTGATGATTTGTGGAAAATGGACATGTTAATAAATATTTGAATGATAATAAATAAATAAGGAAGGAGAAGAACTTGTGGGTTCAATTGAGGGTTCTTGGCTTTTTTAAAACATCGTGGTGGTCGTTAGAGGTGGGGAGTCTATGATAAGGAGTAATACTCTTGTGCATGATTTCTAAATTTTATTGCATAAATCTGTATATACTTACTAGATTTACCTGTCCAAATCAATACACAACTTACTGCATGTGAAATGGGAGCTAAATATTCAAGAAGAGTTAGACTACGCGAGAACAATATTCATTTTCTTCTATAAAAAAAAGAAAAAAAACGGTTACACAACTTATGCAACAATGAGTTAACTCGAATCAACCTAGATAGAAACCGATTTTCATTTTAAAATATTATTTGAAGGTAACTTAAACCAACTTAAATGGGAACATCTCAAGAAGTTGCATTGCATACTCTTATCAATGGAAAAGACTCTCATTTCTGATGTCCAAATAGGTGTTGATTATGAAAATATGGCTTAGATATTCACTTTATAAAAAGATTCTCCCAAATTTTGAAATGCAATCCCTAACTTACAATTACTAGATCAACTTTAGGCAACAATTTATAACAATCAAGTGAACCAAAGTTGCTTCATGGCAAATGCAAATATTGGAACTGATGCTACTGTTGACCTTTTTGGAAAGAAATTCAGTACTCTAGTGTGGTTTGTTTCAATCCTTCTCGATTGTCAAAATGAAGTCTATAACATAGCTAACATAATCACAACAATGGATTTATTACTGTTAGCACTCATTTTCGAATAATTGCAATTACAAAAGTTGATTACAAATGACAGTGGGAAAAACTTATGGAAATTGAGAAAATGGAAATGCAAAGGCTCAATTTTCATTAATTAGAGTCCTTCACGAGTATTGTAATTGTATTTTGGAGCAAAAATGTATTATAAGCTAATGATATTGGAGCGAAAAGATATCATAAGATTTCTCTAGCTGACATTAATGGTGTTTCCATTGTACATATTCTAGTATGTAAAACTTTGTGAGTACAAGTCAATACTCAAACATCCATAATGGCGAAGCAATCTAGTGAAGCTAATGATGGACATGAGCTTACTCGGTTGAATTGGGTTTGAGGCCAGAACAACCTGAAGAGTTGAAAGATTGTAAAATTAAAGGTAATATATTGATTGCGAAGCAACTCATGGACCAGAAAGTAGTAACAAATGACACAAGTGACTACTTGTAGTATTTAACAAGGTATATGAAAGGATAAGAACACTTCTTAAGATTTTACAGATAAGTTTTTTTCTCTGGTGATGGATGTCTTATTTGTATCTCTTAACAGTGTCAATGCCAATTAGAGTAGCAAGATTTAGGGTACAAAAGACATCATGCGTTACTCAACAAGAGACAAGTAGGTGAGTGCACGACATCCACTTGTCCAGGGAAAAAACATTAACTAAATTAGTTAGTTATATGTTGTTTGCATATCAACTCTTAAACAATTGAAAATACATATACAGGTAGCCAATTTGCTCAAAATGGAAATTATAATTTCACTACGGAGAAAGAAATCGTCATCGAGCCCATAATTAACACTATTTCTCTCCTCAATGCCACTGTTGGCTTAAAGGTGAAAAATGCTAATGTTCCCGTATTATCCTCTCTCTCCTTAAGATTATCTGGCATAAATTTCCCGCCTATTATCACCTAATTAACAAATGCCCTTCATCTTCTTTCCTTAATTTTTGAATAGAACTATGGTGAATACTTTGATGAACAAGATGTTGGTATTCATGAACCGGTAAAATTGATTGGAAATAAATGTACAAACGAAGAGGTCATATTAGACTAATCAACAAATGATTGGACATATAAGGTTGGAATTCATAGAGACGACCATCATCTTTACGAAGAAAACTCTTGTCATGCTTCACCATAGCGATCCACAAATATTCCATCAAATGGAAGGTTCATATGTTATAAGGTAAGAATGTATATCATTTTTATATTAACTTAAAACATGATCAAATCAACGTGCAATTATCATTTGACACAATTGTCCATTTAATTTTATATATTTATGTAGACAACATTCAAGGTTCCTGTAGGCACAGACCTTGCTGTTGTGGACATGTTGAGGCTAAGAAAGAAATTGCTTGGGTTAATGGATAAAACATTGGTCTTATTGGGTTAGTTACAGTGCTTAAGGAAGTGTTTGTAACTTGACTTGTGATTACCGTGAGTAATATTCAGATACCAAGTGCATGACCAATTGCTGAAAATTTTCACAGCTGGTGGTAAAAATACTAACCCAAATAATAAATTTAAGAGAAATTACATAAATCTCCTAAATTTTGATTTGGGTACGGATTACTCATTTAAACTTTTAAAATGTGATTTATACTTCCTAAATTTTTATAATTTAATAAAATAACCTTTCAGATTGAGAATAATCTTTTAAACTTTGATTTTAGTATATAAACACCTTCCTATATAGCAAAATCAAAGTTTAAAGGAGTTATGAGAGTTATTTATCAATTTATGAAAATTTAAAGATTAAAAACCACACTTAAAAAGTCCATAAAGACAAACTGTATCTAGATCAAAGTTTAGGGAGGATTTTTTGTTTTTTCCCCATAAATTTGTATGTGTAATGGATCTAGATTTAAACTACTTAACACCTGGTATGCAAAATAATAGTTTCAGTGATGGTTTGTCACGTGTTAGTAGTATGGCACGGGTTATGTAGTTTATCACTAGATTTACAATTACTTGATTCTCAAGTGTATATATCTTTCACTCCTTAATTACAATTTTTTGTGTGTATTATTCTCTAGGTACCATATTCCACGCTCTTTCCTTTGCACTGATAACAATATTTTGGTTCTATTCAAGGATTTTGGTCGTAATCCGGTTAACCTCAACATCTAAATCGTCACTATTGGAACAATATGTGCAAACGCAATCAAAGGGCATACCTTACAGTTATCATGCCAAGGTGAACCAGTCATATCATATATTCGGTTTGCTAGTTTTGGTGAATCTACAGGAAAATGTGGAACATTCCAAGAGGGCCAATGTGAAGCACCTAACACCCTTCATGTCGTCAAACAGCACTGCTTTGGCGGGGCATCATATGCTCTCAATGTTTCTAAGACAACTTTCAGTCTTATAGGATGTTGGAGAATAAAAAGCTTGCTCTTGAAGCCACATGTTCAACTTAAGCCAGAAATAATGTGATGCACAAATTAGCAAATTAACTTTAAAAGATAGGAGTGCATAAATGTTTCTTGTTGGGTTCATGACTTAAATTCTTACCTTGCAAAAGTGTATAGTTCAAAAGACCAATTTCAAATAAGTAAAAACGTCACACCAAAGTTCATGTCCTTTGCTACCTTTTTTATATACATATATATATGTATCTTTATGACTATTCTTATTATATTCACTGAAAATCAAGTCTCAATAATCAATCATAGCATACCAAGTGTCTAACTCAATGAAATATGTTCAACTCTATGTACAAAAATTATTGCATAAAGTATGTTGTATGTGCCACACTCAAAATTTGTTATAGAGTTTATCATTTAAGATGTGGCTCGGTGAATTTTAAGTTTAACAAGAAATGATCAGGTAGGGATATGTTTTATGCATGCAAATGGCATAGCCTGGTCTGGGTCTTCCTTGTCAACAATTAGATTCTTCCAATCAATAGATAAGGCTCTCAACAAAAGGTTTTGCTTCTTTAACCACTCCGTCAACAACGATCCTTATAGTTTATTACAATAGTCAAACCAATTAATAAAGTTAACAATACAAACTACTCTTGTACGATCTATCTTATAACACAAATATAACCATACGCATATTTTAATTTTATTTCTTATCTTTTCAATCTATTAAAGTCTGATAAATGCCCCATAAATGGAGACCTTTCTTACTTACACATGACATCAAATGTTCTTTGCTCTTTTTTCCTTCCAGGATCAAGGATTGCAGTTCTCATTAAGACATTTGTCCTCCCTCTACATCACATTATATTTCATGCTAAATGTAACTTAAAAACTAACTTTCTTAAAGAATTGAACTTACAAAATATGGAGTGGTTATATATTTATTAGTTAACCCTTCGGTTCACATGTAGGCAAAGCTTTAATTGAAGCCCATTAAGTTAACCGCTTAATTAAAAAGAATCAAAATGAGCACATAAGAATTTAAAATTGAAACTTTAGGTAGAATAATACAAGAAGTCTGGTTCTCTATGATGGAGAAAGTGAAATGTTAAAGCTAAAAGTGCAGCTATTGTGATCACATAGTTTATCAAAATTTGTTATGTTTAGCTAGCCGCGAAATGATTTATTTATTCATAAGGAAAGGAAAGAAACAAAAATCTATGTATATTTTCTTTTTTATTGTTCCACACTTAGATGCCTTCTTCCTTGTTGCAGGGTTAAATCGGTAAAGCTTTTGTCTGCAAAATCTCATTGAAGCTTATTCCTTTCTCATTAACAAAACTCTCTAAACCATTCTTTTTATGTGTGTTTTAGAAGATCTTTTCCTTTCTTTTTCGAAAGTTCTCCCTTTAATGATATTTATCTTTAAAAAAAAAAACTCATTTCTTCAATTAAAAAGGTCAATATTTTGAGAAATTCCAAAGAAAATACTTTTACAACAAAAAATAATGTTATCACAATAAAAACATTAGAAAACCACATTTTGAATTTTTTTTTTTCTTTTAAAAATGAACTTATCAACAAATATTTGAATGCTAATAAATAAATAAGGAAGAAATGGAATTTTGTGGGTATGGTCAAGGGTTCTTGTCTTCTTTAAAACATAATGATGGTCGTTGGAGTTAGAGAGTTTATAATAAGGAGTAGTACATTATGCAATATTTTAAGATTTTCTTGCATAAATCTCTAACTACTTATCCAAATCAATACACAGCTTATTGTATGTGAAATTGCAGCTAAATATTCAAGAAGAGTCAAATTACTCAAGAAAAATTTAGAAATTATTTTGGGAAAAAAATAGCAGTTATACAACTTATGCAACAATAAGGTCCATTCACAAATTTTAAGCACCGATTTCTTACCAATATTAGGGAAATAGGAACTTAGACTATTCATGAAGGTAGTAAGCTATCTGGTTGTAGTTGTAATGGCACATGGAGTACACATCAAGGCTAAGAATAGGCCTTAACATGTACATGGAGGAAGAAAATTTCCGTAAAAGAGGGATCTAATTTTTTTTATTTAAGTAGGATCGGGTTGGTTCTTGGGGTTAGGTTACTTTAAAAAGGTTTTAGGAAGGCAATGCATCATTTTGCAATGGTAGTGCATTGCAAGTGTTGGTGTAGGTGAGAATCCATGTTGGAAAGTGTTGGTGATTTAATGAACCGGCTTATGCATTTTTCATCAATAACATTGCAATTTTCATCTTTGATTTAAGTCATACTTAATTTGTATTTTAGACAATTGTTGGTTAGAATTTGTAGAAGCCTAGTCGTGTTAGTAGTGGTGGTGGTGGCTTATAAAATGGTAACTCATAATAGAAGTTTACGATGGCTTAAAGAGGTGGGGTTAGTTTGTTTCAAGATTTGGAAAAAATTTCCAAGTACTAGAAGCTGATATTATGAAATGTAATATCTGAAAACCGTTTAAGGATAACTAACAAAGTTAGATTAGGAAATGAGAACCTTATAAGAGCAAGTTAGACAAATTGAATTATGAATATTATGAGAAATAGATAGGAGATGGGAGATGCAAGGAAACAAAATATTTTAGGTAAAGTGTAACTAGATTAAGGGCTTAAGGAGTGGAAGGTGGTGTGTCAGCTTCCAGGATAAATTTCAATGACGAAGTTTCTTTTGAAGGGGAGAGTTGAAATACCTCAAAATTCATAAATCATTAAGTAAATGAAAAATATCAAAGGGTCATTTTCAAAATGGTTTCTAAATTTCAAGTCTAAATTTTTCAAAAATAACATTTTCACGCTACACATAATTTTGGCACATTTTATCTAAAGAAATGTCTTTAATACTTAATGAGAAGTATTAAAATGTTGAAAACTTAATCTCTGAGAAAAGAAATTTTTAAAGATTAAATAATAAAAGGGTTTTCTAAAGTTTAAGGCTTTAAAAATAGACATTTTATCCCTATACCCAAGTTTTAAAGGAAAAGCTAGAAATTGAGACTAATCAATTGAAACAATGGTTTAGAGTGTCTTAGACCCGAATTAAGCTTGTAATCAAGCCTAGGCAGATAAAAACCCCAATTGGGGAATTAATAGTAACAAAAAGCTAAAAGTTATGAAACATGAGAAAATGTCAAGCGTCCTTATGACCCCCTTAACTTTTAAGATTTTAGAAAACCTTATAGCCTCTCTTTTTAAACCTCATATGAAGTCCCTCACTTTCCTTATGCTTCCTTTCCAAATTTTAAAATACTCTAAGGTTAAGTAAGCTCTAAAACCTTATTTAACTCTAAATTAAACTTAAAGATTATCTTAATTAACTTAATAATCTTAATTAGTATGGTGTTTTACAAGGGTTAAGGGATCAAATGGAGAAATAAGGAGGCATAACCATGTCAAAGCAAAATTAGAGGGAAGAAAGGTAAGGATTTTCAAGGTTCACTAATGATTTAGTCAGCTTTGTGGGTTAATTCTAATATTAGGATGTTAAATAAGTGGTTTTACTTATATATATTTATTTTAGACTTGAAGAAAATCCTTTTGAGGGCATTATAAGTGGTGGCCAAGGAAGATTATTAGAGCTTGAGTAATTCATATGAAGTTAAGCACCTAAACCATGATTAAATGAAGTGGTGATGGGGTTTTAGTAGTTATTCAACAAATATTGAAGTTGCATATGGGTATTGTTCTTAGATATAGGTACCATAGGGGTATAGAGGAGTAGGTTTCATGTAAAAGTTTTGATACTTGATGATAATAATATGATTAGAAAATGATTCATGAGGAATCTTAATGATTAGACAAGCTTGAGATAGCTCAAGATTGAACTAAGATGAATTAGCACAAGTTTAGGGAGAAAAAGATGGTACCACCACCTCCTTGATGCTTCTTGGTTTATTTTGCCTTGATTTGTGGTGTTAATGTGTTGTAATGATTAAATAATGATTCACATAATTGTTAAAATCATGATTTTGCTCATGTGATTCTATAAATTTACAATTTTACAAGCCTCTATAGAGTTAATTCATGTATAAAATTGCTTTCTTGTAAAAACTTACGTTTCTAACCAATTTTATGTGGTCAAACCTCATAGAAATTTATATTTTGAACCAAGTTTACTAATTTTGCATATATGAGTTAAATTGGCTAAAAATAGAAAATTATTACTAGGCTTCTATTATCACATCGACTATTAAGGTATTAAATTATTTTCCTTACCTTATTCAAATTTTTTTTCCTTTTTCTCTCTCCTATTCTCTTCTTTGATATTCATAGCATTCATCTGGGTTCTAGCTCTACTAGAAAAGTTAATAAGAAAAATCGTATATTTAATTTTAAACCATTAGTAACTCAAAATAAATTAAAACATTTGGTTTTCTTTAATTCATTACATTTTTCAAACAAATTGTGGGAAAAAAATTTTTCAACCCTACTTATATTTACTCCTTAAATGTAAATTATAAATTAAGAATTTTTTAATGGAAAAAAACTTAATTTTTTTATTTCAAGTTTTTTATAACTACTATAAGGATATCTATAATATTTTTAAAGCTATTCTACTTAGGCTATAAAAAATTACATTTCAATTTTATATTTTGATTCTATAAATCCTCTACCGATTCTAAGTAAAATCACAAGTTTCACAACCTTGATGATTCATGTAATGATTCTTAAGTTAGATGATGGTTTAAGTGTTAAATGATATGTATGTGTACGTTAATTAGTTGGTGAATCTTACAAGTTTATAGAAACTTAAATGTCTAAATAAGCATTTTGTTAAGTTTTCATTAGAAATTCTTGCTTCAAGATATTATTAACATAATTAGCTTTTAATATTAAATTGGTCCTCATATTATAGTCCTATATAGAAAATTAACATAGACTAAGTGTAACACTTAAATTTATAGGACTCTTCTACTTATCAAGCTAGTCTTTTAGGTTAAGTTCTTCTCTTAGACTTGAGTTATAACATTTGGTACTTTTGTCAAGAGACCAACACCACAGAAAGGGTAGCCTAGAATATGAGCAACTTAGGAGAATGCTAACCAAGAGAGGGTTACCTTGTTAAGTAGAATATGAGTTACTCGAAGTAGGTAGTCCATAGTAAGCCAACATAGACATTGGCTATCGAAAAGGGGTATTAATGTTATGGTCTTTATCAAGTCTAAAATTTTTAGTTTTTTCATTATTCCTTAATCTAACCTATATTAAACCCTCTACCTATTCAATATGGACCCTTGATTAGGGATTAGGGAAAACATGGTTTTCTTTTAATTTTGAAAAACGTTTTTAGAGTCGCTACTTGACTAAAGTTGGAAAAAGGAGTTAAATTATAGCTAATTAAGTAAATTGATTGTAACTTAGCTATCAATCTAATAAAACCAATTTTTGAAAAATGATTTTGAAACTAGATATCTTAGATTTAGGGGGCTATCTTATTATACCATAATCAAGTACCACATTTAACTTTCGAAATTAAGTTTATCTTTCAAAAATACCCTTCTAATGATAATACTTATTCAAAAATAAATAAATAAATAAAACTACATCTATTTGCTAAATAATAAAAAATTGAAATAAGATTTATGTAACTGGGAAAATTCAAATTTTTTACATATTTTAAGTCGTCCCATAGTTTCGTACAAGTACCTATGTACTCACTATTCGATATCAAAGATTTCATTGTTTATTCAAAAAACTTAAGTATGTTGGTCTCTTTTAATTTTGAAAATAGTCGACTTTACATTTTTATCAATTTATTTTCAATTATGAAAATTCTAAAAGGATCTTAATTGTTTAAGTGTTTATTGATTTAAAAAAATTATAAGAAAATCCTATTTTTGGAAAAGGTTTTATTAATTAGACTTTGATTAAAAATATTTTTCCTAAGTGATCAAACACACATTTTTTATTTTTGCTCGAAGCATAAATAAATAAATAAAATAAACTAAAGCTTTCCCTTTTTTATTTTTTTCCTTTCTTTTTTTCTATTTTTTCTCTCTTTTTTTGGGATTTTTTTTTTTTACAATAGAATTAAAACATTAAAGAAAGAAAAAAATAATAACAAAACGATACAAAATACAAAACAAAGGGAGATTGAACTAAATGGAGTATGTATGGGTCTTGGAAGCATGGCGAACTTCGGGTTTTAGTCGAGTTGTCAAATCAGTCACATGCCACGCACGTGTATAGCTAGGAAAAGGAGCAACAATAGATGGTAGGTGCGGCCATGGTAGTTTCAATCACTATTTTGGAGGGAAAAAGACATTTCCATGTGAATCTCATTGGGATTAATGGGTATAGGAGCAACGCTTCAACTAAAAGGTAGTATTTAGTGATGGTTTGCAATTGGTAGCCGTTAGTGGTTATTGGGCAACAACTACGATGGTGGTTGGGTATGAATGGAAGTTGGGATCCTAAGTTTTTGGATGCTATGAGTTCAACTGTGGCATTGATTTTGGCAAAGGAGCAACGATGGCTGGTGTTTCGAAGAGGAACCGTGGTGGCACTTAAGGTTTAATGTTTGCAATAGCTAAGTAGGCTAAAGGTCACAACAGTAGATGGGAGAGGGATTGAAAGCTTTAGGCTTAGGGAGTTTGGTTGTGTGGTCAATTTTACTAAAGTTTCTTTGAGCACAACTACAACCTAGAAAGAGAGTAAAGGCTAAACCTATACAAAGAAAGGGAGTTAGGTGAGTGTTTTGAGTGAAAGAAGATGGAAGCTGATGTTGGAAACGAAGATTAAAGCCCTTATTTATAGGGATCCAAACACGATTGAGATTAAAAAGGCCATGAATGGCCGATTTGGCCAGCCATTGATGGTCACACCTCAAGATCTTCAATTTAGATAGAAAAAAAGAAAGATTTGATTTGATTTTTCCAATTATAAGATGATATTTATGCTCAAAATATGATATGGAGCTTTAATTTGCTTCACTATAGCTTAGATTCGAAGATCTCTCTCAAGCTAGAATCATGTTAAGCTTCTTCCAATTTTTTCTCAATTCGATTTGGCTATTTAAGCAAATGAATTTAGACTTAAACAAGGGCAAGATCGAAACTATGCCATGCTTAGCATACGATTCTACCATAAATTCATGTGGACTTGTGTGAAAATGACACCAAAATAAGCACTAAACACAGGACCCTAAGATGGAAACTATAGGAAAATATGGGAAAAAGGCAAGAAAGGGTAAGGAAAAGATGATGACGTGATGCCTCTACTTAGTTCACTAGGTTACTACCATATGTTGTTATACGACAAGTTGCTCCAATAGCTGATCGACATATGTCTTAGGAAAGTTAGAAAACTAAAATGCACTATTGCGCATTGGCAGAATCAAACACCTAACCTTTACATCAACTCCAATTACGAGACCAAAGACTTAACTATTAGGGTTTTTAGTCCATGCCCTACTACTAATGCAAACATTTTATACATAAACATAGTCTTCATCGAGTTAAGTTATTTGTTCTAAGACTAAAATGTATCTAACCCCATCTAGTGTTTTATTTTGTTTATTCTATTTTCCTAATTTTTTAAAAAAATTTCTATTTCATCATCTTCTTTTTTTCATTTTCTAAAATTTCTTATTTTTTATATATTTTTCTAATTTTTTTCTTTTTTTTTTCAAAATTTTGGATTATGACATATTTTACTTATTCTAAAAATTTCCAAAACTGTAGGAGAAGGGTAAAAATGAAGTGTCTATAGTCTCATTTGAGAAGGTAATATGAATTAAGTATAACACTTAAGTTTAAGGAGTTTTCCCACCTACTAAGTTAGCCTTTTTGGTTAGGTTCTTCCCTTGACCTTGGATCAAAATCTTTTAATACTAATCTCGATGATTTTAGGATTTGAGCATGTTGTATAGGCTAAATGTTGCATGAATAATGGTAGTGGTTAAAGTTCTGACCTTTATGTAGATAGTGGCATCTCAAATCATGTTTTCAACATATGATTTCACATTACTCTAAACTTGTACTTTAAAGACATAAGTTTTTGTAGTTTTTACAAGGGGAAAGTATAAAAAAAAAAGAAAATCCTTAATATTTTACATTTTTATGAATTAGTTATTAACATTTTATTTAGTCTATTTTAGTTCTTAACTTTTTTAAGTCATACCAAATAAGTACTTCTATTAACACTATTAAATTTTCTATTATTATAAACACATGTCAATATATAATTAGTCCACATAAGTACAAAAAAAGTCCCTAACGTTTATCTGAATATACGGATTAATTCTTAACGTTTACCTATATAGATGAATCAATCCTTAACCTTTTTTGTTTAGTATTCAATGTATCTATACATAATAGAAAAACTAATAAAGCTGACTTTTTTATAAATTTATTAAAACGTTAAGGATTAAAATGAATTGAATAAAATATTAAGGACTCATATAGGTAAATGTTAAAAACTTTTTTGTGTTTTTTCCTTTTTATAAATCGTATATTTTCACCTTTATTCATTTAAATGGTTTTTGCCATCCTCCTTTTCTCTGTCTCTCTCTTACTATGCTTGTTCAACTCTAAAACCAAATCAAAGCAATCACTTTCTTTTCTGTCTCCTTGAAGTACTATACAAGTAAGTCTCGAACCAATTATTTTAAGTTCAGAAATAAATTATTCATTTATTTTTCTCTATTATAGAGTGACGAGAAACAAATTTTGATCTTAAAAAGATTTCCTTCGATAAAAGTGGCATCCACCTCCCACTGTACGGAGAGAGAAATGAAACTTCGATAAAAATGCCTCTCTCTTACGTCTATTTATGAAAAAACTCTGTATCCCTTCTATGGTTACTCTATAGATGTGTTTTTCCCAGATCGGGGAGGTCTCACGTTAACACTCCACATACTATAAATGCGACATATATAGAGAAAGGAAAACTATTGAAGATCTTCCAGAGAAATGTCTTTTAAGATCTTCAAAAGGTTGCATGGAAGCTGGGAGAGGACTGCATGCGTGCGTGCATCCAAGCTCTGGCTTATCTTCTATAGTGCATCAAAGGTGATTTGAGTAACCTTTTAATTAATTGAATTACACTAACTAAATCTAATTAATTTTAATTGGTTATTTACTATAATCGATTCATTCTAATTGGTTATTTAAATTAAATTAATCTAATTAATTTTAAATAAATGACACTATATTAGTTGATTAAATAACTAATTCTCATAATTAATATAAATCTAAGTAGATAAATTTCTTTTCACGTATATTAAATTATTTATTTAAATTCAACTCCTTAGTTATTTAAACTAAAATAATTAAATTAATTAAATAAAATGGTTCAATTAGTTTATTTATTTCATCATATAGAACTAAACAAATAGTTTCAATATTTAATTTGTTTTTATTCATTGAAAATTTAATTACGGTGCTTCTCAAAAAATATAACTTATTAAATTAACAAATTAATTTATCCAAAATTACAAATAATAAAAACTAATGACAATACTATTTTTTCTTTTAATTTCAAGGTCTGTGTACTGCCCGTGTAATGAAATCTAAACAAAGCCACTCATTAAGATATTTGATAAAATAAAATAACATTAAGTTTATTATAAGTCATTTGCATAGTTATGTATATAAATAAATTATAGGCTAAATATGATCTTAATATAATTTTAGTTAAATAATTTTTAACATTAAACAATGGTGAGAAAAATAATACATTGCTACTAAGTATTTTAGACTACAGACTTTAGATTCAGATAATATCGTACACATTACTAATAAGCTACCCCAAATCAAAGATAAAAACAAGAAAATAACACAAGGGAATTTTAGTGAATAAGATAGGAAAAGTGAGTCAAAAAATTCAAAATCCAAAGTCTTACAGGTTTAAGCGTAGTCAAGAAATTTACTGGTGACTAATATTAATCTTAATATATAATATATAAATATTCAATAGAAATTATTACATTATTATTAATTGATATTATCCATAACTTGCTTAGTTTATTAATTGCTAATTTTTTTGCCTCTAATTTCCTTTGTACTTTTGTTGTTAATTATGTTTGATCCGCAATCTCTCATTCATGTCATTTCTTTCTCCTACTCTATTACTTTGCTATCTTATTTCATTATTTTGATTTATTTTCTTCCTCTGACTTTGATCTCCCGCATCCATGCACATACAACTAAACTTGGGCATGGTGCAGGTCTGAACCGAAAACTCATACGGAATCAGCTCGATAAGGCTCAAAGCCAAACTCGGACCAGCCATCAAAACGAGTTTGCGAGTCAAAGAGTTGGACTTGTTCAACCTGACGAGTCCCAACCCCTATATATATATATATATATATAAAGAAAACTCCTATATATATATATATAAAGAAAACTTGAAAAATTTAACAAAGAAAAAAGAAAAGAAATGAGAAGGAAATGAAAAAATAAAATGAACAAGAGAAGTTTAAATAACATTAAAAATTGAAACTAAATTTCATGTGAATAGAATGTGCTGCTATTAATAACACAATAATAAATATGACTTCAAAGCATGTCTGATTTGGTATATGGTACATTGAACCATTACTTTAAAAGCAAAAGCATATATGAATTATTAGCAAGTACACTAAATCGTTTATGCAATAATAATAATAAAATTAGTAAGAACTAAGACGAACCCACATGGATTAGGACTAACTATTAGTTATATTAGTCCAATCTATATTTAGGCAAATCAAAATTTATCAAATAAAAGGACATGTAAATTGAAATTTATAAAATGTGAATTCACTAAATAATAAATTCTAAAACTACTAATTAATTTAGAATATGAGAATGCCAACAACTTAAAGGATAATGAGCAAACAAATTAGATATGTTGTTAACAATCATGGTATTAAAATATATCCTTTTTTTTTTCTTTTTTGTCAACTATGTTATAATTTAAAAGAAGGGAGATTTGAATCTTAAGGAGGGTCATGTAATCTCCTTAGGGCTATAGGCGAGCACCTATGATTATGATTGCCAACGGGTCTTACAACCTACATTATTTATATGTGATACAACTCATTAGTTTACTAAAGGTGGACAATGATCACCTATAAAGGGTTACACAACCTTCTTAATAGAGATATGCAAGTAGGTTAAACTGGCTAATCCGGCCCGACTTACTTTAGCTAAAGGTTAAACGGACTATGCTCATTTAGTTTTCTTTTTATATGAGTCAAAAAACCTCGACTCAAACCTATTTAAAAAATGGGTTAAACAAGTCAGTCTAAGAGCTAAAGGCTTAAATATGTTAAATGAGCTAGCTAAGACCTGCCTACTTTGACTTATGGGTTAAATAAACTAGGTTTGTTTGACCCTTTTAAACAGATCAAAAACTCTTAGCCTAAACCCATTTAAAAAATGGGTCAAACGAATGGGCTCACAAACTAAAACCAATTTGCACTCATCTACCTTTTAAAGTTATAAGTAGTTATCTTATTGACTAATTATGCTAATTAGAATAACAGTATAAATTAGAATTAATTGAAATACAAACGATGATAACTAAATCTTTAATTAAATAAGTTACAACTTTAAGTATATATTTGCAAAAAGTAGTAAAGTTAAGGTATAGATTGTGATATCGACCTCATTCAAATTATAGGCACATTACCAATGTGAACATAAGCTCAAATATTGATAACTTGTGATAACTAGAGTGAGTATGGTTTGGTTCGATATAATTTGCTCTCTAAATCTGATCAAATGTAATATTATGATTCAGTTGTTTCTTTTTTTTTTTTTTCAAATTCAAACATAACCTTAGTTCAATTCATAAATTTTTTGAATTTAAAAGAACCAGCTCGATTTAGGGTTCTAACCAAAAAGCTCAAATAGTTAGGAAAAATGAAAGGTAATGAATAAAAAACGAAAATTTAAGGCTTAATATTTGTATTTTAGTATGCAGGTTTGAACATAACTATGTAATTGGGAGTTTTAAAAATTAGAAACAATAGTAGCCATGTTTGATATGAGGATTTCAAATAGGGTACATATGCATAAAATAACTAATTAAGTTGGTAAAAATATAAATTATATGACTAACATAAAAACATGATTTCTATTTAACCTTTAATGGTTCAATTCAATTTATAACTTTTTGAATATTTAGAAAACAGTTCAATTTAATTTGTAATTTTTTCGAACTTAAAGCATAGTTCAAACCTAATTTATCACTTGCATCTTCATTGGATTCTTAAGGTGAAGGGAACAAGTTGCTCGTTCCTAAGTAACAACGAGCGTCCCTTGAGAAGGCAATGTACCTATGATAAGGCATGTCCCTTCTTCTTTATTTAATTAATTAATTAATTTTTTTTTATCTAACAAAACCTATTGTAAAATGAGGAAAAACTATAAAATTGTGTTAAAAGGAACTTCAATAAAGGAAGTTAAGAATAAAGTATAAAGTTCTTTAAAGAAGTTAACACAGTGGTATAAGAAGCCCTAAGAATAAACCACTCGATCTCTCTTTTGACTTTTTCTCGTCTATCGAGCCCAAATTTTGAACCTATTACCTTCGATTTTGAAACATAATGAACCCAACCCATCTAATATGGAACACTGGGCTAGAAATTAATGTATTTTATTTTTAGGAGTTACCAATTGACCAAAATCGATAAACAACTATATTAGAAACTAAGTGCACTAATTCATTTCTCATTTTGCCATTAATCTTTAGTAAAAACTAGATAAAACCGAATCCAGGAACTTAGTTTTAAAACCCAAAAGGATAATTAAAAACAATTTTTTGGGAGAAATAAAAAGGTTTATTTATCATTTATTAGAATAACTAACTAATTAAAATAAGGAAAATAAACATACACGTTTTTTTTTTTTTACAAACAAAAATACTAAAAATGATATTTGCTATGAAGAAATTTTTATTAAAAGGAAAATTTTATGGTAAAAAGAAATTTTTATATGATTTTTTAAAACAAAACTAAAAGAGATTTTTAAGTTTTTTCTAGGAAAATAATTTTTATTTTTATTTTGTTACTGCCCCACAAATGCCTACATATTCGTTATTCAAAATCAGACTTGTGTAGTTCATTTGATTTTTCTATAACCTTTAGTATGTGGGTTGTTTTTTATTTGAGAAACAAGCTATCTTTACATTTTTCTTCATTATTTATCTTTTTGTTTTGAAAAATTCTGGGAAAAGCTTAAATATTGATGTTTATTCATTTAAAAATCTAAGAAGAACCCTTTTATTGATTTTTTGTATTTAAAAAAAAACTATATGGTAAAAAGCTAATATTTTATTTATATATATATATTTAAAAATAAGAAAGCTTAATCACATAATACTAAAAATGGAAATAAAGATATCAAAATATGTACATAACACATGCACACACATACATATAAACATATGTATGTATATATATATAAATGAATGTCCTGTCTAAATTTTCCTAAATCACAAATGTTACGCCCTGAAATCACAAAATCGTAACAGTCCCGCTGTGTAAACCATTTTATGATAGTAACTGACCTCACAGTACCTACTATAAACATAATTTACACAAGACGTCGACGACTCCTCGCTTTAAAATAAACAATCCAATAAGGTAAAGTTCACAAATTTTAAATAAACTTATATAATTATATGTAAAGTCCACAGAACTTCTTAAGAAATTTCTACATATACACAACAGTTCAGTAATTTACATAATAATTATTAGTCTTTCATCCTCAAACTACGAAGGACATTCTTGCTACACATCATTACTAAGTAAATTGCTCCTCACACCCCTGGCTTCAAAAAGACTAACCTCTAGATAATTGTAAGGCAGCATAATACTTGAAGTATGCAAAGATCAGGACCTGCAAAAAAATTTATAGGGGTATGAGCAATTACAGTTCAGTAAGTTGAATTGGAGACTTATAATTACATACAAACACAAACAAAATTATCAAGCAATTATTTTCATGCAATGCAACAAGTAAGTGTCATCGCACAATGTAATCCGGTCCATTGTGAAATCAAAGAAATTTCACCTGCTCCAATCCGAGTTAAAGAGTTTCCATGTTATGCAGTAGCTTACAACTAAACTCAGGCTTGTGCAATAGACCTCGCTCCTCTCGCGATTACCTTCGAACCATTGACTTCACCTTCGCCGCAACCTCCTCTCCTGTCACTTAGTTCGACTAAGGATGAAAAATGGACCATTTTGCAATTCTGCGCTATCCCTTTCGAAGGGGTCAGTATTTGGTTAGAGAATCTTATGATCTCCTAACGGGTTACAATACATGACATTTTTTGTTATTAGCGTTGAATGAGATTAAATTTCATTTAGAGTGTTCAAATAATTTCACACCAATTCAATTAATTACAAAATCACTCACATTACAAATTTAGCACGCATTCAGATATATCAAACACATGCGTAAACTACTTACAATCATAACCATATACAATCATAAGTCCCCGAGTAATATAAAATAGCACTCTAATAGAGTAAGTAATAACACAACTTACTTGGAGTTTCTCAGTCGCCCGATCACTCAATTATAAGTCGATCCGTCTCTAAATATTCTATAATACAAATATGTCTTTTTAGTTCTTATACTTTAATGATTCACATTTTAAGTTATGATTTAACTTTTCTTTACTAATGATTCATTCAACCCTATTTCGAGGTTCGGTTCCTAACTCAGATTCTAGTTTTGATTCTAAACTCTTAAATATGCTCGAATCCTAATGTGAAATTAATCACATTAAGCTTGAGTATTCTAATATCCCACTGGGTCTAAATTTAGGATTCTAAACTATTTGGTACACGTTAATCCTAATTGGGGTATTGGATTATTCTCGATGTAAGAAAATCTTACACTTTTTTATATAATTACTTAAAATTAAATTTTATTTCAGATTTATTATATTTCAAATTTATTATATTCTGATTTCTATTATTATATTATTTAATTAAACCTAATTTTTTTATAATATTCTTAATTTTATATAATTAGCACATAATGCCTTCATTACTTATACTTAACACTCCAAAGGCTAAGATTGTGTTTCCACATCAGAGATTAGCATTCCTAAACATCTAATTACTATCTAAATTAGTAATTAGTATCTTAATCATCTAATTACCTAAAATTACCTAATTTCCTCATCATTTTAGCGCTAAAAATTAACTTAAAAATTTCGAAAATTAATTTTAGAAAAATGGCTTCATAACATTGTTCTATATCCCTTAAGCATTCTAGAGAAAAATTTTAAGCTCCAAACTACACTCTTAAGCCTATTTATTTCTAATTCTAATTATGCTCGGTTTTGCTCAATTTGTTAAGAACCCTATATTTTCGGACATGATTAAACTAAATCACTATTTTCCCCTAAATCTAAACACAATAAAACCTCAGAATAATAAGTTTCATAATTTTCTAGGAAAAATAACTAATTTTAAGAAATTATATAAAATCGAAACAAATTAGAGACTCATTCGGTCCGATGGTTTTTTGGCCTTCCAACACCGGTCCAGGCAGTGGGTCTAGCGTAGGGTGGTGGTGGTGGCTCAATCCTAGATGGTGGTGGTGTGTGGGTTTGGTTCACTAACCTTAATTGTGCAGCTTTTCTTTTCTTTTTTTTTCTCCAGTTTTTCCATTGAATTTTTGAGTCTTTGTATTTTTCTCAAATCCCTAACTATCTAAAAGAGTTCTCTAAATTTTTTTCCTATTTATAGATATTTTCGGTAATTAATATGTATTAATTAGATATGACATTGCCCCATTTCCTTGATTTTTAGCTTTTGTGTTGCTTAATTCTAATTAGATAATTTTTATTCTTTTGTTCTTGACTTGCCACGACTAGATTTGCATCATTCTACACCCTTCTAATTTTTTTATAATTTTTCTTAATTAATTTAATAATTAGTTTTTAGCTAATTTAAGAAATTTCGCATATTTTTACCTACACGTAAATACATGTGGGGTACATATGAACATTCCTAATTATTATTTAGGTCATTCTATGATTTTTAGTATGCATATAATCTATCTCTAGTAATTTATTAGTTATTAGATTACGCTTTTCACCTTTTCGATGATTAACAATTATTATACTTAAAATTTGAAAATTTTGTAGTTTCCTATTTTATTACTTATTTTCTTAAATTCAAGTTTACGAGGTCATTTTTACTAATATTTCTCTACATAGTTTATAATTCGAGTTTAATCGAATCCTTTAACCGATTACCCTAAACCTTTGTGCTCTAAGTTCAATCCTACGGTTTCTTGGCTTAACTTTAGGGCTTACAACACATGCATAATAACAATTATAAAAGAGACATTAGCAAAATAGGAGAGATGGGTTTAACTTGCAAAAAATAGAAACGAAAGGGCTAAAGCTGAATAAAGATGTAAAAGGAAATAGTAAGCCCAATGTGTGTATAAACCCAAGCCCAAATCAATAGTCTGAATCAACAAACAAGATGTATTTGATGTTGGATGGGAAATGGGTTGGCTTGGGTCAAAGAATGGGCAAGCAAGTCATCACAATGAGAATGAAGAAGCAAGGGGCAGTGAGTTTCAAGGGTTGTGCAAGAGCGATTACGAGGCTTTAAAAGTGGGTCGGATTAGCTCAGGGGAAGGTGGCAAGTCGTATAGTGGTATAGGTTGTGTGTCAGATAGTATGGTGGTGTGTGGATAAGATAGTGGCCACAATACTTGGAGATGAATTGTTCGAGTTCATGATTTAGTGATGTTTCCTAATGAACGGAAGGTGCTTTTGAGGGTCTTGATGGGTATAGAAGATATTTCTGATGATGTTTGGTGTTGAAAATGGGTTGTTTGTGATTGTTTTTACTGATTGAAGGTCCTTTTGTGGTGTTTGGAGCATAAGAAAAACTTCAGGGTGGTTGTTTTTGTTGATACCTACGGTTGTTTTTCAATTTCAAATTAAATCTTATTAAATGTGATTCTATCGACATGTTGATCTTTTATGAGCTTAAATTCACAAGAAAAATAAAGGAAAAAGGTTGCTTTTGGGAGCTCTTCCATGGAAATGGTGGGTTCCCTATTTGAGATAGTGAAAAAGAAGATGCACGCATTCCATGCATGTGCGCTAACCTTGATTTCTCTTTTTTAATTCATAAAAATAAAAAGAAATAAAAAAATTTCCCCTAGTTTATAGGGAAATTTGAACACATGATCTTACATATAAAAGACAAACTCCACATCCACTCAAGTAAGACGAGAGATTGGTGAATGGAGGACACCCGTGGTTGTATTTTAATTTCAAATTAAAGTTAGTTAAATGTCATTCTAATGACTTGTCATCTCTAAATAATGTCCTTTGATCTTCTAAGAGCTTAAATTCACGAGAAAAATAAATGAAAGAGCTTGCTTCTGAGCTTAGGAGCTCTTCCTTAACTATAGTGTGTTCCTTGTTCATGTTAGGGAAGTAAAAGATGCATACGTTCCATGCGCCTATGCTAACCCAATAAAATCCTACAAAAACTTTTGATCAATTCGCGATTGATTAGTTAAAAAATGGTTTGTAAATTTTACGGTGATTGCATAAACTATCCAATTAAGCTTAAAATTTATGATGAAGTTAAGAATATTAGTAAAAGTAAATTTAAATTTAGAAAAATAAATAATTAAATATTATAATATTAATTTATATGTATATTACATGTTATTTATCAAAAACATATAAAACGAGTTTCGATAATTAATGAATTAATAAAAATAAATTATATGTATATTAAAAATGATAAAATAACTTAAATAATATTTATGTGTATTTATTTATATTATATATGTATATACTTGATGGTAAAAATACTCGAAATTTATTAAAATAATACTAAATTAATTAGGAAAAAAATCAAGAAAAATTGTGAAAGATGTAAAAATGCCTGGCTTTAGGGCATAGAAGGTTAGGAATGAAGATGGAGATTCAACAAGTAGAAATTGGTCAAATAGAAAGTAAAAAGTAAAAGGAAATTGGACATGTGGCAATGGAAAATTTAAGAAATCAACTAAACCACTCCATAAATATAACAATACTCATCTCAAATTCACTTTGATCAATTAAGAATCTAGCAAAAATAGGGAGAGGTTAGAAAAAGAGAAGAGAGAATTTATAGGAAATTTAGCAAAACATAGTACAAAAAGGGCTAAATTGGAGCATACCAATGAAATGAAGACTTGGGTTGTAACTACGACCACCACGCAACAGTTAACCATCTACTTGGGTATCCGATAACCCCAATGTGGTCAAAGATGATGGCAAGGTCGGTTTTTGGAGTGTTCTAATTTGATCCAATTTTTGATAAATTACTAAAAATAGTAATTGGGTCCAAAAATTATGAAAATTGTATTCTGATTTTTTTTTTTTTTTTTGTAGATGTAAGAAAAAATGTCAATTTGAAAAAATTAGGTCTCAAGATACACGACTCTTAATAAATCACTAAACTAGAACTAATTTTCACTTTTATTTTAGATAACCTTAATGATATAGTTTTAAGCGTAAAATTTTTGTATATGCTGCCTAGGATATATATTACAATGCTATGAAGAGTTTTTCTTAAAATCAATTTCCTAAAATTTTACCTAATTTTTAGGCCTTAAAATCATAAATAAAAGGTAAGTTTTAAGACTTAAATTATGATTTAATGTTAAATTGATGGAAAATTCTGATTTAGGATATATTTAGTCATCTTGAATCATTGATTGATGATGAGAGGCATTAATTGTAGTGTTGGGAGATATTAGATAAGTGTTTTATGGGTAGATTATGTAATAAGGCAAAATATGTGAATATAGAAGTTAAATAAATAGAAAGTATTAAGCTAAACTAATAATAATATAATATTAGAAATATAATATAAATCTGATTTGAAATGTAAATTTAAGAAATTATGTGAAAAATGTAGATTATTCTCACGTTAAGAACAAGCTTGGTAGTTAAAATTAGGAATAGAGCGGATCATACAGACCGAAATACTAATTAGGAGTTAAAACGAAGATTTAAGATACCTAAGTATGGTTAGATGAGTTTTATATATTGGTTCGAGATGAATTCCTAAAATTTACAAATAAAACAAAAACTATAACTAGAAACAGCATTAGAATCTAATTTAGGAACTAATTCAGAAACTAGTTTAAAACTAGTTTGGTTATAGGTAATATAAAACTGTAGCAATTGAGCAAGATTATAATATTAAACTAAAACTAATAAACATGCACACGCGCGCGCACACACGCATGCACACACGTATACGTACACATACGCACACATACGCACACATACACACACATACACACACACGCACGTACGTACGCACACGCACGCGCACACACCCACACACGCACACACGTACATACGCGCACACACACATACGTACGCACACATACACGTACGCACTCACATGCATACACACACATACACACACACAGGCACGCATGCATGTACGCATACACACACACATGCACGCATGCACACGCACGCGCGCACACGCGCACACACACATGCACGCACATGCAAGCGCCAGCGCGCACACACACACACATATGCACCCACACGCACGCGCACGCACACACACACGCATATACACGTGCACACATGCGCGCGTACGTACACACACGTGCACACGCGCGCGCGTGTGCGCGCAGACACACACACACACATGCACGCACACACACACACGTACACACACGCACACGCGCACGCACACACACGCACGCACTTACGCACACATACGCGCACACGCACACACGCGCACGCACATACACGCGCACACGCACACACATGCACACACATGCACACACGCGCACGCAATATATATATGAGTGGTTATGTCAAAATATGGACAATTTTTTGATCAAAATTTGATTTAGAAACAAAATCAAAATTAGGGCTAATAGAAGTATATTAGGGAATTAGTCAAAATATGAACCAAAGGTTATATTCACCTAAATAAATTGTGAGAAAAAGTTTGAATATATTTATAAGAATTATAAATAAAAGGTAACCAAAAAGTAAACTAGAACCTAATTTAGAGGTTGAATCAAAATTGGCATAAGAAGCAAATTCAAAACCTAACTAAACAAGAGAAGTAATCTCAAAAGACTTAGACCAGAATAACTAAATATAGTAAGACCCTAAACAAAAGATAATAATTTAAATTACAAAATAAAATCTATCTATAATAGTTACATGAGAAGTAAAACAACATTTGTATTATAAAAATTATAGGTGATAGCTTGTTACAAATAGTACCTTAAGTGAGTAAGCGCAAAGTTTAGATAAGTTTAAGATCAATATATTAATATATTTCAAAGTATTATTTTATAATACTCAAAAGCTTGAGATTATACTTAGTTGTATTTGTTCAATAGTTTTATTTTGTCCATGCCTGTATATGTGTGTTTTTAGGTTTGATTATAAGATTTTGGTTTAATACTCTAAACTGTAATTATTTGTTTCGTGTAAAATGATTGAACGCCTTAAATTAAGACTTAATTAAATATATGACTTATAAATCTAAATTGAACTTACAGTACAACACATTAAGGGAAGTGTTTAGAGTTCTCCAACTAAATATCAACTTCTTCAAAAGGGATAATGCTAGAGCATAATGGTTTTTTCTTCATCCTTAATTTAACTAAGTGACGAGAGAAGAGATCATGGCAAGAGTGAAAGTAGTGGTTTAAAGGTAGTTGCGGGAGGAGTGGTGTCTCTATTATACAACCTTGGTTTTCATCGTGAGGTGTTAAATGTGCGCTAAACTCCTTGACTTGAATTAAAGTCGGTGTAATTTCACTATTTTTCTAACAAAACAAATAACGTCGTTTAATGGCATTCATCCGTTGCATTGCATTTAAATAACTATCTAATAACCCAACCTATACTTGATGTGTAGTCTTATATCTTTGTCCTAATTTATTAAGCGGTTAGTTAGTCACATTCCTATAGATATTGTTGCAAGTATTAGTTGAAAAGCTATTTTATAACTATCTTGAAGTTAACAACAACTAGATCATGAGGATTGAGGATGTAAAACTAAAAATAGGTTACACTCGTAAAGTTTGAGCCTTATCTTTAAATCTTTTAATATTAATTTATGTATTACTTAAGTAAAGTAAGATTATGTTACTAAATCTTGTAAACATTACTCGAGATATTTAAATTTTAGTTTGTATTTTTCATATTTCAGTAAGTAAATAATTTATTTAATTTATGAACTATTTACTTCAAAATGAATTAGTTATATACGCTTTGTGTAAATCAAGTATAAAATAATAGTTATAAGGTCAACTTTTATCGTAAAATGTTTTATCCGATGTGATTATTACATTTTTACCACTTTAAGGCATGATAGAAACTAGAGTTAGGAAAAAAAAAAAACTACGAACCTGAAAAATTAATTTTTTTACGAACCATTTGATTTATAGTTCGATTTAATTGTGTATAAATAATTCATGATTCGGTTTAGGGAAGTAAACCAAACTATTTTGAACCCAATCAAATTGTTTAGTTAAATAAAACAAAATTATGCAATTATTTTGTATTTTTTATATTTTTTTCTATTAATTTTCATAAATTTCATCAAATTTTTCATATTTTGTTATTCTTTATCGTAATTTTGTATCAATTATTAAAATTAAGTTGAGTAAATTCCATTTGAAATTTCATATTTATTGAAGATAAAAATATTTAGGAAAAATTTGACAAGAATGGTTCGAACTAAACCAAACCAAACTAGTTTTAATTAGATTCGAAAAATTTATGAATTAAACTATGTGATTAGGTTCAATTCTCAAAAGAAATCAAACAGTTCGATTCAGTAAAGTGAGGGCAAACCGTACCAAACCAAACTATGTCCAACCCTAACAAAAACCACAATCTTACATATATAGGACTAACTCCACTTCCACTAGACCTATATGTCCATCTCATTTTCTTATTGAAAAGATAAACTATACTATCCTAATGGGCCAAAATTATGTATAACAAAACTTAGGCTAAGATTTAATCTCAACCTAACATTTTTCAGAATTAGCCGTAATATGTACATTTTATAGATTTTAAAATCTAAAATAATTCTAAATTTGATAAAAACACAAAGTTTCAACTTGATTGATTGATTGTAAACTTAAAAATTGCACAACTTTATCAATTTAAATCCAAATAAAGTCCAGTTTGAACTTGCATTAGTATCCTCTTTTATTCTATTCATTTCCTCTTCATTGCACGACATACCGACTTAAATTAGGGTTTCTCAAATGGAATTTTAGAAAAGCGATTTTAGTAACAGTTCCGACGGTATACACGGCTGAAAGAAAATGGCTTCATTGAAGCATGTCTCATTTAGAAATTTGAGCGACATCGGTGACCCAAAATTACGCTTTTAGTTTAGCTAATGATATGTTTGTCCTAAGTCATTATAGTGTTGCTACGTCTTGTTTTTGTCCATGTTTGGTTCGTGTTTGAAAGATAGTAAAATTAAATTCATTAATTTTTTATTTTGTTGATTTCGAAAGGAAAAAAAAAAAGAAAAAGAAAAAAAGAGACTAAACGTTTATACATTGCAATTTTCTTTCACTTTGTAAATTATGGTTCTTGTTTTAGTAATGAGGCACCGGTGCTTTCTAGGAATTTTTTCGTAGTGTGTTGCTGTATCCGATTCGTGTTAAGGGATTTAAGAAAATGTGGATTAAAGTATCTTTTGAATCGTTAAGCAAGCATTCATGTCATATATAGTCATTGGTGTAATGTGCCTGTGTCACGTAGTCTACGCAAATTTTATAACCTAGGTTCTTCTTGGCCAAAAATGTTAAATGCAATATCTGAAAGCCAATTGAAGAGAAGGAAGTACATTCCAAGGAGTAAGAGTAAATAAAATCATCCTAAATGCACATTGCTATTAGCCACTATTGGAAGTTCAAGATAGCTTTATGTGGATATCTCCATTTCCCACAATTCTTGTAAATGAGATGTCTTTGCTATTACATTGATTCATGTTTCATGTGGTTTTATCGGTTTGCATCCAAAAAGAAACATTTAGCGTATCATTTCTTCCGTTTTGTGACCTTATTTCTTTCTGTGATATATATACACACTAATTTTGACCTTAGAATAACCTTTTTCATTAATTTCATGTACCCATGCAATTCTATTCTTGTTGTGCCATTGTTTATGGATTTTCAAGTTTTCCATATGATTCTACAGTTCTTAGTTTAGATCTATTGGATTCATTATTTTTGTTAGTTGTAGTGTCGTATGTTATATTCTGTTTAGCTATGTCATCATATTCTTGTTTGTATCTCCGTTGATCACATTGTATATTTATGAGTTGAATATTATGTGACTCCCTGTTGTTCATTCTTCCAACTTCACGAATCATTTATGTATTAACTTACCTTCTCGTCTTTTCTTTCTTGCAACGTCGGGAACATGGATATGGATGACGTGGAGATAAATGAAGTCGAGAAAGTTCAATTCCCAAATGGATGGATGCATAAAAAAAGAAAAACAAATGCTACATCAACTTCTTAAGTAGCAAGTAATACTGATCCGTGTGATAGTCACGACAACTTAAGTTGACTTCTGTTATGTGAAATGACATGATTAGAAGACAATCAATGGCAAGATGCTGTAATTTGTAATTATTACAACAAAAAATCTAAAAGCTAATAGCGCCAATGGAACAAACCATAGGCACAATGTCGTTTGGTGCAATTCATCCTTTCAAATCTAACTGAATATAATATTATGATTCGATTATTTTTTAATCCAACATAATCTTATGACTCTATTTATAATTTTTTTCAAACCTAAAAAAATGGTTTAGTTCATGATTCAAACCAAAACCTTAAATTCTTTAGGAGAAATGAAAATGAACAAACGAGAAATGAAAATTTAAAGCCTAATGTTTGTATTTTGGAATGTAAGTTTGAAATAAGTACGTGATTAGAGTTTAGAAAGTTAATTATCGAGGTTCAATGTTTGATATGAGGGTTTTGAATAGAGCACATGTCCATAAAGTGATTAAACTAAGAAAGACTTTAGTACTATTAAGTTGCTAAAAAATATAAGCCATATGACTAATGCAAAAGCATTATTTTTTTCCTCTATTCACTTTCATGATTCAGTTTAATTCGTAACATTTCGAACCTTTAAAAAAAAGTTCAATTTAGTTTGTAATTTTTTCAAACTAAATAATGGTTCAAACCTATTGTCTCTAAGTTCTTGCTGGTAGGTGATTAGGCTCTACACGTATAGAGCTTGCAAAATTATACACGATAAGGGGATGTCGGGGGATTATTCAACGTAGTTACTTCAATGATTAAGTTAGCAGCAGGGCACTTGAGAGTAGAAAGTAATGTAGATAAGTATGCAAACTTGATGTGCAAAGTTTAAAGAAATTTACCGTTGGGTAGTGACCCAGTATTTATAGTATAGTGGAGCCGGAAGTTGATGAGAAAAATCTTCTCTAGCAAGTATAGGAGAGTGGAGTCATTATGACCAATGTATCTCACTTATTCAAGACATGACTGCTTTATCTTTATCTTGTGCATTCTATTCATTACAAAACTTATTAAGCTTGGTCGATATAGGCCTAGGGCTTAAGCCCATAGGGGTAAGCCTTTTCCTAAGGTCTTTCTTCATTCTTCAAGCATTGCAACCACGTTGACTAATAAAGGTGAGATAGATTTGTCTTCATCACTACATATTTTTTATTCTAATTCTTAAAGGAGTGACCCCGCTCAAATACGGGAGAATGAGGTCTCATCGCTAACATAACTTGACGAATCTACAAAGATGGCCATGGAGGCATTGGGTTAGGCTAAGATCATCAATGCCATCCTCAAGGATGTATATGTAAATGTTCTTCCCCACCCCACCTGAAGGATTTGTTCATACTCCTGAGACTAGTAAGGGGCTAAGCAGTTGAGTATGCAAGAATAAGCAATCTGCCCCCAATTAGATTATAAACAACTTCATTGTTGAGGCGATCCCTAGGTAGCAGATAAGGTAGCTACGTAGGGATGAACAGGTGGCCTTGCTGTCAAGGAGGCACTTTGCAGTGTTTGAGAAGCGCCTGCAATTTAAGTAGTGCCTTCCTCCAAGTTACTTTGAGAAAGAGTTCTTCAACTACCATCGGTGTAACCTGTCGTAGGTCCCTCCTAATGGGTGGAAGGTGTTAAGGCTTTCTAGACACTCTGTGAGTTCTTGGTAGTAAGGGCTATTCCCGAGCTCTTCTATCACTTCTACATGTAGAAGAGCATTAGGGGATAGCCTTACCTCCAGTCGTACCTAGGTAAGAAGTTGTTCTGTAGCCTTGTAGATTCGGTGAAGAACTGGTAGGACGAATACATAGTAGTTGAGCTGCTCGAAGAGGCAGACTTCTAGATACGGTAAATTGGAATGGTTCAAACCAGGGGTGAGAAAGGGCTTGGTCTTAGTGATGCCTAGGCAGCCCAAGAGATCGTGGCCTTTATAGCGCTGAGACATAGCCAAGAGGATAATGCTGCAGAGACTGTAGAGAAGTATTTCCAGTACCCAATGTCTAAGCTCTTCCCTAGCATAAAGAAAGATGTGGTAAAGAAGTGGGTTAATGGTACAGGTATTTCCGATACCCAATCAAGTTGTGCTAGTGTTAAGGTGCTTCGTTCGATGCCTATAGGATGCAAAAGCTTTCTTAGCCGTACTGGTCATGGCGGTGTTTTATGAATGGTATTTGTAGTTTCTTTTGGTTTATTCTTATTTTCCTTTTCTAACTTTTGATTGACTTTTATGGAGGCAAAAATTTGGCCCCAAGGATACCTCATCCCTTTGTAGACAAGTTGATGAGATGATGCTAGGCAAGAACTAAGGCATACCAACCGAAGGGCAAGGTAGTAAGGTCAAAGTTGGAGCCTAAGAAGACCAGCAGGGCATGACCAAGGCTGGTCCTTAAGGGATTCCTATTAGCATTCAGGATGAGCCTATGGATGTAAAGCCTTTAAGTGTAGCTTTGCCCACTCTTGCCCTTGCACCCTATACCAAGCCTATTATCGTGGGTGATGAAGGGGTTGAGACGAAGAGGCTTAATATGCAGATGCTTTCCCCTCCTAAGGTGAAGAAGGAAGAGATTAAGGAAGGGGCCACCCTTCCTCAAGCGGCTAGCCAGAAGCACAAGGCTCCTGAAATGGCTGAAGAGCCAGGTTTTAGAATAAAGAAGTAGAGGCCCTTAGCAAAGGCAACTTTAAGCTGGGGGAAGTAGAATGAGTGGCCTATAGCTCATCCTTACTAAAGTGTCAACGACATAAGGGATGAATTTTTTGAAGTCCTTAACAATTTTATACTGATGGGGACAGGGCCAAACTCATTCCAAGAAGTGTCATACACTTTTCGGGATGAGGAACTCTTGAGGGGAGCTCCTAAGGTGGAAATGAAGAGGCTTTGAAGGAAGCTCCTTAGGCCAAAGTGTGAGGTCTGTGCCAAAGTGTGAGGTCTGTGCCAATGATCTGACACTACAACACTAGATGCTTAGCTACCGGGCTTCGATAGGGTCTTATACGCTTAGTAACTAAGCTATCCTTAAAGGACTCTCCCAAGAAGGTGGGGACGACCATATACAAATAGAAAGCCACTTAAGCACGCTGATGCAGCAAATAAGTTTTTGTTACTCTTGTGTTAGTGTGCTTTATCTATCATTGCATTAATGGTCGACTTCATTTTCAATTTGCAATATTATGACTAGGTGCTACTTCAACTAAACAAGTCCAATGCTATCTAGAAAGAGGTAAAAGGCTTTCGGGAGGTATTGTGCCAGCATTAGGGGATGCAAAAACTTCTAATAATAGGTACTTGAAAAAATTCTCCAAGGCTAACAGGTGCCTACGTTACTCTCATATGCAGGTAGCAAGGCTTAAGGCGAGGCTTAAAGATGTAGAGTGAGAGAAGGAGAATGCTGAGAAGGCAGCCAAGAAGGTTGACGACCTGAAGGCTCACCTCTCTTAGAGGCTAGATGAAAAAGGCGAAGCCAGCGCCCGACTTGAAAAAGAGAATGCCGAACTGAAGGCATCAGTGGCTAGGTTGCAAACAGAGCTAGCGATGAAAGTGTCAGAGTGTAAAGGTGTTAAAGCTACCTTGTTGGAGTTAGCCGATTTGAAGGTTGGATTAGAGTAGCAGGTCTAGGAGCTACCAAGGAAAGTTTTGGAAATGGAGGAGATTATCTCCAAAATGGAGACCGAAGAGGTCCTTAGTGATACCATTGCTAAAAGGTGGTTGCTAACTATTGGAAGATTGAAGAGTAGCTAGATGAGCTAAAAGACCTAACCATGAACTCCATGTGCTACATTAAGAAGGAGGTACTCTCCCATTATCTAAACCTAGACTTAAGTTTCCTCGACTTTCTAGATTCCCCTACCTTCAACGAGAAGAAGGAAGCTTAGGTGCAAGAAAGATAGACCGCCCAAGCGGCCTTTGATAATGCAAGTGCTCCCTTTGCTGTTAGGGTTAAGCAAGGCACTTTTGCCCCAACAACCCAACAGGAGGCCTCCCTTGAAGCAATTCCTCAAGACAATTTGTGGGCGATCCTCTTGCTAATCCCGGTTCGCATCCCTTATGCCCCGCTCCAAGTTAAGGCTTATCACTCAAAGCACCGATGAATCAACGCTCCAAATAGATCAATGTCTTATACTTCTCTGAATTACAAGAGTTAGCTTATCTAAGAAGTTCAGATGAGTATTTTTTTTTTTAAACATGTGTAATTGGGGTTAGGATGCCAACCTTTGATGTGTAATCCTACAATCAATGAACAAAAAAGTTTTTGAAATGTCATTTACATTTGTTTTTTCGTTGCCTTTAAATATGTTTGCATAGTAATGCTTCTGTTAGAAGGAGGGGAGTTCCTCTATGTAAGGGGTATTTTCCTCTACTGAGGTTTCCCAAGGGGGGGTTAAGTTGGTAGCATTCCCACCTGTTCAACATTGGAGGGTTCCTTTATGCAAGGGATGTTTCCCCTTGCTAAGGTTACCCAAGGGGGGGTTAAGTTGGTGGCATTCCCACTTGTCTGACATGGGGGAGTTCCTTTATGCAAGTGATGTTTCCCCTTGCCAAGGTTACCCAAGGGGGGGTCAGGTTGGTGGCGTTCCGACCTACCTAGTATGGGGGAGTTCCTTTGTGCAAGGATTGTTTCCCCTTACTGAGGTTACTCAAGGGGGGGTTAAGTTGGTAACGTTCTGACCTACACGATGGAGCATACATATACCTATTCGAACGCTCAAATGGAAGCAGAAAAAGGGGAGCGAGAGAGTAAATTATCAATTATAAAACAAAATTTTTATTTCATCATTCTGGAAAAATATACATGACAAAATGCTAATCAAAATAAAGCTAAAGATTATCGGCATTCCATGTGCGCAAGATGAGCTTGCCATCTAAGCTTTCTAGTCTGTATGCTCCATTGCCCAATCTTTCCCCGACTCTAACCAGGTCTTCCTAATTAGGGGCTAGCTTGCCCTACCCTCTACATGAAACTATAAATTCCAGCTTTCAGCACATCAGGTTGCCAACCTTGAACTCTTTGTGTCTAACCTTCTAATCATAGTACTGGACAACTTGATGATGGTATGTGGTTACCCAAGTAACAGCAAGGTATCTGATTTCCTTGATGGTATCAATGCTTGGTTGCAATAGTGAGTCATTAAGAGTGATGTTGAACTTTAAGTTCAAATATTAGGAAGCTTAAGTTCAATAAGGAGGATTGCTTCCGACCCAAAAGTAAGGCAGAAGAGGGTCTCGCCCCTAGAAGTACAATGGGTAGTCTTGTACCCCTACAAGATATTGGGCAATTCGTCAATACATGTACTTCTTCAGGTTATCCAAAATGATCTAATTGTTTGCCTCTACTTGTCCATTTGATTAGGGGTAAGTAACTAAGGTGAAGTCTGGGGTGATGTAGTGCTTGGCGTTGAACTCACTAAACTTAAGGTTGTCAAATTGTTGCCCGTTAGCTATGATGAGAGTATAAGGGGCCCCAAACTGGGAGATAATGTTGTTTCTAACAAAATATTTGACACTTCTCTCTATAATTTTGGCCACCACCTCAACCTTCACTCATTTTGTAAAGTAATTGATGGCAACAATTATGAATTGCCGTGCTCCCAAAGCTTTAGGGAAGGCTCCGAGGATATCAATCCCCCATTACACAAACAGCCATGGGTTGATCAGTGGTTGGAAGGCTGTATTGGGTACATAATTGATTAGGGTGCACTTCTGGCATTGCGGGCACTTTTGGGCTACGACCTTTGCGTCTTGACTCATGTTAGGCCAATAATACCTGAGTCGTAACGCCCTTATGTAAAGGGCTTGGGACTGAATATGATTGCTACATACTCCAACGTATAACTATTCAATGACTCTCGGAGGCATCGGAGTAGGGGGAGGCTAACTCCCTTACAATATAAGATGCCGTCGACTAACATATAGTTGGTGGCATGGTACCAGAGCTTCTCGCCCCCTCTTATCTTCTAGCAATGTACCCTGCTTCAAATAACTCCAGATAGGATTTATCTAGCTCGACTTTGATGCTACTATAGTTAGTTCCAAAACTTCCATCGAGCCTGGATTTATATTTTTTTCCAACAAGTACTCTATGAAGATCTTATTATCCTTCACCTTAGGCTTCTGTATACCAATAGAGGCGAGCTTGGACAGTCAGTTTGCTACAGAATTTTCTAATCAAAGGATCTTCCCGATGTCTTACAAAGGGAATTCCACTAGGAGGCTCTTCACTTTTTTGAGATACCTCGCTATAGTGTCATCTCTAGCTTCGTATTTGCTTTGGACTTGTTGGACGACAAGCATGGAGTCCGAGAAGATCCGTAATTGCTCGACACTGATCTCCTTCGCTTGCTTAAGACCGACGATAAGTATCTCATATTCGGATTCGTTGTTACTAGAATCGAATCCGAACTTGAGGTCGTGGCAGATGGCGACCTTATGCAAGCCGGTTAAAACAAGACCTATGCCTCCACCCCCCGAGGTGGATGACCCATTAATGTGGAGAGTCCACACTAGTTTGTCATCGCCCAATAGTACTTCCTCCACTCCAGTATATTTTACCACGAAGTCGGTCAGCACCTATGCCTTATAGGTCATTCATGGCTAATACTAGATTCCATACACGCTCAAATCCATTGCATACTTCATCATCCACCTAAATGCATCAGGTTTCTATAGTATGGTCCGCAGTGATTGGTTCGTGAATACCGTTACTTAGCGCACCTAGAAGTAAGGCTTCAACCATCAGGCTGTGGTGACAACGGCTAGGGCGAATTTTTTTGCCTGAGTGTACTTAACCTTAGGCCCATGTAGTATATGGCCAACATAATACACTGACTTGTGTTCTCTTCCCTCTGCTCTAACTAGTATAGAAGAGAGTGCTTGATTGTTTACAACCAGGTACAAGAACAATTCCTCCCATTGGACAAGCTTACAAAGGACTGGTAGATGAGTAAGGAAGTCCTGGAGCTACTAAAAGGAATGTTGTATTCGAGAGTCCATGCAAAACCTTTGAGATTTTTGAGGATTTTGAAGAACTCAATGCATCTGTCAGCGCTATTTGAGATAAATTTGCTCAGGGTAACCACTATGCCAGTAAGCTTCTATATGTCTTAGACTGAGGTTGCAGGCTTCATTCTCGTAATGGCTATAATCTTCTCAAGGTTGGCTTCGATACCTCTCTATGCTACCAAGAAGCCGAGGAACTTACCAAATGCTAGACCGAAGACATACTTCTAGGGATTCAACTTCATGTCATATGTGTACATCCAGTCAAAGGCTTCTTAGAGATCCTTAACATGATTGACCGACTTCTGGCTCTTAATAATCATGTCGTCATCATATACCTCCATGTTGCACCCGATCTAGGGCTTGAACAACTTCGTTACCATTCACTAGTACGTAGCCCCAGTGTTTTGTAGTCCAAACGGCATTACGGTGTAGTAATACATGCCATAATGGATGACAAAGGAGGTATGGATTTCATCCTTTGGGTCCATTTTGATTTAGTTGTACCTCGACAAGGCGTCCATAAAGCTCAACAAGTTATGCCCTAATGTAGAATCGACGATCTAATCAATCCTAAGGAGGGGAAAATAATCTCTAGGGTAGGTTTTGTTGAGGTTGGTGTAATTAACACACATTCACCACTTCCTGTTCTTCATCTTTACTAGTACCACGTTCGTTAGCTATGTTAAGTACTTTTCCTCCCTCACGAAACCGACTTTAAGCAATTTCTGCACTTTCTCCTCCATTGCAGCCTACCTTTCTGAAGCGAAATGCCTCTTTTTCTACTTGACAAGCTATACTGTGTTGTCGATATTAAGGCTGTAGGTTGCTAGGTCTGAGGAAATTCCGAGCATGTCCGATGCCAACTAAGTGAACCTATCCAAATTTTACTACAAGAGGGCGATGATTTCTTCCTTCACTTCGGTTAGAGTCTCAATCCCAACTTTTGTGGTTTGCTCGGGTGAGGTTCTGATCTAAACATCTTTTGTTTTCTCTCCGGGCTTACCCCTCCTAACCAACCTCTCTTGCGAGCCTATTTCTAAAGCGAAGATGCCATCCCCTTTGGCTACCCTAACGTATAGCTCTCATGAGAGCTGAGCTTTTGATCGAATCTACATACTCCCACCTCAGTTGGGATTAGGAATTTGGCCTTCAAATGAAGGGAGGATATAATCACCTTAAATGCGTTTAGGCTTGGTCTTCTTAAGAGCATATTATAGGGGGGGAAGCAATCAATCACAACAAACTCTATGGCTTGTTATGTCGTGTAGTCATCATCTCCAAGTTCCATATCTAACATGATGATACCCTTGGCTCAGATCATACTTCCGTTGAAGCTTATCAGATTATAATGGTAGGGATTCATTTTCACCGGTAGCTTTTTCCTCATCTTCTTATATGTATGGAGGAAGAGTATGTCAGTAGAGCTACCAATGTCTACCATAATCTTCAAGACCCCAAATTTTGAGATCATTGCCCTTATCACTAAGGCATCTTAATGGGATGTATCAACCCCATCAAGGTCTTCGTCGAAGAAGGAGAAGGAAGTGTATAGCTTCTAATCTATTCTCCTTTACGACTAGCACCTCTGATGGGGCGTTAACCGAGTTGCTAGTGTTTAGCTGGCTCCCAAGGTGTAGCCTTCCCATGATTATGTTGATGACACCATTGGGGGCGTAATCATTATGGTAGTCATTATTCTATTCAGCATGGGTGTTCTCGATTGGTCGCCCCTCGAGGTACCCTATCTCCATTATCATCAAAATAGTCATCGCTCCTTTGATGGGCCACATATTCGTTGAGGAAACTGTGCTAAATGGCATATTCAAGGGTATTCTTCAACTGGAAGCACTCATCGATTATGTGGCGATGGTCTTCGTGAAACTGACAGTATTTATCAAAGTTTTGACGATTAGGGTTCCTCTACATTTTTTGCGGTGGCCGAAGCAAATTTCGATACTTTACTTCAAAATAGACCCTAGCAATGGGTCTATTCAAGGGCATATACTAGATGTAAATGGGAGGAGGGAGTGGGTCACACTCAGCTCAGTACTTCTTCTTCCCAGAGCTCCCCCCCTCCCCCCTAGTCTACTTAGCATCCTTCAGCACAGGTGGTCCTTCATGGATAATTTTTCCTTATCCTACTTTCCGCCCGACCTTTCTTGGTTGACATCGCACCTGGCACGAATATTGTCTTCTTGGTCGATGTACTTTTAAGCTTTGTTCCAAAAGCCGACTAAGGTCTTTGGCTTGCTTTTCATGAGTAATCGGAAAAAATCTCTTAAAGGTTAAATGTTAAACTAGGTGGCATGGACAATAATTCCCTCATCCAACTGTAGGATCTCAACCATGGCATTGTTGAACCAGGCTACATAATCGCAAATGGACTCGTATTTACCTTGCCTTACAAGGTACAAGGACAATGTGTCCATAAATGGGGGCTTATTAGCCCTAAAATTGAGGCTGAATCTTTGAGCTAGCTCATCAAAGGAGTTAATAAAATTATCAGGGAGATGGTCAAACCTTGTTCGAGCTACCTTCCTTAGAGTGCCTGGGAAAGCCTTGCACATTATAGCTTCCTCATAACCGTGAAGATTCATGAGGGTATGAAAGTGGAGAAGATGGTCATTAGGATCACCTGTGCCATCATAATAGTCTAGGGATAGAAGTTTGTTGTTAAGGAGGCAACATTTTGTCCTCGATACCCTTAGTAAAGGGGGTCTTCTTACTCGCAACCAACTTGACGTCGCCAGTAGCCTTGCTCCCCTGTTACTTAGAGAGTCACCTTACCATGGTACGAAGCTCATTTAGGTTAGCATCGTCTGTCGGGTAAGCTTGTCATGTAGTCAAATAAGCCTGCACTCCTTACGAGTCGGCTTCTTATACATTGCTAACTAGAGCTCGGTTGTGGGTGGCCATATACCTTACTAGCTGCTAATGCAAGGGCGGATTAGGTTATTGATCCCTACCATTCTATTGTTACTATTGGATGTTCCATCCAATGCAAGCATCCGAAGCTTGGGGGTGGGGGGCTAAGTTTGTACGTTATGCTGCTCCGCTTCATTTAGACAGGCATAAAGCCGCCTGTTCTACACGGCATACTCTTTAGCTAAATGTTCCATGCATTCTAGGCGCTCCTGTAATACAGCCCTTGGGAGAGGTTGATTGCCCCTAGGTTGGTTGTTTACTAACTTTTGGTTTTCTTACTCTATCGCGTTGGAACATAAAGTTAGAAGAATTGCTCGTAGGGTATGTGTTTAATGTTTTTAAGGTTTTAGGTGTAGGAATTCCATTTCCTACAAATGGCATCAAATGTCATCTTTAAGTTCTTACCAGTAGATGATAGGGCTCTGCACATATAGGGCTTGCAAAACAATACATAGTGAGGGGATGTTGAGGGGTTATCCAGGGTAACCACTCTAATGCTTAAGTTAACAATGGGGCGTTTGAGAGGAGAAAGTAATGTAGATAAGCATGTAAGCTTAATATATAAAGTCTAGAGAGATTTACCGTTGAGTAGTGACCTAGTATTTATAATGGAGTAGAGCCAACAGTTAGAGGTCAGTTAGTAGGAGAGATCTTCTCTTGCAAGTATAGGAAAGTGAGGTTGTCATGCCTGACATGTCCCACTTATTCAAAACGTAGCTGTTTCATCCCTTATCTTGTGTATTCTAACCATTGTAGAGCTTACTAGGCTTAGTCAATATAGGCTTAAGGCTTAGGCTCACAAGGGTGCCCCCTAGGCCACGAAATGCATTGGATACATTCAGGTCGGAGGGGCCCATTTCTAAAGTGCCATGTCAACAAAACCTAATTTATGATTCAATGCGATCTGGTCTGGTCCAATCCATGGTTCTTTTTTTTTTTTTTTTTTGCACAGCCTTATCTATACAACCATTTGAAAATGTACTTATTAAGAATAGGACAATCAAACATTATCTTTTAGCAATGGAGAAAAAAGAATCAGAGGATAGGAGTAGCAATGGTGTAAGCTTTGGAAATTGGTCGTGACCAAGAAAGCTTGAGAAAAAAATTGCAAAGACGATCATTGTCCATGAGTATCCAATTCTAATGGTAGATGATAAGTGTTTTAGAGACTTTGTTACCAATATTTAACCCCTTGTAAATCACATGAGTTGTACCACTATGAGGAAAGATATTATGAGAATTTACAATGGGGAAAAAGAGAAATTAAGGGTGTTCTTGAAAGGGTAAAATTCTCAAGTTATAATAACAAGACACATGTCGATGTCTAATTAGAGGAAGGGATACATGACCATCACTATTCACTTTATTAACAAAAATTAGAGGCTTTAAAGCCATTTATTGAAGTTATTTGTTAGAATTTTAATTTTTAAAATTTTTCCAATTAAAATATTGCATTTCTTTAAACCCTCTTTATATTTTTATGTAGTTTTTTGGATGTTCCAAGTCTATACAAATGAAGCACTTGCTCCTGGTTTGTTTCACTCATTGATGGTATGGAGTCTTGATAAGAAATTAGCTACGGTCACTAAGATAATTGTTCCATAAATGGTGCAGTGGTCATAATAATAATAATGAAGTTATGAAGAGATGATTTAATTCTTTAAGAAGCTAAGATACCTCAAACGTATTGTGCATATCTTGAACTTGATTGCGAATAAGGGTGTTAGTATAATTGAAAATGCAATAGAGAAGATTTGTGGAAGCATCATATTTTGGTCTGTGACACCATCACTAGTTGAAAAATTTGGAGAAGGATGTAAGTAGTTGAATGTTCTATAAGATAGAGGCTTTCTTTAGCTTGTAAAAAATGATAGGTTTGTACTTATCACATGCTTATCACAACAATCAAATGTAAGAAAGTTTTCTATAGGGTTTAGCATATGGATACACCTTATAAAATTCTTTCAATGGATGATGATTGGGATTTAGTAGAGGAAGTTTGAAAGAAGCTAGCAATTTTTGGTGAGGTAACCAATTTATTTTCTAGTTCTTAATATCCAAATGCAGATTATTATTTTTAAAAAGGTTTATGAAATTAAGGAAGCATCACTTGAGTGGAAGGATTCTTTAGATATTAATATTAGTACAATGGCCTTTAAGATGTTTGAAAAGTTTGAGAAATATTATGGTGATGTTCATATTATAATGGCTATGTATATTGTTTTGGATTAAGGTTGTACATTTTGTGTTTAAATAGGTAATATAATTTTGTTTGTTTGCTTCAACATGCTTTTTCATGGTTATACTCTTAGAAAGCGTAATTGATTCTTTTTCATTGTGAATTCTAATTACCACTTTTGTGCAAGTTCTTTTTCTAGCTAAGAATGTGTATTACATCTTAAAAGACAAGTTTTGATTTGGGTTTTAGTTACTTCTTTTTTCGGTATATTATTGTTTGTTTTGCCCTATTCAATAGAACATTTATTGCCTGGAGTTCAAATTGGTTATGTTGCTAAAGCTATTATAATCCAATACCATGAACATTACTCTTCCATCAGGATTAACCTAGGTTTCAATCTACAACAGTTTTTGGCCCAAAAAGTATGGTCATGTTTTCCTCGCCCTCATGTCAAGTACAAGCATTTTGATAAATCAAATTGCTTTCTAGTTTGTGGATTTCATGACTTTCTAATTTCAAGAGACTCCACTACATAGCATTTTTAAGTTCTTTATTTTCTATATTTTAAGTTCTTTGTTGTCTTTCTATAGTTTCAAAATGAAAGACTACAATAGGAATCCCATGATGTAATTATCATATATCTTGAAGTTTGGGCTCAATACATCAATATTTTCTTCTTTAAATATTTGTATAATTTTCTATTGAGTAATGTTTTATAGATCTCTTTAGGGTATCATGTCTTGCTAAACAAACTACTGTTGTCAAATTTGAATGTAATGTGTGTGATAAAATAAACAACATAACCTCAACATTGAAGGTAGGATGCATTCAAGCTTTACTTAGTGAATGATAAATTTTGTTATGATCTTGAATAGTACCTCAATTGTCTTCTCAATTCATGATAACTTACTCTATTATCTAGCAAACTACATTCATTTTATTAGCTAAATGTTTGTGCACTAGGGTTAGACCTTTTATCATCTAATATGCTGACAAAGTGTGACTATGTTATCTTAAGTAGCTTTTTTGAATGTTATTATTAGACTTAAATTAAAATGAATCCTAATGAACCTTATAAGAAACAAAAATTATTAAGCTAATTACTCAAATAATAAAATGGTTAATTACAAAGACATGACCTATATCATAGTACTTTTGTAAAGAACTAACCTAAGTTATTTTTTTGGAAAAAAAAAACATGACTCGTATTTTTTTTTAGTAACATATAAAGGAAACGTAGTACACTTTTATTGGCTAATTCAAAAATTAAATATAATTAAAAAATAAATATAATTAAAAATTATTAAAATTGCATTAAGTAAAATAGCAAAAAGAAAAAAAATTGAGATATATATATATATATATCAAAAGAGAAGCAATAGCTACCCCTTCCCTTATCAACCCCCAAAGGCTAGGGGATGGCCGACAAGCAGTGATCATCAAGATGGGTCATGTGACTCTCTCTTGACGATCACCGACCCCACCCCCCACCCCTAACCCCAAGGCTATAAGGTGGCCAACAATTGTTGGGGGAAGGTCAAACAACACCGTATACCCTTGGCAGTCGCTAATGACCTAATAGCCTCAAGATGACCAACAAGTAAAGTGGTAATTGCTAATTCTTTTTATTTATGTGTCAATTTCTTTATATTTAATTAGACATTTTTTAATAATTTTTAACTATATTTATTTTTTAACTTATTTAATTATTAAATCAATTAATAAAAGTGTGTCACATGTCCCTTCAATGCCATTATTAGAAAACTATAAGATACAAGTCGTGTCTTTATCGATAAAAAAAAAAAGATTTAAGTTACCTCTTCATAAAACTATTATAACATAGATCACATATTTGTAATTAACCCTTTATATTAATTCAAACATATAGTTATTCGAATGTTAGAATATAAAAATTCTATTATATTTGCATTTGAGATTTGGACAATTATGCATTAAGATGTGTTGGTAAATGAGGTCCTATTATACTTATATTGAGATTTCTTTCTTGATTATAATATACATTAGTAAGAAAAGCTTTAAATTTCCATAATAAAATACCAAGATCTTATGGGAGAAATTAGGCACAAATGTTATAATTTTAATGTATGTGGAAGGGTATCTAAATCCATATAATGAACTTTTCTTTTAAGATTATAGCCTTACATTTTATGGTAGCATATACTCTTGATTTTCTCACTAATAGAATGTGGGAAAAGTCAAAGAGGAAACCCTAAAAATTAAGGACCTTAACCATATATATGTGTGTGTGTGTGCGCGCGTGTACGTACACATGTACGTGTATGTATTTTATTATTTTATTTCACTATGGCCCATCATAATAAGTGAAATAAAATACTTAAGTTCTTACACATTGGACCCATACCAAAAGTTCATCAAGATAAGTTTATAAGCCATATTTATTTATTTATCAACTGAATAATCACTTTTATTAATCTACTTAACTCCTTAATTTAATCAAACAATCAACAATTTACAATTAATTGATATACTTAGTCACAAAATTATAACAATTTCCCACTTAGGTCACATATATTACCGATAATTGTATATTGTAAAATCTTTATGAGCTCAAGCTTGAACTATCTATGCTAAGTCTCATCTCCAAACAATCCGGTTCATCAATCATATCAGTATAGGATTAAAGCAGCCTTTGTCATAATTTGTTGTGACAAGACACATCAACGATCACAATATCAATGTAATCAATGACATAGATCAAGTAAGAATGTGTAAATGGAAATTACATGCAATGCGACCCTTAACATTGCTATTTCCAATAGGCATTACCTTACAACCCATAATATACTCCATACTTCATACTCATCTATAATTGGAATATATAAAACTTTATTTCAGAGAATTCAAGAAACAATCATATATAAGTTAATTATAACAAAAGGTAGTATACAACTGAATATCAACTAAAAAACAAATCTCCCACTATATTTATTCATCATCAAAATGAACAACACACACACGAGTAACAAACTTATGAATCACTTTAGATGGTAAACGAATCCGCGATCGAGATTTATTCTAATATGTTCAGTTGATGCTTGAGAACTTTGAACTCTCTCTTTAACAGCAAGAAACTTTATGTAAATATATTTTGATTTTGACAAGTTTTTATAGTTCTCGAAATATAGTTCAACATCCTTATTATCACAATTAATTTTTAATGGTCTTTCAATACTATCAACAACATGTAACTTGGTGATAAAATTCTGCAACCATATTCCCTGATTTGATATCTCATAATAAGCAATGAATTCTACCTCAATAGTGGAAGAAGCCGTGAGTATCTACTTAACACTTTTCTACGAAACAACTTCACCAACCATTATGAAAATATAACCATAAGTAGACTTTCTATTATTAAGGCATTCGTATAGTTGGAATCGAAATACCTTATGATCTCTAAATGATTATACCTCTAATATATGAGCATATATCCCTTTGCTCTCTATAGGTATTAAATAATATGCTTTGCTGCTTTCTAATGATCTATGCTAGGATTACTCAAATATCTACCAAGCGTTCCAACAATGTATGCAATATCTAAACATATACAAACTTGAGCATACATAAAATTTCCTATTGCCGATGCATTAAGTAATCTACTTCATTTCCTTTTTCCCAATGTCATTCTTGAGACATCAAAACAAACTGAACTTATCACCTTTATCCATAAAAGTATCTCTTGGTGCATAATCTTTCATGACGAATCTATCGAGTACCTTATCGATATATGCCATTTATGATAAGCCCAATATACCTCGTGAACAATCACAATGGATATGTATACCTAGTATAAAGGATACATTTCCAAGATCTTTCATTTCAAAATTGCTTGAAAGAAATTTCTTAGATTCATGCAATAGACCTATATCGTTACTTGCAAGAAAAATGTCATCAATATATAGAACCACAAAAATGAATTTACTCCCATTGATCTTGTGATATATACATTGATCAATAGTGTTTTCCTTAAAACTAAAAGAGGAAATCACTTGATCAAATTTTCAGTATTATTGATAGGATACTTGTTGTAATCCATAAATGGATTTTTTTAATTTACATAACTTTGATTCCTTAGATTCAAAATTTTCTTGTTTCACCATATATATTATTTCATCAATGTTACCATTGAGAAATGCAATCTTTATGTCTATATGATAGAGCTCTAATTCACAATGAGCTATAAGTGCCATAATAATTCTAAAAGAGCCTTTTAATGAAACTAGAGAGAAGGCCTCTTTATAGCCAATGCCTTCCTTTTGAGTGAAACCCTTAGTGATAAGACATGCTTATATCTTTCAACGTTACCTTTTAAATCCTGCCTGGTCTTACAAATCTATTTACAACCAATTGTTTTCACATCTTTAGGTAATTCAACAAGATCTGAAACATCATTGTCTTTCATGGATTTCATCTCTTCCTTCATGGCATTAATCCACTTCTAGGAATTTGCACTTTGTTTGGCTTGACTATCAGATGATGGATCATCTTCCAATCCTATATCAAACTCATGCTTTTAAAGGTATATAACATAATCATCTGGAATAACATATCTTCTATCCCTAATGGATCTACATGATGATACTTCCTCTTAAGGTTTTTTATGATTCCTCAATATCAGCAAGAGCTTGTTACTCTACGAAAGCATGAGGAGTCTCAAGAATATTTTAAACATCTATATTTGCATCCTGAAAAGTTACAAGCGTAATTGCCGGTATACCTTCAATTGCAACTATAGGAATATTAACACATTCCTCCTCAAAAACAATATTCCCAATTGGAATGCTCTTACTATATTCAACATTCTTAAGAAATTTATCATTCCCAATCTTGAAAAAGGGTTGACTTAAGTAATCATAGAATTTAAATCATTTTGATCACTTAGAGTATCAAACAAAGTTACAACTAATTATTCTTGAGTCCAGCTTTTTCTCTTTAGGCTGATATGGCCTACCTTTAGCTAAACACCCCCAAAAATGAAAATGTCTAAGACTAAGCTTCTTGCCAATCCATAACTCTTATAAGGTTTTAGATACAACTTTGCTTAGAACTCGATTAAGGATGTATACTGTGGTCTTTAATACCTCCCCCTAAAGTGATTAAAGAAGAATGATTAATTATACTTCTAACCATATCGTTTAAAGTTTTATTACATCTCTCAACTACAACATTTTGACTCGGTTGTCATAGCATAGTATGCTGAGAAACAATCCCACATTCTCTTAAGTATCTCACAAGAGGTTTAGGACGTTGTTCTCCTAATTCCTCAAATCTACTATAGTATTAAACACCGTGGCAAAATCTAATAATTTTCATTTTCTTATTAAGTTGGTTCTCAATTTCAACTTTATATTCCTTAAAAACGTTCGTCTTCTCATTATCAAGTATAAGTACTCATAACAAGAATAGTTATCTATGAAAGTAATAAAATACTATTGATTACTCCATGAAGCCATAGAAAATTGACCACATATATCAATATGTATTAATTCTAAGACACTAGAACTCCTTTTGGCACATCTTTTCTTAATATTTATTTGCTTTCCCTTGACACATTCAACGCATATTTCAAAATCTAAAAAATAAAGAGAATTCAAAATTCCTTATGACACAAGCTTTTGAATCCTTTGTTTGGAAATATATCCTAAATGCTAATTCCGTAATATAAAGGAATTCTCATTTATCAATTTTCACTTTATACCGCAATTACTTGTATGCAAAGTTTCTTCTACATATGGGCATGCAAATTTAATCTGTATAAATTATCAATCAAAGTATTGGTAGCAATAATATTTAAAAAAGACTAAATTTTGCATCTTCAAATGAACAAAGATTACTAAATTTGTTCAAATGAGAAACAAAAAATCAAATTCACTCTAAATAACAGTACATAATAAGTCTTTTCTAAATCTAAATAACAACCGTACTCTAATTGTAATATAAAAACGCCAATAGCCTTAATAAGAACCTTGTTGCAATTGCTTACATAGATAAATCTTTCAACATCACTTGACATACAACTCTTTAGACAACCCTACATAGTTACACTTATGTGAATAGTTATACCTGCATCTCTCCATTAAGTATAGATTGATATTAAAGCTAAATTAACTTTTAAAAAAAAAATAAAGTTGAGAAGTTCACCTTTATTTGCGAGCTACTTTGTATATTTAAGACAATACTTCTTTACATGACCAACCTTCTTGTAGAAGAAACAACAACATCCTTATCCTATTTCTGTTACACATGTAAAGTCCCAATATCTACAACTCTTTCACCCTTATGATCCATTTTTCTTTTCTTAGGAGTCCACTCATGGGAGCAAGTTACCATATGAGCACTTTCAGTTTTCTCTTTTTTCAATCTTTCTTCCTCTTGCACACATTGTGCAATAAGCTCATTCAATATCCATTTTTCCTTTTGAGTGTTGTAACTTACGTTGAAAGGAGTAAACTGAGCAGGAAGAGAGATCAAGACTAGGTGCACAAAAATATCGTCAGATAATTCCAACTTTAAGGCTCTCAATCTTTTAATAAAATTAGACACCTTCATGATGTGCTCTCTTATATTTCCTTTGCTATTATACCATAAGCTTTATAAGATTATTGCTCCTTTTTACTTTTTCAAAACTTATGAATCGGTAAGCTATTTGGCTAAGGAACCTCTTAGCATTTTTCTCCTCAAGCATGGCTCTCCTAATGGTATCTAAAATGGAATGTATCATGATTGTTATACTCATGCGGTTAGAATGGCAATACTTTCGCTAGTATGGGAGGGGGATGTGGGAGGTTCATCAACCCTAATTGCACAATCAAGATCCATGCATCCAAGTAAAATGGTGATATGTTCCTTTCATTTCTTGAAGTTCATGCCATTAAATATTGGAATGTTATTGAAATTAGCAAAAATAGAGATTGCACTAATTGAACAAAGAATAAAACATACTCACAATCAATAACAATTTCACACTTTAATGCATAGATAAATATATAATAAAGAATTATAATTATCATGTACAATTAGTCACTCAATATTGATAAGTAATAAAAGAGACACTTCAAATGAGCCATTATAAGACACCTAGCATATCATTGATACTTAGCCCTTGAACAAAAATACCAATTGTAAACGGTGTCCTCAAATACAATAATAAATATTAATAACTTGTTTCCCTTTATGCCAACAATGAAACCAAAATTGTCACATGTCTATCATCTGAATAAACAATAAACTTTCTTTAGGTCAATCATTATTTACATAGACACAATCATTTCATACAAATTTTTAACTTGATGTCCTACTATTTCAAAATAAACTTAAATAACAAATATCACTTTGGCAACATATTACTTCTATTCACCCTAAATACTTGACAAGATTTGCAAAGAGAAAAATAAAAAATAATTTCTTTTTTCTCAGACCTTTAACCTAATATTTGAGATGGATGAATTTAGTTTAAGTGGATCCAAATGGTAGAAAGACCAGTCTTATCCAGATCTTGTTTTCATTAATGCCCAACATGTGTGATACAATTAATATATGTATATCGAAAACATATTAAGGATAAATCCATGTCCTTTCTGATGCAACAGCGGGGAGAGGAAAAAAAAAAAAAGACAATTCATATGCCGTTTTTGATGAAATCATCTGAAGGAATCATCCAAAGTCGCATTGCCGTCTTCCTTGCCGTAATAGAGCATATGTTATCATGTAAAAGGCCTTGATTCAATTGCTCGCAGGAAACCACTTAGTAAAGGGGCAATCAAAAATCGTCACAGTCCCAGAGCACACATGCAAACATCAAAACTCGAATTCTTAAGGTGCCGAATCGACTGATATACGAAATTGAAAGAAACAACATGACAATGTTATCACGTGAAACTTGTCGCATATAATTACTTTAATATTTAAAACCCTAACCCGTAGAATTGAGGAAAGCAATAAAACTTCACACAAACTACCAAAAATCTTAACTAGAACTCTAATTTTACAGCTCCGATATCACTTGTTTGTAATAAAATCTTTAAATTTTCATAATAAAATATCAAAATTTCATGTGAGAAATTAGGACACAAATAATATAATTATAATCAATGTGGAAGCGCACTTAAATCCATGGAATAAGAGTTATGGCCTTTCAATCTAATATAGTACCTATGTTGATTTTCTCAATCATGCAATGTAGGAAAAGGTAAAGAAAAAATCCTAAAGATATAATACTAGATTGGTACCCTCAATTCTATAGATGTAGACTTTATTATTTTATTTCACTATGACTTATCATAATAAAAGAAATAAAATGCTCAGATTTCTACACACTAGACCTATATTAAAAGTTTATAAAGATGAGTTTATGAGTCATATTTATTTATTTATCAACTAAATTATCACTTTTATTTATTTGCTTAACTCCTTAATTTAATAAGACAATCGACAATATACAATTAATTAATATAATAACTCAAAAAATTACAACAATATAAAAGATAGGTGTTGTTTCTCAATTCTTACTGATAGTTGGTTGAGGTCTGCACGAACTCGACCTACAAAATAGTGCATAACGAGGGGACGCCAGGTGGTTGTCTAGCGTAGTCATTTCGATGCTTAAGTCAACAATAGGCTTTCTGTGGAATAGAGTATTAAGTACGCAAGCTTAGAATGCAGAGTTTGTAGAGAGAGTTACCATTGAGTAATTATCTAATATTTATAGTGAAGTGGAGTCGGCTGTTAGAGATCAGTTGAGGGGAGAGATCTTCTCCCGCAAGTGTGAGAGACTGGGGCTTGTAGTTCATAGTCGTTACAATTCTTAGCCATTACAATTCTTCATGGGTTTAAGCCACTAAAGGCCAAGCCCGAGGCTTACAGTGGTGAACTTGGGGATACAAGGCTTAACGAATCTAGTCAAGCCTAAAAGGTCCCTGCGCAAAGTGTCCTGTCAACACTTACCCCTACTGTCTCATTACCAAGGAAGAGGCAAGGAGAAGAAATGTATGGGCTACTGAGGCATGATCAATTCGACTCTAAGAAGTTCAATCTAATGCCATGATGCTGATGTGATAAGGTTATAGATTCAAAGTGATGGATGATCCGAGGTGAGAAAGCTCGAAGTGGTGAGTCGTCTAGGTAGTGGTTTTCCATTCTAAAAGGTGTTCGAGGCTAAGCGAGTGGGGTGCTAAGGTACTCCAAAGCTATGGACCGGTTTGCACAGATAGGGCCTAACAGGGGCCGAGTAGACATAGGTGCATCATGTCTTTGTAATGTCAACTAGGTGTAGATCGAATGGGCCCTAAAGAAGTTTCTTGTTAAAAGGACTTTCAAAATGCAACTTTTGTCTGCTTGTATTCCATGCATTAAATGCGATATGACAGGTGCCGTGTTGTAGTAAACTAGTGTGCAGTAACATGCTTTTTGCCCTTTTAAAGGCGGTCATCCAATCAAGATGTTTTCCACGTGTCTATTAGGTAGCATTCCAAGGGATTCGTGTTTATACATATCCCCACAACCGCCTTTACGGCTTCTCAGGCAATTTTCCTATAAATAGGAGAATTGCAAAGAGAGACCACTCTCTACCCTCTAGCTGGGTCATCAGCAACTTCCTCGTGGGGCGATACTAGGATACATATTAGGTTGTTGTGTAGAGACGAATGGGTGGCCTTACTATCGGGGAGGTACTTCACGGATTTTGAGAAGTGCTTGGAGTTTGGACAGTGCCTTCCCCGAAGTCATTTTGAGTGGGAGTTTTTTTACTACCATCGCTGTAGCCCATCACAAATTCTAGGTGGAGGGTATTGAAGGTGTTCCAAGCACTTCAGGTACTCTGCGAATACCTGGTGACAAGGGCTACTCCCGAGCTCTTCTGCTACTTCTATATGTGGAAGAGTATTGAGGGGTGGCCTTATCTCCAGCTACGCCCAGGAAAGAAATTGTTCTGTAGCCTTATTAACTGGGTCAAAGGCTGGCAGGATGAATATATGGTGATGGAGCTGCTTAAAAAGACCACATTCTGGACCCGGTGGACTAGAATATCCGTACTAACGGCGAGAAGAGGCTCGATCCGAGCAATGCCGAGGCTATCCAGGAGATTTTGGCCTTCATGGAGCTACGAGGTGGACAGGAGATCAATGCTATGGAGATCGTATAAAGGTATTTCTAGCATTCAATCTCCGAGCTCTTCCCCAGCATGAAGAGAGCTGTGGTGGAGAAGTAGGTTAAAGGTATTAGTTTATTCCTATGTGCCTATTTGTTGTATTAGTGTCGAGGTGCTTCGTTCGACGCCTGTAGGATGGGTGGACTTCCTTAGACATGCTAGTCACAACGGTGTTTTACAAATGGTAGTGATAGTTTCCTTTGATTTCACCTTGTTTTCTTTTTCTAACTTTTATATTGATCTTCCTGTAGGAAAAAGCTTAGCTCTGAGGGTACCTCATCCATCTGTAGACAATCTAATAAGCCAACACCAAGCGTAGTCAAAGGCAGGTCAGCCAACAGGGAAGGCAGCAAAGCTGAAGCTAGGTATTATGCCCCAAAGCAGCAAAGTCGTAACAACCCCGCCATGTAAACCATTCTAAGATAGAAGTTAACCTTACAACCGCTATCATAGACCTGATCTACACAAAGTGTCCATGACTAACCCGCTTTGATGTAAACAATTTGTAATTTAAATAAATCATTTACCTAAGAAAGTGAGAAAATATATATATACACTGAAATTCAGTTATTATAATTAACGTTTACAATATTTTACTATAATATATTTCCTAGTTATTACATTATTTAGAAATGAAAAATTGCAAAATAAAAGCTTAAACCTTAAAAATATATATTTGTTCTTCAAATGTTTTTCCTCACTCCTTAGGATCCAACAGTTGCTAACTTCAAAATAGTTGTATGCCGCTTCTTAGCCAGCGCCTATACGACGTCTATAGGGATGTGAGCAACCATAAGTTAGTAAGTTAGGATGGAGGACTTAAAACTATACCATAAACATAATAAGGTTATCGATCAACTTATTAGGTACAATGCATGTTCAAGTAAATGCTATCGCATGACGTTGTCCAACCCGTCGTGAGATTAGAGAAATTGCATCCACTCTAATCCGGGTTAAGGAGTTGCCGTTAATACAACAGCTCATGACCAAATCTAGGCTTGTGCAATGGAGACACCGTTCCTCCCGCAACTACCTTCGAACCATTGACTTCACCCTCGCCGTGACCTCTTCTCCTGTCAGTTAATTCGATTAAGGATGAAGAAGGGACATTATGCAATCATGCGCTATACCTTTTAAAGGGGTCGGTATTTGGCCGGAGAATCCTAAGTTTCCCTTAATAGATTGCCATGCAGATCCAATTATGATTACGAGTCGTATATTTGATTAGGTCCAGTTTAGGGTGATCAATCATTTCATGCAAATCATACAATACAGGCCAGAACAACAAATAAAATCATAGCACTATTCTATATATTTTTATTATTATCATAATATCAATTTTAATTCTAATATCTTATATTTCTAATAATTGTGTATTATGTACTATTATTTATTATGTACATAATACACATTTAATATTTTTATCACTCTAATTACCATCTCCCAACATCAATTATCATTTCAAAATATCTTAATTCATCCTAAATCATATTTTACACCTGATTATCCTAATTTACAAAATTAACTTAAAATTTACTATTTTTCTCTATTACTTATTTACTACATAATTAATCTAATAATTACATATAATACCCTAAATGCTACGAGTATCATAATTCATCAGATTTCAACATCCTAAAACATATAATTATTCACTAAATTAGTAATTAACCATTTAATTACTTAATTAACCCCAAATTACCCATTTTATGCCTCATTTTAAGGCCTAAAAATTATCTAAAAATTTCAAAAATTAATTTTTGAAAACAAGATTCATAGCACTATTCTATATCATCTAAATAGTTTACACAAAAATTTTGGGTTCAAAACTACACTCCTAAGGTCATTTATTTCTAAACCGAAACATGTTTGGTTTTGCATGATTTCTTAAGAACTATATATCACGAGACATATTTTCAACAAAATAATATTTTTCCTAAGAACTACATACAAAAATATTCTAAAATAACAAAATTCGTAATTTTCTAAGAATATTTACTATTTTTACAAAATTATACAAAATCGGGCTAGAAATCGAACTCGCCGATTTGGATGACCATAGGTGTGTCGGCCCACCTGGGCGCTACCACCACCGTATAGTGGTGGTAGCCGTCCACTTCCAGCTGCTCGTCGAGTATGGGTTCTCCATACAAGCCTTAACTGTATAATTTTTTTTTTCTTATCCCTAATTTTTCTCTCAATTTCGCCTCTTTCCATTTTTCTCACTCTCTAAACTGACTAAATGAGCTTCTGAAAAATTTAGAGTATTTATAGAGCTTTAGGGAAATTATTGTGTATTAATAAGACAAGACAATTGCCTTATCTCTTCTTTTTTCCACTTTTTATTTGTTGCATTTTAATTGGTTGATTTTTTTTCTTCAATATCAGATTGCTACACCCCACTTCTAGACTTTTCCTCATTTTTCTTCATTCTTGCTTAATTAATTATGAATTTTCTTTAATTATTTATTATTATTTTAGCACATTTCGCGTATTTTAAATAATTACACGTATTTCTACATATATGTAAATTCATATATAGTACAAATAAATATTCCTAAATATTATTTAGGTTATTTTGTGATTTTTTAGTATACATATAATTTATCTCTATCGATTCGTTAATTATCAGAATGTATTTTACGAATTTTCGATAAATAACGAGTTATATACTTAAAATTTGGAATTTTTATATTCTTTTATTTTATTACTTATTTTTAAAAATTCAAACTTATGGGATCATTTTACTAATATTTCTAACTTTATTTATAATTTAGACTCGATCAAATCTTTCAACCAATCGAAACCCTAAGTGATTAGTTATAGGGCTTACACCAGGGCCCTACGAGACCAGTAAGCCACGGCTGATGCTTGTACTTCAGGGGATTCCCCTCGTTATCTGGAACAAGCCAACGGTCATAGCATCGTTGAGCATGGCTCCACCTATTCCTGATATCCATTTGTCCAAGCCCATCTTCATGGGCGATGAAGGTATCAAGGCGAAGGGGCTTAACGTGCAGGTGCTTTTCCCCTCAGAGGACAGTTGAAGAAGGAATCGGGGAGATAACTGCCCCACCTACAATCATGGGCGAGAAACGTAAGGTTCCTGAGTACCTAGGGAGCCAGGTCCAGGGACGAAGAGGCATATGCACCTGGCAAGGGAAACTTTGGCCAAGGGGAAATGGAATAAGTGGCCCCTAACTCATCCCTTCTCGAACATGAATGATGTCGGGAACTAGTTTTTAGACGTCCTCAACAATTTCCGAAAGATGAGTCTGAGGCCAGACTCATTCATAGAAGCGCCATACACCTCCATGGATGAGGCACTAAAGAGGGGGTTCCTCGAGATGGAGAAGAAGAAGGCCTAGGGGAAGATCCTACAGCCGAAATGGGAGATCCGTGTTGGCGACTTAATGCTACAACATTAGACCCTCAGTTACCAGACTTCAATAGGGTCTTACACACCTAATGACTGGGCCGTGCTGGAAAGGATCTCCCAAGAGGGTGAGTGTAAGGCCTACAATCAGTCGTTCGAAGTTTGGTTAGTAGAATTTAGGGTGATTGATTAAAAAATCCGATCGAGTCTAAATTATCAAATAAAATTAGAAATATTAGTAAAAGCGATCCTATAAGTTCGAATTTAAGAAAATAAGTAATAAAATAAAATAATATAAAATTTTCAAATTTCAAGTATATTCTCATTATTTATAAAAAAATGTATAAAGTGCATTCTGATAGCTAACGAACCGCTAGAGATAAATTATATGTATACTAATAGAATGACTTAAATAATATTTAAAAATATTTATTTGTATTATATATGAATTTACATATAGGTAGAAATATGGGTAATTACTTAAAATACGCGAAATGTACTAAAATAATACTAAATAATTAAAGAAAATTCATAATTAATTAAGAAAAAATAAAGAAAAATCAGAAAAAATAAGGAATGATCCAGATTTAGGTCATGGAAACTAAGGAAAAGAAGAAAAAATTCAACCAATGAAATTAGAACGACACAAAAGGCAAATTGGAAGAAGATAAGGTAATTGTCAAATCAAATTAATGCACAATAATTCCCTAAAACCTCTATAAATACCCTAAATTTTTCAAAAGCTCATTTTGGATGTTTGAAAGTTTAGAAAATTAGAGAGAGGCGAAATTGAGAGGAAATTAAGGTTTTACAAAAAATCATAAAAAAAAAATTATGCAGTTAAGACTTTTAAAGAGAACCCAAACCCGATGAGCAACTGAGAGTGGATGACCACCACCATCATACGGTGGTGGCAATGCCCAGATAGACCAACACACCCATGGCTACCCAAGATAGCGGGAGCCACCAATTCTAGTAAGTCTCGATTTCTACCCGATTTTTCTTAAATTTTAAAAAATTATAAAAGTTAAATGGAAAATTATGAAAGTTGTTATTCTGGAATGTTTTTATATTTAGTTTTTAGGAAAAATATTATTTTAATAAAAATATGTTCTGTGATGTATGATCCTTAAAAAATTGAACAAAACCTAATATGTTTAGAATTAGAAATAAATAGGCTTAGGAGTATAGTTTGGAGCTCAAAATTTTTCTATAGACTACTAAGGTAATATAGAATAATGCTATGAAGCCCTTTTCTAAAAATGAATTTTTGAAATTTTAAAATAATTTTTAGACTTTAAAATGATGCTTAAAATGGCTTTTTTTTGTTAATTAAGTAATTAAATGGTTAATTACTGATTTAATGAATAATTATATGTTTTAAGATGTTGAAATTTAGTGAATTATGATACTTAAGAACCTAGATAATTGAGCATATTAAACCCTGAACTAAAAATAACAGTAAGTATTATAGGGTAAAACTAATCTATAACAATTATATGAAAATTGAGACAACGTTAGTATTATAAGAGTCATTGACGATGGACTAAATAAGTTTCACTTTAAGTGAGCAAGCGAAGAGTTGAGGTAAGTTAGGATTAATACAGTATTGTATTTTGGGAGGCTTGAAATTGTACTTGATTGTGCTTATTCTAAGATGATGATATGATTTTGATTTGCTGTTTGGCTTGTATTGTATGATCTGTATGACATGATTAATCACCCTAAACTAGACTTAACAAATATATGACTTATAACCATAAATCAGACTTACATGGCAACCCATTAAGAAAAACCTAGGATTTTCCGACGAAATATCAACACCTTTGAAAGGGATAATGTTGGATAGCATATTGGGTCTCTTTTGCATCCTTAGTCAAACTAAGTGATAGGTAAAGAGGTCACTGTAAGGGTGAAGTCAATAATTCGAAGGTAGTTGTGGGAGGAGTAATGTCTCCATTGCACAAGCCTAGGTTTGGTCATGAGCTATTGCATTAACGGTAACTCTTCAAGTCAGATTAAAGCGGGGGCAATTTCTTTAATCTCTCAACGGACCGGATAACGTCGTGCAATGGCAGTTGCCTGGACATGTATTGCACCTAATGATTTAGTTAATAACTTTGTTTGTGTTTATAGTATAGTTTTAAGTCTCCATCCTAACTTACTGAGTTGTAGTTACTCGCATCCCTATAGCCGTTGTTGCAAGTGCTAACGATAAAGCGGCCTATAATTACCTTGAAACTAACAACTATGGGATCATAAGGAGTGAGGATGTAAACAGAAGACCAAATTCATTCTCTAGTTAGATTTATTTTAAAGCTTTTAACATTAGTTTACAATTTACTTAATTAAATTATGATTAGATTGCTAAATCTTGTAAATACACTTAGATTAGTTTAATGTGAATATTTATTTTTCTTAAATTCATAAGTAAATAATTTATTTAATTTATGAACTGTTTACTTTAAAGTGGGTTAGTCGTTGACACCTTGTATAAATCAGGTCTAAAATGGTAGCTGTATGATCAATTTTTATCTTAGAATAGTTTGTACGATGAGACTGTTACGACTCTGCCACTTCAAGGAAAAATAGTGAGGGCAACCCCATACAAATTGCAGGCCGCTTGAGTACCCTAATGCGGCAAGTAGGTCTTCCATGCTATTGTTGTGTTTTGTTTTACCGTCTTATATTAACATGTGGGTTCTATTTTCTTCTTACAATACCATGGCCAAGTGGTCCTCGAATTGAGCAAGTCTCATGCTACCCGAAAAGAGGTAACTAAATTATGAGAAGAGTTGCATCAGCAGAAGAAGGGCCTGCTAGGGGTAGAGACTTCTAGCAAGAGGTAGTTGAGAAAATTTGCTCAAGCTAACAAACGCCTCCGCCGCTCTATTGTGTAGGTGGCAAGGCTTCAGGCAAGGCTCAAGCATGCAGAGCAAGAGAAGGGCAAGGTAGAAAGGGATGCCCGGAAGGTCACAGAATTAAAGGCTTAGCTAGAGAACGAGCAGTAGACAAAGGCTTATCTTTCGCAACGACTGGAAGAGGAGGGCGCAACTAAGGTTCGACTCATAAAAGAAAATGCTAAGTTAAAGATCGAGCTGGTAATGAAGGCGTCCGAATGTGATGGTACTAGGGCTACAGCGTTCGAGCTAGCCGGTTTGAAGGTCACTTCAGAGCAACAGGTCAAGGAGTTGTAGGGTAGGGTTTTGGAGATAGAAGAGATCATCTCCAAGATGAAAAGTAGGGAGGTCCTTAGCGATGCTACCATAAGGATGGCAGTCACCAAGTACAAGGCTATCAAGGAGTGGCTAGAGGAGCTAAAAGACCTGTCTACTGATTATGTCATCTTCACTAAGAGAGAAATCCTCTCCCATTATCAATATCTAAACCTGAACTTCCTCGACTTTATGGACTCCCCCATCTTCAATGAGAAAAGGGAAGCCTTAGCAAGGGAGGAGTCCGCTCGGGCAGTTATCGAAGACGCAAGCACGCCCTTTGGTTTCAGGGCAATGTAGGGCGCTTCTACCTTTAGCCCTGCTTTGGTAACTAAATAGAAAGATGTCTTAGAAGCTATCCCTAGGGACAATTAGCCTGTGGGGAGTCCCATCGCTCCTGGTTCGCATGTCCCGTGCTCTCCTATGGCTCAAGGTTTGCCTGTTGAAGTACTTGCGAATCAACGCTTGGAGCAGATTGATGCATTAGATTTTTCGGAGTTACCTGAGCTAGCTAATCCCAAGTTGTAGCAAGATTCTGTTATTTCCCCCTTTTTTATGTTTCTAGATAAGGCCGGGATGCCAACCTTTGCTCTATAAACAAATTTGTATGAAAAATAAATGAAGTTTTTCGAAAGTCTCACTGTTCTGATTAAATTTTCTAGACCCTTAGTAAAGGTCTTATTGGGGGAGCTCCTTTATGCAAAAGGTATTTCCCCTTGTCAAGGTTACCCTATAGGGGTCACGTCGGTGGCATTCCGACCTACCCGATTTGTGAGAGTTGCTCTATGTAAGGGGTGTTTCCCCTTGTCGAAGTTACCCTATAGGGTTAGGTTGATGGAATTCCAACCTACTTGGTTCATAAGAGTTCCTCTACACAAGGGATATTTCCCCTTACTGAGGTTACCCTATGGGGGTCAAGGCAATAGCATTCCAACTTACCCAGTTCGTGGGAGTTCCTCTACAAGGTATGTTTCCCCTTATCGAGGTCACCCTATAGGAGTCAAGTCGGTGGCGTTTCGACTTGCTTGGTTTATAGGAGTTTCTTTGTACAAGGGGTGTTTCCCTTTACTAAGGTTACCTTAGGGGGTTCAGGTCAGTAACGTTCCAAGTTACCTAAGTAACTATTCGCATGCCTTTTTGAAAGGCTGGTAAGGCAACTAAAATAAAAGGAGAGGGAAAGAAGTATGTAATCAATTGAGAGCTTTTTATTTCGACTCAAATTGAAAATAAAACTATACATCATGAAATTTTAATCAAAGTAGAGGGGTAGATTATCAGCGTTCCAACTGCACAGGATAAGCTTACTATCTAATCTTTCTAGCTTGTATGCTCCATTGCCCAGTTTCTCCCTGATTCTGACCACGTCTTCCCAACTAGGGGCCAGCTTGCTCTAACCTTCTTATGAACTAGTAGCCTCCAATTTTTGGCGCACCAGGTCACCGACCTTGAATTCCTTGTATTAGACCTTTTGATGATAATACCAGGCAGCCCAATGTTGGTATGTAGTAACCCGAGTAGTAGCAAGGTCTCTGATTTCCTCGATTATGTCAACGCTTACCTATAGTAATGAGTCACTCAAGGCGGCATTGAAACTTTAAGTTCGGATATTAGGGAGTTCAAGTTCAAGTTCAATAGGGAGGATAACTTCTGACCCGAAAGCCAAACGGAAGGGGGTCTTGCCCGTCGAAGTGCGGTGCGTCCTGTACCCTCACAAGATATTAGGTAGCTCATTAGCCCGAGTGCCATGAGATTGGTCCATACACTTCTTTAGGCTATCTAAAATGACTCGATTTGTCACCTCTACCCATCCATTCGATTGGGGGTGGGCAACTAAGGTGAAGTGCGTGGCAATATGGTGCTTAGCACAAAACTCCCTGAACTTGGGGTTATTAAATTGTCTGCCATTGGCCATGATCAATGCGTAGGGGACTCCAAATTAAGAGAAAATGTTGTTTCTGACAAATGAATCTATGTTCCTCTCCATGATCCTGGCCACGGCTTCAGCCTCCACCCACTTCATGAAGTAGTCCATGACGACAATTATGAACTATCATCATCCTGATGCTTTGAGAAGGCGCCAAAGATATCAATCCCCCATTAGGTAAACGGCCATAAGTTCGTTAGGGGTTGGAGTATGGTCAGGGTATGCGACTGATTGAGTTGTTCTTCTGGTACTGTAGGCACTTTTGGGCTACGGCCTTTGCATCATGCCTCATGGTGGGCCAATAATATCCGAGCCATAGCGCCCGAAGGTATAAGGCTTAGGATTGGATGTGATTACTATACACTCTAGCATACAGCTCTTCCATGATGCACAACCCTTCCCCTTCTCGGAGACACCGAAGTAAAGGGAGGCTAATTCCCTAGTAATATAAGATGCCATCAATCAACGTATAATTGGTGACATAATACTAAAGCTTCTTCGACTCCCTCCTGTCTTTTGACAACATTCCCTCCTCCAAGTAGCTCTGGATGGAATCTGTCCAGCTTAGCTCTGGTGTCACCATGGTAAGTTCCAGAATTTCAACCGAGCTTAGAGCTATGTTTTTTTTCGATAGGTACCCAATAAAGATCTTACTGTCCTTCATCTTAGGCTTCCATATGCCAGTAAAAGCCAGCTTGGATAGCCAATCAGCCACTGAATTTTCCATTCGAAGGATATTCTCGATGTCCCAAGAGGGGAAATCCGCTAAGGGACTTCTTGCCTTCTTTAAGTACCTGGACATAGAGTTGTCTTTAACCTCATATTCACCCTGGACCTGCTATACAACGAGCATGGAGTCCAAAAATATTAGCAGCTGCTCGGCCCCAATCTCCTTAGCCAACTTTAAGCCAGTGATAAGCGCTTCATACTTGGATTCATTGTTGCTAGAGTAGAACCCGAACTTGAGGGAGTAACAAATGGTGACATTATGGGGGTCAGTCAGCACAAGGCCTATACCTTTACCTCTAATGGTAGATGATCCATCGACATGGAGAGTCCATACCAGTTTGTCATCACCCAAGGCTGTTTCTTCTCCAATATATTCTACCGCGAAGGTGGCCAGGACCTGTACTTTGTAAGCCATTTATGGTTAACACTAGATTTCGTACATGCTTAGTTCCATTACGTACTTCATCATTAGTCCAAACGCATCAGGTTTTTGCAGCATGGTGTGCAGTATCTAGTCCATGAGTACAATCACCTAGTGCACCTAGAAGTAGGGCCTTAGCCGTTTGGTAGTAATGACGATGACCAGCGCAAATTTTTCTATCCGAGTATACCTTACCTTAGGCCTATAAAGTATGTAGTGACATAATATACTAGCTTATGTTCTCTTCCATCTGCTCTGACCAACGTAGAGGAGAGAGCCCGATCGCTAATAGCCAGGTACAAAAATAGATCCTCCCCCTAAACAGGCTTAGAGATGACCAGTGGATAAGCGAGGAAATCCTGGAGCTGCAGAAAGGCAACGGCGTACTCTAAAGTCCATTTGAAACCCTTAGGATTTTTTAGGATTTTGAAGTACTCGGTGTAGATGTCAACGCTCTTCAAAATGAATCTACTCAAGGCAGCCACCATGCTAATGAGCTTTTGTACATCGTAGACTAAAGTTGAGGGCTTCATTCCCCTGATGGCCGTGATCTTCTCAAGATTAGCCTCAATACCTCTCTGGGTGACCAGAAATCTGAGGAACTTGCCAGAGCCAACACCGAGGATGTACTTTTAAGGGTTCAACTTCATGTCATACATGCATATTCGGTTGAAGGCTTCTTTGAGATCTTTGACATGATCGACCGACTTCTGCCTCTTAACAATCATGTCATCAACGTACACCTCCATATTACGCCCAATCTAGGGCTTAAACAATTTCATCACCATCTGTTAGTATATAGCCCCAGCGTTTTTCAATCCGAACAGCATCACAATATAGTAGTATATGCCGTAGTCAGTGACGAAGGAGGCATGGACTTCATCCTTTAAGTTCATTTTGATTTGGTTATATCCCGAGAAGGCATCCATAAAGCTTAATAGGGCGTATCCTGACATAGAATCGACAAGCTAGTCGATTCTTAGGAGGGGGGAAATAATCTTTGGGATAGGCTTTGTTGAGGTCATTATAATCAACACACATGTGCCACTTCCCATTCTTATTTTTCACAAGTACTACGTTTGCTAGCTACGTCGAGTACTTTTCTTCCCTTACAAAGCCGACTTTGATCAGCTTCTGCACTTCCTCCTCGATTGCAGCCTACCGTTCTAGGGTGAAATGACTCTTTTTTTGTTGGATAGGATACGCTATAATATCGATGTTGAGGCTATGGGTTGCCCAGTCAGGGAAAATTCTAAGCATGCCGGATGCCAACTAAGCGAACCTATCCGAATTTTCCTGCAAGAAGGCAATGATTTCATCCTTCACATCGTTTGAGGTCTCGATCCCGACTTTTGTTGTATGGTTGGGAGAATCGCCAATCTGGACATCTTCAATCTTTTCTCCGAGCTCACCCCTCTTAGTCGATCTCTCCTACAGGCTCATCTCTAAGGCAAAGATGCCATCACCTTTAGCCTCCTTAACATATAACTCTTACGAGAGCTTCTGATTGCACCTACATACTCGCACCCCTATAGGCATCAGGAATTTGGTCTTAAGATGCAAGAAGGATGTGATCATCCTAAATGCATTTAGGCTTAGTCTTCCCAAGAGCACATTATTAGGGGAGGGACAATCGATCACAATGAACTCTACTGGTCATTGTGCTACGTAGTCGTCATCGCCAAGTTCTATGTCCAGTGAGATGATGCCCTTGGCTCGAACCGTACCATCGTTGAGGTCGATTAGATTGTGGTGGTACGACTTCATCTTTACTGGCAGCTTCTTCCTCATTTGGTTGATGTATGGAGGAAGAGTATGTCGATGGACCTACCAGTATCCACCATGATCTTCAGGACCTCAAATTTTGAGATCTTAGTGCCAATCACTAAGGCATCTTAGTAGAGAGTGTCGACCCCTTCAAGGTTAGCGTCGGAGAAGGAGATGGAGGTATCTAACTTCTATCTCTTCTCCTTAACTGCTAACACCTCTGATTGGGGGTTAACCGAGTTGCTAATGCTCGACCGGCTCCCAAGGTACGGGGTCCCCCATAATTACATTTATGATGCCATTGGAGGGGGCAATCATTGCGGCAATTGTTATGCTGCCCCGCTTGGGCATCCTCGGTCCGTCACCTCCAAGGTACCCTGTTAGTGTCATCGTTGAAAAGGTTGTTGTTCCTCTAGTGTGCCACGTATTCGTTGAAGAAGCCATGTTGAATGGCATATTCGGCGGCGTTTTTCAATTGGAAGCACTCTTCGTTTGTATGGTCATAATAGTCGTGGAACTGACAATATTTGTCAAAGTTCTAGCGACTAGGGTTTCCTCACATTTTCTACGACCTCTACAGCAATTTTCAATGCTTCACCTTAGAGTAGACCTAGGCTATGGGTCTATTCAGAGGCGTATACTGGCTATAAATGGGAGGAGGAAGATAGTCATGCTCTGCTCGACGTTTCTTCTTCCCAAAGCTTTATGCCTTAAGCCTATTCAGCATCCTTTCTCCGAAGTGATCTTTGATGGACAATTTCTCCTTGTCCTGCTTTCCACTCGTCCTTTCTCAATCGATGTTATGCTTGGCGTGAATGTTATCTTCTTAGTCAATGTACTTCTAGGCTTTGTTCCAAAAGTCAACTAAGGTCCTTGGCTTGCTCTTCGCAAGTGCAAAGCTACATGGCTTGGATAGCGACTCCCTCGTCCAGTTGAGGGATCTTGATCACGATGTTATTGAACCAGGCCACATAGTCGTACAGGGACTCGCCCTCACCCTACCTTACCAGGTCTAAGGACGAGGTATCCTTGGACGAGCGCTTACTAGCCCTGAAATGGAGGTTGAACTTCCTGGCTAGCTAATGGAAGGAGTCGATTGAATTGTCGAGGAGGTGGTTAAACCACATCCATACTACCTTCCTTACCGTACCCGGGAAGGCTTTACATAGTATGGCATCTCCTTGACTATCAAGGTTCATGAGGATACGAAAGTGGAGGGGATGGTCATCTAGGTCACTCATACCATCATACTGGTCCAAGGAAAGAAGTTTGCCATTGGGAGGAGGAGGTGTGGCAATACTTCGTCCTAGACACCCTTAGTGAATGGGGTCTTGTTGCTGGCGACTAACCCCGTGTTGCCAGTAGACTTGCTCCCCTACTGCTTGGAAAGTCGCCTTACCATCGCACGGAGCTCATTTAGATCGGTGTCATCCGCTGGGTAAGCTCGTCGTATAATTGAATGAGCCTAGACTCCCTATAAGTCAGCTCCCTACTCATTGCCCGCCAGACCTCAGTCACGAGTAATCATAAACCTTGCTAGCTATTGTTGCAGTGGCAAGTCGGGTTGCTGATTCCTTCCATTCTACAGCTACTGTCGCATGTTGTCCCGTCCAATGCGAGCATTCGAAGCTTTGGGTTAGTAAGTTTATTCTGTACGGCGCTCTGCCTCATCCAAGTGAGCTCGGAGCTCCCTGTTTTACTTAGCATACTACTCAACCAGGTTCTCCACGTGCTCCAAACGTTCTTTCAATACAACTCCTAAGATAGGTTGGTTGCCCCTAGGTTGGTTGTTCACTAATTGTTGATTTTATTGTTCGTCGCGTTGAAACATGATGTAGAAAGGCTTGTTGCAAGTCATATGTTTGGTGTGTTTAGGATTTCAGGTGTAAGAATATTCGTTTCCCACAGACAGTACCAAATGTCTCTTCTCAGTTCTTGCCGGTAGTTAGTTAAGGTCTGCACGTACTAGGCCTGCAAAACAATGCACAATGAGGGGACGCCGAGGAGTTATCTAACGTGACCACTCCGATACTTAAATTAGCAATAAGTTTTTTTTTTTAAATATAGTACTAAGTGCACGGGCTTAGAATGTAAAGTTTGTAGAGAGAGTTATTATTGGGTAGATGACTAGTATTTATAGTGGAGTAGAGCTAGCCGTAGGAGATCAGTTGGGGGGAGAGATCTTCTCCTGCAAGTGTGGGAGAGTAGGGTTTATCGTGTTCGATGTATACCTTATATTTAGGACATGGCTACTTTATCCTTATCTTGTAGTTCATAGCTGTTACAGTTCTTTATGGGCCTAAGCTATTAAGGGCTAGACCCGAGGCCTACAGAAGTGAGCCTAGGGACATAAGGCTTGGCGAATCTAGTCAAGCCTGAGAAGTCCGTACCCAAAGTGTCCTATCAATAACAAGGATTGTAATATTAGCATATTATTTAATGGTTTGTTTATTTTTATGTGAAATATGAACTTGTTTGTATGATTTATTATCTGTATAAAGATTTAACATCTACTCGTAATAAGTTAATATTATAATGTTGAAATTAAAAATATGAAAAATTTAACTATAGGTAACACGAACAACTATTTTGAGAAAATAATGTTTTATTAAAATAAAATTGTAATAGTAATTTGGTAAATATAATCTTAATTATATTAAACATAAATATTTGATAATTTATGGTTAATTACTAAGTTGATTCATTGTTGTCTATATTGAATTTATGCAAGCTACTATAATGCTCCGAAACTCAAGACGTCACAACTTTGCCATGTGTTGACCTTAGATTCAAACATGTTAAGGCATATTAGGATCCATGTTCCTGTAATAAATCACAATTTTCAATAAATTTGCCAACTCATAACCAATAACCTCAAATATGATACTTGAATGGTATATCAATCACTCAAACTCCACAGCCAAGTATAATAACATAATAAAAAATCGTCATAACTCCACAACTTAAATCATGAAATAACTCTAAATCATAAACTGGAGTCTCATAGCTCCAATAATAGTTAAACCATTAAAGCTGACAATAGGAGTCACAAACGACTTCATAACTACACAAGTCTCACAAATAAGCAATTACAATAAAAATAAATAAAAATCCTCAAGTCCATCCCTATAGCTAATCTATAATGCCTCAGCTTCATCATCATAATAGTAACAATCTCCCTCCTCATCATAGTAAAGAGAATTATACTCTAAATCCTTAGCATAAACCCCACCGTCTATCTCACAACCTATCCTTGCAATTGAAAAATAATAATCCTCATAAGGTGAGCCAATGCTTAGTATAAGATACCATATACATGCACGTGAAACATAAGAATCAATCAAGCACACACACAAATACCACTATTAATTCAACAAGCAATAGTTTTAATCTTACATTTAGGCCTACAAAAACTACAGTTCTAGTGTCTTAAGACTTGGAGTTACTCACGACCCCTAACATTCAATGTATAGATACTACATAGTATTGGTGTTGAGTACTCCCCAACACCCGAGTGCTACAAACAATTTTAGATCTACTTAGGTCATTTCAATACGAAACTCTACAAGGGACAACATTACGCAAAAATCACTAAGTGCCTCACCAACACCACTGTCTCGACTAGTAGGTAGTTAAGGCCAAGCACAACCAGCAACACAATTAAGTCCAAATTTCAATTTAATACAATTTATGTATACTAACTTAACACACAAATTCAACAAACATGTATCCCGTGTCTAAAGCTCCTATCTCAAAAAGATCTGACACCGTACGTTCTCTAATACTTGTTCAAAATATAAATGCTACCTTAGAATTTAAATAAATTCTTCAACTTAATACTTATTTCTCTTTAACTCCATCCTTTGCTCTTACTCTAAACTTTCGAACCGTACTCCATATATCTTTTCAATATCTCTCTAATATACACACACCAACACTGATGTGTACGTACAGATAACATATATTACATACGTCATTATTCATACAATATATATATATACACACATAACATACATAATGTATTTACACAATATATATATATGTGATTATATATTATTTATTCTTTTTTTTTTCAACTACTATTTCTTTCTCTCTCATCTCTTACTTGTCTCTTATCTCTTATCTCTCCCTCTCTCTCACTGTCTCTTAATCTGCACATACACACACAATTTACGCCACCACTAACATACACACACATGGATTGTACGCTAATAGCACACACACATACTCATCCTTGTCAATTGCACGCATACATACACATCATCGTGCTGACCTAACGCACACACAAACACATACTTCAAATTAACGGCTCATATACATATACACACACCTTTAAGCACTCATACAATTCCCTATACATTGTCCCATATGCACACATGATGCACATCGCTACTCCAATTCCATACGCGCACACACACACACACAACCCATTGCCACAAAATTGCACCCACCACAAATTTCACCGTACGCTATTCACACACAGACAATAATTCACCACACTTACGTATGCACACAAATATGCATACACACTATTAATATAACACTTCTATAATCCTATCGTATATAAACGACCACCACTACCACACCGAAAATTATAACCCTCTCTCTTCCCAAACTCCAAGAAAAATTTTAAGTAAATAAATTGATGGAATAAAATGAAAATAAAATAAAAACTTACTTGAATAAGAAATAATTCTTGTTGAATTTTTTTTTAATGATATGATTCTTGATTAGGGATTTAAGGTTGAGTTGAAAACCGTAAGTTTTTTATTATGTAAAAAAAAGAAACTTAATATTTTTAGTAGGAAAAAGATATTGGGTTTCTTTGAGATAAGAAATAATAAGAAGTCTGAATCTCAAAATTACTCCTAATATCCTGTATAAATTACAAGTTATACAATATTTAAAAATAATAACTCCTTCGTTTTCTTTAATTTCTTTATTAATTTAATTGTTAACTTGTGCTTTACAGTTACTCTTGAGTTCATAGGGTTGAATGCCCACTTTTTGAGTTTTGGGAAATCGATCGCCACTCGCATACATCGGAAAAAAGAGATTGTACTGATTGTAATGTTACGAATTTCAATAACAACAATTTGAATACTTTGTCGTGGGTGATAGTTACGTGTAGATAAGATATACGCAGATTATTTAGCAATTAGTGGATACGGTCTGATAATGTTACTAGAAAATATACTCGTTACGAAAAAACAAAAATTATAAAAAAGTTGTGGGTATCAATTTTTGTTACATTTTTATCACAGTTATCACAAAAAAGGGGAAATACAATGTTACCAAAAAGTTGCTATGTAGTTACCACAAAGAAAATATAATTATTATAAAAAAAAATAACGTTACCACAAAACCAAATAAACACAAAAAAATAAAATAAAAGAAAGACTGAAAAATCAGCCATTTTTTAACGATTGATTCTAAAATCTCCGCTATATTGTTATCATTAGGGAATGAATGTTTGTCTTTCTGTTGGTTCCTTAATCTTAAAACATGCATATGTGACATGCTATTTGCTTTCTGCATTATTATGCCATATATTTGAATTAAAATAAATAGTAATAGTACAGTATGATACTAGTTCTAACCGAAGGGATTAACATGCCATCAACCCTTTGTAAGTCGGTCTACCAGAAGTATGGATTCCCTATATACGTTCGTTTAAATAAAATAAGTTTAGAGCAAATCATAACTTATCCAGAGTTACATGACCCACAATATCTTCAAGAAAAGGTCCCTGATCCAAAAAACAAGAAAGAGGGTATTCCAAATAAAATAAAATAAAAAATCTTTCGATTTTTGAAGACCCACCTTCGAAATCCTGTCGGTAGCTTTATTTTCATCTCAGGGTACCCTGTAAAAGACAATATTATTAAAATTTCCTTCCGAATCAACCAATGGAAGATCTCTTAAACCATAATTTCTCCAAAAGTCCCTCACGATCGAACAGTTTAAGAACGAATGTCTAATCATTTCTTGCTCCTGTCCCCAGAAAAAGACAGTAGTCCTCTAACTCCATTCCTCGTTTATTCAGATTCTCCTTCGTTGGAAGTTCATTATGTAGGATTCTCCATATCAGAAATTGTATTGTTGGAATAGTAGGCATTTTCCGTATACATTCCCGTTTTCCTCGGATCCCTACTTCCCTGCACCTCTTCATACAGCAGTCAATATGTTGACTTTGAGCTTACTTCCCCATCCGGATAATGTGGCCAGATCTCTTTGTCTAGATTCTCATCACTACCGGATAGCTCTAAATTGCCAAGGCGGGCAGCAAGGTCTTCATCTGTTGGATATCCAATTTTATCTTCATTCCATCGACCAACATCATCCTAAGCTTCTGTTAGAGTCGGCATATTCGCATCTCTTTGTAGGGTCCCATCAACCAATCGTAGACGTTTCCTTCACTTGGCCACCTATCCAGCCAGTACCTTGTATGTCTACCATTATTCCTTCCAGTAATAAATTTCCCTTCCAACCAATCCATCATTTTTTTTTATTTTAATTCTTCCTGAAGAAACGTGAACATAGAATATACGAATTGATCCTTTGATGAGTTTATAAAAAATAGTTCAATAACTAAACTAGAAGAATATTAATTAATGAAGTATTAACAAAATGATATAGATCAGGGTCAAATTCATTTAAATTGAATTGGTCATGTATCCTTCCAAACCCATTCGATCTTTCTTTAATCAGTTGACTACCCATTGAACTAGTTTAATTAATTAAGACTAGATATTGGCAAATTAAGTATAAATAAAGAATATTCAAAAACTTTGTAAATAAACTATAATGAATAATGGAAGTTTAACTTAATTTAACTTTAGATTAATTAATTAATCCTACAATTTTTATCAAATAATAATTCTTTTCTTTTAATTGAATGTAAATCAACTTACGAGTTAGGCAAAGGAATAATTGATCTTCAATTCATATTGCATTGGCATATAGGTATGCAATAACTTGTGCATTGCATGCTATGATATAATATTGATAAACCAAACTAATATGTAAACTCAGTCTAACTAATTATGTGCTACTTATACTTGGTCCTCTCGAGATGGAGAGTGATACCCGTCATCTACGAGGCTACAATAGTTTAAGCACCAATGTCCATCGCGCAATAGCTTGGTGGGTAGCTAATAGATGGAACTATATTGGATAAGGAACACTATATGCAAAGTTACACTAAGAGTTACTTGAAGTTATAGGACTTAGCAAGTAGTATAAATAAACTGCAAGTCGCATAATGGTAGTAACATCTAGACAAGAAAACATTTGGTTTGGTTTTGATTATGGTTTTTGGATTGATATGGAGGCTAGCTACTCCCATCAACCCTCGTTGATGGTTGCAGCAACATCAAACCTCTAGTTCTTATGTCCAGAGTCATAAGTACTTATGCAATACTTATTTATAATATTTAAATATATTTATTAAGTGAAGTGCCTTTATGCATTAGATGTAGCCCCAATGTATCATATCACCTATATTTGTGTCGCTATTATACTAAGTTTGTTGTAACTCATCTCTTCTTATTATTTTTAGGTGCAGAATTGCTAGTGTGACTTGTACTCAAATCAGAATTGCCCTTCCCTCGCTTTTCAAAAAAGATGCTTTCTTACAAATTTAAAGTTAATAAAGGCTTTTTAAAATTAAAATTGGATCATTAGCTCAACAATAAATGGTTTGTAGCTTTGAAGCCTTACATGTCTCATTAAATGTAACACGTAGAGAATTGATAACATCTTTAGGTTTTCAAGCATTACAATTAAAGTAAAAAAAAAACATTCAGGAAAGTTTTTGAAATAGTTTATTTCGATTTATAGGGTACTTATGTAGAAGTATGTACACTACAACGTAGTATTAACTGTCAAGTGCAACTTTATCTACTAAAAGGAATTTGAAAGTTATTACCGCACAATGTAAAAGCAAGAGGGGAGCAGCTTGGCTTAAGGGATTCTAAGACATTTGAATTAATGCTTAGATGACAATAAAGCCATCGGCAATTATATGTGATCAATCAAGTAAAAGATATTGGAAATCTTTGTAGAAGTTCAAAATAATAGAAAAAGTTGAAGCAGTGGATGGTTGCCTCTCAAATCGTATCTTCAACACATAATTTGTTCGGATTGCTCTGAACTTGTGCATTGAAGACACAATTTTGTGCCCTTCCTGTAAATCATATATTTTCACCTCTATTCATTTGGATCATTTCCGTCCTCCTCCTCCATCTCTCTCTCTCTAACTTTGTTTATTCAACTGTAAAACCAAATCAAAGCAATCACTTTGTTGTCTCTCTCATTGAACTGCTGCACAAGCAAGTCTCGAACCGATTATTTTAGCGTCAATAACACATTATTTATTTCTTCTTCCATAGAGTGATGGAAAATAAATTTTAGCAGGAAAAGATTTCATTCAGTAAAAGTGGTGGCCATCTCGCCCTATAGGGAGAGAAATTTATCTTCGGTAAAATGCCTATCCCTTTCACATTTATTTATGAAAAAAAAAGCTAGCTCTTTTTATGATTACTTCAGTAAAATATAATGAATAATTGGAGTTTAAATTAATTTAACTTTAGATTAATCAATTAATCCTCCAATTTTGATTAAATAACAATTCTTTTTTTATTTGATCGTAATTTGGTTTACAAATTCATGAACGAATAATTGATCTTAAATTCGTGTTACATTTGCATATAGGTATGCAATGACTTGGGTATTGCATGCGATAACATAATATTGATAAATCAAACTAATTTATAAACTCTGCCTAACTAATGGAGTGCTACTTATACTTGGTCATCTCGAGGTAGAGATTGAGACTCTTCATCCGCAAGGCCAAGATAGTTTACGCATCAATGTCCATCACATAATAGCTAGGCGGGCGGCTAATAGATTGAACAGTGTTAGATAAGCAAAGTTACACTCCAAGTCACTTGAGGTTAGGGGACTTATCGATCTTGGAAATGGATTATTTAAGTGTTTTAAATAAAATTACAAATTTAATGGTTAAGATTATCTTAAATTTTGAAATATCAAACAATATAATTTTGATATCATCTTTCTTTTTTTTTTTGTATAGTATCAATCATTAATTGTGTATTTACATCTTAAGAAAAAAAATTTAGAAAAATAATTTTAAAGAATCCAAATCTTATCAATCGTATAAATGGACTGCAGATCACATAATAGTGATGACATTTAGATGAGGAAACGTTTGGTTTGGTTTCAACTACGGTTCTCAAACCAACATGGAGAATAGCTACTCCCGTCCATCTACGATGGTTGCTACGGGCAACATCGGACCCCTAGCTCCCGTCCTATGTCTAAACTTATGAGTACTCCTGCAATATACTTGTTTATAATATTTAAATATTTATATTAAATGAACTACCTTGATGCATTAGATGTAACCCAGTATGTCATATCGCATGTGTTTGTAACGCTGTCGTATTGAGTCCGCTGTAGCCCTTCCCTTTTTATCTTTTTCAGGTGCAGCATCGCCATTGTGACCAGCACTCAAATTCAGGGATATGAGTTAGCGTTAGTGGAGTTTTTGGAACTTACGTTATAGCTAGTTATAAATGTAAAGGACTTGGACAATCATAAACTATTCGTATGGCCATTATTCTTTTATAAAAAAAAAAATGTTTTCTTAGAAATTCAAAGTTAATAAAGGATTTTTAAAATTAAAATTGGATTATTAGCTAAAAAATAAATGTTTGGTAGCTCTGAAGCCTTAGGTGTCTTATTAAATGTGATACATGGATTGATAACATTTTTAGGTTTTGGGACATTATAATTATAGTACTTCAAAATAACATTTGTTACCTTTTCACTCACTTGATTATAGATAGTTTATTTTGAAGGAGTCCCCAGGGGGGGGGGGGGGTTGGTGGGGTGGGGGTGGGTTGGATGGAAATAATTTTAATAAGTCCTAAAATTTTTGGAAAGTTTTGAAATAGTTTATTCTGATTTATAGGTTAATTATATAGAAGTATGTACACTACAACGTAGTTTTAGCTGTCAAGTGCAACTTGATCTACTAGAAGGAATTTGAAAGTTATTGTGGCAAAACGTAAAAGCGACAGAGGAGCAGTTTTTGCTTGCGGGGATTCACAGACATTTGATAGATGACATTGAAGCATGGACAATTATATATACGATCGATAAAGTAAAATCAGGGATGGTCCCAAGATGCTATAGTGGGGGTTATACTTATCTTAATTAACTCAATATTAAAATTAACGATAGAAAAATATATGATTATTGTTATAATTATATTTCACCTTATATATATTAAAGAATCTTATTAATAAATTTAACTTGCAATAATTCTTGAAAGTTAATAAGATGGAAAACTTCTTTTTAAAAATGATTGAGATGGATTAATATATTTTATAAGAAGTTAGAAGAATAAATTTTTAACATTTTTATTATACATATATACTAATAAATTTTTTAAAAATTTTAATAAATATAAAATGACAACTGTTTTTTAAGCAACAAAAGCATATAAAAAGAGTAAAATGATGTAATAAATACTTATAAGAGAAGTCGTATTATAAACAAGAGAATTTAACCCAATAATTCATGTTTGTAAAATTAAATAGTTAACAACTAAAGTATACCTAATTTCATATTATATTTTACTCTTCAAAATATATATTCAATATATACTTTTTATTAAAATACTAGAAATTAATTTTTCCCAAGTTTGGAGAATCGAGGCCCTATAGGACCCTCCTAAATCCATCCTTCAGTAAAAGATATTAGAAATCTAAGATTCAATATATGCATACCATTTTTTAAAAAAAATTACTTAAATACAAATAAAATAAAATTAATTACTTAATACCAAAACTAAATCACATGTTGTAGATGCGAGATTATAATATATAAATATCTCATATTTATAAATTACGATTTAATAAACTAACTACTATTACTATATCGCATTTAATAATAATGTTATGGTTGAGCAGCAAAGGCATATGCATGAAATGCAATATTTCGTTATATATAGTGCTTCTATCATATTTATTAAATAAAATATTAATGTAAATTGATCTACATCGCATATAATAAATACGACATGAATTCAAAATTTTTGTTACTATATTAATGTAATTAGTACTTGTGCAAATTTTTTTAATTTTCATTATAAATATACAATTTTCTCTTAAAATCTTTGTAGAAGTTCAAAATAATAGAAAAAGTTGAAGCAATGGATAATTGCATCTCAAAACGTATCTTCAACACATGATTTTAAATTGCTCTAAACTCGTGTATTGAAAACATAATTTTGTATCCTTCCTGTAAATCGTACCTTTTCACTTCTATTCATATCTCTTTCTCTGTAACTTTGCAAAAACCAAAATCAAAGCAATCACTTTCTTCTCTCTCACTGAACTACAGTACAAGTAAGTCTCAAGCCGATTATTTTAACTCCAATAATACATTATTTATTTATTTCTTTTTCCCTCTTATAGACAGACGGAAAACAAATTTTTGGCAGGAAAAGATTTCCTTCAGTAAAAGTGGTAGACATCTCGATCTATAGAGGGAGACATTTATCTTCAGTAAAATGCCTGTCCCTTTCACATTTATTTATGAAAAAAAAGCTATATTCCTTTTATGATTATCGTATGTATGTATCTTTTCCAAAATCGTGTTGGTCTCGCATCCAGGCTACATATGTTATACGTGGCAACATATATAGGGGAAGGAGATAAATGTTTCTTTGGATCTTCAAAAGGTTGCATGGAAACTAGGAGAGAAAACTACATATGTTTGTGTATCTACGTGCTGGTTTGCTCTTCTGTGGTGCCTAAAACTTTGTTTGAGGAAGGCGATAGGCATAGTAAATGAGTGGACCACGCCTCTACATGCCATGATTTGTGTGGTCGTGCTTTTCCGTGCCATGTTTATTGTGTCTCCATGATTTTTTTCTCTCGGTGCCACTAGCGTACCCCCCATTCATTCTCATCCAGTTGACGTGTCTTTAAATGAGTTCATTACTTGTTCAATATTTTCCATTGATAACATCATACTTGATGTATGCTAATTCCGATATTGTGAGTGATTACTTCATCAATTTTAAATATTAATATTATATTCATTTGTTTCATATTTGTTTTAATTTTAATATTATTTTTTTGTTGTTATGTTAAGATGAGTTAAACATAAATTTAAACACTTGTCCCAAAATACATTGAAATATTAATTAAATTAATCAAATTACACTAGTTAAATAAAAAAAATCAAACTACTTATATCAATTCCTTCTAATTGGTAATCTAAATTAAATGAATTAGTTAAATTTCAAATAAATGGCACTATTTTGTTGAATTAAATAAATTAATTATCCTAATTAATATAAATTTAAGTAAATAAATTGTTTTTTACATATATTGAATTGTTTATTTTAACTCTCGTGAACAATAAAAGTAATGACTCTTATATCAAGTACAGTGTTGTTGGCGAATAGGATACATGTTCATACTTTCCAGTGCATTATAATTTATTGGTATAAACATTGGTTTTTCGATGAGATGAAATTAGGTTGGAGACCCCTTTACCTATTAATCAACAAATACCGAAAAAAAAAAAAAGAAAAAAAAAACCTCCTTTAGACAATATCAAACTCATGCTTTTTTATGCTAGACTTGAGAAATTGTTCTATTTGACTAATTCCCATAAAGTACATGATAATAATTTAATGCAATTAGACATGTGTAATGTTGTGGACTGTGGTCTATTGTGCTCAAATAGCCATGATGGTTACACATAGAGAGAGGAGAAGAGGAGGTGGGGAATCAATGTAGCAACGTTTCATTTTGCAAGTATAAATTTACATTGTACATGGTATATGTTTACAAGGTAAAACTTTACGTACACCAATCTTCTAATTAATTTCCTACTTTCGTGGCCAAATTATTTCCTGCTTGCATTGAACACGTAGCTTCAAGAGCAAGCCTATATTCACCAGCTTTGCATCCCGTGGGACCAAAAGTAGCTTCGGACACATTGAGAGCGCATGATCCTTTGCCAAGGCATTGCTCTTTTATGACTTGAAGAGTGTTGGGTGCTTCGCATTGGCCCTTTTGGAACGCTCCACATTTTCCTGTAGGTAACCCGAAACTTGCAAACCGGATATCGGATATGACCCGCTCACCTTGGCATGCTAGTTCTAAGGTATGTCCTTCGTCTGCATTTGCACATATTGTGCCAACAGTAACCGTTTGGATATTTAGGTTAAATGGGGTGCCTCCAAACTCCTCAAATAGGACCAAGGTGTTGCTATCAGTGCGAAGGAAGGAGCGGGGAATATGGTACCTAGAAATTAATAAATGTGGTTATAATTGATTAGTGCTTCGTTAGCAATAGAAATTTTATGTTTGGATTGGAAATATCAGTGTGTATTGGGTTTTTACGGATTTTACCACAAATTGCACAAGATATGTGAGCAACACATGGCAAAATATTAACCACAATGTTAACGTATATGCTACGTGATGAGCAATTTATAATTAGATTGTAATAGATCTAATTCACACATTAATTTCTCAAGTGGATATTTGTTTTGCTTTTAATAATTACCATCTTTGAGTAGGTTTTCCACAATTGCTCATACACTTGAAATTGGTGTATGCTCCACGATAATCACAAGTCAAGCTGCAACCAGTTTCATCGGCAATGTGGCTAGGCCAATAACGTCCAATGTTATGTCCATTAACCCAAGCAAATCCTTTCCCTAGCCCCAGCATGTCCACAACAACAGGATCTGTTCCCATAGGAGTCTTGAAAGTCGTCTACATGAATAAATAGGTTTAAATGAATAATTTTTCTAACTATAATTAATTGATTATGTAAAATGAGTTTATTTAATTTGTGGAGATAATCTATATCCTTACCTTATACCATACAAACATTCGATTGGATGGAATATCCGTAGTTCGCCATTGTGAAGCATGACGGGCATTTTCTTCATAAAGACGTTGGTTTTCTCCATGAATTCCAACTTTATATGTCCACTCGTTTGTTGATAAGTCTAACATGACCTCTTCATTCGTGCCTTTGTTCCCAATCAATTTCACCGGTCCATGAATACCAACCCCGGTTTCATCAAAGTATGCTCCATAGTTCTAGTGACAAGTTAAACGGAAAAGATTGAGGGCACATGGTGTTAGGTCATTGTGGGTAGAAAAATCGAAAGAAAAGTTCCATTTTCTTACTTGTAAGCCAACTGTGGCACTAAGGAGAGAAATTGTGTTGATTCCAGCCTTGAGCACGATTTCCTTTTCCATGGTGAAATTATATTTTTCATGTGGTGCAAATTGGCTACCTGTATATTAAATTTCTTATAAACTTATACTCAAACAAAACATAAATAATTTAAATATTTTTCCTTTCTGATAATTGAAAAATATACCCCATAAGCTAACTATTTGCACATTTTCAAAGTTTCAAGATGAGGTAAAGTCACATTTTCAAATCTACTCCTACCCAACCAATAGTTTAGGGTTTTATCTTCTTTTTTTTTTTTTTTTTTTAAGGTTCGGTTTTGAAAGTCACAGTTCGGAAAATCTGTTCATATCTAACCAATAGTTTAGAGGTATATTTACAATTTATAATTTTTTTTTCCTCTTGATTAAGGTGATGTTATGCACTTACCTACGTGTCTTTTGTTAACAAAGGCGTGAACTACGTGCCCCATAGTTTGAACCTGCAAGGTCACTTTTTTACCCCAAATCTTGTCTTGCTCACTCACGTTGACACTGTTAAGGGACACCGAATAAGAAGTTAAGAAAATGAGAGCAATTCATGCACGAACTTGTTAAAGTACAAAAGAAAGCTATCGACAAATTACAATGACACCCTTAAATAAAAGGAAAACATTAAACCCCACATTCTTTTTAGGAAAGATTTTAGACACCATCAACCCATTTTTATAAAAAAAAAAATAAAACAATTCAATATATAATACTTACCACGTATGGGAAAGAAAAAAATTTAATATACCTTGTTAAATACCACAAGTAGTCACTTGTGTCATTTGTTACCACCTTCTGGTCCATGAGTTGATTCGTAGTCAATGTACTACCTTTAACATTTCCATTTTTCAACTCCTCGGGTTGTTCGGGCATCCACGTCCAATTTAACTTAATAGGATCTTGTCCATCATTAGCCTTCACCATTATGGAAGTCTGAGTATTCACCTGTATAATGTTAAATGTTAGAGAGAAAAAGTTATGCATATCTTGTTGTATTTAAATCAATCTTTTATATTTGTACACTATTTTACTGATTTTTTTAAAATTCAATGGATTGCCTAAGTTGACATGCATTGACTAATGAAATATTGATTATGGTAAGAAGATCCTTAAATCGTCTGACAAATCGCCCTTAAAAAAATAGTTGCAAGAATATATTATGTAAAGGATTATTTTGGTATCATTTTGAAGAAAAGATTTTCCACTATCAAGAATTTTTAAACGATATATAAAATTAGTATTTTAAAATTTAAAATCTTTCTATAATTTTGACGGTTCTTAGGAAATGTCATTGTAATTTACCCAATTATTTTTTATATGACAAGTAGACATGAAAACCATAACTATTTTTTTCTTGTGCTGCGGTAATTTTTGTGTGCAATATATTGTGAAAGAACCAACGTATGAAATGCTTCGAAAATTTTAAGTACAATACCTTAAGCACTATTGTTATGAATTATCATAATTGTTCAATAATGAATGATAACTGCGGTAAATAATGTATTTACCTTAGCTGTATTGTAGACTTCGTTTTGACAATCGGGAAGGATTGAAACAGACCAAGCTGGAACGTTAAATTTTTTCCCAAAAAGGTCAACAGTAGTATCACTTCCATTATTGGCATTTACCAAGAAGCAACTTTGATTGGCTTGATTTGTATAAATTGATGCCTAAAATTAATCAAATAATTTCACTGAAAAATAAAATCAATATCTGAAATTCAGATGAATAAAGTACACACCAATGCCATGTTTCCATAGTCTATATCGCTTCTAACACCATAAGTGAGAGTTTTTTCCATTGATAAAATTAAGCGGTGCAATTCCTTAAGATGTCCCCATTTTGGTTGATTTAAGCCACCTAAGAGAAACATTTCAAAAGGAAAAAAAAAAATCAATTTCTTTACATACAAACATAATTTAAAAATAATCAAATAGTCTTATAAAACTTCTATTTTACCATATTCATTAAGAGGTGAGTCATAATCATATGATGGGGTAATATATGGTCCTCCACCAGTCCTACCAAAATTCGTACCTCCATGGTACTGTAATAAACAAAAGTTATTAAGTTATATATATACATAGTAATGGTAGAATTTAAAAAGAAAAAATAATTATATTATTATGATAAACATACCATATAGTAATTTTGAAGGGCTCCACCGGATTGGAAAAATTTAGCAACTGCATATGCCATATCTTCTGCTGTTCTGTGTCCATCTTGATAACCCCACATCTTGAACCTTTTATCATGTAAATTTAAGTGTTAGAAAAATGAATGAAATTTCGGGGAAAAAAATAATAATAAAGCATGATAGGCAAAAATATTATCTTACCACCCGCCCCAATTTTCGGTCCATATCTTCGGACTATTTGGGTTACCAGGAGTATATTGATCGCAATACCATCCGTTACATGCTTCTACCTGAAAAAAATATATTTAAATTTTGGATTTTAGCAACAAAGGATATGGAATTAGTTTTTCATTAAATAAATAAAATTTGATAACATATATACCGTTGGACGTGGAGCATTTTTTTGTTGACACATCATCCATGGAATGCCTATACGGAAATCATCGGCCATACGCGCACACCACTCTATATATAATTTCCCATCATTTCCATACGATCCTATAACATTTCCATATTCATTCTCGATCTAACCAAGGTGTTGAATCAAAATAAAACGAGAAAAAAAATATATTAATATCAAAATAATTAGTGATATTAGTAGTAGAAAAACTAAACAGAAGTAAGTATCGGAGGAGAAAAAAAAAAAGGCAATGACAAATTAGAACTTCATTTTCCAACCTGAGCGATGATTATAGGCCCTCCTTGAGATGCAAAAAGGTTTTCTCTTTTCATCATGTCTATTATCATTGTAGTAAAATTTTGCATTTCACACTGAATAGCAAAACAAAGTTAAAGGAAAAAAAAAAAAAAAAAAAGAAGTAAGATATAGAAGATTTCACTAGGCCAATTAAAACTAAACTAATAGTTATTGCACCATTGTAAATAATATGGAAAAAAATTTACTTTAAAAACATCATTGTTTGTTCTGAACTTGATGCCTGGAATATTGTGCAACCAAACAGGCAATCCTCTAAAAAATAACAATTATACCGGTTACTATTCTTCTCACCAAATAAAATTAATAAAATTTCAATCAACTTGCAATGTGCAAATAGGAAAACAGTAGAGATTACCCATAGTTCCATTCTGCACAAACATATGGTCCGATCCTAAGAATGGCATATAGACCTGCTTGTTGGATTATCTTGATAAATCTTACAATATCTAGATTTCCTGAAAAATCATACTAAACAAGAGAAAAAAATTGAATTTAGTAAATGATCACAAACATGGGATATTGAGGCTAAATTTCTATCTTATGTACTCATTTGATAGATTGCACAAGAGCTCATTCTTTTGAGCACTTAATTTTTCTAAGTACCCTTTTTCTAAGTATATATTTTGCATGTTTATAACCAATTAGATACCGTAAATAACTAAAGGGTAGAGATGTAAGTCTCTGTTGCAAGAAAAAAAAAAAAAAAAAAACCTGTCGGTATGAAGGCTCATGAGCATTCCAGAAAACGTAAGTTTCGATTGCATTAAGACCGCCTTCCTTTGATTTTTTAATCAAATCATCCCACATCTGCAATTCATTTGTCAAATATGTCATCAAACTAACAAAACCAATGTAAATAATAATAATAATATCTCACCTCAGCAGTGCTTCGTGGATAGTGAATAGAACCCGATATGATAAGCTTTCGTTCACCATTAATCTTAAATGCTCTTGAATCATATGAAACATCAATGCATAGAGCAGATGACACCAACGTAAATAGAGTAAAAGTCAATGGAAACCAACGTAACTCCATTTTTGCAACTAGACATGAAACGTTAGTAGGACAAGACAAAACAAAATATGATTGTATCTTGGATCGATGACACACTTATATACCGGAAAAAATAACGGGGAAAGGATAAGGAAAAAGATAAGCTCTGAGATAGTTAAGGAGATGGTTAAATGTCCAAGACATTATCATCTATTTTTATGTTTTTACATTGGTTGTCATAGATAAAATCTGATGTTTAGAGTAAATCCAGCCGTGAATAACTCTATATATAAGATCAAAATATAACCAAGTTTACATCTTTCCTGTATTTTACATATCTCATATTAGCACGTTACAAAGAATAGTAAAATTAGATAGTAAGGCTATTATGGGATTACTTATTATTAATTACAAAGACAAGATAATGTATCAAGTTTCAGAATAATCATATTCTCACATTCTAAAAATAAAAAAAAATAAAAAGAAAAACTGTTATTTGTTGTCCCTGAACTTGCATTTGGACTCATTTCAAGATATGATTTAATCTTTTTCATTTTCTCGACATATCCGTTGAATTCCACTTGTAAGTTAATAACTTCCTCGCCACGTAAATCATATTGGTCCTTGAGGTACTTTGTAGCTAATCCTTTAATAGTAATAATATGTTCTCTTTAACGTAAAAATATTAATAATATTTAAATATTAAAACATAAAAAGATATATTTTTTAAAAATATATCAATTATATATTTACAAGATAAAAATTTTATTGATATTTATATATTACTTATTAATTCACGTTGTATGTTAATACGATTAAATCTTTTTTCACAAAGTTTATTGGTCTTTGTCCTTCATCAATAATGGTGGTGGCAATAAAAAATCGGTGATCTAAGACCAATTTTTCAACAAGATATGTGATAATACTTATACAAAAATATGATGTAATTAAAAATAATTGTTCTAGAATCTTAATTTTGGTTTTCTTTACCACTATAGTACATAAAAACTAGACCAAACGAAATAACTAGCACTAAGAAACTGGAAAAAGTGAATAATTAAGCTATACAAGAGGAACAGAATTTGTAAATCCAAAGCAACGTCCAAGCAATGTCATCTAGGACCCGAAAGCCGAACTGCTGATAGATGAGCCTCACTAATGCCTTCTGATTGTCCAGATGAAGTATTTTCCTCACTGTTTAATCTAAAGAAGCTTGACGCGATGCGAAAACCTAACGGCGAAGACACTGGTGGTTGAGGAACTGAACAAACGCCTTCAAGCATCTGTACAACCTTGGCCATAGGTGGCCTCAAATGCATATCTTCTTGTATGCACCACAATGCTACTTTGATAGCAGTCGGTACGGTCTCATCCCTTCCATCGATCTCCAACCGCGAATCAAGGATTTCCCTCAGCCTTCCTTCTTCCATCATCTTGAAAGCATAAGATGGGAAATGAGACTTCTCGGAGGATTCCGTGGGGTCATAGCTCTTCCTACCACCAATGATCTCGAGCAACACCATCCCGAAGCTGTAGACATCACTCTTTTCGGATATAGCATAGTTTGTTATCCACTCGGGGGCAAGGTAACCCCTTGTCCCTCTTAATGTGGTGAAGACATGGCTCTGCTCCCTTGTCATTAGCTTAGCCAACCCGAAATCTGAGACCTTGGCATGGAAATTGTCATCAAGAAGCACGTTTTCGGGCTTGATATCACAATGAACGATTTTTGCATCACAATCTTCATGCAAGTAAGCCAACCCTTTCCCGGTGCCTAGGGCTATGTTGTACCTGGACAATTTCATGAATGAAATGTTTGCTAACTTGATTACAACAAGTACAAAGACCAACATGCTCCTATGTACATAAGATATAAGGTTTAATATCACAGTTTATATATTAATTTTTCTACCTTTTATAGTTATATGCCTAAATTTCAATTTGTATAATTATAAATCAAATTGAATAATTAACTATTATCATTTACACCTCAGTCAACTATAATTTCCACCGTTAGTTCAATCAAAACGATCAGCTAATGAGTTGGCCTTCTCCCATAGATAACTACCAATTACCCGTTATAAAATATTGGGTTGCGACCTACTTTAAAAATATGAGTCACTTTAAAAATTAAAAGTTAAAAATTAAAATGTATAGTTACAAAAAATAATAAAATCAAACCTTAATGAATGATTGAAAATCTACATTTAAAGTACCTTGTCCGCCAATCCAACCGATCTTCCCTGCTCTGCCCGAATATCCATTTATCTAGAGACCCTTTTGCCATGTACTCATAAGCTAAAAGCCTATGAGTGCCTTCGGCACAAAACCCTTTCAGCCTCACCAGATGAAGATGATGTATGCTTCCTATAATCCGGACTTCGGCTCTAAACTCCTTCTTCCCTTGACCTATGCCTTCCAATTTCTTCACAGCCACTCTAGTTCCATCAGGCAGAGCACCTTGATACACCGAACCAAAGCCACCATGCCCGAGCTTGACCGAGAAATTACTGGTGGCTATCTCAAGATCTCTGTAGCTGAAACGGATCGGCATTCCAGGTAAGCTTTCCAAGAATTCCTCCTCATCCGACGTGTATTTAGGACCTTCTGGCAGTTTCTTCTTCCTCCTATGATACCACAATCCCCCATAGACTAATCCTAGAACGACAAAGAATGTCGAAACGACAATGATAACAATGTACGGAACATATTTCTTGTCATTTTGACTCCCAACAGGATCCATATCGCTTCCGCCTCCATCACTTGATACCTTAATATACGAAACGTACCCGGAATTTCCGCCAGTGCTCTTCAGGGCCCCTATTTGATCAAACATGAAGCAGTTTCCTGAACTGTTGTGGAAAAACAGAGCCAGGCATGAGCAGTTATTCAGGCAAGCTTCTTTGCAACCTGATAAATCGCCCTTTTGGGAAGGCGAAACGAAATTAAGTGCAAAATACTCGATCCCATCACCAGCATTAACGAGATCTGTCATTGGACCGCCTTTTGCTCGATCACAGGGAGAAACAATCCCCGTCCCGCATTTTGGCATCGCTGGGAGACAACGACAGATGTTGTCGTTGTAGCATACTGAATATGGATCACAAGGTTGTGGCGTACTACATTGATCATCCGGGATCTTCTTCCTGGACAAGCTTTTCCCTCCGCTCTGCAGATTGTGGAATGACAAGATGCCATCTGCACCCAACACTGCAATCAAAGTGGCATTCGGATCGGTGTTATCCGAGACCTTGAACTGCCATAACAATGTCCTATTCTCATCATAGAACCTCCAGGCGTTTTCCTCGATCGATGCCATTGCAAGCTCCCCGCCGAGCTTATTGATCACGCTTCCAGTATCCTTCCGAGCAGTCCAATACGGCTGTGGGGTTCGATATCCTACGGAAAGGACCATATCCCCTGACTTCATTTCAAGAATGTAACTCAAGTTGTTCGATCTTTGGTTATTTAGTTTCATTCCAGGTGAGAATTCTTGGCTTGATATGAGGGTATCGGTAGGATGATCGAAACTCTGCCAAATTATACTGCCGCCACTCCCAAGCAGGACCAGATTACCCGAATCCTGCAATTCGATCGCGGAAACTCCTCTTCCACTAGTATTAGTCGACCAAATCACGGAATTCCCATTTGCTAAATATGCATTACCGGTTTTATTGAACACGAAAGGGACGGAATCCACGACTGGGTAGTTGCTATTTGCAGACCAGATTGCGGTTTTGCTGCTTAATTGGATGGTAGCAAGTAGATACATAGTTGGATCGTTGGTGGAGACGAAGCCGAAACCAAAAACCGAGTTGTTGGATAAGAGGAAGATCCCACTGCTATCGACCCATTGCATTCGAGTTCCTTGGAAACCGGGAGAGATTCTTCCTATGTTCTGTGAACCAGCCATTGATGTGCCAAACAGAAGCGAAATGCACATCCACAAACACAGGAAGCTCACAGGATTTGTTAACACCAACTTCTCCATGGATTTCAAGTTCATGAAAAAAAATTAATTAACCTGTTGCTCAATACTTTGATTCTAGAAGGAAAATAAGAATTTTGCATGACCACCAACCCTGCAAAAATGGCAATTTTTTTACATCAATATTTTCTTCAAAAGTAAAATTGAAAATTTGTTTTCGTATAGCCAACAAGTTTCTACTGGAGCGCGGAACCGGGACAACTAGAAAATCAAGCATAAAAAACTACTTGTTCTCGATTCCTAAACACACAGAATTATCATAAACTAGATTGATTCCACGTAATTAATATAAAAATTAGAGTTTAAAAAAAAATAGAACGATAAGGAACTTTGCACTTAATGAAAATTCAACCATGAGAAAACCAACATCAAAACGAACCATCTCGATCTACTTAAAAACACAAAACATCGAAGAAAACATGTCTGATATGTAACATTAGACGTCAATCTTATCAAAATTCCAAGAATGAACATAAAACGACATGTGGCTGAAACCGTGATGAACAATTCCTCCAATATCATAGAACCATTCGTCACACATTTAAAAAAATAAAAATAAATAGGAAAAAATAAGGTCAGACTATACTGAGTTATATACACGTACCTTATTAAAATTTTGCTAAAAACGGGTGATTTTGTATACAACAGTATTTTGGGACTTCTTCCCAAAACTAGGTTTTTTTTTTTTTTTTTTCCCTCCTTCCTTTTGCCGTGATAAGATGACAAAGATCCAAAGATTTCATAACATGATTTAAAAAAATGTTTTCCTACAACCACCTATTTATGAGTTTGGTTCTACGTGTTATACTAGCAGTGCAATTATAGATAACAAGTTGACAATAAAATAGTACAAGTTGTATCGCTGCAATTAAGTTTTAGGTGCAATTGGGTTGACTGAAAATAATGAACATACCGTGGTATTGTCATGGGGGTAGAGACAAGAATGTCAAAAATCGGCTGATTGTGCGTGTCAATGTTTTAGTATTATAAAAAATCGGATGTACATATGATTGCGGTCAAAATATGACGTGATTTGCTGTTGGAAGTTCTTGTGTTGCTCACGGGTCTGTTTCGGACCGCCGGTTATACTGTTCTGGACCATGAAATCACTTGACCGATTTTTTTAATAAAAAAGTCAACAATTTTGGGCTGAAATTTTGGCCGGGACAATCATTTTAAGCGATGTTATCCTTTATCTATTTATTTTCTCAGAGTTACTTTTCAATTCTAGGAGAAATAGCAAATTTTGCTCATACCGGTTTTGGTTGGAAAATTGTTAACAAATAAGAAAGGACTAAATCTATGATTCTTTCCTACTTCTTCTCCAATTTCTTCTTTTAGAACCTTTATCATTAGGATGCCAAATTTGATACTTTGTATTGGACATCTAACCAATTCGTGATCGACCTATGTTTGAATGAATAATAATCCATCTAAATGTTAATTGTCAATAAATATATATATATATATATAACGTTTGTAAATTAAGTATTTTTGAGTATTGGGAAATCAATCATGATCTTTCTCATATCGTAAAAGAGTGATTTTTTTTTTTCTTTTTTTTTCAATTTATAAAGATGGGGAGGACAGAATTCAACGCATTCCATCTTCTATAATAGAACACGACGAATATTATAGTTTTCATGAAGGTTTTAGCTTTATGATATCCTTTTCGATCGTAAAAAGGTGCAACTAAAAAAATTGATGGCATCTTGAATCAATAAAATAGGATATAGATTCTAATAAATGGCTGCAGTATTTTCAAATATTGATAATATTGGTTCCATTTGGGTACATCCTCTTTTGGTCTATTATACATAGAATTTTAGGTTCATATATGAAAAAATAAATAAACAAATAAATAAAAAGCTTCTACATATTAAAAGATTGGTGGAAGATGTATCTAATTGTATGTACAATTCGTTTTATCTTTCTATTTATGTAATTGTGTTTGACTTTGAAGTTCGGGAATGAGGTTATTATTTTCACATGAATGAACCTTTTATATTTTTCAGGCTAGAGAATGCAAAAAGTTCAACAGCTATTTTTAAAATGATTTTACCATCCCATGGATTCAAAAGCTGTCATCTTCCAGGACTGGATGAACAAAGTTGACATAGCGCCGTGGGCAAATGAAGAACTGACGTTGAGAAATGTGAATGCCATTGCTTTGTTACGATTTGGTCAACTCACTATAGCAACCACAAAGACAATGTCCGTACTCCCAAGGTAGGGTCTTTTTTACTTTTCTGGCGTCCGTTGTAAATTTCCATTTTGGGTCTTTGTTATTAGCATCAATGATACTTGATAGCCATCTAATTTATGGATCATGCCAGCAACGGTCCTCGTTATATATAATAATAAAGTTGGAATAGAATTGGTATTTAAGAGAAATATATGATATAGACGTTCAAAATTACTTATCTTAAAAGTTATAATTATATTTAATAAAATATTTATTATTATAACCCTATAAACTAATATCATAATTTTTCACAATTAATGTGGTCTACATAGGATATCACAAATTATTTAATAGAATAATAATTATGAGGTTAACTAGTATTAAATAATATTTGAATTTTGAACTAACTTAGGAAAGCTTTAGCATGATTCAATGAGACAAGGTGATGGAAGTGATTTGTTAGAATTTGCAGCTCACCCAAAAAAATAATAAATAAATAAATAATAATCATTGGTATTATAGGCCATTTCGATAATTATAATCCGTAATTTGCACAAGCCAAAGATGTTAATATTTATACATCATTAATATATAACATATAATAACTGATGAACCATTTCCCTCCGTTCATGAGCAATTCACTGAGACAAAAAATTTTGCTCGAATGATAAGCTTTATGAATGCTATCACATATCAAAATATGATTAGCTTGATATTAGCTTTTATCTATCAAATATACATACATATAAAAATTTTGTCATTTAATGATTTTTTTTTTTTAACAAATCCTATCAAAAAAGCCCATACTACTAAAACACCTAAAATGACCTCACAATCCAAAACTTCAATTCTATTAAACAACCTATCATTGGTATAAAAAATAGCAAGCATGCCCAATTGCAACTATGATGTGTTCCCATTATCTCTATACTACAATGCTCATTGTAAATAGCAATGATATGAAACCCGAGCCAACACAATCAATTCAATTCAGTTCAACCAGAATCAATCATGAAAACAGGCCGATACAAGAGTAAGACCCCTTCAAGCATTATCCCATGATAACTTGAATAGCTCGAGCAATCCAATTGCCAAACTGAGTAATCTAAACAAGTCTATCAGGCTTCATAATAAAGTTCCAGCGAGCCAAACTGATTTACTGTTAAATATGGTAGGTCCAGGTCAATCCAATTAAATCAAAACCAGCTATGAAAACGGGCTTATCCAAGAGTAATTTCAAGCATTGACCTATGATAACTCGGATGGTCCAACTACGAAGCTAAGCAACCTAGATGGGTCAACCGGGTCTCATTGCAAAGTTCCTGGGAGCTAAACTGGTTCAGTGTTTGATATAAAAATCAACAATAAAGGAGATAGCCCAAGTCCCACCTAACAACCCCATACACGTTGTTTGTTAAAAGTGCTACCTCATAAAGGAGAACGATGTCTATCAAGAGAGTGATGTGAGACATGGTGCATCTCCACAGCCATACAACGGAAAACTATTTGTCCATTAATTAGGTGAATGAAACATGTAACAACAAATCATTATGTTTGTTTCCCTATGTCTATCTTCTTACCTAGACACTTAAATCTATTTCCACTGAGTCCATACTCGTCCTTGGGCTTTTGGCAAATATCACTATTACCAGTTAAACTAAAATAGGTATCGAGCATGAAGGATTCTTGGATCTAGGACGTAAAAAAGTTGAAATAGTTGGATTAACTTATTTCAGCTTTTGTGTTCCCCATGTCTTGAATTAATTCTTCTATATTATGTATATGTTATAGGAAAGTACTTTAATTCCTACGTGTTGTTATATCTCCACGATATAATGAAGTTATATTTTCCTTATTTTGATAACAAAAAGAATGATACCGAAAAGAAATATTGTTGGGAAGGAAAGGTATTTTCTTCAAGTATGGGACGATTTTTCATTGGAATAATACTTATGGAAGTATCTAAACTTTCATTTTTAGGCAATTTAATACTCAAACATTCAAAATTTGAACTTCGATACTCGAAAATTGAAAATTTATTGACTTAAGTATTTGAATTTTTTATTTTCGAACAATTTAGTACCCATAATGTATATAAAGTTTATTAAATATATACATTCAAATGAACAAATTTTTAATATTCAACCACTAAAATTCAAATTTTCAATGTTTAGGTACTAAATTGCTTAACATCAAAAGTTTAAACACTTTGATGTGCATTATCCCATTTTTAGTTACATGCTTTTTTTTACATCTCATACATTATAATTTAGTAATATGAATTTATATTTTGCTATTATATTCTTAAACAAGTATAAAAATATTAGAATAAGGATGACTTTCTTATAATAATTTTCCTATTCACTAAAATTAAAATATGATTTATATTATTATTTTTTAATGATTTCAGTTCGACCTCTCCTTAAACATGGTTCAAACTCCTTCACCCCTAACACTCTATCGTATCTGATTAACCCAGCAAATCAAGTCTAACAACATTGCTAAATACCAAAACGATTTATTTGATTCACTAACAGCGAGACTCTAACACAATCCTTTCAAGGAGACACCTCATGTTAAAACATGTTAGAAAAATAATCTTTTTGCTTTGATTTGGATTTGTTAAGCTATGCAACGGAAGAAAACAAATAGCCAATCACATAGAAGAACGAGTAGAAAAAGAGAGATATTAGAAAATTTCGAATTTGATTTTATGGGTCTTAATAAATTAATAATATCATAACCTTATATTTAAGTAAGGAACAATAACTCTTTAAGAAAACAAGATGAAATGTGAAACAAACAAGAACTAGTCCTTTAGTTGACCAGATATACTTATGGCATGGGTGACTACAGACGTTCTGATTTATTATCAGCATTCTCTGGTTGAACACCGACATCCTTTTCTCTTCTTGAAAGATCACATGGAACGTCGTCAAAGAAGGCCAAATAATTTAAGCCCTATTCAATACTTTCTTTCTAAAATATGCTTGTTTCATGATGTCACTCAAATGCCATGCTTTCGTAATTTTAGATTAATTTTTCAAGAAAGAGAAATCATTTATTATGTTCTATTTTTCTTTTTTTAATTAGAGGGAGGGTGGTGTTTTTCTCATTTACAACTGTCTAAGGTAATTTAAAACTCTCTCAAATGGTCCCTTTATATTTTATAATAAGTTCATGAAGGATTTCAGTCCATTGTGAATGGTTGACTTTTTCACTTCGTCCAAGTGTTGGGGTGAGAGATTTAAGGGACGGTTCTGCACTGCAATGTCCTTTAAGCTTTTAAATTTTTACCTTCTACATTTTATAACTAAGTATTAAATACGATAAATTATTTGAAATATCTGATTTACCTTATTTGAGGGATCAACACCCATAAAACATTAGACTACAAGAGTCTAGGTATATTGTTATTCCTTCCATTTCGATTATATGGCCCAAATTTTCATGGCTTTTCACTTTTCATATCTATGAACTATTTTCTTGTACACGTTGGTATAAACTAGCTAACGAAGTCAAATTGTTGTTAGACACACCATGTTTCCATATGTTCTTTTATGCTTTTATTTTTTCCTTCAGGCGGTGACAAAATGGAGGTTATATATAGCTAGAAAAAAAAATGATAATATCATAATTTTGTAAAATAAAAACGTGCCAATATTAAGATTTAAAAACTAAAAGGAGAACAATAGTGTAAAGAAAAATGAAAAAAAAAAAGGAAAAGGAAAAACTGAAGTAACACGGATATGCATCATAAAAAAGTGAAAATTTAGATGTATGTTTATTAATATAAAAGATTTCCAATTAATACGATTTTTTTTATTGGAATACTTTTAAACTGGAGTATGTATTGAAATTTGGTTTAATTTCTCTTCACTTTGGTTTAGGGTTTTGCCTTGTTAATAGAAATATAAACCCCAGAGTCAGACTCTACTTGTGTATATAAAAAAATTAAATAAAAAAAAAATCCTTTGAGCTCCCACATGATATTATTCCTAAGGAAGAAGGTCAACATGTAACCAGAAATTAGAGAAAAAAAAATAGAAGGAGCAGGTCTCATTTTAAGTCCATGGATACGTAGGTTGTCGTCTGATGAGCGTGCGCTTCCGGACGATAGCTTCGTTCGCAGTTTAATAAAATCTGATAAATAAAATAATGCAACTAAAGAAAAAGAGAATATCATAGAAATGATTACGAAGATTCTGCTCTTCAAATGGAACGGACATGTCTACCTTCTGCAATTGTACTAGAAAGACATACATTAAAATTGCAGAATAATCAAGTGACGAACCACATGACACAAAAGAACATTATTATTGTTTGATGAGCTGGCCACATTGTATCATATCATTATGACATAAAACACTAGATATGCAATTTGCTAGGGGCGAATGATGTCCGTATATTCTCAACAGACTTCCTTAACCATCATTCATCAAGATGTTTTAAATTGTCTTATGGCAGTAGCCGGATCAAATCTAGATCTAACTTAAAATTTTAAAATTTAAATTTAGTCACAACTTGAAAATTTAAACACGAGCTTAATTTGAAGTGAGATTTAATAAGTTTTAACTCAACTCAATCGAATTTAATCCATTTAAAAATTATTTTGTTTTGCTTGTAATATTATTAATAATCAAACTCAACAAGAATTTGATTAATATTGAAACCATAATTCAAGTCAATTAAGCTTATCAACTAATTAAATATAATATTATAAAATTTGAACTCGAGTTAATAAACTATTTGAATCACTTGAACTTAAACTCCACTTAATTATTATCAAATCAAATTCAAATAAATATTGAGTCTTTTTCTAAAAAAAAGGGTAAATATTGAGTTAAACTCAAGGTAAACATAGTTCATTTAGCTCATATATCCTATTATATATATATATATATAATTGTATTGTTTATCAAAGTTTTTCCTTTTCATCAAATAACTTTTAAAATTAAGATTTTATTTATACATAATTATGCAAACATTAACATTTTGTCTTTTATTGAGAGGAAGACATCAATTTTTGTAATTTTATGTGTTACATATAAATCCCTTTTTTCTTCCTTAAATAATATCACGTGTCTTAAAATACGAAATATACATATAATAAAAGTAAAACTAAAACATTTAGTTTCTCATTCTCTAAAAAAAAAATGTTGCTTTTAGATTTTAATTGCAAAACAAATTATAATTTATGAAGTACTATATTTTATTAATTTATTTTCGTTTCAAACACAAAAGATAACATATTAATTTAATACGTTATATTAATATTCTCACTTCCTTCTAAAAGAAAAAATTCAATAGTATTAATAAGTTATGTAGATCAATAAGTAATATTAATATTTAAATATTTAAAAATAAAAAAAGATACTTTAAAAAAATATTAAAAATAATCGATGAGAAATATATGTATAAGAGATACATGTATACCGAGAAGGAATTCATGCTAGATAACAATTTAAGAAGAAAACGTGACCGTGACTGTGAGGAATCAACCAGTCCTTCCTCAAACAATTTCAAGAGACGAACCAATTGAAGAAAAAGCAAAGACAGGATGAAGAAGCACGTGCCCCGGCCCCGGCCCTAACCTTAACCTTAGCCCTAGCCCTAGCCCTAAGTGCAAATTCCCCCTAATTACTCGACAAGCTAGCACGTTAGCGGAGAAGCTCAGTGAATCTGATATATTGACAAATAAAAGAGGCCATTCCCTACCATGAAAAACTTCACAGTCGGAGAGCCCATTTGAATCTTGCCACAGTTCCATAGAGCATGGAGGCTTTTCAATAATTATAAAAAGAGCAACATTAAAATTATTGTCTAAATTTCGAACTTTGTTATAATTTCATATATGAAATTATAAATTTTACTACCCACTTCACATGGTCCAATTAATTTTTATTTTTTTTTATCAATTTTAGTATCCATTTCTTGTTATTTGTGCTCGGTCTTTTTTATTAATAAATGTTTTACTTAGTATCTTTGTAAAGATAAAACAAAGTAGTAAATGATAAGTTAGAATTCCATTAAGCATCACATTTGGCAAATCCCAACTTCAAGTTTGGAATAAGTAAAAGTTCAATCAAATAGAATTTTCAACTAGTTCAAAATTTAGATATAAAATCGAAGAACAACTCAATATTGAAATAGTGTTTTTTATATTATCAAAATTCCAAAATAAGTTTTCATCTTGTCTTAGTAAATAATAAAATAGAACAAGGAAGGACAAACAAAACAAATTCTTTTTCCTCACTAAGCTATCTAAGGTTGACTAGTTGATCCGATACAATATTCCCTTATTTGGCTATCAAATATCCCCAACACATAATCCCCAAGATATGAAACCAAATTAACACGGAGAAATAGAGTTGTAACTCATGGATCGATTGGATCATTAGAAGGAGGGAAAGAAGAAGCCAAAAGCTAGTCAGACTCGTCTAAAAGTGAGTCCAATATGCTTAGAAGCATACTTGGTTAATAGTCGCAAACGTTAAAAGTGGATTAAAGGCTTTAAGTTTAGAAGTCTAGTTTTGATTTTCCTCAAGTATATCAATCAATCTTAGGAAACCATGACTTTTTGCCTATGAAGAGTTATGAAGCCCATGACATAAAATAAGAATGATTTGAGTCTACTTTTGCACTAACCAAACGGCTACACTACTTGTGTTATTTAGGAATTTTACTTTTAGCAAGATATTATATGGATTGCTATTTTCTTATATTTGGGAAAGTTTATCTTATTATATTTTATTTCCTTGTTTTGTGGGATATAGACTTTATTTACTTTCCTCATATTATCATACGGTTAAAGGGTTATAAATACCATATGATGATTTGTGATTTGAAGTCTTTATAATAATATAATATACTGTATGATCATTTGTGATTTAAAAGGTTATAAATACCGCATGATCATTTGTGATTTAAAGTCTTTATAATAATATAATTTTATTACGCACAATATTTATGTCTATCATGTTAGACATAAATATTATTACGCCAATGTTTGAAGTATCAAAAGGCCATTATTATTGAAATCCAAAACTCAATAAGAGAATATAATATAACAGTAAAAGGAGTTTAAGTGATTAAAGTGAGGAGAAAAGAATGGCATTTCAAATTTTAAGTTCCATAATCTAAGGATAAAAGTAATAATTACATAGTTATTAGAATAACCCTAACTAATGATTAAGTTAGAAAGGGTGTTTTAGCAATCCATCTACCTAAGATTTTATGAGGAGGCTAATCATTAATCACTAAAAGAACCTTAGCCTTTAATATGTTAAGTAAGTAGTAATTTTCCCTCTCAAGTATATCTATAAAGCTAGAATTGGAATTAATGAATTCATTAAACCCATTATAGATTAAGAAGAGGAGTTTAGAATAACAAAATTCCCTCTTTTCCCTTTCTCTTGTGGTGCTACCTATGGCTCTTACAAGAGACCTATTTTCGACTTCATTTGATCAATTTAATATTTTATTGGAGAATTTAGACATTCTAGAGGATTTAGATTAAAAATTATCTTTATTCGCTAATTTAGCAATCCTAAAATCAATTGATTTCAACTTATACTTAAATTGATAAATATCTGGTAGATCTAATAAATCTTGAAGGTTTCAATGACAAAATTCAATAGAAAACTAGTTGATCCACCAGTACTTAGGAGTAAATTTAAGCCTATAAGAGCTTGGAAAGCTTCTAAACAAAGTCAGCTTTTTCAATTTATAACTAAATTGAGTAGATTTATAGTTTAATCATGTTAAAGAGCTATTAATTAATCTAGATTTGGTCAAGATTATATGTAGTTGATTGAGTATGTTTGGCTATTTGTGATTTTTTACTACCATTTGATGATCATCTAATGTTTGATTTAATTTTACATGTGTTGATTTAATAGATGATGTTGAAATATTTTTGTGATAGTGCAGATGTCAAATTGATAATAAAGTAATGATAAATGATGTGTGTGGTGGCATGAATGGTGATATGAGTAGAATTGGAATGCTGATGGTTTTTTCTTTTTTTTGAAGAAGTTTATTTTGTCTTAATTTGTTTGTTTGTTTCATTTGTTAATCCCTTGATGAATTAATGAGGTATAAATAGTCATGCGTTATATTAAAGGTGTAATTGATGTGGAATTATTAGAATAAGACTATGTACACTAAATGTTTGATGAGATGAGTAGGAGAATTCATATAATTTGAAGTTAATTATATATGTATCACGCCCAAAAGAGATAAAGTTGGAACAATCCCGCAGTGTAAACCATTTTGAGTATAAACTGACCATACAGCCACTATCTTAAACTTAATTTACACAAGATATCCATAACTAATCCTCTTTGAAGTAAACAATTTAAAAATTAAATAAATTATTTACTTGAGAAAGTAGGAACATATATATATATATATATATAGATACATACACATACACACATACTAGGATTCAAATATTACAAATAATGTATGCAGAGGTTCATCGTACTATATTTCCTAAGTAATATATTATTTGAAAATGAAAGATTCTAATATAAGAGCTAAGACCTTAAAACTATATCTGTTCTTCAAAATATATTTTCTCACTCCCCAAGATCTAGCAGTTGCTAACTGTAAGATAAATATAAGTCGTTTTCTAGCTAGTATCTACAATAATGTCTATAGGGATGTAAGTAAATAACAACTCAGTAAGTTGGAACGAAAATTTAAAATTATACCTAAAACATAAATAAGGTTATCAATCAAATCAATTAGATGTAATGCACGTTCAAGTAAACGTCATCACACGATGTTATCTGGCCAGTCATGAAATTAAATAAATTACACCCGCTTTAATCCAAGTTGAGGAGTTTCTATTTAATGTAACAACTCACAACCAAACCTAGACTTGTGTAATGGAAACACTACTCCTCCAGTACCTACTTTCTAACCATTGTTTTCACCCTTATCGTGACCTCCTCACCTATCACTTAATTCGACTAAGGATGAAAAAGAGACTAATTATGCTATCCAGTACTATTCTTTTCAAAAGAGTTGGTATTTGGCCAGATAACCCTAAGTTTTCCCTAATAGGTTGCAATGCAAATTCAATTTAGAATTATAATTTATGTATTTAGTTAAATCTGATTTAAAGTGTTCAATCATCTCAAACAAATTACACAAATACAAGCCAAGACAGCTAACCAAAATCATATCATTAAACTCAAAAACAAGCACATGCACACAATCAACTATCCAATAAATATAATCAAGTATAATTCCAAGCTTTCGAGTACTATAAATTAGTACTCCGAAATATAATAACGTATTAATCTGAATTTACTTAGACTCCTTGCTTGCTCACTTAAAGTGCGACTCGCTCAAAACATTGTCACTCCCTATAATGAAAATATTATTTTAGTTTCCACATAACTATCATAAATGAGTTTTATTCTAAAATTCTTATTATGATATTCAGTTTAACGTTTTATTATGCTTAATTATTCAGATTTTTAAGTCTTTTATAATTATTCTTAATTTTGAGCTAAGTTCTAATTCGATTTTCTAATCGATGAGAACATTTTATTATACTCCTGATGTAAGAAAGTTTTATATTTTTCAAATAATTTCCTTAATTTAAGTTCCATATCAAATTTATTGTATATTTCTATTATTATTATAATATAAATTTTAACCAAATAGTTTTCTACTCATTAATTTCTTATACATACATATTACACATTATCATCCAATATGTCCATAATGTATACATCCAACATTCACATCATCTCAAATATCAATCCTTACCATCAACTAATATCTCAAAATACTTAAATTCACCCCAAATCAGACTTTATACCTAATTATCCTAAATTACAAAATTAACTTAAAATATACAATTTTTACTTATTACATATATATTGCATAATTCCCTAATAATTACATCTATCACCTTAACTATTACAAATATCATAATACAACAGATTTTAAAATCTTAAAACATATAATGTTGCCCTAAATCTGTAATTATCCTTTTAATTACTTAATTAGCCTAAAATTACTCATTTTATGCATCATTTTAAAGTTTAAAAATTACTTAAATTTTTCGAAAATTCATTCTAAAAATAAGCTTCATAGCATTGTTCTATATCGTTTAAGTAGTCCATATAAATTTTGAGTTTAAAACTATATTTTTAAAGTCATTTATTTCTAAATCAAACAAAACTCAAGTTTAAGAAATTTTTTAAAGACGGTAAATTTTTAAACACAAAACCATTAAATTAAAATTTTTCCCTACGTCTACATACTTAAAAACCTCATAATAGCCAATTTTACAATTTTCTAAGCATATTTAGTATTTTTAATAAAATAAGTAAAATCGAAAGGAACATTGGACTCACCAAAGTTGGTAGCTTTCACGCCCCGAAGCGGTAGAGTCGTAACAGCCCCGCCGTATAAACTAGCCTAAGATAGAAGTTGGCCTTACAACCGCTATCTTAGACCTAATCTACACAAAGTGTCCACGACTAATCCGCTTTGAAGTAAACAATTTGTAATTTAAATAAATCAATTACCTAAGAAAGTGAGGAAATATATATATACACTATAAGTCAATTATTACAATTAAAGTTTACAAAAATTTTCCGTAACATATTTCCTAGTTATACATTATTCAGAAATTAAAAGTAATAAATTATGTGTTGATTCATCAATGTGTTTCCTCACTACCCCGGAATCCAGCAGTTGTTAGCTTCAGAGTAGTTGTTTACCGCTTCTTAGCCAGCACATATACGACGTCTATAGGGATGTAAGCAACCACAGCTCAGTAAGTTAGGATGGAGGACTTAAAACTATACCACAAACACAACAAGGTTTTCAATCAACTTATTAGGTGTAATGCATGTATAAGCAAATGCCATCGCACGACGTTGTCCGGCCAGTCGTGAGATTAGAGAAATTTCGCCCGCTCTAATCCAGGTTGAGAAGTTGCCATTAATGCAACAGCTCACGACCAAACCTAGGCTCGTGCAATGGAGACCTCGCTCCTCTCGCGACTACCTTTGAACCACTGACTTTACCCTCGCCGCGACCTCCTCTCCTGTCACTTAGCTCGGCTAAGGATGAAGAAGGGACCAATTGCAATCCTGCGCTATCCCTTTCGAAGGGGTCGGTATTTGGCCGGAGAGTCCTAAGTTCCCCTAACGGATTGCCATGCATGTCTGATTATGATTACTGGTCGTATATTTGATTAAGTCTAGTTTAGGGTGATCAAATCATTTCATACAAATCATACAATACATGCCGGAGCAACAAACAGAATCATAGCATCACCCATAATCAAGCACATGCACACATCCAACTATCTAACAAGCACAACTAAGCATAATCTTAAGCCTCCAAAATGCAGCATCGTATTAATCCCAACTTACCTCAACTCCTTGCTCACTCACTCGAGGTCTGACTTGCTCGGGCCATTGCCGATCATCCCTATAACACAAACGTGGTTTCAGTTTTTCATATAACGATTATAGGTTCATTTTATCCTATAACGCTTATTGTTATACTTTGTTTAGGATTTAATATCCCTAATTATATATATCTTAAGTCTTTTATAATTATTCTAGGTTTGATGTTATGTTCGGGTTCGGTTTTCTGCATCAATTTTTAAATTAGGTTTTAGTTCGATTTCTAAATCCTAAACATGCTCGAATCCTAATGTGAAATTAATCACATTAAGGTCAAGCATTCAAATATCCTATTGGGTTTTAATTTAGTATTCTAAGCTATTCGGTACATGCTAGTCCTAATTAGGGTATCGGATTTATCCCCGACATGAGAAAATCTTACTTTTTTATATAATTACCTAAAATTCAATCTTAATTCAGATTTAATATTATTCTGATTTTTACTCTAATATTATCTAAATAACCCTATTTTTTTTTAAATTTATCATTTTTCAATTTTACATATTACTAATTTCTTATATTAACTACCTAGTTTCCTAAATTAATCATACCTAATACTCCAAAGGCTAAGATAAGGGTTCCATATCAAAGATTAATATTTCTAAACATCCAATTACCATCTAAATTAGTAATTAATATCTTAATCACCTAATTAACTCCAAATCACCAAATTTTTCCATCATTTTAGGGCTAAAAATTAACTTAAAAATTTTGAAAATTAATTTTAAAAAAATGGCTTCATAGCACTGTTCTATATCATATGAGCATCCTACAGAAAAAACTTGAGCTCCAAACTACACTCCTAAGCCTATTTATTTTCCGTTCTAATCATGCATGATTTTGAACAATTTGTTAAAAGCCCTATATTTTCAGATGTAATTAAACTAAATCACTATTTTTCCCTAAATCTACATACAATAAAACCTCAGAATAACAAGTTTCATAATTTTCTAGGCAAAAGAACTAATTTTACAAAATTATTCAAAATCGGAAAATTTAAGAGACTAACCGGTCCGAAAATTTCTGGCCATCCAAACCCGGTCCAAGGGTGTCGGCCAGCCTAGACAATAGGGCTAGAGGGGGTGGTGGTAGCAGTTCAATCCCAGGTGGTAGTGAGGTGTGGGTTTCTCTCACTACTCGAATCTACACAGCTTCCTTTTCTTTTTTTTCTGGATTTTCTCTCGCTTTTTTCAGTTTTCCTATTTTTCTCTAATGCTAAACTATCCAAATGAGTTTTGGAAATTTTTCCCCTATTTATAGACGATTTTTGTAATTATTATGCATTAATTAGACAAGAATTTGCCTAATTTCCTTGATTTTTGGCTTTTATATTGTCCAATTCTAATTGGCTAATTTTTATTTTGTAAATCCTGACCTGTCACGACCTGACTTGGATCATTCTATCCTCTTCTGATTTTTCCATAATTAATTTATAATTTTATTTAATTATTTACTTAGTTTTTGGCCAATTTAGGTAATTTCGCATATTTTTATCTACACGTAAATACATGTGGGGTACATATGAACATTCCTTATTATTATTTTGGTCATTCTAAAATTTTTAGTATACATACAATCTATTTCTAGTAATTTATTAGTTATTAGATTACACTTTTCGCCTCTTCAGTAATTAGCAATTATTATGCTTAAAATTTGAAAATTTCACAGTCTCCCATTTTATTACTTATTTTCTTAAATTCAAGTTTACGAAGTCATTTTTACTAATACTTCTCTTAATAATTTATAATATGGGTTTGATCGAATCTTTTAACCGATCATCCTAAACCTTATGTTCTAAATTTAATCCTACAGTCACTTAGCTTAGTTTTAGGGCTTACAATATAAATATATATTCCTAAATATTATTTAGGTTATTTTATGATTTTTAGTATACATATAATTTATCTCGAGCGATTCGTTAATTATCGAAATACATGTTACGCATCTTCGATAAATAACGAGTTATATAATTAAAATTTGAAATTTTTATTAACTTTTATTTTATTGCTTATTTTCTTAAATTTAAACTTGCAGGATCATTTTCCTAATATTTCTAATTTTACTTTATAATTTAGGTTCGATCGAGTTTTTCAATTGATCAAAACCTTGAATAGTTAGTTGTGGGGTTTACAGTAGCTCCAGCCACCACCAGCAACCATGGCTTTGTCGATCGGCCTGGGCACTACTACCACCTTGTAGTGGTGGTCGCCATCTACTCTCAGATGACTCCTCATAGTCTCTGTTTACACATGAATTTTGTTATTTTTTGTAAAATTATTCAACTCACTCTTTCTAATCTCTTTTTATTTTTCTTTGCTTCATAACTGACCAAATGAGTTTTAGTTAGAGTTTAAGGTATTTATAGGATTGCTTTTATTTATTTCTTCTAATTTTTACTTAGCATTTGTTCCTTATCTTCTTCCACTTTACTTTCTATTTATTTCAATTTAATTGGTTTCTTTTATGTTTTCAATTCCAAGCTACTACGACCCACTTCTTAACATTTCTTCATTTTTTAAATATTTTTCTTTAATTAATTATTATTATTTTGACTTATTTTAGGTATTTTAAGTAATTTCGCGTATTTCTACCTACATGTAAATACATATATAATACAAATAAATACTCCTAAATATTATTTATATTATTTGATGATTTTCAGTATGCATATAATTTATCTCTATCAATTCATTAGTTATCGGAACTCGTTTTACACGTTTTCAATAAATAACGGAAAATTTACATATAATTCAATATTATAATAATTAATTATTTTATTATTTTTTTCCTAAACCAAACTTACATAATCACTTTTATTAATATTCCTAACTTTATCATAAAATTTGGGTTGGATCGAACAATTTGCTTGATTGTCCTAAATTTTACAAACCAAACTCCGAATACTTAATTGCAGGCCTTACAGTATATAAAAGAATTTAGCATGTTATGAAAAATTTGGAAGAATGAGCATATTAATGATTGATTTTAGGTAATTTGAATGATATGCAAAGAATCATATTGAAATTAGAAATGTCAATGAAATATAAGTTGATAATAATGTTGAATCTAAGTTTTAAATGAATTGGAAAAACTTTGATGATTTGCAAAAATTTTCTAAATAATGTTTAAATATAATGAACTTGACTTAAATATGATTAAGCATACTCATGTGTTCACAATGATGCTTATATGAGATTATAGTACGTTTGGTTTGATAGATTATCTATTTACGCTTTATATTATTATCCGAAAATAGATAAGTATGATGAATATGATGAAATTAATGGATTAGAGAAGATAATGAGTGTTCTTAATGATTTTAATTGAATGCAAACAGGAATTCAAGATGTTCTTGTGATGAATTCATAAATGACAATGATTAATGAGTTGGGTTGATAAGTTTCTTATATATATATATATATGAGTTTTCCCAAAAATTAGATGATGCATTTGAATGTAGATTTGGAAATTCGTGGATATTCTTGATATATTCAAGTTAATTCTCAAAGTTTTCTCAACATTATAAGTGTTTGGTCTTGCAAAGCTTAATATAATCATAAATTATTATATGTTATAATGTTTCATTTTTCTAGGGAATTTGCATACATTATTGAAGAAGGTGGAATGTCTTTAAATGTTTTTATCGATGTTTATAGGACATTCAAAATGTTATTATCGAAAACTCTTGTTTGATCATATTAAGTGGCTAAATATTGTGAAAAGCATATTTTTTAACAAAATTTTGGATATGATCATAATGTAATTCCTTGATCTTCAACATGCAATTCTCAATCATTAAACCCCTAAGAATACGAAGATCAATCAGATAATTTGGATTAAAATTTTGAAATGAGATGCTAGATAAAACTTGTTATGATCTTCTAAAGTAGCTATACTTTGTAAGATTGTATTAATGGGTTACAATATGTAAGTAGTGATATCTCGATTAATATAAAATATTATGAAAATGTAAATAATAATAATAATAATGAGATGAAGAAAAGAATGGAGCTAGGCTGAATATGAACTCGGCTAATTAAATTTATGTGACTTACTTATGCAAAGTTGTTTAAGGTTAGCAGATGACAACCTTAGACTAGGTTACCTTTGTGAATGTGATACTTAATAAAGTAGTTAGGAGATCAAGTCACAAGATAGTGTAACGGATAGTTGCTATGAAGAAACCATAATTGTTAATCCATTAATGAACAAATGGGGAAGCTACAAGAGGTGTTATCCATTACGGGACCTAATGGATAATACATTACATATAGACTATAGTTGTGGTTGGTCATTATGACAATGATATTCATATGATGCTATTGTGTTTTCCAATTTCAATGAAATAATCTATTTTGTTGCAGTGATCTAACCATTGTCACCCAAAGTACTCTGAGTATATGCTATAATTAGATTTGGACCCTCCATCTTATGTTTGATTAGAGTCACGAGCTACTTCGAATTCTAAGATTGAAATCATATTGTTTGCTATCACTACATAATTATCTTTACTGAATCTTAATTGTTTTACTAAAATTAGGTATGCATGCAATTTAACATTGAGTGGATTTGTATGTTGCTATTTACTAAATCCCAAGACCCTCTAACTTTGAAATTTAATATTTTAAGTATTGACTTATTTGTTAATAATCTGTACGATGAGTTTGGTTACAACTTCTACGTCAGGGATAGGGTTTACAATGCTTTTGATGTTTAGTTAAGCCACCGCTACCCTATCTTAAATGTTAGAGCATTATATGAAGATGTTGTAGGCTCTTGAATAGTTATGGATTTCTTTAGTAAAGTAAAATAATTTTTTATATTGATGAACATTTTTGAAAATTAAAATTGGACGAAACACTAAATAATGTGGTTTAGTAGTTTTGACAGTCTCAACGTCTCTTATTTAAGTAGGATATGTAAAGGGCTCCTATACTCTCTTAGGTTTTGGGACATGACAACCTTAAACAAGAAGTTATCTTTCTTTAAAAATATGAAGCTAGACAATTGATTGAATATAATCAGCCTTTCATTGTTGAAGCTAAGAGCAACATATGTTCTTTTTCCTTTTCTATCAACATAATAATGATTTTTTATCATATTCAACTTTGTCAAAAATTACAAATCGTATTTATTGGATCCCTAACAAGAAGTCGGTCTTAAAAGACTGTTCAACTATATGGATGAATCGAAATATCCCACGTTATGAGCTTGTAGTTGACTCCATTTCTACACAATAGATCATCATTGTCTCATCCCAATAGTAAAAAATGAATGGGAAAATAACTACAAAAATGTTCCATGTCGCATACTAAGGGAGGCCCTTACCAACATCTCCTTGCTTTATTTTAGCTCGAATCTAACCATTCAATCTCCTTTCACCCACTGTGGTATAAAAAAAAAAAAAAAAAATCTCCTTTCACCACCGCTTTTACTAAGAGGTTGATTCCTTCTCATTGTTCCTTTCTTAAGGGAAGAAAGGGCAAGTGTCACTTTCCCATAATATAAAAGCTTCTCCTAGCCTATTGTTATCGACAATGTTACTATTTTGGTTAGGGAGTCATAAATCGCAGTTAATAAGTCAATAAGGAAAGTGGTAATACCGAACTCAACATTCATCTAGCTTATGTTACTCCATAGGAATATTGGTCTAAGTTTAGTACAAAATTCAAATGAAGAAAAAAAAAAGTTAGAATGCAATAATGTGATCTTAATGATTATTTCAATTATAGATACTCGAGATTTTTATAATTTAATAGTATGAATATTGATCTTTCAATAAGATAGAACACGTTGAAATTTTTTTTTTTTTTTTGAAGTTGTAAAGTGTAATTGGGAAAAAAAATATTATGGACCTAAATATTTCCATTTGAGTATCAAATGATTTGTCTAGTGCTTTGTTTAGTTGCATTTTAAAGTCCATACCTATTAGAAATCACGCCATCTTCTCTGGAAGTTCTTCATAGTGATCGTTCCACGTTCAAACATGTACTAAATAATAGGGAAGATAGCAAATCCAAGTTCGTAAAGTTAAGAAATAAATGATAATCAATTTCGTTTCAAAATTAAATAAAGTTGAGCAAATTTAATTAATATTGACATGTATGAATTATGATTAATAAGATCTGGTCGATACATTCGTGTTGTTGTTTCTTTGTTTTTCATTTATGGTAAATTAGAGGATGACCTTTTAAGAGAGGAATTACAAAGAAAATGAAGTATTCAATGATGTAGATTTACACCAATTAATCTCTTGACAAATAGGGAAAAAAACCTTCATATATATGGATTCTTCTAAAGTAGAGTTGTTCATCAAGCCCTTCTTTTATATTTCAGTTTGGTTTACGATTTATTTCAAAAATGGTTTAAATAATTGATAATTTATTTTAGAAGAGTTGAACTGAACCAAGCCGCTTTTTTACTAAAATATAAAAGAAAAGCAAGACTTTGTAGTTTAAATCCTAATAATTATATTTTAGTTTAACTGAATAATCCATTTCTTTTTTCTTCTTTTTTTTTTTTGTCATATCTCATCTCAATCTTAACCTCCACAATTAGTTCCTTTTCTTTCACAATTATCTACCATCTTTAGTGGGCTCATGTACTTAACTATTACTTAAGATGTAATGCCCCATAGTATAATGTTATATTAATTTAATTCTTACATAATACTTTTCAATTCAAATATTAATATTGGTTGAAAACTCTTATAACTATTGATATTATCAAAAAGAAAATAGTACTCTTACAAAACTGATCCAAACCAAATCAAGCTTATTTAAACCATATTTACAGCGGTTTAATTCAAAACCTTAAAAGATTAAAAACGATTCAACTTATTTAAAATTTAAACTAAATCGAATCGAATTATAAATATCTCTATATTAAAATAAACAGCGAAAGGACTTTCCATAGGTGGTTTGCACTTAAAATATTCAAACTTTTTTTTTTTATTTTTGGAGATAGCTCGAAAATATTGCTTCCATAATGTAAGTTGAGTTGTCCATTTTTATCAGGAAAAAAAGAACGAAAAAACAAAATAACAGGTTCATATACAACAACTCATACGAAGCATTATTTCCTTATTAATTGACCGAAGCAATTACGCCAGCAAATAGTACGGCCATCAACTGTACGTAACAATTAAGAAAAAAGTCGGTGCCAGTAGTTGAGTTCTTTGAAGTCATAATAAAACAGTAGCGTTGTCTAATTTCAAAATTATGAACCAGTTTTCACCATTTAGCACCCATTACTATAGTACTTTTGGGTCATTATCTAGACATGAAAGGTTTGTCCACACGTTCTCATTGAATCTTTCTGCTATTTACTTTGAGAAAGTTGGCAATACATGGTTTTTTATATATTATGCATTAGGTGAAGACTTGCGAAATTCCAACGATGACGTCGAGTTGACATTACCTTCATAGGACGGTGTTGCCGGTCCTTCTAGTACGGAATATGTCTTGTTAATCTAAGCGTATATTAATAAAGGGTACTTGATTATATCCTTATAAAATAGTGTTTACAGATAATTGGGTATCTGACTTAGTAGCACTTATAACGTCTTAAAACTCACGATACTATAATCCTACGATGTATTCCTAATTTCTATTAACACGTTAGTTATTTAAGAACCTACAACTTGTCTAAAATCTATCAAAGAATAATATGAAATCTATCAATTCACAAACTAACAACCTCAAATTTAAATTAGAATAAAATAACATCTACTCAAACTCTATAAAACACAATAGGACTCTAGATTATAAATTAGAATTTCATAGCACCAACAACAAATAACTCGCTTAACCTAGCAAGAGGAGTCATAGGCGACTCCATAACCATATAAGTCTCAATAAGTAATTTCAAAGAAAATAATTACAATCTTAGGTCCATCACCTACAGTTAAACTATAGCGCCTCAGCTCCATCATTAAAGTAGTAATAATCTCTTCACTCATCATAGGATAGATAGTCAAATTCATAATCCTTTGCATAAACCCCCTCATCAACCTCATAAACTGTCTTTACAGCTAAAAAATAACAATCCCCTTAAGGTGAGCCAAAGTCCAGTTAGGTTACCATTCACATACGCATATAACATAAGATTCAGTCTAAACAGACATACAAATACCGCTATTAAATGCAACAAACAATAGATTTGATGTTTCATTTAGGCCCATAACCATCATAATCTTAGCGTTTTGAGACTTAGGGCTACCTATGACTCCTAACAAGCAATATATATAGATACTACATAAGTATTAGTGTTGGGTACTCGCTAAAACCCAAGTGACATAAACCAATCTAGATCTATTTGGGTTCTTTCGGTGCGGAATTCCATCGAGAACAGCGTCGCACAAAAATCACCAAGTATCTCACTAACACCACTAGACCCGACCAATAAGTAGTCAAAGCCAAGCACAACCAGCAACATAATTAAGTTCAAGTTTCAATTAATACAATTTACGTTTGCTAACCTAACACAAACATTCAATAAACACATATCCCGTACCTAAAATTCCTATCCCAAGTTGATTCAACACTACACGTTCTCTAGTACGTGTCCAAGATAAACGTAGCTTAGAATTTAATAGCTTCATGACTTGATACTTCTCCCTCCTTAACTTTACCCTCAACTCCATACTCTAAGCTTCTAAACGGTATTCTATATATCTTACCGACATCTTCTTAACATAAACACATGCGATACCGACATTCATATAAGTCCCAACATGTTGCCCTACATACACACATACAGAGCACATCGCCACTCCAATCCACACAAGCACATACATACTACTTAAAACCACAACTTTCACACATATACACACACAAAAATTCTACAATATATATATATATATATATATATATATATATATATATAAAATACCCATACAAGATACAGTATACACATACTACACTTCCCAACACCACTTCTCAACACCATCAAAATATAGTTACATTACAACCGCATCACCATCACTACATTAACAGTAACTACACCTCCATTCCCAAAACTTAAAGGAACCTGGAAAGCATAAATTAAAAAAGGCAGAATGAAGATAAAAGTATAACTTACTTGATTAAGGAAGAAAGACTTATTCTTGTTGAATTCCTCTTTCAAGAACACAAATCTTGATTTAAGAATTAGGGTTAAGATGAGTTTTGCAAATTCTCTAGAAGGTAACGTAAGTTTCTGTAAAAGAGAGTTTTAGTAACTATAATGTACGTTTAGTTGATTAATGGAAGTGTAACTCTTCCTATGACAATCACAAGCCATTCTGATGTCTGAAACTTTTTCTATGACCATTTTTCTCCCAGTAAAAGAATGGCTTATTCTTTTCCATAATAATAAATAAAATATTATTATGATATTCACTAACAATAAAATGAATAAAATATTATTAATATAATTATTGATAATTGTATCTTATACTTGGAGCTTTGAAGGCCCAAGCCCATTAAGGAGCCCTAACCCAGGCGCTTGCGAAAACTCTCCCATTTAGATAAGGGATAATTTAGAGCTTGTCCGAACATGTTCCTCTGCTCAAAGGTAGCTCTAAGCACAAAAAGGACTTCCTCCTAAAGGTCTATGGCCTTTGCCCTTAGTAAGAGAAGCTTGCCTCCCCCCTCCTAAGGGTAAATCTAAGGAGGCTTGCTAACCAATAAACTATGCACCCTTCACCACTCTCTGTCTTTTTCTCTCTTATCATTAAATACTACTTGACCATCTGTCACACAATCTACAATCTAGTCGCAAAACTAAGGTAGCTACCCTTCATCTATGGGATAGACCCATATCCCAAACGTCCATCAATCGGCAAAAAGAGGGTTGTCTTATCTCACATTAATAACGTTGCCCCCTCAAATTTCGTACCAAGCAACCCCCTTCTTCCACACATCCATATAAGTTAATACCCCCAATTTATAAATAGAGGTGAAGTCTTCAAGTAAAAAGATATATTCTCTTGACACCCTTAACACTCTTAGGAACTCACCTTTACTCTCTCAATTACTCTCCTCTCTTCGCTAACTTGAGCATTGGAAGGCCCTTGTACATCACGCTACAAGTGGCTTTCTATATGTCCACCTCCACATGTGACAAACAGACTACTAAGAGTTCACCTAAAAGCTACACTTGTGATATCCCTACCACCATTTGGCACCCACCATTTACTTGAATCCACAACTATGGTTAAGAACAAAAACACAAACCTTCATTTATGCCTTCCAAGTAGTGGTGATCAACAAAACACAGACCCATTGCTACCTTCGACAAATGCACAACCATCAGACATAGAACAAGTCAAAGCGATGCTACAATAACTCATGAAAACCAACGTCAAAGTTTTCCAAGAAAAAACTAACCTTAGACAACAATCGACTGCAACCTAAAAGTTTAAAGAAAAGGTCAACCCCAACGATAGGGTTAACCTCAAGATACAACCATTAGCTCCTAGAGTCGACACAAAATGACGCCTCAAGCATTCACTCACACTACCTCCAAACCCCATGTACCCACGTGATGGTGTCTAGCAAGAGTAGCGTCCACCAATAGACCTGTGCAATCAACTAACTACTAACCGTAACAAGGCACACCACCAAGGTACTCATTCTAGAACTAGTACGATAAGGAGAGCCCCCTCTTTTGAGCATTCATCAAGAAATTTGGGTGACATGAGTGTTTCTAAACTCAAAGAGCACATTCGATGTACCTCCAACTTATTCAACCAAAAGCTCCTTGAGTCCTACGCTAGACAATTAAGCATAGTGGCTAGCAAAAGTCCCTTCATCAGGGGCATCCTTGAAGAAACTCTCCTGCATAGCGTATGCCTCCCCTATCTAAACAGCTATTATGAAACAAGAAACTAGTGACCACTTAGCACACTTCCACATAATGATGAATCTCTACAATTTCTTCGATGTGATAATGTGCAAGGCATTCTCGAGTACATTAACTAAAGCCACACTAGTTTGGTTCAACCAACTTCTAGAAAGTTGCATCCATACCTTCAAAAGCCTTACTACCAAATTCCAACAACACTTCTTAAGCAACAAGGTATAAAGGAGAGATTCATCCACCTTGTACAACATGCATTAGTGTCGAAAAGAAAGACTACGAGCATATCTTAAACACTTCAACCAAACTAAATTACTTATTCCTAAAGTGGAGTTTAGAACAGCACTTTAGGTCGTCATGTACAACCTAGACCTAAGCAATAAACTCTTCGAAGCAATAGCACTACACCAGCCAGATAACTTTGAAGAATTTATGACTATCATTAAATAATACATAACACTAGAGTATGCCATCAAAGCTCACCTTGAAAGTGACCTTCAGCACAGCATAGCACATCTACAAAAACTGCCTCAACCCTTGCGAGGATCATCCCTCTTCCTCCAAGGAGCATAAGGAAAGACCAAAACGAAAGTCTACTAATTTCCCTAGCCACACCCCCATTAACGCACCCCTTAAGAGAAGTTTACTATGAAGTCTATGAGCATATCTCTCTCGCACCAACCATTAGAGAAACACCTAAGGCCTTCGCTTCAAGCAAATTTTGTAATTGCCACGGAGCATGAAGCCATAACACTAACAAGTGTAGGCACCTCAAAAGCACAGTCAAAGGCCTTGTTCATAAAGACCATATTGACCATCTCATTACCAATAAGTGAAACTACCCTTAACCTGCTTAGCAATGCCGCATTCAGAAGCCACAGTGTAGCCATGACCATAACAATAAAGAGAACATAGAGCACAAAGGCTACTGAGGTAAAGTCTAAATGATCATCGGTAAGTCAGGCTTATCAAATGAGGATTGTTTTACCTAACTAAAGTACGAAGTATTCTCAACTCGACTTAAACAACCAAAGATAAATACAACCATATCCTTCACTGAGGAAGATAAGACAGGCATCGAGTATCCTTAAATTGACCCCTTAGTCATCAATGTCGAAATAGGATATCTGATGTCCCTAAAACCTTTGTAGACAACAACAACTCAACCTATATCTTATTCTTCTCGTATAGTAAAAAAATGAAATATCAACTTGATAAACGACTCTACCTATACAAGTAGAACCTAGTAAGGTTCGGAGGAAAGACAATCCTAGCGAAAGGACTCATTATGCTAGCCATTGAACTGGGTAACAACAATCACATCATCTCATAGCTTATAGACTTCGTAGTCGTCAATTGATACAGGGCAAGTGCACCTATCAATTTTAATATAGCGGATGTGAATCTGAGTCGATCCCTCAAAAACCTCGAGTACTAATAGTAAACTTAACTCTATTATCTAACCAGAAAATTATGATGAGTTAAATGAATTAAAAATACTAAAATTAACAAACTAACCTAATTATGAGACTTGATTAAGCAATTTAAAAAGCAATAAAATTAAGAATGATTTTAAAAAGACAAATAACGTATTTAGGAATTATTTCTCCTAATGTTTAATATGTAACCGCTTAAAATGTATCTAATTCAATCTCTATTATTCTTGACCGAAAGAATTCACAATTAAAGTTAACACATTTTTCAAGCATATTAATCATAATCCTAAATTATTTACCAGAATCTCTTCACTTAGTAATATAATTCAAAATCGCATTAATGTATAATAAATTCCCACACAAAAGAACAACTTTCCGGAAAAAAAACATATATCTTATCTTTAAGTACACATGTAATTCTCCCCAATTATGTCAAGATCTCATTACACATGTGATTTCTCAATCATTATGCATAATATTATAGATTGATACCCTAGAAATACCGATTAACAATTAAAAAACATAATTGAATCAAGAAAAGATAGAAACTTTATTGAAAATTATCAATAAATCTAATAGTCACATGAAACCCAAGGTTTCACAACCTTAAATACAAGAATCTTAAGGTATCATAACGAAACTAAAAATGAATTGCAACAAAATCAAGAAATAAAACATGAAAAAACCCTTTTGTTGATGAAAAATCTCTTCAATCTTCAAGGTAGGTGTTGCTTTCGCCTTTTACTCCCCCTTCTCTTCAAGTCTCTTCTCCTTTGAATGTCCAAAGTTTTTGTACAAAACCCTAGTAAGTCCTTTTATAATATATTGTAAAGTTTCTTTTTTTTTGTCACCAAACACAGCTTGGGACACAGTTGGTGTCACGCCCCAAAGCGGCAGAGTCGTAACAGCCCCATCGTGTAAACCATTCTAAGATAGAAGTTGTCCTTATAACCGCTGTCCTAAACCTAATCCACACAAGGCGTCCATGACTAACCCACTTTGAAGTAAACAGTTTATAATTTAAATAAATCATTTACCTAAGAAAGTGAGGAAATATATATATACACTATAATTTAGTTATTATAATTATCGTTTACAATATTTCTCCGTAATATATTTCCTAGTTATTACATTATTCAGAAATGAAAAATAATTCTAAAATAAAAACTTAGACCTTAAAAATATGTGTTTAGTCTTCAAATGTTTTTTCTCACTCCCCAAGATCCAGTAGTTGCTAGCTTCAGAGTAGTTGTTTGCCGCTTCTTAGCCAGTACCTACACGACGTCTATAGGGATGTGAGCAACCACAGCTTAGTAAGTTAGGATAGAGGACTTAAAACTATAGTATAAACATAACAAGGTTTTCAATCAACTTATTAGGTGCAATGCATGTACAAGCAAATGCCATCGCACGACATTATCCGACCCATCGTGAGATTAGAGAAATTGCGCCCACTCTAATCTGAGTTGAGGAGTTGCCATTAATGCAACGGCTCAAGACCAAACCCAGGCTTGTGCAATGGAGACCTCACTCCTCCCGCGACTACCTTCGAACCATTGAATTCACCCTCGCCACGACCTCCTCCCCTGTCACTTAGTTCGATTGAGTATAAAGAAGGGACCAATTGCAATCCTGTGCTATCCCTTTTAAAGGTGGGTATTTGGCCGAAGAGTCCTAAGTTCTCCTAATGAGTTACTATGTAGGTTCGATTATGATTATAGGTCGTATATTTGATTAGGTCCAGTTTAAGGTAATCAATCATTTTATACAAACCATACAATACAAGACAGGACAACAAATAGAATCATAGCATCACTCATAATCAAGTACATACACACATCCAACTATCTAACAAGCACAACCAAGCATAATCTTAAGCCTCCAAAATACAACATCGTATTAATCCCAATTTACCTCAACTCCTCGCTCACTCACTCAAGGTCCCATTTGTGCAGACCATCGCCGATCATCCCTATAATATAAACGTGGCTTCAGTTTTTCATATAACTATTATAGGTTTATTTTATCCTATAACGCTTATTGTTATGTTTTGTTTAGAGTTTAATATGCCTAATTATCTAGGTCTTAAGTCTTTTATAATTATTCTAGGTTTAGGGTTAGGTTCGATTTCCGCATCAATTTCTAAATTAGGTTCTAGTTCGATTTCTAACTATTGTTTTATACTCGAACCCTAGAAATTCGTTTCAACTCATAATGTGAAATTAATCACATTACTTTTTGATCTCCTAATTACCATCATTACCTCTAATTATTATTTTATTCTACTCAATACACTTACATTCTTATTAATATACCGAATTTACTCCTGATGTAAGAAATTTTTACATTTTTCATATAATTACATAAATTTAAGTTTTCTATCAGTTTTATTATATATCCCTATTATTTATATAATATCAATTTTTATCCTAATATTTTCTATTTATTACATTTCCAATAATTGTATATTATGTACTATTACTTATTATGTACATCATATACATTTAATATTTTTATCACTCTAATTACTATCTCCCAACATTAATTATCATTTCAAAATGTCTAATTCCATCCTAAATCAGATTTTACACCTAATTATCCTAATTTACAAAATTAACTTAAAATGTACTATTTTTCCATATTACTTATTTATTACATAATTAACCTAATAATTACATTTAACACCCTAAATACTACAAGTATCATACTCCATCAGATTTCAACATCCTAAAACACATACTTATTCACTAAATCAGTAATTAACCATTTAATTACTTAATTAACCCTAAATTACCCATTTTATGCCTCATTTTAGAACTTAAAAATTATTGAAAATTTTTTAAAATTAATTTTTGAAAACGGGCTTCATAGCACTTTTCTATATCATCTAAGTAAGCCATTTTCTATATCATCTAAGTAATCTATACAAAAATTTTGGGTTCAAAACTACACTCCTAAGGTCATTTATTTCTAAACCGAAACATGCTCAGTTTTACACAATTTCTTAAGAACCCTATATCACGAGACATATTTTCATCAAAATAATATTTTTCCTAAAAACTACATACAAAAATATTTCAGAATAACAAAATTCATAATTTTCTAATAATATTTACTATTTTTACAAAATTACACAAAATCGGGCTGGAAATCGAATTCACCGCTTTGGGTGGCTCCGACCACCGTCGGTGGCCATGGGTGTGTCTGCCCACCTGGGCCCTACCACCACCGTGTGGTGGTGGTAGTGGCTCTCCACTCCTAGCTACCCATTGGGTCTGGGTTCTCCTTTGTGGTCCTAACTGCACAATTTTTCTTTTCTTTTTTTTTTCTTTGGTTTTTCTCTTAAATTTTCAAAGCTCTCTATTTTTCACACTCTCCAAACTGCCCAAATGAGCTTCTAAAAAATTTGGGGTATTTATAGAGCTTTGTGGTAATTAATGTGCATTAAATTGGACAAGACATTGTCTAAATTCCTTAATTTTTGGCCTTTGTGTTGCTCTAATTTAATTGGTTTATTTTTTTATTATTTTCCCCAGCTGCCATGACCCAATTTTGGATCATTCCTTATTTTTCTATATTTTTTCTAATTTTTTATTAATTAATTATGAATTTTCTTTAATTATTTCTTATTATTTTAGTACATTTCCGTATTTTAAGTAATTACGCGTATTTCTACATACATATAAATTCATATATAGTACAAATAAATATTCCTAAATATTATTTAAGTCATTTTATAATTTTTAGTATATATATAATTTATCTCTAGCGATTCGTTAATTATCGGAATGCATTTTACGCATTTTCGATAAATAACGAGTTATATACTTAAAATTTGGAATTTTTATATTCTTTTGTTTTATTACTTATTTTCTTAAATTCAAACTTAATGGATCATTTTACTAATATTTCTAGTTTTATTTTATAATTTAGGCTCGATTGGATCTTTCAACTGATCGAAACCTCGAATGGCTAGTTTTGGGACTTACAGTTGTGTCCCCAGGTTGTGTAACTTACTGGCCTTAGCACTTAAAATCTTCCTGCATGAACACAACCTGGGAACACAGTTGTGTCCCAGATAGTGTAACTTTCTGACCAAAATTTGTCATTTTCTCCTATTGTTTATGTAACTTCAAAACTTCATAACTCATTCATTGTAACTTCAAAACTTCATAACTCATTCATGTGAACTCCAAATTGAGTGAAACTTGATTCCTTTTCTTCATTTTCAATCCGAGAGTGCGTTCAAACCTTGAAATCAAAATTTTACTTAATTAAGTATAAATTTCTTTAAAAAAAAAACAAAGATGTAAGGGAAATACTATAAAATCATCATGTGAAATGTATTTAAAATAAGAGTTTTCATCAATCACTGGTCTCGTTACAGCACCATCCTGAGCCATCCTAGCCTCAATATGTTTTATGTCTACATTAGCCAAAGATGCCTCATGTTGAAGTTCCCCTCACCAACTGAAATTGGTATTGCACATAGAGACCAAAAGATATCTTGAACTCTATATCCTAGTGAAATCTCATACAATAAGATCATGCACATCAAATCTACTCTAAAAACTACACATACTCCTAAAGGAGAACCAGCAAAATAGTCTAAGGTCATCCAATATGATGACTGCCCTAATTAGACCACTCAAATAAGGACATCCCTATCCCTCGAAGAAAAAAAAAGAAATGATAATTTTCTTGTACACCAGCTTGAATGTCTTTAAGACTTCTCCTAATGAAATTCCTAAGATAGTCAACATCCTCAAGGCCACACATCGCTTGAAGTTTAACCCCTATGTTCAATCCGTCAAATAGAAGAGGCAACACTTTACCCCTGAATGGTAGACTGCCATAGAACAAGATGTACAAAAACTCCTACAAGTCGGTTTCATCTTAAAAGAAAGATACCCCACTTCGCTTATTAATACGATCTTTGTAAAGAAAACAAATGGCAAATGGAAAATGTGCATTAACTACACTAACTTAAATAAAGCATGCCTCAAAGGCTGCTTTCCCCTCGCCATGATCGATTAACCCATTGACTCTACCTCGAGCTACTATAGACTAAGCTTTATGGATGTTTACTCCGACTATAACCAAATTCACATGGCCCCTAAATACTAAGTCTATACATCCTTCCTCATAGATTTTGAAACATATTGCTATAAAGTTATGCTATTCAAACTCAAAAGCATAGGAGTCATGTACCAATGCCTGGCAATAGTGGTCTTCAAACCACAACACGGGAAGAACATCAAAGTCTACATTGACGACATGATTTTTAAAAGCAAGAACTAAGCTAACCACATCATTTTCCTCTATAATACATTTGACACATTAAGAAAATACCATATAAAGCTTAACCCTTAGAAATGCATCTTCGGGGTAGGCTCCAGTAAGTTCCTTAGCTACATGGTCACGGAAAGAGGTGTCAAAGCTAATCCTAACAAGATCTAGGCAATCAAGGACATGAAGACCTAGCAAAAGATCAAAGACGTCTAATGTCTTACAGGCAAAATAGCCGTCCTTAACAATTTCCTCTCTTGAAGTACCAATAAGCATTTTGAGTTCTTTAAGTTATTGAAGAACCTATCAAAATTCTACTGGACACCTGCATGCGAAGCTGCTTTTGATAAACTAAAAGAATTCCCCCAACACCGACCTATACTCTCTAAACCAATCTCTGTAAAGACCTCTGTAAGCTCCACAACTAGCCATTTGAGGTTTCGATCGGTTGAAAGACCCAATTGAGCCTAAATTATAAAGTAAAGTTAGAAATATTAGTAAAATGATCCTGTAAGTTTGAATTTAGGAAAATAAGTAAGAAAATAAAAGAATATAAAAATCCCAAATTTTAAGTATATAACTCATTATTTATCGAATATGTGTAAAATGCATTCCGATAATTAACGAATCGCTAGAGATAAAATACTAATTAGAGGTAATGATAGTATTTAGGAGATCGAGAAGTAATATGATTAATTTCACATTATGAGTTGAAACAAATTTCTAAAATTCGAGTATAAACCAATACTCAAAAATCAAATTAGAATCTAACCCGCACCTAACCCTAAACATAGAATAATTGTAATAGACTAAAGACCTAGATAATTAGGCATATTAAACCCTAAACAACACATAACAATAAGTGTTATAGGATAACATGAACCTATAATAGTTGTATGAAAAACTGAAACCACGTTTGTGTTATAGGGATGATCGGCGATGGCCTAAGCAAGTCGGACCTCGAGTGAGTGAGCGAGGAGTTGAGATAAATTGGGATTAATACGACGCTGTATTTTGGAGGCTTAAGATTATGCATAACTGTGCTTGTTAGATAGTTAGATGTGTGCATGTACTTGATTATGACTGATGCTATGATTCTGTTTGTTGTCCTAGCTTATATTGTATGATTTGTATGAAATGATTGATCACCCTAAACTGGACCTAATCAATTATACGACCTATAATCATAATCAGACCAACATGGCAACCCATTAGGGGAACTTAGGACTCTCCGGCCAAATACCAACCCCTTCGAAAGGGATAGCGTAGGATTGCAATTGGTCCCTTCTTCATCCTCAATCAAACTAAGTGACATGAAAGGAGGTCACAGCGAGGGTGAAGTCAATGGTTCGAAGGTAGTCGCGGGAGGAGTGAGGTCTCCATTGCACAAGCCTAGATTTGGTCGTGAGCTGTTACATTAATGGAAACTCCTCAACCCGGATTAGAGCAGGCACAATTATTCTAATCTCATGACGGGCTGGACAACGTCGTGCAATGGCATTTACTTGCAAATGCTTTGCACCTAATACGTTGATTTAAAACTTTGTTGTGTTTATGATATAGTTTTAAGTCCTCCATCCTAACTTACTGAGCTGTAGTTGCTCACATCCCTATAGACGTCGTGCAGTTGCTGGCTAAGAAGCGGTAAACAACTATTCTGAAGTTAGCAACTGCTAGATCCTAGGGATTGAAGAAAAACATTTGAAAAATAAACACATACTTTTAAGGTTTAAGTTTTTACTTTAGAATTTCTCATTTTTGAATAATTTAATAACTAGGAAATATATTACAAACTTTAATTGTAATAATTGAATTATAGTGTATATATATATATATATTTCCTCACTTTTTTAGGTAAATGATTTATTTAAATTTCAAACTGTTTACTTCAAAACGGGTTAGTCATGGACGCCTTATGTAGATCAGGTCTAAGATAGCGGTTGTAAGGCCATTTTCTATCTTAGGATGGTTTACATGGCGGGATTGCTACGACTCTGCCACTTCGGAGCGTGATAACCTCTATTTATGTTGGCTATAAGCAACCAAGCTCTCTCTTCAATATTTGTCCGAGTAGATGGATAAGAACACAAACCAATTAACTACATCAGCCACATTTTATAAGGTCTAAAGATCAGATACACCAAGATCATGAAATTCAATCTCGTTGTATTCATCACTCCTAGAAAATTCCAACCATACTTCTAAGCATATCTTATCATTGTCTTTATTGACTAGCCATTCACACCCTCTTATAGGAGACCAACGCATAAGGATGGATGGTTAAGTACTCTTTAGAGCACAATGCTCATGGTGAAAAATTTTCCCCCCACTAAGCCATAAAAGTACTGTTGCTTATAAACTTTGTTGCTAAGTACATTAGAGGACATGAACCTCCTACCTACATCAACGTACTACAATGGACTCCATGTAGATGGATCTTCTACTAAGGGTGGAAATGGAGTAAGGATAGTCCTGTAAGGCTACTATGGCTCTAAAGTCCTATATGCACTTAAGTTTGGTTTCCCTGTAAGCACTAATAAGGCTAATTAAGGGGTTGTCATTGTAGGACTAAGAATCATAGTAAATGTAGGTACTGAGAAGGTCAATATATACTCGAATTCCATGCTGGTGGTACAGCAAGTGGAAGGGGAGTATGAGATAAAGGAAGAGAGCACGACAAAATGCCTTTACATTGTATAGGATATGGTTTTTAACTTCTCCTCTTAGACCATAACCAAAATTCCTAGAATGGAGAACTCGAAGGCAAACCAACTATCTAAGCTTGCCTCTATAACCACACCCCCATACTATGAAGCCAACCGATAAGTTTTTCTCCAAGTCATGCTACAGTATGTCATCGATGAACTCCCCCAACAGATCCTTGAAATCAGTCCAACCAAGCCATCCTAGATGGAGCCCATTGTCAGTTACCTTAGGACTGGCACCCTACCCGAGGACGAGAATGAAGCTAAGAGGTTAGCGTACAACACAACCAACTACACTCTCATAGATGACGTCCTTTACCAGTATGGACATAGCTTACTTCTCCTCTAATGTTTGAAAAAACAAGGACTCCATGCCTTAGAAGAGCTACATGTTAACATTTGCAATAACTACATCTAAGTTTAAGCCTTATACATCCGAGCTCTTTGCTTAAGATACTACTAGCTAACTATGAAAGAGGATTCCAAGGCCTTAATATAATGGTTCCATAGATATAAAAAATAAAAAAAATATGCCCATCAACCAAGCACCCAGCTCCGAGCTTTACCCTACAAATAACCCATAGCCCTTTACCTAATGAGGACTCGACATCCTTAGCCGTTTCCCAAAAGCATTGAGCGGACAACAATTCATCTTAGTAATCATAGACTATTTCACCAAGTGAGTAGAGGCACATGCAGTTGCTAACATCATGACATGAGCAACCGAAGGCTTTGTTCTAATAAGCATCCTCACCAAATTCGAGGTCCCTTATGCCTTCATCACCGACAACAAAAAACAATTTAATAGCATACAAATTCAGGAATTTTGTGACTAACATTGGATCTAGCTTTAATACACTTCCGTCGCTCACCCATAAGCTAACAAGCAAGTCAAGGCAATCAATAAGATTGTCATTAGGAGCTTGAAGAAGAATATTAAGTGAGTTGGTGGCCAATGGGTATACCAACTCCCAACTATCTTTTGTGGATAACAAACTACATATCGAATAGCTACTGGTAAGATCCCTTAACTCCTTGTGTTCAGATCGAAAGTAATGCTAACTATAGAGCTCAAGCTCCCAATGAGAAAAATCTAGAACTTTAATATCAATGTTAACAAAGTATCTCTTTAAGTGAGCTTAGACACCATTAATGAAGTGAGAGGAGCTGTAAGAACCTAAGTGGCTATATACCAATAACGTGTAGTTAGGTACTATAATAAGAAGGTGAGTCATAATGTCTTCTAACTAGTAGACCGTATTTACCATAAACTCAAAGCTACTAGATCATACGAAGGACAAGGGAAGTTATTTCCTAACTAAGAAGACCTAGTGTGGGTCAAAGAAGATGTGGGCAATGGCACATATAAGCTCGAGACACTGGATAGACAACCCTACTTCATGTAGACGACACAAATAATTATATATACTTGTGTATCTCTTGAAAAATCAATGCAAAAAAACCTTACATTTATCTTGCACCGTTGCTTGTAGTTTATAGTCTACTCACTAATACGCTTTACCCCATGCAACAACGAGCACAAACAAGTTGAACCGAGCTGAGTTGACTTTCATCCTCAACATCCGAACACTCTCTCACAAGTAAACTCATTTAAGCGAGTTTAAGGCTCAAGTTATACCTCGAGCGCCCATTAGGTACCTACACCTAAGTGTCCTATAGGATGAGCCCATAAACTAAGTCTACAACACCTGACCTCCTAAAATCAAGGCCCCATTGGCTCAATACTCCCAATGGAACGCTAATCCGATCGAGATTCCCGAGCTTAGGCTTGGAATTGCACAATCTACTAACAATTGAGTACATACCAATACGTAATAACAAGAGCATAAAAGACAAGAAGAAGCATGCAGGCAATAGATGAGCAAAGACTAGACGGTAAGTAATAACTAAACAAGCATGATTTTTCATTCATACAACTCAATTTGTACAACTTTACGAATCAACATCCCAATCCATTTGCTTCATCAAAAGTTCAACACTAAAGGATGATTGAATTAGGCATAAAAAATAAATAAAAGGGAAAAAAAAACAGAGGGGAACAAAGTCCCCTAAGCATCCCCAAGGTTACCTCCTCTAACAACAACAACTTCACCATCCTCATCTGATTCATCCTTTTCATCTTCACCAACCTTACCCTTAACCTCAACCAAATGATCTTCTATCAACCAATTCAAAAAGCTAAAGTTGAGCTTGGGGTACACCTCTTCAACCTCCATCTTCACCTTTAGGCTCCATTTCGACTAGTACCTATCAGTGCATCTTTGAAATTCTTATCTGACGAAAACTCTTTAAACAGCTCATCTATAGCCATTTCAGTCAAATTATGCTCACCCTTAAGCTCCTCTTCCCTCTTCTAAAAGCTAGGGGCTTCACCAAGCTCTACCCTCAGATAACCAATGTTAGTCCTAGTCATCTCTCCCTCTTTCATAGAAGCATTAGCCTCTGCCTTAATAGCCCTGGCTTCTTCCCAAGCAACCCTTACCTATTATCTAGCTGATTTCACCTACCTTTTAGTTACAGTAAGCTACTCCTCGCAAGCATCCACCTTTTTTTTGATAACTACTCAAATTGGATCTTATACCAACAACTTCCTACTCTAGACACATTTTCTCTATAGTACGTTAGTTACACTCTTCCTATAACTCCAAATTTCATTCCCTCAACCCAATCAATTCCAACCTTCACCTTTCAATCTTTCTACTTTTCTCTTACTCACTTGCTCGTAAAGCCTACAAGAAGAATAGGAGTAAGTATATGTCCATGTATACCTCAATAAAACATTAATCTGACAAAAGCAACTTGAACTACACCTGCTTGAGAAGGCAACTCCCTTAAGTTAATGCATGCTTACATAAGCTAGTGGCGTTACTTAAACCCTTCAAAGTAACCCAAGAGCATTCACTACAAGATTTATCCTACATCCATAAAGCAGGTTTCTTCTCTAATGGCCACTCTCTGATGATGCGAATGTCATTATACACTTGCATTAGCCTGCCCAACTCAATCTCCTAGTACATCACTTAAGGAAACGATTCTTGTAATGCACCATCAACTCCAACACTGCCTGACCCTCCTTAACCATCGGATTACTCCTCCACATCCCTTACCATTTCTTCATGACCTGTTGGCATGACTATTGCTCTTATACTCCTTTAACTACAACTTGGCGAACCCCTTAATTAGTCACCCCCTATTTGCGCTCTACCCACCTCAACATCCTAATAACATCAACATGAACAACAACTGCCGGCTACTTAGTGACTACATTAAGAGGCAGCGAAGTCGAGACACCTCTGAATCCCCTACCTATGCCCTTCTTTCCCTTCACGTTGGCCATCATGGTTTTCTTCATCCTCTTCATAGTAAGAGTACCCTCAGAAGCAACCTCATTAGTAGTATTTAGAGTAATGTCACCCTCTTTCCTCTCTATTACATCAAACCTTGGCCCTTTCCACCAACCAACATCAAGGACCTACTCCTTGGCCTCCTTATCTTCTCCGTTGAGATAACTAATAGGCTTCACATGGTTTGGCCATATCCACTTACTAAGAAAGTCTAAGGAATGAGCCAACCTCACGAAGAAGAACTGGTACTTCCAATCATTAATTTTACTATTCTGTTCATAGAAAAGCTTTGTTAAGGGTCTTCGATTTGAACAATACACCCATCCACCTGGGTTACCCTTCAGGTGAAAGAAGTACCAAAATAGGCTAAGTTATAGGTCTTCTCATATGAAAAATGAATAAAACCACAAAAACTACCAACACCTGCCACGTGTTCGGATGGAAGGATCCTAGGTACATATTGGAATACTCAAAGACCTTTAGCTAAAACTCTGTAAAGGGTAGGTGTAATCCTATCTTTATTGCCTTCCAATGTATGTAAAACAAGAGTTTATCCCTACCATAATTACATGCATGTGCACCCTTCTAAGGTATGAATACTTCCCATGCACTAGTATTTCATGTCACTTCTTCATAAACTCCTCTCTATGCACATATTCCACCTTAGTAAAAATACAGTCACCCCTAATGATTGACAATAGAGGCTTAACCTCCTCATCCTCCTTGTATGGGTACTCATACCAAGGCCTCACCTCCACGTAGGTTGTAAGCCCCAAAATTAGCCATTCGAGGTTTCGATCGGTTGAAGGACCCGATCGAGCCTAAATTATAAAGTAAAACTAGAAATATTAGTAAAATGATCCGATAAGTTTGAATTTAAGAAAATAAGCAATAAAATAAAAGAATATAAAAATTACAAATTTTAAGTGTATAACTCGTTATTTATTGAAAATCCGTAAAATGCATTCCGATAATTAACGAATCGCTAGAGATAAATTATATGTATACTAAAAATCATAAAATAACCTAAATAATATTTAGGAATATTTATTTGTACTATATATGAATTTACATATATGTAGAAATACGCGTAATTACTTAAAATATTCATAATGTGCCAAAATAATACTAAGTAATTAAAGAAAATTCATAATTATTTAAGGAAAAATAAAGAAAAATTAGGAAAAATAAGGAATGATCCAGAATTGGATCGTGGCAGTTGGGAAAAAATAGAAAAAAATCGGCCAATTAATTTAAGGAAACACAAAATCCAAAAATTAAGGGATAAAACAATTGTCTTGTCCAATTTAATGCACAATAAATTCCCTAAACGTCTATAAATATGAAAAAAATTCAGAGAACTCCTTTGGACATTTAGGGATTTGAGAAAAATAAAGAGACTCGAAAATTGAGAGAAAAACCAAGAAAAAAAAAAGGAAAGGAAAATTGTGCAATTAAGGCCACAAAGGAGAATCCAGACCTGACAGGCAGCTGGGAGTAAACGGCCACCACCACCACACGGTGGTGGCAACGCTTAGGTGGTCCGACACCGGTGGCCGGAGCCACCCAAATTGGTGAGTTCGATTTCCAGCCCAATTTTGTGTAATTTTGTAAAAATAGTAAATATTATTATAAAATTATGAAATTTGTTATTTTAGAATATTTTTGTATGCAGTTTTTAGGAAAAATATTATTTTGATAAAAATATGTCTCGTGATATAGGGTACTTAAGAAATCGTACAAAACCAAGCATGTTTCGGTTTAGAAATAAATGACCTTAGGAGTGTAGTTTCGAGCCCAAAATTTTTGTGTAGATTAATTAGATGATATAGAACAGTGCTATGAAGCCCGTTTTCAAAAATTAATTTTTTAAATTTTTAGATAATTTTTAGGCACTAAAATGAGACATAAAATGGGTAATTTATGGTTAATTAAGTAATTAAATGATTAATTAATGATTTAGTGAGTAATTATATGTTTTAGGATTTTGAAATCTGACGGAATATGATACATGTAGCATTTAGGGTGTTAGATGTAATTAATAGGTTAATTATGTAGTAAATGATTAATAAGGAAAAATAGTTAATTTTAAGTTAATTTTGTAAATTAGGAAAATTAGGAGTAAAATCTGATTTAGGATGAATTTAGATATTTTGAAATGATAATTGATGTTTAGGGATGGTAATTAAAATTATAGAAATATTAGAAATGCATTATGTACATAATAGACAATAATGCATAATATGTAATTTTTGAAAATATAATAAATAGAAAATTTTAGGATAAAAATTGATATTATATAAATAATAAGGATATATAATAAATCTGATAAGAAACTTGAATTTATGTAATTATATAAAAAATGTAAAAATTTCTCACATCAGGAGTAAATTCGGTACACTAATAAGGATATTAGTATACCGGATGAAATAAAATACTGGCTAGGGGTAAAAATGATATTTATGAGATCAGGAAGTAATGTGATTAATTTCACATTATGAGTTGAAACAAATTTCTAGGGTTGGAATATAAAATATTACTTAGAAATCGAACTAGAACCTAATCTAGAAATCGATGTAGAAACCGAACCCGAACCTAACCCCAAACCTAGAATAATTATAAAAAACTTAAGACCTAGATAATTAGGCATATTAAACCCTAAACAAAACCTAATAATAAGCATTATAGGATAAAATGAACTTATAATCATTATATGAAAACTGAAACCACATTTGTGTTATAGGGATGATTGACGATGGCCTGAGCAAATCAGACCTCGAGTGAGTGAGCGAGCGGGGAGTCGAGGTAAGTTGGAATTAATACAATGCTATATTTTGGGAGGCTTGAGATTATACTTGGTTGTGCTTGTTAGATAGTTGGATGTGTACATGTGCTTGATTATGGGTGATGCTATGATTCTGTTTGTTGCTCTAGCATGTATTGTATGATTTGCATGAAATGATTGATCACCTTAAACTGGACTTAATCAAATATATGACCAGTAATCATAATCGGACATACATGACAACCTATTGGGGGAACTTAGGACTCTCCAACCAAATACCGATCCCTTCGAAAGGGATAGCGCAGGATTACAAAATGGTCCCTTCTTTATCTTCAGTTGAACTAAGTGACAGGAGAGAAGGTCGCGGCGAGGGTGAAGACAGTGGTTCGAAGATAGTTGCGGGAGGAGCGAGGTCTCCATTGCACAAGCCTGGGTTTGGTCATAAGCTTTTGCATTAACGGCAACTCCTCAACCCGGATTAGAGCGGGCGCAATTTCTCTAATCTCACGACTAGCTGGACAACGTCGTGCGATGGCATTTGCTTACACATGCATTGCACCTAATAAGTGATTGAAAACCTTATTGTGTGTATGGTATAGTTTTAAGTCCTCCGTCCTAACTTACTGAACTGTGGTTGCTCACATCCCTATAGACGTCGTGCAGGTGCTGGCTAAGAAGCGGCAAACAACTACCTTGAAGCTAGCAACTACTGGATCCTGAGGAGTGAGGAAAAACTTTGAAGAATAAACACACATATTTTAAGGTCTAAGTTTTTATTTTAGAATTATTTTTCATTTTTAAATAATGTAATAACTGAATTAAAGTGTATATAGATATAAATTTTCTCACTTTCTTAGGTAAATGATCTATTTAAATTACAAACTGTATACTTCAAAGCGGGTTAGTCGTGGACGCCTTGTGTGGATCAGGTCTAAGATAGCGGTTGTAAGGCCAACTTCTATCTTATGATGGTTTACACAGCGGGGCTATTACGACTCTGCCATTTCGGGGCGTGACATAGGTTCTCCTTACCTCTTTTACGAGTAACTTTTGTTTACATCACCGATTCCAACCGCCACCGTCTATTAGGGGGGGAGTGGAAATAGGCTAGTCTTGTAATATACTCTTACCAAATCCTCACCTGTAAATTAGTTTGCCTTTAATCACTATGACTAGTCGGCTATCTCCAAAAGTTTAACTTGAAAGAAAGGCATAGGAGACAAAAGAAAAAGATAGGAAAAATTAAGATTGAGATAAAGAAACCCTTAGTGGAATTTTGATGATAAGAAGGAAGAAATGGAATGGCCCCCAACCCTTAGATGGGTTAGCAAGGACTATACCAAGCATACTTCACAAACAGCCATTGTGGGTGACCACGTATGGCAACTAAGAGATCAACGATTGAGCTATTTGATAGGTGGATTGCCAAATAGACATCCACATATGTAGCATTGATGGTACATGCCTCTAAAGGATCTTAGGTACCCCAATAGACACATCGATCACTTTAACAATTACATTAACCTCTCCAAAAGTTACATTTGGTCAAAAGGTGATCAAAGGCCCAGATCATAGGCATGCCCTAGATAATAGGTGGCTTAAGGCCGCATAAGCTTAAGAAGACCTACAAGTACTTGACCCCATCTCAAAGCACCCGACAAGCCACTACGATTACTTCAAGAGAAGAGGGCAAGAAAAATTGAAGGAGATAATACAAGGAATTAAGAAAATACATACAAGTACATAAAGAAACTTTGATTTTATTAATCATTTGAAAATAGTTACAAGGCCTAGGGGCCAGCACACCAATCTCAGATACAAGTAACTACAAGAAAGAGAATATAAAAATACATTGGGTTGGCCTAAGACCCTCCTATTGATAAGAATCAACCCCTCGGGTAAGTCACACGCAACCGAACTAGAGGGATATAAGGACTTCTACATTTTTGCCGATCTAAGCACCGAATTCTAATAAGGACTAGTACAGTCTCTAAGTTGCCGAACAAATGTGCCGACCTGCTAAGCAACCCCACCTATTGTCAAGCTCATACCATGATCTAAGTAACTCCTGAGTCGACCAGTGACAGACATTTGTCCAAGCTGAACTACCAAGATACTGGACTTAGATAAGACCAAAATATCCTTTATTGTCCAAGCTTTGACTTGAACCCAACCAGGTCAACTTTAATTACTAACTTCTTTCTGACATTCCTTAAATTGAATTCTACTAATGCCGAGCCACTTCAAGGTATACAACACCAAGACCAACTGCTTTCTAGATCACCAACCGTTTAACATGTGTCATTTGATATGTTATTTTAAATTATTTTTTACTTTTTCGTATAGTATATTATTTTCCATTTTTACCCTCATAAGAATGTTCTAAGAATCTTTTGTATATTATCCATTTTGTTTTTTTCTTATTTAGTGTAACCCTAGTTGAGGCCATATAAATACTTCACTTCCTTGTACCCAAACAACATATTAAATTATTGATTATTACAAGTTTCCTTTCTTAAGCAACCTTAGTGTTTTCACTTACCCTTAACTATTATCTATTCCTTTTAATAAGGAGTAATAACGAGTAACCCTATAGTTTGGACGGGTGAGTCATATCCAACAAATTATAGGTCAAGTAGGATCTGGTTAGTATATCATATCTAGCTGATATATCATATCTAGCTGATATATCATAACTACCCAGTTTTGCTAACCCTTTATTTTCTTCTTTTGTTCTCATTTTTGTGGTGCTGCCTCCATGTGTATGACCTCAAAGATGCATCACCTATTCTCTTATTCGATGTCAAACATTTGTCTTTGAGCTCACAACTTCAACTCAACTTATTAGGGTGATCTTCCCAACCTGATTTGTGTGCAATCTAAGTTGGCAAAAAGATAAGGGCCTTTATCCAAGCTAGTTAGTTTGTAACTTCAACTTAACTCTCTATTTGCCTCAAAAAACCATAACCAGCCCAAGATGCTTCAGAAAATTACCATGGACTTTAAGGGAATACGTCCATTGTACCTCCTCTACTGTTATAATCGCCATTAAGCAAGGTCCCTTACACTCGTCCATAACCATGCTGGCATACTCTTCCTTTACTGAGCATATACCACCATAGCAACCTTAAGAAGGATCCCCTCTCACGCATACAAGTGATCAAAGATCACCCGACCTCTTAGAATATGCAACCAAAAACCACTAAGGAACCTATGGAGTCACTTGAGCACTCTATGCTAGCAAGGACAACCATTGTAAGGTTGAGAAAGCAAGGGGACTTGTATAGACTGCCATATTCTCAAGGCCTAGAAATCCCCCCAAAAGTCCTTTGACGAATGATAAACAAAAACCCCCGAAGTCTCCCTCCCTCCTACCGCTTCTGAAGACTAAAAACATCATTGACAATGGGCTAGGAAGGGATGATAGCAAAAGGTCACCATTAATGCCCGTCACCAAATCTAAAATCACAATTTCCCTATGCACTTAATGATAACGCGAACTATGTGTCTTTAAAAGCATCACCAACGTACATTAGAACGAACTAGTTGTAGGAAAAGACTACTACTAATGCATGTCAACTATTACTTTTAGATGGTTACCATGGTGTTCTCTTAAATACCTTGTCGTATACACCTATCCATCTGCTACTAAGCCAATAAGATCTTTGACCTCCTAAGCTTGAGACTCCAATACTCCCTTCATTGTTTGAGCACCAAGGAGAGTAAAGGGGCAATTGTTGATAGCTATATTTCACAATCAAGGCTTTGAAGGCCCAAACCCATTAGGGAACCCGAACCCAAGTGCTCATAGAAACTCTTTCATCCTAATGAGGAACAACTTAGAGCTCGTCTAAGCATACCCTTTTGCTTGGGTTTAGCTTCAAGCACCTAAAGTACTTCCTCTCAAAGGTCTTCAGCCTTTTCCTTTCATCCCTAGCAAAAGAAGCTCACCTCCCCCACCTCCCTTCCTGGAGGCCGGTTTAAAGGAGCTCACTAGTTAGCAAACTAAGAACCCTTCTCCCTTCTCTACCTTTTTCTCTCTTATCATTAAATGCTAGTTAACCACATGTTGCATGGCCTATGATCTAGTTACTGAACTAGGGTAGCCACCCTCCATCAATGGGACATGCCCATATCCTAAACATCCATCAATCAACAAAGGGAAGGTTGTTTTATAACACACCAACAAGCATTCCTACCTCGAATTCCATTCTAGCCAAGTACCTTCTTCTACATATCTACATAAGTTAGCACCCCTAATCTGTAAATAAAGATAAAGTCTTCAAGTAAAAGGATACATACTAACTAACCCTTACTCTTTCAATTAATCTCCTCTTATCACTAACTTGAGTGTTGAAGGACCTATGTAGGCTATGCCACAGGGGATGACAAATAGACCGCCAAGAGTTCATCAAAAAGTCATAACCATGATATCCCCATCACCTATAATATATAGTAATAAAAAATATTATACTTCATACATTGGTTTGAAAAGTAATGATAATGAGACTCATAAAAAATTTTAAAAAATAGTAAGCAACTCTAATAAAATACTCCTCCATAAAGGGGAAAATTGCTTAAAAATGAAAGTTGTTTAGGATGATAATACAGCACCTTAAGCACCCCCTTTAATAAGTACCCACTTATAAATATACATTTATCATTGATGTAAAGCAAAAGAAGAAATATAATCTATATATGCTTCGCAAGGGATTTTCCAATTTGCTAAACATATTTCCTTTTATAAGTATGGACATTGACAAGTCAACTATGGTCATCAAATCCCTTAGATTTGGTTCCATATTCATTCGAGTTGAATTCAACAATAGTGAAGTTAAGCTTAAGATCAAGTTACTAAAATATAATTTATTAAATAGATTTCCAACTCAAACTACTCGATATGGTTAATCAAATCAAATTAGAACTTTACGAGCAAAAGTCAATAGGCCTAATAGAGTTTGAAATTGGACTTTAATTGAACACAATTGCAAGTCTAGTTTTATTGTAAGATCCTAAATTCATCTCTAAAATTTTGAGTCAAGCATAAACTTAAATTTATCGATGCATCCTCTTTAACTCAACTTATTGACAACCATAATTTTCTAAGTACTTCTAATTCAAATTCTTCTTTTTTTTTCTTTTTATTTTTTTGTTTGGAGAAAAGTCTCTTTATTTCTCCATGCATTATTAAGAAAAAAATTATTTATTTATTTATTTATTTTTCCTTTTTCTACTTCCGTTTGTTATCTTTGCGTCAACCTTTACATACGGCCCGGTTCTCCAATAATTTTTTCGAAAAAGATGGCAAGGAAGCTGATCCAAAACGTCAGACGTTAGCCAGTTACCAAAGTTGGTGGGCTGCATTTACTTATTGTTGGAGTAACAAAGAATCAGGCCCGGCCTCTTTAGGCCCAACAACTTTTGGGCTACAGGTTTACGAAAAAGTCTGCAGGGAGTCTTTTTAACTTTTTAGGCTTGCTCTACTCACGGGAAAATGTTTCTAATTTTTATTTTCACTTTTCTTAATCTGCATTTTTTTTTTCTAATTTCCAAATAAACTGAGGCTCATTTAAAATAAAATGAAATAATGTTACAGGTTCCTTGGAGCCTAATTATATCTTTATCAGATAAAAGAGAAGATATCCCAAAACCACATGGACGAACCCTTTTTTTGTCCTCTACAGTAGTCGCTATATGTATTAGCTTTTTTATTGGGAAAAAAAAAAAAAAGGAAAAGGAGATGGTACGGATATGGAAATCTAATTAGAAAAGATTTATATCTTTAATGATCGCTGCAATCTTCCGACTATTTCTTTGAACTCCTGAGATGCAAGGAACAATATATGGGAAATTTCTGACATGCAATTTTTCTTTGAAGCAGTAAAATAGAGTTGTACATATTTTGCAACTTATATTATCTTTTATGAGCAAGAAAACGACATTTTATAACTAGGTATGAAGTGGAATGAAACTTAAAAAATAAAAATAAAAATAAAAATAAAAATAAAAATAAAGTACATTATTCGATTTCCATAGTTATTCTCGTTATATAATTAAATTTATTAATTTATATAATAGAAATATCATCACTGGAATTACTTATCAAGTATCAAAGAGTGTAATTTTTCTATTTACTAAATACCTGCTAAACCATGTGTAGAAAAAACCAACTACTGGCATCCATCCATTAACAAGTTAATATACAAGGCACTAAGCATAAAGTTTATAATGTGCATATCTTCTGTCTATGGACATCCCTGCCAAGGCTGTTTGTCTGAAACTAGATATAATTTGACAAAAAAGAAAACCTTGTTTTCCTAATATATGGTTTCTTACCTTAGTTAAAGGGAAACACATTTGCTTTTGTTTTAATCATTATTCTCTTGATATTTGTAAAACTTTTCCATAAATAACCAATACTCTAAAATTTGTGATGAAGTCCTGAAATCAATGGCAATTGAATAGTATGCGTTAGAACAGACACTCTATAGTTCCTCCACTTATCATTTTCATATTTATGTCTATAAGATTGTTTGATCTTCCTCCTCACCTCTTGCTGTAAGTCATCTTCACGAGTCAATTCGATATTACTTTTTTAAGATCATATAAAGTCTGACATTCAATTATACACACGTGATCATTTAAGTCAAATCATCTCATCTTTAATGCATGTGTAGTACCTGAAAATAATAATAGTGAAACGTGGGACTATTTCCTTTGTTAAAAATCTAATTCCATCACCAAACCGCTCTCGATGTCTTCTGAGATCAGGTAAATACAATAGAACTCCCATGTCTCTATTGTCTAATTAATTGTCTGTCTGTCCTAACTTAACCAAACCGTGTCCATCTATATCCTAAATCGGTTATACACATTTAATATGTCTATATCGTTGTAAGGAAAGGAAAAAAAAAAAAAAACGAAGTTATTTATATTTGTGACCTTATATTGTCAGAATTGGTGTTTAAGGGACATGAATGGTGCGTCTTTAAAAGTAGAGGGGACTTAAATCACTCGCTCAAAATATGACGGAATTTGATAAAATGAATCTGTTTTCAATTCAAAATATTTGCATACATCTAAAATTAAGATAAAATGCTTCAATAAGAGCGGGATCTTATTAGGACATTCCGCATAAGTGCAAAAATCAAACTATTTTTATTTGCAGATTATGTAACAATAGTCTTCCAACATTAAATTGTAATAACCTAAATTTTGTTAACAAATAAATTAATTAAAGGCAATGGCATTTTTTTAGAATGATTTAAAAGTTTGGAGGTAATTTGGTCAAACAATTATAAACCAGCACGTGAGTAGCACATGCTTTTTGGAAATTAAAACAATAGGTTGTCTTAATCCTACCCTTTCTTCCTCTCTTGCCTTAATGTTCCCTCTATCAAACATAACAATTCCATCTTGTCTGTTACACCAAGTACAAGACCTTAGTGGTAAGTAAAAAACTCACCAAATATTTAAAGTTTTATATATAGGAAATGTGAGTCATGTAATTTTACGTGATTATTCTAGGTTAGTAATTTAAAGCATACGTGATAGTTAGCTAGTTAAGATGATAATTCATGTATGAATCTTAAAAGTTAGATGACAATACACTGTAAGTCTAGAATATAAAAATATAGTAAAATAGTCTTATTATAGCTCAAAATAAAAAATTTTACTAAATTATATTATATTATAACCTATTCATTGTAAACACACGATTTAGGAAAAGCAAAATAACTTAACCTTAAAAATAAATTATTTAGATACTAAAATTATAACATGACATAAAATCATATATAAATAGAGTACGTATACTTCAAGTATAGTTATTATATATAAATATATATACCCAAAAATACTTAAAATATCTAAAAATCCATATCATTAACTAAAAATTAACAAGAAAAGTGACTCAAAAATTAAGAAAATTGCTAACCAAGATCAAGAGGGATTATATCATGACCTAAAGGGGCTAGTCATAACAATTGCTGTATATCAGATAAAGGATTATAAATTGATTTCCTTTTTCAATCTACAACCTTTCATGTGATATACAAGACTACTACTATAACTAACAATCTAGAATTAGGTAAATGTAGGTAATATCATTATATATTTATGATAACAAAATTGTTGTATTGAACATAACACATATATAAGTAATTACAAATAATAATTCTATAATACATTAGATTATAAACTGATAATACATTATATCATATAATAAGGTTCAAAGTCTAAGTACAATAGTATAAGTTTACCCTCATCATTAATCTTACTCTCACATTAACTCACTAAGGAACTACTAACCTCAAACATCATGCGATTCGGCTCCACAAACAACTCAGCCTGTGTAAGCAAACTATAGAAGTATAAGCTAACTAGCTTAGTAAAATATTTCTCTCAATCATATAACAAATAAGTTATATGACAATTTAATTCAATCAAATGAATATATGAACGATCAATATGCCATACAAATATATGCAAATAATCAAGTACTACATGCAATTCAGATTTAACGTCCTCCGAAATCAAAGTTGAAGATACATCGATACCAATCAAATCAAGGTATCATATAACGAAAATCCACATTTCGTATTCAAAAGCATAATAGTATATCCATTTTTAGTTTTTGTCAAAACTCAATTCTACATATGATTATGAATAAGTTCATGCAGTCCTCATTCACCCCTAAACAGAGGCTTCTGGACTCAACCCTTAACCAAGCGATAAGCTCTTCCAACTCCTAGTGTTCCCACGGACCAGCGTAAATTTATATCGCATGTGTACATCGTATAAAATACTATAATTACAAATCATCAACCCACATATAGCTTCTTATTACCTTCATGTAATGTGACGACCAAAATTAGTTATTCAATGCATGATTATGTATGTTTCAATTTAATTCATTCAAGTCGAATAATGTTAAGTCTTTTTATTCAGTGATCAACAAAGTCACAAACATATCAATTCCTATTGAATTTATTATGCAGCAAATAATATATTGTCATATTTTAAAATAAATTTACTATTAATAAGTAATATCATACACAAGTATGATCCAGCCACACACAACATTCAATTATAAATAACAATTAATATTACCTATCTACATACATAAGTATATATAAAATCATTAAGAATACTCACTCAGTCATCCTCAGAATTAAAGGTCGTAATAATCAACGAATAAGTCAGTATCAATTTCGTGATCACTTGATATTAAGAGAATACAAAAAGTAGTAAGTATGTGAATTTAATAACTAAAATGTATTATATCTTGTACTGTTTACTTAAATTAGTTATTCGTTTGTGTAAAATTATCAATTCGAACTTTTTATCTAATTGCATATAACTTTTTCGATTTAACTCAGATTTTTATGTATTTATAATCCATTTTAATCATTTTCAAACGTACTTTCATATAACGGGATTCATTTTAAACATTGCAATCTGCAGTTTCGATTATAATATGAAAATATTACAAAATTAATTATTTTGACTTAAATAATTATAAAATATTATTTTAAGCTTTTCTTAATAAATTATGATTTAATAATTGTTTGAGTCGTATAATTTGTAATTTTCTTATTTTAGGCCTATTTTACTATGATTACCCATTTTTACTTATTTTTAGCATTTAAAATTTATTAATTTAATTTTTCTATTTTATTACTTTTCTAATTAATTAATTACTTTATTATTATTATTAATTACAAAAATTAATTAATTTATGATGAGTGGTGATATAGCAGCATATGAGAGTAAAACGTGTCACCTTTATATTTTTCTTATATTTTCTTAATCTTTTTGTATTTTACGATATATACTTATATTAATATTTATTACTATATTTTACTAAGTTTTATAAATTAATTATTTATTATAGTTTACTTAATGTTACGGTACATACATACATATATATATATACTTTCATATTTATTAAATTACTTTATTATTAAATTAATATTATAGTATATTATATCTATACTATTTAAATATACTTGTATTTCTACATATACGATACTACCCATATATGTATACTTATACGTATAATATACTTATGTAAATATACTATATGTATGAGTATAATATACACGTAAATATATATTATATACATATGTACATATACGATTATATTATATATATATATATATATATACTAAAATATGAAATATAGATAATATTATACATAATTACATGTATGTCCCAACACGTCCAGCACACTTGTATACATTCAAAATTTTATGAAAATGAAAATACCATACAATTACCACACAGTATAATTATACTATATTATAATATTATTTGTAATTTGTAATTATATATATAAATATTTAATATACACATACATACATATATCATATAATCAAAATACTAAGTATATATATACATGTACATATTCACGCATACTTTTGTATATGGATACATGTAATATAAATAAAGAAAATACTTAGTATATATATAAATAAGGAAAATACCTAGTGCATATATATACGCTATATCCGTACACATACATATACAATATAATAAAATACTAGGTATAAATATATATACTTACGCATACATACATATATATATAAATAAATAAAGAAAATACTAAATACATACAAATGTACATAAATAAAGAAATACATGGTACATTTATATATCATATACGTATACATACATGTACAAATACGTAAGTTCTTGTACAAATATTTTGAAAAAAAAATCAAAATTACATGTATATGGACATATATGAATATACATTCACAAGAAAATACTAAAACTATATATATAAGTTCTAAGTTATATGTATGTGCAAGAACATATATATAATTAATTATTACAAAATATGTATACTATACTTAATAAAACCTACTTATATAATATTTATATGTAAAATTCCTAGCTTTCTTCTTGCTTGAAATTTAAAAGAAAAATTAGGGAAGAAGGATAAGGATTGTTCACGATGAAAGAGGAGAGAAAGAAAGGACTCTGTATGTGTTTTTAGTTGACAATTTCCAAACTTAAAAGCAGCAACAATAAGGGCTTAAAAACAAAAGAAAAAAGAAAGAAAATCTTGGCTTAATCTAACAATTAATAAGATAGGACACTTGCATTAATGATTTGTCTTTTTTCTCATAATTTTTCAACACTTATAATTGAAAAACAATCACATAGGCTACTACAAATTTGATCTGGAGACAAACGTGGAAGCAAGGAAAAAATAGGGGAAAGAAAAAGGAAAAAGGAGAAAAAGGAAAAATAAAATTAAAAATATTTAATTTTTCTAAATACAAAAAATGATATAATTAGTATTTATAAAATAATTTTGAGATTTTATAAAAATTTATTAATTTAATTGTTATCTATTACGTTTATAATATTTACAAGTTATTTCAACCTGTTCATTAAAACTTACACACGATTACACGTATTAATCGATAATTACAATCAACTACAGTTTTATTACTATTAAGTTATATTTAATCATTTTATAATCTTAATATTATAGTTTTAAGGTTTTTGTCAAATTCAAGTTCGATTTTAGCTATTTACACGTATATCGAATTTAGGGTTTTTGTATGCGATTTAGGTTTTGATCAAGTTTTTAGATTTTTTTTTTATTACCGATACTATATACAATTTTATAATTTATTAAAAATTTTATTTTACCTTGCCTTATCGACCTATGATATCATCTAGAACACTAGAACCTAGATTAAGGTTCATACTATTGACTATGTAAGGTTTACAGATTGCATGGACGCGTATAAGGACAACTGTAGGATTAGAAGTTAAGCTTAACACACATATACATGCATTAAGGGAAGAGATATTTAAGCTAAAAAGAGAGAGAAAATCCTCATTTTTGCATTACAAGCTTAGGAAATATCACTAGGTCTCTCTTGAATGTTGCTTAGCTTCTTAAGATTTAAGGAAAATTATAAAATCAGGAAGAACAAGGGGAGATAAATTCTAGAGAAAATTAGAACAGATACTGCACAAACCTAACTAATTCACGAAACCCAAGTCCGAAGAGCACCTGGAGGCGAACCACTACCATAAGGTGGCAGTAGAAGTAGTAATCCATTGTACCAATATGGTCTTAGTGGTCGCGCGGTGATTTTTCAATGAGTCAAGATTTTAGTTTGATTTTACTAAATTTTGTAAAAATAATAAATTAATTTAAAAAATTATGAGAAAATTTATTTTGAACTAGTTTTGCATGTACTTCTAGGAAAAAAAATCATATTGTAAAACTTTTAAGTGGATTTATGACCTTAAAAAACCATGCGAAAATGATCACTTTTTTAACTTGTTTTAAATAACCCCATTATTGTTGTTTTAAAACCAATTTTTTTCTAAAACTTCCCTATACAGCATATATAAATTTTATTAAAAGTCTTCAGCCAATAATACTTTCTGTAATTTTAAGCTTTTAAATTTTATTAAAAACGCCATTTTTTAGAGCTTTGTGTAATTAGCTTTGAGGAAATCAATTTGTACTAGTTCTAGAGTTCATATGAGCTATATTATGTTGTAAGACATAATCTGGAGTTGGTTAGATTAAATGGAATTTGATTTATACATAAACCATTAGTTATGACTTATATGCATTAAGGTGAGGGTATGTAAATTTGGAAGTATAGGTAATATGGTAAGCATGGGCATGTTGAACCTATTGGATGATCATATTTTATCATGCTTGAAAACTGGAATAAGATGCTGGGCCAAGTCGCTAAGAGTATGTTATGCCTTAAAGTAGTAGAGTCGTAACAATCCTGCTATGCAAACCGTTTTAGGATAGAAGCTAACCTTATAACTGCTATCTTAAACCTGATTTACATGAGGCACCCACGACTAACTCGCTTTAAAATAAATAGTTCATAAATTAAATATGTTATTTACTTAAGAAATTATGAAAATACTCATTTACACTAAAGTAACCTAAGTATATTTACAAAATTTAGTAGCCTATTCTTAATTCATTTTAGTAATACATAGATTGATATAAAAAAAAATGTAAAGTTAAGACCTAAACCTTGAAGGTGCAACCAATCTTCAGTTTTATATCCTCACTCCTCCAAGATTCGATAGCTACTAACTTTAAGGTAATTAAAAAGCCGCTTCCTAACTAATACCTACAACAACATTTATAGGGATATGAGCAACTAACCACTCTACAAGTTGGGACTAGGACAGAAACTTAAAACTATACTTTAAACACAAATAGAATTATCAACCAAGTTAATTAAATGCAATGCATGTACAAGCAAATGCCATCGCAATCAATATTATCCAATTCGTTGCAAGATTAGAGAAATTATATCCGCTTTAATCTAGCTTGAGGAATTTCCATGTTTATGCAACAACTCATGACTAAACCTAAGCTTATGCAATAGAAACACCGCTTCTCTTACAACTACCTTCTAACCATTGACTTCATCCTTACTGTAACTTCCTCTTATATCACTTAATTCAACTAAGAATAAAGAAAGGGCTCATTATGTTATCTAGCACTATTCCTTTCAAAAAGGTCAATATTTGGCTAGAGAACCCTAAAAATTTCCCCTATTAGGTTGTTATGCAAATCCATTTTAAACTTACAAGTTATATATTTAATTAGGTCCAATTTAAAGTGTTCAATCATTTCACGCAAATCACATCAATTTCAAGATAGAAAATCAACCAAAATCATATAGCTACATCTAGAAACATGGACATATAAGTATGTACATAGTCAACTACCTAACAAATACAATCAAGTATAAACTCAAGCCTCTAAGTACTATCAACAATACTTCAAAATACAGTAAAGTATCGATCCTATCATACCTAAACTCCCCGCTTGTTCACTCAAAATACAACTCACATAGGCTATTGTCAATAATCCCTATAATACAATTGTTGTTTTAGTTTCCACTTAACTACCTTAGATAAGTATTGTTTTAAAATTCTTATTATTATCTTCAGTTTAGGATTTTATTATACCTAATCATTTGGGTTTTGTCTTTTACAATTATTCTTAATTTAAGCTAGGTTCTAATTCCGTTTTGCGAATCCAGTTCCGATTTAGGTTTTGATTCAATTCCAACTACGGGTTTTATATGTAATCTTAAGATTTCACTTTGAACCATAATGTGAAATTAATCACATTTATGTTTGAGTATCATAAATATCGTATTTGGTTTCTAATTAGTATTCTAATCCATATAGTACACCATAATCCTAATTTAACTACGAAATTAACTCTCGCTATGATAATAACCTATATATTTTCATATAATTTCATAAATTCACCTTCTAAATCAAATTTATATCATATTCTTAATACTATAATACCATTAATTTTTATCTAATATTTTCTACACATTTAATTCCTGTATACACATATTATGTACTATTGCATGTTATAAACTTATTTTACCTATTTAACACTTCTAACACTACATATATCATTCCTCATCATCCAATAACATATCAAAATATCTAATTATATCCCAAATCAAAATTATACTTAATTAACTTAAAATATATCATTTTACCTATTACATATATACTACATAATAAAACTAATAATTACAATTAACACCTTAAATGCTATAAATATCATATTACATCAAAATTCAACATCCTAAAACACCTAATTATAAGTTAAATCAGTAATTACCATTTAATTACTTAATTAACTCAAAATCACCCATTTTATATATCATTTTAAGGTCTAAAGGTCTAAAAATTATTTAAAAATTTAAAAAATAGATTTCTAAATAATCTCTTCATAGGATTGTTTTAATTACTCTAACTAACCTATAAAAAAATTTTGAACTCAAAACTACATCTCTAAAGTCATTTATTTTTAAATCAAATAAAACTCAAGTTTACATAATTTCTTAAGTACAGTATATTTTTAAGCATAAATTCATCAAATTAAATTTTTTTCCTAAATCTACATACATAAAAATCTTAGAATACTAAATTTCATAATTATTTAATACTTTTAATTAAAAAAGCAATATTAGAGGGAAAGATTGAACACATCGACGTTGGTTACTTCGACCACCATGGCCTTGTCAACCGGTCTGAGCGCTGCCAACACTATTTGGTGGTGGTGGTTGTCTACTCTCAAGTAGTCATTAGGTGTTAGTTCCCTTATAATGTCCCATTTACACTTTTTTTTTTAATTTTTCTTAAAAATTATTTTTTCACTCCTCTCTTTTCCCTATTTTTTATATGCTCCAAACTAACCAAATGAGGTTTGTGAAGTGGTTTACTAAATTTATAATTTAGTTTAGGGTTTTTCTTTTGATTTTTGATTGCTAAGTATCCCTTATCTCTTCCTTTTTCACTTTCATGTTGTTTCAATTTTATTGGTTAACTTCTTTTCTTTACTTTTTAGCTTGGCACACCCCATTTCCAGACCATTCCATATTTTCTAATAGTTTTCTTAATTTTTTTTAATGATTTTCCCTGAATTTTCTTTAATTATTCAATGTTATTTTAGCTTATTTTAGATATTTTAAATAATTTCACGTATTTTTACCTATGCATAAATACATATATAGTATAAATAAATATTCCTAAATATTATTTAAGTAATTTTATGATTGTTAGTGTGTATATAATTTACTCTATCGATTCGTTAGTTATTGAAACTCGTTTTACGTGTTTTCATTCGATAAATAACGAGAAATTCACATATAATTCAATATTATAATAATTAATTATTTTATTATTTATTTTCATAAATCTAAACCCGGGCAAAGGAAAATCGAATGAAAGTGATCCTAATGGAAGTGGAAGCTTGGGATCAAGGCTAAACAGTAGCGATGGAACTTCTGCACTAACTTTTTTAGTACTTTGACGATATCATTTTTATTAATATTTCTAATTTCGTTCTAAAATTTGGGCTCGATTGGATAATTTACCTGACCGCCCTAAATTTTATGGACCAAACCCCATACACTTAATTACAGAGTTTATGGAAGTAAACGTATAAATTGATTTTGTTTAGAGAGTTCTTTGGATGGTTGAACTAGTAAATGGGGGACCTAATTCTTAGTTCCAATACTTGATCAGATGGATAGATGGTAAAGGATTATAATTATAACCTTACTAGAGCCTTATTTGAGTAGCTATTAGACAAAATAAACATGGTCATAATGACTTCAGGAACATGCTTAGAAGGTTGGCGAAAGAAGGAATTTAACTCTAAATATTTTGGAGCTTCATTTAGAAACTTATTTAGTGAAGGAAGTGAGATTATATTGATATTAGGTACTTGACTAAAGAATTAGCTAGTTTAGAAGGCTTAAATGAAATCACTTCGGATACATCTTCAGAGGTAGGTCTATAAAGAGGGGACTTAATCTCTAATTTAAAGAGTTGATCAAAGGATTTAATAGTAAAAGGGACTCAACTATATCCCATCATAGACTTGTTTGGGAAGTATTTGGCAAGGGGAATGCAATTGAAATAGTTGTAGGGACTTCATCAATGATTGATTATCGTGGAATGCTTAGAGGAAATGATTTCAAAGGCTTGTTCAAAGAGTTGTGTAGAGTAAGTAGTATAACCAAGATAACATCAGAGATTTGGACGGAAGGTTACTAGTCTACAAACACACATCTAAAGACTTCATCAAATGGTTCTAAGACCCAAACTTAGTACTAGACAAGCTTTCAAAACTTTATTTAGAAACCTCAATAGCAAGTTAGAACTCAATATTAACCTTACACGACTTGATAAAGATAAGTCTTAACTACACTTAAACCATTTACATGAACTCATTTACCTTATATTAAGTGAAACTAAAGTCATTGTATTGAATATTTAGGGGAAAATTGAAGCAAACGAGATTAACCATCAAGACTATCAAGTGTAACATGTCCAAGTAAGTAAGATTGGTAGTTTACCGTACTTTAGAGTATTGCTTAAGAATACATGGAGACCTTAGTATATGTCTTGTTTGTGATTATAAGTTATTAGCCTCTGTATGTGCAGCGCATGTATTTGAATATTGTATTGTTGTAATGGAGCATTAGATTATATGTATTGGTTATTTTATGGTATTACCTACTTTGAATTGTATGAAATTGTTTGATAACCCTAAAAATAATCTAACATAAACTTGACTTAATTATTAACCACACTTGCATCACAACCCACTAAAGGAAACGATTAGGTTTCTTGGACTAAACATGGACCCTTCGATGAGGATAACAGAAATGGTCCTTTCTCTACCTTTAGTTGAACTAAGTAATAAGAGGGAAGGTTGTGGCAAGGTTGGAGATTGTGGTTCGAAGGTAGTCTCGGGTAAAGCATGTTTTTCCATTGCATAAGCCCTGATTTAGTTTCAATTTGCGAAGTGTATGATGTCAAACTCCTTAAAACCCAAATTAAAGCAAATGCAATTCCATTAAACTTACGATGACCGATCAACGTCATGTGATAGCATTTGTATGAACATACATTGCATCTAATTAACCTTACTTGAAAAACTTGGTTGCTTGATGTTATATATGTACGATTGTTTCCGTCCTATTAACTAAGTAAGTTTCCGCCCATTCCCTTATAATTGTTTTATAGGTTTTCCATAAAACTACTTGCACTATCCAAGTTCTAAAAGTGTAGAGAATGGGGTCAAGAAGTGAGATTCAAGACCAATTGATTGAATTCCTATTTTGTTTATTGACTATACTAACCTTTAGGAAAACTAATTGGGTGTCTACAAGTAACCCTCCAATTTTCAACTATTGTATCGGTACTATGTTCTGTAAACCTGTAAACTTTTATAAATTCTTATTATGTTGTTTTTCTAAAGTTATTCATAAACTTGTTTTCTTCTTAAGTTTTTATACTACAAAACCTCTTTCAAAAGTTATTTTAAAAAATTGCATCACAGGTTGATACTAAATAGGTGTTGAATTAGACGATTCAAAGCTGTGGAGTGGTAAAGGTTGATTGTAAGCCATACCTACATTAGTAGTTAGCTTATAGCTTATGTTAGTTTATACAATAAGACTGTTATGACTTTTTAATTTGAGGCGTGACAAGAAATGAAAATCTAATGAAGGAAATTCTTTGTGCAACAGTAGAAGATCAAAGAGTAGAGGAATTTGGTGAGTTCTATGGTTAAGAAGAATAATCTTATGATAAGTATGTTGAACAACGATTTTTAATGTTATAGAACGTAAAATCAAGTCTCAATGATGGATTGTTTAAGGAGCTTGGAGAAGGAACAAAGATTTGGTAAAAAAATAAAACAAGAGAATCAAGGCGAATAAGTAAGTGCCAATTTCTCCTAGTTAAATGATGATTTCATGACAAGTTGATGATTTAGAGATTTATAAGTAAGAAATGTTGTTAGGAAGGAAGGTGGTCAATTAAGGACTTTGGTATATGAATTTTTTAGAAAGAAGTGATGGAAGTTAGGAGTTTTTTAAATGGTAGTCGAGAAGATGAATTATGCAAATTTTAAAACTACCTATTGATCGGTAGCCAAACTAGTGGCCAATCAATCGAAGAAATTGTACTACTAATCGATCGTAGACCAGTTGGCAATCAATTGGTAGGGTGCCTCTTGAACCCAGAAGGTTCTAACTTGTTTTAATTTTTAGCAATCGATCAATTGGTAAGGTATGAAACTTGTAAAGAATATTCTAAACTTATGCGCCTTGTCATCCTTTTTCATCAAAATCACTTTTTACTTATTTTTAACACTATTTTTAGTCATAGACCAAACCAAGAACACTTTGTAAAAACTTTTAGCCAACTAATTAAATTTATCATAGGAACTTAGTTATTAGGAAGGGTCAAAAGGATAGATTTAGGGTACCAATTAATATAATTGAACTCTAATCTTGATAGGAACCAACTCTTCATACTAGTCACTCAAAGTCAGGTTAGAAGACTACAAGAACTTACACAGAGAATACTAGCTCAAGAACCCACTCGGTGTCTTAAGTGTTGAACTCTAATAAGGTCCAACATAGTTTCCAAGCTACCAAGTATAGAATATCTATCTAAGCTGAACTGCCGACATTTTGATTTGCTGAGCTACCAAACTGAGCAACCTGAAGAGAATCCAAGCATCTTTAAGCACTTAAGCTCTAACCTAAATCTGATCAGGTTGAATCTAGCTGTTAACTTTCTTCTAACCTCATCTGAATTGGATTCTACCAATGCTGAGCTGCCTCATGATTTACTTTAGTAAGCTAACTTTGCTCGAGACCACAAGTTACTATTTGACACGTGTCATCCGACACAATGTTCTAAAATGATTCTTCGCTTTTCCGTACAATGTATTATTTGACATTTTTTCCCTTTTTAGTATATTTTAGGAATCTTTTGTACATTATCCATTTTGTCTTTTCCCCATTTATTGTAACCTTAGCTAAGATCATATAAATACTTTACTTCTTATACATAACCATCACATACTTCATTATTAAAGACAAATATCACTCTTTACGAACACTTAGCCATGTCATCTCTCTTATCCTTTAGCTCTTAGCTCCTTTAGCAAGAGTTAGTAGTAAGTGGCCCTAATACTACATTTATTGTCATATCAAGTGTTGGGATTAGGCCAAGTAAGATTTGCTAATGTATGATATCCAATTGGTAGCCATTCAGATTTCCTAATCCCTTTGTTTTCTTTTCATTCATGTCCATTGTAGTACATCTCCATATGTGTAACCCCCAAGACGCATCAAGTTTGAACATCATATTTTATTTAAGGTTAGGATTAAGAAGTGAAGCTAGAACAAATTATATTGAGTTACTCATCTCAAGTATGAGGTTATACGCTTATTGAATGTATTTGTCAGTTTAGTTATTAAATGAATATAATTACATTCGCATTAAATGCCTAATGTAATGCATGTGTTTGGCTAAGCTTAAGAAACCGGGAGTATTGGTGATTTTAAGGTAGTACCCAGAGATTGGTAAGTAGTGTTGTCCTAAGTGAAGTTACTTATTGAATTGATCCAATTAGATTTTAGGTTGATAATGACTCTAGGATATTAGGTAGTGCCTAACACCAAATATGTATAATGTATATAAGTTATTTGATTTGGGATCATAAGTTACCCCAAGCTTTAGCATACCCAAGTTGTGCTGCATGTTAGATTATAATAAAGAAAATAACTTGTTGTTGAGAGCATATTTTGCATTCATTTGTTATATTGAATATGTTTGCTCATGCATATGTGATTGGGTAATTCTCATACTAGACAATTTTGTTTACCCTTCAAGGATCTTATTTTTAGATGCAGGTAATGCATGAGTTTAGAATTCCTATGATGACTTACGATACAACTTAATGTACAACATAGAGAATGATGATTATATCTATTATGAGGAGTAATAGGAGGGATCATTAATTACCGGCGTAATGTTATATTACAGCTGTACTGAAAATATAGACTCCTCATGCTATTATGATTAAATTTTTACGGTATGCTGTAATAAGACTAAATAAGACTATTAATGTTTATTATATGGTTTGGATTGTAGGAGAGTGACAAACTCCATAGTTTACAGTATGTTTGTTGATATTATAAGACGAGATTTATCAAGCTGCCTAAATAGTGACTTAAAAATTTCCTCACTAATAGTGTGGTTTGAGGTTGTTTATTAAATGTACTTAAAGATATTAATAGGTCCTAAGCCTTTGCTCGTCAGTATCTCGGTATTAATATATGGCAAGGTATAGTTATCTAAGCTTCAAAGCATTACATAAATAATCTCCTTATGATAGGAGTTCTACCTCAAATGGTTGAAGATATCTTACATGCCTAGAGGTACCCCACAACTAAACTAAAGATGGTCTTTCACTAACTCCATCAAACTAGAATGTGCCTCAAAATAGACTAATGTAAAAATTCGAATAGACTGATTGTTGCGCCAATTAAATTGAATGTAGTGGAGAAAGTACTTGAAGGTAAAATCTCTCCCATGGATACGTACCATTAGGAGCAAAAGCCATTGTTGACTTTCAAGCCAATCAAGTACACCAAATCCAGGAACGAGATACCACTCAATATATTCCCTCTTTGATGATTTAATTTCATCATGAGAAAAGAGACTTATCCTTGTGTTGGAATATCCGAAATAGAAAGACTTCTATTAGTTTGAGTTAAAGGATGCAATCTTCTCTATCTTACCGTATAGGTACCAATTTCGGAATTTCGAAATCGGAGTAACATCCTGTAACATTCTTAAACCATCCTGGAAGGTGGAAATTACAACCTATGGAACCTAAAGAGTAACGTACTTGTGGAAAATGTAGATCTTTCTAATACAACTTTGTAATACTAAAATTGTGAGGTAAATTTTTGGCAAGTTAAACCTATAGATGTTTTTATAGTATCCTGTTCGTTCAAATCGCATAAAAGCACGTTCTCTATGAATCAAAGTCTATGATGTTAAAGAATATTCTAAACAAGGCAACATAAAACAACTTGATAAGGTTGGCCTAAAAAAAAAAGGGAAATAACTTGATAAGCAATAGAAACAATTGAAAAATTTTAAGCAGCAAATTAGAGAATGAATTAAAACTTACGAAGTTAAAAAATAATCTCAACGAAGCAACATACAATAACTCAGTCAACAACAGGGGAATTTAGATTAGAAACACGTAAATGAAGTTTAAAGATTTGATTTTTAAGATAACTGAGTTAAAATACACAAATATAAAATAAAGTTCTAGATTTTATGAGAAGTTGGAATATGTTTCTTGCGGTGAAAGGAAAAAAAAAAATGTAATTAGTAAAATGAGAAAAGAAAGATAGAAAATAACGGTGAAGATGGGCTAATAACAATCGAGGAATGAGAATATGAAGACTAAAAATGTAAATATGAGAAGAAAGAGGTGAAAGAAATAAAGTAGGAAATATTTTTGGGATATTTATGGATGATAGGTTTTATATGCTTATTTTTTCTTCGGGTAAAATTTAGAAGGATAATTATAATTTTCATTTAACATTTATTATTATTAGTTAATAATTTTTATAGATTGAGTATATGGAGCACTAAAACATATACTTTACATACCTTAAAATAGGGGTTTTAAAGAAGGTATCGAGTATTGAGGTAACATATTTATACTCTACTTTATGGAAAGGAGTTTGAGAAAATTTATCCTTTGATTTTTAATATCTATCCAAAACAAATTTGGTTGATTGGGATATTATAGAGTATAATATACAACTTCACCCCCATGGCTAGGCAAAACCGCCGTTAATTATATTTTGCTAATATATCTATCCATTACTTAAAAAAGAAAAAAATTAGACTTCGTTATAATAAATAAAAATGTGCAAAACGGTAGTGAAAGTATAAAGTCAAATAAAGCAAGCACAGTTGATTAGCTAAGCATTCCCAATTTAAATTTGAATTAGTCTCTACTACGTGAAGATCATCTTCTTCATTGAAAGTAAATATATTTTCTTTTCGCTATTAAAATAAATAGAACACCATAGGGAAGATGGCGTTTCCATTCTTAGGGTTATAATAGAGTGAAGTTAAAGAAAACACTATATTAAGCTCACTCTCTTGCTTAATCTTCCTCCCACCCACAACAAAAAAAAATAATAATAATAACTCTTTTGGTTAGTCGAAGCTACAATCAAGTGTTAACTTTTAAATTCAAACTTGGCTCCAATAGATACTTAGTAAACTAAAACTGAGTTCAAATAAGCTGCCTAGAAAGAGCACCATGGGGGGAAATAGCACAATCATTCTTAGGAGCATAATTAAGTCAAGAAAACTGGGTTTGGGTTTGATCAAGGGGATGCAGAAATAGTATTTGAAGATCCATTACATGTTAAGGACCTTTGTTCTTCTATGCATCCGTTGAGTTATCTTGTCACAAATATTTTTGGTTTTTAAGAAGAAACTATTTGAGAAGTTTTAGTTATTTGAAATGAATGTCTAGGTTGGAAAATTTATCAGTATTAATTTGAGATATTGAGGTTGGTTGGAAGCTAGAGTTAAAGCTCCAAAGATCAAGCTTGATTGAATTTAGATTTTTAAGTTGAAACTCACCCTAAAATGCTACTTAATAAGCTTAATTCTATTAAATTTTATTCTCGTTTAAACTCTATTATTTTGGTTGGCAAAAAAAAATTAAAAAAAAAATCAATTATTTTGAAAAAGAATATATCATTTGTAATTAAATTTTATTGAACTCCAAAACTTATTTATATAAAGTTTTACCCGAGATCAAATTACGCTTAAAAGACTCGTCAAATAGTCTAAAGCTTGAATTTGACAAAATAAACAACTTAAATAACTTTAGTTCAACCCCAAGTTAACTATGCATACAACCTAACCAAAGTTGAATATATTGTGGACCGGAGTATAAGTAGTTTGTAAACGGAAAGTAGGTTTAATTATCCACCTTTTACTATTTCTATCTCAATTAATGTTATTAGATATTATATGTTATATATTCATCTACATAATGTAATTTCTAATAAGATCTTGATATATATTATTTATAATTTAATAATTTATTCCTATATCAGAATTCTATCGAAAGTTATACGTCGTATGAATGAATAAATATCTTATTATATCTAATAAGTCTTTTCTCCAAGTAAACCCATAATCTCCCCAAACAAGATTGGATCACGCATTGCCCCCCACGGTGTCCCGTCGATATGATGAAACATAAGAGTCGGGTTTCCTTGAAGCATGTGATCCTCTTGTGGACAAAACCAACCTATTATAAACTTGATTATGCCATGCTCTCGATGTTTCAGAGCTTCCAAATTAACCATTCTTAAAAGTGACAGATCCAAGTGGGGATGCACAAAACCTAGTTCCAGACCCTATCTAGCTTCCAAAATGTACTATAATCTATCTGGTGGTGGATTCAAGGCCTATATTGCTTGCTCCTGCAGAACTGCACGTGAGATGCAAGCAAACTTTAGTGCCATTCTGTACAACCCCATCAGTATCATGCAAATGCAAAGGAAATGTGGACGTGATATTGCTGTGGATTCTTGTGGGTGGGTTCAATCTTTCTTCATCACATTCTCTGACAAACAACTCTGAATTATTGCATACAGTTCCAGGCTTCTCTCAACATATTTCCCTATTTAGCTACAAAGGTGGCGTCCCTTAACATTTTGGACTGTATATATTGGTGCTATCTTATAAAACAAAGTATGACATCTTGGACTAATTAAATCTAGCCAAAAGGTTTTCCACGTAGGATGGTTCATTGAATCGAATTGGATCATATATTTGACCAACCCAAACCAAAAGGATTTAGACTTCGCAGTTTTTTATATAGTACAATTCAATTTGACTCCTCAAATCGTTTAAATCTGCTCAATTTGGTGTCATTTATCAATTAGACCGTGAAGAACGCAATTTAATTATGGCTTTTGTAGAAATGCCTTCATTCCAACTTCTGTATCGATGATTTTTGCTTAATGGATTTATTTTACTCTATTGCTATTAAGTCTAAATTATTCTAGCTACTGAAACTCCAGTATTTATAACTGTTTATATATAATCGTTTACAAAATCGATAAAAAAAAAAAGTACTTACATTTATCCATAATAAAGCATAATTGAAAAGTGAAAAAATGAATTTAAATTGCAAGCTAAGATAAATTATAATAAAATATAATCATAGATGGCCAAATGAAAAAGTACAAAATAAAAAAGAACAAATATGATTGGAACAGAAATCGAACTATTTTAAAGTAGTTTGAATCCAATCCGGCTCCCCATAATATTTAAAATGATTCGGCCCGGAAAAAAAAGATTTAATAGGAATTATAATCCATATATTATAAATACTGATAAAATAATGACATAAATATTAATAATAAAAATAATTTTTAAATCCGTTACCACACATAATTTACAAACAATATATATATATATATCATTATCTTGTTAATATTTATATACCATATATACATAATATATAACGTATATTATCCACTGAATCATTTCTCATCGAAAAATTAGTTGCAAACTAAACCACATTTCCTCATCCCTAATATTATGTAAGGGTTCCTATTTGTTCTAACACCTCTCAGTGCGCTAGGATGTTACTAATATCTCTATTATCAGTAGTAACGAGCACGAAAAGGAAAAAGAAATTGTAAAACAAAAAAAAATTACAAAAATATGGATTCTAGAAAAATATTCCTAGAAATATAGTATTAGGCGATTTCAAAATAAATAAGAGACTATTTCAAATATCATATTACTATGAAAATTTTCCCAAAAGCGATATTTTGGGGATTTTTTTTCTATTTATTTTCCTTTTCCTAGTGATAAGCATTATGCCTATAATAGTAATAAATAAGGTTATGGAAGCGAGACGAATCATACAGGACGACCCATTTAACTCATAAAAAATGTGAATTAGGTTAAAAAAAATTTATCCATTTAAGTGCAAGTTTTTCTAGCTCGTTTCGTTTTAACACATAGGTCAAAGTGGGCTAACTTATTGTAGGATGGGTTGACCCACATCACCCCAAAAAAAAAAAAATTGAGTTAAACTATAGTTTACTTTCCGTAAGTGATATGTCACTTTTTTTCTTAACTAGCTACTTAATGTTATAAGTAATAATAATAAATAATAGCTAATAATATTAATATTTTAAGTACATTTAAAATGCAAAAAAAAAAAAAAAAAGAAGAGGAAAGAGAGAGAGAAAAAAAAGAAACTAATAATACTATCAAAGGATTTCGCATAATTTTTTAATCTAAATAATTAACTAAACCGTTAACTATGTTACTACTAAGATATTGGGAATATATTGATGAAACAATTTACTATTAAATATTGCTTTTTTCTTCTACTCTTTCAAATTCATTGTAATATGGAATTTTCATCTAAAAGAGCAATTGCATTTCCTAGATATAAATATATACACTTTTTATGTTAAATTTATGCACTTATTCTTATAAAATGATATCATCAAGCAATAAAAACTACTTCGCATATGTAACCTTAAAATTAATAGAAAAGGAAAACTTCAACTATAAATAATTTTTTTGTAATTTGCAAGCTTTTTTAGCTTAATAACAATATAAAGAATGAATAAGAGATGGTGTATTGACAATAATTATATATAAGTTTTGAAAATATTTTAAAATATTAATTTTTGTATGAAAAAAACTTTAAAGTGCTGCAGGTCGGCCTGCTTAATTTGTCAACCCGCGGTATAGCAAGTTGGGTTGAAATTTTTAACATGTATTTACAAGTAGGCTAAAGTAGACCAACTTACTTAACCCATAGTTTAATATAAGGTGAGGCAGGTTATCTTACTTGATCCGTTTGCACAACACTAGTAATAAAGGCTCTATTTAATTTATCTATTTTCGATCTTATTAGTTTCTTATTATTGTCTATTCGAATCTTTATATTAAATAAAAATAAAAATATATTTTTACAAAAGTATTAATTAAAATAATTATTTATAATGCAAAAATATATTTTTTCAAAACTTTTCTCTTAAAAGTATCTAAATTTTTATTTTTCAATTATGGCACTTTAATCACTATCTTTATCGAAATTATAAAATAAAAAGAAATAAAATATAGACAAGATAATTTTCTAAATATTAAATTTTAAATGATTATAGATTAGATATAGATAAAATATAAATAAAACACAAATTAAAAAAAAAAAGATAATCTAAACAGCAGAAAATGAACGATTGAATGCCGAAGAAACTTCATGGCCAGTTCTGATTTTTCATGATATTAGGACAAAATTTGTCTGGACCATTTTATAATCTAAACAGCAGAAAATGAACGATTGAATGCCGAAGAAACTTCATGGCCAGTTCTGATTTTTCATGATATTAGGACAAAATTTTTCTGGACCATTTTACACAAATAAAAAAAAAAAAAGATAATCTAAACAGCAGAAAATGAACGATTGAATGCCGAAGAAACTTCATGGCCAGTTCTGATTTTTCATGATATTAGGACAAAATTTTTCTGGACCATTTTGGGACCTACTGCCCACGTTGTGTGTACTGGCGAAGGGAAAGATGAAACCAATGTTCCTGCCATCTCATGATAAGGACTATCTACAATATTATTGCAAGAAAAAAGTAGAAGTACAATGCAACTGATAAAAATATCTAATTTAGTTGATTAGTAGTTCAGCAAATGAATCAAAACAATAAATAATGATTAGAACATTCTACTCGGCTGGATCATTTTTCAGTTTTTACTTATCTTGTTGTTGATGATTGTGGCTCAATTCTTTACAATTTTAGTTCAGAATAGCTCGAGATAGTAAATCCCAATATGAGTATGGTTTTAGCGACTTATGGATGTTAGTCGACGGAGACACATAAAGCTGGTTGATCAAACATATAATACTTGGGAGTCTCATGGAAAATTGTCTATTGATGCTTAAGACCAATTGATTAAACCTCTTATCGATCGACCGACGGTGGTATAAAACTCTAGACCAATTTTCTTGACTAGCTCCCTTCCACTTCCTTATTTTAGGGTTTCTTTATTGTAAGCTCTAATTTAAATCACTTTTAGTCTAATAAAACCCAAACAATATATCATGTGGAGCTCAAATAGGTTACTAGTAAGTTAGATGTCATTTATAACCATTAAATACAAGGCCACAAAACACTAACATGACCAACTCAAGTTAATATATATGATTTAATTTGGTTTGATTTTAACCGATTATAAAATCGTTTTAATTCCATCAACAATCTCAATCGAAGCAAATTCATTTTTTTAACCCTTTATTCTCTTACATGTTTAGATTGACCGATCAGACTAAGTTTAACAATGCTGTGAAGCACCGCAACCGTCTTCTGCACCAGCAAGGAAGAGTAAAAAAAAAACCCCCACCAACATGGTCCTCTTATTACCTTCCCATAATTTTAGAGACAAGTCCACTTTTATCAGACAAGTTCACATATAGTCCAAAACCACCCATTACCTCAAACAAACAAAAAGTCCCATCCACTCATTCATACATCACTTTCATAACTCCTTTATAAAGGACTACTGCTGATGGGTCCTGACCCCAAAACACAACCACATTTGACCCAAAATAACCATTCAATCTAATAAAGGGACACATCGCTGTCCCTCCCTTCCACTGTCAAGCCCCATCCATTTCTTCAATTTCTCTGAATTATTTAATGTTTTACTTTACACACCACTCCACCTATTGTATAATGTAACGTGGTACGACCCATCAAAACTGGACCCACTTGGTTAGAGAGTGTAAATGACCCATGATTATTTGTTTTACGAATTGCATTTTAAGGCCTGCCGAATTGCCACGTCCTTTGCAATCCTTCACCACATAATATCGCCCAAGTGCTAATATTTTAAGGAGAAATTACAGTGACGTGTTTTGAAATACAATAACAAAAAGTGTGGATAAGTCAAAATTTTCATAATTACAGCTAATCTTCTCTATTAAATAATTATTATTATTATTATTATGTGCTCAATTTTTTTTTTTTTTTACATTACTTAGATTCAAAAAGTTATAAACATACATGCCAATATGTCAATCGATATCCAGTTAAAAGTTAAATAACAAGCATATATACTCTTTTCTTAGTGTCTAACTTTTAATATATTCTACACAATTCAATTGCCAATGTGAGATATAGTTGTTGTATTGTTTCAATACCCCGGTCATCTAGGATTTGAATATGAAATTTACATTAGTGAAATTATAGAAAGGTATATAGTATCACATTAATTTATAAGGTTATTCAAGTTTTCAGATTTTCCTTTTGCTTGCAAGTTTTAAATAATCTCAACTATTAACTATAAAGTAAAGAAAATTGAGTTGCTTTTCCATTTAGAACAAAAATACTATTAATCAATTGGGATACCTCCTCCACACTTCCATTTGACTTTGGAAGGATTAAGCTAACAAGAACCTTTTAGCTTCTTCAATATTATAAATTATACACTTAACCCAAAAAGAAAAAAATCACACCGAGAGATTATCCTTTAAATTCCCAACTTCCTTTAAAAATTACGCACTACTTCCTTAACCATCATTAAAGTTCCTCATTTAAAATTATGCGCGTCTTTCTCTAACCACCATTAAGGTTCTTCAAACCATCACAATCACAATTAGACTCAAATAGATTAGAAAATTCAGTTGTACTTATAAGTGGATGAATCGGTAATTTATGAGTACCAATGAAATTCTACTGTGCCAAAACATGAATAATAGTTATTTAAGAACTACTCATTATCACTAACATTTGTTTAAATTTATTGATAATCATCATTTATCCAAACACAATTTATTAATATTAACACATCTTTTTTCCATGAATAGGATTATTATTTTTTTATTGTTGCTTGAAAAATCTACGCGCAAAAGAGATAATTTGTATTGTAGCCGCCACAGCTAAAAAGTTAACTAGACGCATGAAGGGGAAAGCATGCCTGTAAAGAAAATATCCAAAAGTATATCAAAACAATCCCAACCACGTAATAACAATGGAATGGTCTCCAAAAGCCAAAAGGTTGGAGAGACCTAACCACACATCCATAATTGCTAATACGTTCATAAATGTTTCTAAGTCATAATTCTAAAGGAAAGGGTAGAATGAGATTCACTGGTTTGGGAATATAGGATGTCTGATCTTTTGCACACTTCAATGTAGTTTTGGATCTTTTTTTTTTTTTTTTTTTGTTCCTCTTTTCTTTTTATAAGAAGGGGATAGGTAATTATTCGTGGCTAATTAAAAATTGGAGATGATCCACGCTTGTCTAAATTATCGAAAGATGAATAAAAGATGAATCATTTCTTCCCATCCCACTACTCATGAGATATGGTCCTAAATGGTTTGACTTTCCAAACCAATACCTTAACTAACAAAATATTGCTATATGGTTATATCGAAACAATAAAGAAAAGACAAAAAAAAAAGTTATGTGAATGGATCAGTACATCAACCCATCATATGCTTGATGAAGCATATCGGATTGTGCTTCTCAAACTTCGTCATCCTTTTCCATGAAGTTAACAACATCTTGGCTTACTCATTCGAAGTGAATATGCCAATAGCATGATAAGATACATTACCTAGTACGCGCAATGCGCCTTAATCCCTAAACCGATATGCATCGCACAAATTTGACCTTCCTTTATACTTCCGCATAACATGCATAAACTGCAAAAACATTGGATACAGAAGTCTACTGTCAAATTTTAACAAGGATAACATGGATCATGTTCACAAGTCAGAACTTTAACCACATCACTAAGCAAAAACTACCTAGATCGTACCACTTCGGCAAGAAAACACATATAAATACAGCGAGAACTCAAAATTAGCTTGAACCAAAGCTATAGAGTCACAATGGATCGCCTCGATGCATACCATCCACATGCTAAGGTGACAAGTCAATTATGAACCTGAGTTTCTTGTTGTTCCATTCAAGTGGCTATAAGGAAGCTTATGTTGCCAAAACCGTTGATCAGCTGCATACTGACTACAGACAGGCTTCCGCTTCCTTCCATTTTCGTCGATACTTAAATGCGCACCAAGAGGACAAATTTGGCTGGGAGTAGTGTTCGATGTATCGATGATCATTTTGGCTTGAGGGAAGTAGGGGAATTGCTCAATATGGGTCTGCAGTCTGAGGTTACTGAACTGGTTTGCATTCGTTGATCTACTTGAACTAATATTACTAACTTCTTCATGTGGGGAGGAATTAGGACCCAACCGCAAAGAGAGATCACACTTGATCTCTTGGCTCGTCTCTGATGCATCTTTCGGTTCAGCAAAGGAGACCTTACTCGACGAATCCATTTTGCCAGAAGAGCAACTTTGGAGAAAATCCTTTTCCCCACTATTCGCCTTACCATGGTCTGGCCCTAGAACAACACCAAAGCCGCACGGAGGCTTCTTCGGTTGGGGGCAATTACCATAATACAACGGATAGACTGAATGCAAGTCATTAGAGATTCGGTAAGAGCCAATGCCCTTATCAGAGGTACTGGTATTACTGTTCTTGACGCACGATAAAGACTCGGAGCGCAGGAAATTCTGATAAAGGGAAATATGATCCGAGGCAATTGTCTGATTGACTAGGTTAGGCTTTTTGACAACGTTTGAAGAAACGGCCTTCAAGTCCTGAGTATTATTGCTAAGGTAACACCCAGGATTGTTGTTCCTTTGGCTCCGCGAGGCTCTTATGGGAATGCACCCAAGCGTAAGAGCAGCTGCATGTCATTGATTCAAGAAAATTACAATACGTCATGTCGTACAAGGAATTAACTCCCGATTCTTGATGTTGAGAACGATATTGCATAATCACAAGCACCCAATTTCATAAAAATGCACGATTTGGCCAAAAAATGTGAATTCCACTACTATTGAGGACGTGGATAGTTTTGATACCTTCAATGCAGGGCTGAAGAAAATCTCCGGTTTCGGTACTCTCGTCGAGCCGGATTATCGTGTTGATTGCATCATTGGTCCGGTCCAAGAGCGTCGTGAGATCCATATACTCAGCCTATGCATGTATAAAACATCAAACCCATTATTCCATGAGAGCACGAAATTCGTGGAATCACAAGAACACCCTCCGAGGTTTTGTTAAGGAAATGCAAGACCCAGAATCAAAGTTGACGACTTTACTAGTATTAGTGCTTAAAGATATGTCAAAGATGTGAAATTTAAAGTAAGAATAAGCAAAGTTGCCTAAAAAAAAAAAAACCAAAAGAATGTGAATAAAAATTAAATAATTACCTCAGAATTAGCTTTTGAATACATGATTTCCTCAGCTTTGAGTACAACAACAGGTAGCTTTTCTTGCCATTCCTTGTTCTTCCTTGTTGCTGGACAATGAATCTCACTAGCAACTCTAAAAAGAAAATAAAAAATAATTTAAAAAAAAAATTAAAAACTATAAACTTATGTCATAACAAGAAGATTTTGAGCCAAAGAAAGCATGAAATATACCTAAAGATTTCTTTAATGAGAGAACCTCTAATGGGTTGGTGTCTTTCACTATGCCAAGCTCTTCTGACACACTCATATGGTCTAGGGCCTGGTCTTGGCATCTTCAACACAGATACTTAACCCAAAAAAAAAAAGAAAAAAAGAGAGGGGTGGGGGTGGAAGAACAAGAAAGACTAACAACAGAGAAGTTAAAACACAGTGCCCTGTTTTTTATAATACTAGAAAAAGCAATCAAGAAAGGAAAAAACAAAAGGTTGAATCAAGTGAATTGAGCTTTATTTGAGGGTAGTAAGCACTTCTTTACTTTGTAGATGTTCTTTCATTTTATCGTGCTTGTGTGTGGTTCTTCTCTTAGTTCACTCACTCTCACACTTTCTCTTAGAAAGCCTATGCCAAGCTATGCTATGCTACTAAAGGTTGCAACAACAACCTAGGGCCTAGGCAGGGCAGGCATAGAAGTGAAGAGAACAGAGAGGTATTGACAGAGGAGGAGTTTTTGCTTTTGTTTTGGGTTGGGCTTTTCTCACTCTCCCTCTTAAATTCATTTTGCCTACATCCGTTTCACGGTGCACCGGACATAATAGACCGTTAGATCGAAATATTATTTGTTAAATAGAAAATAAATTCATATATCTAATGGTTTGTTTATGCTGTCCACTATAGATCTGGTACACTGTGAAAAAAATTTTTCCCATTTTTTCTTTTCATTTTTAATGTTAAAAATACATAATGACATACAAAAATATTAATAGATAATTAGGCACTTGTTTATAAAAAAAAATAAAAACTATATATAATTATATTAAATCTTTTCATGAATTCGGAAAATGAGAACATATAATTTCTTTTAAATGATGTTACGGAACAAAGCCATACCCGTAAAGCGGACCCTACGACTTAATTTGCTTTTTCAAAGGTTTTAAAATGATGAGTTTGGTGTGTCCCCCACCCATCCACATGCCTGCTTCCCCTAGCCTCAAGAGTCTCTCTCTCTCTCTTTTAATTTTTATAATTTAATATTCATTTTTATTTAATGGTTTTTGGTATTTAGGACGTTTGTGCTATCTGGACCGTTCATGTAGCTGCTGTAGGGAGAGAGAGGGTGAGGAGGATAATGTCACTGTCGGTGGTACGCAAGCAACCCCCCACCTCTCTTACAGGTGAGGAAAGGAACGGAGTTTTAACGGTTTCGTAAACTCCAAAGCCAAATACACCAAACGAAACCCTAATGTCCTAGCCATTAATTTGGTTGGATTTCTAACCAAAATTTATTCTTGAGTCATTTATTAAGGTGATTTTTTTTAAAAAAAAATTTCCTCATATGTTGGTTAGTTTTTACTATACGTAATATATATAAGCATCTTGTTAATATATATCTTATAGGTACCGGTTAATATGTTTAAAAGGAAAAAAAAAATTATTGACTTGACTTAAAATCCGGTACTTAAAAATTGTAAAAGATTTTTCTTTTAGCTTTTATCTATTATTAAGTGTTTATAAGATACTTGTTCACATTTTCATTTAAATAAAGGGTACACTACAAGCATGTCCCAAATAGAAACGAATCATACATGAATGCCAAACAGATTGTTATTTTCTAACTTGTATTTGTAGAATCATATGTTTTATTTCCACAGTTTTAAACTAAAAAAAAAAAGAGTTAAGACTATTTATCCGTATAATTTAGTGTAGTAATACTAAGGGGTCTACTTAAATCTTATTAAGTTAAACAGAAATTGAGATTAAATTCAATCTATAAATTAAATCTTTAACTTAATCTAGCTAGGTTTTTGACATAAAATTTTACTTCATAAGCTATTTCAGCTAACTTGAAACAAATTTGATTATTATAAAATTTAAATTGAAATGTATATCGAATTATCAAGTAATTTACAAGATAACTTGGTTTCACTACCATTAGTTTATCTATTAATGTATAAAAAAGTGATATATAAGAAAAGCAGAATAAATAGTTTTATCTATTAATCAATTTACATGTCTATCTAGTTAAGTAGTTATAGATGTGGGGATTCGCAAATAAGAGTTACATGCGTACAGCTGAAGTCATGCGCCTTAGGTGCAATAATTGAATGTTGTGCATTAAATGATATTTCGGGAAGGATGAGACATGAAGAGATCGAGGAGGAACAAATAATCCATATAAGCCACATACTGACATGATAGTTAGAAAAACTAATATACCACGGTATTTCAATTCTTTGTTTCTAGAACAAAAGTAACTTGAACGTGGAATTTTGATCTCCAATACGAGGTCCCCGAAAAGCTTTGGGTATTTAGAGTCTAATAATGAATAACTAATAATATTAAACATTTGAACAGATAATAATTATAAAGCTTTCTAGAGTCATTAATAGCCATTTGGAAAATACATGTCGAAGTGGAAAGGCTTTCTTAAAGAACTTGATAAATACATCAACTTGTTAAAGAAAGGTTAAATTTAATAAGAATTTTAATTGTTAAGAGGTGTGTCGTTTCATGTAAGCCTAGTATCAACCCTTTATATATGTATCTCTTTCAGTAAAATATTAAAGTGCTTTTGAGTTTGAACACTTCACATCCTTCTATTGTTTGCTCTTATTTATTGCAACTATTTGTTACCTTGACTAATTCATTAATAATTACAAGTTTTAAATTTATAAAAATAAGTTGAAAAGAAACATTTTTCATATGCAAATTAATCTCTAAGTATTGCACTCTTCAAATAATTGCCTAAAAAAAAAGATCTTTGAATGAAAAATGGGATATTTGTCTAGTTTCTGTATCATTTCTATGTTGATATTCATGAATTGTTGTAACAAATTAGCAAATATTAGTAGCAAAAGAGAGGAAAAGAAACTGTTTTTGTTATAGAAAGTGACTGAAATGAATTTGTTAATTAGTTGTGAACTGTAGAAAGTTATTTATACAATTGTACTAATCATTGTGTATGACATAAAACACATGTGAATAAATAACTATCACTATTGTGCAGTAATACAACTCTCAAGTTGAGTACGAAAGAAGACCCAACTTGGACGAAAAAAACTTCAATTGTGTTTCCCCAATAGCCTTCATCATAATATCAACTAGCTAAGAGAAATGAGTGTATCGTATATAAAGAAAACCAGTAGAAACATGATCCGTAGTAAAATATATGTCGACATCTATGTGTTTTATACGGCCATGCAAACATGGATTTTCAGCAATTAATTGAGCATATCAACTATCAGTATAAAGGCAAACAAGTAATTGAGTAGGAATATTGAAATCTCGAAGCAAGTGAGATAACCACAACAACTTTTTAGTAGAAGAAGCCATGCTTCAATATTTAGCTTCCGTGAATGAGGTAAAGTCAATTGCTTGTTTCTTGGTTTGCTAAGAGATAAGGGAAGAAACAAGAAACACACAAAACCTAGACAAAGATTTATGATCCAAGTTAGAACCCCAATGATAAGGATCAAAAGGAAGAAACGAAACAGCAGCAAATCTTGAATGAACAAGAAATGGGTATTCAAAAGAAAAATGAGTACGAAAAACAAGAAGGTTTTGATGGTGAATGTAAATGAATATGACTCACTAAGACACAATGCAATTAAGGGGTTTGAGCTCGAAATAGAGTTCGATATGACTCATAAATATTAAATGTCGCTTGAGGTTTCAAACGAAGGTTAGATGCAACTCACTAACCAGTTCATATGAAGGGGTTCACTACAATTTGACAACAAGATTTACAAGAACGCAGAGATGATTAAAGAGTCTAATCAGCACTCAATAATTCGGTAAATATTAACTTAAGTATATCCTTGCTCAAAAGAGGAAAGTTTCGCCCCTATATATTCTTCTGTATATATGTTTGTCTTTCTATTTGTATCTATCTATCTATATATTCAATAGTTGCTATTTATAGTAAATCCTAAACCCTAATAGCAAAACTATAAATAATATACAAGGCCTTAAACCCTAAAGAATCGGATCCATAAATAAAATAAAGAAAAACATATACAAAAATACAAAACTATACGTTTTACAGAAGTCAACATAAAGTCACTCGATACGTCCTAGGAGTAATAGTATTCGAATCAAACATGATTGGCAATTTGACTTACGGGTTCGGGAAGGAGTCCCTGAACTCTCACTTGGCTTAGCCGAGATACCAGGAAGGTCAGCCCATAATTGTTGAGTCCTAGAATCAATCTGCACGAATCTCTCGATGCTGTGCCAAGTGGTTCTTTAGTCTTGAGTACTTGGCCTTATAGCATATCATCTTCTCGACAAACAATAGGCTTGTTGCCAAGTGGCTCATTTCCTTCCCCTTAGCTTTCTGTCATTTGCTAGGCATTAGCGAATGTTGTTTAGCTTCAGCTTTGAACTATTTGGCTTCGGGTTAGAATAAGTCAGCATCTTCTTCTGGAAGGTCAGCGTTGGCTTCGAATAGGTCGGCCTCAGCCCAAACATAGTCGAAGGTTGATTCCCATCATTACCGCGAGTTTGAAAGAAAGTCGTCCTCAACATTAAGTGTTGAGCTCAAGCCGGGGTGCTAAATAAACTTCTTTTCCTTTTTCTCTCCACCATAGGTGCCAAGTATCTTTGGATTTTCTCAATGCTCATCGGGGTTAAGAAATAGCTTTTCTCATCCTTTCGAACAGTGTAAGTGTTAAGGAATCTATCATGGATCACTTTCCAATCAAACTCCCATGGTCGACCAAGAAGTAAATTCGCGGTAATCATAGGGACCACATCAAATTCAATCTCATCTTCATACTTTTATGCCTTGAATGCAATCCGAGCGTGCTTATGTATATAGACCATATCCTTATCATTAAACCACTTTAATCTATAAGGTCGAGGGTGAGGGTAGGTTAGCAACTTTATCTTTTCAACTGGCTCGGCAGAGATGATGTTGGTGCAGTTACCTCCATCGATAACTAAGGAATAGGTCTTCCTACCACTAGGCACCACATATGAAACAAATTTTCCCTTTGTCTGAGATCTGCCCTCAGGTCAGCTCGTGTGGCCATAGTTAGGAGTCTATCCAGGCCCTCAAGCTAAATATCATCTTCTATCAATTGGTCGTCCGAGCTCTTATCATTTTGACTCTCTTGATTTGACCCTCGAGCCCTTCACCTTTTAAGATCATGACCCTTCTATTTAGGCATTAGGACGCAATATGTTCATAGCTTAAGCATTTGAAGTACTTATCGAGCCTTGTTGCTAGGTGCCTTTTCTTTCTCGGCAATCCGTTTCCCGACATGAACTGGTCGGCTAGGCTTTCCTTTCTCCATTTTCTTTTCTTGCCTACTCTCAGCATACCTCTTAGGCTCAAGGCTGCCTTATTAAGGCTAACTACTCGGCCTCTGATGTCTTCTTCTCCTCTACCTCTCTACTCTTAATGTTAAATTAATTAGTTCATCCAGAGAGTTAAATGACTGCAATTCAACTATATCAGCAATGTCATCTTAGAGTCCACTCAGGAATCCAGCAATGGTGTAGTCCTGTAGCTCGGCAATGTCACATCTAGTCATCAAGGTCTCAAACTCTTGTAAATACTCTTAAACAATATTTCAACCTTATCTTAGGTGTTCGAAAGCATGGGGCATCTCTTGCTTGAATTAGGTCGACACAAAGCGCTGATTTAACAATCGTTTCACAAGCCTCCAAGTTCTGATTAGCTCCTCTCCTTCAACATCTCGCTTAACACCCAACTTATCCCACCAAAGGCTTGCATATTCAACAAGAGATAATGAAGCTAGCTTAACTTTTGCTTAATCATTGCACTTGTAGCACTTAAATAACTTCTTGACTCAGGGAACCTAGTCAAGGAATTCTTTAGGTCGGCTACTTCCACAAAAGTTCGGCAATTTCAGCTTGACATTGTCAAGTCCTCAGCCAGGTGCTCCAGGTTCACCCCTTACATTTTAAGTTGGTTAATTCTCCTCAGCTCAGCCACTTCTATTAGAGCTTTGCTTAGCTACACCTCTTTTTAGCACTAGATGGTATTCTCTTCTTCTCGGTTATCGCTCATCATGATCAAGTTCATTAGAACCACTTCCACTTATGGGTATTCCCTCCCTTCTTTCCTTTCAGCTATCCCATCTGTGGTCTCTGACTAATTCAGTTAGTTCTTGGATAAAGTCGATGAGATTTTGAATCTAATATTCTAAGTTATCAACGCATCACCTCGAGCTTCCGTGATGACTATCACTAGTGTTGTTGACACTATCCTCCAAAATTCTTGTTCGTACAGTAATTTACCAGAGAATTGAACAAACAATAGAACACAATAACAGTAACCCAAAAACAACTACTACTCGACTTCTATAGCTATTTACGACTACTATGAACAGTACGCTACACTACAGAACAATGATTAACAGAAATGTTAGAACTGTAAATCTACTTCGATGAAAACTAGCACGCATATCACCCCAAAGCTCTAATACAAATATGATAAGGATCAAAAGGAAGAAATGAAACGACAGCAAATCTTGAATGAACAGGAAATGGGTATTCAAAAGAAAAATGAGTACGAAAAACAAGAAGATTTTGATGGTGAATGTAAATGAATATGACTCACTAAGACACAACACAATTAAGGGGTTTGAGCTCGAAATAGAGTTCGATATGACTCACAAATACTAAATGTCGCTCGGGGTTTCAAATGAAGGTTAGATACAACTCACTACCTGGTTCATATGAAGGGGTTCACTACAATCCGAGAATAAGATTTATAAGAACGTAGAGACGATTAAAGAGTCTAATTAATACTCGATAATCCGACAAACGCTAACTCAAGTATAGCCTTACTCGAAAGAGGAAAGTTTCACTCTCTGTATATTCTTCTATATATATGTTTGTCTCTCTATTTGTATCTATCTATTGTCATGCCCCGAAGCGGTATAGTCATAACAGCCCTGCTGTGTAAACCATTCTAAGATAGAAATTGGCTTTACAACCGCTATCTTAGACTTAATCTACATAAGACGTCCACGACTAACCCGCTTTGAAGTAAACAGTATGTAATTTAAGGAAATCATTTACCTAAAAAAGTGAGGAAATATATATATATATATATACTATAATTCAATTATTGTAATTAAAGTTTACAATATTTTTCCATAATATATTTCCTAGTTAATACATTATTCAGAAATGAGAAATAATTCTAAAACTTAGACTTTAAAAATATGTGTTTATTCTTCAATGTTTTTCCTCACTCCTCAGGATCTAGCAGTTATAGCACCTGTATGACGTCTATAGGGATGTGAGCAACCACAGCTCAGTAAGTTAGGATAGAGGACTTAAACTTATACCACAAACACAACAGGGTTTCCAATTAATTTATTAGGTGCAATACATGTGCAAGCAAATGCCATCGCACGACGTTGTCCAGCCCGTTGTGAGATTAGAGAAATTACGCCCGCTCTAATCTGGGTTGAGGAGTTACCATTAATACAACAGCTCACGACCAAACCCAGGCTTGTGTAATGGAGACCTCGCTCCTCCCGCGACTACCTTCAAACCACTGACTTCACCCTCGCCGCGACCTCCTCTTCTGTCACTTAATTCGGCTAAAGATGAAGAAGGGACCAATTACAATCCTGTGCTATCCCTTTCGAAGGGGTCGGTATTTGGCCGAAGAGTCCTAAGTTCCCTTAACGGGTTGTCATATATGTCCGATTATGATTACTAGTCGTATATTTGATTAAGTCCAGTTTAGGGTGATCAATCATTTCATACAAATTATACAATACATGCCAGAGCAGCAAATAGAATCATAACATCACTCATAATCAAGCACATGCACAAATCCAACTATCTAACAAGCACAACCAAGCATAATCTCAAGCCTCCCAAAATACAGCATTGTATTAATCCCAACTTACCTCGACTTCTCGCTCACTCACTCGAGGTCCGACTTGCTCAAGCTATCGCCGATCATCCCTATAATACAAACATGATTTTAGTTTTTCATATAACTATTATATGTTCATTTTATCCTATAACGCTTATTGTTATGTTTTGTTTAAGGTTTAATATGCCTAATTATCTAGGCCTTAAGTCTTTTACAATTATTCTAGGTTTGAGGTTAGGTTCGGGTTTGGTTTTCGCATCGATTTCTAAATTAGGTTTTAGTTCGATTTCTAAATAGTATTTTATACTCCAACCTTAGAAATTTGTTTCAACTCATAATGTAAAATTAATCACATTACTTTCTGATCTCCTAAATACCATCATTACCCCTAGTCAGTATATATTTTACTCGGTACACTTAAATCCGTATTAGTGGACTAAATTCACTCCTAATGTGAGAAATTTTTTACATTTTTCATATAATTACATAAATTCAAGTTCCGTATCAAATTTATTATACATTTTTATTATTATCAAAATATAAATTTTTATTATAATATTTTCTATTTATTATATTCTAATAATTACATATTATGTATTATTACCTTTTATGTACATGATACACTTCTAATATTTCTATCACTCTAATTATCATCTCTAAACACAAATTATCATTTCAAAATGTCTAAATTCATTCTAAATCATATTTTACTCCTAATTACCCTAATTTCCAAAATTAACTTAAAATTTACTATTTTTCCCTATTACTTATTTACAACATAATTAACCTAATAATTACATCTAATACCCTAAATACTACAAGTATCATACTCCATCAGATTTCAACATCCTAAAACATGTACTTATTCACTAAATCAGTAATTCACCATCTAATTACTTTATTAACCCTAAATTACCCATTTTATGCCTTATTTTAAGGCCTAAAAATTATCTAAATATTTCAAAAATTAATTTTTAAAAACGGGCTTCATAGCACTACCCTATATCATCTAAATGGTCTACACAAAAATTTTGGGCTCAAAACTACACTCCTAAGGTCATTTATTTTTAAACCGAAACATGCTCGGTTTTGCATGATTTGTTAAGGACCCTATATCACGAGACATATTTTCATCAAAATAATATTTTTTTCTAAAAATTAAATACATAAATATTTCAGAATAACAAATTCCATAATTTTATAATAATATTTATTATTTTTACAAAATTACACAAAATCGGGCTGAAAATCGAACTCACCGATTTAGGTGGCTCCAACCACCGTCGGTGGCCATGGGTATGTCGGCCCACCTGGGCGTTGCCACCACCATGTGGTAGTTATGGCCATCCACTCCTAGCGGCCCGTCAGATCTAGGTTCTCCTTTGTGGCCTTAACTGCACAATTTTCCTTTTCTTTTTTTTTTTCTTCGATTTTTCTCTCAATTTTCGACTCTCCTTAATTTTCTTTGATTTCTAACTATCCAAATGAGCTTCTGAATTTTTCTTGCTATTTATAGAGTTTTAGTGTAATTATTGTGCATTAAATTGGATAAGACAATTGCCTTATTCCTTAATTTTTGGCTTTTATGTTGTCTTAATTTAATTGGCCGATTTTTTTTTCTTATTTTTTCCAGCTGCCACGACCTATATCTAGATCATTCCTTATTTTTCTTGATTTTTCTTTATTTTTCCTTAATTAATTATGAATTTTCTTTAATTATTTAGTATAATTTTAGCACATTACGCGTATTTTAAGTAATTACGCGTATTTCTATATACATGTAAATTCATATATAGTACAAATAAGTTTTCATAAATATTATTTAGGTCATTTTATGATTTTTAGTAAACATATAATTTATCTCTAGCGATTCGTTAATCATTGAAATGCATTTTACGCATTTTCGATAAATGACAAGTTATATACTTAAAATTTGAAATTTTTATAGTCTTTCATTTTATTACTTATTTTCTTAAATTCAAGTTTACGGGGTCATTTTTACTAATATTTCTAGCTTTACTTTATAATTTAGGTTCGATCAAGCCTTTCAACTGATCGAAACCTCAAATGATTAGTTGTGGAGTTTACATCTATCTATCTATATATATAACAATTGCTATTTATAGCAAGTCCTAAACCCTAGTGACAAAACTGTAAATAATGTATAAGACCTTAACCCCTAAAGAATCGGGCCCACAAAAAAAATAAAGGAAAACATATACAAGAATACAAAACTGTACGTTTTACAGAAGTTGGCATACAGTCACTCGATACGTCCTAGGAGTAATAGTATCCGAATCAAACACGATTGGCAATTTGACTTACGGGTTTGGGAGGGAGTCCCTGAACTCTCACGTGGCTTAGCCGAGACACTAGAAAGGTCAACCCATAATTGTTGAGTCATAGAATCAATCTGCACGAATCTCTCGATGCTATATCAAGTGGTTCTTTAGTCTCAAGTACTTAGCCTTATGGCATCTCATCTTCTCGACAAACGATAGGCTTGTTGCCAATTGGCTCATTTCCTTCCCCTCAGCTTTTTGTCATTTGCTAGGCATTGGTTAGTGCTGTTTAGCCTCAGCCTTGAACTATTTGACTTCGGGTTGGAATAAGTCAGCATCTTCTTCTGGAAGGTTGGTGTTGGCTTCAAACAGGTCGGCCTCAGCCTAGACGTAGTTGAAGGTTGATTCCCATCATTACCGTGAGTTTGAAAGAAAGTCATCCTTAACATTAAGTATTGAGCTCAGGCCAGGGTGCTAAATAAACTTCTCTTCCCTTTTCTCTCCACTATGGGTGTCGAGTGTCTTTGGATTTTCTCAATGCTCATCAAGGTTAAGAAAAAGCTTTTCTCATCATTTCAAACAGTGTAAGTGTTAAGGAATCTATCATGGATCACTTTCCAATCAAACTCCCATGGTCGACCAAGAAGTAAATTCGCAGTAATCATAGAGACTACATCAAATCCAATCTCATCTTCATACTTTTACGCCTTGAATGCAATCCGAGTGCACTTATGTATATAGACTATATCCTTATCATTAAATCACTTCAATCCATAGGGTCGAGGGTGTGAGTAGGTCAGCAACTTCATCTTTTCAACTGGCTCGGCAGAGATGATATTGGTGCAGTTACCTCCATCGATAACTAAGGAATAGGTCTTCCTACCACTAGGCACCACATATGAAACAAATTTTTCCTTTATTTGAGATCTACCTTCAGGTCAGCTCGTGTGGCCGTAGTTAGGAGTCTATCCAGGTCCTCAAGATAAATATCTTCTTCTATCAATTGGTCGTCCGAGCTCTTATCATTTTGACTCTCTTGATTTGACCCTCGAGCCCTTCACCTTTTAAGACCATGACTCTTATATTTAGGCATTAGGACGCAATGTATTCGTAGCTTAAGCATTTGCCGCACTTATCGAGCCTTGTCGCTAAGTGCCTTTTCTTTCTCGGCAATTCATTTCCCGGCATAAACTAGTCGGCTAAGCTCTCCTTTCTCCATTTGCTTTTCTTGCCTTCTCTAGGCATACCTCTCAAGCTTAGGGCTGCCTTATTAAGGCCGATTACTCGGCCTCTGATGTCTTCTTCTCCTCTACCTCTCTACTCTTAATGCTAAAGTAATTAACTCATCCAAAGAGTTAAACAACTGCAATTCAACTATATCAGTAATGTCATCTTAGAGTCCATTTAGGAATCTAGCAATGGTGCAGTCCTGTGGCTCAGTAATGTCACATTTAGTCATCAAGATCTCAAACTCTTATAAATACTCTTAAACAATATTTCGACCTTATCTTAGGTGTTAGAAAGTATGGGGCATCTTTTGCTTGAATTAAGCCGGCACAAAATGTTGATTCAATAATCATTTCTTAAGCCTCTAAGTTCCGATTAACTTCTCTCCTTCAACATCTCGCTTAACAGCCAACTTATCCCACCAAAGGCTTGTATATTCAACAAAGGATAATGAAGCTAGCTTAACTTTTGCTTAATTATTACATTCGTAGCACTTAAATAACTTCTCGACTCGGGGAACCTAGTCAAGGAATTCTTTAAGTCGGCTACTTCTACAAAAGTTCGGCAATTTCAGCTTGACATTGTCAAGTCCTCGGCCAAGTACTCCGGGTTCATCCCTTACATTTCAAGTTGGTTGATTCTCCTCAGCTCAGCCACTTCTATTAGAGCTTTGCTTGGCTACACCTCTTTTCGGCACTGGATGGTGTTCTCTTCTTCTCAATTGTTGCTCATCATGATCAAGTTCATTAGAACCACTTCCACTTATAGGTATTCTCTCCCTTCTTTCCTCTTAGCTATCCCATCTATGGTCTTTGACTAATTCAGTAAGTTCTTGGATAAAGTCGATGAGATTCTGAATCTAATATTCTAAGTTATCAACACGTCACCTCGAGCTTCCGCGATGACTATCACTAGTATTGTTGACACTATCCTTCGACATTCTTGTTCATACAGTAATTTACCAGAGAATTGAACAAACAACAGAACACAATAACAGTAACCCAGAAACAACCACTACTTGGCTTTTATATCTATTTACGACTACTATGAACAGTACGCTACACTACAGAACAATGATTAATAGAAATGTTAGAACCGTAAATCTACTTCGACGAACACTAGTACGCGTATCTCCCCAAAGCTCTAATACTAATATGACAAGGATCAAAAGGAAGAAACGAAATAGCAGCAAATCTCGAACGAACAGGAAATGGGTATTCAAAAGAAAAATGAGTACAAAAAATAAGAAGGTTTTGATGGTAAATGTGAATGGATATAACTCACTAAGACACAACGCAATTAAGGGGTTTGAGCTCGAAATAGAGTTTGATATGACTCACAAACACTAAATGTCACTCGAGGTTTCAAATGAAGTTTAGATACAACTCACTACCCGGTTCATATGAAGGGGTTCACTACAATCGAGAACAAGATTTATAAGAACATAGAGATGATTAAAGAGTCTAATTAACACTCGATAATCTGACAAATGCTAACTCAAGTATAACCTTGCTCGAAAGAGAAAAGTTTCACTCTCTATATATTCTTCTGTATATATGTTTGTCTCTCTGTTTGTATCTATCTATCTATCTATCTATATATACAACAATTGCTATTTACAGCAAGTCCTAAACCTTAATGGCGAAACTGTAAATAATGTATAAAACTTTAAACCCTAAAGAGTTGGAGCCACAAAATAAAATAAAGGAAAACATATACAAGAATACAAAACTATTCGTTTTATAGAAGTCAGTATGCAATCACTCAGCACGTCCTAGGAGTAATAGTATCCGAATCGAACGAGGTCAACAATTTGACATACGAGTTTGCGAAGAAGTCCTTGAATTCTCTCATGGCTTGGCCAAGACACCAGAAAGATCAGCTTATAATTTCCAAGTCTTAGAATCAATCTATACGAATCTCTTGATGCTATGTTGAGTGATTCTTTAGTCTCAAGTACTCAACCTTATGGCATCTCGTCTTCTCGACAGACAATGGGCTTGTTGCTGAGTGGCTCCTTTTCTTCCCCTTCTGTCATTTGTTCATCTTCGATGAGAGTTGTTCAGCCTCAACCTTAAACTATTTGGCCTTAGGTTGGAACAGGTTAGCATCTTCTTCTGGAAGGTTAGCGTCGACTTCAGACAGGTCGACCTCAACTTGGATGTAGTCAAAGGTTAGTTCCCGCCACCCCATTAACATCTAAAAAACCAATTAAATCCAAAGAAGTAATAGTAGAGTAATGAAGACCAATATCAAAAGTCCCTTTTAAAAACTTTAAAAGATTAACCATTGCTTGGTAATGTTTAGAACGAAGACGTGCTACAAATTGGCTCAATTGCTGAACATTAAAAGAAATATTGAGTCTGGTAATAGTGAGATATAACAAGCAACCTACAATTAGTCTATAACAACTAGGGTTTGATAGTTCACTGCTGGAAGTGTAATCTAGTTAAAGTCCTAAAGGAAAGGGAACTTTAGCAATTTTAGCTACAATGAGGCCAATATCATGTAAGACATCAAGAAGAAATTTTCTTTGATTGATTAGAAATTCAGTAGAGGTGCAATAAACTTCTAGGCCTAAGAAAAATCTAATATTACCTAAATCCTTTATGGTAAAGGCATGATTAAGAGAAGATTTAACAAAATCTTGATGGCATCAAGTGAAGTACCTGCAACTAAAACATCATCAACATACACTAAGGTAACAAAAAATTCACTCACACATTTCCTTGTAAACAAGGAATAATCATGTTTTGATTGTTCAAAACCTAGCGAAAGAATGAAATGTGTGAATTCACGATTCTATTTTCTTGATGCATGCTTTAATCCATAAAGAGAACGAGTCAACTTACAAACATGACTAAGAGGAACATCATGATAATCATTAAGTGGTTCCTTATAAAACTCCTCATCTAAGTATTCATGTAAAGACACATTGTTAATCAATCTGATGAACATACCAACATTTAACAACAACAATAGCTAACAACATGCAAACAGTAATTAGTTTAGCAATGGGGAGAATGTATGAACATGATTGATTCCCTTAACTTAATTGTAGCCCTTGGCTACCAATCTCACCTTATACCATTCAATAGATCCGTCAGGCTAATATTTAATTTTGTAAACCTACTTAAAACCAATAGTATTTTTGCCAAAAGGCAAAGGCATTAACTTCCAAGTTTGATCAGCTTCTAGAGCTAAGAGTTCTTTATGCATGGCATCAACCCATTTAGGATCATACTTAACCTCATGATAATGTTTAGCTTCACAAATAACTGACGTGTTTGCCAAAGATGCTACATATTCTATAGGGTATTTTCCAAGAGTGTTAAGGTTAATAAGACAATACGAAGAATTATGTGAAGAAGATAATAGTGCTAATGTACTAAAGGATATTGAATGAACAAATTTGACTAACTAAGTAGGTGTTTTTCTAATGTGCTTAGACCTGTGAACATGAGGAAGATGTGAATGATTTGGTGGAGTAACAATGTGTGTATTGGAAAGAAGAGAAAATTATGTATCAATCTAATCAAACAATTCGAGACTATCAAGAAACAAGGGACATGAAACAAACTGAGAAGCTAAATCTCTAAAAGGAAACGCATCTTCCACAAACACTACATCTCGACTAACAAAAATTTTATTATTAGTGAGATATAACAGTTTGTATCCCTTTTGATTAGTATGATAACTTAGAAAAACACATCTTCAACCTTTAACATCCATCTTATCATTGGAACCATTAAGAATAGGATCATAGCACAAACAACCAACAATTCTCAACTCAGCATAAGAAGGCTCTTTATGAAATAGAACTTTATATGGGGTCAACCGGTTTAATTTTTTAACAATCATCTTGTTGATCAAAGTAATGGCTACTAGAATGTACTCCCCCCAGAATCTCTTTGGCAAATTTGCATGAATACACAAAGCTCTAGCTGTATCAAGCAAATGCCGATGTTTTCTCTCCACTACTCCATTTTGTTGTGTTGTATATGTGTTAGTTATTTGGTGTATAATGCCATGGGTAAGGAAAAGTTGTTAACAATCATGGGAAATAAACTCATTCGCATTGTCACTTCAAATGTATTTAGGTGTACCTTGGAAATGGTTATGAATATAAAACAAAAAATTGGCTAAGGTTGATGTAGTTTGGTGTTTATGTTGTAGAAGATAAGTCCAAGTACACTTACTCTTGTCATCAAAAGTGTGTGTAGAAGCTGAATTGCTTAAGGAAAGGGGCAACGATGCAACTTTGCAAGACAACAAGTATCATAAACAAAACTAGTATTAGAAGGCATATTGCAAATAACAATATGTTTCAGTTTTGTAAGAGAAATGTGCCCAAGACATTTATGGAGCAACTCAAAAGAAATGTCCTACAATTTACAAGTAAAGGCCTTACAATGAGGCTAAGATGCAGAAGGAAATACATCAAAAACCACTGGACTAAATTGTATTACATAAAGTCCTTCTCTAATTTCAGCAATGCCAAGAACATCTTCAGCATTCTAGTCTTGAAAAATGTAATTGGTAGAGGAAAATATGGCAACTAGATTAGAATCAAGGACAAATTTATCAACAAAGAGAAGATTGAAATGAAAATTTGGTACAAGGAGAACATTGTTTAAGACAATTTTCTCTGATAGAAATATAGTACCAGTTTGATATAATAGCTTAGTTGTTCCTTTGGGTAGTTTAATGCTAATAGGTTTGGTTAACATCTATGTATGATGTCAAAGATGAACAAAAGAAGTGATGTGATCTGAGGTACCCGTATCTACCATCCATTCTCTATTCAATTTATCATGAAAAGAAGCATGAGTAATAAGTTGATCTGCAAAGTTCACAAAAGATTGTTGTGCAACATGGTCTTCAATTGTACTGTTGCTTTTCAACATCCGTAACACGTCAATGCAAACTCAACTTACCAAATCCTTTTCTCTTGCAACAAAACTCTTAAAAACAATATTAGTATCAAGAGGAGTTGAAACTTGTTTCTCTACTTGAGCGACTACCCTCACATTTTTCTTATCCTTATTCCCTTTAAACCATTCAAGATATCTAATCAATTCAAAATAACTCCTAATTTGATGCCCAAATCTCTTATAATATGAACAAACTACCTTTGTATTCCCTTTAAACTTCCTTTCCCTTTTATCAGTAAACCGTTATGACTTAACACTACAAGCTGTAGATTCATGATTAACCAATAACATTCTAGTAAAAAAATTTTATTGCTCTACCTAATGAATAAGATAATAAGCCTTATTCACTGATGGTAAAGGATAAAAAAGAAAGTAGATGACCTCTAACATTGTCATAGGATTCATTTAAACTGGTGAGAAATTACATTAACCAATTTCGATTCTCAATGTCTACTAATTTCCTAACAATATCACAGCTACAAGCACTCATAACACCACAACTACATTTAAGCATACCATAAAGACTCGACAATTCATTCCACAACTTCTTCGAGCGATTATAATACATGCTAATAGTATTGTTTCCTTGTTGAATATTGCATATTTTTTGTTACATTTGAAATAAGAGAGGACCATTCGTCTGACCAAAACTCTCCATAATATCTTCCCAAAAACTTTTAGCAAATTAAGCATAGATAAAGCTCTTAGAAATTTCTTTAGACATGGAGTTCAAAATCTAGCATCGGATCATATAATCACAACGTATCTATCATTGTAATTCATTATCATTATCAACAAGTTTAACAATTGAACCATCAATAAAACCTAATTTCGATTTAGTACCTAAGGCTAATTTGATCAATCTACTCCATCCTAAAAAATTCATACTAGTAAAGACAATTCCAATAATTACAAGACTGGGATTATCAGCATTTGAAAGATATAAAGGATCACTACCAACCAAATCAACATTCGATCCTAATATTGTAGTACTCATCGTGACAGCAATTCAAGAAAAAAATTGATGAAGAATTGAAATACCAGATCACTAACCAAGATGCTCTAATACCGTGTCAAGTTTTCGTATCATTTCTATGTTGATCTTCATGAATTGTTGTAATAGATCAGCAAATATAAGCAACAAAAGAGAGGAAAAGAAACTGTGTTTGTCATGAAAAGTGAATGAAATGAATTCGTTAATTACTTATGAACCATACGAAGCTATTTATACAATTGTACTAAATACGGGTATAATATAAAGCACGTGTGAATAAATAACTATCACTATTGTGCAGTAATACAAAGCAAGTATATGTGAGTTTACAATATCTAGTAAAGAAAGAATACCTTTTTTTTCTTGCGCTTACATGAAAGTTTATAGCATCTACAGATTTTGATAACATTTTGCTCCTGACGTAGTAGTAACACAAGGAATTCCTTGTTTGATGCGATGACCATATACATTATTATCTATATTTCCAATATTAATTGATTATTATGTAATATGTATAAGTTATGTATTGGAAATCATAGTTTGGAGAATTATATCCTTCATTCAATGGCATTTTGCCTCTCCACAATTAATTCTTCCAACTCCATTAGAGTATTTATTTACTACTAACCTTGTGACGCAAAATGCAAAACGCAACATGGGAGAAGGAAATGAATCCGTATTAATTTGTAATTGTCCATGCAACTGTACCTAGGACTATTTATATTTCTAAAACCTAAATTTACTAAGGAAATATATTATATCCGGAGGAAAAATAAACATCGAAACAAAATGAACCAAGATAAGCTTTCTTAATTGGGTGAAAAATATACTTCTGCTTTTGGCTACTTTCTGCTTCCGTTCCTTCTGCAGTCTAGTCCTTCTGACCAATTGATTAGCTTCTAAATATTGCTTTTGCTTCTAATCACTTTGGCCAGCTTCTGATCCTTCTGATTACTGAGTCTTTTAGATTTTTTTTATGATCCAAACGCTTCATAAATTAGCTGAAATCCGAAGTACAGTGTAATTAGGTTAGTGATAGTGTACTGTCAACTTATATAATAAGATGATAATTATAAACACACACCATAAAATCAAGGATGCATTGACTAAAAACCAACATATTTGATAAAGTACTGACGAAGCAAGGAGGAAAAAATTGCCAACAATGGCCACCATGTTTCATATTTTGTTCTCCATTCAGATTGATTAGGCAGCAAATAAGTTTATAAATTTAAGCTGTATACGTTTTGTAAGTTAATTAAAGAAGCCTATTAAGTTTCATTGTTAGGGCCAATTAGAGTTTTAATTCATTATATTTATGGGCTGTTTTTTCTTATCAAAATTATGTATTAAATGTGAAGTAGCTGCTGATGGACTTCATTTGAACTCCACAAGCTACCATTCAAATGGAATCCATTTAAGGGTAGATATAGATATTTTTTGACACTTCGTTCATACTTCTCATTGATGCATTTAATAAATACTTTTGATACCCCATCAAAACATTTGGGAAAAATACCTTGTCACGAGTTTGAAGACATTTTTAACTTTATTAAATATAATTCTTATCTTGCACGTCTTATATTTTTCGAGTCCTTCGTACGTTCGAACAAAATAACTTGTTGTGCATGCTTTATTTTCTTTGAATTCAGAGTAACAAGGATCCATTCTTTTATATTGTAATGCTACCTTTGACAACATTCATTGAAATTTTAGTGAGAGCCTTTCAACCGATCGTTTATTCTAGAGTGTGATTTCACGATGATCTATCATATTAGAGGTCTTGTCACATATTAATTTTAGTATTTGGAAAAAAGATTTAGTAAGTTTAAAATATTGATATGAATAATAATAAAAGAGATAGTTTTCGAGTCAATTATCACTTATTTACGTTTTATATATATTAATATTTTATTAGTATTTATGTATTACTTATATATAATATTATTTACCAAGTTGTCTCTCAAAATTTCTCTTTTAAAAGGAAAAAATAGAAATATCTTAATATATAGCAATATTGTATAATCTAAATATCCACTTCGCTAAAGCCCGTGATTCCTATTCTAAAGTTAGGGCATATTAACATATAATTTATACAAAGGAAACAAGGAATCGTGACATAAATAAAGTTTGAAAGTGTTGCTCTATCTATCTATATATATATATATATATATAAACATGCTCAATAAGTCGGCCTAAAATCGTTGGTTTACAGGTTGGTTTACAAATAAACTGTGATTGGTTTATGTGGTCATGATTTCTGGCAGGTTCAATCGATTCGGTTGTTCAAAGACTAGTTCTCAACTATTGAACTATTTTTTTTAATATTTAATTTTTTTTATTAATATTAATAATTTTAAGTTTTTTATTAATTTTCGATTTAATATGGTTTCAACTTTTGTATATTTTTTTCCCAAACGTGCCTTCTTCTTTTTTTTTTAATTTGTATTAATTCATTAATAATTTCTAATTTTTTAAATTAATTTTCAACTTAATGTGGTTTCAATTTTTTTATTATTTTTCCCCTCAAATTTTATCTTTTCTCTATATTCAAATACTTAATATTTGATAAGTTTCACAAAAAAAGTTACATTAACTTAAATTAAAATTTCCATCCATCCATAATGCATAATCAACTTATAATAAATTCTCTATTATTAGTTTGATGATATTATTTTTAGAAAATTATTATTCATCATTACAGAAATGATAAATTTGATATGCTATAACCTAATATATATCGTCTAATTATTTTTTTTTCGCTTAATAACCTCCCTTCTCTCTTTCTCTTGTTCTTTTTTTTTTAAAAGGGTTTAACCGGTCAGCTCAATAGCAGGCCGGCCCATTGGCTTAAGCCTAATCAATTCCAAATCGAACCAATGCGTTGACCCTTCAAATTGATTCACGGTTTAAAATTGATCTTTATACGAGTTTATATATATATATATATATCAAACAACGATTTTTTTTAGATAACAAAAGCAAGTCTCCGATCTTAAAGTTGTGCTATCACGTTTCTGAGTTTTATAGCGATCTTACAACCGAGGATTTATAGATAACAAAAAGCAAGCCTCCAATTTTATAGTTGTGCTGTCACGTTTCAAGTCTTTATAGCCATCGTCCTTCAATATCGAGTAAGACCTTTTTCCCTAACCTTTCGACAACGGTGAAAGTGGATTGTAATGGAAGACAGAGGAACCCTCTCATTGTCATATTTGTGTAGCGAATCCTTATAAATATCAATAAAATTTAATTATTTTAAAAATTATTTATTGTACTTTAAGACATGTTAAGATTTTATTAACACTTATAAATCACATTTAATATCCAAAAGCTATCTTCATTTTTCCGTGTTGAAGAATCAAACCGTAAAGTGGAAACGTGGAACCGAATTTACTATTTATTTTCATGAAATAGCATAAGGCAGGCCGTCAGGTGTACTAAGAATTCGAGATGGCCCAGTTTCAAAAGAATTTGGGCCTTATTGTAGGCCGTCCAATTAGGATACTCAAATCAATGGAGTAAATCTCGATTATTAAGAGTAAGCAAGCAAATTTTTTTATTCGATATAGCAATAGTTATATGTTGTTAATTCAATCCCCATGATTTTTACTTGACATGAGTGAATTAATAATTACCATATGCGCTGCTCTGGATTTGAATAAATGGTATTGGGAATCTGAATGTGCTTGACCACACTTTTTGGAAATATCCAACCAATTATGTCTAATTCGATGGATCTCTATATGCAATGCAACGGAATCAAATGATTAACCTTTTTCTCATATGAGATGGTATTTGCTAAAGGTATTTGGGGCATGAAAATTATGGCTGGATTCTTAAAAAAATGGTAAATAATTATATACGAATTTATTTAAAAAATACATTTTATTCCAATTATCAAGCAAATAGAGGATATATGTTCCCATTTCACCACTTGAAGTCTAACTTCCGAACTGTGGCAAAAAATAAAAAAGTAACTTCACACTGCCCCAATTGTTGCAAATCTTTTTTTTTTTAAAAAAAAAAAAAATTATTTAGGTACTTTTTTAGATCATATGAAAAACCAAAATCGTCTTATATTTTAGTATTATAGACAATATAAACACACTAATATAATGCAATGACAGGGTAATTAGATTTTAAGCTATGCCAAAAGTTGGCAAAATGGACATATTAACGGCGGAACTGTAAAAAGCGACTCAAATTGGCAATCCAACTATTAATTGTATCGACTCCATTTAGAAACAAATAGCTAATGTCGTAACCGCTGACAGGGGAGAAATATGGCCACTCGAGGGTAAAAGTTCCTGAACATGAGGCAGGGGAAGGAGACTGTGTCGCTGACATATGATTTACTTGCTTTTGTACCTTCCGCTGGCATTTTATGTTTCTTCCACAAAGACCTACGCTTGTTTGGTAACATGGGGGAGTCAGAAACTCCGGTTGCTAATCAGTTTAACGGAAACAAGCCCTTCTTTTGTACTAATGTACGGGAATGGTGTATGCATGCTTAATAAAATATATTACTATTATTTAGCTTTTAGTTTTTCTTTTTTTGGTGTACTAGATAAAAGTTCAGAAATTAGTAGGTGTTAGTGGGTTAATTTTTGTTGATGAAAATGGGACTCGGTTAATAATTTAAATTATCAAATTACTGATTGGACGCTTAAGGAGTTAGGCAACTACTTGAGGAAAGGTTAATAGTAATTAGTTTTATGGAACATAATTTATAGATAATTAATGGAATAATATGACAAAAAAAATTATGAAGACCGAAAGCCTTTAAAAAAGGCTCATCCACTTTAATATTGTAGCTATAAATATTATCTCTGTGTTTTGTTTGGAAAAAAGATATGTTATATCTTATAGCTAATTCCTCCCCCCCCCCCCCCCCCCCCCCGCTTTTTTTTAAATGTATTCGAAATTTTAATTCTAGGATAAATTTAGATGCTTTCCCACTTGGTTCTTGCAATTGCTTTTATGGCAATACATCACTTTGCTTACTAGTACAGTTCTTTTCTTTTCACATAAGCGGTAACACCTATTTGATTGGGAATAAGAATTTTATGTTGGTTTGTCTTTTTCTACTAAATATTATAATTAGCTGAATTTTATGCAAATGGAAGTGTAAACAATGACAAGTTAGAAAAGATATTTGTATTGAACATCAACTCAAGCTTAGTTTCAAAATTGAAAACTCAAGCATAACTTAAGATTATTCATAATAAGCACGAATTTGACTAATCATGATCATTAAGATTTAATGAATATTTTGTAAAACTAAAGTTTTTAACTAAAATATTGATGTTTAAATTACTCTTAAACTCAATTTAAACTCGATTAAGTTTATGTATCAAGTCAACTATTATAAAGTTTGAGTTCTAACTAGATTTACTATTTAAATGACGGTTGGGTTGATAAGTGAATTGGTCTCAACTAATTATGAAGCCAAATTGGAGTAATTATTATTGCCTTAGGTGAGAAGCAATACATTCTTCCTCTTGGCTCCTCTCACAAGATTAAGTTCCCTCCGCTAACCCCACTTTGTCGAACGTTACAATTATTTGGCCGAGGAAGACACCATTGAAGATGCTATTATAGTGGGTGCGTTATTTATGTTACCGCCATTTGAGGATGTTATCGAATGAAAATTCCATGTTTTTGCAGCAGAATATAAGATATCGGTTGCTTAAGTAAGTTAGCAGAGGAAACGCCATTCGATTATTAAGGAAGTTATAAAAACGTTCCGTGAGAAAAAGCAGCTATGCCTTGTGTTGAGTTTAAGTCAGTTATTATCAATTTTGCATACGACATTATTTTAGGTAAAAGAATTTCTTTTAAATTAATTTTTATCTATACAATTTTAATCGAGTTAAGTTTAAACTTAATATTCAAAATTAGCTTAAGGGGCTTGCACTCTAACATTTAGGTCAAACTAAAGATTAAATTTAGAGCAATACCATTTTAGCTCGAACCATTTACATTAATCTTTTAGGTAATCCAAATACATGTGGTTAGAGCAACTTTAAACAGCAAAGTAGTTGTATTAGTTTTTTTTTTTTTTTCACAAGATGCTTTACTAACCGTTATAATCTAAAATAATAATCGTCATGAAAAATTAAAAGAAAGTGATCGATATTTTCGAACTCCTACAATTTATAGACATGTGTTTTATTTATCCACAAATCTACGGTTTGTATATTCTCCATTAAGCAAACATCTTTAAAAATGGAACGTGAAATTGACGTGCCTCCTTATAGAATACCAATTTACTCATACCGTAGTGAAAAACCTTAAATTAGACCAAACGGTTCACTTTTATAACGGGACATAGAATTTCTAAATAAGACGAATGTGACCCAGGATTCTATTAAGGGGAAATAGGTACCTACGCGCTATTTTTAGTGAAGGACCAATGGTGACGATACAAATAATTCATTTGCAAAACCAAAAGACATATTAATAAATTGCAAAAGTGTGAAAACACGTGGAAGTTGTAGATATAATCGTATGCCTGTTGGTGTTGCTTAGTCATACATAGTTATTAGTTATTAACTCTCTATCATTCAGGGCTAAATCTATATCTCGATATCTTTCGCAGTTGTTGGTATTTCTTGTCGTTCTAATTCACAATCAATGTACATTGAACACTCAAAATTTTAAGGATCAAAATGATACCCCAATAAACAAAAGAAAAATATATTAAAAAAATTACCAAGATAATAATTCATGCTTGTGGATCATGTCTATATCTCTCTCTCTCTTTTCTTTAATTGAATCATGTTGGTGACAAAAATACATTAAACATCCATTTCCATTCACATTACAATCATTATTGCTACTAAGGGCATATAGATCTCTTTAGCAAGAAGGGATTCAATAAGTAATATAAATACATGAAAATATATATGATACATAATTATTAATCGAATTCAAACACTTAAATTGATAGTAGATAGTTATTTAAAATCTCACCATCCATATTATTATATATCTAAATATAATTGATACATAACATATATTAATACTCATATCTTTTATGCTAATTAGCATGATAATTTTACATTTTATTTCTATAATCATATTCTCAAAGTTTTTTTTTTGTTTATATTAATATTATCGTATGGTATAAAAAACTCGCTCTTCATACAGCACCATATTTTTCGAAATTATTCACACCCCCCACCCCCCAAAAAATAAATAAATAAATAAATAAATAAAGTAAGGCATTTTTCGAAGACGTGTGATTGTGCACAGCCCAAAATAACAAGGAAAATAAGCAATTTAAGTGGTAAAAAGAAAACAGTTTCCGTTGCGTTGTCACACCAAAACTTCACTATTTACCTCCATGAAAAATGTGAAACCCTCGTGCAGCCTATGACAACTCAAGTCTTCACTGAGAATTTTCCACGTCAACTATTGTCACGAAATCCAACACGCCTATATGGAATATCTAGCCATTTTAGGAAAAAAAAAGGAATAACTCAAGAAAAAACGAGTCTTCAAAGGAAAATTGAAACGCCAGTATTGATTTACTTTTTTTTTAAATCCGCATTTTATTAAACTAATAGTAAATAAAGATTTAGAGTTAAAAAAATAGAAATTAATAGGGCGATTAAACGTTAAGCTCATCGTGTTGAAAGGATGAAAATGTAGAAGCTACCAAAATTATATGATGAATTGGCTTTATTAAAATCCCAGTAGATACTTTTTAATATTTTTTCATTTATTAATAATATAATATGTTCAAGACAATTAATGAACAAGCCATTCCTCATAAATCTTGTATCATAAGCATATTTTTTTAAAACTTTATCAAGTAATAAAACTGTTCTATATACAATAATAACTGTTATAATTTTATCTTATATATGAAGTTTGAAAAATGATAACATCCACTTAAAATAATAATTGGAAAAGTTTAGAAAACCATTATGATAAACCATAGAAACAATATAGAGTTAAAGAAATTTGAATTATCTTTTACATATTAGTTTAATTTGAAATGATAAACTAAACTAAACCAAGCATCTATATACACTCCATCTTATGGATTATCACTTGAAAAGGGTTTTTCTATTAAAAACAAAAAAAAAGGGATAAAATCAACGGCCGAGAATTTTGTAATCATACATACACATATATAAATAAGTCCCACACATTAACTTTTGTCGCAGCCTTTTTCCAGTAAAGTATAAAGGTACTAGTACTTCACAATAAGTTAGTCTCCTTCGCTTGTTCCATTTCAAGGAGGCTTCATTCTTTTAATCTATCCCATCACCAAACTCCATAGCAAAACCCTTTTTCTTAAGTGCTTTTTTTTGGAAACATTAGGGTCCACATTGATGTAGTATAGTGCAATGCAATCTCGAATCTCCATTAAAAATTCAACTAAAAGGGAGGCCATCCAAAATAAATTGAAAAAATATAAATAAGAAAAAGAAAAAAGAAAAAAACAATCCCTCCTATGCCAAATCCCACTCGCTCTTTTGATGTCTGATCTTTAGATTCTCTTTCTTTCACTTTCAAGGAAAATCACTTCATTTAACTTCACTTTTTCTTTAATTTTTTTTTTTTTTTTTATCCCCAACTCCTTGAGGTAAAAGCCAAGGTTGGCTAACCTAAGCAAAAGCTATTAGCAATTAGCGAATAGCAATGCTTTCTCCAACCCTACTCTCTCTCTTTTGCGCCCTTCTCCTTTGCTTGCCTCTAGCTGTTGTTTTCACAATCACCACTCCTACGATTACCACCACCACCACAGTCACCGTAGATGGCCAAGACGACCCAATAGCCGTTTCCACCACTATAGTCTACAAAAACCCAAATGAAGAAAAGGGTATCCGCAAAATCAAACCTTTATCATCCAAGACCCCAATTAATGAAAACCCTAACCGAAGAAGTGATAATAATGTAATGATCAAAAGTGTATCGCCCAAAACCCCGACAGATCATGATTTTGACCCAAAGGGTAGTCTAAAAGTCCAAACTTTAGCATCAAAAACAAAAAATCCAAATGATACCCAAAATAACACAACAGCTCATAATGCAACAGAGTCAGTCACCTCATTTCCACCACCACCTCCGGTGAGTTACTATGACGAGTCAGACGAGTTGGTTTTCCAAGTCGCAGCCCGAGTCAACCCAAAACCCAAAAACCCCAAGAAAATCGCCTTTATGTTTTTAACAACTTCACCACTCCATCTTGCATCCTTATGGGAAGCTTTGTTCATCAACACTCCAAAAAGCCTCTACAACATCTACATTCACTCGGACCCAACTCATCACCGACTCAACACATCGTCATTCACCGGCGTGTTTGCTCGCCGAGTCATCCCCTCCAAACCCACCTCCAGGTTCACTCCAACTCTCATTTCAGCTGCGCGTAGGCTTCTCTCCTACGCACTACTCCACGACGAAAGAAATTACATGTTTGCCCTCTTGTCACCTTCATGCATACCCCTACATTCCTTCAACTTCACCTACAAAACACTAATAAATTCCAAGAAGAGCTTCATCGAAGTGTTGAAGAACGAAGTGGGAGCGTTCGATAGGTGGGCGGCTCGTGGACCGGAAGCGATGCTACCGGAAGTGAAGCTGGAGGAGTTTAGGATCGGGTCCCAGTTCTGGGTGCTGACACGTAAGCATGCAAGGGTTGTGGTCAACGACAAGAGAGTTTGGTCAACGTTCATGAAGCCATGCGTGAAGTGGGATGTGTGTTTTCCTGAGGAGCACTATTTTCCTACGTTGCTGAGTATGGAGGATCCACGTGGCCTGATCCCAGCTACTTTAACACACGTGGATTGGCATGGGCGGTCGGATGGGCATCCGAGGAGTTATACGGTTGGGGAAGTGGGGATCGAATTGATCCAACGGCTGCGAAGTGATAGACCGAGGTATGGTGACGACGGAGCGAACGGTACAGATTTGTTGAGGATGGGTGGGGCCCACCACCCGTTTCTTTTCGCGAGGAAGTTCGAGGTGGAGACAGTACAGGCGTTGATGAATATCGCAGAGGACGTCATTTTCAAGGATTAGGATAATGGCAATTTTTGTAAGTTAGTTAGTTTTTAGTTTTCACAGGTGCAATTGTATAAAAAGGAAAAAAAAAAAAAAAAAAGCGGGGAAAAAACCCTGGCTTTCTGTGTCCTTCACAAATGTGTAATGGTGGTAAATTGGCCTGCCCCAAAAAGCCCAGCTTCTCGGCGTACGAGTTCTCAAGCCGAGTTCAGGCTCATGAAGTTTTCGAAAATTTTAGGTTCGGTTCAAGTTAAAATTTGAAATTTTTGGTCGAGATCGAGTCAGAGCGTTATGGCGAGAAAAGCCTGCGAGGCATTTAATAATAATAGGAAGTTCACAAATGTACAAAACCTTTAAAAGTGGAAATACGAGGAGAATGCAATCGGACCAATCGATTGGTTTATGGAGTGCAACTGGGAGATAAAAATTAATTGTTGATTATTGCAAAGTGCATGGTGTTTGCTTATCGATAATTTGACCACTTAAGAATTAAGCATACGATCTTATGATTTCGAAAATTGCAGTTTTTCAAGGAATCCTGTCGGCGATCGATGTCTATTGTCGTTGCTCAATTTCCGTTAGGTTACAATATTCGTATATAATTTTAATGTTCTATTTGCAAATAATTTGTTCATCATTGGATAATTTAATTCTTAAATCAGATGGTGAAACTTGAGAACTTTATGGTATAAAATAAGATAAGATAACAATTAACGACTAAAGGTATTGGTTATATATTAAATGGCTTGATCTTGCACGGTTTTAATATTTATTTATTTATTGATTTATTTTGGGGCCCATTACATATGAACAATATTTAACTCAATCATTATTTTGAAATTTTCTTTTTATGCTCCTTCAACTTTAGTAATTTTGAGAACAAGTTTGATTAATATAAAAGTCTAATAAATTTGAATTTGATTCAATTAAGCTTATTTAAAATATTAAGATTCAAACTCAATATTAACTTATTTGCAAGTTGATGAACCTAAATATGAAAAAATTCAAACTGAATTTAAAACTATCTAAATAGGTCAATATCGCTATAACTGCTATCAAATAAAATTCAATTTCGAACGGTTAAACAATATGTTTGATTAATTTAGTTATTGGTAACTCTTAATTAATGGAAACACGAATTGAAATACTATATGAGAAAAAAAAAAAAAAGAAATTCATCAGAAATAGTTTATTCAGTAAAATTCGTAGAGTCGAAGCTCAACCGTTGATGTATTACGGTCCACCCTGTAAATATATATATAAATAAAAAAGAAGCTCTTGCATTAAAAGTTGCTTCAGAGTCAAGTGAGATACGGCAATTGAGCATATGATCTGGACACATGCATTTCGTTTGACTGCATTGTTATTCAGTTCAGCTACTACTAGTTCCGATCTTTGAGATTATCTAGGCAAATATTCAAACTTGGAGCAGATTTAACCTAATGTTTTATAGTTTGTCATTTTTCACGTCCCTTGTTCAGTACTAAGCTCCATTATCTAAGAGTACACATCAACTCACATGAAATTTAATAGTTGGTGTAGCAGGTAGATGCAGGTGATAACTGATAATATAAACAAGAGTTAAAATAATGGTGGCCACCGACAATCAATATCAGTAGTTAATATCCACATTCTAGAGAATAGATCAATAAATAATTAGGGATATATTGTAATACATATTCACCCAAAATTATTGTACTAATGTAAATGAATTTTCAATATTTTCATAGTGTGTATTTTATCCTTCCACGACTATTAAAGATGTACACGTACTTCCTAATTTGCCGGTATCTATCGAAGGCATTTCCAAAATTTCATAAGCACTGATAATTTATGACCTTTAGGATATCTTCGAAGTAGTATATATTTTTTCAGAAGTCATGAAAAGGTGGAGATGTGGTTTTTAAAGTTTATAGAATTCGTCCGCATATATGTAAATCTTAATGGTTGAAATTATAAGAATGAATATTATGTGATAATAATGTAATAAGATATTTAGAAAATTTAAAAAATCCCAACAGTTAATATGTAAGTTTGAATAAAGTAACTTTATAAAATCAATTTTCTAAATTTACGATCTTTACTAATGTCGAATGATGATGAAAAAACAAAAGATACTTCACTATTTTTTTTTTGTTTGTTTTTAATGTGCCAATGATGGGAATCATATGTCCTGTCATTATGCCATGAAAACTTACATTTATTTTATTTTAGGATATTATTTTTATCATTATGTATTTATTCGTTAGAAATTAGAAATTGAATTTATTCAAAGGTAATTATGTATAAATAACTTTGAGGTAATATTAAAAAAAAAATACGTTGAATAGACGAAACTTCACATTAAGTAAAGTGAGGTAAAAACAATGAATAATATCGCTCTCATTCAAACTCTATATTACATTGAAAAAAGAATTGCAAATACAATATGAAATTAAATAAAAAGCAATTAAAATTACATTTATGAACTCATATATCAAGCATTTTACTTTTGGATTTAGGTGGAAAAGTCCACTGGTTTACAAAAATAGTAATGTTTTAGCAGTGGAAAACTAGAGAGTCATGCAAAGAGATCCTAGTAGTTCCCTTAAAGGTTAGTAAAATTAATGGTCAGGACTCAATTCAACCAATTGTTCACAACTGAACTTCTTAACCTTGCGTTCATTCTTTTGATTTAGGTGATATGTTAAGAATCTACTCTAAATCTGCAAGACAACTATAAAGGAATAAGCAACAATTTATTCAGTAAATGGGACAAAGACAGGAGTATGTATTCTATATAAACACAATTAGGGTTTTCAATCAAGTTAGTTAGATATCATGCATGTATAAGCAAATATTATCACATGATATTATCTAGTTCATTGTGAAATTAGAGAAATTTGTTCCACTTTAATCTGAGTTAAGGAGTTTGACACTATTTACATGTGAGTCAAAACCAAATCGAGACTTGTGCAATAAAAAACATCCTCTCCTCAAAACTCCCTCTAAACTATGGCTCTTAACCTTACCATGACCTCCTCTCTTATCATATTATTCGACCAAGGTAGGGAAAAGACCATCCCTGCTATCCTCATCAAAGAGGGTGTATGTTTGGCCCAAGAATTTTAGTCGTTACCCTTAGTGCGTTGTGATGTAAGATAAGTCAGGGGTTAGGTCTAGTTTGAGCTAATTCAATTTTTAGGGTGATTGACCAATTCAAATAATCTAAACAAAACGGAATACATAAAATAATAACAGCATGGAGCTCTTGTCTTTCTTTATTATTCCTAAAATTTAATATAATATCTTTAGTTTCTGTCCAATATATAACATATGAGTTCATTTTGGACTTTTGAATATGTTCCTCAATTGCGTTAAGTGAGTTTTCTAAAGTTTTATTAGGTATTAGTTATGTAGTGTAAGTATTAAGATTTTGACTCGGTATAAGTTGCCGCCTAATAGCTTATGACCCAAGTTTTGACTTCGATAAATTCCTAGATTTTATTAGTAAGCAACTTTCTAACTTAACCTCTAGCTTTTAGTGACCTAATATCCAATTCCAACCATCTACTGACTATACTTCTGGTTGCTCCTATATTTAGCTTTTTCTATCAAATTACTTTTTCACTGAGCTTCTGACCTAACATTGTGGTATAGATAATTGTCCAAGAGCTCTGACTCATAGTCTGACTTTGATAAAGGTGTAGAATTCATATATAAATCACCTGTTGACCTACTATCGGGCTTCTACTATAATCAAGGATATTCAATACCAGTCTACATTTAGACCTAATTTTAACCCACTATACTAAATTAGATTTTTATATAGAAAATTTCTTACTTATAATTCATCTTTAGAATAGTGTAAAGTCTAAAGATAAGTCACTTTCTAATATGACTCCAATTGTTAGTGTATTCAATATATTCAACATTAGGTTACATTCTAACCTACATTCTGATACAGTTCTAATCCTACTATTCCTGTTACTAACTACTACTCCTTCCTACTACTTCATATGTACTCCAACTTATCTTGAGTTTTTAGTACTCCAATGCCCTGCATGAACAACAAATATCACTTAAGTACTATAAGCATTTGTATCCTTTCTCCATTATATCATTTATTAGTTTATAGATGTACTAAATACTTGGGAAATTTAACCTTAAATCATTAAATACCCATTTTTTTCTCAAAAGCCATCCTTCCCAAATTTATATTAAACTACTTTCAACTGCTACATGTAGATAAATATAGGTTACACTATAATTTTATAAAGAATTAGTTAAGCTCCTTTTGTAGAATAATACTTCTAGTGCATTGTTTACATACACGAAAATGAAATTTTCCCTATAAATCTGATAATACACTTTTTACAATCTAATAAAAAAACATAAAAATTCAACATCTTAGTAGTATAATTGTAAAATTTCAAACCGAAACTATACTAAATGATTTTTTAAAAACCTAATCTAAAATTAGTACACAAGAATTTTTCTTGAGGATATCATATATGCACTCAATATTTTAAAAACGTGATTAAAAATATGAATTCCTTATGCAAAAATAGTTAGGAATACTAAATTTCAAATTTTTTTGTAGTTATTTACTATTTCTCCCATAATTTTGATAAAATCGAAGAAAATTAAGGATTCACCAAAACTTGATGCTCCGGCCATGGTAAAGAGGAGCAAGGTTGACGTCCAGCCTAGCTATTAGCCACTCCTTCAAGTGTTGGTTCGACCTCAATTCTAGGTGATCATCTTTTGTAGGAACTCAAAATCATACTATTTTGCACACTAAATTTCCTTAATTTTGTTTTCTTACTTCTTGTCTCTAGTTCTCTTTTCCTAGATTTTTCTAAAACTCTAAATTAGTGAAACGTTTAGCTGCCGAAGGTATTTGAATTTTTATAGCATGAGTGATGAGGTTTTGTAAATTCTTTCCCAAATAATCTATCTTTCTCCTCTTAGTTTAGGTGTTTTCACCTAAAGTTACTCTTATTTTTCAATTCTCCAGTTGACTCCTGGATATGTCATGCCTTGTAGCTTGATTCTAAATGTCTTTCTAAGTTTTAAGAAATTTTCTTTTATTTATTTGGTAATATTTATGTATTTTTAAATATTTACGATAATTACAGGTACAAATATTGACATAATAATTATATCTGGTGTATATACTTATCTTTTATATATTATTTTTATATAATATTAATTATATTACTTCTAAAATTCATCTCTAAGTATTTATTAGTTTTCAAGACTTAATTCGTACATTAACGATAATATAATAATATAGTAAATTCTCACTATTTTAACCATATTTTTAATATTTTGTTATATTTTAAAACCCCGAGCCTACAAAAACTCCTCTACTAATATTTATAAGCTCCTTATAACTTTCTGATATAATCGAGTTACCTTTCTAAATACTCTAAATTGACTACAAATTCTAATTGCACAAGTATAGGTCTCACATCTACTTTAATATATCATAGTATAATTATATTATAAAAATTATTATATTATGGACTTTACATTGAGTCTAAGAGACTGAAAAAGTGTTTAGTTAATAGAGTAGGACAATACAATAAAAACTAGATAGTAGGCTAATTTTTTTTTTTTTTTTTACCATCAAATATATAATATAAATTTTTTAAAATTTGATCATATATTTCAAGACTCTCATTTTATCGAGTAACCTGAGCTAATATATAAACCAAAACAATGGATTAAAGAATTTTTAGGGATACAATAAAAATAAGAGAATCAATGGAGACTTAAAAGATCTTTTGAGAGGAACACAAGTAGGTATGATTACTGATGTCAAAAGTTTGTTTTCGATATATATAAAGACAGTACATACATGTTCGTTGAATATACTAAAATATGCAAAATACAACGAAAATCTCATGCGAAAGTAAAAATTAAAACCAAAACAATCCGTTTTCAACTAAACTTGTGCGTGCCCTCTAGTTTCGAATGTTTTTTCAAATTAGACATGTGCGTTTCACAATTTTCTCCCTTTGTTTTCGCATATAATTTACCCTTCCTGTATTATTATTTTCAGGTACATTCAGCGCTACATGTCTTGGCCTCGTTTCTTGGATCGTTAATGGGCCCAAATATCCTTAAAACGGGTTGGGTCCAAATTTCGAATGCAAGTTTGAAGTAAGAAAGAGAGCCCGAGCCCAATTGAACCAGATGAAACTAGATTAAATTAAAGGTTAGATCTACATTTCTCTTAAATCAAAAACTATATTAAAGTTTTATTTGATATTTAAATATTATTATAATCTAGCGATATAAATACTGATGTGATGAGATGGACTATGTTCAAACCTCCTTCCCTAATTAATATATATAAGTATAGTTAAGAAAAAAAATTTCAATATAAGTGGTTTTTGGTTAGATTAGCTTACTAGAAAAATGGTTTTTGGTTGAGATAATATTCGATAAAAAATGCAAATAAAAATAACCAATGCCGAGCATATGCATAAAAGTTCCAATATAAAAATGATTTTATGATCATATATTCATAAGCCACAAACTTAAATTATTCATGTGTTTTCAAATCTTTAGATTGAACAAAATATAACACATATTTCATAAATAATTCAGTATGATATATTGATTATTGAAACCAGTTGCTTACAAGGGTCACACTTCAGCAGATTAAAAACCCAAAACATCGACACAATTAAGTGAGAATCCCATACGCATTCTATTGTGGTTGACCCAAAATAGAACACCCAAAAAATAACTATAATAATTGGAATCCAAGAAGAAGGAAAAAAAAAAACCAAGAAGTCTTATGAATCAATTTATAATATATACAAGGATTATTTATGGATCCACGTAACATGTTAATGTTATTGAAGCATTTCTCGAATCTGTAAGATCTTATGTATAAATAATCATTCTTTCAATATTCATTAGTTATGATTAATAATTGAATGTTTTAAATTCAATTATCCATTTCAATGGTTCAATATCAAAGGTGATAGATGAATGATTAGATAAAATTGACCATCTAATGAATTAATAATACTACAAGATAAAGCTAACAGAAGTATCTAAACTTTCATATATTTTTATTTTTTTACATAAACTTTAAACTTGTTTATTTTGGTATCCAAATTTTTCTAATGAGACAAATTAATATTTTTATTAGAAAGAATACTTATTTTTTTTCACTTAAAAAAATTGAAGTACCAAAATGAAATAAAAAAATAAAATTTCAACACTAAAATAAAAATAAAATAAAAGTTGATGTACTTATAATACTATTATATTATTTTAGAGTAACGGACATTATAGTGAAAATACCAATTTATCTTATTTAGAAAGTTAGGGTACTAAAATAAAAAACGTTTAAAATTTAGGTGCTAAAATAAAAAAATAAATAAAGTTTAGGTATTTCTACTGATTTTATCATAATATTCCATCAAGTTTGATAGTAATAGTCCATTGTTGAAAATGTCACCCTGGATTCGAACATTTTGTAATACGTTACACGCATTTTCCCAAAAGTAAATATAAATACTCTGTTCTTAGAAATTTTTTAAGTATCACTCTCTTTCTAGTCCTAACATGCTTGATTTTGGGAACAAAAAGATGCATAACAACCATTTACTGCAACAATGGGCAAATAAACATTTCAGCCCATAAAATAATTGCTCGTTTAAAATTTCTTTTTATATGATTTCCTAGAAGTACTGCTTTCCTTATATATTACGATAAGGACCACAATTTTTACAAAACTGCAATTTTTACAAAACTACATTATTATTACGAGTAAATCTCATTTTACATGCTTCTGTTTTTATTTTTTTTATATTTTACGTACTTATATTTTGTCTCTGTCTATCAATATCACTCAACGCACCTATGAATGTCCAATTGGTCCATAATTAATTAATTTGATAAAATAATATTATCAAATATGTACTAATTCAAGAGAAAAGACACTTTTAGTTATCAACAATTACTCATTTTCTATTTGAGCTCTTAATTTTTTTTAATTCTATTTGAATCCAATGTTTTTAGAACCTTATAAAAATATGATTTCTATTAATTCTATTAAATGTTTTGTGCATCAGAGGCATGTGTTAGCTTCTCATTGACCTAGAGATTTTCGGGCAATGTGATTAGAATTTGTATAAATTTTTCTAACCCATTTTTTCTTGCTTTTAATTTTTTTTACATAATTTATTATTATTTTTATCATAATATAGTTAACTATATTTAGTATTATTTTTTACTACATTACGTAAATAAATATGTTAAATGCTTTCATTTTATCAAATTAATTAATGTGAACCAATTTGGAGCTTATATCTATCCTAGATTGATGTGATAATTCAATAGACATAATGGAGGTTCTACATTTTTGTAAGGTTTTAAAGACATTGACGACTCAAATGAAAGGAAAAAAAAAAAAGGATGAGGATTTATAGAAAAGTAAATAATCTTTAAGGATAAAAAATATACTTTTTCCTTAATTAAATGATATAATAAAATGATTGATTAATTGAACAAAAAATTTAAAATACTAGGGAAAATATTAAAAAAGCCATCTAAAGGAGTGGCTGGTAAGACTCAAGATTAGTAATTGGATCATGACCCTTCACTAGAGGTAGATGGTGTAATCTAGTTACAAACATCCCAAATAGTAAATTAAAAGAAAGAGAAAAAAAAAAAAAGAAGGAAATCATTGAGTTGTTATAAGGTTGTGTAACTTAATTACCATCCACAATTTTTCAGATTTTTTTTTAAGTGGCCACCTTCCACCCTATAATGTTTGACTACCTTCATAAGTTGGTGATGGCTATCCAACATCGCAGTCGAACTACTTACCTATAACGATAGGTTATAACCCAAAAATTGATCAAGAGTCTTGCCTAATCCTTCATTTGTGGTAGTGGTTATTCCTTGACTTTAGGGTAGGAATAGTGGCTTATTTCAAATTTTTTTAGCTTTTAACTTTTTAACTATTATTTTTATCATATGTAAAATTAATTATTTTTGGATCAATCAAAAGTAGGTACTCATTACTTATTAACATTGAAAATTAGGGACAAAACATAGATACACCAAAGAAGGGTGAAAGAGTATATAAAGCATAAGATACCCTTAATAATATATTCTTTAAATTGATACAAAATTCATACATAAACTATTATAGGATTCAACTATTACCAAACTCTACTAAGATAGTAAATCAAGGATCGCATTTACAATTAGTGGTAAGTAGGTATAGAATGGATATAGTATAATACCCTATTCATATCCTACTATAAAGGAACAAGTTCCAAAATTTTTATACTTGAAACCTACTATGTGATACTTGAGAACCGCTCTATACTCTATAAATTCTACAAAGTATATGATACCTTATGCAAAATGTATTTTTTTTTTTTACTTTATGTTTTTTAAAATATTGTACAAATGCATAGTTAATATCAAACCTACAATTATATTAGTGGACCAAATAGAAATAATCTAAAAGGTTCTTATATTTGTAACGTATCTAACTGTAATAATATGGAACTTTGGTGAATAGAATATAGAATATTCCAGCAATTGGAAATATTTGATCCTTGGTTGTTGTTATGCTAAATGATTTTTTTAATATTTTCTTTTTAAATTATCAAAATGAAAACTCTATCAAATCATAAAATTGATAAATTATTTTTAATATTTTCTTTTTAGATAATTAATATAAATTTTTAGTCAAATTATAAAATTGTTATATGCAAAGTACAAAAATCGTGTATTGAGTAATTGCAATAAAATATATTGCACGATAAGTTAAAAATTGAGATATTTTTAATACCTTTGTAAATTATAGTTTATAAAAGAAGAAGAAAACAAAGTAAAAACAAAATAATAAAAACAAAAAGAGAGAGAGAGAAAAGCTTTACTTAGAAAGAAAAAAGAAAAGAGAAGAGAGAAAAAGAAGACAATAAACACAAGAACGTATAGCATTAGGGTTTATTATAGGTTGGGTTTTTAATGTTATTTGCTTTTAAGGTTAAAATAATGTAATAGTATTAATTATTTATTTATTAGTGTTATTAAATTAATATTACAATGTAGGTACAAGGTACCATGAAATCTACACCTTGTATATTTTAGAGTATCAGTTTCAAGGTAGATATAAAGTACCATAACATTATGCTCGTAATTTTGTAGAAGCAGATTTTAGATAATTACTATTCAAAACTTATCATGTAATCTTTTTTACCTACGTGGTGAAATAAGGTTTGGATTAGTATGCTATACGACAAGGTTACCCACCCGCCTCAAGTTATAATTGCATATTTTTATCCTATATTATATCATATCACATTATATTATAATTTGATCATACTATTTCATTAGGCTTAGTCGACACACTTAATAGTAATGTGTGCATATAAATAATTAAATAGAAACAATAATTTGAATTGAAAATATACAAGGTCTCACTCGATCACATTTTCTTCACTTATATCTAAAATTGTTCTATTTGTGAAGTTCTATTCTCTTGAAATTCTCTAGCATTGACAAATGTTTACTCTCTCTCAAATAATGAAAAAGTCGTCGAAAATCCTAATACTACTTGTGTTATCCTTTCATATTTACTCAAACTTTCAAAAATTTGAGACTATTACATCCCTAGAACTAAAACCTTCCCACGGGATCCAGCGGCCCCAGTCATTCCTATTAGAGAACTGGAGCAGAAAATTACTTAGAGCAGCAAAATAACAAAAGTTTGACCATGGAAAAAAAGAAGGAAAGAAAATATTAAGAAGGTGTAAGTCTACCGGTTAATAAAATCAGCAGGGGCAGATGACCTGCTCTTTAAATTGCCGCTTGATCCATGCAGCAGCTGACCTATTTTAGGGTGACGTAATAACCAACGAGTAGGTACAAGAACATGATGCTTTGAGTATTCAACAGATCGTGGTGGAATTTCAACTTCTGATTCAGCTCGTTCACCTAATTATTTATTTCTTTACCTACATTGCAACCGTATCTCTTAAAAATTAATGGCTTTCTTTCTTTTCTTTTCTTTTCTTTCTTTTTACCAACAATTACATTATAACTACGGGATAAGAGAATTAAATCTAGTTTATTTTGTTAAAATATTAATATTTATACCATTAAATTATAACAATTTTAATAAAAACCTCTTACTTTAAATTGGGTAACACCGAAATAATCAATTTCCTTCTATCGGCTCATTTAAGAAAACGTGGTTTTGCCTCTTTGTATATTCTATAACTTGAAATGTTGATATTTGCGAGTGACGAAGTAAAATCAATAGCAACAAAGGGATATATAAGATGACACCGTTTTTTTTTTTTTTTTTTGTAATAATTTTCTTGTTTCAATTCATAATATCCATTATAGAAAAGGGGAAAAAAAATGAATCGTAATAGATACAATCACATTACAATAGCTTATATAACTTTGATTCTTACCAAAATATATATATATATATATATATATGTGGAGATATTGCTAATTACATCTCTAAATTTTGACCAACATGTAGACTTTCCATTTGACCTTTCAAATGTTGCAAATACTCCTCTTAAACTATTACGTCTTGAAGCCGTAAAAGTCGTAACAGTTTCACCGTATAAAACAATTTATAATAATAATTAACCCCACAATCATTATCATATCATAAATTAAATTTACACAAGGCGTTCATGACTTCTTATTTTGAAGTAAACAGTTTAATTAAGATTTAAACTTAAATTTACATAAAAAGTTAAAACCTATATATATATATGTATGTATGTATTTACATTCACATTCTCGTAGAATTCCTAAGAGATTCTACATAATATAATAGTCTACTAACTAATATATTATATACTAGTTCTTAATCCTAGAAATACTAATAAGACCTTAAAAACTTGATCATTTGGTCAGTTGATCCTTACTCTCCATAGTTTCAAAAGAGAACTAACCTTAAGGTAATTATATTGCGGCATAGTAAATCAAAAACCAAAACTTGCAAAAGAATCTATATATGTATAAGTAATTACGACTCAATAAGTTGAATTTGAGACTTCTGAATATATACAAGCGCAATTAGGGTTATTAAGTAATTATTTGCATGAAATGCAACAAGCAACTGTCGTTATACAATATAATCTTGCCCGTTGTAAAATCAAAGTAATTTCACCCGCTCCAATCTGAGTTGAGGAATTTCTTTTAATACAAAAGCTCACAAACCAAATCAAAGTTTGTGCAATGGAGACACTACTTTTCCTAAGACTATCCTTTAAACTAATGCCTTCATCCTCACCGCGACATCCTCTTCTGTCACTTAATTCAGCTAAGGATGAGGAAAAAACTATTATGCTATCTAACGCTATCTTTTTTTAAGGTATCGATGTTTGATTGGAGACATCTAATAATCCCCTAAAGGGTTGTAACACATGTCAAATTAAGGTATTTAGGTTGATTGGTATTAAGTTCAATTTAGGGTGATTAGACAATTTCATACTAATTCAATCATAACAGTCATCAAACACAACACAGATTTTAGCATAAAATTAAATATGCAGGTATATGCATAAAACTGTTTACAATCACAATAATATACAATCCTAAACCTTCGAGTACTCAAAATAGTACTAAAAAAAACGGTGAAATATTAAACTCAACTTATTTGGAATCCCTAGTCGCTTACTTAACTCGTAGTAGGTCGATTTGTTTCCGTATGTCTTATAATATAAATACGTTCTTTAGTATTTATATCTTGACGATATATGTATATTCTAGGTTATGATTTAATTCAGTTTTTTTTATATACATATTAATTATTATTAATTCATTTTAGATTAGTTTAGAGTTCAACTTCCAAATTTGATTCAAGTTTGAGTTCTAAATTGGTTCAAACTACAAGTAAATCATAAAATATGTTCCGAACCCTAATGTGAATTTAATCACATCAGGCTCAAGTATTCTAAATATCACACTTTATCTTAAATCGGTATTTTAGCCTACTCGGTATACTATAATCCTCATTAGTATACCGAATTTATTTTCGATGTGAAGAAATTTTACATTTTTAATATAATTACCTAAAATTAAGTTTTATGCCAAATTTAATACATATTAATATTATCATTATATTATCTAATTTAACTCAATATTTTATAATTACCATAATTCCAATTACACATATTATCAAATAACTTATATTTATTACATAATTCCGGTGATAATTGCATTTAATACTCCAAATGCTACGATTATGCTATCATATCAGATATCAACATACCTAAACATCTAATTACCCTCTAAATCAATCATTAGTTATTTAATTATTTAATTAGTTCAAAATTACTCATTTTATCCATCATTTTAGGGCTTAAAAATTTTGAAAATTAATTTTTTAAAAAATGGCTTCATAACACTATTATATATCATTTAAGTAATCTAAAAAAAAAAATTGACCTCAAAACTACACTCCTAAGCTTATTTAATTTTAAATCCAAATATGCGTGGTTTTGCTCGGTTTCTTAAGTACTCTATATCTACAAATATAATTAAATATAATCATTATTTTTTCCTACATTTACATATAATAAAATATCAGAATAATAAAATTCATAACTTTTTGGATATAATTAATAATTTTTGCAAAATCGATTGGAAAATTAGACTAGCCTATTTCTTGGGCTTCCAGCCACTAGCGCCAGTCTAAGGTTGGTCGGCTGGTCTAGATGGTCGATTTGCAGGGGACTAGTAGTAGTAGTTTTGTTTCGGGTGTTGTTGATGTGTGGGTTTAGCCTAATTACTCCTACTACATAGATTTTTGTAAATTTTTATAAAACCCCTAATCTCCTCTCAATTTCGGTGCTCTTTAATTTTTTAAAGTTTCAAATTAGCCAAATGAGCCTCCGTAAAAAATTTGCTATTTATAGAGCTATAAAGTAATTTTGGTATATTAATTAGATAAAATAATTACCTTATCCACTTCCATTTTGCCTTTTCAAGTGTCTTAATCTAATTAGCTAATTTTTTTCCCTTCCCCTAGCTACCATGACCCAATTCTAGAATTTTTTTCTATTACTTTTTTTTCTTATTTTTCCTTTTTTTTTAATAATTTTCTTTAATTATTTAGCTATTTATAGTAATTTTCAAGCATTTTAGGTAATTTTGTGTATTTTTACCTACACGTAAATACATATGGAGTGCAAGTAAATACTTCTAAATATTATTTATATCATTGTATGATTTTTAATATGCATATAATTTATCTTTAGCGATTCATTAATTATTGAAATACTTTTTACGTATTTCCAATAAATAACGGATAATATACTTAAAATTTAAACATTTTATATTCTATCATTTTAAAACTTATTTTTTTAAATTCAAACTTACAAAGTCATTTTTACTAATATTTTTAATTTTGTTTTATAATTTAGGCTTGATCGGATCTTTTAACCGATTGCTTTAAATTTGACGTACTGAGTTACATCCTCCAGTTACAGGGCTGACATAAACTTTGATAAATTGACAGTATAAAGAATATTTTCATTTTAAATTTAAAAAAGCTACATTATGATCAAAGTTTAAGAAGTGTTAAAATATACAATGATAAAATCAAGGAATGTTTTTACACCATAATCAAGTTTAGGGGGGTTCATTTGCAATTTATGAGGATTATTTGTCAATTTATTAAAATTAGGAGCAATTTGTAACATTTAAAAGTTTAAGAGTAAATTATTGCATTATAATATATATATATATATATATATATGATTTTTTTTAACCAAGATGATTTTCCGATATTTGGTGCTAACTCTATATCAATATTGGTTGAATGTCAATGGTGGAAAGAGTACAAAGTAAGGTGATTAGTCAATAAGCTCTGCTAGTGGCTTCCAGGCACATTAATAGCAACCGAAAACAATGGAATTCGACTTGAAGTTAACTACATATTATAAAACTTACAAAGAAAATGCAACATGGGTCATAATTTAAATTAGATATTCATACCTAATCACTAGACAGTTTCATCAATCATATCTTTTTGCGTTTTAATCAGGATAATTATACTGATATGTATTAAAATTATGCAGACTTTCAAATTAAAATCTATCAGAAATGGTCTTATATTCATGAAACGGTATGATTGGTGATGATATGTTTCTGAAAAAATATCATATACCATTTAAAGATGGGTGCACTACAATGTCGTTTAAAAAATAAAAAAATAAAAAAAGTTTGAGAGGAGATAATTTACAAGGTTGTATTTAATTTCAGTTGTCTGTCAACTTTGAAATAACACCTACAAAATAACCTTACTCGTATTAGTCTAAAATTAAAGAGTAAGTCCATTTAAATTTGTTTGTATTTTAGAAAACTTGTAGTTCCTTAATAATTGCATATTAAAGCTCCAAATTGACTCAAAATTAAATAAAGCCAAAACAAATATAAGCTTTAATGCTTAAATTAGACTTGTGATTTCATTGAATTGAATAATTAGAATTAAGCTTAGGTCAACTACTTCAGTAAGCTCTTATTTATTTATTTTTTTTTTTTTTTACCCAACTTATATGGAAAAAAGAGTATTTAAACTGGATTTATTTCTTTAAAAAACCGATATTTATATCATTTAATTATAATAATCTTAATATTCAAATAGTTTGAGTTAAAGTTTGATTGCTATTAAATTTTAAAAGAAACTTAAAAAAGATGAATTTAAATTCGAGAAGTTAGTAAATCTGACACGATTGATTTACATTCCTGCAACATATGTAACACATCGATACAAACAAGGTAATGAAATAGGAATACCGCATCTGGGCATATCCACATAAACCTGAGTAAAAGAAACGGAATAGAAACTCGTAAAACGCATGGTCCAAATTATTTAATTTAGTGCGGCATTTTCCTGTCCCACCTCCACAAAACATGACAATAAGTTTCTTTTCAACTGATGCACGACCTCTTTTCCTCGTAGTTTACCTTTCTTTTGTCTTCTCTACTTTAAATTATTATTTTCCCTCTCTGTGGTGGATCAGTGCTTATTTTGATAGGAAAAAGAAAGACCTAACCTAACGTGCTCAAAACATAAGTCAAAATGTCAAATCATGTTCTACATATGTGGGCATAGACTCTTTTAAGTAATAATAGTCCAAAGACTAGAATTCATGTGGAAAAGTTTACAAAAGTAGACTTAATTGACATTATTTAAATTAGTGATAGTTTTGGCAAACCTAATCCGGGATTATAATAATCTTGTGAAAAGTAACTATCGTCTATGATAATGAAAGAGTGAAAAAAAAAAAAGAAAAGAAAAAACAAGCGTTTGATGCTTAAAATACGTGGAATCCGATGCCCATTTGTGTGAATCCATAATTACGACAAAAACTTTTTATAATGCAGATTGCTGCCTGTCCGATTCCATACTTAGCATCCTCACTCGGAAAGTAATCCTTTGTGGTACCGAATCACTGGTTTCCTAGTACATTCGAGGCTTGAGGTGCAGGGTCATATATACTATTTTTAAGCTAATTGGTATAGGAAATCTTATTAACTTCTTCAAGTATAGTCCATCAAAAAATATAACTGCCTAGTATTTCATTTAGCTATGGCTATTAACTATTGAGCCTTCTTAACAGAACCAATTCCCCCTCAGTAATTAAATCGTTTTTCCTGAAAAATGACTCATCCTTCAAGTATCAACATTGGTTTAATAAAAATTTGAGGAGAAAACATAAACAACTCCCTCAATTTTAATTTAAATACAGATTAATCCCTTAAATTTTTAAAATATGCTTTAAAACCCCATAAATTTTGATAAATTATCAAATAACATTTTGATGTACAAACATTTACTAAACTTATCAAAATATATTTTAAACTCCTCAACAATAGTATAACATTTTTTTTAGTAAGAAAGAAAATATTATTTATGTTGTTAATTTATTAAAATTTAGAGGATTTTAAAATACACTTTATAAGTTTAAGAATCAATGTATACCTAAATCAAAATTTATGAAAAGTTATTTAAGCGCATGAAGTCCATATGTTTAGTGGCTTGAATGTTGCTATTCTAAGGAAAAAATTCAATTATTATATCCTAAGATACCAAAAATAGACTTCAAATCCGAACCCTCGCATAAATTTGACACGCACTCGCGGAACGAGGAAGGGTCGTGCCCTGCAACTGCCAACCTATCCATTTCAATGGTATAAATACCGAAAGCCCTAAGTTTCTACAGCCATGGAGCTAATATCTATTTTACCGCTTATTTTTCTTTTATAAGTAATCTCACCCCTAGAGGAAAAGCCTGGTTCCACGTGTTGTTGACACCAGCGTCACAAATAGGGCAATCCTTGACATACGCTAAGACAAAGACTTCAAACTTTCATATGTTTATTTTAATTAATCAAATATTCAGACCGATATTAGCACTAACATCCTAAAAAAAAATATATCCAAACAGGACCGTCTCCATTAATAATTTTCTGTTTCAAAAGATTATTCCTTGAAATTTAACTATACTAGAATGGGCCATCTTTCAACTTTACTAATTATATTAATCATCCGCAAGCTGTCAATGTCAGTTTAAGCTCTCTCTTATCTTGACATTATCCAAGGCAATATCAATATGGATGTTTTTAGACTACTATTCCATGCACTGCTAATGCTATCGTTAATATGATGACTCGGAAAATCTGTCCATTTCCAACATGCCCTTTTCACATTGCCGGCATACCAAGTACTGAGATTAAATTTGGATCTCATCCGCACTTAATCCAGACAAACTTTCCCTTTTAAATTAATAGAATCCACTGGACACGTCTAAAAATACCAAAAATTCAAGTCCAAACTGTTGCAAGCAAGATGACTATGGAACCTAGCTCATCTACAGGACTGGTTATGTTCGTCAATTTTATCATGTGAATTCAAAGGTTTGGACAAGAACACTCGTTTTAAACTCATGTAGATACTAAAAACAGGCATCAAGGATGGATCAACTATTCGGGCAACACGATAAAGAATCAAACTAACAGCATTTTCAGTACAAGCTACAACATTTGAAGTCGAATTACATTATACGATCAACTCGCAACTATGTAGTTGAGTTACAAAGGATACAGTCAAGTGCTTGAAATTACGGTCGACTTGCAACTATAAGAAAGAAACATTTGCCAATTGGCGAGACAAACACTATACATCCACAACTTAAAATCATGGAACAAGAGCTGGGTGAAGAAAATAACAAACAAAATATCCTATGTGGTTTAACTAATAGTATAATCCAGAGAAAATACTGCACAAACTTTGAGTTTGCGAATTAATATTACAAGATTTGAGGGGACATAGGTATTACAATCTTTCTTCGTCCAGACAGCATGAGTTTGCCATAGCAAGTACTCCCCCATCTCAGTCAAGTCGTGCAATGAGTAAGATCATATCATTACAAAATGAAATAGCTACAAGAACAACAGTGAAAAATGGGAAAAAAGGGAAGGTGGGGGGAAAAACTAACAAAACAGAATTTATAGGTAGATAGCAAAGCGATATCAATGAGGAGTATAGTAATACCCGGTTGGTGCACCCATCCCGTTCACTGGCGGCATGCCATATGGCATCATTGGCATTGGACCTTGAGGATAATATCCAGGTCCACTAATCTTGGCCAAGCTGGTTTGGCCACGCATTCCGTCCGTGGCATACTGCTGCCATAGTTGTTGTTCCTGCACAAGCAAGTTCTGTTTCTTCTCCATGTCTGCCATTTGTACATACGAAGGAGGGGGGATGCTCACAGAAGCAGCAAACGGATCCTGATTAAGGGTTTGGACAGTTCCATCTGGTGCCGGAAGAGCCAACACAGGGGTTGCACTCTTTCCAGGACCTGGCAATGCCACACTACTTGCACTTCCTCCACTTAATTGAGAAGAAGCTACATGCTGTCTCACCATTCCCTGATCATACATCCCATTTAACAGCAAGGGGTCTAAACCCCCACCCATTGCAGCTTTCTGCTTAGACAAATTACTCACTGTCTCCACCAAAGCCAACTCCCAGTCAGCCTTGCCTGCTTCAGCAGCTGGGGTCTGCCAAGCCGAAGTCACTTCAGGTCCACCATTAGATGGGAATGCTTCCCAAGAACCATTACCATTATTAGCAGCAGGACCTGCAAACAAAGCCAATGCCAATTTATTCCCTTGATCATCAGCAGTGATGCCATCATCTCTCAAGTCCACCAAATCCCCAGTCACCTGTGGCTTTGGCGGTTCAGGAGCAGGCTCCGGTGGAGGTGGAGGTGGAGGAGTATGATTTTCTGGTGGTGGCAAGGCCTTTATTTCATTCATATCAGGCTCAGGCTCCTCTTCTGGCGGAGGAGGTGGCAGCTCCACTTTCCTTTCAGGGCTCTTAGGTCTCTTTGCTCTGTCTCGCACAAACTCCTCCAAGGTTTCCAACAATTTACTAGTAATCCTCTGTACTTCTGGATACTCGGATGATCTTGCCACACCTGTATCCTTGCACCAATTGTAAAATGCAATCAGCTCATCGATTTGCTTGGCTGCACTGGCATAAGCATCAAAAGCCTTGACACAATCCTGATACTCCATGTCGAAAAATTTATCAAGCAGAACTGCCAAAACCTCACAGATATCTGCATAAAGTTGAAAACTTTCCTTGACAACAGGATACAATGCTATCAATATCATCCGACTATTCTTTGCCAACCCAGTAGGCCTACACGACAAGAATCGATCCAGCAGCCTCTGTAGATGGCCCATCTTGCCAAAAATCCTCTCAGGTGTCATTTCCCTCAATGGAGTCACTGCCCTCTTCTCTTCTTTTCCGTCCCTCACAACAACAGCATCACTCATATCACCATATGACCTTGACCGTCGCATTGTTCCTCCATAATTACCATATTCACGATCATATTCATACCCTCTTGGTGGAGGTGATCGAAAATCATCCCTAGGTCCATATCCATATCTATCGTCACTGTGAACACTGCTACTCCCATTATTATACCGCCCACCAGAACCACCATCACTTCCACGACCTCCAGTTTTTCTCTCAAACAAAGTCAACTCAAGCCTCTGGTCCAGATACATAGCATATGTCCTCACAAAAGCAGAGTAATCCCATGAACTCGAATGTGCCTCGTCACGAAAGTCCGATAAATTCAACAGTCTAGCACCCCTCCTAGTGGCATACATTATCTCCTCATGAAAAATCGGATCCCCATCATTCAACAACCGATGAATCAACGTAAGAGTTTTCAATGCAACAATCCAATCCCGTGTTTTCCCCAACCGTTTTGACACTGCAGAGACACAAGCATGTACATAACCACGCGAAAACGATGTCAAGCTGAGAATCTCACGGATGTACTTCTCATCTGCAGGGTCATCATCATGGCTAGTAGCTTTAACAATAGCAACCTCAAGCTCAGGCGCCATATTACTAGCAACCTTGGCGATACCGATACTCGTTTGGTCCTTAACGGCCCCAATCGCTTTCCGGATCGTACTTGAAGCCATCTCAACCTTGATTTCACTCACCTAATCCCTAATTAAACGCATCAAATCAGTTAAATCTAAACGAATCACCTTCAAGTAAAAAAAAAAAAAAAAAAAAGAAGAAGAGAAGAAGAAGAAGAAGCAGGAAAACACATTAATGACGCAACAAATAAACTAAATTTATCACTAGATTAAACCTTAATAAAATATATTAAGTCGCTCAAACTCACTGTAATCACATTTTAATCACAAAAAAGGCTGAGAAATCATTACAAATTCGAACGATCTCACTTAATTAAACCCTGTTATGACGAACTAATAAATTGATTTCACAAAATAAGGCCCGATCATATCGATTTTCCAAATTTAATGATGAGTTAAGAAGTAAATGAAGTAATGAGCCATAATTTACTTTACCGTTGAAGTTAGGGTTTAGATCTGAATGTTTCGAAACGGAATGAGCTAAACGACAACGGATCTGAACAGAAAAGGACGATTCCACTACGAGATCTGTGAGTCCAGTGAAGTGATTTCACTGAGGAGAGCAACAACACGGCCGTGCTTCGAGTCAAAAACGGAGAAAGAAAACAGATATTCTCTGTCTTCTTCAAATGGAGGGCGAGGAAGGAAAGGAGAGAGAGAGGGAGAGCGAAAACAAAGGAGGTGGAGAGAGTAATGAGGTAAATTCAAGATATTAGATTGAGTATTTTACGTGGAGAGACTCGGGCCGTCGGATTCGGTCGGAGATCTAGCGGTTGTGAAGAGATGAGAAATGAGTTCTTACCAGAAGCGGAAGTGTCGGAGGAGGTCCGCGTTGAGTGCTGATGCTGACCTGGCAGGTGGGGCCATGATTTGGTGTGGTGCGGGTTTATTTTATTGAGGTGTCTACGAACACCATTTTCAATAATATTTTTTCAATAAGTTGTTCGATTTTACTATTAATGGTACCATAAAATTATAGTGAATTATTTCGTGAGCGGATATTTTGAGATATTAATAAAGATGGTTTCGTATTAAAAACCCATAGTTAGTTATTTAGTTTAGAAAAGAGTAGATGTATTAAAAGTTAAAGCTTTTTACTTTCGATAATTTTTTTATATTAAGGAATCCGTTATTAGTTTGTTTAGATAAATCAATGCTCAATTTATCTTATGATAGCAAAAACATAATTTATAATTGTTTTAAATTTCAATAAATATATTTTTAATCGAATTTTAGGGAAATTTTCTCATGTCCACAATTTTCCTTTTAAATGGTATCGTTCATTTTGAAAACTTACAATTTCACTTTCATTTTAGTATGACTTTTACGTTTGTCTTGTAATATTCTGTGCTGTCAAATTGCACTAGTCGTTAACTATTACTTTTACTACAATTTCAACCCATCGACCGAATAAATAGAGTTTATTGTCATGAGATTGAAAATTTTCTCCGAGTTTGTCTAAGTTTACGTACAATTTTTCATAAAATAAAAAAGTTCTAGAAGTTTTTTCAGAGGAAATATAACGTTTTCTCCAAAGTCATAGAGGCGTAATTGTTCATTTGCACTATGCAGATGCATAAATTCCATTTAGCTTATGCTTGGCATTGGAAGGTGTAAGGATAGGGTGAAAGAGTGGAATTTTTAGTTTATCTTTGTCTCAATAGAGAAGAAAAGTATAAGGTCTTTGCAATTTAGAGGGAATTAGTAAGCAAAATATGTATAATCACATTTTTATTCTTGAAATTTTGAAGATCATACATTAGTGATTTTTCATTTTATATATTTACTATTTCTTCTTCTAATTATTTTGTCCCAACATTTTCTTCTATCTAATTCTACTATTAATTCTTGATGCAATTATTATCAATATTGTTAGACTTGAGTGGCATGCTAGTTCTTATTAGTCCTCTTAAATTATAATGATAATAATTTAAAAAGAGTCAATTGATTAGACTTATCTATCTAATTGTAATAAAGCATAATAAAGTTTTATATAAAAATATATAATTATTTTTAAAGAATAAACCAACGTACTTAAAAAAAATTAGTTATTGCATTCTCGGTTGAATGATCTGAATCTTTTGACTCTTTTTCTTTCTCGAGTTAACCTCCCTGCCGTGTCTTATTTATTTGTTCATTTATTCATTTCTCCTTCCCCTTTTTTTTTTACTTTTCACTGCCGGTGGTATAGAATATTGAGAAAAAGATGTTCCACTGCCCACCTGGTTTGATCTTACTCCTTACACACAGTAACACGTGGAAGGGGATCTTTGTTTATCGAGAGTGGGCCCAGAATTCTGTAGTGTGTCAGATCATGGACCCACAGGTTCTGAGCTGGGAATGAAAGTACGGGAAAAAAGAGCTGGAAGTTTCTTTTGTCGTTCAAATTCCAGCTGTTATTTTTTTATTGTTTTCTGGAAACTAGTTACTGTAATTAAAGAAACTATTTATATTTTTTATAAAATTTACAATCAGTACTGAAAAACATAATTTTTTTAATTTTTAACCGGTATCTTCAATAAAATGTTAATATAAATATTAAAAAAAGAAATAGTTTTAAATCAATTGCTATGTATAATTTATATATGGTATATACATTAATATTTATATTATATATATATATAACAGTTATTCTACCGATGTTTCTGGGAAATATTATATGTCTACATGGTTGTTGCTGTCTTAAGATGCAACCATTTTAGGAAGTTTAGATGTGTCGTACTGCGTAGTTGGCTTGCTTGTCCTTGGGTAAAAGAATAAATTTATCTAGTCGGAGCAGTCAATAAGCATTTAGTCAAGATTCAGTTTTTCACACATTGGTATTTGGTATTACACTAAAATAAGACAATTTCTAAATTTATGTGGAGTTTAGCTTCTTTATTTGGAGAAAAGGTTTTACTGATTTGTTTTGTGTTATTTGGCTTAAAAAAATAAAATAACATTCATAAGGAAACTTGTACGAACATGGAATTAGTATTAGATTACAAGAAAAATCAATTTACAGGTCTATTTTGCCTTGAAGTTGGTAGATCTTTTTATTTGCGCGTAACTCGCTATCAAAAATCGAAGCCTGTCGACCCTAGCTTGTTACTTTATTTATAGATATTATTGTAAATGATCCATCAAACTAAGTTGTAAAAGGTATCAATCTCAAATTGAATGGGCTTTTTATTAAGTCCGAAAGTTATAAGCTTAAGCTCTATTTTTTTAAAAAATTTAAAAGTCGAATTCATACTTATTTATCAAAATGAGTCTACATTTATCTAAATAAGTCTAAGCTTAAGTTTGTTTAAATAAATGAACATAAACGAATTTAAGCTTGAGTTCGAATTTAAATTAAAACTCAAAATTAATTCAAAAAATTCAAAATATACTTTTTTTTTTTTATAATTTTCATATTATGTATTTGAATTCTTATATTATATTTTGTCATATAATATGATTTTTAATATTATATAGGTTGAGGTATAAAAACAGATTTTGACCTACAACTTAACACATTTAACCTGTTTAAAAAAAATAAGTTATGGTTAAGTTTTTTACCAGTTTAAAAATTAGGCTAAATGAATCTACTTATTTAATCCATAGGTAGAAGTTGGTCAATTTAAATTGGTCCGTTTAATCCCCTTTGTGCATTTAATTCATAAGCCAAACATTTAATTAATTTCAAAAGTAGGAAGAGACGAGTTGTTATTATTATTATTATTATTTGAAACCTATTTAAAAAGTAAGTAAAATGAATTTAGCTTATTTAACTCACAAGCCAAAATAAAGTTAAGTTGGATTAGTCAGTTTAACCTATTTGCACACCTTTAAATATAGCCTTATTCACAAGCCTAATTATGAGCTTATCCATGAGTCAACTAGTTAACAATATAAATATGTCTGGTTACAAGTTGATTTGCAGGCTATATATAAGTTTGAATTTGACTCGTTTATATAAATAAATTTTATTTTTAGATCAAGCTTGAATCATTTACAACCAAGCTTGAACTAAGCTGAACTTTAGTAGTTTGTGAGCTACTGAGTTCATTTAAAATCCTCTTTATGGATTAACATTTTCTTTCTATATATTTAAAAATTTTGAGTGAAACTTGTTAATTTTAGTAGCATCATGGTTTTTATATTAACAAGAAGCTATTTTTAATTAAAATTTCATATAATGAGCTTTCTATTTCTTAATCAATACTCCTCTTTACCCGTGAGTTAAAACTTTAATTAAAATATGTTAAGTAAACTATTTAACTAATCATTGATGAAATAAGTGGGAGGGCTTCATCTCAACTATAAGCAACATCCTCATAATGACTTATGAGGCTATGCATAGGCATCTCCTCTCCTCTAAGTGCAAAGTGCAATTCCTCCATTTTCACAAATTTTTCTTTTCCTTGCCTTCTTCTACCTAAAACACAAACATAAACCCACTCTCATTTCCTATGCTAAACAACTAAAACCTAACCGATGTGTTTGCTATATAAAATCTTAAGTTTATTCAACTTAATCCCCCTTTTTTTTGTTTTTATTTGTTAACACTGTATGGTACTTGTTCGTTGAGCTTTTTATTTTTATTTTTTATTTTTAAATCCATCAAGTATATTATTTAATTAGAAATGGATGAAATAAGTGTAGAAGGATTGGAATTAGAACATCTTGTTCCATTGTCATTATAGATTTTAGATCTATAACGAGCTCCTTCAAGGGATTAAAAACACCTATGATCAATTTCATTTCTGTGAAATAGAATGATGATGTATTTATTGCAAACTTATTAGTATGCGTAATTTGTAGAATAATTATTCCTTGATTCTTTTTTCCTAAATATTTCTATATTCTACCCGTAAATTTTTAATATAACGTTTAAGTTATGAACTAAGATAAGGGTAAATCACTATAAGAAATGTAGTTGCTAGAGACAGAAATTTTACCATACGGATTTTGTAACGATATCAAATAGGAGAGGTTTTGCAATTTATGGATTTTTTAGCAACAAAAATCGTAACGGATTATCAATGGAATATGTGACAGAATTCATTCTGTCAGAAATTTTTCTCTAAAAATATATCGGGAAGATAAAATTTTTTTACCGAAACAATGTATTTTTGAAATTTATTACAAAATTGTCTCTAAAAGATAAGGTAGAGAACATTCGTCTCTGATTATTTTTTAAATGTTTATGATATTTTATTTTTACTGATACGTTTTTGAAATTTTACGTTGTTATATGTTAATTTTGTTATTTTTTTATACATTATCTTGTTAATGTGATTATATTAGAAGTTCTGACGTTTCAAAATTTTTAATAATGTTATTTTTCTCCTTTTAACTTTTTATATCTACTTTCCTTTTCCTTCGAAGTGACTGAACCAGTCACAATCATCAGAACCTTTTTCCCATTCCATGCTTCTTTTTCGACCTTTACTCTTCTTCTACTTTCTTTACTAGCTTACGAACAGAGCTTTTACTTTTCATACGATGGTGAGTTTCATCTTCTTTTTTTATTTTATTTTTTTCCCTTTTTTATTCTTTATTTCATAGTCTTTTACTCTTTTCAGAAGGGGTTGATTTGCATAGTAATTTTGGTTTGTTCAATTGCTACGTATTGGTAAATAAGGCTAGTGATATTTGCACATATATATATATATATATTTCTAATATATCACTATTATAATTTTAAGTACAACAAAACAAAATATTAGCTGTATTTTTCTATCCCCCCTTTTTTTATTTAGAATTTTAATTTTTTTTCCTACTGTGGCTAACTCAACGTGCGATAAATCTACTAGACATGCTGTAGTTGTACATTGGTCATTTAAATTTCTATTGCTTTCTTCGATTATCTAGCAAGGCTTTCATCTAAGCATGAGCTTCAAAGCGTGCAGGTTTCCGAAGCAAGGATACTCGACCTTCCTTGGAATCTATTTACAATTACATGAAAGGTGAAGCTACTTGTCTTTTGACCAGGTATTCTACCCTTATCAAATCAAAATCAACCACTACTGCATCCTAGAGCTAATTAAATCCTATGATTGATACCTAGGTACCTCGAATATTTTAGATGGTGTGACTTCGTCCCTTTAAACATAGATATTTAAAGTGATACTAAAGATATAGATGAGTTAAATCGAAATAATAAAATACTGATTTTTAATTTAAGCTTGAATTAAAATTTTATAGTTTAAACTTAATTAACTTTAAAATTTTAAGCTTAAACTTTACTCAAGTAATACCGAATAGCTTTGAATTAACTGATTAAACTACTTTAAGATCAATTTGATTAAATATCTTTTGACTTATTCAAGTGAACTATTGAATTAAATAGGGTGAAAAGATACAAAGATGCTTCAACTTATGACCTACTTTGTGCTATGATAAAATTAAGATCCACGACAACTAAAAATTTAAACACGTTGGATCTTACATGATTTTATTTATTCGATTAATATGACTCAGTCGAATGCTTGTTCATTTTTTTTTTTTTTTTTTTTGCTCCTATTATATTTTTTCTAAAAGAAGTTGTCTTGAATTTTTTATATAGAATTTATTTATTTATTTATTATGAAAATGGTATTGTCGTATGGAAGAGACATAAAACAAAGGTTTTTGTTTTATGAATTATTCTTTTATTAAAATTTGACAATATATTATATGGAAAATTTAATTACAGATACACTCATTAGCTCTTGAAAACTGAATTCAGAAGTCTTGAATTATTTTATTGAGAAATGAATCGATAACAAATAAAATACCATCCGAAAAATCTTTCACAATAGTAAACCCTGTTTAATTTGGTGATGGGAACGGTTCATGGTGTCGTGAGATACAGTGTCGGCAAGGAGACATGAAGCAGTCCTGCCTTGGCTCGCATGCCTTGTCCGATTTAATTTACCTCACATCGCATGAATGTGCGCAGCGCAGCAGCACCTGCCTGCCTGCCTCCATGGTCCTGTAAAATTTCCTCCTACCTGCCCCATTCATGCCATCATTTGGTCAAAGACACATACAGCACATCTGCAAAACCGTTTGCAATGCGGGTCCCGTAATGAATGTCCCGAATACTTAATAGGAATGTAAAGAAAAATATACAGCACTTTGTAATACTAATTACACTTTTACGAACGATAAAATGTTGCATTGATGTGTAAAAATTTATTTTTATATTTTTTGTTAAATTTTTAACAAGTGCTTTTAAATATACCTCAATGTTTCCCTTAAAATAATCGTTTATTTAAATTATGGTGTTATCTATTTTCGAAATCTTTTTTAAGTTTATTTGAAGTCTTCATTAATTTCGAGCTACTACATTAACAAATATAAGATCTTAGTGATTTTGCACACTAAAATATTGGATATTTAGAAATTGCATCCTATTGTATTTGAGGGGTAATGCAGGAATCCATATTTAGCAAAAGAAGTTAGTTTCATTATCGAAATGGAGGCCCATTTACAACAGATAGTCTTCCTATAAGAATAAGATGCTATGGGCAAAAACAGTTTTCCAGCAATTTCTTTTATAATCAATGAACTAAGATTATAGTAAATTTTAGCCACAAGTAATGGTAGAAGATAAACGCTTGGTGGTTGAGCATCATAAAAAATGTTGATGCAAAATGGGATTTTCGTTTTTAAAAGATTGAAATAATTTTCCTTGTTTTTCACTAGTATTTTCTGATGGTGGCTGATACCACCATTACTTACTGCTTAGATCTAATAATATCTATAACCTCTAAAAATTACTACGGCAATACTTGGTATCTATACGATTTTGATTATAACAAACATTAAAGAAGGTTTGGAAAATATTTTCCACCAAACGAAAACAACCCATGATGACCCATTGGAAAAGATAAAACCTTGTCGGTGAAAATAATCCATGGTTTGGAAGCCAAGCAATTATGTTGAATGGATCCCAACTAGCCCTTGGTATCATATCATATGCCCCACAAATGGATGCATTGAAAATTTCCAAAGAACGGCTCGCCAACCGCACCGCCTCGGTCGAGCAGCGCACAACCAACACTTTTATGGCGAGAGATTTTCAGTCACCAAATTTTACTAAAATAGAAAAATATCAAAGCTTTTAGGGGCCATGTGTGGTAGATATTGATCATGACCAGCAAAGAGGGGAAAAATGCTAAGAATTTGAACGGATACACGTGAGAATATATTCCTACTAAAACAAACTCATTCAGCTAACAAAAACTCTAAGCTTAACATGGACTCCATATGCAGCAAAAAAAGTTTATATGCTCACAAATGGTCTCTGAACATGGTACAAGGAAGAAAAATGCTAATAACACTAGCAAGTTAAGTTTATTGCAAAGAGAAAAACAAAAAGGTTTGACCGTTAAACAACAGTGCTGTATGATTTTTATTACACAAAAAAAAAAAAAAAAAAAAAATTTATAAAGGGGAGAAAATTCTGTTGGCTGTTAAACTAGAAAAACCATAAGATATAGCTCAGCAATCAATCAAGATAGATGTAATTTGCAAATAAATCCCTAAACCTCTACAACTTAAATTCCTAAGGGTGCCTCATTCTCGTCATAACTCGTGAAAATACATCGTTACATCCCAAGCTATTGCTAAAGTTTCCACCATGGTTGCCAAAGATCCATAAATAGCAAAAGTAAAGATGGCTTGGCACATAAGTGCATAATTTCAAAAGTCTATGTGTGTACTTTTTTGGGTTTACAGGCCTGTCCACACTTTGATGAATAGTATTATAAGTGTGCATGCAATTTGCCCATGAAGATATGTAAAACAACAATTTTAACAATTGAAACTTACGGCTCATTCAATTTGCCCCCAATGGAATAAGGGATGAATAAAATTGTTATTAATAAAGAATTGAACAAAGGCGCAATAGATGCTAAAGAAATATTGTGCTGTTTACCTAGGTATAATCGAATTATTATTACGATATTTACTTGATAGAATTAGTTAGGAATAGCTACTTGAAATGCCAAAATTGCCCCTAGTCAATAATAAATTAAATCTTTTAAGATTATCAAGTGTAAAAGACTTTAATTGAGTTGAAATCGAGCTTATCGAATATCAAGTTAAGATAAGCTCGAGCTTTATAAATTAAATCTCGATCAAGTTCGAGATTTGACTTAACTTATTTATAACTCTAGAATTTTATCCTAACCCCAAATGAAAAAAAAACAATAGCGGTAGGATTGAACCCTAGCTCCAAAATTAGAAAACATTTTAGAAGATTAAACCATACTCCAAGACAAAACCACAATGTCCAAAATCAATTTCTTGGGAAAGAACGTAATCTCGCTATAGTATTCCTCTCGCAAATTTCACCTTCTTTTTAAATTTTTTTCCCTCTCTCTCTCTTGAAATTCGGATGTAATCTATATGATATGATATAGTTCTCGTGTTGTGAGCATTAGTTCCACCGATTCCTCGACACAAGTATCAGTTCAAAGTGTTGTGCACTTTATGGATTTCAAGGATTTCTTTGTTCTTAACAAACTAACGGGAATTCATATTGTTATATACAAGAATCTGGCCAAAAAAGACATCATTATATAAAAGAAAATATGGTTCGAACGTTTATCCTTTGTGTCTCTTACGCAACATGAGAATTAATCATCACAATGGGTTTCTGTTAATTATAAGGAGGTCGCGAAAGAATTTTTAGTGGGTGTTCATCGTTGCACCATTTAACTGATTTGAAAAGTGTATCATATCAGACCAACAATTAAAATTACTTTACACCGGCTGTTCTATGTCCTTGCATTAGGCAGTTCTGCTAGTTAAATACATAGATAAAAGTAAATTAAACTTGCGGATCGATCCTTATAATTCTTTGTCATGTATGTATTCTGGTCGCCCGCCTTTTGAAGAACGCTTATGTGCTAGCTGTTCTATTCTTTGTCTATCAGGTTCGTTCTGGATATCGTAGTTGTAGCATTACATATCATATATGAGATAATAATTCGGATATTATGTTGGAATACAATTTGCATACGAGTTTTGCTTATGGTTATCTATGTTTAGTCATTGATTGCTTATATTTTAGTTTTGTGGTTGTTGCTAATCATGTTGAGCTCTTTAGACTCAAATAGGCATTTGAATTCAAAAGGGAAAAACATATATTTGAACAATCATTAGAAGCCATGAAACGTTTGGAAGAAGATTTTGCGAATGTCTCATGTCTTCAGTATGGATCTATTTTTAATACATGTTTTTTCGTGATTTATTCTCTCTTCATTGCCAATTAAATTTATTTTTTATGTAATATATAGATAGATAGAAGAGCGTTCTAAGTACATCCCTAAGATGTTTTGATGATAACGAGACAGTTATACTAAGCGTTACTAACAAGATTACTAAGTGTGCAGCTTAAAGAATAAGAAATGTTATGTAAGTTATGTTGTGGAACGAAAGGGAAGCTTCAAAAACAACAAAGGATATAAGATTAAAGGACGGAAAAAGCAAAAGCAAGCCAAACATAAATCGGAAGCTAGATGCTTGAATTGAAGTATGAGGAGAGAATTGACAAAGTTGAGCATAAGTTGGAATGGCACAACAAAGAGAAAGTTTGCTCCACCCATGAACGAATGTTTCAAGCGAAGGGAAAGGATGTTATGAAGACTGTCGTTTGTGTTGTTGGTGCTTATCATTGTAATGATCACATCATATACTGTATATGGTAGAAACTTGTCATGCGTAGCATGGTGGTGCTGTTAACCACGGTATGTAGGAAATTTTGGAAGTTGTATATTTGGCACTGTGTAGATAGGAAAATGTTTATAAATGAGAGGCTGCTTATTGATAGGACTTCGCCGATGCAGCTTGCATGATCTATATGCCCTTATGACTGTAGAGCAATTGTATGAAAATGCTCAAACAGATTATACAATCAAGCGGCTGATTGCTGTCTTTCATGATGTTAGAAGTCAATTCAAGAGCAAAGTACAAAGACAGTACTTCTAGCATTTGGTCTGCCATTTTTCTTACTCCGTTAATTCCCTTGGGATTTATCTAGCATGCTGCGTTTTGGCAAGATCTAATTAGTTATTGTCCTACTTACCTTTACTCATTTTACCTGCATCAAATAATCCATCGAAAACTAAGGCTGCTTATCTTCTCTAGCTAATAGTAAATTGCTGTAAATTTTCTGCAATTGGGGGTATATCCATATTCCTTGTCTTCATAAAAAGTGTAGGATATCTAGGGGGTAAGTCTACAGAGAAGACAGCAAATAGATAGGTTATAAACAAGAGGTTTCCTCATGTCTAGAAACATGTATATCTATCCTAACCAAGGGAATTCAAACCTTTGAAGAGCTACCTTTGATCGATTATGATAGAGCTATTTAAATGGAGTGAATTATACAAATAGGTCCATTTCACCCAAAAAGAAAAAAGTAAAATAAAATTGAATTGGCATAAAATTTTAATCCACTTAAATGCTGACTTTATTAGCTCACTTTATTTAACCCATAAGTTAGAGCATGTCAACCTATTGTAGGATAGGTTAGGTTGCTTCGCTAATCTGCAAGAATTAAAAAAAAAAAAGGGAAAAAATAAAAAAGAAAGTTGTACTTGTCTAATATCTAACAATATAAAAACAACATACTAATTATTTCATGTCTATTTGGCAGTTCAGGGGGTAGGGAGAGAACGGTGGTTGTGCGGCAGCATTTTTGGTGAAAGCTTTCGTGAAATTTTATAATACACTATGAAGAATGTAAGGAGTGAATTGAAATTATTTCGTAGGGTTCTGAATGCACCTTATCACCGTTGCAAGCAATCAGTAGAGCTTTAAGAAATTCTGTGATAGGATGAAAAACTGTTATCATCAAAACATTTCTTGAACCTTTTTTTTTTTTTTTCCCACTATGGAAAGCTATCAATTACTTTGGTTAGAAAATCCATAGAAGGAATCAAGTGATTGATTCAAATACACAAATTCCCTCCATTAAGTATTTCACATGAATCCAATTTCCTTGTAAGTAAAAAATTTGATCTAATAGATTGATCCGCTTAACCTATCAATTCATAATAAAACTGGTTAGACTAAAAGTTCTAGCCCGCATAAACATGCAGACTAAAGAGGACCAACTTATATAGTTTGCAGGTTAATGCAAGGCGAGATAAGTCAACCTGCTTAACCTACTCACAGAGCTCTAGTTATAAAGAACAAGTTTCATCATGTCCAATCGCAAGTTATGAAAATCCATCAGTCGGTCCAAAATATCCAAGGCCAACATTAGGAACAGTACCAGATCGATCTTGGTGTTATTGTTGCTCATAAAGATGCCCTGGAAATCTGAACTTAGGACCTTTCAAGATGTTATGGAAACGGCAAGGCTTGGGCAGTGGAAGATATCTTTGTAATGAAAAAATATACGATAACAGTAAGGTCATAATTCCACACGGACTAAATTGAACAGCCATAACACATTTAACAAAGGTTCCAAGGACCATTTCAACAGCTGTAGGACACCTCTGCCATATCACACAAATTACGCCACTTTACCACATCATTGCAATACTGCTCCAGCACCCGTTCAGTGAAGTTAAACCACTATACCACATCTATATACACCATTCTACAACTCTTCCATCATCGAAGATATCCACCCCCTTACAAAAAAGCTGCGATTAACTTTCATAAAGCATGTGAATATATAGCGCATGTGCACAACAGTAGCTAGAATCGATTGTTCCACAACTGATATGTAACTGTCATGGTCCTTCAAGATGACTGGTTTGCAACAAATGGGGCACTTTGTGGATAAAATTAAAGATTACCATTCTAAGCAAAAAGCATAAATAGCTACCAGAAGTAATACAACAATTATCATATTAAAATGAAATACAACATCTCCTATTAGATTAAGGAAATAAAAGAACAGCTCTACAACCTTGTCTTATGTTAATATATACCTAGTGTCCTCGCAATTCGACTCAGCAAATAACAGTAGTACGAAGGGACCACCACGAGAAGCATGAACAACAAATCTCAGAAAAGGGAAAAAAAAAAACAATATTCTTTTATATGATTCTAATGAACTTTGATTGGGCACTGTACTCAGTGCTTCATGACTTGTATATCACCATCCTTGACAAAAAATACTAAGCAACATGTAGGATCAGAATTTGCTCCCTTCCCAAACTCCCCTCTTCATGAAACTGGATACCTCACTTTTACACAAAATGGCAGCACCATCATCCGATACAGACTGCAAACAACCAATAGTAGTTGAATTCAATTTCTTCTTCACACAACTGTTCCAAAAATTTGAATGGTGTCGTCTGTCCTGCTCATATATGATAGTACAACTTCAGTCTGGCACTTAGCATTTACAGCAGAGGCATAAATAACTACTCTAAAAGGTTGTGTTTTTGTAAACACTAGAGAGACATACCTTCTAGAGAAGAGGTTTGTTAACTCTGTTCATCAGTTTCATATATTCAATGAGCACGGATAACGGTCAACTCCTATGCCTAGGTCCATGCCTCTTTATTATCACAGGGATTGAGATGATAATGCCACCCGAAATTAGTAAGGCTTTCATCAATTACCTCTTCTCTCATACAAGTGCCTATTCTCTAAACCTTTCAATCATAATTTCTTAAAAAGATGAATTCAGAAAATAACCAATGCAACCACAATGGGACTTATGGACTATTCCCAAAAGAGAGATAAAATAGATGCCAAATACTAAATAGCATATGCAAGAAATGACGGGTATCGAATACTGAAACCCACAGCCAAGTCATCCTGGTATAGATGTTGTGCTATCACAGACCATTTTTTAGGCCATACTTTATGCACCAATTGAATAATTAGTTTATCTTCTTGTAGACAGCATATGAATGGATGTGAAAAAAATTATATAACAACACAAACAAACATGAAAGGAAAAGATCCTGAAGAGGTGCAGGAGCTAAAGAAACAGTGATGAGATGATAATGTAGAGTATATTATAAGCATGGAACTTTATGTATATGGTTGGCAGGCCAAGGAACATTATAGACTTAATCAAATTTAAGTTAGACCCTATTGATTGACATTGTGTATGCAGTACTCCAACTATCAAGGACATCCATAAAACTTCTTCTCACAGCTTCAATTAAAGTACCAAGAAAAAGAAGTGGTTAAAATAGACAAAAACCTTTGAGAACGTACGCTTGAAGGAACAATAGTTTTGAATCTTCTCATTTAAATTATCATGCATTAATCAATATTTTTTTGGATAATTATGTATCAATCAATTTGATTCCACTTAAATTTAAAATTTAAGTTTAATTAGAGTGAAGCAATTACTAACTTAGCTCATTTGTAGATATATTTCAGACATCCGTGATATGTACCTAGTAGTGGGTGATGTGTTAATATGTATTGATGTGGCACATTAGTTAATAGAAATAAATAAGTGTATTAGTATAAATAAATGTGTGTGTGTTGATGTGGCATATTAGTGAGTATAAATAAGAGAATCACTTAATGAGGAGGCACCTAGACATTTTCTTTGTAAATTCACAAAGTCAAGTGACGTTTGGGAGCTCTTACTCGTGTCTTTAGGTAAGCTCATGCTCATGGCTCTCATGTATCGAGAGAATTAGGTTTTCTTATATATACATATCATAAAATATTTAGAAATTCTTCTGTTCTTTCTTTTAGAATCTATGAATTGCCATTGTCTCAAACTCGAACTCATAGCTACTTGCTTTCTTTGTTGGATCCTCTTCTAATTTAAGGTTTCTTGGCCCAACTTCTACAACCATGACTAGATTGGAATCTTGTGTAGAGGAATTAGAGAAACCGGTGTTAGAGATGTGACAAGATTTCACCAAAGTTAAACTTCATGTGGCTATAATGGACCGCGACTAGAAAGAGATCTCGACTCAAGTCACAGCCCTACATGGTGAAGTTTCTTCTATTCAAGATTCGTTGCAATCCATCCGAAAATTGTTGGAGACTTCCTTGCACACGACTTGTTTTGCTAGTATACTTCGTAGCAATTCCACTTTGTTAACTAAAGCTAAAGGTACCATTCTAACCTAATGCTCTCAATCTCTTTATGGCAAATGCTCTAGCAACGGTGGCTCCGTTTCCATTTTCACTGCTTCACCTATGCTTTCAACTCCACTCAAAGATCACCACCGCCACCACCTAGATGATTAATTTTGGGCCAAAGCTTCACCTATGGATCTTCCTCTTTTTGATGGCGTTGATCCTACCTATTGGATTGCAATGATAAAACAATTCTTTGAGATGCACAAAAGTTGTGAAGCTTGGAAGGTAGAGATGGCTTCTTTGTGTATGCAAGGTGAATCTGTCCACTAGATGAGTTTCTTAAATTATGTATCCTTTCTTTGATGTAGCCAATGATGAAATCTGAATTGATGAAGCGTTTTGGAGGTAAGTCATGGCTAATCTTTTAAAATGTCTTTCCTAACTCCATCAATTTGATTTTGTTGAGCAATTTTTAGTATCTCAAACTCCGCAAAATACTGGGTTGCAATTATTAGGGTATTTTTTAGGTGACTAACATGATGAAATTCAAGTTCACTTGGACACTCTTAATCCTATTTCCTTAGAAGTGGCCATAGAGTTAGCTTTGAAGATTGAACAAGAGTACACTTGTAGCATTTTTCTGGCACTACTTTTTTATCAAAGTTTTAGACAATCTAGGGTTAAGAGTGACTCTGCTACTGAAATCTGCAAGTAATTTGGTGCCATTTTCCAATACTCTAGTTCATTCCCCCATTTAGCCTAATTTTCCTTGCCATTAGGGAGCTTTGAAGGCCGATTCTTCTGCTTTCGTTGCTTCTCTTGCTGCTGTGCAACCTCATCCGCAGTGCGATGGTTGGAAAAAAATCCCATGCCACAAGCAAATGACTAATGTGGAGTTTCATGATAAATTAGCCAAGGGTCTTTGCTTTACGTATGACCAACCTTACTCACCCAATAACAAGTCTCCCAACAAGGCTTTGCAGCTAATGTTTCTGATGAGAATCCTGATGGTTCAGGTTGTGTATGGGAATGGAATGAAGAAACTGATTATTTGCATCTGACTTCACAAGGCTTATCTTTGGTTCACAACTTGCTGTCCTTGAGGACAAGGACAGTCTTGAGAGGGAATGAATTGATATGTACTTGCTGTTAGTAGTAGCCGGTAATGTGTAAGTGTGTACTGATGTGACACATTAGTTAATAGAAATAAATAAGTGTATTAGTTAGCATAAATAAATAAGTGTGCCAATGAAGCACATTAGTGAGTATAAATAGGGGAGTTACTTAATGAGAAGGCATCCAGATATTTTCTTTGTAAATTCCCAAAGGTGATGTTCGTGAGCTCTTGCTCATGTCTTTAGGTGAGCTTATGCTCATGGCTATCATGTATTGAGAGAATTAGGGGTTTTTTGTAAACACATATCATACAAAATTCAATAAAATACTTGGAAATTCTTCTACTCTTACTTTTGGAATCTATCATCCGTTACATGAACTGCCCATTCATTTTGCTAGTATTAGAAAGGAAAATGAGTACAGTTTAAGCACACAACACTAGACATTATTATATAAGAAGTTGTTCCTCAATTCTTGTACACAGTATTTGACCATAAATTTTATTCTATCCAGTGTTTGTTCTGCAAAAATACAGTACAAGATAATATATTTTGATAAGAGTACATTTTGTCATATTTGAAATATTCAAAGTTATGTGTTATATCAGCAATTTTTGGGTGTTAATCCAGAATGCTAATGGTAAAAGTCAAAGAGAAGTAATCAAATATTATGCACCTTTATTAAGTAATTCCCTGATCACTATTATTAGAAAATTCATCTTGCATTTTATATTATATGGGTTATTGAATACAGGACAAGATGCAGTTTGTCATTTTCACTTGCAATAGCTTCCACTATGAATTGATCACATCTATGGTAGCAGAGCATGAAAATGAGAATTTGAATATGACATTAATCCTAGATTGCTTTCAATACCCAGATTCTTATAGGAATGACCAAATAATTATAGAAGTAAAAAATGACCAGAAAGGTCAATACTTGGCATAAATCCCCACATGTGAATGAAACTCAGAATTTTTAAATAAATCACTCAACACCCATCAACATAAAATCCCCACAAGTGATAGACAAGAATGATGTTGAACCTGAGCAAGAGAGATGATAGTGATGGCAACTGGTGGTAAAATAAACTTCTGTGGAGAGATGGAAACAGGTGGGTAGCAACTAGTAGTGGAAATCATGGTCAATTTGGTAGAGAGAGAGAGGAGAAGAGGAGAAGGAGGTAGACGACGATATCAATTAGCTACGGTTAATTGGTAAACGTGTTTGATTGTTAAAAGGGCAGCGTTTGTCTTTTTCTAATTTAAATGGGGTTATTTTGCGTAGAAAAAATAGAATGGCAGCACCAAACAGCAATGCAAAGGTTGAAATAATGAATTGCTACTCAGTATTTTCAATAATAGGAATTCATTGTGTGTTAGAGATACTTCCTCAAAAAATATGCATAATAAATGTGTGTTAAGCACAGCTTATTAGATCATATTTTATTTGATCAATAATAGTCATTATTAATAGTTATTAAGAAAAATATGCTTAATAGACACGTATTCGATACAACTCATTAATAGTCCTTTATTGGATAAGTAACAGTAATTATTAATAGTCATTTTGGGCAGTACATGTAATTGATGCATATTCAACATGGATCATTAATTATTTTACTATTTTCATGCAAGGAATTGCCCATATAAATACCCTAGAGGATTATTAATGAACAAGTAAGAAGAAGAGTTATCTTATTATTATTTAAATCTTTCTTTAGTCTCTTTTTAGTTTAAGGTAGTGTTTTGTTGTAAGGACCACCAAATTGAACAAATAGAATTAGATAGGACAGGACATAATAAGTACAGAAATTTATATTAAGAATGTGAAATATTTTTGTTTTCTTATCTAGTAAATTTCATTTTCATACTATAGTGTAAATAGGATAAAATTTGAATTTTTTGTCCTATCCATCTACTCAATTTTTAGTGACTCTTTAGTTTAAGATAGCGTTTTATTGTAAGGACCAAACTGAACAAAGATAATTAGACAGAACATGACAAGTACAAAAATTTATATTAAGAATGTGAAATATTTTTGTTTTCTTATCCAGCGAATTTTATTTTCATACTATAATGTAAATAAGATAAAATTTGAATCTTTTGTTCTATCCATCAACTCAATTTTTATCTAATCACCAAGTAAAGTTCCAAACCAAATATAAGATAAAAAATTTTATCTAATCCAATACTATAAAATTGTACAATCAAACACTACCTCAAAATAGTTTACGAGATTAAAGGATTCCCTCTGAACAAGCCTTCAACCCATCTCCATACAAATATCACCTATAAGTACATCACTGATATCAAAGCCCAAAACATTATGGGTGGTTCGAACAAGACCAATTAGAAGCATTCATTCAAAATATAAACAAGACTTAGCAAAAAGAGACGAGGAACAACGAAAAATTATGGATACTTTGGCTAAGTTATCCAAAAGAATAACTACATTAGTGAATAGGCCACCATCCTCAGGTAGTTAGAGGGAGATTAGCACTAGTGGAGGAAGATGACTTGATCCGAAATCACGTTCATTGTTTATTACGCATACTTTTTGAGAAAGTATCTGTAACATTATGAAATTGCTATTAAGGACCTTTAATTGCAACTAAACCTCGTAATAGCCATTCAATATGGAATAAGACTGTGATGGAATAAGTATTACAGTAAAATGATTGAGCTGTTAATGTATTTGCATTTTGACTTTGAAGGAACTTGTACAAAAAGAATCTTTCCTCATGAAAGAAATTTTGCAAACTCCTCAATTTAGAAAGCTAGGATAAACTTTCTAGGGTTATCACGTCTCTTGACCTTCATATCCATGTATCCATCATCATGGACATAATAATTTCTTGGACTTAGATGAAGTTGCAATGCAACACAAAAGCACTAGAATTTAAGTCAACAAAACAGCTCTTAGTTAATTACAAGAAAGCATTGTCAAGCAAGACTAAGAAAAGTTACCAGCGTGAAATTAGTAAGGAAAGCTTAAAGCTTTATCATCAATCCAAGATGGCTTCTTCGCATTGTAATAGAAGTAAGCAATCATCTGAACCAACTCATCGACGGTTCGAATCCCTGCAAAAGTGAATGGGTAATACTTAGTGAGCCACTCAATATATTGTACAAATAAATAATATCAAGTAATTAATAAAGAAACTTCTTATATCACCTTTCTCACGATATAAGATCCTATTCCCCCTTAAGAACAGTAGTTGTGGGCCTTCTTTAACTTTAAGAGCATATGCCAAATCCTTCTCGATGTTAATGTCTATCTTGACAGCCTACCACAATGAGATGCCATCAATCATAACATAGATTAAAAAATGCAGCACTTTAAGCAGACCCAGGATACTCTTCAGATATGAATCTAAGGGTAAGCCACAGAATAAGAAATAAAATAAGAAACTGAAAGATGTTCAAAAACAATTTTGATGCACCCGACCCGGAGAAATCAAAAAGCAATCCAAATACAGACAGATGAATTTATTTGTGGAAAGAAGCACCACTAAGTTTAGCAAGAACTTTCATCAACAAGTAGCTGTCTGCAATCAAATTAGAGTTTCAAAAGGAATAAAGAACAAGTTTTCCCGCAATTTGAGAGTTCTTTTCTTTACCACCAAGTAATAGGACTGATAGATACAGCTTACCCTAGGTGGTAATCGATCTTTAGCATCCCAATACACCTTCACTGCACCTTCTAACTCCTTTAATATCTTCCAATTATCAGAAGCCCTGGAATACATGACAAAAAATCCTAAATCACAGTTCCACTCAAAAGAAGATAGAACTAACAACAAATAACTTCAATCCTCAAGAATTCCTCTAGTTCGCAACTAAAGAAAGGCATCTCATGCTATGTCTGGCTGCATATATATTAGCCTTGTTGCAAACATAGCTTCACATGCCTTATCCCATCGAATGTATGAATTACAACCAAATCAAATGACTATGAATCCATCCATAAAATGCTCACTACAATAGATAGCCGGTATGCTTTCCACCATTTCTACACCTTTGATAATGAAATCTACATGGTCACATAGCAGCACAAACAGGAATATGGCATTATTTCAAGAAGAAGAGCTCTCGACTTAATGTATTGCGGCCTCAATATTGTGATTCTAAACCAGATTAAGGACAGAACCAAGATCCATACATTTGATCCAGCAACTTAATAAGCCAATTGTCTTGCAAGCTAGCTGAGGGAATCTGGATTTTATTTATGTTTAATGTGTTTGTAGTCAAATCCCACTGGACTTCAAAGTTATACAGTTAAGAATGCAACTTGTAACTCACAAAGCAAAGCCAGCCAGTGATATGCATCATGTTATACCGGTTGTATCTCTCGAAAACGAGAACAATTAAAGGACTCGGATGAAAAGCAATGCTCTCCCATTCCAAGCAATTAATCTCCTTCACCCAACTGTCTTCAACCTCTCCTTCCCAATCTATCTCTAAACCATCTTCCCCCACAACATTCTTGATCGAATGCTTCTCAAAATACTCTGATGCTCTAATTCCCCAACCCACATCAGCATCCACTGGCCAATGATCACAGTCCTCTTCAACAACCCACTCCTTTTCTTTTCTTTCACCCCCATCATCATCGTCATCGTCATCATCATCGTATTCATCTTTTTGCTTCATAATTGTGGCTTCTGAGACATCCTTAAAAGCCTCAGGGTTTTGATTCTGGATAGACACAAATGTTTGGTCGAGAGAATTGCGAATGAAGTCTTCAACTGCTTCAGCTTCGCTTCTGCGACCTCGCCGTCTTTTTTTTCGGGGCTTTGTGATAGGCATGGTCCTATCACTGGATTGATCTTCATCTGAAAACTGGGAATTAGTGTTTGGGTCTGAAGACTTATTGGAAGCTGCAAAGCAAGGAAGGGATCTCGAAGTGTAATGATTAGATTTTGCACGAAGAGAAAGTGAGGAGAGAGCTTTGAGTTTAACTGCATGAGGAGGAGACATGAAAACATGTTTGGATAACAAAAGATCCTGAACTTGAAGGAATGTCATTCTGCACTTCAAGCACCAATCCGCAGAATCCTTTCCTTTTCTTCCCCCACCTGCAAGGCAGATGAGTAATAAGAACCACCATGATACAATTGTAAAATAAAGTCCCAAATATTGCATTAGTAGACTTAAAAAGAGGCAAAGACAAATCACCATGAACATGTTTACTTTCAGTAAAATACATTCAAAGAACACATAGTCCACAGATAAGTTAGAAGACTGCCTCGATGAGCTTAACTTCAAGAATGCATGGTGTGTTAGAAGGAAAATGTTTTATGGAGTTTGGACCTTTAGAATTAAAAATACATCTGCAAATGAAAAAATTTTCTTTCAAATGAAGATATTCCAATAGAAATGAGACAATTATCATTGCCACTTCAAGTATACATATTACTATTTACCATCACGGACCGTTAACAACTATAGTGACCCTCCAACAATTCCTACCAGCTAATACTAAACAACATCAGTTCGCACGACTCCTCTATATTACTAGCATAACATAAAAATATAATTTGAGCATTATAAATATTAGGATGCCACAAATAATCAAGGTTTCAACAAAACAACATAAAATAATTTCTGACAAAAAAAAAAAATCCATTGGCAAAGGGGTAAACAACTAAGCTTGCAGTTAAAGTGATTATAAATGGGAAAATGATTTTCATTTTCTGTAGGCAAAAATCTTTCCCGAATTTATCATCACTTCAAATAGGAATTATTTCCCCTCGCGCCAGCTGCTGACTGCTTTTATCACTCCGATCAATCACCTAATTTACCAACAATACAACCATTATTTTAACCCAAATCGTAACAAACCCAAGGAAAGTTAAGACAAGCACACCCTTCGTCAACTCCTGTTTTGGTCACACATCAAAACAATTCCAAAAATCTCAACAGCCATCCTATCCATTTGAATCAAAACCAACTTACAAAAATTTCCCCATTTGAAAAAAAAAAAGTATTTTTAATCAAATAGCATGAACCATCACCCAAAATAAAATTTAAATTTAAATTTAAAAAAAGAAGAAGAAGAAAACAGATGCTGATACAATAGCAACTGAGATATAACTGCTATAAGCATGTACGTGACAATGAACATGTTATCCGAAAACTTAAAACTAAACCAGCTATTGAACATATGTGTGCATGTACAGGTGTAGGTTATTAAACAGAATGAACAAGAAATTTAAAATGACAAAGAAAGGAATAAGATAGAGAGAATAATGAACGGTGAAAACGAACTGAAACGAGTGTTAAACTTACGTGATATTTAGAGTAGACTCAAGTTTCTGGCTTTGCCGGCCGATAGAGAGAGAGACGGTGAGGAGTTTTTTTTCGGTAGAAGAAGGTAAGGAGTTCAGTCACAGGGAGTGACCAAGAGAGACTACCCAGGGAAGAAAGAAGATAAACTCTTTTTTTTTTTTTTTTTCTCTCTCCCTCTTTCTCTCTCTCTCTGTGATTGATAAAAACATCAAAATGTAACTAAAAAAACTTTTAAAAAAAGTTTACAGAAAAAAAAATACAGAAAATAAATAATCAGTTATTTATATAGTTAAAATTTTTTTGTTTCTTAAATACTCAAGAGCAAAAGATAAAACTTTCAATAATCAATAACTTATTCACTTCCCTTATTTATGTATATATATAGGATTATTTTATAATTTTGTCCTTATTTTTATGGAAATGGATCTCATTCTTCATTTCAATCTTAAATTATTCTTTTTTTTAAATTTGGCTAATCTCATCAAAATAAAATGTGAGATCATAAAATCTCATGTACAGATGTATTTATAAAATTTAAGACTAGAATATCTTCTTTTTTGTAAATTACCAAGCTATCTATTAAAAAGATAAAAAATAAAATATTTTTGTGAAATGTTTTTATATTAACCGCAACATAATTTATTGGTTTTTTAATGTTTTTATAAGATTTTATTTTTTCTTAATTTTTTACACACATATAACTAATATACTGCCAGCTAGTACTAACCTAGAAAAAAATTAATATATATGTAGTATATTGTATGTTGAAATATTGAGTCTTGAAATTCAAACATATTTCATAAAAATATGCAATTCCAGACAATAGATATACAAATTATAAGCAAAATACAAAAGGATAAATGGTATTCTCAATCCATTTTATCCATATCTTCAATTTTATGATTTTAAAGAGAAGATTACTCTTTTGTATATTTTTTGTAAAAACTTATTTTAATTTTAAAGGAAAAAAATTAAATATTAGGTAACGAATGTTTAAATAGATATACAAATTATGAGCAAAATACAAAAGGACAAATGGTATTCTAAATCCATTCTATCCATATTTTCAATTTTATGATATTAAAAATACACATAAGGAAACATACTAGTTTAGCAACTTTATTTTATTGCGGTACTACTTATTCATTAATATAGAAATTTATAATTTAAATCGTTATATAGTTATTTTATAAAAAAAAATATATATATATATATAGCCATAAAAATATGATATATGACTGCTGTGCTAACCTAAAAAATTATCATTTCATTTTTTTGAAAGAAAAAACAAAAAGGAGATTATAAAATTGTTTTACTAAGCCTACGTCGTAAGATAAATATAATGATAAGTTTTATTATATGATACCATTTTGTTATTAATACCATTTATTAAGGAAAGAGTACTTTTTTGTATATTTTCTATAAAAACTTATTTTAATTTTAAAGGAAAAAAATTAAATATTGGGTAACGAATGTTTAGAATCATTTTAAGTAGAATATATGAAAATTTAAAAAAAATAAAACAGAGAATGAACTTGTATTAGATAGTTTAAGTTTTTGATGTAAAGATTACCTTCTAACATTGTCAATTTTATCTACATGTTATTATAATAAACAAAAGAAGATGCAAAACAGCAATTGAAAAAAATAAAATAAATAAAGAAGGAAGGAGGATAATAGGCATATAAGGGATGCCTTCAATGATGCTGTATCTTGGTGGGTGCATCGTGTTGCTTTGTATAGATGGTGGTGGTGTTGATGGAGCAGTCAAATTCGTAGTGGTAGACACTTAAGGAATGGTGATCAAGTGGGCTAAGTTTAGCCTACCGTTTGCAACTTAAAGTTTAATTTTAGTTGGAGTTAAGTTTGAAGCGGTTTATTAGAATAACCTTAAGGTTTTATAGTTTAATGTATGGTGAATTAACTTATGAGGTCAATTTTGATTGATTCCAAACATCGTAATTAAAGTTTTGACTAAATGGATTTTAAGAGAAAATGTTGATTAGGTTGTTTGTTGTTCGAAATTGATGTTTATTGTAACAAGGTTATCATTTGAATATTGTGCTAGGCCTATAAAAAACAATATCGGGTTCAAAAATAAAATAGACCTTAGATTATATTTTCCCCTATTAAATTTCATATCGCTAAAGCTACTTGATTTAATTTTGACCTTAATAAATTTGATTAACCTTTGTTAGTTTAATATTAATTCATTTTGTTATTTGGATCAAAATAAGCTAAAATCAAGCAGAAAATAAATAAATAAAACCTAACCTAAATGAGAGAAGAAGAAGATGACCAATAGATAATACTACGCATCACTTAAGTCATTTAATACAATATCTACACTCTATTTTAATCACTTAAATAATTTTTATACTTTACTTGTACATGATCCTAAATGTTCATCATTTAACATCAAATTTTCTTTTCTTCTTCTTCTTCTTATTTGATTTTTTTGGGTATCTTATTGGCATTCACCACCACCTACTAAAATGAAAACTATTCTACCCTACTTTATGCCATCACTATTTTAGAATTTTCAGCTTGTTTAATCATATTCAATTTATTTAGTTTTGGATGCATGCATTATTGATGCACATTCTACTAATACTGATAATGTACAAGACACTTTCAGTTGTATCTTTAGAGTAGAAGAGTATATTAATTAAATAGATTAAAAAATAAAAGAGGAGTCGCAACAAGCTTGTGAGTGTGATTAGGAGAGGTCGTTTTGGGTGTTTATATATAAAAGTATTAAATTATTCTTAATAATAATACAAAAATTACTACATAATTTAGTGAGATGATAATTTCTTCTTTTTAATTTAAATATTGGTGATGCAAGTGTGTCATCCACCGTACTTTTCATTTTCTAAAATTAAAAAGGATATATGACCTATCCTGCTACATATTCTTACCTAAACAAGAATATGTAAAACTCAGTCTGGTATAATCCTCAAGCCTTCAAATCCATTATAATCACTTGAAAAATAATTCCCTTAGGGGTGAGCAAAGACATACTTTGACGCATCCATACCTTCAAGTTCTAGCCATGTTCTGAATTCACAAAGAAAGCTGATTCTTGAAATGGAAAGCCAACCATGGCTTCTAAGTACATAACTTAAAAAGGAAAACCTTATTACTTTACAATTGGTTGCTTGCTTGCTTGCTAACGAGGAAAAACCAGTAACCAAAATGCTATTTCCTTGGCGAATCTGTGGCCACTCGCATGTGTCCTGATGCATCCTTAGTCCACCATAAGTAGACACCCGATAAGATAATCACAAGTGCGCCGATGCATCCAAATGTTATACCGAGAATTTTCCCCAAATGTTTGTTGTTGCTTTCAGATGATAATCCCGTGGCATCCTTGACTGCAGAAAATCATGAGCTTTAGTAAAAACTGCAAGAGTATGTTTCTTTTCCGCTTTTTTTATTTTTATTTTTTATAATTTAAGCTTCAAATTGTCAAATATGTCGTAGTAATCACAAGAAGTTGCAGATACATATAGCTGTTAAAGACAAGTGATGGTTGTGAGAGTCAAAGGTGGAAATTAAAACATAGGTAGTACTAGTAGTGGTTAATATCGCCCTCAAAAATGTGAAAATGATTTCCCTTTCTGAAAAAGCATATTGTTAATATGCCCCCTTTTGAAATTACTATGATAAAATTTGGCAATTGCAAAACTTTGATATACCAAATATCACATTTCAGAAAAACATGTTCTGAGAAACAAATATACCGTTATGAACTCGAAAAGATGGTAGAAAAAAAAAAGTGCAGAATTGGAGGTGTTATAGGCTGCAAACCTTGTGAGACATGGATTGCTGAGATCAGAGGTCCATACGTGCTTTGAGCGGGAATGCAGCAAGTGCCCTTTCCAGCCCACAGGAGATGAATATCCATAACCATATTCGTTACATTGGCCTGAAAACTCTTCACCAAAGCTCTTTTGGAGCCTCCTGCTTCCTCTTGGATGTTGAAATCCTGGATCACTCTGTCTCCCTTCAATAAAGAATTCAAATATTTGTCTCATGATGATCAAATAAAGGTGAGATCATGATGCAGATGTTTGGAAAAAATTTGAAGTTCATAAGATCCGAACTCTATTCGTCCAGTTATGAATTTTTCAGTGGATGTATGAATTCTTTAAGTAATTCTACTAATAGAAAGGAAAATTACGAGCTATTAGAAATTGCGCATACTTGTGGTATCTTACAAAAGTTTGCATTGTAATAAAGTTGATGAATCTTAAAGCAACATTTTGATTTCACAAATCACAACTATTTTACGAAATATAGAGGACCAACTACGAATACGAGTGAAATTACAAACTTTTTAACCAAAATAACTTATTCTAAGGAAAAGTTACCACATAATTCGTGAGAAACAAATAGTAAAAGTTAATCTTCAATTGTGAACTAAGTGTAATACCTGAATGTAGACATCAAACAAGCGCCTTCCGAGGGCTTTCCAAGTCGAATAGTCTTCCATAATAATCTCGGCAAAATGAAGATCAACACTGTACAGTCCATTTTTCAAGCCAAGACCAAAGTACTTCAGTGAGCTAGGTGAAACTCTTGCTGTCTTGTATAGCTCAGATTCTAAAGTTCCTATTATCTGAGACTCCGTTTCGTCTATATATACAGCACCCTGAGAGCTGAAGATATATTTTCCAGAATTGCTGACTCCCCATTGATTGTTGGTGCTTGTGTAGAATGAGGCAGCTCCAAGTTGTTCGGAATCATCTTCGTATTTAAATCCAGATTCAGATGCTTGCTCTTTTCCTCCACAGTTAACAGAAAAGGAAGCTGCAGCACATGCACTCTCATGAAGATGTTCATTGCAAAGATGGTGTTTGAGTCTGTTTAATCAAGTGATATACTTGATGAACTTCACTCATTGTGTCGGCCAACTATTAACCCATAAATGTAAAACCGTATCAGATTTAAAAGGTTTTAAGTTTTTCATCAAATGTTATGGAGCTAAATTCAACAATTCTATGTAGCGGGAGTATGCAAATCAATAACTTTCAGCATCTTCCTTGAAGCCGTGCAGGGAGTCCCAAGAAGACTATTTTGAACTTGATGCCTATGGGCACGAGGAATGCCAAAACAGCAGGTGATGAAGTTTGACAAAAACCGTATGTTAGAAGAGTTGTACACTTGTACTTACTGGATTGAGCTTTCATTGTGCACTTTGCATTAATGCACTGAAGCATTTCAAATGCTTTTCTGCATTAGCAGACAGTAAAAACATTAGATTGAGCAACTGACATCAAAGATTATTAATGTAATGGTTAATAAAGAACTCTTGGAGCCATTAATAGATTTCCTTTTAGAATATTAAACACCAGACTTTCTCGCCTATTTTCTCAGATGATGCACCCTACAAGTTGATCCTATATGGTTAGAAAATTCACATAATATCAATTTCCTTTTATTTTTGAACCTCTATATTGCAAATGGACTTTGTTCTAGGAGAACTATGCGAATAAGTTTACAAAGTTCTCTGAATTCCATTTGGCAGAAATTTCTTTTGAAATAGAACTTCTAACTTTCCTAAACATTGCATTTACAAATGTCGATAATAAAATACAAACCGTTAGCCTCTGGTTTTGGAGATGGAGTTATTAGTAAACACTAGTCATGTCCTTAAAGCTATGCTCTAGCAATATTCTACTTAAGTTTTACCGATAATAACTTCCACTCAATCACGTCGAGATTAAGTAGAAACAGCCATGTTTGGCAGAGACCACTCGGACACAAAGCATTCTGCTTCGATTAGGTATCGTGCAAGAACACCTATCTTGATCAAACCATAAACCATGCCTAAATCCCCAAAAACTGGTTTCCCCCATAGTTAGCCACCAATTACAATAGTCGGCTGGGCTTTCTATATAGCATAACCATATATGTGTTAAGTTAACCAATAAATCCAAAAACTACTTTAGACTGAAAGCTTAGCTTTTTGGATCAGTTGGTGGGGGATAACAGTGCTAGCAGAGTTACCTGTTCTCATGGTTGTTTGCGCTTATCAAAGTTCCAACGATATTGCTGCACATGGAAGGAACATAAGTAATTGTATAACGGTTAAATTCCAAGAAAAGCTGAAGGCATAAGGACCAGAGAAACAAGTAGATGCAAAAGTGTATATTGATAGCTGGAATGTTTGATCATTGCTGGTCAAACGTGAAGTAGTTGTCTCACATTGAATTTAATCGACCACTGCCAAATTGTGAAGGCAAGCTTCCATCAAGTGGATTAAATGAAACATCTCTGCAACAAAGAAAGCAAAATCGGATAAATCATCTTGTGTGGAGCTAAATTTGTTGTTTCTCATCGTATTGGCAATATGCGATCTGGCTTCTGCAAAAAACAATGGACATACTTTATGGCTAATTCATCAACATAACAAGATCCAAGAGGATTAACATGCATGCATATAAGATCATAAATTTGCTAACATCCTCTTCTCGTAGAGAATCTAGAAATAAGTAACTTAAAACATTACAGCTTCATGACCGGAGAGGAGAATTTCTCAAACCGAAGTTACACTTACAATGCCATGAGTTGTGAGGTAATAATATTCGTTGGAAGTTGACCACTCAGGTTGTTGTTTCCTAGGAGCCTGAAATAAAATATAGAACAAGGTCCGCTTCAGGAATTTCCTTGCAACATGGATACATTATCGATTGCGTGCTTCTCTTCTGTTGCTTTGTAGTAATACTAATTAAGCAAGTAAGGAGATAAAATGCAGGCATAAAGTCATGTAGCTGGTCTATATTCAATTTTTCAGAGGTTTATTTGCTCCATTAGCAATTAGATATGTACCAATCTACAAAGAAGATAAGCTATCCCTACTTAATGAAAATCTAACATCGTAAATGTTAACCTATAAATATAAAACCAAACCAAAAGCTTTATATCAGCTGACTATCGATTGAAAATCTATTGTGGTACCAAAGTGCAAGATCTCGAGTTTAAATCCATGTTTACTAATACCAACATATCGACGAACTTCAAGAAAAAGAATGTCTAGACCCACAAGTGAGCAGGGGCTTTCACCGATAAATATAAAATCACGCTAGATAGGCTTAGGGTTTGATATAGCTGCTCTTGGATTCTCTCTCAATTACATTTCAGCTTTAAATGACCCTTATTCAACACATCTAACGGTAGACACATACCTAGCTGGTAAGCATTTGATGCTAGGATTGTGGAAGTTCATTGATGCTGTCAAGTAATAAAAAAATAAGGATGGATTATAAAGCCAATGTTCCTTCTAGGCGATCCCAATTAAAGAGATTTCACTAAATCTATTAGTTTAAGCTTTCGATCAATCAGTTGTGGGTGATAAACTCAACATGGTACCACAGCAGAAGTTCTTGTGGTTCAATCTCCTATGTTATCATTCAACTGTTATCTAATTATACCGTCCACATGATGGATTTTATGAGCTTCAAGTATTTCAATCTGTTGGTTGTAGCATTGAACTCAGTAGCTACATAGTATCTAGCAAATATCTTTACATTACTTGTGAATGCAATTAAACACGTCAAGATATTCACGGTTACAATGGCAGTACACATTGGGATAAATTTTTATCAATCTGATCTGATGACAAAAGAATAGAATATGCTCCTTACATATATTTGATTGCAGTTAGGCTTTGGAATGAAGCTGGTATTTGGCCAGTCAACTTGTTGAAACTTAAATCTCTGTATGGCAAAGCCAGGAATTGCGTGTTAACAAAAAATATAATGCCATACACAATGTATATGCCTAAACTTTTAGATCAGTTTTAGACATTAAATTTGAGGTAATTTAGCACTGCATTTATGACTGAAAATGGGATATGTATTCACAAGAGAAGGGTAGGGGAAAAGAGGAGGAAGCAGAACTAAAATATTTCTCGATGTCAACACAGAACTTAACTTTTGGAAACTTACAAGTAGATCAGTTTAGAGAACGTCCCAAGATGTTCTGGAATCTCTCCTGATAACTGGCAACTCCTCAAAGACCTATAAGGTAAATTTAGGTTCCATGTCATTTGACGAGTATGTGAATGAAAAACAAGAAATTAGTTTCATATCGAAAGGAAAGGTTGAGATCTTACAGCACAGACAAACTTGTTTGATTTTCTAAAAAAGTAAGTGTGGAATCCTCCCCATGAAGATCGCCAATCAGCCTGTGCATATTCAACTTATTTGATCAAAAAACGAAATCCATGTATCAAATGGAATATATCACTCAACCAAGAAAAACAAATTACAGGGTATCCAAATTTTTAAGAGCACCAAAACTCGCTGGAATCGGTCCTTCAAGCAATGTCCCTTCAAGCCTTCTGTTAGTGGAAAGATGAATCAGCCAAGAGATGCTAGAGGAACAATACATACAGAGAAAGAACAGGAATACATCAAACACTAGAGGAATGGAGCATACAGATCCACAAGCTCCGTGAGTGTTCCCATGAATTCGGGAAGCCTTCCGGTGAATAGATTATCGGATGCCCAACTGAAAATGGGATTTGTAGGTTGTATCACATAAATATTCTCACATATAGTAGTAATTGAAAAGATCAGCATATAAGTTTACAGAAGGATACAGGTTTTGGAGAGATTTCAAATTTCCAAGTTCTTCTGGAATTGTTCCACTAACTCCGCTACTATCGATATATCTGCAATGAAATTTTACTTTGCAAGTCCATCAAAATAGGAACCTTAAGAATATGCTAGCAGGACAATTCACATAACACATTATAACGAGAGACAAACGTGCAAGTGGATTAGTTGAGGATAGAAAAGATAACCAAAAAAATAAACATTGAGGTAGTAGTGCTCACAGCTGCTTTAATGATTTAAGCTGTCCAAGCTCGTTTGGTAATTGTCCATTGAAACCATTAGAGCTGAAACTCCTATTACATAAATGCAAACAGAACATTTATTTTATAAAGCCTTTCATTCTCTTAAGAAAGATATTTAAATATATGGAAACTTACAGGGAAATCAACCGTGTCATGTTTCCAAGCTCTGGAGGCACCGGACCACTCAAATTGTTTATGCCAAAGCTACTGTTCAATTTCTCAACATAGAAATGAAAAATTAAGACAAAGAAAGAAAAAGAAGAAGTTAAAATCCACCAGTCCAATTGAGATCACGACAATGAATATCATATAATTGGCGGAAGCATGATCAGTTCCAAGAAGTTACAGGTACTGCATCTTGGCTAAATTTCTGATTTCAGCAGGTATGGGACCGGTCAATATATTTTGAGCCAGATTTCTGCATGAAAAGTTATTGGAACAATCTAGTTAGTGAGGAAGACACAGCTAGGAACGTATATGTTCCGTGGAACATGTTTTCCATATATATCGTTTATAATGCTTAAATAGAGGAAAAGGAATTTCAAATATCGAAACCAGTTTTCTCAATTTTGAATACTACATTCTTGATAGTTTATTATCGACTCCTCAAACCACTAACTTCTTATGTAAGTTACCACAACACATGACAGTTCTAAATTTAATCATGGCAAACCTCATAAGGCATTATGAAATGTTTTCTATGAAAACAAACACAACTCAAACTGTAGGGGATGCAGTTTTCTCACAAGTCAATTAGCTCCTTCAACCGAAACAACTCGCTAGGTATAGTACCAGCTATGTCCAAAGCATAAATCTTCCTGGCTCAAAGGAAAAAAAGAAAACGGAGGACTTAGTAGTGGAAGGGGATGTGGAAAACTCACAAATGCGTGATATGCACACTAAAGCTGGTTCTGCTGCATGCCAAACCAAGCTAATCATAAGAATAATTTCATGAAGTGGGGAGGGGAGGTGAAAAACTCACAAATGGGTGATATGGCAGGTGTTGCTGGAGCAGTCACATGCTATTCTAGGATTTGCATTGTCAAGAGCCCAGGAAGCATTTTGAGTACATGGATCAATTGTCAAATTCAAGTACTTTTCCAAACTCCAGTGCTCTATGATCTTGGTCAAAGCTGCCACTTTACATGAGCAGAAATTGCAAAAGTCATTGACTGGACCAAAAATGTCACCGATTTTTCTAAAGTTGATACTCCCAGAACATGCATCAAGGCAATCAATTACACGAAACTCAATCACACTGGCGTTAATCTTCTGCTTCTGCTTCAGTTTCATTCTAAACTACTCGAATATTCAACTGGCAACTAAATTTTTTTGAAGCTTGTGCTCAGTTGATCTCGTATAAGCAGCTTTTTGTTAAACAAGACGTATTGCACACCACATGCGTGAAATGAAGTGAATTTCAAGCAGTCAGAGACGCTTAAAACTTCAATAAGAGTTTAAGAAAAAAACAAAAGGTTCAGGACACAACTGACCAAAAGTCAATGAAGTTAAACTAAAAGTTAAGAGATACCTTCATCGGGATCAGTTTGCTGTTGTGCAGAAACAAGTCCAAACACACAAAGAACAATCGCTGATGCAGTGTACAGCTCCATGCCTCAGCTCAGTAACTAGAAGCTGAAGCAAAGAGCCAGCAAGCTTACATATACTTAATTATCAGTCAATCACATAAGTTTTAGAATTAAAAAACACGGCCGGCAATAGAAAAAAATTGCTAAATTTAGTACATAAATACAAAGGATTCCAAGGTCTTATGTAAGAACAAAGAAAAGGGTTATCGTTGAATGACATATTCTTTTACTGCTTCATTCTTCTTTTGTTCATGTACCATTTCTTTGACCACTCTAGTGTGTCCAAAAGCAAATTGTCATAAAACACAAGCTGAGTAGATATTATTATTATTAACAGAAACAACGACCTCTCCCTTTTTTACTCATTTTAAATGGGAAATCGATATTCTTAATTACCTTTTTTTTAATCTCTTTTAATTTAATCTCTTAAAATATTATCAAGTATAATTAATAATTGAAATTAAAAACAATCATCACATTATGATAACATCACAAGTATTTTAAAAATTTAAATAATATTAACGGTTGATATGGTCATTTCAGCTGTCATATTAAATATTTACACAGTCAAACATGGCAACTTAATTGGATGATACACTATTAAGGATAAAATAATATCTAAAATTACGTATCTAATGATATATCTTTATCTAATTATATATAATCGTAAATGAGTAAAAAGGATAAAGAAGTAAAATATGCGTTAAAATTATTCATATGTAAAAACATATTATATGATTTGAGGAAACATAGATAAACCATTAAAAAAAATCCATTACATTTCCCGTATTTAATTGTTCTATAGAATAAACCGATTCTTTATTTCATGGAATAAAATTTCATGCAAAAATTTCTTATCGAAGGACAAAAGTTAAAAAAAAAAAAAAAAGAGAGAGAGAGAAAGAAAAAAATCACTCATGAATATGCCGGATTTATCAAAATATTAATAACCAGTGAACGGGGAAATTAAATTTTAAATAATAGAATATTTTTTTACCATTTCCGTACAGTTATTGTCAAACGCCTATATATTCAACATGAAAAAAATGGATTTGACACAGTTTTCTTGCATAGATTTATTCTAAACTAAAATTTTTAGAAGAATGAATGAGATATTATATTTGGCATTACTTATATTTGACGTTACTTTCCTAACTGCCAAAAAAGCCATGACCCACTTATTAATATATGGTACAAAAGGAAGGCGCACACTTAAGCCTTTTAAAAGGAAGAGAGTTCCCAAATGCATTAAATGAAAGCAAGTTGAATCATATAGGACATTTTCGGGATGACGTAGACTAGTTATTAGGTTTTGATGACTACTATAAATATTTATACATAAAATTAATCAATATTTTATTAAAAGGTATATTCATTCACTAATACATATTAAAAATTTATCGATAATTATATATCAATTATTAATTATATAACGTATTAATACTATTAAATCTTTTCTCCTTTCATATTACATCTCCGATTCCCAACTTCCATCTAACATATACTAACCCACCATTATCAAACTTAATATATATCCACCAGGTTGCAATTTCTTTATGATTTTCATCATAACAATTCATTGATAATATTTACTACATTGTTGATAGGGCATTTTGGGCATAGACCTCTTAGGCCCGATCAAATTCTTCAAGCCTTACGACCTTAGGCCTTTCTCGATAGACTTTGACCCTAAGGCTTGAACCACTTAGGCCCATTAAGCACTACAATGGCCTTAATCCATAAAATAAGGATGAAACGGTCATGTCTCAAATATTATAGACACATTAGGCACGATAGCTCCATTCTTCTATACTCGTGGAAGAAGATCTCTCCCACCAATTGATCTCTAACGATCGGTTCCACTCCACTATAAATACCATGTCACTACCCAACAATAACTCATCCTATACTTTGCATATCAAGCTTGCCCATTAGCTCCAATATTCTATACCTTTAAGCTCACTTCTAACTTAAATATTTAAGTGGTCATATTGGATAACCCTCTAACGTCCCCTCATAATATATTGTTTTGCAAGCTCATTATGTACAGCATCCAAAAGACTATCGATAAGAATCTTGAGATGACATTTGATGCCATCTGTGAGAAGATTTGAATTCCTATACCTGAAACCTCAAACGCAGTAAATACATACCTCACGAACAATCCTTTTGACATCATGTCCCAATGCGACAGACAAGAAAACCAATAGTTGGTAAATAACCAACATGGGGTCAATCAGCCCCTCTTAAGGGCTGTGTTGGAGGAGCACCCGGCACATATGGAATACATGGCTAAGGAGTATGTAGCAAAAAATAAGATGCTTTGTGCTTACCTAAACAAAGCAAAGCGGTACAGCGCACAAACTCCTTATGTTGAAGCTTTAGATGCCCGCACTAGGTTGAACACCCAATAGTTGTAGTAGTTGAATAATAGGGATTAACAACCTGATCTGCCATTGCATCAATAGTCAGCAAGGCCTACGGCTACCCGTGATTGAGCTCTGGCTTGCAACGAGCAAGAAGCCAACTCATAGGGAGTGTAGGCTCACTTGGCTACACGACGAGCTCATCCAATAGACAATGTCGAGCTGAATGAGCTCCATACTATGGTAAGGCGACTCTCCGAACAGCAGAGGAGCAAACTTATTAGTGACGTTGAGTTGGTCGCTAGCAATAGGACCTCCTTCACCAGGGGTATCCAGGACAAAGTGTTGTCTCCTAATGGCAAGCTTTCGTCCTTGGACCAGTATGATGGCATGGTCAACCCAAACAACCATCTACTCTACTTCCACATCCTTATGAACCTTCACGGTCATGGTGATGCAATCATGTACAAAGCCTTACTAAGCACTTTAAGGAAGGTGGCTTGAATGTAGTTTAACCACCATCCTGATAACTCCATCAGTTACTTCAATGAGTTAGCACGGAGGTTTAGCCTCCATTTCAAGGCTAACAAGCCCCTGTTCAAGGATAGATCATTCTTGTACTTGATAAAGCAGGGTGAAGGTGAGTCCTTACGCGATTACATTGCTCGGTTCAATAATGCCATAATCAAAATCCTTCAACTAGACGAGGGAATTGTCGTTCATGCCGCTCAGTTCAGCATTCGACCTTCGGGAGATTTCTTTTGATTGCTTGCAAAAAATAAGCCGAAGACCCTGGTTGACTTCTGGAATAAGGCCTGGAAGTACATCGACTAAGAAAATAACATTTGAGCTAGGCACGATACCGATTGAGAAAGGTTGGGTGGAAAGCAAGACAAGAAAAAATTGTCCGTGAAAGATCACCTTGGCGGTAGGATGTTGAACAGGCCGAAAGGGGAGAGCTTTGGGAAGAAGAAGTGCCGAGCTGACTGCGACCCTCTCTCCCCTCCCATTTACACTCGATATACGCCCATAAATAGACCCATTACTCAGGCCTATTTAGAAGTGAAACACCGAAACTTGCTCTAAGGCTGCAGAAAATACGAAGGAACCCTAGTCGTCAGAACTTTGACAAATATCGTCACTGAAGAGTGCTTCTAGTTGAAGAACGTCATCGAATACACCATTCAGCGTAGCTTCTTCAACGAGTATGTGGCTTATCAGAGGAACAACGACCGTTCAGACGATGGTAGTGATAGGGCTCTTCGGAGGCAACGAACTGAAGATGACTATGTAGAGCAAAATAATAACCGTTGCAATGATTACGCCCTCAATAGCATTATAAGCGTGATCATGGGGGAACTATAGCTTGGGAGCCAGCTGAACACTAGTAGTTCAGTTAACGCCCAATCAGAGGTATTGGCAGTAAGGGAGAAGGGACAGAAGTTAAACACTTCTATCTCCTTCTCTAACAACGGCCTTGAAGGGGTTGACACACACCATCAAGAAACCCAGGTGATTGGGGTGAGGATCTTAAAATTTAAGGTCCTGAAATTATAGTGAACACTAGCAATTCCACTAATATACTCTTGCTCCATACATACAAGAGGATGAGGAAGAAGCTGCTAGTAAAGATGAAGCCATATTACCACAATTTGATTAGCTTTAACGGAAGCACGGTCCAAGCCAAGGGCATCATCATGCTGAACATAGAACTTAGTGATAACAACCACATAGCACAACGATTCGTTGAGTTTATTGTGATTGATTTCCCTTCCCTTTACAATGCACTCTTGGGAAGACCAAGCTTAAACGCATTTGGGGTAATTGCATCCTTCCTGTACTTGAAGGCTAAATTCCCGATGCTAACTGGGGTGGGAGTACGTAAATGTGATTAGAAGCTCTCATAAGAGCTATATGTAAGGGGTGACCAAAGGGGATGGCATCTTCATCTTGGAAATAGGCCTACAAGAGAGGTTGGCTGAGAAGGGCAAGCTCGGCAAACAAATAGAAGACGTCCAGATCAGAACCTCACTAAACTAGATTGCGAAAGTCGAGATTAAGACTCCAACTAAAGTAAAAGATGAAATCATTGCCCTCCTGCGAGCAAATTCAGATAGGTTAACCTGGTCAACATCAGACATGCCCGAGATTTCCCTCGACCTAGCGACCCATAGCCTCAACATCAACGCTATAGCGTGGCCTGTCAAATAAAAAAAAGAGGCATTTTGCCCTAAAACAGCAAGCCACGATTAAGGAAGAAGTACGAAAGCTGCTTAAAGCTAACTTCATAAGGGAGTAAAAGTACATGACGTAGCTGGCCAATGTAGTATTGCTTAAGAAGAAGAATGGGAAGTGGCGTATGTGTGTCGATTATAACGACTTCAACAAAACCTATCCTAAAGATTGTTTCCTTCTCCCTAGGATCGACCAGCTCGTTGATTCTATGTCAGGACACATTTTGTTGAGCTTTATGGACGCCTTCTTGGGGTACAACCAGATCAAAATAGACCCGAATGATAAAGTCCATATCTTCTTCATCACCAATTACAGTATCTATTGTTATACTGTAATGCCATTCAAACTAAAAAATGCTGATGCTACGTATCAACAAATGGTAACAAAGTTGTTTAAGCTCCAGATCGAGCATAAAATGGAGGTGTACATCAACGACATGATCATCAAGAGCCAAAAGCCAGCTGATCATGTTAGGGATCTCTAGAAAGCCTTCGATCAAATGCGCATGCATGACATGAAGCTGAACCCCCAGAAGTGCATCTTCAACATCGACTCTGACATGTTCCTTAACTTTTTGGTCACACAAAGAGGTATTGAGGTCAACCTCAAAAAAATTACAACCATTAAGGGAATAAAGCCTCTAACCTTAGTCTAAGATGTGCAGAAGCTCACTGGCATAGTGGTTGCCCTAAGTAAATTCATCTTGAAGAGTGCTGATTGATGCGCCAAGTTCTCCGAAACCCTCAAAAATTTAAAGGGTTTTAAATGGACTCCCAAGTGTACTACCTCCTTTCAGCAACTATAAGACTTCCTTACTCACTCATCGATCCTTTCTAAGCCTATCTAAGGGGAGGACCAGTTCCTATACTTGGCTGTAAGTAACTGGGCACTTTCCTCTGTACTAATCAGAGCAAAGGGAAAAGAACACATGCTAGTATATTACATCGGTCATATACTACATGAACCTGAGGTTAAGTACACCTAAGTAGAGAAATTCGCCCTAACCGTTGTCATTACAACTTGACGGTTGAGGCCCTACTTCCAAGTGCACCAAGTCACCATACTTATGGATCAACCATTGCGCACTATGTTACAGAAACCAGACACGTTTGGACGGATGATAAAGTACATAATGGAATTAAGTGCATATGAAATCCAGTATTAGCCACAAACGACCTATAAGGTATAGGTGCTGCCTAACTTCATGATTTGTTATACAGGAGAAGAGGAAACACCACTTAGCGATGACAAGCCGGTGTGGACTCTCCATATTGATGGGTTATCCTCTTCGGGGGACGGAAGTGCAAGTCTTGTTTTAACTAGCTCGCATAAGGTCACCATTTGCTATGCCCTCAAGTTCGGATTCGATTCTAATAACAAGTCCGAATATGAGGCACTTATCACCGGCCTCAAGCTAGCGAAGGACATCGGTGCCGAGCAATTGTGAATCTTCTCGAACTCCATGCTAGTAGTCTAGAAGGTCTGAAGCGAATATGAAGCCAAAGATAACACTATGGTAAGGTACCTCGAGAAAGTGAAGAGCTTCCTTGCAGAGTTCCCTTCATGGAACCTCAAGAAAATCCCTCTACTAGAAAACTCAGTAACAGATTGGCTATCCAAGCTAACCTCCACTAGCATATGAAAGCCTAAGGTAAAGGACAATAAGATCTTTATAGAGTACCTGTCCGAAAGAAAGCATAGCTTTGGGTTCGGTCAAAGTTTTAAAACTAACTGCAACAGCTCCAAAGCCGAGCTAAATGGATCATATTTGGAGTTACTTAGAGCAGGGTATGCTGCCGGAAGATAGGAGGGAGTCGAAGAAGCTCTGATACTACGCCACCAATTACATGTTGATCGATGGTGTCCCATATCGCAAGGGAGTTGGTCTCCCCCTACTTTGATGTCTCTAAGAGGGGGAAAAGCTATGTGTCATGGAAGAGTTGTACGCTGAAGTGTGAAGCAATCACATTTAGTCCCAAGCCCTCTACCTATGGGCACTACGGCTTGGATATTACTGGCCTACCATGAGGTAAGACGTGAAAGTCGTAGCTCAGAAGTGCCCGTAATGCCAGGAGCATGCCTCGATTAGTCACATCCCCAGTATTACCCTCTAACCCTTGATGAGCTCATACCTATTCGCACAATGAGGGATCGATATCCTAAACGCCTTCCCAAAAGCGTTAGGAGGACAGTAGTTCATAATTGTTGCTGTGGATTACTTCATGAAGTAGGTAAAGGTTGAAGCAGTAGCCAGAATCACGGAGAGAAGTGTTGACTCCTTTGTCAAAAACAAGATTCTCTCTCGGTTTGGAGTCCCATACGCACTTATCATAGACAACGACCTATAGTTCAATAACATTAAGTTTAAGGAGTTCTACACTAAACACCATATCACCCCGCACTTCACCTAGGTTGCCTACCCTTAATTAAATAGACAAGTCGAGGCAACTAATTGGGTGATTTTGGATAGCCTGAAGAAGTGCATGGACTGATCTCAGGGTATTTGGGCCAACAAACTACCTCACATCTTGTGGAGGTATAGGACCACCCACTGTACTTTTACAGGTGAGACACCTTTTCACCTTGCTTTCAAGTTGGAAGTGATCATCCCAATCAAGTTCAAGCTCTTGAACATTCGAACTTGAAGTTTCAACATCATCTTTAACGACTTACTATTGCAAGCAAGTGTCGATACCATCGAAGAAATTAAAGACCTTGTTAATGCTGGGGTGACTGCATACCAACATTGGGTCACTCGGTATTATGATCAGAAGGTCAGATACAAGGAGTTCAAGGTCAACGACCTAATGTATCGAAAATTAGAGGCCACAGGTTCACACGAAGGGCAAGGGAAACTAGCCTTTAATTAGGAAGATCCGGTCAGAGTCAAGGAGAGATTAGGCAATAGAGTATACAGGTTAGAAAGATTTGATGGCGAGCTCATCCTATACTCATAGAACACCAATAATCTCTGACTCTATTTTAACTAGAATTTCATCATGTACAATTTTTTCTTCCTATTGTGATGAAACAAAAGGTCTTGATTGATTACATATTTCTCTCTCCTACTCCCTTTCTTTCTCTTACCTTACAAGCCTCTAAAGAGGCATAGGGATAGTCAACCAAGGTAAGTTGGAATGTCACCGACCTAAACCCTCTTAATGTAACCTCAGCAAGAGGAAACACGCCTTATACGTAGGAACGCCCCCATGATAAGTAAGTCGGAACGCCTCTAACCTAACCCCCCTTAAGGAAACCTCGGTAAGGGGAAACACCCCTTACACGTAGGAACTCCCTCATTATGGGCAAGTTGGAATGCTACCAACCTGACCCCCCTTAGGGTAACCTCGGTAAAGAGAAACGCCCCTTATATGGAGAAACTCCCCTAATAGTTAACCTCGCCAAAGGTCAACTTCCCTTAGATAGAGGAATTCTCAAGAAAATATATTCAAAGACGAACAAAAAACAAAAAAAGACGTTTCGAAAAACATTCATCCATTTATTCCTTGATTGTTTAATTATAGAGCAATGGTCGGCATCTTGACCCTGATTACATTAATTTAAAAAGAGAGAGAGAGAGAGAAATCTGCTATCTCCTATGATCAACTAACTCCGGTAGTTTAGAAAAGTCCAAGGCATCTATTTGCTCAGAGTGTTGATCCATCGGTGCCTAAGGCGGTAAGCCTTGACTTAGTATGGGGCTCGAAATAATGTGAATCAAGAGCTGCATGAGGATCACCCTTAGAGGGTTAATCTTCAAGAACTACTTTAAATACAGTCTCCTGTTGGGCCACTAGGGTAGAAGCAAACGTAGAAACGCCCTGCCTAACCCTGGTAGTAGAGGGTACGCTTACATCTTTATCAACCACTTGGGCGAACTCTCTCTCCCGTGCTAGGGCTACCCTCTTCTCATTGAACGTTGAGGAGTCCAGAATGTAGAGGAAGCTCAAGTCTAGGTCCGGTTAATGGGAGAGAACCTCTTTCTAAGTGTAGCAACTGGAATTAGTGGATAGGTACTCCAATTCTTCTAACCAATCTTCAGTAGTCCAGTAGTTGGCAATCGCCTTCTTAGTGGTAACATCGTTGAGGACGTATCTATTCTCTATTTTGGAGATGATTTCTTCCATCTCTGAAACTTTATCCCATAGCTCCCCAACCTATTGCTTTAAGCCAACCTTCAAACAGCCAGCTCCAGTGAAGTGGCCTTAATGCCATCGCGCTTGGACACCTTCATTGCCAACTCGGTTTGTAACCTGGCTATAGGTGCCTTTAATTTAGCACTCTCTCTTTCGAATTCGGCCTTAGGTTTGCCCTCCTCATCCAACTTCTAAGAGAGACAAGCCTTTGTCTTATGCTTATTCTCTAATAGAGCCTTAATTTGTCGACCTTCTAGGCCGCCTTCTCAACTTTACCCCTCTCCCACTTTGCATCCTTGAGCCTTGCCTGAAGCTTTGCCACTAGTACAACAGAGTGGCACAGGTGCATGTTAGCCTTGACAAATTTTCTTAAGTACCTCTTACTAAAAGTTTTTGCCTTTAGCAGGCACTGCTTCTACTGACTTAATGCCTCTCGTAAGCTGGTTACCTCTTTACGGGCGACTTCAGACTTGCTTAGTTTAAGCAGCACCTAGCCATGGTACTGCAAGACAAAGACGAAACCTACAATTAATACAAAAGACAGATAGTACAACAACACAAGAGCAACGAAGACTTACCTGCCGCATCAACACTTTCCTTTGGCCAAAGCACCCATTGCTAGGGGCCTTTGTTGCTTCACCCTAAGACCTAGCTCTCCGACTGTCTTAGGACCTTTATGCTTCTAGCTTGCTACTCGAGGAACGGTAACCCCTTCCTCAATTACTCTCTCCATCTCCCTCGAAGGGGAAAGCACCTATACATCGAGCCTTTCTTTGATGCCCTTTGTCGCCCATGATGATGGGTCCAGTTGAATGCAAGAGAGCAGGAGTGAGTAAAGCCATTCCTAAAGGCTCTATGTCCACTAGTTCGTCCCAAACGCTGATGGGTAAGGATGAGTGCGATTCGATTCAATTTGGTACGGTTCGCCTTTCATTACCAAACTGAATTTAATATAACAGTCTAGTTTTTTTTTTTTTTTTTAAATCAAACCTGACGATACGGTTCGGTTCATAAATTTTTTGAACCTAATTAAAACCGATTCGAATCAATTTAATTCACGGTTCAAACTGTTTATATAAAATTTTCGCTAAATATTTTTATCTTTAATAAATATGAAATTTCAAATATAATTTACTTAATTTAATTTTAATAATTGATATAAAATTATGATAAAAAATAACAAATATAAAAAGTTTGATGAAATTTATAAAGATTAGTGGAAAAAATATATATAAAAAGGTACAAAATAATTGCATAATTTTTTTTATTTAACTAAACGGTTCGGTTCGTTTCCCCAAACCGAATCGCGAATTGTTTAGACATAACCAAATCGAACCATAAACCAAATGGTTTGCAAAAAAACTGATTTTTCAATTCAGTTCGGTTCAATTTACAGTTTAATCTATGGTTGGTGGTTTTTTTGCCTAGCCCTACTAATGGGAATCCCCTGAACTATAGACCTCGACCGTACCTTACTAGTCTCGCTAAGCCCCAACTTCGGCCTCATTGCCTTGGCCTTTGGCGGGTCTACCTTGGTTCGCGCTTGGAACCTACTCATTAAATCATCCACAAATGGACGAGACATCCTCGAGGCCAAATTTTTGCTTGTAAGAAATGCAATCTGAAGTTAGAAAAAGAAAACGAGGACAACCAAAAGAAATTACCACTATCGTTCACCAAAAACCGCTATGACCAACACAATAAAGGAGGTCCTCCTATCTTATGGGCATCGGACGAAGTACATCAACACTAGCACAACAGATAGGTATGTAGGAACAAACTTGTACCTTTAACCCATTTCTTTACTATAGCTTTCTTCATGTTGGGAAAGAGCTCGGAGGTCAGGTATCGGAAATACCTCTTCGTGGTCTCCATAACATTGATCTCTTAGCCACCTCTCAGTACCATGAAGGCCCTAATCTCCTAGATGGCCTCGGTGTCGCTAAGACCAACCTTTTCTCTCCATTAGTATGGACCATTTCGATCCACTAGCTCTAGAAATTTGCCTCTTCGGGCAGCTCAACCACCACATATTTGTCTTGGCAGCCCTTGACCAGATCTATAAGGCTACAGAATAGCTTCTTCCCTAAGCGTGGCTGGAGGTAAGGCCACCCCCTAATGCTCTTGCACATGTAGAAGTGATAGAAGAGCTAGGGAGTAGCCCTTATCACCAGGTATTTGCAAAGCGTAAGGAAAGCTTTTAGTACCCTCCACCTATTAGGAAGGACTTACGATGGATTGCAATGGTAGAAGTTGAAGAATTCCTTCTCAAAACGGCTTAAAGGGAGGTACTGTCTAAACTTCAAGCACTTATCAAAGACTACGAAGCGCCTCCCTGATAGTAGGGCCATTCGTTCGTCTTTACTTAGTAACCTAATGTATCACCTAGGAATTATACCAACAAGAAAGTTGTTGATGATCCAAGTGGAGCCAGATTACCTATTTCTACTTACACAACCATCAAGCCCCTTACCCGTACTAGGAGCGTCAAACAAATCCTTTGCGGGAGGCAAGGGAACGTTTGCATATGCATCCTTAGGGATAGCATTGATAACTTTGGCCCTATCTAGCACTTCCACCGCCATCTTAGTTAGTTAATTAAGCTGTGCTAGTGACGAGACTTCGCCTTCCTATGCTTAAGGAGGATTACTCCTTATAGAGTCAAAACTAGAAGTAAGTAGTGGCAAAAAGGAGCTAGCTTCACCTTTGTTGGTCGACATGATCATAATTCTTGAAGAAGGAAGAAAGATTCGAAATTTTGAGAAAAGTTTGAATGTAAACATAGAAATTGAAATGACTAAGTGAGAAGATTGTAGAAAAGCACTCTCTCTGTGTGATACTCCTATTTATAGGCAAACCACTTAGGAAGCTGTACAAGCGGTTACGGGATTCGTATAAGCATGAATCCCTTAAAATGCTGCATAGCAGACACATAGAAAGCATCTTAATCAGACGGTTACTTTTAAAAGGTAGAAGGCATGTAGCTGTACACTAGTCTGCTGCAGCACGACATCTATCATGTCATATTTAATGCGTGGAATACAAGAGGAAAAAAAGTCGCATTTTGAAAAAATTCCTTCCACAGGAAGTTTCTTCAAGGCCTATCCAACCTCTACCTAGTCAGCATGGCAAAGACATGACGCAGCTGCTGAGTGAGTTGCAAGGGTATCTTACTTTGACACCTTAACCTAAGCATCACTCAGGTCTTCGACACTCTGCCCCATAACAACTGTTGACTACCCCTGTTTACTTAGCTTTGAACATTTTCAAACTGGTGATCCACTGTTTAGGACAACATTTACTATTTTGAAGCCTTTCACTTCGGACCTTACCACTTCGGACCTCGTCACCTCAGACTATCCATCACCTTAGATCTACAACCCCATCACATCAGCACTACAAATTCGGATCGAACTTCCTGGAGTTGGGTCAGTCATGCCTAAACAGCCCATGTATTCCTTCTCTTTACCTCTTTTTCGACAATAAGACTGCTGAGGGGCAAGTGTTGATAGGGCACCTTGGGCATGGATCCCTTAAGCTCGATCACATCTTCTAAGGCTCGCGACCTTAGGCCCTCCTTCGTAGGCCTTGGCCTTAGGGCCTGAATAACCCAAGCCCATTAAGCATTGCAACGGCTCTAATCCATAAGATAAAGATAAAACATCCACGTCTCAAATATTAGGGATACGTTAGGCATGATAGCTCCACTTTTCTATACTTGTGGGAGAAGATCTCTCCTGCTAATTAATCTCCAACTGCTGGCTTCACTCCGTTATAAATACTAGGCCACTACCTAACAGTAGCTCTCTCTACACTTTGCATACTAAGCCTACATATTAGCTCCAGTATTCTATACTTTCAAGTCTACTGTTGACTTAAACATCGGAGTTGCCATGTCGAACAATCTCTCAACATTCCCTTATAGTATATTATTTTGCAGACTTATTACATTTAGCATCTAAAAGACTACCGGTAAAAATCTTGAGACGACTGATAACTCTGATTTTAAACATATTTCATATGGTAATTTTATAGTATTCCCCTTACATTTTTGGTTTTCTTTAAAGAAATTGATACTTAATTGAGTAAAATTTTGATTTCTAGGTTTGAACGTGTTCTAGGATAAAAAACGAAGAAAAGGAATCAAGTTTCACTCAAATCGGAGTTCAAATGAAGAAATTATGAAGTTTTGAAATTGTGTAGAAAACTTTGCCTTAGTGCAGAAAGCTACACGACCTGGGGACACGGCCATGTCCCAGGCCGTGTCTGGTGAAGAAAACAGAATCCTTGTAATACACATATAAAAAAATATCTTAGGGTTTAAAAGAAAGAGAGACATTACAGAAACGGAGAGACACAAGAGAAGAGAAAGAGATTTAAGAAGAACATCAAGAAAGAGGCGAAAACAACATCAACTTCAAGATTAGAGAGATTGTTCATCAATTAGAGGGGGTTTCCATGTTTTATTTAATGTTTTTGATGAAACTCGTTTTTAGATTCATTATGATAGCTTAGAATTCAAGTATTTAGGATTATGGAACCTAGGGTTTCATGTGATTCTTGGATTGATTTAGAAATTTCAATAAAGTTTCTATCTTTACTTGATTCAATTATGTTGTTTAATTATTGATTGATATTTCTAGAATATCAATATATGATATTATGCACGTTGATTGAGAAATTGCATGTGTAATTAGATCTTTACATAGTTGGAGAGAATTACATGTATACTTAGAGATAAGATACATGTTTCTTCCGGAAAGTTAATTATTTGTGTGGGAATTCATTATACATTAATGCAATTTTAAGTTATATTGCTAAGTGAAGAGATTCCGGTAAATAATTTAGGATTAGGGTTAATATGCTTGAGAAAGGTATTAACTTTAATTGTGAATCCCTCCGGTCAAGAATAATAGAAACCGAATTGAATATATTTTAAGTGATCACATGATTAACTCTAGGGGAAATAATTCCTAAATACGTTATTACTTTCTTGAAGTCGTTCTTAATTTTATCGCTTTTTCAATTGCTTAATCAAGTCATTAGTTTGTTAATTTTAGTATTTTTAATTAATTCAAACTTTCATAATTTTTCGGTTAGATAATAAAGCTAAGGTTAATATTAGTACTCGAAGTCTCTGAGGGATCGACTCGGACTCACATCCGTTATATTAAAACTGATAGGTGCACTTGCCTGATATCAACGACACACCTTAAGTCTTATTTTCATGAATCCGGTTAATTTGAGAGTTATTGATAATTAGTTAAGGGTGATTGTAAAACCCATATTAAAAAACGAATAAATAAAAAGGGTTTGAAGAATAGTGTTATAATTAGCAGGCTTCGTTGTGGCATATAAATAGACATTAAGCAATAGGGACAAGGTTATCCAATAGAAATTATAAACTCCATCCCTTACCTACTACGTTGTTTTGTTTCCTATTATTCCCTACCCTTTGATACATTTCTTCCATTTCTAAATTAGAAAACCTTAAGAAAAACTATTAAGAAGTTCTCCGGGGTTCAAATTCAAGGGGTAAGTGGTTTCAATGAAGCGAAACCGAAAATTTCGCAAAGGAATAACAAAACTAGGTAAGTCACAACTTGTAAAAATTTATTTTTCTCTTGGCTAGACCAATAAAACTTAAGGAAAGCATGTCTTTACAAAGGTGAAGTGTGAGAATTATTGGTTGGAGTGTTATTACATTAAGAAATAGCGAGTAAGTCATCTTGAGAACCCTTAATTCGTTCACAATTTTGTTCTTGTCATACTGTATGGATTATGAAGGTTGGTTGAGATTCGAGTTGTGATTTTTGTTGTAGGTATTTGAAGGGTGTTGAATAGTGTTTTTAGGTGTGCATGGGATTAGGACAAGTCCTAGGAATCAGATTTGGGCACTTGGGTTTGAAGAAGGTTTGAGAAAGGGGAAGAGTTGAGAACTATAGTCTACACAAAATTGCAAACTATAGTTAGCATCTGAATGCCTTAGTGCCTAAGGCTTAGTCCTGGATTCTTTGCACAGCGTTCGAACACTCGACCTTCTAAAATTCGGATGCTCGACCCTCTAGCATCCAGATGCTATGTCTGCAACAGTGTATAATATGTTTTTATAATGCCTCAGAACTTAGGTAGCTATAGCCCACCATGTGTTAATACCGAGATACTGATACGTGAAGGCTCATGACTTGCTACTATCTTTAAGCACATTAATTAACAAATCATATTGATATTATGAAAATCTCTAAATCACAATATCGGCGGCCTTATAAGTCTCGCCTTACAACATTAGCAAATCACATTGTCTCTACAGAGTCTTACATGCTCCAATAACCATACCATAAAATGAACAATATTAAAGTCTCGCTAGCTTCTATTACAACATACCATAATAACATAACCATTAACAATAAGAGGAGTCTATGCCCCCCATATAACCACGATACTAACATTAAACTTATAAAACTATCGAACTCTCCTACTATCCCTCATAGCAGGTATAATCATCATCCACCATATCATACACCGATTCGTATCTTAGGTCATCATAATAGTCCTAGGCTCTTGCACTACCTGAATCTAAAAACAAGGTTCTTGAAGAGTAAGAAAAATTTCCTAGTACGAGAGTTATTCGATCACACAATGAGTAAGCATAATTCATTCTACATGTGAATGCAATCATGTATCATACAACTGATTATTATCTTTGATTTAAGTTTAACAAGTATCACAACTTTAGTGTCCTAAAGTTTGGGATAACTCATGACCCTAAATCACACAACCATTATATACCATATAAGTATTTGGTGTTGGATACTTTCCAATACCTTGGAGCCATTAATCAACCTAAAATCTAACCGAATCAACTTAGTAAGCAACTCCATTAAGGATAATGCTATTTACTAATCCCTGGGTACTACCTTAAGATCATCGGTACTCCTGGTTCCTTATGCCCAACTAAACACATTGAACATATAAGCATTTAGGGTTGAATTTTATTATATTCATTTCATAACTAAATTAGTAAATGCATACAACAAGCATGTAACCTCGTACTTAAGATAAGTAACTCGATGGGATCCATTTTAGCTTTACTCTTTATTCCTGAGATTTAAAAAAGACATGATGTTTAGATTGGATTCCAATCATATTAAATGACATCCTAACCTTATTATCCCTTTGGCCCTCTCAAGGTTCAAGTTATTATGATGAATTTGATTAGTTGGCTAAAAGTTATTACGATGTGTTTTTGGTTCTATTTTAGAATTAATTGGAATTAGTTTGGGTGAAAAAAGGTTATAAAATGAGAGAGTTTCAAACATTCTATTCGTGTTCTGTGACCTACTGATCAATCAGTAGAAGTGCTACTTATTGGTCGTTAGAAAATAAAACAAGTCAGAATGTTCTATATTAAAGATACCTTACCAATCGATCATTAGTATAATTTCTCTTACCTATCAATCACTAGCATTAAATTCTGCACAATTGTAGAATTCGCCCTCTCGACCATTTACTACATATACGAACATTCATTATTTTCTTCAAAATTCATACTCTACATTCTTTAAATCCCATTTCTCTTCTCAACAGTAACTTTCCTAACATTTAATCCTCTAAATCAACAATTTGACATGAAATCATCATCCATTCTAGAAGCAACAATACTTACTTGTTTGGTTTAACTCTTCCTATTTCACTCTTCTCCAAACCTTCGCTTCTCTTGCAAATTCCTTTAATAATCCATCCTTTAGACTTAGTTTTACATTGTATAACATTACAAATCTTTATCCGACATGCGTACCACAAGATTACTCTTCTTAACTGTGGAACTCGCCAAAATCCTCCACTCTTTGATCTCCTACCATTGCATAAAGAAATTCCTTCATTAAACTTTCATTTCTTACATATAAAACTTCAAAGATTTGGAGAGTTTTCCATTGACCACTAAAATCTTGTGCTGAGTGTAAGAGAGGAGATGGAATTATTATGTTTGTGAAGGAACGTTAAGGTAGAAGAAGGGAAAAGAAGTGAAGAAAAGACAACGTACATGTTCAAACTTGAAAAGGCATATGCTAAGCATGTGCCATTTCATACCTATTTGACCATATTTCCCCCAAATTTTTAGTCATTAAGGAAGATGCCTTAACCTTTAGTTTATTTATTTAATTATGAAAATTTAAGTTATTATAGTTTCAATTTCATTCCTTAAAGCTTTTCTCTTCTTCTAACTTGTTCTAAAACCTTCCTAATATGTTTTTAAACATGTTTTCTGAATCAAACAATAAACAAACTTTGTTTTTTTTTTTCTCAAAAATTGGATTAAGGGTACTTGTAGGATCCTATAGCTTAGTTAAAGGGTTAGGGTATACGGTTTGATTAATGGCTATTATGAACAAGTTTAGAGGCTGAGGTGTTGTTTTTGTGTTGATTGAAGTTATAGAACACTAGGACACTTGTTGATCATTATTGAAGATTCAGGTACTGGATACTTGATTGCTAGTTATGTATGTGTTAGGTTAGGACTTTAAACTAGACTTAATTAAACTCGGACTTAAATTGAATGTGTTGGTTGTGTTTGGCTTTGATTGCCTATTGGTTTAGTCTAATGGTGTTGGTGAAACAATTGGTGATCTTTACGCAACATTATCCTTAGTGGAGCCTTGCATTGAAAGTGATAGGATTCGAGGTACCAACCCAACCCGACTATTAAGGCCGAGCTCACCTACTTACTAACTCATTTTGTCTGCCAAGTCGAATGAACCTATTTCTCGCAAATAGAGTGTCAAGAAGTAGAAGGCTGAGACAACAACTGATCCTTACTTATGCCTAACCAATTATTTACTCGACTTTACACTTTTCAATAGGCTAAGAGATCATGTTGCCAAAAGTTGAATCTACTCGATAAGGCTCGAAGAGACTAGTGCCAATTAACTTCAAAACTTGGTAATTATGGGTCAACCTCTTTGGTATCTTAGCTAAGCAATGTGGGACTACTTCTAGGGCATATCGATTGACTACATGCCAACTTCTCCCTCTAAAAAAAACGTACAGTTTTATATTTTTGTACATGTTTCTCTTTATTTTATTCATGGGCCCAATTCTTTAGGATTTAAGGCCTTGTACATTATTTACAGTTTTACCACTAGCATTTAGGATGTACTATAAATAGCAACATTTGTAACAATATAGAGATAGAATATTAATGAAAACATCCCTTTGAGTCTTTTCTCTTAGAAAGCTCTCTCTTATCAGCTCTTATTAATCCCTTTTGCAAGGATTGTAGCGGGCAACCCTATAACTCGAACCGGTGCATCACATCCGACAAGTCTTAGGTAGTGTAAAATCTAGTTAGTGCTCCATATCCAGTTAAGTGGCTCACAGATTCGCTAAAACCCTAACTAAACCTACTCTATTTTTGCTCCTTTGGTAGGATCGAACCTACCCCGATAGTCGGCCTTGTTAGTTCTTGGTCCGGATCGTATCATAAAGGACTTAAGTAGATCTATGATGGTTATTGGACACTTGAGTGTTTGGGGAGAACCCAACACCAATACCTATATAGTATTTATATATTGTATGTAAAGGGGTCATGAGTAACTCCAAGTCTCAAGGCGTTAAGATAATGCTGCTTATGGACTTTAATAACGAAGATTAGAACAGGTTGTTTGTTGCATTTCTTATGATTACTCGTATGTACTTGGCCTGTTACATGTACTTCATGCCATGTGTATAATATCTTGTATTGGATATTAGTTTACCCTTTGAGGAATTATTGTTTTTTAGTTGTAGCTTTAGGGTATGAGGTTTATGATGGTTATTCTGTGGAGGATGCGATTTACAATTATATATACTATGATAAGGAGAGTGATCTTTATTATTATGGTGATGAAGCATAGATAACATAGTTTAGGTATTAGGAGTGAACTATTGAGACTATATGTTATTGTTTCATGTTGTACATCTTTAGAGACTATGTTGATTGTTTGGAGTTGTCTATGACTCTTATAGCTGATGTTTATCAAGTTGTCACTTGTTGGAGTTATGAATAGACCTAAGGAGAGGTCGAGTTCAGTTTGTGAACTAGACTCATGAGTCATAAGCTTAAACCATAGCTTGACCTACCGGGCTTGGTGGGTTGGCATGATTCAATGTACTTGACCTGCTGAATCAGTAGGTCCAATCTTAGGTCGAAGGACCTACGGTTCAACCTGTTGGTTCTGACTTGAAAATAAAAAAAAATGCAGTTTTATATAAATTAAATGTAAGTATTCCATTTAATTAAAATATAAAATAAAATAAAATATATATTATTACTTATATTTATAGGTTGATATGGAGATTGAGTAATATATGTGAGTTTATGAGAAAAAAAATTATTAAAACCATATATTTTAATGTTGGCAAAAGTAAATAGTTATAGGATAAAATATCTTACTTTAATAATTAAAGGAGTTTAAGGCACAAAATATTACAAGTTTCATATAATTTTGCCCAATTTTTAAGAGAGCAAATACTTTTGTAAATTAATATATTTTAATAATTTACGAAAATACTAGTGCATTTATAATTTAGTACAATTAAAAATCATAAGGAATATATTTATGCTATATATAAAACGACAAGTATATTCTAGATATAAGATGAATGATGTTCTTGTTACAATACTTAGTTTACTCTAACATAAATTATGTTGTTTTTTAAAGTTTCATCTAAAGTAATAAAAGATCGCAATGAATATTGTAGTTCCACATTAATTATATTAGAAAGTTTTCCTTAATGAGTTGCTTATAAAAAAAAGCTTCCTTATTAGGCATACAGTAATAATTATGCATTGTGAAAAGTGCAATATCTAATAATTAATATGATGAAATAATCAAACTTTAAATTTTTGTCATTTATGAGTGTTTTTTAAAATTAAAAATAAAAATAAAATAATATTTTTTCCCATGAAAAAATAAAAATGAAAAAAAAAATTGACTAGTTCATAGTCCGAGAACCGGCCTAAGCTAGGCCAATCTTAGTTTAAAGGGAACCAAGCCTTTGACTTGATGGGTCTAGGTCAGGTTAGACTCGAACCTTGATCTAGTTGTGAATTCTTAAAGTTATATCGTATTCGTGTTCAAGTTCATTCACTCATGACAATTGGTTTCATTTACTATTGTTGCATGTGGAGATTTTATGTAATTATTTTATGGATTTTAGATAAGTTACGAGTTCCTAGACACCTGACTTATTATTAGAGGTTAGGAATATGTGGTAAGTGGTAATGTTCTAGGTTTCGAAGCATTACAGTGATAAACTTAGTATGAGATGATTAGGTTATTTTGAATGATAGTAATAAGATTAATATTGCATGTTGCTTTCAAGATGATGGGTCATAAACTTAGTCATATTTTGATGATTTGAAAATGTGATTTGTAGATCTATATATTCTTGTTCTAAGGTTTGTGGACCAAATTTTAGTAAAGTTATAGTTGATATTACACTACTATTCATTTGTTATGAAAGTTATGTTGATTGTATAGCTATTGAATCAATTCATGGCTTATTACATGTAGTAAACTGTAGGCTTATGTGAAGGTATTGCATATGCATCTATATGTATGCAATATAATATTTACCAATCTTTGCTCTCTTATGTAGGGAAATGTTTTTTAAGTAACTACTATTTGGACTTGAAGATTTAGAGAGTATAAGAGACAAGCCTTGTATGTCATTTTTCAATCAGGACCATATGTTATCACAAATAAGCTATATATTTCAGGTTAGGGCATGACATAATCACTGACTCCTTTGGTTAATGAAAACACTAAAACTATTCCATGGCTAAACAATTTTCTAAAGGTTTCATCAAAATCGATTTCTTAACAAATCCATAATTATTTTAATCCAATTAAATTTAAACTAATAATTGAACACAACAAAACATTACTTCGAAATAGATACAATTGTTCCATTAATTCAACATAAATTAATTATAACTCTTAAGTAATTATTAACATAATTTTAATACAAAAAAAATCTATAATCAATTACTTTGTTTCTACAAATTATATTATTATGCATAGCCCTCTAGATTTCTACATATGAAAGTAATGCCCATCTAGACATAGATTGAGGAAATTATCTAGTAAAAGCTATTGGTCACCCTACGTAATAGAATGGTTGTGAATTATAAACCACTATAAATCCATCATTGCATAATCAAATCTCTTCACATGATGATATTTCGATTAAATTTATTGCATATTATATCATAGATATTCAATTATTTAACTTGGATTTTTAGATAATTCTGACTTACCCAAATATGTCATAGCCAATTACTTATGAGTCATTATGTAACCAAATGCCCTTGGACATCAACTCTATATTATAAGAGAGATAAATTCTATCTTAACTCATCCATATCCTCTTTGCATGTCATATCATATCCATTAATTGTATTAGTTATTATCTTAAATGAAATTATTTAACAATATCAAGGTGTGACATTCCATATGTACAATATACAAAAGTATTAAGTTTAGGGATTATTTACACTCATTCATATAAAGGAGGAATTAAGATACACATGTAACTTTTGGATATCCATTTGTCTAATTGGATATATTTCTCTTGATTCAATAATAATGACCTTAATCAAATAACATGTTGGTTTAAATTCATATACACTATTTAGATATTTATCTAACCAATGATAACTTTTGAATGGTAAGATATCAAAGAATTCCCATTGATAATATTTTTTGTTATTACTCTAGACATTCAAATTTATCTATAGAGTTTATTGTAAAATATATACAAACATAAAAAAATATATATAATAAATATAATTTCCTTTTATTAATAATACTCATAAATATACTAAACTAAAATTATGACACACATTGAAGTACGAAGATGATGAACCACTAGTTTCTATGCTTCACTACCTAAACTACAATGAGTCATTTAATTTGGAGATGGAAAATGATGAAGCTAGAGTCATCATTCAAGAATACCTAGGAATTAAAAAGAGCTTGTTTAGGTGTAAAATCATGACTTCTATCTTCACAACTTTCTAATTAAACTAATGTCAATCTTAGTCGGTAAATCATCCATGGCACGATCTTTCCTATTTGAACAATAATAGCACGTACATATCATCAAACACTATTTGGATTAGAGTAAGAAAAAAGGAAGGAAGAAATTGGAGAGGAAGAAAAATCATATTTCCCTTATTTGAAATGAGATGGGAAAGGGGAGAGAATGAATTCATAATAAAAAGATTTTTCCATTGTCCCATTACAATCATTCCATCCACATTTAAAGGGAATGTGGAATGAAATTGTAAGAATGATTAAAATAACATTTTAATGAAAAAACATGTTTAAATTTTAATTATAATTTGTCTATTCAACAAGCTTAAAAGAATATCTAGTAATTGAATTTCTCCTTAAATTCCTTCCTTTTTTTCAATTCATTTTCCATCTAAACAAGTACTTTTTCTTAAGATAGTATTTGGTTAGTAAAATTGAATAGTACATAGAGAATTAAGCTATACAATAACAAAAGAACATTACTGGATAAGGAATTTTATGATCGAAAAAATTAAAAAATTACTTACCCATATTATTAGTTATAGTCAAGTTTAGGATTGTGATTTAGGAACATAGTATAAGGTTATTTTTAAAATTTTAGAGATTTATTTATTTTATACCATGGAATAGATTTCTATACTGTAAAATATATGATTCAAATCCTTAAGTTTTAGTCTATCTCCTTAAAGCCTTTTTGTCCATTTTCTTAGTTAATATATAAACTAAACAATGACTGTAAAACTTGACAAATTGTAAAAAGAAAATAAAAGAAGTAGATAAATAAATAGCATTTTCATTAAGGGCATAAATGATAATACTTATAAGCAACAAAGGCATTTTGCACATAAAAAATTCCTATAACCCTAAGTATAAAAGCAAAGTGTTGCTTATTGGAAATCCTTTTTCATAATCATTCCCTCACATGCAGCTCTTGTTGACTATGGTTTCCACACAAGTCTTGAATTTAGAGAAGGAAATTAGCATGTTCCAAAGAGATCTAAATAGAAAAGAATTAAGGTAAGTTGTGGGATCATTTTTTTTATTAAGTTTTTGATAAAAAAATCAATAAAAATTCATTTTCTTCCTTAAGGTAGCAAATAAAACGAATTTAAGGTGGTGTATTAAGGATTCTACAACAGGTTCTTAGCAGTGGAAGTGCAAATTTTGGATCCCCCTAAAGGTAAGATTCGTTTATTGGACTTTATACGCTTTCTTTATTGAAAACATTAATATGAATATGAGAGTCTGAATTGAGATTTGGATGTAGAATGCTTAGCCCTTTTATGGTGAATATTGGTGCACACACTTCTTTTCTTCTATATTTTTAGAGAAAGTGAATTAGCATATGATATATTTGAAGCTGCCAAAGTATGAGAGTGATGTATAATTATTTTCGTATAAGAGGAGTCACTTAGAAGGTGTTTAAAGAGTTGTAGGGTTGTGTAGATGTTTGAGAAACACTTGAGAAGGGTGCTCTTCAAGATTTGGCGGAAGGGGGGGTTTGAAGTATTAGGGGTAAAACATTGCTGCAGTTTATTGAAATTTGCAAACTATAGACTAGCATCCAAATGCTACTCCTACTAATGTCTAGACACCTGGGAGCAGACACTTCTAAAATCTTAGCACTTAGACACCATGCAAAGTAACATCTGAACACCACGTCCCCTGTTACATGCATGGTTCGTTGATATTTTCTAAGCGTTTTTTTCCATTCACGGGTCTTTCTAAAGCTTTTCTAAACATGAATTATGACTCAAAACGATTTACAAACCAATCTATCAACCTAGTGATCATAAATTCCTTAAGTGTAACAAGTTGCAAATGCATAAGGGTCAAGTTGTTAAGTTTAAAAGGTGAAGTTAAATGAGCTTAGAACCTAAGTAACGTGTTCTATTTTCATGTGAGTAGGGTGTGAAGTGATATTTTCAAAATTCGAGCAAGCCATTCAATAAAGTATAAGGTATTATATGCTGCTTGTGTTTGTAAGAATAGTTTATATTAAATAAACTTAATAACTACTTGGCTTAAATCTTAAAGTGTGTTTGTGTGTACTTGGTTAGGCCCAAAAGATTGGGAAGACTAGTGAATAATCTTAATGCGATGTTGTCCTAATTAGAATTTCACTTTAAAATGATCTGGATAGTTTTAAGTGTTCCTTGGTTTCTAGGGTATTGAGGAGGACCAAATAACATACTTATATGAATTTATATATATTTATTTGCAAGAGTCATGAGACAATCCAAGTTCTGGGATGCTAAAACTGTGTTGCTTAATTGACCTAATAAAAGGTAAGAAATTGTTATTGTTGCATTTAGTGATTTTGAACTAGTAAACATGTGTACTTATGCAGTTATTTTATGATCATACATATATACTTAATTACTCTATATTAAGATTTGCTCCCCCTTCAGGGATTTCTATTTTGTAGGTACAGAAACAAGTTATGCAGAGTGAGGATTACTATGGTGTTTTTTATTATTATGAGGATGTATTAGTTATTTTGACTACTATTATGACGATAGAAGCGATTTAGTTTAATTTTAATTTAGATTCTATGTTTTGGATAAGCCATGAAATGAGAAAATGTATTCACGTTTATTTTATAGTTTAGGTCATGAGAAGTCACCTAAGACTTTTGTTGTTAGTGTTCTCAGTAACATGTTATTTGTCAAATTTGCTAAACATGAGACATTTGAGTTATGTTATTTTAGTTCTTAGCGACAGATGCTGTCAAGTTATGGATTTAATTTTACTTTCATTGAATAAAATAGTTGAGAAGCTGATCGTTTAGAATATATTTATGGCATTTAGATGGTAGAGACATCCATGATTTTTTTATGGAATTATTACAAGTTTTGATGATTAATATTATGTGGAGAAGCTAATAAGTTGAATCAACATGCTTAACAGGTTAATAGACTATAGGGACACATGAAAAGTTGTAATTTCCTAAATTTTAGGCCATTACAACTTTAGTGGTATCAAGGTCATAAGTTTTAAATCATAGACAGCTTAGGCATGAACCTTAATAGGAATTGAAGTATGGTACCATGATAGTAAGGATAGAACAGGTAGTATGTAAAGATATGCTGAGACTATATGATTGAAGTTTCTTTTACCTTATGATTTTAGTAATTCCTTCTTATCATGTTATTCATTTTATACCTTATAATGTTTAGACCTCTTCTTGTAAACTCAAGTTATACCTAAACAACCTCTATTCTTGTCTTCCTTCTTGTAGCATGCTTAGATGCAGGACTACTTCCAACTCCTCCTTTCATCCTCAAGGTGATGGTGGTAATGAACCAAACCACATCTCTCTACTAGATTAAACCAAGACAAGCTTGCTACCATGAGGGTAGAGATAGCTACCACCAGCTTAAGGCTACCCTATCCTTATCTAGACTTAGCCCTAGCAAAACTAATGCTAAGAGCAAACCTATCTTCCTTAAGGCATGCTTATACCCAACTAAAAATAACCTCATAATGACTAGGGTTAAGTGTCAGATAAAGTAAGAGCTATCTAAGTTCTAAATTCTATGAACACTATGATTAGGATATAGTGCAGCAACAATAGTAGATTTAAAGAGATATACAGGTGATTCAAGCTAATGTTCAGGCATGGAGGTACAAGAGGTAGGCCTTAACGGTAGGATAATGCTCTCAAGCCTAATAGAAACCTAGCTAACCCTATTGCTTAAGAGGGGTTCAAATGAGTGTAATTTAACAAGTTCTTCCTTAACAGCATTAGGTAACAAATGGAGCTTGCCTATTAGACCTTATAGCAAGGTAACAAGATAGTATCTAAGTATGAGGTAGAGTTAAACCACCTAATCTGATTTATGTCAAAGCTGATAAGAAGAGATGAAAGATCTTGTACTAGGAGGTTTACCTTCGGGTTAGAGCCTGAGTTGTAAGATAGAATGGGTGGGTTAAAGTGCGTTACCTATGCAAAAACAATAAAAATGGCAAGAAGCCTAAAGAAGGGTATGAAGAGGAAAGAGGAGTTACTGGTCTGTAAAGAGAAGAAGGCCCTAGTTAAGAGACCTATGTCGAGTGATCGACCATTAGAGAGGTTTAAAAGACTATCTTAGGCTATCATGATCAAAAAGGGTAGTAGACCACCATATGTACTGCCTAGGCCAGTTATCTAGCTAGCTCAAGCACTTACCTGTTCACATATGCTAGTGCCAACTCAACACATCCATTGCTTTAAACCACATGATATATCATAGTGCAAATAGATATCGGGTGTATGCTTTTTGTATGGTAAAATTGGGCATATTAGCAAGGATTGTAACAAACCAATGCTAATGCATTAGGGCTTTTATTTTAAATGCAACAAGGGGGGCTACCGAGCAACAGATTGTAGAGATATAGCGAAATAGAAAGTTTAAACTACTCAAGTGGCTACCACTCAGAAAACTACCCATACTGCTCAACCATAACCATAACCTTACTAAAGGGCATTGGCTCAGGTCTTTACAATTTAGCATTAGAGTCATAGTTAAAAGACCAAAAATGTGAATGCTTTAGCAGGCATGCTCATTGCTCTTAACAAGAGTGTTCATGTTATTTTTTATACTAGAGCTTCCCATTCTTGTGTTGCTAAATCCTTTATGTATACTTGTGACTTTTGTGCTATATCCCTAAATACCCCTTTAATTGTGAATATACCTTTAGGGAGTGAAACAATTATCAATAGAATGTGTTAAGATGTTGAGATCAATATAGAAGGGAGAATCTTACTAGTAGATTCACTGATATTAGACATGCCAGATTTTGACATAATTTTAGAAATACACTAGTTGACAAGGTACCATGCAACGATTGATTGCTACAATATGGTGATTACTTTTGAACTTCCAAGAGAAGTACCTTTTTAGTATCGGGTAGAAATTTAGAGGCCAATGAAGAGTATTAATTATGAGTTGTGGGGAAAGCTTACCCTAGTAGCTTTAGGGATGGAAACTAATGAAATGTTCAATTTGAAACAAGTAGCAGTAGTATAAGAATTCTTAGATATCTTTCTAAACGATCTACTTGGGTTGCCCCTGATTGAGAAGTAGAATTCAAAACATTTGGCATCAAACACTAAACCTATTTTAAAACCAACGTACATAATGGCATCTACTAAGCTTATAAAGTTGAAGAAACAACTATAAGAACTGTAAGATAAAGGTTTTATAAGACTAAGTTCGTCTTCTTGGGATGCCTTAATGCTTTTTTTAAAGAAGAAATACTGGAGCATGAAAATGTGTGTAGATCACAAAGAAGTGAATCAAGTGACAGGTAAGAATAAGTATCCACTTCCCTAAATAGATGATTTATTTGACCAATTGTAAGGAGCACAGGTATTCTCGAAAATGGATTTGAGGTTAGGTTATTATCAATTAAAGGTGAAAGTAGAGGATGTAGAATGTTGAGCCTTATTTCTTTTTCCTCAATTTATTTTATATTAAGCACAGCTCAATTCATATAAAATACTGGACATAAAATTAAGGAAATATTTTTCTAAAAAAATATTTTAAAAGTTAGAATCGCTAACCAGTTCAACTAGTAAAAAATAAAATTAGGGTTTTCAGGTGAAAAAAACTCTAATTTGGCCACTAATTTACGGATTTTCTAAGAAAATGATTTTTAGAATATTAAATAAAAAAAATCAGGTTCAAGAGCTAACTTATTAAAATTAAGTCATCATGTGAAAGTTAAAGAAAAATTAATGGGCTTTATTCTTATAATTTTCTAAAAAATACTAAAATATATACAAATATGCAAAATATAATTAAAATGAATTTTTTACTACAAATTTTCAAGAAAAAATAAAATTTTTTATTTTTTATATAGTTGCTTCGAAGGTGCTTATATATCCGCTAATAGGGATCAAACCAATGTAATTCTTTTTTTTTATAAAATATTTAGTGGTATATTCTTTTTATTTTGAAAATTGAGACAGGTTTACGTTTATTTAACCATTTATTTATTTAAAAAAAAAACCTAAAAAGTCTAATTTCACGAATATAAAAAAAAACCCTAACAAACTAAATCTTTTTGAAAACTCTGGTTAAGATTTTTATTTCTTTTTTTTTTTAAAAAAAAAACTCACTACATGTCAAAAGATTTTTTTTTAAAATCCTATATGCAAGACCTACTATGATACGATTTAGAAATATATCTTTTCTAAATCCCAACTACAAGATACGATGCAAATACGTATCTTTATATATATATATATATATTTTTTTTTCTAAATCTCAACTATAAAATACATTAAGATATATGTCTAGACACATATCTTTTCTAAATCTTAAATGCAAAATACGTATCTTTTTCGAAGATACGGATCTTGTAGATACGCTTATTTTTTCAAAAATGCAATTTTACTAAATTTTATTAAAAATTGGGATTATCTAAAAACATACAATATGCAAATAATAATAATAAAACATGTACTTAAAAAAATAAATTAGTAAAAAAAAAATTGAACTAACTAATAAAATGAAATAAATAAGCAATAAAAAATAATAATAATTTTTGCTACCTAAATAGTTCGAATTGCACGCGATTAGTATGCTTGTGATCGTATGTAACTTGTGTACGGACTTTAGTGGAGTGCTTCAATGCGTGTGAGTGAAGTGCTTGCCAAGCAAATGTGCTTATATGACAAATGTGCAATATGCAATAAAAAGGTTAGCAGCTTGTATTGTCAGGCAGTGTGTGATCTATGCAATGAGGGGTTGGGTGTTCATCAGGCAGTGCATGTAAGTGTGTAGGCGAGGACTATGCATATCAAGCAAGCGTTGTGGTCATGTATTTGTGTATTAATTGGGATCAATGGGGTATGCGATTGAGTGAGACAAATGTTGTACTGATGTGTTGTTGAATTTGTGTCGGTAATGGAGTGTATCGTGGTGATGCAGTGCTTTATGTGAGGATTGTGTTGAGGATCAGGGCTATGTTTGTGTGCTGTATGCAATTAAAGGGGGTAACGTAGCAGTATTGTGTGCAAGTGCTTCAAGTGATGGATTGCTACTGTTGCTTTAGGTTGTCTGGTCAAAGGGGCTTTGGACATGGAAGTTGTATGGTATGTATTAGGGACATGATGGCTTGTTATTGCTACTGTCGATTAGTGTAAGTAGACGTATAGTATTATGGTAGTGTGGAGTGTTCTCGTGGGTGTGTTAGATTGTGGATTTGCGAAAAGTGTTTGTTGAAAGGGGAGACTTGGTAGTGCAAAGGACCAGTGGGGTATTGGCTCGTTGAATTGTGAAGCAAGGGCAGTGGACTTCAACTTGTATTCGGTAAATTGTATTTTGGGGATTGTGTTGCAAATTGCGGGATGTGTACTTAAAACAAAAATGTATTAACCGTCATCTACCGACATAATATATATAAACCCAAAATTCAATCTTTTGTATCTGAATAAATCTTAGATATGATAACGAATCATAAATACAAAAGACACGTTTTGGATTTTTTAAAGATTTAACCTAGTTTCTAGAAATCCTATTTAATTTGGGCTTTTTATTTTCCAAGCTCGATTTGATCCAATTTTGTTTAGCCCAATAATCTACTTAATAAATTCTAGGTCTATTTTAGCCCAATATAAATTAGATAACAAATCTACTTTATATCAGATTAGAATAAAATTATTTTAATAAAGTCTGATCTTTTAATGATTCAAGAATTTATTAAATTAATCACTCACTATTATCCGATTCAATCTTAAACAATTTAACTCGACTTGAATCTTAGATTCGAATCTTTCCTATAAATCCAAAATTAAATCTTTCGTATCTCAACAAATCCAAGATACGATAACGAATCCTAGATACGGAAGATGCATTTTGGATTTTTTAAAGATTTGATATAGTTTCTAGAAACTCTACCTAATTTGAGCTTTTTATTTTTCGAGCCCAATTCGATCTAATTTGATTTAGCCCAATAATCTACTCAATAAATTCAAGATCTATTTTAGCCAAATATAAATTAAATAAAATAATCTACTTTATATTGAACTGGACTAAAATTATTTTAATAAAGTTTGATCTTTTAATGACTCAAGAATTTATTAAATTGATCACTCACCATTATTCGACTTGATCTTAAACGATCCGACTTGATACGATTTGACTCAATACGAATGGACTCGACTTGATTCGATACGAATGGACTCAACTTGATTCGATACGATTTGACTTAATACGACTTGACTCGATACAAATTGACTCGATACAAATTGACTTGATATGACTTAATACAATTCGACTTTCGACTCAACTCGACTCAATATGACTAACTTGACCTGACTCAACTTAACTCAATATGACTCTTTATATTTTTTTTATTGTTCCTTTTTTTTACGTTTTTTATTATTCTTTTATTTATTATTTCTAGCTAAAAAAAATAATAAAACAAAAATGGCAAAAATTAGGTCTCCACATGGAGAAAATAGCTTTTCGAACCAAATATAGGCTGTATAAGTTTCTAATGATGTTACTTGGCTTTGCAAATGTGCTTGTGACATTTATAGACCTTATGAATCGAGTGTTTTGAGAGTATTAGGATAGGTTTGTGGTGGTATTCATTGACAACATTTTAGTTTACTCTAAAAGTAGAGAAAAGCATGAACAACATTTGAATATTGTATTGAGAAAACTAAGAGCTAAAATGTTGTATGCTAAATTTAGTAAGTGTGAATTTTGGTTAGATTAGGTAGATTTCCTAGGTCACATTGTAAATAGCAAAGGTATAGTAGTAGATTCCAAGAAAGTAAAAGCCGTGGTGGAGTGGGCAAGATCGAAAAATGGTAACGAAGGTCAAAAGTTTTATAGGGTTGGCAAGTTATTATAAAAAGTTCGTGGAAAGATTCTTTAGGTTAGTAGTGCCTTTGACTCAGTTGACTTAAAAAGGGGTGAAATTTGATTAGGATGACAGATATCAAAAGAGTATTCAACAATTGAAGGGAAGACCAGTGACTACCCAAGTGCTGTCTTTACCTTACAGTGTAGAGGAGTTTGTGATATATAATGATGTCTCAATTTAAGGACTAAGGTATGTATTGATGTAGATTGGCAAGGTGATGGTGTATGCTTTGCTTCAACTCAAGCCTTAAAGTTACCCAGTTCATAACTTGGAGTTAGCAATAATAATCCATGCCTTGAAACTTTGGAGGCATTATTTGTAAACCCTAAAGATAAGCCAAATGATCGTAGGATCGAACTTAGTATATAAAGTTTAGGGTGATTGGTTAAATGATCTGATTAAACCTAAATTATAAAATATAGTTAGAAATATTAGTAAAAATGACCTCATAAACTTGAATTTAAGAAAATAAGTAATAAAATAAGAGACTATAAAATTTTTAAATTTTAAGTATATTATTCGTCAATTATTGAAAAGGCGAAAAGCGCATTCTAAAACTAAAGAATTATTAGAAATAAATTGTATGTATACTAAAAATAATAGAATGACTTAAATAATATTTAAGAGTATTCATTTATACTTCACATATATTTACGTATAGTTAGAAATATACGAAATTACCTAAATTGTTTGAAATTAGCTAGAAACTTATTAAATAATTAAATAAAATTATAAATTAATTAAGGAAAAATTAGAAAAAAAAATCAAAGGAATAGGGAATAATCCAGATTTGGTCATAGTAGGTCAAGAATTAAAGAAAAAATTTTGGCCAATTAGAATTAAACACTTCAAAGTCAAAAATGGAAGAGGATAAGCCATTATCTTGTCTAATTAATACATAACAATTGCTTTAAAGCCCTATAAATAGTAAGAAAATTTATAGAGTTCATTTGGTCAGTTAGAAGCTTAGGAAAATTGGGAATAGTTGAAAATAAGAGAGAAAATTAGGGTTTAGAAAAATTTTCCCCAAATTTGTGTAATTGGAGTTTTTAAACTGAACCTACACATCACCACCACTTGGAATCGAACTACTACCACCACCCCACTCCAAACTCACCGCCTGAATCGGCCGACACACTTGAACCGGTATTGGAAGCTAAAAAGCTTTCGAACCAGGTGAGTTTCACATTTCTTCTGATTTTGCAAAATTCTTTAAAATTGTTTATTATACTCAGAAAATTATGAATTTTATTATTCTAATGTTTGTTGTATGTAGATTTAGAGAAAAATATTGATTAAGTTTAATCACGTCTGTGAATATAGGGTTCTTAAGAAATTGGATAAAACCGAATATGATTAGAATTAAACATAAATAGGCTGGGGAGTGTAGTTTGTGTTACGCTCCGAAGTGGCAGAGTCGTAACAGCCCCGTCGTGTAAATCATTCTAAGATAGAAGTTAGCCTTATAACCACTATCTTAGACTTAATCTACACAAGGCGTCCACGACTAACTCGCTTTGAAGTAAACAGTTTGTAATTTAAATGAATCATTTACCTAATAAAGTGAGAAAATATATATATACACACTATAATTCAGTTATTACATTATTCAAAAAATGAAAAATTCTAAAATAAAAGCTTAGACCTTAAGCATATATGTTTGTTCTTCAAATATTTTTCCTCACTTCCCATGATTTAGCAGTTGCTAGCTTCAGAGTAGTTGTATGACGCTTTTTAGCCAGCACCTGTACGACATCTATAGGGATGTGAGCAACCACAGCTCAGTAAGTTAGGATAGAGGACTTAAAACTATACTATAAACATAACAAGGTTATCAATCAACTTATTAGGTGCAATGCATGTTCAAGTAAATGCCATCGCACGACGTTGTCTGGCCCGTCATGAGATTAAAAAAATTGCGCCCGCTCTAATCCCGGTTAAGGAGTTACCGTTAATGCAACAGTTCATAACCAAACCCAGGCCTATGCAATGGAGACATGGCTCTTCCCGCGACTACCTTCGAACCATTGACTTCACCTTTGCCGCGACCTCCTCTCCTATCACTTAGTTTGACTAAGGATGAAAAAGGGATCATTATGCAATCCTGCGCTATCCCTTTCGAAAAGGTCAGTATTTGGCTGGAGAGTCCTAAGTTCCCCTAATGGGTTGCCATGTAAGTCCAATTATAATTATAGGTTATATATTTGATTAGGTCCAGTTTAGGGTGATCAATCATTTCATATAAACCATACAATACAAGTCAGAACAACAGACAGAATCATAGCATCACTCGTAATCAAGCACTTGCACACCACAGACTATCTAACAAGCACAACCAAGCATAATCTCAAGCCTCCAAAATACAACATCGTATTAATCCCAACTTACCTCAACTCCTCGCTCATTCACTCAAGATCCGACTCGTTCAAGCCATCGCCGATCATCTCTATAATACAAACGTGGTTTCAGTTTTTCATATAACTATTAAATGTTCATTTTATCTTATAACGCTTATTGTTATGTTTTGTTTAGAGTTTAATATATCTAATTATCTAGGTCTCAAATCTTTTACAATTATTCTAGGCTTGGGGTTAGGTTCGGGTTCGGTTTTGGTTTCCATATCGATTTCTAAATTAAATTCTAGTTCAATTTCTAAGTATTGTTTTATACCTGAACTCTAAAAACTTGTTTTAACTCATAATGTGAAATTAATCACTTTAATACTAGATATCCTAAATAACATAATTACCCCTAGTCAGTATTTTATTATATTCAGTATACTTAAATCCTTAATAGTATACCGAATTTACTCCTGATATAAGAAATTTTTATATGTATCCTCTAATTACATAAATTCAAGTTTTCTATCAAATTTATTGTACATTTTTATTATTATCATAATATCAATTTTTATTATAATATTTTCTATTTATTATATTTCTAATAATTGTATATTATGTGTTATAATCTATTATGTATATAATACACATCTAATATTTCTAACACTCTATTTACCATCTCCCAACATCAATTATCATTTCAAAATGTCTAAATTAATCCTAAATCAGATTTTAATCCTAGTTATCCTAATTTACAAAATTAACTTAAAATTTATTATTTTTCCCTATTACTCATTTACTATATAATTAACCTAATAATTACATCTAACACCCTAAATGCTACAAGTATCATACTTCATCAGATTTCAACATCCTAAAACATATAATTATTAACTAAATCAGTAATTAACCATTTAATTACTTAATTAACCCTAAATTACCTATTTTATACCTCATTTTAAGGCTTAAAAATTATCTAAAATTTTCAAAAATTAATTTTTGAAAACGGGCTTCATAGCACTGTTCTATATCATCTAAGTAGTCTACAAAAAAATTTCGGGTTCAAAACTACACTCTTAAGGTCATTTATTTTTAAATTGAAATATGCTCGATGTTACCTAATTTCTTAAGGACCCTATATCATAAGACATATTTTCATCAAAATAATATTTTTCATACAAACTACATACGAAAATATTTTAGAATAATATAATTCATAATTTTCTAAGAATATTTACTATTTTTAACAAAATTATATAAAATCGGGTTGGAAATCGGACTCATCGATCTAGGTGGCTCCGGCTACCGCCGGCCGTCGTGGCCTTGTCTACCGGTCTGGGCGCTGCCACTACCGTGTGGTGGTGGTAGCCGTCAACTCCCAGCTGCTTGTTAGGTGTGGGTTCCCTTTAAAGGCCCTAATTGCACAGTTTTTCCTATTTTTTTTTTCTAACCCTAATTTTTCTCTCTCCCTAATTTTTTCTGATTTCTAACTGTCCAAATGTACTTCTAAAATTTTCTTGATATTTATAGAGTTTTAGGGAAATTATTGAGCATTAATGAGACAAGATAATTGCCTTATCTCTTCTTTTCTCCACTTTCTATATGTTGCATTTTAATTGGTTGATTTTTTCTTCAATATCAGATTGCCACGCCCTACTTTTGGACTTTTCCTTATTTTTATATATTTTTCCTGATTTTTCCTTAATTAATTATTAATTTTATTTAATTATTTCTTATTATTTTAGTATATTTCGCGTATTTTAAGTAATTACGCGTATTTCTACATACATGTAAATTCATACATAGTATAAATAAATATTCCTAAATATTATTGAGGTCATTTTATGATTTTTAGTATACATATAATTTATCTTTAATGTTTCGTTAATTATTGAAATGCATTTTACGCATTTTTGATAAATGACGAGTTATATACGTAAAATTTTGAATTTTTATAGTCTTTTATTTTATTGCTTATTTTTTAAAATTCAAAATTATGGGATTATTTTACTAATATTTCTAGCTTTACCTTATAATTTAAGCTTGATTAAATCTTTCAACCGATCGAAACCTTGAGAGACTAGTTGTGGGGTTTACAATTTAGAGCCCAATTTTTTTTTTCTATAGAATTCTTAAGTGATATAGAATAATGTTATGAAGCCATTTTTTTTAAATTAATTTTCAAAATTTTTAAATAAATTTTTAGCTATAAAATGATGAGGAAAATGGGTAATTTTGACTTAATTAAGTGATTAAATGATTAGTTATTAATTTATAAGGTCATTAAATGTTTAAGGATGTTAATATTCGATATGAAAAACATAATCCTAACATTTAGAGTGTTAATTGTAATTAATATGGGGATTATGTAGTAATTGTGGGAAATTTAGTAATATATGAATTTAGGATTTTAATAAATAGGAAATAATAGGTTAAATTGGATAATATAATAATAAAATTAGTACACAATAAATCTAGTATAAAAATTAATTTTGGGTAATTGGATAAAAAATGTAAAATTTCTTCACATTGGGAGTAAATCCAACACTTTAATTAGGATTAGAGTGTACCGAATATGTTAGAATACTAAATTAAGATCTAGTATGATTTTTAGAATATTCAAGCTAATGTGATTACTTTCATATTAGGACACATTAGGATTCGAGCGTATTTAGGATTTTTCATATTTAAAAACAATTTAGAACCAAAATTGAAATCTAATTCAAAAACCGAACCCTGAGCTAAGGTAGAGCGAATCATTAGTAAATAATAGGTATATACGGAGAAGTGAGTTAAATTATTACTTAGAATATGTATCATAAAAGTATAAGTACTAAAAGGACGTATTTGTATTATAGGATATCTAGAGACGAATCAACTTGCAATTAAGTGATTGGGCGATAGAGAATTCCAAGTAAGTTGGCTTTATTACTTCACCGTATTTAGAGTACTAGTTTAGAGTACTTAGAGACTTAGGATTGCATATGATTATGATTGTAAGTAGTTTTATGCATGTGCTTGTGTACACTATTTCGTGTTAGAATTTGTATCGTGATTGATTGTTTATTATGATTGGATTGGTGTGAAATTGTTTGAATACCCTAAATTGAACCTAATCCCAATCGACTCTAATACCTTAAATTATCATACATTGCAACCCTTTAGGGGATCATTAGGATTCTCCAATCAAACACCGATACCTTCGAAAAAAATAGCACTGGATAGCAAATTGGTCTTTTCCTCATTCTTAGTTGAACTAAGTGACAGGAGAGAAGGTTACGGTGATGATAAGAGCATTGGTTCGAAGGATAGTCTTAGGAGGAGTAATATCTCTATTGCATAAACCTGAGTTTAGTTGTGAACTGTTGCATAATATGAAAACTACTTAGCCCGGATTAGAGCAGGTAAAATTACTTTGATTTTGTAACGGACCGGATTACGTTATGTGATGACACTTGCTCGTTGCATTACATGAAAATAATTGCTTGATAATCTTGCTTGTATTTGTATACATTCACGAGTCTCTAATTCAACTTATTGAGCTGTAGCTGCTCGTACCCATATAAATCCTTTCGTAGGTCCTAATTTCTGAGTATTCTGACTAATATGCTACCTTACAGCTATTCAGAGGTTAGTTCTCTTTTGAAGACTGGGGGTATGAAGATCAATTTTCCTAATAGTTAAGTTGTATCTGGAGACTCATTAGTATGTTTAAGACTGAAAGACTGAGATTTAATATGTAAATCAGCTGATCATTACGTTTGATGTAGAATTTCCAAGGAATTTTATGGAATGTACATATAATTTTTTATGTTGACTTAAAGTTCTTGATAATTACTGTAACATTAGCTAAATTTTTAATTGGACTGTTTACTTCAAAGCGAGGAGTTGTTGATGCCTTGTGTAGATCATATCTATAGTAAGTACCGTGAGACCGGTTACTATCATAGAATGGTTTACATGGTAGAACTGTTGCGACTTTGTAATTTCGGGGCATAACATTATTTGGTAAGGGAGAGATGTAAGGTATATACAGACCACAAGAACTTGAAATATATTTTAACTCAATAAGATCTGAATATAAGGTTAAGAAAGTGCCTAGAGCTAATAAGTACTTATGATTTGGACATACAATATTACCTAGGGAAGGCTAACATAGTTGCTAGCGCTTTAAGTGGGAAGCGACATAGAAATTTGGATAGTTTAATCACGACATAGAGGCCATTTCTAAAAGACATTAGGAGATTAGAATTAGAGGTTTTGACTAAAGAAGTAGGCATTGGGCTGGAGAATATATAGATTCAACCTACTTCAGTAGAAAAGATTAAGATGGCTCAAGCTAAAGATGAAGGCATATAAGAGATAAAAAGAAAGATAGAAGTGGGAAGAGTAGTAGAATTTACAGTGTAATGCATCTACGGGGTTGAACACACGGAGAGACACTATAATGAAACAAACTAAAACAAATAGGGAAAAGTTTAACAAAGTTCAAGTAGTTACTAAATGGATATGACGCACCATTCGATCCTATTGCCTATAATTCATCGAATATAACACATCTGTCTAAACTGAAGGGTCACTTGCCACTACTCCTTACTAAAAAGAATAGATAAGAGTTGAGAGACAACGAAAATACTAAGGTTGCTTAAATGAATAATTTTGTATTAAATATATGTTGTCCTCTGCATACAAAGGAATGAAGGGGGTTTATATACTCGTCTTCTAGAGCTACTTTACATGTATGAAAAGATAAAAGGGTATTCTACAATTAAGTTATATGAAACATACTAAAAGGGGTAAAAGAGACAAAGAATATTTAGTACGAAAAAGAAGGAAATCATTTTGGAATATTGTGTCAGAAGACACGTATCGCTTGATGGCTAGATATCAGGAATATGATACAACATAGGCAGAATTAGAGATGTGTTGCAGTTAGGGGTTGACTTGATCTAGATCAAGTTGTGAGCCAATCATCCCGGTAAGGAAGGTAGTTGGATTAGAGTCAAATGCTAGTGGTCGGTTAGGGAGCTTGGCTCAGTTAGTCTTTTTTGGGCTATCTTCTGGATTAAGAATTTGCTGTTGAGTAGGAGCATGTGGGACACACGGGGATGATTTGATAGATAGGTTGGCAAAAAATCAGCTCGGGATAGGAGTCCTCATCTCGACTATGGCTTAGAGTTAGTATTTTTTGTATGAGCTCTTAGAGTCCTTTAGCTTAGCTTCTTGTGATCAGTTTAAGGGGTTGATTCCTATCACAGTGGATACCGAAGGAGTACTTAGGTAAAAAAGTCTATCATATGTACTTGTAAGGCAAGAGTTGAGAAGTGAACTGTTGAAAGAGGCCCACTACTTATGATACATAATACTTTTAGGTAATACAAAAATGTATTGAATCTAAAAGTATATTATTGATGGAATAATACGAAAAAGGGAGATAACTAAGTATGTATTGAGGTACCAAACTTGCTAGCATATAAGAATCAAGCATTAGGGGCAGGCAGGCGAATTACAACCATTACCGATTCTAGAATGGAAGTAGGAATAAGTTGCTATAGATTTTGTAATAGACTTGCCAAAGAATTTAAGTAAACACAATGCACTTTGGGTGATAGTGGATCGACTAACGAATTCAGCTCACTCTATACCTATTAATATTAGCTATTCACTGGAAAAGTTAGATATTAGGGAAGTGGTGAGGTTATATGGTGTAGCAGTAAAGATTACATAAGATAGGGACACTTGTTCGTAGGTAGTTTTTTTTTTTAGTTTACATAGGGCTTCAGGTATAAAGCTTCATTTTAGTACCACTTCCCACTCTTAAACTGATGGGTAATTAGAGAGAACTATATAGATTCTTGAGGATCTATTGCGGATCTATTGCAGGCATATGTACTTGATTTTGATGACTACTAGGATAAATACCTATCCTTATTTGAGTTCGCCTATAGAAATAGTTATTAAGTGACAATTAAAATGACCCCTTAAGAAGCCTTATATGGTCGAAAGTGTAGATTGTCCATCTATTGGAACGAGGTAAGAGAAGGGTAAGTTTTAGGTCCAGAGTTAATATAAGAGGCAGCAAACAAAGTGAGATTGATCATGCAAATAATGCAAACTGTACAAAACTGTCAGAAGAGCTACACCGATAAGTTGCAACATCCATTAGAGTTTCAAGCAGGAGATGAAGTTTTATTGAAAGTGTATCCCATTAAAAGAATTTTTAGATTTAAATTGAGAGGAAAATTGTCTGCAAAAAAATATTAGTCCTTCTAACGTTATCGAGAAAATTAGGAATTTAGCGTACATATTGGAGCTGCTTCCTAGATCAGAAGAAGTTTACAATGTCTTCTACATGTTAATGTTGAGAAAATTCAAGCTCAATCTAGATTAGGAGGCTGAATGGCACAGGATACAGGTAATGGACTTCGAAACCTTTGAGTTGCAGCCAGACTTGTTTTCTGTAGAGTAGTCCATAAAGATTCTAAATACTAAGGTTTAAGAACTAAGAAGAAGGAGGATGCCCTGTGTTAAGGTACAATAGTTAAGTCGTTTGGAAAGGGAAGCAACTTGGGAATTAGAAGAAGAAATAAGATGAAAGTTTTCTTAAAGGGAAAAAAATTGTAAAACCCGATAAATTATTAAAAGAAAATAAAAGAAATAAATAAATAAATAGAATTTTCTTTAAGGGCATGAGTGGTATTACTTATAAGTGGCAAAGGCATTTTAGGCATATGAAAATTGCTACAACACAAAGTATAAAAGTGGAGTGTTGCTTATTAGAAACCATTTTTTCCCAAACATTCGCTTAGATGTAGCTCTTGTTAACTAAGGTTTCTATGTGAGTCTTGAATCAAGAGAAGGAAATCAGCGTACTCCAACAAGATATAAATAGAGCAGGATTAAGGTAAGTTATGGGATCATTTTTCTATTAAGTTTTTTTTTTTTAATCAAAAATCAATAAGAATTTATTTTCTTCCTTAAGGTAACAAATAAAACAAATCTGGGGTAGTGTATCAAGGATCTTACAATGGGTTCTTAGTGGTGGAAGTGCAAATTTCGGATCCTTAAATGTAAGAAACATTGGTTAGACTTTATACATTTTGTTTATTGAAAACATTAATATGGATATGGGACTTTACATCGAGATTTGGATGTAAAATGATGTTTAAGGGGTTTTTGGGGAGTTGTAGGGTTGTGTAGATGTTTAAGAAACACTTGTGAAGGGAGGTTTTCAAGATTTAGAGGAAGGAGGGTTGAAGTATTAAGGGTAAAACGTCGCTGTAATCAATAGAAATCTACAAACTAGCACTTGGATACCACTTTAACTAGCGCCTAGATGCCAGGGAGCAGATGCTCTAAGAATCTTGGCTTTTAAACGCCATGCGAAGTTGCATCCAAACGTATCTCTCCATTTGTAAACCTGTCTAAAGCTTTTTTGAACATGAATAATCACTCAAAATGATTTACAAACTAATCTATTAACCTAGTGATCCTCCATTCCTTAAGTGTTCTATTTTCATGTGAACAAGTTGCAAATATGTAAGGCTCAATTTATTGAGTTTAAAAGGTAAAGGTATTCTATTTTCATGTCAATAAGTTGTGAGGCAACAGTTTCAGAATCCAAGCAAATCGTTCAACTAAGTACAGGGTATTGTATGCTATTTGTATTTATTGGACTAGTGTATACTTAATGAACTTACTAACTATTTAGCCTAAATCTTAAAGTGTGTTGCTTGTGCTTGGTTGCGCTTAAGGGACTGGAAGGACCAATGATCTTGGGGTAGTTCCCTAATGATCTTAGTGCGATGCTGTCGTGATTAGAATCCCATTTTGAAATGATTTGAGTAGTTTTAGATACTTCTTGGTTCCCAGGGTGTTGGAGAGAACCTAGTACTATACTTATATGTATTTATATATATTTGTATGAGATACTCCAAGTTTGGAATGTTGGAATTGTATTACTTGACTAACCTAATAAAAAATAAGAAATTGTTGTTACATTCACTAATTTTGAATTAGTAAAACTTGTGCGATTACTATGTGATCATATACATATATTTGGATACCTTATACTGGACTTTGCTCACCTAGGGATTATCATTTTTTAGTTGCTTGATTACTATGGTGACTTTGGCTATTACGAGGACTCAGTTGGTTATTATGACTACAATTATGACAATAAAAGTGGTTTAGTTTAATTTTAATTTAGATTCTACATTTTGAATAAGTCATGAAATAAGGTAACGTATTTACATTTATTTTATAGTTTGAGTCATGAGAAGTCACGTGAAACTTTCTTTGTCAACATTCTTGATAACATGTTATTTGTCAAATTTAGCATATATGAGACATTTGAGTTTTATTAATTTGATTCCTTGAGATAGATGTTGTCAAATTATGGATTTAATTTTACTTTCATAGAATAAAATAGTTGAGAAGCTGATAATTCAAAATCTATTTATGATCTTTGGATTTTAGAAACATCTATGATATTTTTATGGAATTATTATAGGTTTTGATGATTAATATTTATGTAGAGAAACTTCAAGATTAAATCAAGATATTATGTATCAATAAATTATAATATGAGAAGATATATTTTCTCTAATTTTGAAGCGTTAGATGGAATGAAAAATTTATTTAGTAATATACCACAAAAATGATAGCTTATTTTCTTTTCCATTTAAATTGGTTCCCGTGTCATTTCTTTTATCCATCATCTCAAATGTGGTGTAAAATGACATCATATGATTGTTCTTAAATACTTATGGGCTTTATTTAGGCTCAAGCCCAAGGTAAAGAACAAAATAAAATAAAAAAGCCTAAAAGCCCAAGAGGAAAATAACTGTCGTCCCCTCCGAACTCTAAACGGACATAACTTCCTTCCCTCCATCAACAGCAGAAAAAGAATAAACGAGAGAGAGAGAGACATAGACAGAAAGCGCGCTAAAAAAGTAAAAGAGAGAAGGGAAAATAATCTTTCACTTTCTCTCTCCTCTTCTGGAATAACGTCCGACATAATCCCAAACCCTAACGTCATTTTTCTCTCTCTCTCCTCTCTCCACAATGCTCATGCGTGCTCTTCTCACCAAAGAATCTCTACCGATTTCCTCATATAAAAACCCTTATTAAGCCATGGGTTGATTCACAAACCGACCGATTGATTGTCTGGTTGATCAGTTGATGTCGATGTTCAAGAGAACAATTAGAATCGACAATGAAGTGTATGACAACGAGTTCGAGGCAAAAACGCTTTTGAAGCGGAGGTCCTCCGTTTCGTTCCCGCTATCTCCATTAGTGTTAATTGATGGGATCTCCAGGAAGTGTTCTTTGTATAACAGACTCCCTCAGGAACCTATTAAACTCACAGTCCTCAAATTGGATGGCACTTGTTTCGGTAAAGTTCAAATGATGATTTGCGTTACTGTGTACTTTTTACTAATTTCTTTTTTTTTTTTAATCAATTTTGAGTTTCCTTTTGTTGCTGAGAAAATATATAAAATGTAGTAAAGATTGAATCTTGGATATTTTATTTATCTATTTATTTTTAAAGTAGAGTATTGCATATGAAATGATCTGAGATAGAAAATTTTGTTGTTTTCTTGTATTTATGATAGTCCAGGCCGATTGATTGCGTTAGGTGCTTGAATTTTGCTTCTGCTTAGCTTTAGACTGTTTTAACTGTTTGTATCGACTTTCATTCGTGTTGTCTCTGTTTTAAGTTAATTATTTATTGTATCTGCGTTTATGTTAAAAATTAATTCTGTACTCTTTGTCTTTGGACGAGTCATGTTTGTGTTATTGCTCTAAACAGGTACTCTATGTTTATGCTATATACCACTCGCGACACTGATTGAGGGACTTGTTTGGTGTGACAGCTCAACATAGAGGACTGAAGTGATCTAATAGCGTTTGACTCTGCTATTTAAAAAATATTCTGGAGAAATTGTCTTTGCCTTTCTTGGAGTATGAGGATATTTAAAGGAAATAATAAAAAAGGATTCGAAAGATGAAGTTGGTGATTAATGTTTCTCCTTATGACAATTTGAGAGATTTAAGATTAGTGGTGGCTTTTCTTTGTTGTGTAGATATTGAGGTGATGAAATCAGCAACAATTGGTGAGCTAAAGGAGTCAGTTGAAAGTGCATTCAGTCATATGCCAAAGAAGGGGCCAGGCAAAATATCATGGTAAATCTTTTTGTATGTAAGAAGTGATTACATCAACGTGTTTGTAGCATTTCTATGCTTTTCTTGGTTGGGTTACTTTATTATATGTGATGGTTAATATGGATACAAGGAAGCAGCATTTTGTAGATTAACTTAGGTACATTTAGTAGTCATATATTGACTAAATGAAGTAATTACAAAGTAAAGCGAAATTGTTATGACGAGGGTGCCCTTGCTTCTTGGGGCCAATGTCCTGTCGAAATATCTGCCTACACACTTCTTGTGAAAACAGCATCCCATGGCTGTATTAATGGGTTCTTGAAACATCTTTATGTTTGACGGTACTAATTCTTAGTTGTGACATATAATTGTCAAGTTCTTAAATGATCTTTAAGATGCATGATTCAGTTTGGCCTTATATCAGATTATTTAATGATGTATGCTGAAGCGATTTTCTGCTTTCTTGGATCATGAAGGCGGCACTTGTGGGGTCATTTTTGTTTGTCTTATCATGGTAGGAAGCTATTAGCAGAGACTGATGATATCACCAATTATGGCATAAAGGATGGAGATCAGGTTGCTTCCAACTTCTTTTTCAATGATACTAGCAGTTAATGATGTGGTTCATTACCTACATGAAATTGTAATTTTTGAATATTGCTATTTCAGTGTTTGTATTCTAAGTTAGGGGAGAAGTAATGGTACTTGGTGGTATTCATAAAATGGTGAAACTGCACTAGCGTTTAGTTGAAGTGATTCTAACTTGACCGGTAAGGGAAAAAGGAACATGATTGACATTCAAATGGTAATTACCAAACATTCCGTATGTTGTCATCATCATCATATCTTAAAGAAGCACTTGGCAAATGGTTACATTCAACATATTTATGTTGTAAGATTTCTGTACTATATATATTAAGTGCCTATAAGCAGGCTGGTGTTTTTGACCTGCTTAACCACGAATTTTGGTGCTCTTGCTAAAAGCGTAAGGCTGGAGCTCGAGTGGAAAGTTTCTAAACTAACAAATTGGAGGGCCTTCGAGTGATACCAACAACTGCCCTTACTTTTCTTCTTTATGAGGAACACTGGACTTAAGGAAGCTGACTCTCGTTCTTTGGTCCAACCTGTGACTGAAAAAAATGGGTTTATCACTTCTTTTCACACACATACAGATATATATATATTCCTTATTTTGCTTCTTAGCTTATGGGATACGAGCAGTCATTTCTAGCTATTGTTTTCCCTCCTAAGGGCAGGTTCTTATGCGTTACTCATCTGTCCGCCATTGGAATTACACTTCCCATCTGACTTGCCTGTGTTGAGCATGCCACTAACGCCTATCTTAGGTTAGGATTGAACTTTCCATGAGATTCATGGTTGTATTACTTATAGCTTTCTTGTTCATAGACAAAGCGGATTTGGAGTTGTCTTTCATTTTAAGAGATAACTTGTATTCATGTGTTTCATATTCTCCTGGAGTTCGCTCCAAAAAATATAGTCATACCTCTTATATTGTCATAATATAATGCTTAGGTAGGGTACCCCAAAGGTCTTTACTTTGGCCTTGCTCTTCTAAAGAATCTTGACTTTGGTCAAATTGTTGACATGAACTCTTTGAGGACCTATGGGAAATTCACTGATTCAATAAATGAGAAAGATATTTGAGGACAAATTTCCTCATGTGGGAAAGAGTTCGCTTAAGATTAATGAAGGGGAGGACTTATTTTACTATGACTGATTGAAGACACTAACAACTATATTTGTAATTTAATAAGCTCTTTTAGCCCTTGTCAATTCTCTCATATGCTGTCCCAAATAAAACTGCAATAAAGGAGAAAACGTATAGAGAGATAGTGATCTAGACGTATTTACTAAATAGAAGCCTTTGTTTTGTTTTTGTTGAATAATAAAATCCACAAAAATATTCAGGAAAGAAAAATAGGTTGGCTTTCCTCAAACTTTAGAAGCCAATTTGACTTCGCTTACTTTTCTTCTTTATATTTTTGGCATGAGCGATGGGACTCGCATAATGAGTTGATTATTGATATCCTATGCAGCTTACCATTTTTTCACTTTCTTTTATACAACCTATCCTTTTCTTCAATATCCTCCACAACTTATATGCTCCATAATGGATTCAAGGCTCCTATATATTTGATTTTTTATTTTATAATAACTAAAAGAATATTCTTAATACTGAATATTATAAAAAATATTCTGTTATAGATTAAAGTTTGTTGTTTCCATATACCCTCATAAGCAGTTGGAAATAACTTCCTTTATACCAATAAAATTATTTATATTCCAACAAACAATATCTAATCATAACATCTCATTTGAGCAACAACTGATGAAGATAATGTTTTCAATAACTTCTCTCCTTCCATATAAATTGCAAAAATAGCATCAATACAGGATTAACTTAGTACTGCAATTGAGTGGAACTTTTGGGATGCCAATATTTGAAACTGAATTTACTGAAAAAAATATACATTTGAAAGGGTGAAGATAGTATTATTAATATTTAAATATTATAGTACACTACCTTGTTACTATTTTGTATTTTATAGGGAGGGAGAGGATGGGTAGATTCAATTCTAATCTAGTGGGAAGAAAAATAATTATGTCATTTAAGTTATAAGAGTTTTTGTAAGGAAGCAATTATTAAAAACTTTCAAATTAGCAATAACAAAAGTGTCAATGATGAAATTATATAATAGCAAAAATTAGATGCAATGTAAGATCAACTGAGAAAAACCCAAATCAAGTAATTTATTGCTCTAAAAATAGTTACAAGTGTATATAAATGCACAAGACTTAGTATGATGAGTGAGGAGAAATTTTGGGATCTCAATATATTTAAAAGGTGTAAGAGCATCAATTTGGAAATTCAGGATTTACCAAAAACTTTGGTAGTTTCTTCGGGTGTCATTGTAATATACTAATAAAGAATAAAAAGAAAAAGGAAAATAATTCTCCTCAATTTGTAAACTATCTTGATCATATATGCTTCCTATTTTCAATGTAAAAATTCATAATATTGAAATAAATATTGATGAACATCAAATCGATATGCTTTAGCATCGGCTCTATGCTAGTTTTATTCAGAAAGAGAAATGCGTATGCAGTGTGTATTTCGTTGAAATGAAGTATGTGGTCAACAGTTTATGTGTATTAATAAACTCGTGTTTCTTCTGATGCTCTTCTGTTTGTTATAGAGGACTGTATGCTATATGCAGTTATTATGAGTTTTGAAGTCTTATTTTTTAGATTTGCTTATTGTTGTGAACTGAAGTTTTCTCTTTTGTCTCTACCTGTGCAACTTTGCTTTTTGTGCATCATAGCACATAGGGACCATTAGAAGGCATGCAGAATTTCTTCCTAATCACTTTGTCTTTTGCTAATTTTCTGTTTTCTTTTCCTTTGTAGCTTCAATTTACCCGTCATGTCACTGACAGTTCCGTTATGGTAAGGAAGCAGTCTAATAAAAGGGGTGCATCTTCTAAACAACGGCGAATGTAAGATTTTCCTCATTCTGTCATATTTGATGCTGAACTTCCATCACTCAATCTATTAGCATGATTAACTATATTTGAGTGACACTGCTCTTTCCACTTGCTCATGTCCTGGATAGCTATATCCTAATTGCTTCTGTTCAAGGACACAGAACTTGCTCTATTAAGCTTTTGAAATATTATATCCTGTATGATGTGCAGGGTAACATGATGCTGATAAAAAGAATTATACCATAAGTTGCTAACATCTGTTTCCACATTAATGAACATCCAAAGTTTTCATGGTGGCTGGCAGTTAGAAAATGTATAGGTTTGAAAAAATTGGTTTTGAAACTTTAGCTAAATACGTAAGTGATTGTTCCATTCTTAAGAAAAGACTTTTCTTGTGTAGTGATATGCTACCCGGCCAGGTGCTTAGCCAAAAGGCTGTTTTCACATTTGAACCGGTGACCTTTGGTGGCCAAGGGAATAACCTAACCAGTTGCACTGGAATATATGTGTGTTTGTGTAACTTATTTATATTGACATGATGAAGTAGAACCATGGTAGCATGCCTTTTTAACTTGACTCTTCCAGTTACACCTATAATATATGTCATTTTGGTAAAAGAGTGGAAAATATTGGAGACATGAGCCAGAATTCTGATTTAATATTATTCTTCTTATTGGAGTAAACCTCTTGTTCATGATTAGCCTCTTTTTATTTAGTATGGTAATGTCTCATTAAGACCCAAATTATTATGACTATGTAATTGAAATTACCTGATAGAACGGAAGACTAATCTGATCGTTTTAAGGAACATGAATCTGCTGTGAGTACATTTATATCAATAGATCCAGCAGGCATACATTGATTTTGTGTTCTTCCATCGGTCCTTAGTCAACTCAATGACTGGACTAAGAAAAAAACATCCATTGATCGGAGAGGATGACTGAATATCTGCTAAATAGAAATGTGCTTAGTGTTATATGCTGTGTCCTTTGCATTGATTTGTTGCATGCATCATTGTCAGTTTCTCATATGTTCTTTAGTGGTTTTCTGGCCGAGTAAAATTGACATTGGTAACTATTGGGTCCTTGTCAAGTTCAAACAGCTGTGCTGAAGATGAAGAACTGAACTCTCAGGAGGATGCTTACAGTGATATAGAAGTTGGAAACCTTGATAGGAGAAGGAGTGAAGATTTCTCACAACTAGGAGAATCCATGTTGGATAAGTTCCTGTTGAGTTGGTTCTTGTGTTCAAGACTAGCAATAGATGAAGATGTAAGTGACAAAGGCAGGAGCAGACGCTCAAAATGTGCCATTTCCTTTTGGAAAGGATTAAGGAAAATAATGACATTTTACAGTAACAGACCTTATGCACGACGGCATGCAGAAATATTTGTTAATAGTTGATAGAGATCGTTGCAGTCTAAGTTGATCCTTATGCTATTAACTAATACAAGCAATATTTTATAGTCGCTAGTTGCTTTAGGATGTAAGAAACTTCGTCTGAAAGCTCTTAACGAGGAACATTGATTTTTTCTGCCATTCTTATGCTTAGCGGTGGCATTACCATCTTCTTTTCTCCAGGAAATGCTGATGAAGACCCATTTCAAAGATCATGAAATACTTGAATAATCATTGGTAGAATGTCATAAATTTTGACAAGCAGCCGATTGCCACGAGTTGATTGCACACGAATCATGGCAGCTGTAAGGTTGTTACAACTCGGCCCTGCATGGGCATGGCAATTTTCGGAGTTTCTAAACCATTTCAAGGATTTGGAAACGATAAATTTATAAGGTTTTTGTGACTTTGAGATATAGAGAGAGTCGATTTTCTAGAGAAATTTGTGATAAGACAACTGCTCAAAAAGGCTATTGTCTGCAACTCTATTTTTGAGCACCATCACATAATATGACTCTTACAAGGGTCATTATACATAAAAACTTGTTTTCTATCATTGGATTATTTATGGGGCATTTGTCACGAACAATCGTAACTTTAAAGCCAGAAGTATAGCACATCAGTTTTGAGTTAAAGTCGCAAGTTTCAGGTAGATTGAAACTTCGTTCGTCTAACTCATTTGAATGAAGTGTCTTCTACAAACATTCTCTAGCTCTTGGTGTGACTTTATTTGCATCTCACCGATGTCATATTTGAACGAGATCTTTAGTTCACATAACATGAGAAATGAACTTCAATTATTCACCCGATACTGGAAAATACAGAATCACATTTCGTTCAGGTCTTCAAATCTAACACATGAGAGTTCAATAACTTTTATTAGATCCGAGTTTCAGTTTAATACGTACGCTTCGTACCACTTTTGACTAAATATTAAAATCCACGAGTTGCATGATTTTCTTAAATACTTTACTTTATTGCCCAAAATATATAGCTGGCATTCCATTCACCAAATAATTGGGTTGAATACAAAGGTTTACATGGATATCTATACTTTTTCAATTCATATTACTATATTATTAGGAAAGTAACGTACATATATTATGTATATGTTTTAAGCGCTGTACTTACAATCATACAATGTTGTCATGCATCTTCAATGATCTAACTTGCAAATCGAGTGGGATTGACCCCAAAGCACAAATTTTTGAGACTATACAAATCCATATTATATAATGTGTTGTTGTACTCCATACATTATAATTGTCTTTTTATAAAATCATTTATTCTTTATTTTAACTTACCCCCCTTTTTTTTTTCCCAACAACTTACCTTAAAATTTTTAGAATGTATGTTCTAAATCTTATAGTTTTCCTTTGGAATTTTGGTAATCTTTTCATTATGTTTGAATTCCTATGATTTGTATTGCGATTGTAATATATATGTACTATCTCTTAAAAAGTTCACCATATCAAATTTACTGCAAAAAGATATAAAAGAGTCACTCAGATACTATTGAAGATGTACTAAAACATTATACTGGTTATGTAATTTTGAGTGATCATCATGTCAAGTTTTAGGAAACAAAAAATATGAAAGACTTATGTTATTCTCGTTTCCTAAAAAAATAAGCGACTTTCGATTGTATATTTATGAATTGAACTGACAGCTCTTCAATAGCTTGCAGTGAAACTTTTCCAATAGCTATAAATTTGTAGTTATAATGTGTCGAATTTGCAAGACGTAGGAATTTGATATAGCTGAACAATATACAGCATGAAGTGTATTAGAGTCCAAAAGTTCATGTTTCAAGGTTAAACGAACTTGGCTCACGAGTTCTGATGACTTTAAAATTTTATCCAGGTAGGGAGCCTCAAGACATATATTATATTTTGTTTTTAAATAAAATTATGTTCTAATAATATAAAGTTTGCTAAGAATAAAGCTATACAAAATTAGAATTTCTATTACGAAAGTACCTTTATTCTAATTTAAAAAGAAATTATTAACTAAAAAAAAAAAATCAAAAATTAAGTTCTTACCGTGCCCAACAAACCAAGCTACATGTATGACAAGTAAAAAATACTAGTGGCCCTTAACTTCCACACCAATCAATGGAAACACCAAAATGCAAGTAAAAGGAGGAAAATTTCAAGGCAATAACAAGGCCATCCTTTTTCTTCTTAGAAGGATCGGATGGGACCTTAACAAGGTCTTCCTTCTCGCCGTCGACTTTGACCCGACCACACCTCCATACACGTTAAGTACATATCTCTCTCTCTCTCTCTTCCCCTTGCCTAATCTGAATAAAAGAAACTGATTTTTAAGTTGTGTTAGTTGTATCCCGAAACGATGTTGACTTCTTCTCCGATTGGAGTATAAAAGTTTTCCGGTATGGGGGGCGGTAACTACGTGATTATGAAGGATTAAGTCATCACATAAATGGATACTTTCAAGAACACCCTTTGATCTGCTTATCAAATTTGATTTCCATCCTTTAGAACTCCAACAAAAAAAAAAAAAAGAAGAAGAAAAAGGTAAGTACTCTTTTGCTGCTTCGGACCATTATTCACTCACATACAACATTGATATAAGGTTGTACATACTTACACATACTTCAATATCCTTTTCGTTGTAAGGTCCAAGTTTGGTAATTTAATTAAACCTTGTTTAATCCGCATGTGATATGATGCTATTCTGGTTTGTTCCTGACGTGGTTACGATATACTTTATGTACATCCTATATAAGTTGTTTTATCCTTATATAAAAGAAATCGATACAACTTGATGTGTTTCGTAATTTTTCTACCATTCAAGATTAGTGTTTCGGTATATTGTTTGATTTGGAAATTAAATTTAGATGACTAGCTGCAATTAATATATAAAATATATTAATTACACAGGATATAGTTATAAGGATTCGATACAAACTCTTTTCATTGAAGTATTGTCCGCTATTATCTAAGCACTCTTAATTTCAAGTTTCGATGAACCCTAGGCCATTATACTAAAAGACGCCTTGATTGCTAGAGTTGTGTTACTAAGGGGTATTACATTTTATCCCTTTACAAAACTCACGCTCTCATTAGTTTCATTATAGATCCAGGGCCATCACCAGGTAAGGATGTCGTCCTTCTTACTAGTAGCTATTCTAATATCACTTTGTAAAGATTCAATTAGAACTTCTCTCACTAAAGTATTGTTTGCTTTAACGTAGTGCTACTAAGGTGTTGTTTGCTGTAATGTGGTATGTTGCATAATTTTATTCCTTGGTATAGCTGCTTCCTACAGATTTACTCATCCAAGGATTACTTTCGTTTGAGTATGCTTAATTTCAAAGTTTTGATGAACTCTATGCTGTTACATCAAAATGTGTCTTGATTATTAGAGTTACGTCATTTTTCTAGTTAAGGGGTATCACATTTATGGAGATACCTGTAAAATACAAAGCGAAGGAACTCTAATTATCAAGATGCCTTTTAGTGCAGCGACTCAAAGTTCATCGAAGCTTCGAAATTAAACATACTTAGGCTAAAGTAATCCTAGGATTGGTAATCTCCTAGGAAAGAGCTACATTAAAGGACAAAACCATGAGGTGTATCACGTTAAAACAGACAATACCTTAGTATGAAGAGTTCTAATTGAGTCGTTACAAAATAGTACTACAGCATTACACCAGGCGGAAGAGCCAAGTCCTTAACTAATGATGGTTTTGGACCTATGTAACGAGATTGATGGGTTTTAGTTTTTATAAGGGAATAAATTATGATATCCCTTAAATAGCAGGTGACTGAATTCTAATTATTGAAATACCTTTTGGTGTAGTGTTCTTGAGTTTATTGGAACTTTAAAGTTGAGTGTGCTAAAGTTAGAGCAATCCTAAATGGATGATCTCTTGTGAAGTAGCTATATCACCTTATGGTAAGAGTTTTGATTAGATTTTATAAGTGTATTTAACTTTACATATACTTAGAATTTAGTGCGAATAGTGAACACATTTTAATTTACTTTATCTCTTCAAACTAAACCTAGTTGTAAAGTATGTATAAGCATCTTACCCAACAAAATTGAACCATATTGTCACATTTAAGGATTTTCTTTTCAAACCATAAAAATCAAGGATGCAATTAGATGGATTTAGCTTATTTATGTAAGACTTCAATTTTCTCCTTTCATGAAGAATTGTCTCCTGTTAACATCAAAAGTTTAAAATGTTAAAATATTGCAAGACAAGAAAAGACACCTCCATTGTTCACCATTCATCATAAATTTCTTCATACCAAAGGGTAATTAAATTCATAAAGGTATAAGCTCTGACAATGAGGGAGCAAGTCACTACAGGGGAAACTTCAACCTGCAGTAGCTTATCATTGTTGGAGGTAACAGCCTCTTATAAGTTTGATATTTTCTTGAGTTTTAGAGGTCCAGATACACGAAATAAATTTGCTTCTCACCTTTATGATCGCTTTAGAAGTATTGGATTCCAAGTATATCTAGATGAAGAAGAAATGGATAAAGGTTTGTATCTATCATACTTACATAAAAGTTACACAGATTCTATGTAAAATTGAAACTAATTTTTATTCATTTATATTGTAGTGAAGCTAAGGAAATTACAGCAATAACTCAAGATCTTGTCATCAAATTGATGCCCAAACATCAAGATTTGAGTGATAAATTAGTTGAAATTGAGTATGAAGTGAAGTACGTAGAAGAATTGTTAGACTAAAGATCCAATGATTTTCGTATTATTGGAATCTTTGGATTGGGAGGTGTTGGTAAGACAACTTTAGCTAAGGTCATATTCAACCAACTTGAACCTAGCTTTCCAAGTTGTTGTAGCTTTCTTGAGAATGTTCGAGAAAATTTGCAAAGCGGAAACCTTTTATCTTTGCAAAGGCAATTATATAAGGACATTATTAATCTAAAGATTGTTGATTCTATTCATGGCTACAATCATGGGATAAACATGATAAAACAAGGATTGGCATCTAAGAAAGTTCTCCTTATTTTGGACGACATAAGCGAAGGAAGGCAACTGACATATTTAGTAGGGAATGATGCTTCTTTTAAAAGTGGAAGTAGGCTTATCTTCACAACAAGGGATAGGCAGGTTTTAGATGATTTAAATAGAAAGTACAATGTACTAGCTTATGATTTAAAAGAGATGGATGATGATCGAGCGCTTAAGCTTTTTAGTAGATGTGCTTTCATGGAGGACTCTCCTCCTAAGGAATTCCAAAGCCTTTCAAAGGAGGTTGTTTCTTATACTGGAGGTCTTCCATTGGTGATAGAGGTATTTGGTTCATCATTGTATAGTAGTAGTAAAGATTCTTGGAACAAAATACTAGATGAGCTAAAGAAATTCCCTGATAAGAGCATTGAAGATAGATTGATGATAAGTTATCAAGAATTGAAAAGTAATGAACAAAACATCTTCCTTGATATAGCATGTTATTATGAATACTTGAACAAAGGGTGTGCTTGGTACATGTGGGAAGATTGTGGTTGGTGTTCGGAACCTGCACTAAAAACTCTAAAAAGTCGTTCCTTGGTAAAAATTATTGGCAATATTGGTAATGAACGACTGTGGATGCATGATGTGTTAAAAGATCTTAGAATGGCTATCATTCGAGCACAAGGAGAAAAGAACAATAAGATACCTTGTAGATTGCGAATTATCAACGACCTAGAAGTTTTGCACAAGACAAAGGTAAATCTAACGTTTAATTTACTATTTAAACTTCCTAATTTGTCAAATTCAGTACTCAGACTTATCAAAAGTTCAATTTCCTTTATTTTTTTTTAATGTTTTCTCTACTTTCACTATCCTATTTCATATAAAATAAAGTAACCTAACTCTTTCAATAAACATATTTTACAATGATATATATTGTAGGAAAAGGCACATGTGGAGACACTGAGTATACATGCTCCAACCATCACAATCACAAGAGAGGACTTGGTTGGTCTACAAAATTTGAGGTTCCTTGAACTGAGAGTTGCAAAAATCAAGGTAGACTTTACTGGACTTTTTCCCAACTTAAGATGGTTCTGTTGTGACACAGCCGAAGTATTCAAACCAATCAATTTCAATCCAAAAAAGTTACTCGTTCTTCATCTCTACTCCGTTAAAGGCCAAAAGTGGGAAGGCTGGAGAAGAATGAAGGTACAACACATTGCAATACATTGATTTTCAATGTGGTTCCTTCTGCAATACAACTTAAGGGTTTCATTTATCCTTGCAGGTAGATAAATTGAAGTCGTTAGTTCTCAAAGATGAGCTCCCCCAGGTCAATTCTTATTGGTTTTCTGCTCATGCGGATCTAAGGTGGATTTTGAATGCAACAAATCTTGAGAGGTTGAGTTTGGGGTTTACTGATCCAGTCACTGGCATGGAGGACATGAGTAAACTTTCATGGCTTAGGCACCTTTATTTATACAATGTAAAATTCCAGCACCTTCCAAATCTTCCATCTAGCCTACTGCATTTAACCTTAAATTATTACGAGTTCGTCAATGGAATCCTTGATGTTACAAACTTGAAGAACCTGATCTTATTGAAAATTAATTCTCCCGATAAGCTGAGCGAGATTAAAGGCCTAGGAGAATTGTATTCCTTGGAGGTACTGCTTCTCGAGGCCTTGGAGTACCTCTACCTCCCGCATCTTCCATCTAGCCTATTGCATTTAACTCTAACTGAATGTGAGTTTCATTGTGGAATCCTTGATGTACCAAACTTGAAGAATCTAGGGTTCTTGAAGATTTCATATCCTAGAAAGCTAAACGCGGTGAAAGGCCTAGGAGAATTGTATTCCTTGAAGATACTCATCCTCGAAGACTTGGATCTGAGTTTGTGGAATCCGCAAGGTATGCCAAAGAACTTGAAAGATTTAACGATTATAAGGTGTTGGCAAGATATATGGTGCTTTGATGGACTTGAGTCATTGACATCGTTGTCCATATTCGATTGTCAATTCTTAAGGGTTCTAGAGATTCCCACGTTGAGGAAGCTAAAAAGTTTGGAACTTGAGAAATGTTTTTCGCTGTTTCGCATTCAAGGTATCCCAAAGTTGGAATGTTTGGAAATTGTGAAGATTAGTGATTGCAATGCCCTAGAACTCAGTCCCCTTGACTTCACCAAATTGGAGCATGTACAGTCATCATACATAAGCCAATGCCGTAACCCGATGCCATGAATATGTAAGGGATGAATTCCGGAAGCTCTTGCTCTATCTCTCGCTATTTATTCCTTTTTTTTTTTTTCTTTACTCTCTAAATTATGTGTGCAATCAATTATGGACTAATTTTGAGTGCTGTGGTTTCATATGACAAGCCGTGTGAGTTTCCATCCCGTTCAATGCCATGTTTGGTTGTTATCTATCAACTTGAGTATCAAATCACTGGTAATTCGTAATGCTATGTTTCTATTTTATGTTAAGTTGGTGTCAATATCAAAAGAGTGCAAAGTCAAATAAAGATTACAAACACAATGTAATTGTGTTTACCAGTTTCACAATCGTGTCTTCATATCATATTCTATGTGTTATGTCATGTTTTTTACTTATTAATTGTATTACTATTTGTATCGTATGCGAGTATCATGTGATAGGAGGTTCACCCTTTTTATAAGTGTCCGTGCAATGCTCTACCTTCCTTTACTTCAAGTATTTTTTTTTTTTATTAGAAAGGATAAGCCAACCTTTCCCTTCTTGTCTTCCCAAGACTATTCCAAGCCTAACTTTTAGAAGTGTTAATCGGTATTGTTACCGTCCTCCCTAAGATAGGGAACATTCAACTTCCCAATTGGTTTAGGCATATCATGACCATTATAAGGAGAGCGGCATTAACTCCCAATTAGTTTGCTCATAGGAGGCTAACCCTATCTTAAAAAACTATCTAACCTTACGAATAAATCCCTCAGTTGATACTACTTGCTTCACATTAGGTCTCAAGTTGAACACACCCACTTCTTTTTAAAATATGGACTGTAACATTCTCCCCACCTGAATTTATGATGCCTTCGTCATTGGACCAGTTCTTTGTTGCTACCCTTCCTCTTATGACCACCAACCCTATTCTTTCATTACCCAACTCTATGCTAAAATCATCTTTGCTAGGATTCTGAGGCTTCTATAGGTATTTCCTTGCCCTTGCCCTCACCCTCTCATTTTATGAAGAGTAGACTCTTGTTACAATGCTACTTACGGCACAACTGTTCCTTCTGGCAACAATGCTTTCCATTTGGTGGTCACTCCTTCTCTCGAGCTTCATCCACATGAATCCAGTTGTCAACAATAACCACCCTTTTTTTTATCTAACACGTTAGGTAACATTTAGGTAGCTTTTCTAGGTTAGAACTTTTATGCTCTGATATTACTTGTCACAAGACGAGAGGTTCACCCCTTTTATTAGTACTTTTGTAGCACTTGATCCTCCTTTATTTCATGTATTTTCTTTGATTACGAAGGGCAAATCAGCTTTTCCCATTCTATCTTTCTAGGATTGTTCTAAACCCCTATAACTTTTAGGAATGCCCATTGGCATTGTCACTATCCTCCCTAAAACAGCGAACATCTAACTTCCTAATTGATTTCAACCTACTATGACCATCATTACGAGAGTGGTATTAACTTTCGACCAATTTACTCATAGCAAGTTAACTCCGTTTTAAGAGACTATTTAACCTCACGAATAAATTAACGGCTAATACCACTCGTTTCATATTAAACCCAAGGTTAAATACTTTCATTTCCCTCCAAAACACATACCATGACACGAGCATCTTTATATTAGGAGATCATATCAACAATTACTTGTTTAACTTCAAGTTTAATTACCAATCTACCGTGAACAGCGATATCAAACACCTAGATAAGCTGAATATTGCTCCAACTACTCAGCTATACTTACTTTTATAAGCTGTATTTAATTCAGAATATATTTTTGGCGGCGTAATAATTTTTTGGTTTACTATCATGTATCTGATATAGGACAACTTCAAATATGTGAACTTCCAAGGACAAGGTCAGGAGAAATTCGGTAGGAAAGTTGTATTATGATATTTGTGAGGAGAAATCGAAAAATAGAAGAAAAGGGAAATTGTGGAACATGTTATATATATATATATATATATATATATACATGTTTATATATTGATATAAAAAAAATATATCAATATAAATGGTATCTAGTATAGTAATAGTTAATGATGAAATCAGGGGGGTTTATACAGATTGTATAATCTTGTCTTTATAGATTTTAACATTTCTCAGAAGTTGGAACGTTATATATGAAAACCTTTGAAGTTTTTCCTGTATAAACCATCATAGATCCGCTATCTTGACCCGTCTCGCACTAACTACATAAAATATTTTACTTTAGCTTTTGATTTATTAAATTGTGCAAGCATATTCTAAGAGAACTAGCAGGAATTATTTTGGATCTAATTGAATCAGCTTGGTAGGTAGTGAGCTGATTAAGAAAAAATAGAACCGGTAGGTATTATTTTGGATCTAGTTTGATCTTAAAGGGATCGACCTTTAACCTATTCAATTGAAGTATTTCATTAATATATTAAGTCAAACTATGTTGAAGAATTGATTTAGTTAAACCAATTCAGGAGAACTGGCAGTTCGCATAGTAAATTGGTGTTTCGATTGATTCAGTCCTCTAAAAGGCCTCATCCTAACGTCTTTATCAATTAGTTAATTAAACTGATTTTACTATTGAAAGTTAAAACAATAAACACCGTAAAATACGCTTTTACATAATTAAAATTCTAAACTCATTTTAATAATGTTAAGATCATTATAGACTAGTGATATCATTACTGGCTTCCATTGAGATAGATTACGGTTTGAATTCTTATCGCCATAGTTAAAAAAAAAAAAAACCTTCAATATGATCTTTATTTAATTAAGTTGACATATAAATAAATGTAAACATACATCTATACAATTATGTATTTAACAAACCACATACTGGTCTGAGATTTCAATGAATCCATCTCATTGATGAAACTAATTCTTATTGTTATCATATTGAATTATTTGAAATCTTTTACCCACATTAAAATAATTGTAAAGTAATATATTATAGTAAGCTAATAAATGACAGTAAAAGAATCCGATAACAAAACAGGGCCTCAACATTTAACAAATCTATAAAGCACCACAACAACCTTCTTTTTTCTAATAATAAAGATTATAATTAGCATATTTAACGTCATGTCTTTTATCTATTCTTTGCAAAGTGAACGAAGGTTTTAAAAATCAAACAATATACATCTTCTTCACATGAAGCAATTGAATAAAAAACGGGCAATAGTATTTGCTTAAAGAAAAAATAATTAAATAAGTAAATAAATAAAGAACAGATTTTACGCTTTAGTCAGTATACATAAAGAGAGAAGAGAATTTAATTCGGAATTGTATCCTCTTATTTTTTTTTTCTCCCAATTTCCTCAATCTTAATAGTTAAAATTATCTAAATTTTTTCAATATCCTTATGATGTTATTTTTCTTTTTATTGTAGCTATTAATTTTTTTTTTAATCACCTATATTGTAATTTGGAGAGATAGGATTCAAACTCGTTCAATTACATTAAAAGATCAGTATTTATATCATTAAGCTATTATAATCTTAACTATTATTTATACATAATAATACTTTAAAAAAATAAAGTATAAAAAATATAAATTAAGAATATCCATCTCCCATTTTGAACTAAGCAATTAATTAACAGATTTTTAATCCATAGTGAAAGAACAGAGGCTTCACATCTGATACCAATGAGGAACAGGTACGAAGAAAAGAAAACAGAGCAGGCTTCGGGTCAACAAATGACTTACCGGAGAGAACGACGGACGGAACTCGTTGCCACCTCAACAACGTGAAAACGGTCACAGCAGGGCAACAACAGCTGAGTTGGTTCACGAGTGGAGATGCTTTGCCCGGGAAAACAAGGAGCACCTGGCCTGAAATGGAGGATGAAATTTGTAATGCCCTAGAATCTTTGAAAATTATAGTCAACGATGTGCTTCTATAATTTATTGACCAGTCAGCCATCTATATTCAACCTACTAACTTCTCCCTCTAAATATCAATTATCACATCCTGTAATAACTTCAACAATTTATCATGGATGTCTTTAACAACATTAGACCACAAGTAATTTTGAATGACCAGCTTCTCAATTTCTTTATTCAGTGAAATTAAAATTAAAAACTCAGTTCAACATTATCTATCAAGTCTCAAACTCACCAAAATGATAAATAACATAAAACCAACTCTAACAGGACAGGTCTTAGCTGACTTCTCATGAATCATATTACAAGTAAAAATAAACAACTATTAGTTTGACAACATAATTCAACTTCTCAATACTACTCAAACTACTTTGAATCATTTCCATCGTAAAAGTAATAGTCGTAATATTCTATAGCATCACCTTAATTGTCATAGTTACAATAATAGTCTTTGTAGTCCCTATAACCTATACTTGCACTTAAATTCACGATAACAAGCTCAAATTCACAACAATACAACATCAATAATTTCTCATCTTTTATTAAGTCTATCAAATAACATAATTCCTATCATGACCTTAAAGGGGCTTAGTAGGATGATCTATTATTTTCATATTACATATGCACCTATGATACGAAAATAATTTTATAAGTCAGAAATTGTAAGATTCTAAATAATTAGTCACTAAGATTTTCGATTTTTAATTTAATTAACTTATTATAACATATAAGTGACTATGGATGTCCGATTTTCTATAGTCTACCAGAACTGTAGAGAATTGATATTTCTTACCAAATGTTAAGATAAGATAGTAAAGCTCTAAAACTTAAACTTATGAAAGTTATAAAGTTTAAATATAGTATTAATAATTATATATATAATAATTTAAACCAAATATACAATTTATTCTCAGATTCTAACTTCTATATATCTTGACATTGGTATTCAATACTCAACTTTTAACCCATGACCAATTGTTTATCAACTTGTAAAAGAAAACTATTTGTGAGTAAGCTACAAGAGCTTAGTAAGATTCTTCCATATTATACTAGCAAGCAAGTTATTAAACAGTTTATTAACAAATATATAAATGTATAAATAAACAGTATGTTAAACAAAATATATGCAGTTGATCAGTGCTATATAAAACATTAGATTTAATACCCTTCGAAGTAAGGGTTGGAGATACATTGGGACCAATCACAATCAGGTTCTTATTCCTAAGATTTTAACCATATATAAATATATATATAGAAATTCCTTATTTAATGAAACATGTTTCTATTTCCAAAAGTCAGTAGTATACAATTTTCCAAGTTTAGCGGTGAGGTAGTCCCCGTAGTCCATACTCACACTCTACAGCAGTGGTCTCTAGATGCGACCCCCCAATCACCTACGGTTAATGTCTCCGACGCTAGTAAAACTCGTGAGCCAAGGGTAGGATATTATTGTACTAATACTCCTGTACTGTACTAATCAAATCATGTAAGAATTTATCCTTTTAAGGCTCTTCATTACCAACTGCTTGAGGTGACGGCCGAAACATTATATGTGATGTTTGTGCTTATACATGATCTGTTTAATTGAGTTGAATTTGATTAAGTCAATTTATGAGATGATAAAAAATTATTAACAAATCATTCAAATTATGCAATAATCAATCATATAACTAAATCTTTAATTATCACATTTAACAGTATTTTGCACAATAATCAATTAATATCAGACATATGTATAACCCAAACCCCTTTGCATCAACTTATTAATATTTAATTTATGGGCACTAACTATAAGTACAAAATAAGTATAGAGTTATCGAGAGTATTCACCTAGTTATAATCGATGTCAGGGATCATAGTAGTTTAAAGTGTCATGCCTTGAAGCGGTAGAGTCGTAATAGCCCCGCCATGCAAACCATTCTAAAATAGAAGTTGGCCTTACAATCGCTATCTTAAACCTGATCTATATAAGGCGTCTACGACTAACCCGATTTGAAGTAAACAGTTCGTAATTTAAATAAGTCATTTACCTAAGAAAGTAAGAAAAAATATATATACACTAGAATTCGGTTATTAAAATTAACGTTTTCAACGTTTCACTGTAATCTATTTCCTAATTAATACATTATTCAGAAATGAAAAATTCTAAAATAAGAGCTTAAACCTTAAAAATATATGTTTGTTCTTCAAATGTTTTTCCTCACTCTCTAGGATCTAGCAGTTGCTAGCTTCAAAGTAGTTGTAAGCCGTTTCTTAGCCAGCACTTGTAACAACGTCTATAGAGATGTGAGTAATCACAGCTCAGTAAGTCGGGACAGAAGACTTAAAACTACACCACAACACAAACAATGTTATCAACTAACTTATTAGGTAAAATTCATGTTCAAGTAAATGCCATCGCATGACGTTGTCCGACTTGTCGTGAGATTAGAGAAATTGCACTCGCTTTAATCCAGATTGAAGAGTTGCCGTTAATGCAACAGCTCATGACTAAACCCAAGCTTGTATAATGGAGACACCATTCCTCCCGCTACTTTATGACCTCCTCACTTGTCACTTAGTTCGATTAAGGATGAAGAAGCAACCTATTATGTCATTCGATGTTATCCCTTTTGAAGGGGTCGGTATTTGGCCAAAAAATCCTAATATTTCCCTAATGGATTACTATGCAAGTCCAGTTTATGGTTACAAGCCATATATTTGTTAAGTCCAGTTTAGGGTGATCAATTATTTCATACAATATAAGCCAGAACAGTAAACATAATTATAGTATCACTGAAAATTAAGCACATATATACAACCATCTATTTAACAAGCACAACCAAGTATATTTGTTAAGTCCAGTTTAGGGTAATTAATCATTTCATACAATATAAGCCAGAACAGTAAACAAAATCATAGTATCACTAAAAATTAAGCACATGTATATAGCCATCTATCTAACAAGCACAACCAAGTATAATCTCAAGCCTCCAAAATACAGTTACGTATTAATCCCAACTTACTTAGACTCCTCACTTCCTCACTCGAGATTCGACTCGTTCAGGCCATTACCGATCATACCTATAATACTAATGTTGTATTAGTTTTCATATAATGGTTATAAATTAGTTTTTATCCTATAACACTTATCGCTATCTTTGACTTAGGGTTTAATATGTCCAATTATCTAGGTTTTCAAATCTTTTACAATTATTCTAGGTTTGAGGCTAGGTCCGGGTTCAGTTTCTGCATTGATTTCTATATGAAATTCTAGTTTAATTTCTAAGTATTGTTTTATACACGAATCTTAGAAACTTGTTTCAATCCATAATTTGAAATTAATCACATTATTTTTGGGTATACTAAATACCATAATTATCTCGAGTCAGTATTTTATTTCACCTGGTACACTTACATCCTTATTAGTATATCAAATTTATCCCTGATGTAAGAAATGTTTATATTTTTCATATAATTACCTAAATTTAAGTTTTCTATCAGATTTATTAGATATTCCTATTATTTATATAATATCAATTTTTATCCTAATATCTTCTATGTATTATATGTAAGCCCCACAATTAGCTATTCGAGGTTTCGATCGGTTGAAAAACTCGATCGAACCTAAATTATAAAATAAAGTTAGAAATATTAATAAAAATGATCCTGTAAGTTTGAATTTAAGAAAATAAGCAATAAAATAAAAGACTATAAAAATTCCAAAATTTAAATGTATAACTCGTTATTTATCGAAAATACGTAAAATACATTCCGATAATTAATGAATTGCTAGAGATAAATTATATGTATACTAAAATCATAAAATGGCCTAAATAATATTTAGAAATATTTATTTGTACTATATATGAATTCACATGTAGATGTAAATACGCGTAATTACTTAAAATACCCGAAATGTGCTAAAATAATACTAAATACTTAAAGAAAATTCATAATTAATTAAGAAAAAATCAAGAAAAATCAGAAAAAATCAAGAATGATCCAGAATTACGTCGTGGCAGCTGGAAAAAATAATAAAAAAATCAGCCAATTAAATTAAGACAATACAAAAGCCAAAAATTAAGGGATAAGGCAATTGTCTTGTCCAATTTAATGCACAATAATTATCCTAAAGCTATATAAATAGCAAGAAAAATTCAAAAGCTCATTTGGACAGTTAGAAATCAAAGAAACTTAGGGAGAGGTGAAAATTGAGAGAAAAATTTGAGTTAGAAAAAAAAAAGAAAAATTGTGCAATTAGGGCCTTTAAAGGGAACCCACATCAGACGAGTAGTTGGGAGTGAACGGCCACCACCATCATACGGTGGTGGTAGTGCTCAGGCCGGCCGACAAGGCCACAGCGGCTGGCGGTGGGCGTAGCTACCCAGATCGGTGAGTCCGATTTTCAGCCCAATTTTATGTAATTTTGTTAAAAATAGTAAATATGATTAGAAAATTATGAATTTTGTTATTATAGAATATTTTTGTATTTAGTTTTTAGGAAAAACATTATTTTGATGAAAATATGTCTCGTAATATATGGTTCTTAAGAAATCGTGTAAAACCAAGCATGTTTCGGTTTAGAAATAAATGACCTTAGGAGTGTAGTTTTGAACCTAAAATTTTTGTGTAGACTACTTAGATAATATAGAACAGTGCTATGAAGCCCGTTTTCAAAAATTAATTTTTGACATTTTTAGATAATTTTTAGGCTTTAAAATAAGGCATAAAAATGGATAATTTAGGGTTAATAAAGTAATTAAATGGTTAATTACTGATTTAGTGAATAAGTATATATTTTAGGATGTTGAAATCTGATGGAGTATGATACTTTTAGTATTTAGGGTGTTAGATGTAATTATTAGGTTAATTATGTAGTAAATGAGTAATAGAGAAAAATAGTAAATTGTAAGTTAATTTTGTAAATTAGGATAATTAGATGTAACATCTGATTTAGGATGAATTTATACATTTTGAAATGATAATTGATGTTTAGAGATGGTAATTAGAGTGATAGAAATATTAGAAGTATATTATATACATAATAGATGATAATACATAATATGTAATTATTAGAAATATAATAAATAGAAAATATTAGAATAAAAATTGATATTATGATAATAATAAAAATATATAATAAATCTGATAGGAAACTTGAATTTATGTAATTATATGAAAAATGTAAAAATTTCTCATATTTGGAGTAAATTTGGTACACTAATAAGGATTTAAGTGTACCGGATGAAATAAAAGACTAATTAGAGGTAATGATGGTATTTAGGAGATCGGGAAGTAATGTGATTAATTTCATATTATGAGTTGAAACGATCTAGGGTTGGAGTATAAAATACTACTTAGAAATCGAATTAAAACCTAATTTAGAAAAATCGATGCGAAAACTGAACTCGAACCCAACCCCAAACCTAGAATAACTGTAAAAGACTTAAGACCTAGATAATTAGGTATATTAAACCCTAAACAAAACATAACAATAAACGTTATGGGATAAAATGAATCTATAATAGTTATATGAAAAAAATTGAAACTACGTTTGTGTTATAGGGATGATCGGCAATGGCCTGAGCAAGTTGGACCTCGAGTAAATGAGCGAGGAGTTGAGGTAAGTTAGGATTAATACGATGCTGTATTTTGGAGGCTTAAGATTATGCTTGGTTGTGCTTGTTAGATAGTTGGATGTGTGCATGTGATTAATTATGAGTGATGCTATGATTCTGTTTGTTGTTTTAGTATATATTGTATGAAACGATTGATCACCCTAAACTGGACTTAATCAAATATACGACCAGTAATCATAATCGGACTTGCATGGTAACCCATTACGGGAAACTTAGGACTCTCCGGCTAAATACCGACCCTTTCGAAAGGGATATCGCAGGATTGCATAATGGTTCCTTCTTCATCCTTAGTCGAACTAAGTGACAGATGAGGAGGTCGCGACGAGGGTAAAGTCAGTGGTTCGAAGGTAGTCGCGGGAGGAGCGAGGTCTCCATTGCACAAGCTTAGGTTTGGTTGTGAGCTGTTATATTAATAGCAACTCTTCAACTCGGATTAAAGCGGACGCAATTTCTCTAATCTCATTACGGGCCGGACAACGTCGTGCGATGGCATTTGCTTGCACATGCATTGCACCTAATAAGTTGATTGAAAACCTTGTTGTGTTTATGGTATAGTTTTAAGTCCTCCATCCTAACTTACTGAGCTGTACTTGCTCATATCCCTATAAAGGTCGTGCAGGTGTTGGCTAAAAAGCGGCAAACAACTACTCTAAAGCTAGCAACTACTGGATCTTAGGAAGTGAGGAAAAACATTGAAGAATAAACACATATTTGTAAGGTCTAAGTTTTTATTTTAGAATTAGATTTCGTTTATGAATAAGGTAATAACTAGGAAATATATATTACGGAGAAATATTGTAAACTTTAATTGCAATAACTGAATTATAGTGTATATATATATTTCCTCACTTTCTTAGGTAAATTATTTATTTAAATTACAAATTGTTTACTTTAAAGCGGGTTAGTCGTGGACGCCTTGTGTAGATCAGGTCTAAGATAGCGGTTGTAAAACCAACTTCTATCTTAGGATGGTTTACACGGTAGGGCTGTTACGACTCTACCGCTTCGGAGTGTGACATTATATTTTCAATAATTACACGTTATGTATTATCACCTATTATGTACATAATACACATCTAATTTTTCTATCACTCTAACTAATATCTCCCAACATCAATTAACATTTCAAAATGTGTAAATTCATCCCAAATAAGATTTTACACCTAATCATCCTAATTTACAAAATTAACTTAAAATTAACTATTTTTCCCTATTACTTATTTACTACATAATTACCCTAATAATTACATCTAACACCCTAAAGGATACAAATATCATACTTTATCAGATTTAAACATCTTAAAACATATAATTGTACATCAAGTAAGTACTTACTCATTTAATTACTTAATTAATCATAAATTACCCATTTTATGCCTAATTTTAAGTCCTAAAAATTATCTAAAAATTTCAAAAATTAATTTTTGAAAAAGGGCTTCGTGGCATTGTTATATATGTTTTAAGTAGTATACACAAAAATTTTGGGCTTAAAACTATACTTCTAAGGTCATTTATTTCTAAACCGAAATATATTCAATTTTACATGACTTCTTAAGGACCATATATCATAGGACACATTTTCATCAAACTAATATTTTTCCTAAAAATTACATACAAAAATATTCCATAATAACAAGTTTCATAATTTTATATGAATATTTACTATGTTTATAAATTATACGAAATCGGGTTGGAAATCGAATTCACCAGTTTAGGTGGCTTTGGCCATTGTCGGTGGCTATGGGTGTGTCGGCTCACCTGGGCGCTGCTACCACTATGTGGTGATGATGGCCGTCTACTCCTAGTTGCTCGTCGGGTTTGGGTTCTCCTTAGAAAGCTCCAACTGTACAAATTTTTGCTAAATTTTTGTAAAACCCTAATTTTCTCTTAATTTTGCCTCTCTTCAATTTTCTAGGGTTTTAAACTGATCAAATGAGTTTTTGAAAAATTTGGGGTATTTATAAAGCTTTAGGGAATTTATTATACATTAAATTGATTTGAAAATTATTCTATCTCTTTTTCTTTTTGACTTTCTATTTAGCTAAATTTAATTGGTTGATTTTGTTTCTTCAATTCCAAATTGCCATGACCACTTTCTGGAATTTTCCTCATTTTTTATGATTTTTCTTTATTTTTCCTTAATTAATTATGAAATTTATTTAAAAATTTAGTATTATTTTAGCATATTTCGCGTATTTTAAGTAATTATGTCTATTTCTACTTATATGTAAATTCATATATAGTATAAATAAAAATTCCTAAATATTATTTAGGTTATTTTATAATTTTTAGTGTGCATATAATTTATCTCTAGTAATTCATTAATTATTGAAATACATTTGACGCATTTTCGATAAATAACGAGTAATATACTTAAAATTTGAAAAATTTATATTCTTTTATTTTATTACTTATTTTCTTAAATTTAAACTTACGGGATCATTTTTACTAATATTTCTAACTTTAATTTATAATTTAGACTTGATCGGATTGTTTAGCTGAAAATTCTAAATTCTACAAGCCAAATTCCAAGTATTTAATTGTGGGTCTTACATAAAGGTAAGTTAATCTCAATCTCAGGATCGCCTAACATTAAGGGGATACGAAAGATAATAAGTATCTAAATGAAATAATTAAGTTATTTATATATTTGGTATTAATTACTTAAATTAGTTATTTATTCTTAAGAAATACTAGGAGATACGAAAGATAATAAGTATTCAAATGGAATAATTAAGTTATTTATATATTTGGTATTAATTACTTAAATTAGTTATCTATTCTTATGAAATACTAGGAGATACGAAAGATAATAAGTATTCAAATGGAATAATTAAGCTATTTATATATTTGGTATTAATTACTTAAATTAGTTATCTATTCTTATGAAATACTTAGTTTAAGCTTTCCCGTTAATCACATATAACTTTTTTGATTTAGTTCAGATTTTTATGAACTTATAGTCCATTTATCGTTTTGAAGCGTACTTTTTTATAATGGGGTTTGTTTTGGACGTAACAAGTTTATTATTTTGACTTAAAAGGTTATAAAATATTAAATTAAGCTTTTCTTAGTATTATTATTATTATGATTTAATAATTATTTATATCGTATAATTTGTAATTTTCTTATTTTGAGTCTATTTTATTATAATTGCCTATTTTTACCTATTTTTAAGGTTTAATGTTTATTAATTCAATTTCTCTTTACTTTATTATTTTTTTAATTAATTAATTATTAATATTATTATTAAATACAAAAATTACTTAGTTTATATATAAGTGATGACATGACAGCTTATGAAAGTGTCATGTGTCACCCTTATGAATTTTTTATAATTTTCTTGTATTTTATGGTATGATTATATATTATTATTTATTACTATATTTTATTAAATTTTATAATTTACTTATTTATTATACTTTTTCCTAAATCATGGTAGACTTATATATATATTTATTAAATTAATTTTATAGTATATTATATATATATGCTATTTAAATATACTCATATTTTTACGTATACATTACTATTCATATACGTATATTTATACCTATACTATACTTTATGTGTTAAATTATTCTAATTTTAATTATATACTGTATACTATATGTATGAGGATAATATACATGTATTTATACTTTATATACATATGTACATATATGGTTGTATTATATATATATAAATACAAAATATTATTAATAATATACATAAATATTTACGTCCAGCCCTTATGCATATATATATATATATATATATATATAGAAAATTTTTATAATATGAAAATACTAAGTATAAATATACATACATATACCTATTATACGCATATACATATATGTATTATTATTTATACATACATATATATATCGTATAATATAAAGTATTAAATATATTACATACATATATGTACATGTCTACCCACATATATATATATATATATATATATATATATACACACACATAAGGAAATACGAAATACATACATATGTACATAAATATAAAAATACATAATACATGTATATACATATCATATACTAAAATAAATATCATGTACATACACATATATATACCCATTTATACATACATATTATAATCAAGAAAATACTATGTATATATACACACGTATATAGAGTCACGTGTACATACATATACATAAGCAAATATATAGTATATATACACACACACATACATACACACATACATGTACATACTATATACTATGTATAAATACTTATATGCTCACGCATACATACATAATAATGAAAAAAAAATACCTAATATACATGTATAAAAATAATTAATAACCAACCTCAATTCTTTAATAAATTACTTGATTTAACTCTCCTTAGTTTCTTTTTCTTCTTCTCTTCTTCTTCTTAGTGATTGCTTTGGTTAATCTCCTTTTCTTCTTCGATATTGTGTGTGTGTTTTTCTTTGTTTCTTTTTCTCTTTTTGTTTTCGGTTTTGAATGTTTCCAGGACTCTCAGGCATGTAGAATATAGTAAGAGAAAACAAGAAAAGAACAAAAGCAATTATAAGAACAAATGACCCAAATCCATACATTAATTGAGACAAGACACATCATCATTACTTTTGATTTTTCTTTGTAAATGCAATACCTGGAGGAATAGAAACAAAACGTAGGCTACTGGAGGGAACACATGGAGTAAGGGAAAAAATTAGGAAGAAGGAAAAAGAAAAGAAAAAGAGAAGAAAAATAAAAATAAAAATATGTAATTTTTCCAAACATAAAAATACCATTTATAAATTAATTTTGTGATTTTATGATAATTTATTAATTTAATCGGTACCTATTACGTTGATTATATTTATGAGTTATTTTAATGTTTTCGTTAGGGTTTATACGTGATTACGCAATTTAGTCGATAATTATGATCGACTAGGGTTATATTACTATTAAGTCATATTTATAATCTTAAAGTTATAGTTTTAGGGTTTTAGTTAAGTTTGGGTTCGATTTTAAGCATTTGCACGTATATCGGATTTAGGATTTTTGTATGAGATTTAGGTTTCAATCAAGTTTCTAGAGTTTTTTTATTGTTGATGCTATATTCAGTTTCTCATTTTAATAAAAATTTTATTTTATCTTGCCTTATTAACTCATGGTATCATTTAGGATGCTCGAACTTAGATTAAGGTTTATATTACTGACTATATAGGGTTTATAGTTCTGGTAATTTAAAACTTGATGTAACTCATGACTCAAGTACATGAATACATATTATATACATATAGTAGAGTATCGAGTCCTCTCCAATACTTTAGGAATCAAGGAACACCTAAAACTACTCAAATCATTTCAAAGTAAGATTCAAATTAAAATAACATCGCACTAAGATCATTAGAGTACCACCTCAAGGTCTGGTCCTGCTAGTCCTTTAGGCCCAATCAAGCATACATAGCATACTTTATTTAAGCCAAATAGTTATTAAGCCCATTTAACAAGTATTAGTCCTACGCATACAAATGGCATACAATACCCTATACCTAACTAAACTGTTTGCTAAAAAACATCATGCGGTATCTAGATGCTAAGAATCTAAGAGTGTCTGCTTCCCAGTGTTTGGACGCTGATGGATGTGGCATCCGGATGCTAGTATATAGTCTACAATTTTTTAAAGACTGTAGGAACGTACACCCTCTACAATACATCCTTATCCCTGGCATTTTCGAAAACCACTACTCTCGGCATGGTATCCCATCAATAACACAACTCTTCATCATCAAAACACTATTAAGATACCCAACTATAATAAAAACTTTACCTAATTCTCTTAGATTCAAACTATACATTCATAAAACAACATATATAATGCATAGTCGTTAGATTCTTACCGATGGAATAAAAAACCCGTGCTTCCACACTAAGAACTTGTTGTAGGGATCTCGATAAACCACCCTAAATTCGTTTTATTTCATGCCATACTAAGAAAAACGAATTTTTATTGAAATTTGATAAAATTCATTAGAAAAATGATCCCACAATTTACCTTAATCCTGTTTCTATTTGATCTGGTTGAAATGCGTTGATTTCTTCCCTTGAATCAGGACTTGCAGAAAAACCCTAGCCATAAGAAATGCATATGAGGTGTACATTTGTGAAAAGGGTTTTCTAAACTTAATATGAAACTTTTTATACTAGGGTTTGTGGAACTTTTTCCATGCCTAAAATGCCCTTACTATATTTTTCTAATACCACTTAAGCCCTTATTGTAAAATATTATTTATTTACTTATTTTCTTTTATTATTATTCTTTGTTTTTCCTTTTTATCAGGTTCCACAATTCCCCCGCTCCACCACTCTCCTAAAACAAAAACTTTTGTCCTCAAAAGTTGAAAATTTCACATATTTTGCTATTGAAACAATTGTGGATACTTCTTTCTTCTTTCTTCTTTCTTGTTTTAGCTCCCAAGTTGCTTCCCTTTTTGAGTGACTTGACCATTTTATCTTAACATAGGGTATTCGCCTTCTTATCAGCTCTTGCACTTTAGTGTTCATAATCTTTACAGGTAGCTATACAGTAGACAAGTTTAGCTACAACTCAAAGGGTTCCAAGTCTACTACTTATATCTTATGCTGCTCTGTCTCTTGCTCTAGATTAGGTTTGAATTTCCTTAACATTAACATATGGAAAATATTGTGGACTCCTTTTAAATTAGGGGGACATTCTTGATTTTCTTTATAACTTTAAAAGGCCCGACATATCAATTTTCCCCTCAACCCGAACCTAAAAATTCTTTTAGTAAGAGATATTTTCAATAAAACCTCATCTCCAACTTGGAACTCAAATGGACATCATTGCCTATCAGTGTAGCTCTTTTGACAAATTACATTCTCTACTTAACTAGTTTCACCTTATCTATTGCCTCCTGTACTAACTGTAGACTTAAAATTTGCTTTTCTCCTACCTCATCCTAGTGAATGGGCGATTTGCACTTTTTACCATATAAGACTTCATAAGGGGCTATTTGAATTATCACTTAACAGCTGCTGCTTGGTAATGTACAAAGCTCCCTTGTCATGCAACCAATGTAACTTACAAGGTCGAGAATACTTAGAGGTAAGCAAACCTAACCTTTATACTAAGGATTGAGCAACAAAATTTGTGCAACTCCCTCCATCCACTATAATAATGTATAGCTGTCCCTAGATGGTACACTTTGTCTAATAAAAATTCTCCCTTTGGCCTTGGAGTTTGATGTGGAGTTTAGCATTATATTTAGTACTAAGGTCATGACTTCTCCTTTGTTAGCATATATATGCACTTCTTCCTTGGACTTCTTTTTAATTTTCTTAGTTTCCTCCTCCTTTGGCTCACTCTTGTTGGTGCTATCTACTTCATTACAATGCATTACCATAACATGCTGGTTAAGGCATTAAGAAGCCATGTGCTTATAACCTAAACACTCGAAGCACTTAAATTCACTCGTCTTTCTTTTAGAGGACTGACCTTTCTTGAATGTCCTCTCAACTGGTTTATCAGCAAGTTGAGCCTTCAAATCACCTTGGCCTTCTATAGTTTGGCCATATGCCTCCTCTACCTTTATCAATCTTCGGTGATTGGGGTGATCTGATCAGCTCAAAGCAGTAACTTGATTAGGGCTAGATCAGAATGATGTATTTCTCCTTGATTATCTAAGCAATCTTAATAGATTCTTCCAAACCATAAAATCTCTACATTTCTACCAATTATGAATCTCATATTTTACCCTTGAAAATGAATATAGGCATGGTGTCAGCTTCAAGCTCATAAACATTAACTTATATCATTAACATTTGGAACCCTTTGATGTATTCATCAACAATTCGAGTTCGTTGGCAGAGTTCTTGAAACTTAGTAAAAATGTCTCGTAGGTAGGATTCGGGAATAAAGCATCCTCCCAACAACCTTTTCATTTCATCTTACGTTCTAATGCTACATTAGCCTTTTCTAGCCTTAGCTATGTTCAAATTCTTTTACCACATGGCAATGTATCCAAATAACTTAAGGGCAACAAGCCAAATTTTGATGTGCTTAACATATTGGCAATAATCAAACACCTTTTCAATCTTCTTCTCTCACTTTAGGTATTCATTTGCATCTCTACTACTTTAGAAAGTCAGAATTGGAATTTTGATATTGTCAAGTCTTCAAGGAGCTTGGTGTCCTTGTTCTTCTTCATAATATTCTTTGCCCTCTTCCTCATCCTCCTCTTCTACTTATTCAATCTCATCTAAAGCAAGTCCTCATTGGGCAAGCCATTCTACTCCTCTAATTTGGGTATTTCAGGTAAGATAATAAGTTTAACCATCATGGCTAAGTCTTCGATCTCGTACATCATGGGCTTGGCCTTAATGTTATGTGCCTCAAGGTTGCTACCTATTATTTCCTAGGGTAGTAACCAAGCTTTCAACTAAGTCGGTAAACCTATTGAGCTTGTCTTTTATAGTCCTTAGGGTATTGCTTCCTAATTAGCTTTAGCCTTGTGCTTTACTTTCATTATAACCAATAATTCCTCATATACATAAATTTGATATTTTCACTAACAAAACCCACTTCCTTAACTAGTACAAACTTAAACTTAAAAAATCACAAAACCCCTCTTCCAAAACCATTACTGCAGCTACTTAGTGACATTTCCTATCACAACCACACTTAGCAATATTGTAAATCCACTTGCTATGTTTTCGAAAGCAAAAACAGAGGTTATTAGAGCAGCTATTAACACATCTCTTACACTCACTAAACTAACACCTATTATTATTATTCATGACAACTTATACCAATAGAAATCAGTGCACCGTACACTTGCAACTTCAACATACACTTACTATAGTAGCTACAGACAAGACACGATAGCTATCAATAGTATACACGAACTAAACTTCGCTATACCTTACATACTTTATCAGTGAGAATTGTGCTCTAACACCAATGAAGCTAATGCACCTAAAGGTCATATATACGAGAGTGCAATACAACGAAAACAAAGACAAAAGAAGAAGCTTAGCATGCCCGAGAGCTACTAATAGGATATAACACACCAGCTAGTCCTACTTGGCTTAACCATTACCTCTATATGATGCATAAGGAAATAAAGAAGGTCACTCACCACTATTCTTGGTTAAGGGAAATAAATAAGAGTTGAAGGAGAATGAACTTCTTGAGAAAATTTCAAGTGTATTCACTAATCTAGTCATGATGTTCGTAGCTTACAAAATAAGGCCTTTTATACTTAATTACCCAGGATTACTATGTTGAGAGGGAAAGACAAATGGGTATCATACAGGAGATTCCTAGTATACATGCTAAATGGATAAAAATGACAAAGAGCGAAAAAGGATTTGTCAAAGAATGTTAATGGGGTCATAAGTCGACGAGATATGTGTTGGCTTCTACTTTGGTGCTCTAACAAAAAGGAAAAGAGAGAGATGCCTAGTAAGGAATGAGAGAGGTGTTGGACAATTCAATTGACCCAATCTGGATCAGGTTAACAGGTAGGATGCTTATGTAGTCAGGAGGTGAGATGGGTTAGCTCATCTGCTCGAGAGGTCGGATGGTTTTGCTCCAATGCTTGTAATGTTGGTTGCTTAACTACTTAGCATAGAAGGTCTTCCAGTAATGCCAACTTGCTTGGGGACAAGTTGATAGATATCCTAGCCTTAACCAATCTCAACATTCTGATCAGTTAAAGTGCAAAAGGCCTTTAATGTTGATGGAATTCTTATCCTCTTGTGATTCTTGAGTTAGGATATGTCGAGTCAGTCCTTGTAGACCTTTAGCTCGTCTTTAGGTAAAGGGCCATGGGGTTAATCCCTATTGAGAGGTGAACTGAAACCTCGCAAAACTAATAAGTAAAGATGAAGTGAGGGAAGCAGTTTTTTAGCTTAGCTCAAACAATGTGCAAAACCTTAGTAGATTCAATGGCTTATTTTATCAATGCCATAGGAGTGTAGTAGAGTCTTTGGTGTTTGAAGTAGCATCTCAATTCCTATATTTAGGTACTTTCCCTCTTAAGTTTAATGAGATCAACCTTGTTCTTATCCTAAAGTCAAAAACTCATAGGAGTTAGATTAAGCAGATTAATCTTTGTACTTTGCATTTAAAATCAATCTAATGTGCTTGCTAATCTCTTAAAGGTGCTCTTAAGTGATATTATTATTCCTCACTAAGGCACTTTCCATCATTTAGAGTTGAAAAATAGATCAAAGAAAGCATTTTTTGTGCAATAAAGATTAACATGATGAAAGCTTATGATAGGATGAATTGGTTTTTCTTAGGTAAAGTTTTATAGAGAATGGCCTTTAATTATACTTGGATAGGTTATGAGTTATGTTTCATCTATCTCATATAATTTGATGCTTAATGGTGAGAGTGTTGGTAATTTTTGTCTAACTAAAGGAATTAGGTGAGGGGATTCTTTGTCTCCTCTTTTTCTTCTAGTTGTTGATGTATTATCTCAATTGCTAGTGAAAGAAGCGAGATAAGGTTTGATGGGAGGGATAAAGCTTTAGAAGAATTATCCTACTCCCACTCACTTTTTTCTCGTAGATGATTCATTATTTTTGTTTTTAAGCTAATGAGAGAATTTGATTAAGTTAAAGATATCGTTAGATAATTATCACAAAGTCTTGAGCCAAATTATTAACAAATCTAACATGTTCTTAAGCTAAAATATGAATGAAGAGGAGAAGAGGAATTTAGGTGCTATTCTTAACATTAAAGCTTCTAGTAATCTAAGATAGTATTTGGGTTGTCCTATCATATGGTGAAGGTCTGAAATATTAGCTTTATCCTCAAGTAAAGAAACAATTATCCTTAAACTGTAAGAAAAAGTACCTTATTGTCTTATGCTATAAAGGAAGTAATGATAAAATATGTGCCTTATGCAACCTAACATGTTTTGTGTCTATTATCAAAATTTTGAGAAAATGGTCCAAAGATGTAGCTCCTTTAGTAACAAAATTTTGGTAGGGGTAATGACAAGGATTTAAAAAAAGCTCTTTAGAGAAATTGGAAAAATTTTAAATTTAAAGATCAAGGGGATTTGGGTTTTTAGGATCTCGAAAGCTTTAGTAATGCTCTTTTATATAAATTAACCTAGAGAATTCTCACAAATCTAGATTGTTGTGGGTTAAAATCCTAAACAGTATTTCCTTCCCTAAAATAGATTTTTCAAAGACAAAAAAGGGTAGGAGGACTTCATCTAAAGTATTTTGGTAGGAAGAGACTTAGTAAAGAAAAATTATGGTTTAGCAAACTAAGGATGAAATTCTATTAAAGTTTTTAGGGATCCTTAGATCATAAATGGAGTAACAAAAACCCATATTTTTAATCATGAACTTAACTCATAGTCAACTTGAAGGTGATTGACTTAATCAATAGTTAGTCATGGCATTGGAATATTGCAACTCTTACTCATTTCTCTGATGTAGAAATCACTTATTTGATATGTAGAATTTATTTATTAGAGAGAGTTGTGGTAGAAAAATTATTTGTCCTTCCTTAACCTCAATGAATGGGTGCTATGATGTGAAGTTAAGGTATATAGTTCTCTCTTTTCATGATGCTATAGTTGCATCAAATAAACCATCTTATTCTTATCAAATTTCAAAAGTTGGATGGAAGATTAAATGGATATTGGATTGTTACCAAAGATTAAACTTATTCTCTAGTGAAGTTGCAATAATTATTTGAGCACATTTTCAAATTTGAGAAAATAGGGATATAACACTCATGTTAAGTGTTTGTTTTATGGCCTTGAGGAAACTATGGAACATATGTTATTGTTATGCTCTTAGACAGGTTATGTTTGGCTTAATCTACTTAGATGGTAGATTGATGCTACAAAAATTTCAAGTTTTATTAGATGGTTGTTTGACTCATGATAGCTTTGAGAGATTATAGTGTGAATTAAAAAAAAAAAAATACTTTTTCTTGCAGTTGCCTTTTTGTATTTGGAATATTTGGAAACATAGGTGTGATTGTGTTTTAAATGGGAAGCAACCAGATTCTCATGAAGTTATAAGGAAAATCAACGCTTTTCTATTGAAGATTCTCAATGTTATTGCATATAAGGATGTTTCCCTTTAAGCACAATAGCGTAACCAGGTTGGTGGTGCTTGGTATCCTCTAAAGGAGGCTTTGTCAAGATCAACAATGATGGATCTTGGTTGAAGAAGTTTTCTAAGGCTTGTATTGGTATTGTTGTAAGAGATGAGGAGGTAGATTTTTTTGTTGGTTCTTCAATGTCAATTAAAGAAAGTGTGTGAAAGAATAAGAAGAAAGAAGGCTTAAAGCTAACTAAGTGTAAAGGATGGAAGAAGATTGAAGCTGAAAACGAATGCTTTATAGTCTTTAAAGCTATAGACCATTTGAATAGCATGTGGAAAATTGATTCAATAGTGGATAACTTTGATGACTTGAAATCTGACTTTGATGTTTTTTCTTTCCCTTTTATAAATACAAATGCAATTACATATGCAGATTAAGTAGCAACTAAAGATAGTAAAGGTTTATGCATGTGTTCTTGGGTCCTCCCACTGCACACACACCACCACCATCACCCCTTCACCACCACTACCACCTACCCTACACCTTACCCTCCTTCCTTCCCCCCAACAAAAAAAAAAAAAAATCTATAAAAAATTGATAGAATTAGAAGTAAAGGTAAGCATATGATTACAATTGAACAACTATACAATAGGAAATAGTAATGAAATAATATTAATCACTTCCATTTCTTAATGACAAAACGTAAAGTAGGAATCTATTATAATGGAGTTTACAAATAGAGATCTAACTTGCAATTAAGAAATAAAAAAAAGATACACTTTAATTTAAATTCAATGTAAATAATCAAAATCCCATTTGGCTAATTTAAACAACAATATCTTTAAAGGTGAATAATGAATATTTAAACTTTAACAATTCTCAATACCTAGAGAATCCAAAAAGCAAAATTCATAAAGAATACATAAAAGAAAAACTATACATATGATGAAGCAACAAATATGTAAAAATATAACAAATGCCACATACAACTGTAAAAAATGTTAAAAAGAAGTTTTAATTTTTAAATTTAAAAATAGAATGATAAAAGGAAAACAATCATTTATATTTTTTATTATACTTATATATGCTTTTCCTATGCATACAAATATGTATATCATATTTGAAAATCCAGTCAAATTGTAACGTATAAATTCTAAAATAAAGGTTGAAGAATAGCAATATAAAAAATATGTTATGATAATGTATGTAATTGAACTAACTCGACAAATAGATATGAGCTTCCGTGGGATAAATATTATAAAGAGATAATAAATAATTAGAACTTAACAACCTTCTTTATAGAAAGAGCAACTCCATTAACTTCTTTTCATATATTATCAATATGAGAGACCATAACCAAAACAATGATTGCTTTAGGGAAAAGTGATCTACTTAAACAACTGGTTAAAAAAAAAAAAAGAGTAGATTTCTCTTTAATATTATTGGAGCATTTGCGAAATAATTACTTCTGAAAGTAATAGAGGGAAATTAGTAAACCAAATGTAGCTCACAATATTAAATGCGAAAACCAACCTAAAATACAGAATAGCAAAAAATGAACCAGGCAACAAAAAGCAAAATATATTTAAAAGATTATTTCTTATAACCTTGAAAACTTTGAATAGCAAAACCATTGTAAAAACAAAATATTTTAGTAAAAACTATAGTCAATTGGTCTAATTCAATTGTTCCATCATATGTAAGAGTGGATTTCTGTAAAATGAGCAATAAAAAATCCGCAACCCCAATTTGACATACTCAATATAAGAAATATAGAGAGATTACCCGCATATTAATATGTACAAATTAAGAGGAGAAGCAACTTTCTCAAATAGCACTATTTGTGGGAATGGCCTTACAAATGCTGTACTAACCAAAAGAAAAAAAAACCTAGTCAAACAGTAATTGAAGGAAATTGGTGATTTTGAAAGCAAGTATGCTTGATCTAAACGATAACCAAAAGTTTTGGCCAAAAAAAAGAAAAAGAAAAAGAAAAGGATAACCGAAAGAACATAGTGATTTTGAGAACAAAACATGTTTGCTATAGATAAACCTGGACATGTTTCATAACTAGTCTTGAAGTACTAGTTCATGAATCGATAATATAGTAAGCCATAACTAGCTTATGAGTTGGTGGTTTCAGATCGGTTTACTAGGCTTGGTAATTTAATGGCCGGTTTGAGACTCTTGAATCGTTTTTTTTAATATTTAAATTTTTTATTAATTTTTTAAATATATTAATAATTTCTAATAATATGATTTCCTTTCTATTTTTTTTATTGTATTAATTCATTAATAATTTATAATTTTTTTATTAATTTTCGATTTAATGTGATTTCAATTTTTTATTTTTTTTCCTCAAATTTTATTTTATTTTTTCATATTCAAGTCCTTAATATTTGATAAGTTTTACAAAAAGGACTTAAATTACCTAAAATTGAATTTTCTATCTATCCTTAACATATAATTAACTTATGATTAATCATTTATTATTAGTTTGATGATATTATTATTAAAAAAATTGTCATTCACCATTGTAAATAAAGTAGTTTTGACATATAATAACTTACTAGTTATTATGAAATTATTTTTTTTTGACTTAATGATATCCCTTTTCTCTTTCTTTTTTTTTTTTTTAAGGGGGTAAACCAGCCGAGCCGACTCACCAGTTTAATGGCAAGTTGACCCGATGATTTGCAGCCCATCGATTTGGAGGGTTCTGCTCTCTTGAACCGCCTAGGCCCTTAAAGTCCGGTGGTTCACTAGAGCGGTTCGGCTTGCCTACTTCCGAGCCAGATTAGTTTAAGGTCTACTCTGGTTGGTTCACGGTTCGGAACCAGCCCTTACCCAAGTCTAACTATAAATATTCACTCAAAATTAGTTGTGAGAATGAGGTAGAAAGAAGAGAAAGGAATCGTTTTCAAGAGAAATGAGGCATAATGACAATTTTATCAATTTAACAATTGAAAATTAGTAGGAGCATCTTATTGTTGTATATTGTTTTGATCAATTTGGTAAAATTGAATATAAAATTTTCATTGATGTACCTAATATACTTCTATTATGGTAGAAATATACAGTAGAGCATGTCATACCCCTAGTCGAGGCGTATAGAGTTGATTGCGTAAAGTAAAAGTTTCGAACATTTGATGTATCTAATTTATGCAATAAAATACCATTTTACATTTGCCATCTAACACGTTTCTTCTTATATTACTGATGTTTACTTGTGATTGTTAGAAAAAGTGACAGAGACGATGCCACTATTGAAAATCATAGGGTAATAACGCCAAACGCAAAGTTTTGATTGAATATATGATTTAGCAAGTCAAACTATCATGTATAAAATTTTGAAAAATAAGCTAACTTCATATAGTGAATGTGATATTATTCCTTCAAAAAATAAAAAGGAAAAAAAAAAGAAAAATACCTTAATGTCATGCACTATCACGTGTACTGTTGGGATCATATGAAATAAACCTTTCATAATCAAATTTATATGATATAAAAATGTCATTTTACACTGTATGTGGTTTATTATTTATTGTGTACACATAATAACATTACCGTAGGGGAGGAGAAGTAATGCAGAAAAGTAGTGCATTCTCATGGCCATAAATAATGAGAATATTCAGCACATTTATTTTCAAAATCCACCATTTTACCAATAATATATGGGGACCATTTTGACGTCATATTCAAGCTAAGTTGAGACGCACAATGGCCATAATATTATCCAAAAGTTGGTGAACTAGGAGGTTTCTATCAGATAACAAATTGTTTGCAAGGCGTGCTAACCCAGCCTCACACCAATCAACTTCTCCCATTGCAGTAGTCATAAAAATATTAACATCCTTATAGTTCTTAACGGTCAAGGCAGCTACCGTACCATCGAGCTGTTGGATGGCATCCAGATATTTATCATCGCAATCACTAAGAGCCTGTTGAACACCGGGCTCCATCGTGTCATCATTAATCTGGTGGATAAAATTGGCTGTATCGGTTGCTTTTTCTTGCGCAGCTTTTATCATGATCAATATAAGGGTGCTCCCATCAACACTTGAGCTGCTAGGAGTGGATTGAAGGGTGGACAAGCACAGATCCTTATGTGGTAATTTTGCACAAACCTCTTGGGCAGATTTCGATGCATCATTGGTTGCAGCATTCATAGGGAGGATTACGAAAAGAGCTATAGGCAAAAGCGACATGAGAAATTTGAAAGACTTCATTTTTGTGTTTTGGATCCACCAGTTAATGAAAATGGAATAAAGTAACAGGACATTCTTGATGCTCTTATAGTTCTACTTCTTCAATAATAATTGGGTTTACACCCCTTGGCAGGGGGATATTGAAAAAAAAAAAAAAAACAACTATGTTTTGTAGAAAAATGCGCTTTATCGTTGAATTCTTGCTTTAAAAATCTTTACACGCTTTGTACGCTTAATTAGCAACTTCTTATCTTTGGCCCTGGAAAAAAAAAAATAGTAACTTCTTATCTTTAGTATTTTCCTCAAATTATATTTAAAGTATTTATTCCCATATTATTTTCCATTGTTACCCTATGTAACATAAATATAGGAACTTAGCTAATATCTTGCAGTGGCCTATGAAATACTCCCGTAATAGTTCAAGATATATTAATTATAGGAAAGTTAACAGTAAAACCATTATTGAGAATATATATTTATTAAGATATTGTGTCTAATAACGTTAACATTGACTATTATTTACTCATAGATATAGTGCTATTGGTTCAATAATCCTATATTTAATTATATTATTTTTTCTTTACAGTTTTTAAATGATTTTCTTGCGGAATATGTACACATTGTTTAGGTTATTTATATTTTATATGTATCTCTTCTATAAATTTCTCAAAATAGGCATGAATAATTATAAATCACAGCGTATATATAAATATATGTTATATAAATAGCATTAACGGGTTAGTGGTGGTTCAAGAGGTTATTGTGGTTCTGCTAATGAACCACTCGGTGGTCTGAAGGAGGAGGCGATGGGAAGAGCTTCCAAAAAGGGAGGGTGGCTAGAGCTCTACACGCCATCAACGTCAAGTTTATGTTCAATTTTCTTTAATTAATTAAAAGTATTATATTACTTAATTAATTATGAAAAGTTATATTCTATGCTTATTTTTAATATAGATCATGGTAGAAATTTTGTTTTATAAAATTTGAATGAATATAGATGGTCCTTAAGAAGTCAGGATGTTTGGAATCGAATTTGAATTTGTTATTGGAACTCTTATATCTCGTTCACTTGAGGAGAATTGAAATTGAATTTTCCCCTCATTCTTTATTACAACGTTAATTTGGTTTTTTGTTTTCGAATTGCGATTCTTAGAAATCCTTATATGAAATCAATTAATAGGGATTCCTTAACTTAACCAAAAAATTATGATTCCTTATATAATTTTACATTTTTTCTAAAAATAATCTAATATCAATTTAACGATAACTACTATTACTACCACCACCACCACAATTGCTATTGCTACTACTCGCCGCTATCCACCATTACTACTATTGCTACTACTACTATTGCCACTACTACTATTGCCACTACTACTATTGCTGCCACCACCATCACTATCTACCGTTATTAGTACCGCGACTGTTACCATCAACTACTACCATCATCACCAACTACCTCCACCACTACTTACCATCACTGCTACTGTCACTATCAACCACTACCATCATCCACTACCACCACTACCACCACCACCACTACTACCACCACCACCACCACTACCACCACCACCATCGCCGTTGACATCGTTACCATTACACTATTGCCACTACCATCACTTTATTGTTACCATTATCATCACTGCCGTTATCATCATTGCCGTTATCATCGTTGCCATTGCTGCTACTACCACTATCTCTACTTCCGACCATTGCTATCATTACCACCATTGCTATTGTTACCATTGCTGCAACTAGCCCCACCTCCCTTTAAGCCATTACCTTAGCCATCGTTACCACCATCAACTACCGTCACCGCTACTACCACCGCTACTGCTATCATCATCGACCATCACCATCATTATCGCTTGTAACCGTCACCGACCATTACCACCACCTCCGCCTCCGCCTCCGCCTCCGCCTTCATAGTCGATTTTAACCACTACCACCTATTACTTTAGAATTACTTGAGAAAAATTAAGGGTATTTTAATCATTAAAGTTTTCTTAGACATCTATTCTTTAGTTATTTATTAATCCAATTAAATAAAGTAATAGGTATTACATCTTTATTACATTCCTTAAAAATTCCAATTATATTCATTCTCCATTTCATTCAGTGAAGCATAGTTTCATATTTTGATTTTGGTTTAAGATTCTTGACGTTACATTAAATCTAAATGATGTATACTTAGAATTATTAGTTCGTTATATATTTATTACAAATATTATAACATCTGCTTTATTTTGGAAACTAGGTATTTAATGACTCATAAAAATTGTTTGTTCAATCTGGTTTCGGATGATTTTTGGAATTTGGTTGTGGTAACTAGAAGCATTGAAATATGATCTTGTCCTTAAATTGCAGTGTTTATGTAATAGAAGGCAATTTCTCGGGTAAACTAATGGCTAAAAGGGTAATTTTGGGAAGAAAAAAGGAATATGCTAATTCAATGTTGGTAATGATCAGTCATGAAACTATATAAATTTATGAGTTCACAAATTTTTTCATGGATTTATAAGGATTAGTATGCTATATATTATGTAAATACGTAGTCTTTGGTTCTAAATTAGCTTAGTTGTTAGTTTGTAATGATTTTCCTTGTAAATGTGGTATAGACATGCATTCAACTACACATTTTGATGAAAATTTGTTGGCTTTTGGTAAGGATTGGCAAGTACTAGAGGTCATTTGAATTAATTACGACTTTGACGATAAAATATAAATTAGTCAGTGTTTAAAAGGCCAATATCGAAATTTTCATGACCTGACGAGGCTCGATATCATGAAAAATTTAGATAATCCCCCAAAATATGATCGTAGTGATATATAGAACGCTGAGTTTAGATGAAGAATGAGTTACGGCATTTAGATGTCAAAAGTGTAATAGTAAAAGATGAAACCATTAAGCTTTACCGTGTTATGTATTGCTTTTACTGACTTATTGATTTACATTTAGGTTCGTTAAATCGTATGAACTAAAGAATTTGACTGATTTAGGTGAGCCTTCTATAGTTGTGTTGTAATGTGGTGGAAACGGTGTAGGCCAGTTGTGTATGTTTGTTTCCCTATGAATTAACTTAAGTGAATACTATAACGGGATACTTGGTTGATTACTTGATGAAATGCTGAGCTTGGATTGCTAATATTACCATTCTAGTTCCTAGCATCGAGATGTGATATATATTCCATCGGACTCAAGTGTCTATACTAAAATTTAATCAGGTAGTAAAAGAAACCTCAAAACTCTTTATTGTTCATAAATGATAAAAAGAATACATACACGTAAACTAGCATGGCTCAATTTAGGGTGGGCCTAAACTAGTTTTTGAACTGCTGAGTCTCAAGAGTCCAGGCGGTTTCGATAGTTTAGGCCTATTGAATTAGTTAGCTGGCCAGTCATTGAATTAGTGAGTCTCTCTCTCTCTCTTATATCAAATGCAAAAATTTTTTACTCCCTTTAAAATAAAAAATTAAAAGAAAAAGAGAGAGGAATTCTTTTTGTTCCTTTGAAAAAGGTTTTGTCACGTAAAAAAATCTCTCGCAATTACTATAGAAAAACTAAATGGTATGGTTTTGCTAAATGTAACGATCCAATCTTAGGATTTTTCAAATTATGATTAAGTAAAAATTATTTTTCTTTGAAATAATTAAATTTGATAATCATGTACACTTAACTTCTTCTTCCTTATTTTAAAATTGACTAACACACTAAAGGTTTTCTGAAAAAAAAAAAAAACCAAACTATAGCGGTCTAACTTTGATTAGTAGATATGTAGGCACGCTTGAGGCAACCGTACTACAACAATTTATAGTTAATAATGACCTTGTATTTTATTTTTCTACTATAGTCTACAATTCCGTGACTAAGGAGAATTATTTATCCGTTACAACCTCTCTAGCTTTCCTTCACATTATTCATTATTATAATATTATGCTAATATTTTTATTATTTCGAAATGAAGTTGTCATGACCTTAAGGGGACCTAATAGAATGGCTTAAGGTTTTCATATTACGTGTGTACCCATGATATAAAAACCTCCTTACAAGTCAGAGATTACAAAACTCTGAAAGATTAGTTATTAAAGTTTTTAATTTTAATTAATTAACTTGCTATAAAATATAAATGACTATGGATATCCGATAAGCCACAGTTTATCAGAATCGTAGAGAAATGATATCCCCTACTAAAAGATAAGATCAAGTAGTAAAAATCTAGAACATAAACTTACGAAAGTTATAATATCTAAATATAGTATTAATAATTATATATAATAATCCAAACCGTTTAAATAATTTATCCTTAAATTCTAACTTTTAAGTACCTTGATGCTAATATTCAATATTTAGTTTTTAACTCATGCCCGATTATCTAACAACCTACAAGAGAAAACTATTGAGGAGTAAGCTACAAGAGCTTAATGAGTTATCCTTCATACTATATTAGCAAACAAGTTATTAAACTGTTTATTATCAAACAGTTTATTAACAAACATATGAATACATGAACAAGCGGTATGCTAAACAATATATATGCAGTTGGCTGGTGTTACATATAACATTAGATTTAATGCTCCTCGAAATAAGGGTTGGAGATACATTGACACCAATTACAACCGGGCTCTAGCACTTAGGATTTTTAACCATAAATTTAAATTATGTATTTCATGAAATACGTTTTCCTTTCAAAGGAATTCAGTAACATACAAAATCTTAGGTCTACCAGTAAGGTGGCCCCTGCAATCTACACTTATACCTTACAGTGATGGTCTTTAGACGTGACCCTTAGTCACCCATTGTTAGCGTCTCTAGTGCTAAGTAAACCCATGAACTAAGAGTGGGGTCTTGTTATATTAATGTTCCTGCAGTGTACTAATTAAATTATGTGGGAATCCATTCTTCTAAGACCCTTCATTATCAATCGCGTGAAGTAACGGCTAGAACATTATATGTATTGTTTGTGCTTATGCATGATCCATTTAATTTTAGTTGAGTTGAATATGATTAAATCAATTTATGAGGTGATGAAACATTATCAACAAATGATTCAAATTATGCAACAATTAATCATATAACCAAATTTTCAATTATCACATTTAGCAGTATTTTGTACAGTAATCAATCAATATCAAGTATATGCATAATTTAAACTATCAAGTTATTAAAATTTAATTTATGTGCACTAATTATAAGTACAAATTAAGAATAGAGTTATCGAGAGTACTCACTTGGTTATTGAGTCTATTAACAATCGTAATGGTCTTTTTGTTAAGTTAGTATCCGTATTGAAATTACCTGATATTTAAGAAATATGAAAAGTAATGAATATCTAAGTGATATAACTAAGCTATTCATATATTTGGTATTAACTATTTAAATTAGTTATATATTCTTATGAAATGCTTGGTTCGAGCTTTTTTCGTTAATTGCGTATAACTTTTTCAATTTAACTTTGATTTTTATAAATTTATAGTCTACTTTCATTGTTTTCGAACGTATTTTCGAACGTATTTTCTTATAGTAAGGTTCGTTTTGGACGTTGTCACCCACATTTTTTATTATAATATAAAAATATTGCGAAATTAATTATTTCGACTTAAATAATTATAAAATATTATTTCTAAGTTTTTCTTAGTATAATTATAATTTAATAATTATTTGAATTGTATATTTTATAATTTTATTATTTTAGGTCTATTTTACCATAATTACTCATTTTTACTTATTTGTTAGGTTTAAGATTTATTAATTCAAAATTTTTATATTTTATTTTTTTAACTAATTAATTATTTTATTATTATTATTATTAATTACCAAAATTAATTAATTTATGTTAGGTGGTGACGTGACAGTATATGGGAGGACCACATGTCACACTTATATTTTTTCTTACATTTTCTTATTATTTTGTATTTTACGATATATACATATATTAATATTTATTAAATTACTTTATTTTGTTAAATTAATATTATAGTATATTATATGTGTACTATTTAAATATACTTGTATTTCTATATATATGATACTATTCATATACGTATAATATACTAATGTACTAAAATATTATAATCTTAAATACATATATTATATACTATATGTATGAGTATAAATATACACGTAAATATACATTATATACATATGTACATGTACGGTTATATTACATATTTGTATATATACTAAAATACATAATACAAATAATATTATACATAAATCTACACATCCAGCATACATGTATATATTCAAAATTTATAAAATGAAAATACCATACAATTACCATATTGTATAATTACACTATATTATACTAGTATTTGTAATTTGTAATTGTATACATATAAATATTTACTATACGTATACATACATATATCATATAAACAAAATCCTAAGTATATATATACATTTACATGTTCACCCATACATAAGGGCACATGTAACTAAATAAATAACGAAAATAATTAATATATACATATGTATATAAACAAAAGAAATACATGGTACATATATATATTATATGCGTATACATACCTATATATATAAGTACATAAATAAAGAAAATACACCATACATACGTATGTATATATATATAAAGAAACACATAGTATATATATATATATTATATGTATATGTACATGTACAAATACATAAATTTCTTATATAAATTATTTATAAAATTTACTAGAACATGTACACTATCCATATAAACATACTTTAATAATTATACACTTATATGAACATAAACACTCAAATACATGTATGTACAAGAATATAATTAAATAATTATTACAAAATACATATACTATATATATTAAAACATACTTATATAATATTTGAGGGTGGATTTCCTAACTCCTTCTTCCTCTTTTCCTTCTTGCTTGAAATTAAAAAAAAAAATGAAGAAGATGGACAAGAATTGTTTACGATTTGCAATTAGAAGGAAGGAAGGAAGTAAATTTTGTGTGTGTGTTCTTTTGCTTTTTCTTTCTAGACGTGGAGAGCTCCTAACACAATCAGCAACTTGAGTAATTTAAAGATAAAAAAGCAAGGGAAAATCCAATGCAAGATAGCTTATTAATGTTGATGGGACAAGGTAATTATCATTTTTGTCCTTTCTCTCTAAATGTAACACTTGGAGTTAAAATTAAGAACATATGGGCTACTGGGAATGATCTGGAAATCAATATGGAAGCATCGAAAAATAGAGGAAAGAAAAAGGGAAAAGAAAAAGAAAGGAAAAAGGAGAAAAAAGAAAAATAAAATTAAAAATATTTAATTTTTCCAGATACAAAAATTATATATTTAGTATTTATAAAATAATTTTGAGATTTTATAAAAATTTATTAATTTAATTGATACCCATTACGTTTATAATATTTACAAGTTATTTCAATATTTTCGTTAAGGTTTATACATAATTACTTGTATTAGTCGATATCGACTAAGGTTATATTAGCATTAAGTTATATTTATTTATTTTATAAGATTAAAATTATAATTTTAGGGTTTTTAATAAATTTGAACTCGATTTTGAGTATTTATGCAAACGTAGAATTTAGGGTTTTTGTATGTAATTAAGTTTCGATTGAATTCCAAGAGTTTTTATTATTGATACTATATTCGATTTATAATTTAATATGATTTTTATCTTACTTGACCTTATTGTCTTATGAAATTATATATAGTACTAGAGTTCAATTATACTCATAATTAACTGAATTCACGGGTTTATAGGAGTAAAATTTCAACCTAAATTTTGGTTAATTGTGTGCACGGCATTAAAACTTATTATTTCAAAAAACATTAACTCGAAAATTAATAAAAAATTAGAAATTATTAAGTTAATTAATAAGGAAAATAGAAAAAAAAATGCCAGTTTGAGGGCCGATAAACCGGCTCGATGAGCAGGTCTATATCCTCATACACACAAAAGGATGCTAAAAGAGCCCTTAAAGAAACCTTAAAAATAAAACCTTAAATAAGAAAAATACCTATTATAAGCTTTAAAGTGCTCTTTTTTTTTTTTTTTAGGATTAAAACAACTTCAATTGGGCTTGCCCAGATTACCCCATTCTAAGGCTTGAAATTCCTTTTTCGAAAACATACAATTATAAAGAAAATCATTCTGAGATTAAAAGTCATGCCCATTTTATCCGTAATTGAAAATTGGTTTATTTTTAGCTCATTTATTATTCTATTTTTCCACATCAATTGTTGCTTTGCTTTTTTTTTTTTTCTTTTTTGATAGTAACTTGATATTTGATATCTTGGTGTATATATGTGAAGGTTTGTATATGTGTACATATGTGTGTTATATATCCTTAAATGTTTTTAGTATATACCTGCAGTCATTTTTGAAAAGTTAGTTAGCATGGAAGAGTGAAATGTAGGTATGTGAAAAAGGTAGTTTGGTAAGAGTCATTCAAAATGATGGAAGTGGGCATGTCTTTGTATAGTGGTAATGCCTATGATTCGGTATTTGGGAGTATTGGGGCATGCTTGTATGTTGTAAAGATGAATGAGCATACCCATGTGTTGTGCAGAAGCACAAGAGTATTTATGTATTGTATAGACACTAAAGAGCGTGCCTATGTATTGTATTGATGCTAGAGTGTGCTTGCATGCTATGAGAGTATTGTAGTGTTCTTGTGCACAATGAAATGTCGATGTAATGTTGCTATAATCCTGACATGCTAACTTTCTTGTAGTCAAAATTATTTGTGGAAAAATATATTATTATAAGAGAAAAGATTCAATGAGTAATACATATCAAATGTTATGCACATATGGTGTGTAAATATCAATAAAATGTTGGTATGTATGATGTGTGCAAATTACGTGTCATAGTCAATTATAATTTGTATCAATATCTTATTGGTATTTACATATCATTTATATATAACACGTGTTATATAATACTTATTGAATAATTTTTCTTCTTATAAACTAGGTTAATAGGTATATAGAAGAATTTCTATGTAGTAACTTTATCAAATGTCTAACAGTAAAAATTTCAGTCTCTTCATATATATAAACGATGCCTATAAAAGATTTTTACAAGGAAAAAACATCAAAATGGGACTGTAAGACCAAACTTGTCAATCTAAACTTTCAAATTACAACTTTATTCAAAACATTAATACTCTTCAAAATTAGGTGAGAATAATTTTAGTATTGATTCATAAGCCAACTTCATATGTTTTCTTTACTATTTACTTAACTAATAAATAATCCTCACTTAGACATTAATACCTTACTTTCGAGTTAATAATATATAGAATTTGATGAAATGTAGGATGAAGCAACCTTATGGATTTGCATATTTCAAGTATTTTAGCTTATGTATAAGTCACAAAATAAGAATTTTGAAAAATTTGTATTTAAAGCCTTTTATCTTAGAGTTTGGATAAAGGTAAAAGGAATAAACAAAAAAAAAGAACCTTTTTCAAGTAGAATTTAATGATGATATGTTACTTTAATGGCTCGTTTACTTTATGGAATAGAATGAGAGAAAATAGAATTGAAGTTCTTAAGGAATGAAATAGGGGTATAATATATATTATTTTATTTAGTTGGATTTATAAGTAATTTAAGAATAGATATCTAATATAACTTTAATGACTAAATTATCTTTAATCCATTTTATTTCTTAACTAATCTTAAAATAATAGGTAGTGATGGTAGTTGGTAGCGGTGGCGGTGGCGGTGGCGGTGGCGGTGGCGGTGATGATAAAGGTGGCTATGATGGTAATGGTAGCGACGGTAATGGTGACGATGATGGTAGGGATGGTGGCGATAGCGGTGGCCATGGTGGTAATGAAGGTGGTAATGAAGGTGGTAGGCGATGGTGGCAGTGGCGATGGTGTATGGTGGTGGTAATAGTAGCAGCGGTAGCGACGGCGATTGCGACAACGACGGTGGCAGTCGGTGGTGGTAGCAGTAATAATGGTAGCGGCGATGGTGTTGGTTGCAAAGGAAGTGGTGGCAGTGGTGAGAAATCATGATTCGTTAATTAAATTAAGAAATTTCTAATTTGAAATCAAGCCATAGAGATTCTTACGGAATTAAAATTTTGTAATAAAAAACCAAGTTAACGTCAAGGGATAAGGAAAAAATGGAATTTCAATTCCCCCAAAGTAAATGTGCCATAAAAGTTTCTTTTTTCCTATAAAAGAGATGATTCATTGAAAACTAACAAACACCAAGAGTCGAACAAGCAAGTTTCCTAGTCAACAGGTTAAAGAAAAGTTAAATAGGATGGGGATGACTCAACCTATAGCTAAAAGTCATCCTTACTTTATCATGGATTGTTATTCAGTTAGCGTAGACATTAGTTTTACAATTAATTGAAAAACAAATAGGAAACAAAAGAGTTTTTGAAAAACAAAATATCTTCAATAACTCTATAGCACTTCCAAGATAAACTATGCTTAGATAACATCATATCAAAAACTTTTTTGTAGCCCATTTCAATAACTACTTGATTTAGTTTCTTCCTCTTATTGTAGGCACTCTTTCCCTAATAACCAATGCCTCAAACAACTAACTATCATCACCTAATAAATGCATAGCTATTGCTTGTAAAAGATTCCCATTTTTGTCATGACAAACTAATTAGACATAAACCCTGTTGGCGTGAAGGACTCCTAGAAATTAGGAATTTATGGCTGTGTCATAGAGTCAATCAATATCATTGACTATAAAATCACAATCGTCATTATAGTAGATTTTATACCAAAAATAGGAGAGCTTGATTATGTATAAATACCCATGTATGAAGGAAAAAAAAAGAAAAACTAGAATATTTCTTTCTTATTGACAATATGGTATCGGAGCAAGTTTTCAATTCCCATCCTCTTCTATACAGATAAAATTGAAGCCAACATCTTATAACACTGTTATAGTTGGTGAAGATTTGTAGTCATCAGAAACCCCTGAAATCTCTTCTTCATCTATCTTATTAGAACTCACTACCAGAATGATGGAAATCCTATCTAAGAAAGTCAGCACCACTGAAATTCATAAACCAGTCACAGGTATGAATCTACATGAAATAGATAATGCTCATGGCCAATGGATTCTTGACTTAGGAGCCTCTAACCATATGACCTATGATGAAAATGACATCTCCCAAAGATCTAAACTTAGAAGAACCAACATTACAAATGCTAATGGAAAATTTTCCCCAGTAACAGGGGCTGGTACAGTAATAGTGGCACCTAATATGCCATTATCCAATACTTTTCTTGTTCCATCTCTTTCTCACAAATTAGTATCTGTGAGTCAACTTACCAAAGATTTGAATTGTGTTGCAATTATTTATCCTAATCTGTTCCTTCTTCAGGATATTTTAACAAAGGAGATTATTGGACGTGGTAATGAGAAGGGGGGATTATACTATTTGATGGATGTAAAGATTGGTAAAGCATGTCACACCGCTCATCCGAATATGTCCAAGGAAGAGCAAGTTTGGCTTTGGCACCATCGTTTAGGTCATTCGTCATTTGGATATTTGAAACATGTTCTTCCAGATTTACTTTCAGTTATGGCAATTTCTCAATTTAAATGTGAAACTTATATTTTTGCTAAAAGCCATCGGGCCACTTATCCTTTGAGTTTTAAGAAAAGTACCATTCCTTTTTCCTTAATCCATACTGATGTGTGGGACCATCCCCGAAACCTAATATGCATGGCTATCGGTGGTTTGTGATTTTTGTTGATGATTGCATACGAATGACGCAGTCGTATTTATTGAAACATAAGGATGAGGTTTTTAATACCTTTTAGTTTTTTTATAACATGGTCTGTACACAATACTCCATCAAATTACAGGTTCTTCGTTCCAATAACGGTGGAGAATATGTCAACACATAATTTAATGACTTCTTTCGTCAACATGGAATGATTCATGAGAAATCATGTTCACATACTCCCTAACAAAATGGAGTAGCCGAACAGAAAAATTGGCATATTCTTGAGACTGCTAGAGCTCTTCTTATTAGGGCTAATATGTTTGGGCATTATTGGGCAGAGGCAATTATGCATGTAGTTTATGTTATCAATAGGCTGCCAAAAAAGGTTCTTGAAATGAAAACTCATCTTCAACATTATCTCATTTTGTAACACTGCCCTCAATCTTGATGATGCCACCATGCGTGTTTGGGTGTGTTGTATTTGTTCATGTCCAAAAGGACTAGTGCACAAAAATTGATCCTTGTACTGTAAGGTGCGTTTTCTTAGGCCACGGCCTACATAAAAAAGGATCTCACTGCTTTGATCCCACTCATAGGCGAACATATGTCACTATGGATGCAACACTTTTTGAAATTGAAATGTTTTTTACTACTAAGCTCTCCACTCCACCTTGTCAGGGGGAGAATTCTAGTGAAGAGGTGAGTTGGATGAGATATGAGTAGCCAGGCTTTAATGAAAATGACATTCAGAATGAGTCAGAGACAATTTCCTCAAATGATGATAATGAAAATGGCATTCAGAACGAGTCAGAGACAACTTCCTCAAATGATGATGTGTCCCCTTCTTCTCCAATAACCACTAGTCCATCTCTTGAGAATATCACTGAGGTAAGTTCTCCATCAACCCCTATTGTTCATCAACCCTCTAATGTCATAGATACTGTTGCTCCTATCCCTGGCTATAGATTGCCTTACAGGCATAATCATGGTGTACCCCCCAGTCGATATTCTCCTGAGATGGAAGAACGGTGATCTAAATATCCTATTGCCAATTACATGTCCACTGGATTACCATTTGAATCTTTGAAAAGCTTTGCAAATAATATCTCATCTCATCACATTCACACTAATGCAGAAGAGGTGTTGCAAGATCCTAGATGGACTCAAGCCATGAAGGAAGAGATGGAAGCCTTGTTGAAAAATAAAACATGGATTCTTGTTACATTATCAGAAGGGAAGAAGACAGTAGGGTGCAAATGGGTATTTTCAATTAAATACAAAGCAGATGGATCTATTGAAAGGTACAAAGTTAGAGTGGTTGCCAAGGGTTACACACAAAAATATGGAGTTGATTATCAAGAAACCTTCTCTCCAGTCGCAAAATTGAACACAATAAGAGTTTTATTGTCCCTTGCAGCAAATCTTGATTGGCCTTTACATCAATTTGATGTAAAAAATGCCTTTCTCCATGGTGACCTCGAAGAAGAAATTTATATGGATATCCCTCCTGGATATGTGGCCGACTATGACAATAAGGTCATTTACAAGTTGCAGAGAACTTTATATGGGTTAAAACAATTACTTCGAGCTTGGTTTGGAAGATTGAGTGTTACAATGAAGAAATATGGCTATTGACAAAGTAACTCTGACCATACTTTATTCTTGAAACACCAACAAGGCAAGACTACAGCTTTAATCGTCTACGTTGACGATATGATCATTACAGGAGATGATATAGATGAGATAGCAAAGCTTCAATCTCAGTTGGCATCAAAATTTGAGATGAAGAATTTAGGAGGACTCAAATACTTCTTGGGGATTGAAGTTGCTAGATCCAATCAAGGGATATTTCTTTCTCAGCAGAAATATGTGATGGATTTATTAACTAAAGTCAGGTTATTAGACTGCAAACCAGCTGATGTACCTATAATTCAAAATCACTGACTTGGAGAATACTCAAATCAAGTGCCAACAAACAAAGGAAGATACCAGAGGCTAGTTGGTAAGTTGATCTATTTATCTCATACCCGACCTGATATTGCTTATGCAGTCAGTGTAGTTAGCTAATTCATGCATTGCCTTAGCGAAGATCATATGACTGCGGTCATTTAGATTCTTCGATATCTAAAATCATTGCTTAGTAAAGGCATTTTGTTCTCTAAGAATGGTCATCTAAATATTGAAGGGTATAAAGATGCAGATTGGGTTGGAAATATTTTAGATAGAAAGTTAACTTCAGGCTATTTCACATTTGTCGGTGGTAATCTTATTACATGGAGAAGTAAGAAGCAGAAGGTAGTGGCGTTATCAAGTGCGGAAGCAAAATTTAGAGGAATGGCAAAAGGATTATGTGAACTTCTTTGGCTTAGAAATTTGTTGTTTGAGATTGGATTTCCTATTAAATACGAGATGGATTTATTTTGCGATAACAAAGTAGCTATTGATATTTCTCATAATCTGGTATTGCATGATCGAACTAAGCATGTGGAGGTTGATTGACACTTCATCAAACAGAATCTTGAAGAAAAGACAATCCGATTTCCCTTTGTGAAATTAGAAGATCAGTTAGCAGATATCCTAACTAAGGCAGTATGTAGCAAGAACTTTCATAACTTACTTAGCAAGTTGGGCATGATAGATATCTACGCACCAACTTGAAGGGGAGTGTTGGCGTGAAGGACTTCTAGAAATTAAGAATTTATGACTGTATCATAGAGTCAATGAATATCATTGTCCACAAAATTACAATTGTCATTATAGCAGATTTTAGACCAAAAATAGGAGAGCTTGATTATGTATAAATACCCATGTATGAAGGAAAAAAAAACTAGAATATTTCTTTCTTATTGACAATAAACCCGTCTTCTAAGGCATAATTGTGAACAAGCAAGATTGAAGGACAATTACTTTATCAGTAAAGAGTAGGTGCAATTGGAAGAAGAAAACAGGTTGTGAACCTACGGGATGAAATTCTTTGTGACTTGAGCGAGGTGTGATCATATGGATGGATCACGAGACGTCATCCACAATTATTGGAGCACCGTAGGAGATCACAGACAAAGATCACAAGGTGTAAACTCTGTGACTTGTTTGACAACTTTATTTTGTAATGTTGATTTTTATTGTAATTTGTATCCTTTATTTGTATTCTTTCCTTATGTGTTTATTGTAGAAAAGCACTATTAATAGGTTTGTAAACATCATTGCAAGAGGGTGGAGTTTTTTTTTTTTTGGGTTTGATGATTGAGATTGTTCTTGAGAGTGTTTCCTCTATTTTCATGTTTTATTATTCCTTTTAGATTGCGGCAACAACATCCTCTTTGTGTTAATCATCTATGTGGCATATTGGATGCTTGATTAAAAAACCTTGTTATCATAATTCGTAAATCATATCAAATTAGTTGCAGTTTCATTATTTTTTAGATTCGTGTGTCATGTCATCTCTAGAAATTGATTGAACCTTAGTTTGATTATTGAATTGGTGCATAATATCCACTTCGATATTCATTCATATCTTTTTATTTTTCAGTTATTCTATAAACAGGTGAAAAAAAAAAAACAATAGGCTAAAACTTAAGAGGAGGCTTAATTGAGTTTTAAGGACAAATTGATCTTCTTTTCAAAATTAAGCACTAAATGCAACAATGAGTATAATCAAGATAATGATAAAATAACAATAAGTAAGGAAATTAAAAGAGATAGGAATAAAGAAGATCGAGCTCATATTTAACATGGAGTTTGGATTACTACCTACTCTCCACGAACATACAATGCCTCTAATTGAGAATTTCACACCACTTTATTAATTTCTCAATCCAAACTTCAAGAGTTACACATAGGCAAACTTGATAACACAAGTTTCACGCTCACAACTCTCAACATAAATTACAATCTCAACTCAGAACACAAAACTTAATCTTAAGGATTATTGGTATAGTACTTTTACCTTTAGATACTTTGCAACTTATAGCTCATAAACACTGCACTTTAAATCTTTCTAAATAGTAGCAAATTAAGACAGAAGAGATAATGAGAATGATGGACAATAAGAGCATAAAAGAATATTGGAATGTCGCAATAAAGGATCAACTCTCTATTGTACTTGGTTGGGTTATTGAGCATTTATATCAACTCATTCAATTGTTTCCGTTATAGTGCATTAAATGCTCCAACGGTTAGTTGAAACAAGTTTACTATCATGACGGTATCACCTTCTTACCATCATGCTGATAAGCCAAACATCTATCAGTATGTATATTAGCATGCTGATACCTTGATTAGAAAGTATTCCATCTTCTTATCTAGCCAACTTCATCGTCAAGCTGGTAGTGCTTTGGGTTTGTTAAGCTAGTAGGCTAATTTCACCTAATCTTAACTTTTAAACAAAACAAAAAACAACCACACTTTACAATCTAACTCCAAGAAAGCTTGTACATCATTTAAAAACTAAATGTCTTATAGAGTTAATTATTATTTATAATTATCATGCAAGATAATTGTTTTTTTCCAATTAACTCACTATAATCAAATAATAACAAGTTTAGTCATACACTTTTGTTTTGTTCTCATCAAAATCAAATAGTGAACTTTAAGTTCAATAATCTCCCTCTTTTTGGTGAGGACAAGATTCTTATACATTAAAAACTCCTTCTCAATCTAATACCCTCCCTCAATTAAGCATTTTGTTTCAAGATATTTAGCAATTAAGTAAGATTAAGAGAATGCTTGAAAGTAGAGAGTATTGATAGGCTATGGAACTAAGTCTCACTTCTTAATAGCTTCACAAATTAGATATATTAATCTTTTAATAAATCAAGATAAGACAAAGTTATAAGTTCAATATCAAGATATGTTACATAAATTTATATGAGTTCAATATCATCTTTTGAGCATCTATTATCAACTCAACTTAATATCACCTTTTAGACTCTCTTAAAAGAATTGAATATTTCTCTCCCTTTAGTCTTATCAAAAAGAGGAGTATTCAATGATTAAGAGGAATGAGGATTTAAGTCAAAATTTTGGTATAATCTTAGCTTAAGCTTTAAGATATACCCCTTGCAAAAAGAAGAGCAAAGGAACTACAATACGTGAAAGGAGTAGTCCATCAATAGAGTAGCGAGCAACAACTTCTAAGAGCAACAAAAGTTAATAAACAAGTAAGAGGCATCTACGCCTAATACAAAGAGGTCTATGCATCAAGAAACATAAATGATCTTAACATAATCAACAAAGGCCATCAAGGACTAAAATCTAACAAAGACATGAGAAAGGAAACGTAAAGTGACCAGAGGCGAAGTCTATAAAACAAAACATAAAGTAACTTAAGAAATAAATTGGAGTTAGCCACTTAATTAGTAAGTGGATCATCATCCTCAACTGGAGGAGGAAAGGGGTAAGAGGGGTAGTAATACTATAGCTAGAAATGATTGTAGAGGGTGTAAGACCACAAGAGGTTCTTAGAGGCATTTTGGTGAACACTTGGTGAATGGAACTTAAGGTGTAAGGGTTTGAAGTGTAAGAAGTTGAATGAGAGAGAAGGTAGTAGGATGGTAGAAGTGTGTGTGTAAGTGGTATGATGGTAGAATAGAGGGTATAAGGTGTCGTAACAGTAGGAGTGTAGGTGTAAGGTATTGTGACGGTAGGAGATGGGTTTGTTAAAGAGAAAAAGAATGCATAGGATGAGAGAGAGAGAGAGAGAGAGAGAGATTATGATGAGATAAGAGTAGAGAATCGAGGATTTGGAGATGATTTGTGTAAAAAAATAAAATAAAGGTTTCGATTATTGAGTATGAATGTAGATGAGCTTAGGGTTGTAAGGTTATAGATGAACCCTCCTAAATAGGAGTTAACCATGGTTAGAAACTGAAGGTAAGATTGCCAAGCAAAAATGGTTCATGTGTTTAGAGTTTGAACACCTTGTTATTTAGTGTCCAAGGTGACATGTATGATTTTTAAGGAGAATAAATCTACATGTCAAGGTATTCAATCATCAAATGTAGAGCCATTGCTTTTGAAGCTTGGAGTTGATGGTAATTATAAGTATTTATGCTTTCATCTTTCATCTTTCTAATTAATATATTTCAATCCATTGATGAGATTGCTAGGTGGTTTTGGGTGCTACAATTCTATTACACTTATTAGTCCATATAAAATGTTTGTTGATATTATCATTGAATTTATTTATGACTATTTGAATTGGTGTGTCATTATTCTTACCATTGATAATGTTGCTAAGGAGTTAATAGTACATGATAGTGAGCTAATATGGATACTTTAAAAGATTAAATTTTTATAGGATAATACAGAATTCTGTGGATAAGCATGTGGACAATCTTTTGGATAAATTAAGAATTGGGTTCTACTAAGGAACCAGGTGATTATCATTATTTACTATGCCTTTACTTGAGTTTGATGTTCTATAGATTCACATGATTTTGGTAGACAGAATGCATAATGATTCACAAGAGTTTAGATTTGATTTTTTGTGAAACCACAAGCTGTATGGAATGATTATATTACAAATGATTATTATTAAGTGAGTTGATTTTTCAATAATGATGAGTTGTTATGGCAACTATTGGTAAAAATGGCATTTTCAAAGCATGTATTGAGACATTGGATGAGGTGGAGATTGGGGTTAGGCATAATTGGATATTCTTGGCAAGTTTAGGTTCGATTTAGTATTTAGATTTTCCATGATTTGTGTCGAATCTTTTTTATTTTATTTTAGGATGGAGGTAATGATGAGGACGTCGACTGGTGTTCTAAGGTGTGATTGTAAACAAGCAAGGATTGAAGGACAATTGCTCCATCAAAAAGATCATTAGCAATTGAAAGAAGATTATGGAGTCTAAACCTAGGGTGTGAACTTCTCAATTACTTGAGCGAGGTGTAATCATAGGTGAGTATCATGAGGTACGATCCATGATTGTTGGAGTGTCATAAGAGATCACAAGCAAAGATCACAAGGCATAAACTTACCCATGAGTACGACTTTATTTTGCAACGTTGATTTTATTGTAATTGTACTTTTTATTTTTATTCTTTCCTTATGTATGTTTATCCCAGAAAAACACTATTGATAGGTTTATAAACATCATTGTTAGTAGATAGAATGTTTTGAGATTGGCAATTGAGATTTTTCTTGGGGGTAAAGTTCTCTCTATTTTGTTGTCTCATCAATCTTTTGGACTGTAGTGATGACATCCTCTTCGTATTAGTCATTTATGTGTCATATCAGATGCTTGATTGGAAAACTTGTTAGTATAATTTGTAAGTCATGTCTCATTATATTTGCAGTTTGATTAATTTCTAGATTTGTGCATCTTATCATCTCTTGGAATTGATTAAAACTCCAATTCAATCATTGTATTAGCGCATCATATGCAGTTTGATATTTGTTCATATCTTTTATTTTCATTTGTTCTATAAAAAAAAAACTATAAAAATACTTCATTTTATTGTTTTAAAACCCTAAAGTTCCTATTGTTATAGCCAGAACTTGAATAAAAAGTATTTTTGATGATAAACCTGAAGTAAAAGGGATTTTGATGATAACAAAGTATATATTAGTATGAATAAGAGGGAATTTGTTATTGCTAATCAAGCTACTTAGTGTATAGTACAATAATTATATTCTTGAAGATACTTGAGAAAAGTAAGAATCAAAAAATGAAAAGTTGACAAGATTAGAAGTAATGTAAAGAACTAGAATTTATGAAACAAGTATGAATAGTGAATGTAGAATTAGAATCAACTCTCATTAGAAGTTGAGCAAAAGAAAAGAATTATATATGTCTTCATTAATGAACTAGTGGCACAAGACATAGCTAAATTATTTTAAAGATGAAGGAAGGAAGAAAAAGTATTGACCATAAGACAAGATCGACTAGAGGTACAGGACTAAATAAAAAACATATATTGTAAGCACATAAGATATACTGAAAGCAAAATCTGATTAGAAGCATGTTACAAGAAATAACATGTCAAGACACAGCACCTTAGAGATATATTTGGATAATATATTTGATCAAGCCAAGGATACAAAAGGAATTCTTATGAAGATTCAGAAGTGTGTCATACAATGGACCAATGAAAGTTTCTAAGTGTATGAAGCAACTACAAGGAAAGTACTATATGACAGATGAGCATATCTACTATCACAACAAAGAAAGAAGATTACAAAGATTTGAGAAAGCAACAGCTATTATCTTATTGAGAACACTTAAATGTTAGAGTCACAATTATTTAAGAATGATGTGATTAACGAAAAGAAGATGATATAAAGGTAAAACAAAGAAAAGTTTAAAAGCTAAGCAAATTTTTGTGATATTATAGAGTTTAGTTGAGCTTACACACATATATCTAATTTGAGAAAAAAAGCTCACAGTTTCAAATTATATATTGCTAAGTAACTATGCGAAAGTGTAAGAAAATCTATTGTACTCCTCAAGGGAGTGACTAATCTCTTTAAAAATTAGTGCGTGACTATTTGAGAGAACTTAAGAAAGAGATTTTGTAAATTGCAAATTAGAGGTAACGCAAGATCGTAAGAATTGTTGACCTTTGTGTAAAGTTTTGTTCAAATAATAGAAGTACGATGTAGATAATTATAACTTTAGCGATGGGTTAGAAGAGTTGATTGATGCTTAAGGCGAAACCATTATATGTGATTACTTAATTTTATGATCTCTACACTCTTTTATTTATTCGCAATCTATTTATTGTTTGCATGATATATCACTTAATCGTTTGAGTGTTTGTGCATTATATGGTCATAAGCATATAGAGTTGTTTGAATAGTTAACCTATTTGAAAGATCACCTTACCAAGTACTAATTTACTTGTGCACACAAATATCTTATCTGAATTTGTTAATATTTTTGATATGTCAAGAATTAAGAGTAAGTTTAATATGAGTTATTAATCTTGAACATCAAGAAGTAAATATTGGTTAAGTTTTAAAATTCTGTAATAATTAATCCAATATCTTTTCTTGATTGTTCACTGGAATCAATAATTGATATCGGACCTTGGTATAAATAAGAAGATATAAAATGAAAATACTAATAATATGACCTATAGTTTTAACTTTGCATAAACTTGTAAATTTGATATTTGCGCTATATTATTCTCAACATAGAAAACTTTTGTTATGAAATTTAAAATTCTTTTGATGAGTTTTCTAAGAAAATGAAGGGGTTAGGACTAAGTTTGTAAATTTATAAAGATAAAGGATGATCTTGCAAATTGATAAAGCTTTTCAAAACCGAAGCTTATAGTTTCTTGGAAGTATAAAGTGATATCCTTAAGGCTTGTGTATTATATACATTCCTGCTTAGATTAATTGAATCCTTAATATTAATTTTAGAAACTTTTAAAACCATAAGCCTACCTAATATATTTATATAAAAGCTATCAAAGCTACAAGTATATCTACAAGTTCATCATCATTAGTTTCCTAAAATTTAAATATAATTATTATAATTTTCTCTAGTAAGATCTTAATCTAAAAACTCCCTTCAAGAAAATGGAAACTTCAAAGGACTATAAATATAAGAGATTAAAGTGTGAGCATACTACGTTGGTCTCACCTAAGTGCTATATTTCGATTTTTACTCTATCTTGTTTAGGATATGTCGGCCAAATTTGTAACCCTATTAAAAACTTCAATGAAAGAATGGTGTGAGGCCAAGTGGATTTATTTTGCTATTGAGACAATGAACTATTATGCTTGCCTATACTTATAAGTAAATTGTGCTTTATATGTGTTTGAACTTATTTGCTGAATAAGTACTTGAGTGTATCGTATGTCTTAATGTTGTGAAACATTTATGTTTTCCATTGAAAGTTGAATGTTTGGGATATGGTCTTATTTTATCACCAATAATTAGATATAAGATGGTTATGCTAAAGAATATATTGATGGCCACTCAGCAATCTTTAGTAACCATGGTAGGTGGTGAATAGAGCTTAGGCTTACTCCTTTTTTGATTAGTAGATTAGCTTTAGGGTTGTTGTGGTGGGGGAAAATCTAGCATGATAGAGACTATCAAGATGAGTTTTTCACAAAAATTAAGTCCCAAATAGTAGTTGATTATAAAAGGGATACTATACTTGTAATCATAAAATATTAGCACGCATCTTTTTCACAAATAATGTAACATTGGTGGATGTGCATTGTTGCTTTCATAATTAACTTGTTATAGATAATAAAATTTTGAATGGATATAACTCGTAAATTGGGTGGTATTTACTCAAAAAACATTTTTATGACTTATCAAACGATACACATCAACATATTATATAATATCTTGTGATTCTCCATAGGCCATAATTATTTTTTTATTAAATTATTTATTTTTATTTCAACTTGCCTTGAAATTTTGAAAAATATGACTATATTTTATAGTGTTTCTTAAAAACTAACAATCTTTTCCATTTTTTTAAATTCATATATCTTGATCTTACAATCAAAGGTGAGTTGGTATAGGATGAATATGATATAAAAACTTACTAATGTCATACTCTTTAAGTACAGTTTTACAAAATTTATCCTCTAACACCCTAAAACAGTTCTAGAACCTATACTTTATAAAACTTATAGGGTATTGAATATTTTATATAATTTATATATGTTTAATATATTTTTATAATATTAAGATTTTGAGGTTAATAGTCAACAACTTGAACTCATTAATATCAACATTCTATTCATTTAAACTATATAAAGGAATACTTTTCATAATTTTGAAAAGTAATATTACAAAAATCTACCTTGTAGGACATCCTAAACAAAAGTAACAAAATAACGCATTCATGAAAAAAATACACCCTCCATCTTTTTAGGCACTACATCTATTAGAAGTTTAGTCCACTTACTTGAAACACCAAATCCACTACAACTAATTTACAAATACGGCATTTCATTAAAAACATAACAAAAAATATAGGATCATTAATTGGGGAAGAAATGGGATAAAAGAGTCCAAAAATGGAATAATTTTTGTAGGGTAAGTACTTTCTTAAAATTCGTATCTTGTATAATTTAAAGTTATATAGTGCATGTAAATATCGAAATATCATACTAATATCCTATATTGTGAGAGTAGGTTTTACGAAATTATATTTATGACCTTCAATACCACCTAGGATCTACTTTATCAAGTAGGTATTACAACCAAGAAGGTATAATAAGATTACCTCCTCATACTTAATTCAGGTTATAAAATTTTAATTATCCTTAAAGATTCGTAACATCAAATTTTGTTAGAATAAGATTAAAAGGAAATAAAAAACTAGGCGTAAATACTAACGGATATATACCAAATATTATACTACAATGAAAATATACCAAATTATCATTAGTTATGTAATTTCGATTATTCATCATGTCTACTTTCACTTCAGAATGATCAACTTGTTGCATGCTGTGCGTTCCCTACATCTGCTGCTCCAAATTGTAACATGGATGCTCAAATTCCCATTCAAAATTTTGAAATGTATTATTACCTAGTCGTCCTCGTTCCATTGTCGATTTCTTCTCAATGAATTGTTTGAGGATGGTGCAAGTGGTTTGGAGAGTGTCGTCTTTATTCACTTGGTTTCCAACCCCCCCCCCCCACCTTTTTCAGGGTTATTTGTCGGTGGAATCGGCCTGAACCGACGGGAAAAGATGGGCTCCGGTTCAGAATCCGATCCGTGATAAGGTCTTATTAGTAGCAATATTATACTATAAGGTGATGAGGGTGAAGGAATTGCAGCATAGCCATTGCTAGTATTTAAATTTAATACCATTATGATGGCATCTAAGATTTGAAAAGGAAAATTTTGATTTTTTATTTGGTAAGGAACTGCTTCTTAGGCCTTTGTTACGATGCCAAGAAATAAGGAAAGCTACATTCTCTAGAGTTTTTTTCTCCCTATACAAATCAATTTGAAAAACACGAGTCGCTTTCTTTTAGGCACTCAAAAAGTACCTGGGGTTAGGCACATGATTTTTACTTTTGTTGTCTTTTTTCAAGGTTATTTATGTATTGGTTGGTTCTACTTCTGCAAGGATCTTGTTCATATTGTATGCTTTATTTATTTTGCCTGTGATCGAAAATCGATCAAAACATGAAACTATTTTTTAAAAACACAAAATAATTTCTTGAAGGATATCCTTAGCACAGACTTTTTGTTATTTTTAATAAATCTTTTGAATAGATATAATTCTTTATTAAAAATGGTTCTTTCTGATTTTGGTAAATTACAAATATACCCTTTTATAGTTTCTCCAAGTGTCGTTAGCTTGCTCGTCATTAAAATTTAGCACTTTAAACTCTTAACATTTTTCATAACATTGCTTTTCTTCCTTAAATGACCAATTTGTCCCTTAATAATAAGAAAAGGGATTTTCATGCTTTTAATTGTTTCAGAGGTTAAGTATTTAGAACATATGCCGTTCAATCCAATAAAATCAAAACCTCTATCAAACCATCTTTGATTCTTCAACTTAAAATTTGTGATACCTTAATCAGGCCATCTCTTCAAAGATAAAAGGTTTAACATATATATAAGAAAATAAGGGATATATTTATAATATACCCTTCCTAAGTTTAGGGTTGAAATTCGTTAAACAAACACTCTTTGACCTTTATTTCCCATAATTTCCCTTTTTTCTCCCCTTCCTATTTTCCCTTTCTATTATGAAACCTAAAATACCAACTGAAACCAATGAAAAGTTACAAAAGTTATTCATTTGAAAATCATATATCATCTATTACTTCGTATTAACGATTAAATTTGATGAGATCTGACCAAAAGCCAATTCAAAGTTCAACCTAGCTTGATCATTTAAAATTTGCATATCCCATGATTTGTTCCCACAGGGCAACATTTATGTCATCATATTAAGTGCATGTAGGTCAAAACGTAATCATTTTTGAAAATGTATAATTAAAAATATATTACAATTTCAATTTTGTTTTCATCTAAACAATCCAATGAATTATCATCAAAATTCTTATAATTTAATGGTATAAATTTTAATATTTTAAAAGGATTGACTAGTTTCAATTTGGCCAATCCTTACCATTCTAATGTATACATTAGTTGAGGAGGTCAAATCTCAGGTCATATTTTTATGAGATGTGATATTGTCACATTTGCTAAGCTCAGATAGATAACATAGTTGAAAGTGAGAGTGTGAAAATAAATTTTTTATTAGTCCCAAATGGGGATACATAAAAAAAAAAAATGAACAATGTCTTAATTTGACATCTTAAAAAGTATTTTAAAAGAGATCATTAATGTCCTCATATAGAGAAAACCAATTACCAAGACTTAGGAGAAATTAACCTGTAAGATTATTAAAAAAAAAAAAAAACCCTAGGATTGAAAAGTGGACTCAATAATTGTTGCAAATGACATGGGCGTGTTAGCAACTGTCCACTATTTAACTAAAAAGATGGCAAATGGATCCAACCCATTTAATTTTTCTTAATTTTCTTATATTTATTCCTTATGTTACTATATGCAATCAATAGTTGAGATTAAAAGGAAGATAATGATATTACGATAATGTTATAAAACATTTCAAAAATTAAGATAATGTTAACTATTAATTATAAATTGAGAAAAATTGAGGAAAAGTGAACTGAGATAATTCAAATACAAAAGGATAAATAATTAAGATGGTTAGTACGTACAAGACATCCATCATATAATTCAAAAAGAAAGTCTTTGGTTTAATTATCATAGCTCGACGCCTTTAGCATCGTCTTATTAACCATGAAACCGATATTTTGAAAATAATATATATATTTTTTCTCAATCTAATTATTACCGATATGCCTGTACATGATAAAGCAAGCCTAAGTCTTTCACCAAACACTAAATAAACTTTAAAAAGTTATTTATTACTTTAACTTGCGTGTTTTCGACAGGAAAAAGGCACAGATGGCGACACTGATTATACATGCTCCCACCATCACGTTCACGGGCATCACAATCACAAGAGAGGACATGCTGGCCTGCAGAGTTTGAGGTTCCTTGAACTGAGATTATATCATACATTGTTCCAAACTTTGAAATGGTTTTGGTGTCCCAAAGTCGAAGAATTTGAACCAATCGATTTCAATCCAAAAAAATTTACTTATTCTTGGTCTTTCTTATGAGAAAGGCATAAGTTAGGAAATGAATTGTATCTAATATTTTGGATATAATAGCAATTCATTGGGAGTAGCCAATTGGTGTTTAAAATTTAACTAAATACTATAATAGCAATTTCATATGGAAGATAAGGAGAATGGTGTGATATCCTATGATTATGTATCCTATAGGAATTGTGGAAGATTGTGGTATTAGTTTATGAAGTCATAGTGATAAATACTTTATCAACACATAATTGCAACTTTTAGGGGAGTATCATCAATGTTCTGATTCCTTATATGTTTTCAAGATGACCTATAGTTAGTAGATAGCTTGAATCGTATGTTGAAAAGGGAGAAGACCTAAGCTCAATCGTAAAGTCTCATGATGAGAATGTTGGCATATTTAAGGAGAGGGGATTGTGATATCCTATGGTTAAGTATTCTATATGAATTATAAGAAGTTGTTATATTAGTTTATAAGACTACGGTGGTTAATACTTTGACAATACATAATATTTGTTAGTTTAATTATTCACTACTTTTGGCTTGGGATGTTATAATGGAATAGACATTCTCTCAAGTGAACATGCAATTATACTCTAATGGTATAAACAATAATTTCTCAATGGATGGTATCAATAGTTGTTGTTAGCTAAAAAGGAAAAAAAAGAAAAATTTCAAACTTTTGTCCCTCCAAACCCATAAACCTTTGACGTATAACTTTGGAAGCTTTCTTTCTTCAACTTCCTTTTCAATACAATGAAATGAGTACATGTCATATATGATTAAGTTGGAATAATTCTCATCTTAACGAAAAATTAAGACACAATAGATTTGGTCTCTCCTTTTTTTGACCAACTACTATTATATTACAACTATTGGAATAAGAGAGACTGAAATTAGTTCATTCCATGGAAAAACCAATATTTATATTACTAAATTATAACTACCTTAGTATATTTCTTATTTCAAATGTAGCTTTTAGATATTTAAAGCATTATTATTCTCATCTTAGTGAAAGGTAAGCCATTGAAAATTTGAAATTGCACATAAATTATGGCCAATAGGAATGGAAAAGAATTATATTAATATCAAATACAAATTGATATTCGGTAAATAGAAATCAACTGAAGAGAAAGAGAAAAAAAGGCAAGGCTTCCTTCTGCCTTCCTCATGTTCAAATATACACAACTTAAGGGAAAAATCTTTCTTTCTCCACTTTATAGTTTTATACCACTTCATAATGATTTCTTGATTGATAATCTAATCGTGGCTTTTGGTACAATCATTTTGTCTTTGATATATGACATATTCCTTTCTTAAATAGAGTACCTCCACCACACTTTCACCTTTTACTCATTGGAATAATTAGCCACCAATCTTACTGCGTTCAATATCTTTAGTACTATAGAAACATGATTTCATATGGAAAAATTATATATTTAGCAATGTTACTTATGTATTGCCTATATGATATAATACATTTCTATCAATAATTATAATTCTTATTCTTTTCTTTTTCATATCATATATATCTAATGGACAATAACTAATTTGGTGCCTCTTAATGATTTTTCACAAACCTATTTTTGATTCGAATATATGAGTACAAGGGAATCGGCCTTAATCAGGAGAGGTTTTTTGGATTTAGGGTTAGGAAAGACCAGAAAACATATTTTGGAGCAACATGAGCCCATCCTCTTTTAATTCAAATTTTGATGATTCATCATCTATTATTACTTAAGAGTCACTTGGAGAGGGGTTACAAAAGATGCAATCAAACATATAAGAACATATTAAAAAGAGAAAGGGAGAGTTGTTAAAAAAAAAGGAGAAATAAAGAGAGCGAAAGTAGATGTATAAAAAGATGAAAAAGCAAAAAGAGTAAGCAATACGAGAAAAACTGAAGGCAAAGTATAAAAAACATATCGCTGTTATGTTTTCTAAACTAACCAAGCTTTGAGGGAAACAACCTTGATATGCTTGAGATGGTTATTTTAGATTTATTGGTTTGATGCTTCTAAATTGAGCACTCAAATGAGTAGAGTGCAAAAGATAAAGACGTTTCTACTATCATTATTCTATTTTTATGATAGCAAACATTACTAGAGTCACTAATTCATATTATTTTGAAAAGTTAAGGTGTTAAACAAACAAAATTAAAAAAAAAAAAGAGAGTAGAAAAATACATATACTTTTATGACTTGTTTACTTGAAGGTAATAGAAAGGGAGTAGGATAATTATTCCTATCAATCATCTATTACCTTGTTTACTTAAGAAAATGAGAAGGGAATCATGATTCCTTAGGCTTCTATTCTCACTTCATTTGGAATAAAAATTAACTCAGAAGAAGTGAACATTTTATTCCCTTTATAGAGATAATAAAAGGTTCAAATATTAGGACTATTATATCATCATTAAACTGTTATTTTCTAGATTAATTCAATGGTTATTTTCTAAAATGATTAATAGGGTAATTCTATTCTTATTTTCAATTTAATATTGCAATTAATGAAGTGAATTAGACACCCATACAATAAATTAGACAAAGTAAACACGAAAATAAAAGTTCCTAATTTAATTCTAATAATAATAATTCCCAAGACATAATTTTTCTATTCCCAATATATTCAATTTCCTCCAAGTAAATAAACCGTTATTATCATTATTATGCCACAATACAAATAAGAGATATTTTCATATTTATTAATACGTCATTAATTTAATTATACAAATACCAATTATATAAAATTAATTACATACAATTACTTATAATAAATACGATTTGATTTTATATTAATGTCACATTTATTACGTGTGACATATATTGACTCGATATTGATGTTGTAATAAATGTGACATACTAGCTAGTACAATATAAAAACAAACAAACATTTGTTTCAAGAATTAAGCCTACAACCTAATGGAATGTAAGGCTACATGGTTTCACTAGACTATATCATTGTCTTAGTCATGTGTTCAAGACAAACAATAAATAAACCTAATAAAATTGCATATGTTAAATACGTTTTATCAAAGTATATAACTTTTTATGTCGCATTTACTACATGTGATTTTTTCTTTTTATTCTAAGTAAAAATTACATTTCTTAGATGTGATTTTGCAATTGTATTTAGGTAATTAATGTTATGTCATTTATATTTGTATATATTTTTTAGAATTAGTAAACATATATTACATTCATGCAAATATAAAGGACTTGAATGATTTATTTAGAATACAAAAGACTTAAATAAATTTGAATAACAACATAGAAAGGTTAAATAACTCATTTAAAATATAAACATTTTCCATTAAAATAAAATTTCATTATTGGATGTACTTTCAATACTATCTACGTATCCATTATCTCTCTCTCTCTCTTTTTTTTTTCCCAAACATATCCACCATCCACATATTCATTATTGGTTTAGGCTTATCCTTTTGAAATAGGGTTGCATTCAAGAAAAAGAGTTGCATGAGAGCATTTTTATTCTATAGGATTTTTAAAAATTTCTTATATTGTCATGTTAATTTCTTTAAGAAACTTTGCATTTTATCCATTTTTTATAAATTTTTTTAATATATTTTAATATTTTTTTGTAAATTATACAAATTAATTTTTAAATCACTATTTTTAATATTTTAAAAGTATAATTTTATTATCAATAAATATAATTTTTTATAATATAATAATATTATCATATTAATTAATATTATATTTTTACAATAATTAACATTTCATTTCATAGATTTTTTTTAGGAAAAGTAGGATTCAGATACTCTTAGTCGGGAAACGTCTCTACGTAAAGGGATTGACATTGTGGATGAAGGAAGAAAAGACACCAGCCTTAAAGGTCGTATGAGGACCAATCATTTAAGTTTGAATAGGGTTATTTTGGTAATTTAGCTTGCAGGATTTAGACTAGAAGGAGGGGAAATTTCAAGTAGATAAATTAAAGAGGTGAAATTTCAGGTAGATAAATTAAAGGGTTTAGATTTTAGTAGGTCGATGCATAAATTACTAAAACATTTAGAAAGCCATCTTATCAAAGCTTAAAAGAGTGATAATTGAATATTGAAAAAAATAAAATCATGATGAAACTTTATACATTATTAAGCAATGTTGATATATTATATATTTGGCATAGTCTTTGTATTATTTAACACATGTATAGTAAGTTAGTTAAAGTTAGCTAGGTAGCTAGTGTATAAATATGAATATGGTTGTTAAAATCACAAGTAAAAAATACGGTTCTATGAATTTATGAATTTATGATTTTTTTAATTAAAATTGATATAAAATCGTTTATGTGCACACTTTTGGTGAAGTTATAAACTTTCATATACGATTTTATGAGTTTATAATTTTACTGAATTTGTATGATTTTACCAATTTTATATATTCAAATGAATAGTAGAATCATGATTTTGACAACTATGAGTATAAATACTTTCAATTACTCTATTGAAGATAATAGAGAAGCCATTTTTATGTCATTTACTTCCTTTGTTTGTATCTGTTTTCTTCCATAGATGATAGTATGAGCGGAGCAGTGGTGTAAGGCTTACAATTGACGAAGTAAAGCTCATTTTCACATGGTACTAGAGCTTTACCTAATAACGATCTTCTAATTCCTCCTTGATTGAATCGGTTTTTTCTTTGCACTGCTTTTGGTTATGGTAAAATAGGTTAGTATCGATCTTTACTATTTGGCTAGTTTGGATAACCTTGGATTTGGTGCTAAGAAGTTTTATTTTTAATGGAAATAATTTCTTAGTATGGAATCAATCAATACGAATAGCTACTTCATAATGCTTTCTTCATCGACAATCTGACTGTGGCTTTTAGTACAATCATTTTGCCTTTGATATATGACATGTTCCTTTTTTCAAACAGAATATCTCCACCACACTCTCACCTTTTACTGATAGAAAGAATATGCCATCAATCTTAGTAAGTCCGATACTTTAGAACTATAGAAACATGATTTCATGTGGAATTCGGTGCCTCTTAATGTTTTCTCATACCAACTAGTTTTGATTTAAATTCATGAGCAAAAGGAATTCAACCATAATTAGAAGAAGTTTTATAGATTTAGGGTAAGGAAAAACCAGAAAACATATTTTGGAGCAATGCGAGCCCATCCTCTTCTAATGCAAATTTTGATGATTCATCATCTATTATTACTTAAGAGCCACTCGGAGAGAGATTACAAAAGATGTAATCAAACATATAAGAACATATTAAAATGAGAAAGGGAGATTGTAAAAGAAAAAAAAAATGGAGAAATAAAGAGAGCAAAAGTAGATGTAAGAAAAGACTGAAAAAAGAGAGTAAGCCCAGTATGCTTGGTCCATTAAGTAATCACCTTCTATTTTGAGGAATGATGCATGTGAAAAGAAACAGTTATTTAAACTTAATAACATTGTTTGTTCAATAACTGCTCTTGTTCCTTTGGGGGCTAACTCATCTTAAGAGCTTTCTGAATGCTGTTTGTTCATCCAATTTCCTAGGTTAATTGTTTCATGTTCTCCTAATTTCTTGCATCGTATTGTCTGTTCTTCATAGTTAATTATAGTTTTTTCACCACATGTTCTTTATTTGTCATATCTCCTCATTTCATTGTTTTAGTTTTTCCATTTGTGGTTTACATTGTCTCCTCCATATTATTACTCTTTTAGTTACTCTTGCATACAACTTGTTTGATAAAATTCCTAAAACGTTTCTTCTGGATTGTTATTCTTCTTTTATATGTTTCAATGTATTGCGTTCTTTTAGTATCTTGTCTCATCTCTGTTCTTTTTTTGTAGATCTTAGGAGCATATTGACTTACTTCAAAAATGGATGAATTAACAAGATTCCACAATGAGGAAGATTTAGAACTTGAATAAAAGGATTTGGACACTAGATCTCATGTTGATGCTATTCACCTTATCGGAAAAAGTTGCCTTTGATAAAGTTATCCCTAAAGTAGCAGCTTTAAACATTATCACAAGAGCATGGGAATGTTTTGGTGTTGTTAAAGTTTCTCATTTGCAATCTACTATTTTCCATATAGAGGTTAGCAATATGGATGCTGCTAATGCAATTCTTAATTTGCAACCTTAGGCAATTATTAGGTGTTTGATGATTGTTCAATAGTGGAAGTTAACCCAGAAGTTGGATGCTTTAAATTTTGAAGAGATTTATTTCTGGATGCAAGTGCCTGGGTTTCCTCTCCACATGCTAACCACGCCTAACGCCTGGGTTTTTAGTAGTAAAGTGGGTAAGGTGATTAAATTTGAAGAAGTTTCCTCAATCTTTAGAGATTTTCTCTAAGTTCAAGTGGGTTTTCCTATTACCAAACCACTCATTCTAGGTCTATGGCATAAGAATGATGATGGAATGAAGTCTTGGGTATCTTTCAGATATGAAAAACTGAGTGATTTTTGTTATGCATGTAGTGTAATTGGTCATTTAAAAGAGTCTTGTCCATCCAAACATCTGCCTGAATTTGTTTCCAAAAAGCTAGATGGTGGCTTGAAGGCCAGATCTTTATATTTTCCTATTGTTTGAATCAATGAAAGAAGATTCCATGAAGCTTCATAAGACGATTTCTTAACTAGTAACTACTTCTGGTTCTACTACTTTTATTGCGAGATTTTCAAGATAGGTAGTTGATTGTCTGAGATTTTTGGAAGTACAAAAATTTAAATTTTCAAAAGTTTGCTTGTAACAAAAGGAAAGCCCATATGCAACAAAGTTTGGTTTTGGACTTCTCTCATGTTGATGTACTTAAGGGCTGTGCTTCTAAGTCAGACTTAACCCTTCTATTTAAAGGCAATTCATGTAATGAGTCTTCTTTATCTAAGCTTTGCGGGGTCCAATCCTCTACTTGTTCCATGACTTTATCATCTCACCATGGTGTTATCCCCTTACCTAAACATTCCAACCCCCCTGAACAATACTCATATATCTTCTCCCTTCCTTTACCTCCTAATCTAGACATGCTTACCTCATCTAACACATATCTCCACACATGCACTTCATCCCAAGCACATACCATGTTATCAAATGCCACCCTCACCCATCCAGTCATTAGATCACCACTAAGCCCACCATCCTTGCCACCCCTTAGTTTTAACCTAAACCTAAATCTAACCCCATTGCATCTTGAACTTGATACATCCCTAATTGAAAAAGCTCTTATCTCCCTATCCTTAAAAAGATGACATCTATTGATGGATGAACATTTTGATAAGCTACCAACGTCTTCAAAACTTAAGCATTTGGATAGAACCTCAGTTTTGCTTGGACATCATAGTATTCAAAGAAGGTACAAAAGGATTTCGTCGAAGCGAACGGCTACTTTAATTGACTCCATTGAATTAGTTAAGTTAGATGTTGAGCACCATTTGGTTTAAGTGGAGATTCATCAAGCTAATGATGTGTTCATTAAGGGTTTCTGTGGTTGTCCCTCGATAACCACTTAGTTACCATGACTTCCATTTCTTGGAACTGTTAAAGCTTAGGCCAACCTTTGATGGTTGCAGAGCTTGATTGCCTTGTTCATAAATATAGGCCCCTTATTATCTTTCTTATGGAGACTCAAAATAAGCAGTGTTAAATGGAGAAGATTCGATGAAGGTTTCGTTACCCACATTCAATTTATGTAGATCCAGTTAGATTATCTATTAGCATTGCTTTATGGTGGAATGATGATATCAATATGTCTATTCTCAATGTTGATAAGAATGTTGTTGATACGTATTTTATTGAGCCAATAACTTATAAGAAGATAAAGATATCTTTCTATTATGCTTATTCTTGGTGTGGAGATAGATTAAGGCTTTGGTATCATTTTTGAATTATGGTTGAGCATATTGATTTACCTTGTATGATTGTTGGTAATCTAGATGAGATAAGCTTGGAAGTAGAGAAGAATGGTGGTAGAACGAAATCGCAGTGGCAGACTGCTAACTTTAATCAGATGATCTCATATTGTTGCTTATTTGATGCTGGGTTTCAAAGACAAAGATACACTTGGACAAGTAGGCTTGCTAATGGAGTTTGGATAAAAGAACTGTTGGATAGGTTTCTCATTAATGCTCATTGGCTGGAATGTTTTCCTTTGCTACAGATTTTTAATCTCCCCATTCACGGATTGGACCATTCCCCCCTTTTGATTGATTTGAAGCTTCCTAAAAGAAAAGGTCCAAAGTTGTTTTGGTTTGAGCAAACTTAGTTGACAGTAGACGAGTGTTCTTTTAAAAGGCTTGGAATTCCAACCACTATCCACCAAATCTAAGAGGTCTTGTGAGTAAATTGAAGGCTTGCAAGACTAAGCTTTGAAGTAGAGTAGGAGCAATGTTCAAAATAACACTTGAGTAATTGAAGAATTACATAGTCAACTTGCTGCTTTGTAGGTTTGTGAAGTATCTGATGCTTTATTAGAGGGGGATATGCTTTTACATCATTTGCACAAGGCCCAACAATAGGAAGAATTGTATTGGCATCAACGGTCACGTATAAACAGGCTGAAATATGGGGATAGAAATACTAAGTATTTTCATCATGTAACTCTCAACAAATGAAGTAGAAACAAGGTGTTTCGCATTAAAGACTCTTATGGCTATTCGAAGGAGGGTGAATCAGAAGTTTCAAATACTTTCCATAGTTACCTTATGGATTTATTGTCAACACAAAATCCGCAGTTACCTAAAGCAATTCTTGATACTATGCTGCCTGTAACAACTCAAGAACATAATGAATGGTTGGTTTGACCTTTGGAAATGGATGAAGTGAAAGAGACAATTTTCTAACTTTGTAGCCTGAAGGCACTAGGTTTTGATTGACTCAATGGTTTATTCTTCCAGTCAAATTGGACTCTAATTGGTCCCTGTGTTTTTTAAGTTGTCAAGTCCTATATGATATCAGGTAATTTTCCTTCATCTTTCAATGCTACGGATATTATCATGATTCCAAAGGTTTCATGTCCTGATGAAATAACCTAATATCGGTCGATTAGTCTTTGTAACTTTTCTTATAAAATTATCTCAAAAGCGTTGTATAATCATTTTCAACCTTTACTTGATTGTTTCATTACTCCGTTTCAAAGTACCTTTATACCTAGTCGTTGTATTCAAGACAATGTCATAATGGCTCATGAGGTTTTCCATTTTCCAAAGCTCAATTAAGGAAAACGTAAACACTTTTGTCCTGTTAAGCTAGATTTGGCTAAGGCTTATGATTGTGTTGAGTGGTCTTTTTTAAATGCTTTAATGGGTTGTATGGGTCTTTTTAAAACTTGGATTAACAAGATTATGTCTTGTGTATCATTTGTGTCTTATAACTTATTAATTAACTATAACAGGGGAAGTTATTTCACACCAACTAGAGGCCCTAGACAAGGAGATCCTTTGTCTTTTTACTTGTTCATTCTTGTAGTTGACAGTCTTTCCCAAATGATCATATACATTAGCGATTTGGGTGATTTGAAGGCCATTAAAATTAAAGAATTAAGTCCTTTGCTTACTTATCTTTTCTTTATTGATGATTCATTGCTCTTTTTGGAAGCTAGCAAAGAAAATATGAGTAAGTTAAAGGACATCCTTGATAAGTATTGTGATATTTTGGTTTAGTTAGTAAATTATCAAAAGAGTTCTATGGCTTTTAGTAAAACTGCTCTAAATGGTTTAAAGAGAATTTGTGCTAAGAGTTGCAAATTAATGTATTGAATAATCTAGGTAAATATCTTAGCATTTCTACTTGTTGGGGTCATTCTAAGACCCAAGCGTTACGATATGTTAAAGATAAGATAGTTAAAAAATTACAAGGGTGGAAAAACAATTTGTTGTCTACTAGTAGCAAAGAAGTGATGCTTAATTGGTGGCTTTTTCCATCCCTATTTATTCAAAAGATAGAGGTGGTTTGGGTTTTAAAGACTTACATGAGTTTAATATTGCTCTTCTTGGTAAATTAGCTTGGTCTATAATACAAAACCGAATGCCTTATGGGTTTGTTTATTAAAAAGTATCTACTTCCCAAACTAGAACTTTCTAATTGCTACAAGGGGAAGTAAGGCATCTTGGGGGTAGCAAAGCATTACCCAAGGAAGAGATGGTTTAGCTAAGGATTTGATTTGGAGAATTGGACATGGAAGGTTAGTAAGCATTTGGGAAGATCCTTAGCTTCACTCACTTGAAGGATTTAAACTGGTTTTTAGAGATGTTCCTCCTCAATTGAGGAATTTATTAGTTTGTGATATAATTAACAAAGTACATTCTTATTGGAATCTTTCTCAAATTGAAAATAATGCCATTTTAAGAACCCTACTATCACAAACCCCCATTTTTTATGTTTTGGTGTGGATTAAGGATAAGACTGGGTTATATTCAGTTAAAACAAGTTATCACAATTTGCTATCAACCAAAAAAAGTACTAGATATGCTAATTTTGTTGGACCTAATGATGGAGAAAGAGCCTTTTGGAAGCTAATGTGGAGTGTTGATTGTCAACCCAAGTATAAGCACCTTATTTGACACCTGTGCTTTAATGCCTTATCCATTAATAAAAATTTGTTTTGTAGGAAGGCTATCTCCAGTCCCTAGTATTGTTTTTGTGATGCAGAGGAGACACCCGAACATCTTTCATTTCAGTATGACTTAATTAAACCAATTTCATTCACTGTATTACATCTCAAAGATAAAGACCACAATGCAACATCTATTAAAGATTGGATACAAGATGTCTTGTGTGTGCTTTATCTTTCAAAGGCTTAAACTAAGTCACTTCTTGTTAAAATTGCTGTTGTGTTATGGAATATTTGGATACATAGGAACTTTTGCGTTTTTAATTATGTTACACCTAACCTAGTGACTGTCATTATATCCATCACAAGGGAATTATCGATGTTGTCCTTTTGTAGATTAGATGAAGTCTCCGGTATTCATGATGGAATGGCATAACAACGGCATACTTTTGCTATTGATACTAAAGCTCTAGCATCAAATAGTAGTGTTGTAAGTTATCTACATTCTCCTTACTATAAAAAATTTCAACGAATTGAAGATACATATGTTGCATCATCAAGATAAGCTTCGTTCTATCAAGTTCAGGTTAGACATGCTGTCTCAACATTGTCAATTCATCTTGGGAACACCATATTAGCAGGACATCAACTTCCAAATCCTTTATGCAGCAGCATTGTTGCACCTATCATGTCTTCTAGTTCATAGATGCTGTGAAGTCCATCAACAATTAAACTCAATTGTGATGCTTCTTTCCATAGAAATACCGGCTGTGGTGGTTTAGGTATTGTATGCTTGATTCCTTTGGTCAACTTCTCGAGGGAGAAATCTTGATATGCTTGAGATGGCTATTTTAGATTTATTGATTTGATGCTTCTAAATTGAGCACTCAAATGAGTAGAGTGCGGAAATAAAGTCATTGCCACTATCATTATTCCATTTTTATGATAGCAAACATTACTAAAGATACTAATTTGTATTATTTTGAAAAGTTGAGGTACTGAACAAATTAAATTAAAAAAAGTAGAAAAGTACATATATCTTTACAACCTCTTTACTTGAAGGTAATATAGAGGAAATATAATAATTATTCTTATCAATTATCTATTTCCTTGTTTAGTTAAAAAAATGAGAAGGGAATCGTGATTCCTTAAGCTTCTATTCCGACTTCATTATTCCCTCTATAGAGACAATAAAATGTTCAAATATTATGATCATTATATCATCTTTAAATGGTTGTTTTCTAGACTAATTCAATGGTTTTTTTTTCCCAAAATGATTAATGGGGATAAGCTAGTAATTTTATTTGAATTTCCAATTATTGCAATTAATGAAGTGAATTAGACACCCATGCAATAAAAAATTACACAAATTAAACATAGAAATGAAAATTCCTAATTTAGTCCTCGTAATAATCATTCCCAAGATAAACTTTTCTATTCCCTATATATTCCATTACCTCCATTTAAATGGACTGTTATTGTTATTATTTTGCCATGACACAAATATGAGATGTTTGTATATTTACTAATACGTTATTAATTTAATTATGGAAATATCAATTATATAAAATTAATTATATAAATTATATAAAATTGCATATAATAAATGGAATTTTATATTACATTAATGTCATATTTGTTACATGGAAAATGTTGCATGTAATAAATGCAACATACTAGCCAGTAAAAAATAAAAACAAACAAAAACTTATTTCAAGAATTGAAGCCACAACCTAGGAATGTAAGGTTACACCATGCCACTAGATCATAGCATTGTCTTAATCATATGTTCAATACAAATAATAAATAAACTTAATAGAATTGTATCTATTAAACGTGATTTAGTGATGTACATAACTTTTGAAGTCGCATTTACTAAATGTAATTTTTTTTTTATTTTAAGCAAATCACATTTCTTAGATGCAATTTTGTAGTTGTATTTAGGTCATGAATATTATGTTATTTATATTTCTTTATTTTTTTTTAGAATTAGTCTCATGCAAATATAAAGGACCGAATGGTTTACTTAGAACATAAAAGACTTAAATAAATTTGAGTAAAAACAAAGAAAGGTTAAATAACTCATTTAAAATATAAACAGCTTCCATTAAAATAAAACCGCATTATTAGATGTACTTCCAACGCTATCCACATGTTCATTATCGTTTTCTTTTTTTGCCCAAATGTATCCACTATTCACATATTCATTATCAGTATAATCATATCCTTTCGAAAGCAAAATAGAGTTGTATTTGTGCTAGAAAAGAGTGGCATGAGAGCATACACATAAATTTAGAATGGTTTGGGATTATCAATCATTTCCAAATTTGGAAATACTCAAGAAATATAATAAAAAATATTAAATATATAAATAATATTAATTATTGAAAATACCTTTAATTATTATATGTCATAATTTATTTAAACACTAAATAAGTAGTTTTAATTTAATACAATTAATGAAAATCGAATTGAATCATAATTCTACCTTCTTAAAGGCAAAATCGAATTCACTTTTAAAGGTGGAATTGATGACTATAGAATTACGATTTTGTTTTTAAATTATATTACCAAACATAAGGAAATAAAGTGAAACCTAGAATGATAATTTTATTCTAATTTATTTCGGTTTACCAAATGTGTTATAAATTCTTTCACCATAATTCCTCTAATACTTTTCTATATTTTTATAGATTATATAAAATAACTTTTAAATCACTATTTTTAATATTTTGTAGATACAATTTTAATATCAATAAATATAATTTTATAAAATATAATAAATATTATTATATTAATACTATTACATGATGTTATAGTTTTTACAATAATTAATATTTCATTTCACATATTATCTTTTTCAAAAAAATAGGATAGGGACGTTTCCTATTCAGGTAGGGACCGTCATTAACGCTGAAGTCACGGAAGCGTGTTCCTTTAGGTCGGAAAAGACGATGAGCAAGGACCAATCGGAAAAATTGGATGGGATAATTTTTGGCACTGGGCTCGGGGGGTCAGCCAACTAGACACCAGGAAATTTCAAGGCAACAACCAACTAGACTTTTTCTTTGCCTTGTCTCGCTGTCGACTTTGACCAAACCGCACTTCCATACATGTCAAGTCTATATCCATTCCTCTCTCCCCCCTTTCCCTCATCATTTCAGAGTCTTGTGAAATTGTAACTTTATGTTTATAAAGGATCTAGTCATCAGTCAGCGGATACTTTCAACAACACCCTTTTAGATCTACTCGTTGATTTTGTCTTTCATCCTTAGGGAGTCGAAAAGAGGTAAGTGTTCACTTCGCTTGCTGCATCGCATTACATTACATATTCACCCATATATCGCGTGTTGCTTATGTTTTAGCTAATTTTCTTAAAATTATCGAGAACTTTTTATCTTATTCTCTTCTTTTTTTTTTTAATGAAGTCCGAGTTTGGTAATTCACCTTGGATGGGGTAAAATAAATTAGAATTTATTTAATTATTATCTATATTTTCTCATCATTTTTCCTATTTGAGTTTTTACTTTTAACATTGCTTATCTTTTATATATATATATATATACAATCAATTTAATAAAAAATATGCTATACCTAACTAGTTATCAGTAGAATTACAAAAACAAATTCTCTCTAAACAATCGACAAGATTGATAGATCTAACAGATTTGAAACAATAACAATTAGAATAGATATATCTATTAACAATTATAACAAAATATCAACAGATCTATACAAGAATAAGTATAAATAAGAGAAGAAAAAGAAGAGAAAGGGTATCCAAAACCCTCTTATGCAATATCTATTCTCCTTCCTCTTCCTTCTCTTTGGAGTTTGTAGTGAGCTTGAATCACCATTATTTACCTTGTAAAACAAGAAAAGAAGCAAGTTAACATCATGACAATTCACTTGAAGATGGTTAGTATAGAAAGCTAAATTTAATATTGGGCTTCAAATCCATTGATTAAATGGATTTGACTTCTTAGGTTAAAGTGACATGGCTTAAGGAGCTAAGTTTATAAATTTATTAGGATGATTAAGGGAGTTTTGATACAGTAAGCTTAGAGTAGGGCTCATTGAATCAGTTCGTCTGATCCATTTTTTTTTTTTAATTTAGCTCATATTAAAATAATAAATAAAGACTTTATTTGGGTTTAAACTCATGAAAATAGCCTACTTAAGATCTATTAATAACAAGGTTTCAATTTTAATCATTCATCACCATCGTGATCTGACGGATGTGATCAATTATTATTTTCTATAAATACTCTATTCATATCCTCATTTGGAGAAGAGAAAAAAAAAAGGAACCTCCATTAACACCGTTACTTTGTTAGAACCTTGTCTCAAAGATTAAACACTTAAATATCTCAAGAACATTACCCTGTTCTTCATTAATCTTAGAGTTTAATATCATCGCACCCCTCTACTTGTCACCATACGTGTTAGAGCCTCATTAAGATTACCTACCCCTCTTCCCTACACTTCTCTCTAGATCATCTTGCACGAGTCACCTAAGTTATTTCCCTAATCATATGTAGTGCGGCTTTTCATGCAGTATGCATATGATACTTGCATCCGTACCCAGCACTTTTACATTTTCTAGTTACTCTACTAGGGAGGGAAGACTTGATACTCACATCATAGTACCTCTAAAGCGAAAATAACGTAATCCTACTGATGGCATTAATTGAGAGCAAAATGTCGTTATTATAACCAATGACTAAAATGTACCCCCCGATGGAGACATTAACCAAAGAGATGGCATGTAAGAAGGTGTTCTTGACAATGCACAATTAATGCGTGAGCTACGGAAGACTAATTGAAACTTAGGTGAACTCATGATAATGTTTGCTCAATGCACACCTGCTTTAGCTGCTTTTGATGTTGCGCAATAAGGAGCAACTTTCTCAAATCCTTCTAATGTAGTGTAACAACACACCTCACTCAACCCTTCTGTTGTCAACGAGCATGTCACTCTTAGGGTTGAAGAACAACTTCCTTCTACGGAACCTATAGTTATGCAAGATTCATTACTTAAAGTAAGGAATTAGGGAGTTCAAATTGGAGGCTCGTTATCCTCACACGTTATACCATGTGTTGCAATTGTTGAGTCTATGTAACCAACACCAATGAATCCTATGTCTGCAAGATCTACACCTGTGGATCTCGCGCCCATGCATCATGCTCTTACGATGTCACTAAGGGCAGAAGCATCCACTTATAAAGGTTCATTTATGACCAAAAAAGATTTGAACATATATTTAAAGGAGATATAAGCAAAGTCTACAGCTGGGGTATTGGATTTGAAGCTTCCACATCACTAGCGCATTGCTCGAAGCTATACCTTAAGGACTATGTAAGTCCAAAGTTCAAGTTCCTTAATGGCAAGAAAGGAAGTGCTAAAGAACACTCGTTAAAGTTCATCGAGGCATTAGAAGTATATGGTTTGGAAGGAGATTTGAAATTGAAGGAATTTTATAAGTCACTCACTGCTAATGCATACACTTGGTATGTCAACCTTCCCCCAAGGACGGTCGATTTATGGGGAAACATGTGCAAGATGTTCTTGGAGAAGTTCTTGTCTATTGAATAAAGAGTCATCCTTACTGATATGGGGAAGATCCGACAAAAGCCTAAGAAAGATCTCATGGATTACATTAAGCTTTTCAGGGAGCGTTCTTTGGACATACAAGATATTTATGATGAAAGAGAGTTAGTCAAGATTTGCATCCGAGGGATGTTTATTGAGTATGTAATATATCTTGAGAACCTCTCGTTGGTTTCTTTCGCTATGTTGGTTGAGAATGTGTGAAGGACCAATAATTCAGTAGCATGACAGATAGGTGAAAACATAAGATTTAATAAGCGCACACCAATAGTACACTCAGTTTAAGAGGAGGATCTAAGAGGAGCAAAGAAATCTAGAAGTAAGAAGCTTATGAGTACTAAACCATCTTTGGCATATCCATACTCAATAGAAAAAGTGCACAGGAATATTAAACTACTAAGGGTTGAGCATTTACTAACAAATGAAGAGAAGAGTGATCCTAAGCACAAGAGTATAGGCCATCCTACAAAAGAATGTTGGACTTTGAAAAAGATATTTAATGAACAAGTTCAAAATGGAAAACTGATTATCGAAGATAATGATGTCGGGAACAACCCACTCCTAGCTTATAACACCCAACGTAGTATTGTGAATGTTATCACTTACAATCCTATAAAGATGGAAAGTATGGACTTGTAACTAATTGGGGTGTACGAAGTTAAGCATAAAGAATTTAAGATAAAGAGAAATGGAGATGATAAAGAATGTTGGACTTGGAAAAAGATATTTAATGAACTAATTCAAAATGGAGAACTGATCATTGAAGATAATGATATCAGGTTCAACCCACTCTTAGCTCATAACACCCAACATGGCGTTGTGAATGTTATCACTCATAATCCCATCAAGACAAAAAGTATGGACTTGCAACTAATTGAGGCGTACGGAGTTAAGTATAAAGAATTTGAGATCAAGAGAAATGGAGATGATAATCCTGCTTTTGCTTTGTTGAAGATTGCTAATGTTAGAAATTTCTTTGATTTACATGGCTTTGATGAAGATGGCCAGTTCAAGTCGACAACTGAACTCATGATGATCTTACAAGGTCAATACAAGAAACATACTATAGCATGTCCCACACTGTGAATTGCTTTAATGAATAAGGGGGGCAATTACATTTACTAATGTTGACATCTGGAGAATTGATCTTAACCACAATCGCCTTCTATATGTAGAAAGTATACTCAATGGTTATTCTATCAAGAAGACATTTATTGATAATGGATCTTCACTTAATGTTATGCCAATGTCAACTTTTAAAGCTGTAAAGATAGATATTCGAAACTCAGTAGGATAACTAATCATACTAAATAGCTTTTATGAGTCTTCCATGAAAACAATGGGGTGTATTGAAGTAGACTTTGATATCGAACCTATCTACAGCTCCATGTGATTCTATGTGATTGATGTGCTTATATCTTACCATCTCCTTATAGGAAGGACATGGCTACACGATTACTACACAATATCCTCAACATGTCATTAATGTATGAAGGGTCATTGGAATGAGTAAGACATCTTTATTCCTGCAATAAAGAACCCATTTATACGTAATGTGTCTTACTTTATTGAAACAATGTTCTTTGATGAGCAAATAAATGAAGGAGAGACACCTTTAGTAGAACCCCTTAAGCTACGTCGGCCCATAAGGGAAGAAGCTCAGATACGAGCATTCAAGAAGAAAAGGATGCATGGTTGCCATGGGGGTATGAAGAAACAAAAGCGAACTAATGATATTATGAAGGTAAAAAATACATTATAAGCTAAGAAGTGTAAAAACTCTTGACAACCAACATATGCCCTTATTGTATCTATCTTAGTTGTCTTTTCATTTCATGCGTAAGCTCAGCGATACTCGCTTTATGTCAATGAAAGAAGTTTATTTCTCTATCACCATTTTCTAATGAGAATGTGATAAGTACTTGTATATCTTCATTTTACTACTATTGCTGTTGCAAAGTAAGAGACTAGTTTTCTTAGTGTGCGAAGTTAATTTCACAAAACAATTTAGTTTGAAATGGGGAAACTAAGCTCCTTGATCGATCAAAAGAAAGTAATAATGAATATAATATATAAACTACACATCATTGACAACTAGTAAGAGCTTGGTCTCCTAAGCATATGATGATGAGCTTGGCTCATATGTTGCAGGCTGTTAAGAGCATTGGCTCCCATATGAACATCATGCCATGATAATCATGCATAGCTCTTATGCTAACTAATTGCTATGTTTCTTACCATTAAGTAGTGAAAATAATCCCATTAATGAGCATTTTAACATATTGACATTCAAACCTAGGTAACATCTTGATACACCATGCTATACAATTAAGTAGTGAGAAATACCCCTTTGACTGATGAGAAAGAATTACTAATCCTAAGCAATCAATGCCATTGTCACTGTACATGTGCGATTGAATACTTCTTAGAAGGGATCTTTTATATATTATTAGTAATAAGCAAAAGCCTTACTTTAATATATGAGATGACATGTGAGATCATTTAGATCATCGAGTCTAAGCAGTCTCGTAATTATGCGTATCTTAAAAGAGACCCTCTTAGATCATTGAATCGAAGCAGTCTCGAAGTTATGTTAATTCAAAATTTGAAGGTCATGATTACTTGACATTAGTGTAACTAGGTTGAGCCTTTGCTCCTTGCCACGTGCTATTGTTTTTAAGAAGAAAGAAGAGATAAGAAAGCAATTTTACTGCTTTATGCCGGACAATAGTGTTGCTTAGTTAAGGCATTGCTCCTAAGTACATGAAGTCTCTAAGATATACTTCTCACTATCTATCAAGACATCATAAGTCATTAAGGAAATCAAAGCTACTCCATTACATTATTGTCTAACATGCTACTACTACGTGAAGAGCTATTGCTTCTAAGCGTAAAATGATAAAACACTTTCATAAAGGTTAACGAAAGCACTAAAGAGATAAAGAAGCACAAAATTCGGTTAATGAACTTCGTTGTTGTTCATTCTACATATTTAATCCTAACTCATACTTACAAGGAGATGTAAAGAGCTACAACCAATTGATCAAGAAGATTACATGAAACAAGGCTAAATCAGTGTGCCCCTTTAAGTTATTGTGACTTTTAAGGACTAGTGTACTAAAATACAGCACTAGGTCCTTGATAGTGTTATAAGGGAATGAAAGCAATCAAAACTAGATGATTATCTCTTCTCCACATATCCATAACTAGGAGAGAAAAATTATAAATGGATACAGTATATGAAGAGGTTATTCTTGCATAGTGATGACCATTACTCATTATGTTTGCTTTATGCAACACTCCTTATGTATGGTATTCGATGTATGCATGTTCACAAGGCTTGATGTACGTGTACTGGCAATGCTTGAAGCGTACGTACACATAAGGCTCAATGCGTATGTGGCGCTCGACGCATGAGTACTCCTAATGTTTGATACACTATGCTAATTTACTACATCTCCCTTTGCTTGATTTTAAGGATAAAACTATTAAAGTCGTTCAACACACGATACTACTCTTGTATAATGCCTTGTTGCCTCCTTGTATTGATTTTTGAAAGTAGCAGCAATGCCTACATGTAGTTGCTATGACTTGGGGGAGGAGGAAGAGTTAATTACATATGAAAACTAAGGAAAGTAAGTGAGTTAGTAAAGTGAAGTGCAAATGAGATAAAAATCATACAACTATATAAGTGGGAGGTTGAAGAAAAAATGACAATGGTGGTATGAGGAATGAAACCTTATTAAGGACTCATGTTTAATTAGAAGATTTGACTCACTCATGTTCGTATCAGAGGACTTATACTCAAGTCACACGTTCATGATAATGTTCAATTCACATGTTACTAGTTTATGATCGATTTACATGTTTGACCTGCAAATGCTCGTATGTGTTTATATAAGAGAAATTGTGCTCAACTCATATGTTCACCTTGCGTGTGTTTACACTAGAGGACTCATATTCTATTCTTGTGTACAAAGCTCATGTTTAGATTGAGCCTTAGGTCATGATCGAGCCTCACATCATGAATGTTTAACTCTTATGTTCTAACACATGTGTTCATGTTAGAAGATTAATGTTTAAGTTTCATGCTCAGCTTGTGTAATGAGCTTATGTCTTTTCACATTTATGTTAAGAATTTGACTAGTTTCTTTCTGCTCACATATCAAGCTCTATGAAGTTAAGGACTATATGATGCTTAAGCTTTATGCCGTGTTAGGCGTTATGTGTCGTTTGCACCTTACATGATGTTCAAACATCAAGTCATGTGGTGTTTAGGTTTTACCCCATGCTCAGAACTTAGGTCATGTTTAGACTTCATGTCATGTTCGTGTCTCATGTTGGACCCTTTATTCTATTAAAAAATAAATAAAGTAGGGGGGGAGGGGGGCGTGTAGTGGTGGTGGTGGTGGTGTCTACAATAGCAAATAAGAAAAAATAAAACAAAAAGAGAGACAAAAATAAGTCATATAAAATAATATTTGATTTGTATAAATAAAACTTGAAAGGATAGAGACTAGGCTAATTAATTGCTAAACCAACTATGACATCAATTGGCATGATAATAAATAAAATATTAATCATTTGAAAGCTAATTTGTTTATTTATATTTTTGACACTCCATATCATGTGAAATGAAAAAGCCTTTCTGAACACATCTCTCATTTTGATAGGACTAATATAATCTTTCATCTCATGTAAGTTTATATTTGTTATTCATAACGTGCTAGTTGGATGACTTTTGAGTTTTGATCTAACAAATGCAAACAAGGGAAGTATGTCATTGCCTCCATGGTTGAATACTCCAAGAATGGTTATATTGGAAATTCAGATGCATCGATAGTTGCAAATCCTACACGTATGATGCTTTATAGAGTTCTAGAGGCTCAGGTCAAGAAAGTGCCTAATTTATTTATATGAAAAAAAAATGAATAAAGGAAAATAAATCATTAAAGTTGTAAAAAAGTCATAATTGTGTTCGATAATAACTAAGTGTGTTTGATTAAACTTTTTTTTTTTTATTGAGATAAGAACTCGGCACTTGGCCTAATACAATATTTATTTAGTTTTCCTTTTCTTTTGTGAGCATAATGACTAACTAGTAAAATACAAAAGTTTAACCAAACTATTATATGTGTACATATATAGTTACATATGTGCGTGAAAAGATTATAGATTTGAATCATTTCAAGCACTATAATTGCCAATATTTGATATCAACCTAACATATTTGTGCAGTATGTATGTTTGGGTCAGAAGAATGTGCTATTAGATAAATCATTCATTAAATTAAAGTCTAACAAGGTCTTGAATTATGAATTATGTTTTCAGGAATTCAGGGCATTAATTGGACAAGTTTATAGAATTTATTTTCAAAACAAAAATAGTTCATTACGTATTTAAAAATAATTTGCAATTTATAATAACATATATAAATGATAAACGATGTGCGTGGATAGATTGATTTTTTTTTAAAAAATTGAATTTAAAAAATTTACATTTAACTACTTACTTATGAGAGGTGTCATTATTTTGTTTCTTTCCTAGAATGGATAAAATCATAATTATATATAAACATTTTCAATGTTGCATTTAATATCCAATTATTTTTATTATTTTGTTTGTACTTATAAATTTCTACAATATAAGTAAAAAAATTCTATAATAGATGAATTTGAATATTTGCTAGATAAACATATAAATTATTTCTCTTTTCGTATAGGATTGTTTCTTATCAACATCAAAAGCTTAGACTTAAAAACGTTGCAAAACAACAGACCAACATTGTTCACCATTCACCATAAATTCTCTCCTGTCATATTGCAAATGAGGTAGAAGGCTCTCACGATGGAGGAGCAGTTCATTACAAAGGAAGCTTTAATCTTCAGCAGCTCATCAGAAGCAACAACCTCCTATCAATTTGATGTTTTCTTGAATTTTAGAGGTTCAGATACACGAAAGCGTTTCACCTCTCACCTTTTATGATCGCTTGAAAAGCGTTGGATTTCAAGTGTATTTGGATGAAAAAGAAATGGATAAAGGAGATGAAATCAATGAAGATCTTAAAAGAGCTATACTCAACGCAAGAATTTGTATATCCATCTTCTCTAAAAGATATGCTTCTAGTAAAGCATGTCTTTTTGAGCTTTCTCATATGGTGGAATGTGAAAAGAAAATAATTCCCATATTTTACGATGTGACACCTGACGATGTCAAGCTTAAGACACCGTTATACAAAGAGCAGCTAGAAGATTATCGACATGATCCTGAAGTTGAGCTAGATGAGGTTGTGAAGTGGGAGAAGGCCCTTATGACAGTGGCTAAAAAATCAGGATATGATCTTCTCGACAAAGTGTAAGTATTTATGCAATTCTCACTCTTATTTTATTAACCTTTTATTTTCTCATAATGGATAAAATTTTAAAACTAACAATTATCAGTCACTTGAACCCACTTGGAAACTGAAAAAAATTTGTTTTCTTTTTTAGAGGACTTTTAAGGTGTTGCATTCATCTCCCAAAACTACTAGTAAAGCTCATATCTTGTGAAATTATAGTTTGGAAGGTTTACAACACTTAGAGAAGCTTGAAGAAGTATAACCACCATTTTTTAAATTGCTGAACCGATGTACATATCAAGATTTGGTAGTTATACATGTCAAATTACAATTTTCTTATACAAAATGATTAGTAGACTTGTGCTATACCCTTAAGAACATAGATGTGATTTTGCACAGTATAAAAATATCTCATACAATTGCAACACAATACTATCACACTAATGTTGCATTCTACAATTGCGGTATAAGTATATTGTACAGCAGAGATGCGATTTTATGACAGTATGTTATTATTGTTAAATCAATTGCAAGAAAATGGATATCACATTTATCAAATGCAACGTTTGTATAATATTACGAAATCATATTTATAGCATGTAATTTTACGATAATATTTATGTTATTTTTCATATGCAGTTTGTATTTATATAATTTTTTAAAAATATTGGTAAACATGCAAAAAAAAAAAAAAAATTGGTTTGTAATTGCATATCTTATCCTACATTAGGAATTGACAAACCCTTGTCTAAATATAACCTAATCATCGCATCTCAAGTTCCTGATCAACTTAAATGGGCACAGTTGGTTAGTTTATAACCACATAATCCACTACGTTTGACCATAGATGTCATGAACACGGAAAACCAAATATAAACACCAGATCAACATATATAATTAGGGCCTTACCTAAATTAATGTCCATTTCCAAATGCAACAACATATAGCACAAGGCTATTTTACAAACATAACCAATTTGAGCAGTACAAAGAGTATCGATCTCTTAACTATAGCATGTTAATTGAGTCTTAATCTACTCTCCATTTACCTATAAATAAATTAGCATATAACTAAAAGTTTAATCCAAATATAGGGAGCATGACCAACCTAATGCAAGGATTGGTTGATTGAACTTCCTTGGAGGTTCTTGGTTTACAAAGGGCCAAGATTAGTCCATTTAATTTATGATTCTATCAATTGAACCAAGTCATAAAGCCTTAAGTTGAGTTAGATAGGATTTGATTTATCAAACTATCACAAATTCGAGTTTTTAAAATTCTCAATCTAATTTGATCAACCAAAGTTCAAGTTTTGAGCTTAATTTTTCTTCATTTGATTCTATAACTTCTTATTGGGTTCAGTCATTAGCTTTCTTTTATGTTATTCCTTCCTAAACCTAACTTTAACCTAGTTTTCTATTTAGACTATCAAATTTTCTATTTTTAAATAGTCAAATCCATATATGCAAGACCCAATTAACTTAAATCTCACTCTAAGACATTTCTAATTCAGTTATTACTATTTCTATTTGTTCATTTCATGTTAATTAACTATGAATGTTGATGATATCCTAATCAACATGATCAAATCAACTTGAATCGAATCTGTATGCATGCAACTCCCTTGACCCCAGAGGATATTTTGATATCTTTTTAGATGTAATTCTTGATACAATCTCTTATTCTTTGATCTTTTTGTAAACACTCAGAATAATTTGAGTTGTGAAAACCAAATAGGATGATAATCTTGAGTTGTACTAAGTCTGAAACAGAGTGGATTTATTTTTTGTCCCATAATCCTCCATTATTAAACATATCATGACATGAATCATCAAAAAAAAAAAAAAAGAAAGAAAGAAAAAAAAGAAAAAGAGATTAAATAATCTTAAGTAAAATGGTTAAGATCTTAATAACCCCTTTAGGAATTTCTCACCCAAGCTCCATCTTAGATCACAATAAGAACTCAAACAGTCCTAAAATAGAAAGGATGGTCTAATTATAATGTTTACATTGATACTTACGCTGTATCGAGGTTTTAGGTGATCAAAAGCCTACACTATGCTTGATTTTTAAAAGGTTAGTTAGCTTCTTAAAATTGGCTTCAATTCAAATATTTGAGGCATTTCAATCATAAACATATCATTTATTGATAAGTCATAAGTTTTTATAGATCATACTTATATAGAAGTCACATACACTTTCTATATGAAATTCAAACTAATTTGTATTTATTCATATTGTAGTGAAGCTGAGGAAATTACAACAATCACTCGAGATCTTGTCATCGAGTTGCGGCCCAAACATCAATATTTGACTAATAAATTAGTGGAAACTAAGAATGAAGTGAAGCATGTGGAAGATTTATTAAATCTAAGCTCTAATGACTTTCGTATTGTTGGGATCTTTGGAATGGGAGGTATCGGTAAGACAACTCTAGCTAAGGTTATATTCAACCAACTTGTATCCAGCTTTCTAAATTGTTGCAGTTTTCTCGAGAATGTTCGAGAAAATTTGCAAAGTAAAAAGCTTTTAGAGTTGCAAAGACAATTGTGTAAGGACATCGTTAATCCAAAGGTTGTTGATTCCATTTATGATCACAATGATGGGATAAATATGATCAAACGAGGACTTATGGAGAAGAAAGCCCTCCTTATTCTGGATGACATAAGTGAAGAAAAGCAACTGATGGATTTAATAAGGGCTGAGGTTTATTTTAGAAGTGGAAGTAGGCTCATCATCACGACCAGGGATAGAAAGGTTTGGGATGATCTAAATAAAAAATATAATGTATTGCCTTATGATTTAAAAGCGATGGACGATGCTCGAGCACTTAGACTTTTTAGTAGGCATGCTTTTATGGAGAACTCTCCTCCCAAGGAATTCCAAAGCCTTTCACAAAAGATTGTTTCTTATACTAGAGGTCTTCCTTTAGCTCTTGAGGTTTTTGGTTCAACATTATTTGGTAATAGTATAGATGCTTGGAACAAAATATTAGAAGAGCTCAAGAAATTCCGTAATAATAGCATTGAAGGTAGATTGATGATAAGTTTTCAAGGATTGAAAAGTAACGAACAAAATATATTCCTTGATATTGCAAGTTATTACGGATACTTGCATAAAGAGTATGCATGCTACATGTGGGAAGACTGTGGTTGGAGTCCAGAACATGCACTAAAAACTCTTGAAGATCGTTCGTTGATAAAAAGTATACGCGATGCTGGTAATGAATGCTTTTGGATGCATGACGTGTTAAAAGATTTAGGAAGGGCTCTAATCCAAGCTGAAGCTGACAAGAGTTGCAGGATACCCAGCAGATTACGAATTGTCGATAGCCTCAATATTTTGCACGAGAAAAAGGTAAATCTTATAGTTATGACCTCTTAAGTTTCCACCTCTTATCTATGAATTGTTTGAGTTAAAAGACACATCTCTTTTTTAAAATTTGACATAGTTACACCATAATTACATGCCTAAAGTAAGTCATGATATTAATTTCCTCTCCCTCTAAATTATGTACAATGAAAATACAATAAAGGGTCGGTGATGAAAATAGGGGAATTATTCAAGGATGTTTGAACTAGGACTCCTATTCAAGGCTAAATTACGGTACCTTACGTTTTTTAGGATATTTTTATCATGAAACCATGCCTTTGTTTTTGGTCTATCATAATATTTTAAGCGTTTTATGATTAAAAGTGATAAGTTAAATAAACTAGCTACTTCGCATTTAGGTATAATAAAATAAGCACTAAAATGAAATATTGGTTTGCATGTAGCATAATGAATAAAATATGAGTACTTTCGCCCATTTTCACTTTCACCATTCTGAATTGTCCTATTTATGCAAACAATACATTATATTTGTCCAGCATTCGTCATGCTTTTGTCACAACATCTTTTATGGAACTGTATAGCTTAGCTCGTGCCCATCATATTAATTCCTAATATGAGAGATACTAAGCAAGGACCCATCTTACACTACATGCACGTCGTAGGCCAAGCTCCGGTGCAGTGGCTTTTCCCTTACCTTTGTCGAACCATCTCTTCTTGCCGGAATTAGATGTATTACAGAGAAAACTTGCTTCGGTGTATATGAAATTAAAGTTGATATGAAAATAATAAATAATAATAACTTTGCTAAACCAAAGAGGAACAAACTACTAGAAAAATATAAAATAAGTTATTGCACTAAAATCCAAAACTACGTTGTAGAAATACCAAAATAATTTGAGCATAGGAGATATTAATAGAAAGCAAATAATATGTCACAACAGATTACATATAGCAGATAGCTAAAAACAAATGCTTTTGAGAGCAACATATTGAGCGCTAGTATTTTCAGTTTATGAAGGTAAGTGAAAAATAGCAAATCAACTTCTATTTATATGGCTTTGTGATGAACGTTGCTCAATGTTATTTTATAATGCTAATTTAAGAACCTTTAACTTGCAAAAGGAATTTTTAAGATGTGCATTCCCTACATCTGCTTGTCTCCAATTTATGACATGGATGCTCAAATTCATGTTCAAAATTTTGAAATGCATTATTGTTGTACATTAGTTTCCCTCATTCCATTATTGCTTTCTTCTCAAATTAATTGTTCATTTTCTTGTGAGGAACAATATCAAGGAGTGCCTCTTAGGAACTTGTTAATATGCCAAATAATATATATATATATATATATATATATCATTTTCCTCACCTTCTTTTTTCATACAAATCAATTTAAAAAATATGAGTTTCTCTATTGAAGTACTCGAACTACCCGAGCCGTTTTTAAAAAGGGTTTGGCACATTATTCATAAGAAAACTTTTATTGTATGTTTTCATGATTAGTCATGTATGGGTTGGTTTTATATAATGCTTGCTCATATTATATTCTTTATCTATTTCGCCTAGGAGTGAAAATCAATCAACACAAGAAACTATTTCCAAAGTAAGCAAAATAATTTGTGGAAGGATATCCTTAGCACACATTTTTTGTTATTTTTCACTAATCTTTTTGAACCGAGATGATTCTCTATTAGAAACATTTACTTCCCATTTGGATAAATCGCAAAAATACCTCTTTTTATATTTTCCATGTGCCTCTTATCTTTAATATTTAATGCTTAGACTCCCAAATCTTCATGAAAGTGCTTTTCTTCCCCAAGTGAAAATTTCGTCCCTTAAAAAGTAAGAACAATAGTGTTTTTAATTATTTCATTTAAGGTTAAAATAATAAAATAGGGTTGAACCACATTTTTTAAGGATATGTACATCAAAGTAATTATTTTCATAAATAGCAGGCTAAAATAGTAAAATATAAAAAGATATATTTGTAATCTATCGTTCCTAATTTTGGGTTTGGAAATACTTCCTTCATTGAACAAACACTCTTTGGCCTTCATTTATGATAATTTCCCTTTTTTCTTCACTCCTTTCTTATGTTCCCATTCTATAATGAAACCTAAGCTACCAATTGAACCCATAAAAAGTTACGAAAGTTTTTCATTTGTAGAATCATATATCATCTATTACTTTGTATGTACGAACCAGATGAGATCTAATCAAAATTCAACCGAAAGTTCAATGTCATTTAAAAAATTTGTATATCCCATGTTTGTTCCCATAGAGCAACATTCATGTAATAGCATTGCATGTCAATCAAAATGTAACCATCTTTCAAAATGTGTAATTGAAAAGGTACTACAGTTTCAATTGTTTTCACTTAAATAACTCTATATGTTGAAACTAAGACCCTTGTAACCTAATAGCATGAGCACTAATTTTCAACAAGATGATTAATATTAATTTCCTCTCTCCTTACAATGGTAACATATGGTAGAAGAGAGGGGAAAACACCATGAATCGTGAAGCACTAACTCAAGCATAGGGTCGAATATTGGGTCAAATTTTATATTGCTAAACTCTAGTAGATAACATAACTGAAAGTGAAAACTTTTTATTAATCTATTTGGGGTAAATGCATAAAGAAATTTGAAAAGATATATATACACATATATATATATAATATGATGAGAAAAAGAAAATTACCAAGACTCATGTAAAGTTAACTTATAACATTATAAACAAAAATTAAAGAAAAAAAAAAAGATGCGAGACTTAAGATGATTGGCGTAAATCATTCGGCCATGGAATTCTGAAGGAAAAGTTTTTGTTCAATTATCATAACTCGATCAGCCATTAGCAATCATTTTATTAATCATGAAAATAAATTATGAAAGTAATATTTCTTATTAATCCAATAATTTACCAGTAGGCCATACGTAATAAAGTAACCAAATCTCTCAGCAAACACTAAACAAACATTATAAAGTCATTTGTAACTTTACTTTGGGTATTTTGGCAGGAAAAGGCACATTTAGAGACACTTATTATACATGCTCCAAACATTACAATCACAAGGGAGGATATGGTTGATCTACAGAATTTGAGGTTTCTTGAATTGAGAGTAAAGAAGGTCGAGGGAGATTTCCGTGGCCTTTTTCCAAACTTGAGGTGGTTTTGGTGCCCTAAAGTTGAAGAATTCAAACCAATTGATTTCAATCCAAAAAATTTACTTGTTATTGGTCTCGCTTCTGAGAAAAGGCTAAAGTGGAAAGGCATGAGAAGAATGAAGGTACAACATGTTGCATTGATGGTGGAATTAATCAATGAGTTCCCTATAATAATACAACTTTTGGCTTTCATTTATTCTTGCAGGTGGATAAACTAAAGGCATTATGTCTCCGGAGTTATAACTTTATGGAACCTTTTTGGTTTCTTCCTTATGTGAATTTTAAGTGGATTTTGAATGCAACAAATCTTGAGAGTTTGAGTTTGGCTATTGGTTATATTGTCACTGGTCTAGAGGAGATGGGTAAATTTTTACAAATTAAGAACCTTTACTTGAGGTCTGCAAAATTTCAACGCCTTCCGCATCTTCCATCCAACCTATTACATCTAACGCTAAATGATTGTGAATTTGTCAATGGAATTCTTGATGTGTCAAACTTGAAAAACCTGATTTCCTTTGACATTTTATACCCAAAGAAGCTGAATGGGATTAAAAGCCTAGAAAGATTGTATTCCCTAGAGATACTGCATCTCATAGGCTTGAATAATATAAAGAGCTTAAGGCCTAAAGGGCTCGACATAGAGGATATTCTCACACAGGGATACTATCTAAAGAACTTGAAAGAGTTAGAAATTAGCTGGTGTAAGTCTTTAAAAGTGTTACCTGATGTATCGTGCTTCAAAAGTTCTTCCTTAACCTTGGATATGGTGGAGAGAGTAATGAGCTTTAGTGCACTTGAGTCGTTGACATCGTTATCCTTGGATTACTGCCCATCCTTAGAAGTTCTACCCGACCTTTCCACATTGCGGAAGCTACGAAGTTTGAGTCTTAAGGAATGCAATAAACTTAGCTGCATTCAAGGCATCCCACAGTTGGAGTCTTTGGAAACCGTGGAAATAATTAAGTGCAATGCCTTGGAACTTCACCGCCCTGACCTCCAAAAGTTGAGGAACATACAATCAGTGTACATAGAGATGTGTGATAGGCTTCCTTGCGTTCGTAAGGGCCCTTTGGCTAAATCTTACAATCCACTTTTACACGATGGTTTCTTTGAATGCATGTCAAAGCAGGATAACTCTCTTCAATAAATCTCTCTCTGAGAAGCAAGAATCCTAAGGATGGACACACACAGGTATTCCACAATTTCTCTCTTATGTGTTTCATTTTTTATGTTCAATTTGAAAATTAACAATCCTATACAATTTCCTTGTTGATTGAGAAGGCATTTCTGGAGAAGCCCATAATATCCCTATGGTAAGTTCAGAACTTCTTAAGGATTGCCGATAAATATTTTGATTTCATGGGGATGGGATTTAATATGCATTCGATATTAGATCAATCTGCATCCCTTTCGTTTTTGGATACGAAGTAGAATATATAGATTGTTTTCATCATTATTATTACAGAGGGTCTTTCTTTGTTAATTAAATAGAATAAATGTGTAGGGATACCACTTGATTTCATTGAAGTTATTAAGATTAGACTTGTCCATAAATTCACTTTTCCCTGGTATTTGAAATTTCGTATGATCTATATCTGTTATTATTTTATCTTCGACAAATGAGTTCCTTGCTATGCTGAGGGAAAACACTGGGATAGATTAGGTTTACTGAATTAGGATAGCCGCATAAAAATACAAAATAAATAAAATAATTATTGGGTCACTCTTCATTAATTTAATTGGCTCTTTATCTGTTTTTGTAAATATTATCACATTATTGCTGCATTTCAATAAATTGGGTCTACCTAAGAACTTTCTCCCTTCCACTCTCTAAGTTCATTCGTTGAGACTTTTGTTTGCAAAATTTCCACCATCAAAGTCGTTTAATTAAGCCTTCTTGTTGATGAGAAAATTTCTACTATTATTACTTCTAGTTTGCATCGAAAGTACCACCTGGAAAGGGGAATCAAACCTGGTTGTCTACCTAACCTAAGCTTATAGTGAATATAATCTCCTTTTCCTGAGATCTATTGACTATGTAAAGGAGAATGCGACCATTGTTTATGTTTAGTGGCATAAATTATTCAAATATACTCCTAAACTATGTGTTTGGTTCGTTATTTATTCAATATCAGTTCAACTACAATCAAGTCGAATTCAATCTTGAACTACTCCAATGGTTTCTCAAGTCAAGCTTGAACTTCATGGCATTTGACTCATTGAGTTCAAAAGTTCACACGAGTTTGAGCACAACTTATATTTGCACTGAGTTTAGACATCAATTTTATTTTATTCGAACAGAAGTGTTATTTTAAATAGAAGGAGTTTAAGCAAACCTAATCAAGTTGGAGACCAACTTGTCTGAGTGCAGCTTTCACCTCATAGCATGAAATGTTTAGAACATTATTGTCTTTCCGTGGATGTATATCCATATTATATTCAAAATTAGAGAGTAAGCAAATCCATCTCACATAGGTTTCTGCATGCATGCTTGTATTCGCAGGTTAACTGGAAGGAGAAATGAACCGTCAAAGTGAAGCTAAAACCGTGGGAGCTTTTTGAATCTAGTCTCTACCAAATGTCAAAAAAGCAATTCCAATAAACAAAATTTGGATTGACCATTAGTTGTGAATTGTGGTTCAGACATGGTTGTTTCTTACATGAATCTATGTCGTCTAGATGACCAAGTCTTTCAAGCATTTCAGTAGTTGTTGGTTGACAATCCTTTCATTTCCGTTTCTGCATTGGTTTGATAGGTGAGAAACTAGTCTAATTATAGGGAGGATTTGAACGTCCAATAATTCTCTATTGATATTTATACAATGATGGATAATTTGTGACATAAGCTGTCCGCCCAATTATATGTAACATGGTACTTCTTTACTGTTACTATGGAAGCCATTGTGCGAGCTGCTTGCAACCAGTTCATTTGTCGATCCGAAAATTTTTGAGGGGATGAACCTTCTTCTGGAAGACTAAATAAGTTCATCCAATTATAAATCTAATATAAATTATAGAGCTACAATGTAATCGAAACCGGATGAATAAAAATATTAATACACTTTAATTAGTATTTCATTACTATTTCTAGCTTGGACTTGAAAAATAAGTTTCGCCCCTCTAATTTCATGATTTTTCTTTTTCATGATTCTAAATATACCCCCAAGTCTGGCCCCTCTAATTTCATGATTTTTCTTTCTCATGATTCTAAATATATCCCCAAAGAAGGTAATCTACCATTGTAACACGCGCATTTGATTGGTTATTTTACATGAACTTGTATATCCCATAAACATGCAACAGTGCCCCTTGCAAAAGGAGATACGAGAGGTAACTACTATAAGAATTCTTGACGATGGATATGTCCGAAATGGTTCCACGATAGCCCCATAGTGCAAATTGGATGATACGAGGAGGGGGGCGGAAAAAAAGAGAGAAAAAACTGAGTACTACCTCAAAACATGGGAATCCGCTCTTCGGAAAGAATTTATCGATTGTTAGAATGGTACCGTCATTTGTAGGGTAGTAGACGGTTTGATTTCGAGGTGTTGTTAACAATAATCTTAATGCAGACTAATATCCCAATCTATAAGGTAGCAGATCAAGAATAGGATGAACATCCATGTCTCGGAGATGGTGGATCATATTGACCAGCATCGCCATGTCTAACAATAAATAGTCACTAAGATGGTTGTTGCAATCCATCTTAACAATTTTCAATACACGTAAGTTAACAAGTACTTCAACATACTTAAATGATTGAAAAAGGGGGAAAGAAAAAAGCTATTCCAATGAAAAATCTGACTCTCTACATAATTGTAGAAAAGAAAATGTGAAAAGAGAAATTAAAGTAGAGAAGACACAAATTCATACCTTGTTTAGAGAAATAAGGCTCTAAGCAGATCTAAGTATTAAATGTAAATCTAGACACACACAATTATAAAAGGGCTTAAAAGAGCTTAAATTGTAGGTAAATGCCCCATAATCTTTTAAACCCAAACCCATTTTGTGTGATTCAATATGTAGAATGATGGGTTAGGTAACAAATGACAACTCTTGTATAACACTAAAGAGGGAAGGTAGACTTGAGGAAAAGCCGATTCTAGCCCATAAACTAGCCCAATGGTTCAATGAACTAGATCAGGCCCATCATTGAATGGAAACCCGCCGAGCTTAGCAGGTCATGGCAATTTATCCTCACTAACCTATCGAATTGGCGAGTTAGGAATTGAGTTGATGAACTGGCGGTTTCAACCCATTAGGGAAAGAGAGAGAGAGAAAGAGAAATAACATCGTTTTTATTGTTTACAATATATATCTAATATCATTATTTGATCTTGACAAATTACGGATTTTTTTTTTCTATTAATCTTGTAATCCTTTTCCTTATTATCAATAAACTTAATTAAAAATTGTAGCCTTTACCTTTCTGTTGAACATTTAGATGATTAATGGCTTTAAAAGTTAATTTTATACTCGATGCTGTAAACTAAGAAATTCGGGTGATTGATGAAGGCCTTAGTCCATTGGTGCCTTAGAGGCAATCATTTGTGCCAATGTATAAAAAGATATTATAAATTCTTATTGTCTCTTGTAAATCTTTTAATTAAAATTGTTCGTTAATAAAAAAGTACATCAATTGATTGGGATAATCAATTTTGTTAAATATAGAGAGATCTAAATCTAATTTATTTTTATTGTTTTATCTAACTTAATAGTTTCAATCTTGAAGATTTTGGTAAACATAATATATGTCTAAATTGTGGGGGGAAATAAAATGTAAAAAAGAAAAAGTGTTTCGACAAAGAAATTAAAATAAAAAAATTGGAACTGGCCCTAAGTCTAGGTATGGGTGTATAAAAAAAATTCTATAATAAAATATATATGAAGTGTAAATATCTATCGTGAAAAATACATACATGATGGGGAAAAAATAGACAACCCAAACACATGATTATTCAATTAACCTATAAAAATAAAAATGAAAAAATTATGCTCATCTAACTCCTTGGTAAAAGGAAAACATAATACTCAATCTCAAACTTTATTCCTTCAAACATATTATATGGATTTATCATTTTAAAATAACCACTTAAAATCTAAAACCAAAAACCTTTTCACATACTAAAATATTTTTTTCTTGTATAAAGCTATTATATCATATAACTTTAGAAGTTTTTCGATCTTTACAACTAGCTTTTTCAATATAATGTAATGAGTGTATATTATATATAATTAAGACGAAATAATTTTCATCTTAAAAAAAATCTAAGGCACGATAATTCTCATTTTCCTCTTCTTTGTGGTCAACTACTATTGTATTAGAGCTGTTAGGTGAGGCTTGAAGTCAAGTCGATCCATTTTATTAGGAGACTAATACTCATATAACTAAACGCAACAGTCTTGGTGTAGTTTGTGTACCTTTTATATATTTAAAGCACAATTATTGTCATCTTAATGAAAGGCAGGTGAAAAAATACATCAGAAGCAAAAATTATAAAAGAATAAAAAATTAGAAAAGAGTACGAAAATCAATAAAAAAATTAAACTAAAAATTTTATCATAAAAGAATAACAAAACTTGGAAAGATATATCTAACAACTTCACATTTTTAGATTAAGATAATAGCCTCACATATATTTTGATGATTTTACACTATTAATGAGAAAAAAAGAAATAGTCCCACACAAACAGTGAAGAAAAAAGGTCCTACACTAATCTTGAAAAATAGATTTTTTATTCACTATCAAATCACTTTTCCTAATTGATTGCAACCTTTTCCTATTTATAGTTATGATATGATCTAATATTTTAAAAAACTAAATCTTGATTTGCATCAGTGAGTCATTGAAAATTTGAAATTGCAAAAAAATTGTGGCAAAAAAGAACTGCAAAAGAATTAAATTAACATTAAATGCATAATAAGCAAAAGCCATGGCGATAAATTGAATGAACATCAAATACATAATAATATTTGGGAATAAGCAATGTTAAATCGAATGAGAGAACGAAAATGCAAGGCTTCCTTCTGCCTTTCTCATGTTTAGATGTACATAACTTAAGGAAAAACTCTCTGTCTCTGTCTCTCTCTCTACTTTATGGTTTAATACCATCATAATATTATTAACTACAAAGTTCACCATTACATGAGGTATATGCAATGCCTTTAGTACTAGAGAAGCATGATTTGGTGCCTATGGATTATTTTTCATCCCAACTTAGCTTTGATTCAAATACATGGGTATAAGGAAATGGAACCTAACCAGGGGAGCATATATAGATTTAGGATTGGGAATAACTGAAAAACATGTGTTGGAGCGATGGGAGCCCATCTTCTTCTAATTCAAATTTTGGTGATTCATCATCTATTATTACTCAAGTGTTACTTGGAGAGAGATTAAAAAAGATGCAATCAAACATATAATAACATATTAAAAAGAGAAAACGGGAGCTACAAGAAAAACAAAAATTGGAGAATAAAGAGAGTAAAAGTAGATGAATGAAAACATTTCAACTATCATTATTCTTTTTTTACGATAGCAAACCATTATTGGAGATACTAAATTGTATTATTTTGAGAAGTTGAGGTATTAAAGGTAGTAAATTAAAAAAGCAAGAAAGTACAAATATGTTAATGTTATTGTGCCAACATGGCAATGATGGAAGTCTAGGCTGGCGAAAGGTAAAGGTGAAGGCGTCTGAGTTGGCATAGGGCTATGGGCGAAAACGTTCGAGTTGAATGACACTAGGCAAAGCAAGTGAAACATACTTAACCAGATTGCCTTTGGGGTAGAGGTGAGGGTGATAGTTCTGAAGTGAAATGTAGGAGGTCAAACCTCCTTGGCCATCGGGGGATATGAGTAGTTAGCCTTCTTTTAGGTCAAAGTAGAGTGTATGTATATCGAGTTGAATGGGTGAACTGAGGTGGAGACATCATAGCCTGAGCTAGGTGCTCTAAGCTAAGATGAGAATACAGTGGTTATATGTCTCATGGTAACATTGTAGAGTAGAGGAGTTGAGTAAACGAGGCCGAATTGAGCTAACCACTACTCGAGTAGAAACAATCCATTCAATCTAAGGCATAGTGCTATTGAAGTATTGAACAAGTTTTCTCGTCAAAGTTGTAGGGGCTTTGGGGAAACTTCCTATGGAAGTAACTTTTCAAATTCTTACTTTATGGCACCTATTTTCCATGCATTTGATGCGATGTGGCAGGTATCCTATCATAGTAGACTTGTGTACGATTACATGTACTTTGTCTTTTGAATGTAGCCATCTAATCAAAATTGACTCTACATATTAACATCGCAACATTTCAAAGGATATGTACTTATATGAATCACTATAACCGTCGATACACTTTCCTAAGCATTCAGTCTATAAATACCACAATTGTTTAGAGAAAGTACCTTTTCGCGATTTCCTTGCTTTCTCATTTCAAGCTTTCTTCTCTTTTTTCATTAACCTTCTTCAAAGCTCTAGTTCTTGCAAATTTTTCTTCAAAGCTCTTCTTTTCTTTTTGCTTCCTCATCAGCATGTCGACAAACATAGGTGAGATGCCATTAGATGTGTCAAAGAACAACATTACAAACTCTAAGAACACAAGGAGTGGTCTTCTTCATAGAGGAAAGGATGAAGCAATGTCATTAGCACAGCTAGATGACAACACAAGAATGGCAATAGAGGTACTGGATAGGTCATGGCTTCTTAGTACCATCTCGAAAGATGCTTACATCTATACCCCCCCTATTGGAGGCTAAAGATTTGTTCACTGCACTTAGGACGGGTAAAGGCCTGAGTGGTCGAACTAATAGGAGCACAACTTTTGCTCCTAATTGGGTTCTAAATAACTTTGTAGTTGAGCTGATTTCAAGCTGGACAATATGGCTGCTAAGGAGGGAAGAGAAGGTGCCCTTATTGTTAGTGAGGTGTTTTGTTGTGTTTTAGAAGTGTCTGGAGCATAGGCAGCACCTTCTTTTGAGTGAATTTGAAAAGGAGCTCTTCAACTTCTATTAGTATAGTCCGACCTAAGTCTCTCCCAATAGATGGAGGGTGTTGAATGCTTTCAAATGGCTTTGCAAGTACCTAGTGGTAAAGGCCACTGCCAAGCTCTTTAACCATTTCTTTCTGTGGAAAAGCTTAAGTGGGTAACCATACCTCCAGTTGCATCTACTATAAAAGCTATTTGATGGCATCGTAAGCTCTCTCAAGGGTTGGTATGATGACTTCCTAGTGGTCGAGCTGCCAAAGGAGGTAGATTTATGTACAAGGTGGACTAAGCTGGTCCTAACTGAGGCTTAGAAGGAGCTTGGGCCTAATAATGGTAAAGCCGCGAGGGAGATTCAAGCCTTCATGACCCTTCGAAACAACAATGAAATAAATCTTGTAGAGATGGTAGAGAGATACTTCAAGTATCTGATCTCCGAACTCTTTCCTAACATGAAGAAGATTGTAGTGAAAAAGTAGACAAAAGGTAGAGGTTCATTTTTCGTGAACGGCTTCATTTGTCATGCTAGCTTATGTAAAGTTGTGCTTCGTCCAACATTTTCCTTAATAAAAATGGGGGAGGGATCTTCCTTATTCGTATTACGTATAGCGGAGTTAGTGAAGGGTGGTCCTTTATACTTTTGTCTTTGTTTTGTTCTTCTTTTCCTTAACTGCCAGAGAGTTTCCCAATTCCTTAGTAGCTGAGTTAATGAGGTGTCACCAAGCAAAGTTAAAGCCAACCACAAAGGCCTTCGTCCCTAAGGGTAAAGCCATGGGGCTAAGGAGACTAACAGGGTCAAGCTGGCTATTTTACCTTAGGGGATTCCTCTTGGTCCTTGAATAGAGTCATTGGTCGCTAGACCTATAAGTATGGTCCTTCCTTCTACTATATCTATCCTTACCTCTGCACCCATTACTATGAAGGACGAACTTCCTGGTACTGATGATCTGAACATAGATATGCTTGCCCCTCTTAAGAGGAATGAAGATGATGGGGTCGAAGCCAGTTCCCCATCCAAGGTAGTCGGGCAAAAAAGAAAGGCCCTCGAGACTATTGGGGAAGCAACGCCTAAGGCTAAGAAGTAGAAGTTGATAAGGAAGGCACCCTTGAGCTAGGCGACCTGGTATGAATGGCCAATGACTCATCCTTATAGGTGTATCAACGAGCTTAAGGACAAGTATTTTGTTGTCCTTAACAAGTTCAGGTTCTTGAAGATTGAGTTGAACTTGTTCATGGACATACCATACGTCTCTTGGAATGAAGAACTCCACCTTCACCAATCTGAAGTTGAAAATAAGAGGGCTAGGGGAAAGTTTTAGAGGTTAAAGTAGGAGATCCAAGGCAACAACATTACATTGCAGCACTAGACTCTTAGCTATCAATCTTCGATGGGGTCTTACCACCGTAGTGATTGGGCCATCCTTAAGGAGCTATCAAGGGCAAGAGGAGGAGACCTTATGGAGATGGCGGGTTATTTGAGCTCACTCATTTTGTCATGATCTTAAGGGAAGACTTAATAGGATTACTTAAAATTTTCATATTACGTGTACACCTGTAATACAAAAATCATTTTGCAAGCTAGAGATTACAAAACTTTAAATAATTAGTCACTAAATTTTTTTATTCTTACTTTAATAAACTTACTATAACATATAAGTGACTATGAATATTCAATAAGCTATAGTCCATTAGAATTATAGAGAATTGGTATCCCTTACCAAACGGTAAGATAAGGTAAAAGAACTTAGTAATTTACAAAAAATACTACATAATCTTATCATATGAATATACTTTATAGAAATTGTTTTTATATAACTATAAACTTTTCAATCAACTCTAATATTGCCAAACCTATCTCTAGTTTGTATTATGCTCTCAAGCTTATCTTAATCCCTGCCAAACGGTAAGATAAGGTAAAAGAACTTAGTAATTTACAAGAAATACTACATAATCTTATCATATGAATATACTTTACATAAATTGTTTCTATATAGCTATACACTTTTCAATTAACTCTAACATTACCAAACCTATCTCCAGTTTGTATTATGTTTTTAAGCTTATCTCAATCCCTGCTTACAAGAAACCTGTAAGAGAAACTGTAGGGGAATAAGTAAACTATGATTCAATGAGTTTGTTACTCACTACTATCTTTCAAGCAAGTTATCAATCATTATTAACACCTACGTAAGCTATCTACATACGAAATGAATATAAGTGCGATGAATACAAGTAACACATCTATAGGAGTTCAGAACTATGGACGGTGTACATTTACATCCTCTATATGTTGATTTTTCCTTTATACTTACCGCATAGAATACCTCACCTTAACCGTATGAGGGTGCTTAGGGGTAACGTCCCACCGAATGTTACTCGACAATTAACTTAGTTCGATAATCAATAATTAATATAGGTAGACCTCAACTAGAGTTACCCACTAAACATATCAAAGGTCCTTTGGGCACATATAGCAAGTCCATTTTTTTATCAACCAATATCTAAGGCCTTATGAGCATAAATATGCTAGTTCTCTTGCAATCAATTGAAGATACTATGTTAGCTTTACCTTAATGATAAAATTTCATTCACGAGCATTATGAATCCTCACAAAAATCTTACAAAATATATTTAAGATTAGAAAAACGTTTATAAAAAATAATTTTCTCAAAAATCTACAAAGCTAGCACACTCCATCAATATATCAATTGGGTCACAAACATGCGATAAGTATAACTAGTTATTTTAGTCGAATAGTTATATTTACCAATTTAAAAAAGTGATCATATAGATAATAACACACAATGCAATTAGTCATTCAATTAAACAATTAGTATCAATCAATAAGCAGCATACAAATGACAAGCAGTATACAGATAACAGATCATAAGAATTCCTTCATCTAGGTTAATGCTCATTTTCTTGACTTTTGAGAATTCCAGGACTCAATAATTGAATACCTAAAAGATAAGAAAACTTTTAAGTATTTTGAAAAACTAGATTTCTTAGTTAACTAAATATTTATCATTATTTGTCTAGTTTTCCACTATACTTCAAGTATGGTATAAATATAGTTTGACTTAAATCTTTTACTCAGTTTATCTTAAATTTTCAATAGTGTATAATTTTTTCAGTTTAGTTTGGATTCTTTTAACTTATATATTTTGATCGTTTTCGAATATACTTTTTCGTAACGGGATCCATTTTGAACATTGCAACTCACATTTTCAACTATGATATAAAAATATTAAAAAATTAATTATTTTGACTTCAATAATTACAAAATATTATTTTAAGATTTTATTTACATATTTATGATTTAATAAATATCTAATTCTTATTTTTTTTTTAATTTTCTCATTTTTGAGTTTATTTTATCATAATTTACGCATTTTTCCATTTTTAAGGGCTAATTCTTATGTAATTCCTTTTCTTTTTACTATTTTCATAATTTTTCAATTAATTAATTATTTTATTATTATTATTAATCATGAATTCAATTATATTTTATTAAATGATGACGTGGCAGCATGAGGATGTTCCATTTGTCATTTTCATGATTTTGTGTATTTTTCAAAATTTTCCTATTTTAGTACTTTTCATGATATTTATATAATTACGTTTATTATTAAAATTTGCAAATTAATTATTTTCCCTTTTCTTCTAACCTCACGACATATGTTTATGTATATATATATATATATATATATTTAATCTATACAATAAAAATATAATATATATATACTATGACATACATGTATACATACCGAATATATACACTCTATTATACACATAATATATTATTAATATTTTTCTATTTTATAGTTATATATACATATTTCAGTTATATATATATATATTATACTATACATGTATACATATGTATAGATGTACATAAGTGAGGAAAATATATAATATATAATATTATATACGCATACATACATGTACAACTATATTTACGTATATATATAATAATAAAATACATAATACATACTATTATGTATGCATATATATATATATACATATACCCAAATACTTTTATACCAAATATTTATAAAATCAAATATAAAATGTATGTACAAATGAATATAACTTAGTATTTATATATATATGAACATATATCATAAGGAAATACTAACTTTATATTTAAGCCCATTACAGAACTCTATAATACATAAAAATTCTACAAAATACAAGTATTTACAAGAATACATAAAGAGGATTAATATAAAATAAATATTTTATACATACTACCTACCTATTTTCTTAGTACATTGAATGAAATAAAGATGACAAGGCTCCTTTTTCTCCTTTTTCTCCTTTTTCTTTGATTGTTGTCTTGAAATCAAAAGCAAATTAGAAAAGGAATGGGGATGTTTCACAGTTGGAAAAGGAAATAAGGTATAGTATTGTTTGTATTGGTAAAATATATTTGTGCTTGCTTTTTCTTTGTTTTAGATGTGCTGGACAAGAGGAGAAAAGCAGCAAATGAAGTAAGGAAAGAAAATAAAAGAAAGGACCAAAAAAATCAAGGTAAGACATAGTAATTAAGTTGATAAGACATGAACTTATCTAGTAGATTGACTTTATCCTTTTAATTTAGCACATGGAGAAACAAATATACACATGTGCAGTTACCCCATAGTCTAGGGGGTTCAACGTGGCTAGAAAAAAAATAGAGGATGAAAAAGAAAAGGAAAAAGAAGGGGAAAAGAGGGGAAAATGAAAAATAAGAATAGAAAATAGAAAAGAAAAAAAATTAGGCTTTTCTAAACATAAAAATTATAAATTTAGTAATTATGAAATAATATTAAAATTTCATAAAATTTATCAATTATATTGTTATCCGTTACATTTATAATATTTACAAGTTATCTTAACGTGTTCGTTAAAATTTATACGCAATTACGCGTATTAGTCGATAATTACAATCGATTAAGGTTTTATTATTATTAAATTATATTTATTCATTTTATAAGCTTAAAGTTATAGTTTTAAAGTTTTTGTTGAGTTTGAGTTTAATTATGAGTACTTATGCGTACATTGGGTTTAGGATTTTTGTATGCACTTTAGATTTGAGTAAAATTTTAGTGTTTAGCAAAATTTTAGGGTTGTTATACTTTATATTATGTTCTAGTTTAAAATTTTAGTTAGTTTTAAATTTATTGGCTTCGTTGAGTTAAGATAATTATTTGTAATATTTATATCGATTTGTTACTCAAAACATTGAATTTACGAGGTTTATACATTTGGCAAGTAAGCCTTTGATTTTCACAATTGATAACCTTCCTTATCGTCACTAGTCTGATCTTAGTTTGTGTTTCTTTGCAATACTACAACCAGGTATTACTTTAACTTAATAATTATATTTCCTTTCGAAAAGAGGTAAAGGGATTTTAAGTAGCATTGTCTAATGCTAAGAAGGGCCTGAAGGAGGTAGAGTCCTCTTCTAATAAGTATTTAGATAAATTCATTAAGGCTAACCGATGCCTGTGCTGCTCTTATATGTAAATAGTTGGGCTTAAGGTGAGGCTGCAGGATGTAAAGCGAGAGAGGACCATTAATGAAGAGAATGATAGGGAGGTCGGTAGCCTAAGGACTCAACTTCAAGACGAGCAAAGGACTAATGCTTAACTGTCACAAAAGCTAAACAAAGAGAGGAAAGTTAGGGATGAGCTCGAGAAGGAGAACATTGAGCTAAAGGTATCAGTCTCCAACTATAGATTGAGTTAGAGATAAAGGCGTTGGAGTATAATAGTAGCAAAGCTACATTGTTGGAGCTAGGCGGTCAAAAGGTTAGGCTGGAGTAGCAAATGGAGGAACTTCATAAGTAAGTGTTAGAGGTGAAGGAGATCATCTCTAAATTTGAGAGTGTTAAGGTTTTCAGTGAAGCCACTGTTAAGAAAGCTATCGCTAATTTTCAAAAGATGGAGCAGTAGTTGGAGAACATCTCTACTGAATGCACTTGCTACATAAGGAATGAGGTGTTCTCCCATTTTCCCAGGCGCGACTTGAGCTTCCTTAGTTTTTTGGATGCCCTAACTTTTCAAGAGAAGAGGGCAGCCCAAGCACGATAAAGAGAAGCTACTTAAGCAGTTACTAAGGTCTGAGGTGCCCCTTCTACTATTGGGGTCGGATGAGACACTTTTGCATCCACTTTTACCCTAGTAGCTTAATAAGAGGTCATACTTAAGTGTACTTCTCAAGGTGATTAGGGTTGGGGTAATCCTCCTACTGAACCAAGTTAGCAACTTTTGGCCCCTTTTGCAGCTTAAAGCTAATCATCTCAAAGACCGTCAATGAATCAACTTTAGAAACCTTATTTTTGCTTAACCACATCACCCACCCTTCCTTTTATTTAAAAATTTTGAGAATATGGTAAATGATCCTAATTTAGGAAAAATAAAAAATAAAAAAAAAATTAGAAAAAAATCACAAAAATGAGAAGATTTAGATAATTTAAAAAATAAAATAAAATAAATAATAAAAAAGTAACAAGAAAAAATAAGATGAAAATTTTTAGATAGTTTAAATAGAATAAAATTTAACTTTAGTATTTTTTAGGCTTATATAATTAAAAGAGAAGAAGGATTATTGGGCTTGAGTTTATATTTAAATCTAACCCATACTAACCTAATTTATATATAGACAAGGCATAGGTTAATGGCTTGATGGTTTTACAGTCTCATTTATGCTTAGGTTTAACATGAAGGACTTGGGTTTGAATCTCACCATAAGCACAAATTTCTTTTATTTTTTGTTACAAAAAACATGTGCTATGTGTCAAAAAATCATTGAGCCCCATGTCTAGTCGTAATACGTAGCACTTTGTTGAACCATGAGTTGACGTAGCACCATATTAGCATGTCATCCACATATCAAGCTACATAGCATGACATGTGTCATCGCACCTGCCACGTCATCAGCCACATATCATTTTAAGATATATGGCATGATGCCATTAGATGCAACGACTACCATATTGCAAACTAGGCATAGAATACTATATGTTGAATCCAATAAACACGGCCTTGTACAGTCATTAAATAGGTCAAATTGGATGTTGAAAATTTAAAAAAAAAAACATAAATGTTCGGATTTTTCTTCTCCTTGAACTTCTATGATTCAAGTTGCTATTCTCAAATCCAAAGTTTCTAATCGCCTCATTTAGCAAATTTAAGCTCCTGTAATTGTGTTTGATTAACCAATTACGTAGAAATCCTATTTCAAATCATGTATTGAAAATTGTCAAATTTGAATGCATTTAACCTTAGATTCAAGACATTTTATCGCTTTCCTTGTTTATTTTAAGCTCTAATAGTATAAATAAGAGCTCAAATGAGCTCAGACAGCATCAACTTCCTCTCTCCTAAACTCCTTAAAGAATTGTGAAGCTCTCAAACTCTCTCTCTCTCTCTTTGTCTCTTTCTCTCTCTCTCTCCATTTTGTCTCTCTCTCTTTATCTACATATCTCTCTTTACCTGGTCACTTCAAAACCAACCCACCACCATTACGACACTTACCACTCTAAGCCATCTCAAACCTGACCAAACCCTAACCACCGTACCCTAACCTCATCGAACCACCAGTTCTAGTGGGCATCCCCTTAATCTAACACCACAATTGAACCTATTGTGGTCTAAAACCTAAGGCCACATCTCCCTCTCGTACCCAGCAACTCTTGCATAGGCAAACTAACACCATTGCTACCACCTCTACTCCAAAGATTGCTTAAATCAACTCTAACCATCAAAGAATTTTTCCTACACCTACCCTCCCCCCAAACTCCAATACAAAACACATGAAAAAGTCCTTCCCCACTCACTTCAACGATTAGATCAAGCCATAGGACTCCCTATGCATTACTATTATTAAAGTTTAGAGATGACCCAACCCACGATTTGGTGACCCACTCCATGCTCAGTTTGCTCTGACTTGTGCCTGTGCTACTGATCTAATCTGAGGCCTTCTTTGCTTAGTTTTGGTTTTGCTATTTCGTGATTTTGTTGTTTTGATTTTGCTGTTCGTGATTTTGTTGTTTTGGTTCATTATGTATTTTTTTTCTTTGTTATTATTTTTTTATTCATTTATTCATCCCTAATGTAATTGTAACAAAAACCAAACAAAAAAAAGAAAAAGAAAAGAAAAGGATTAGTTCTTTTTTTTGGTTTATTTGAGAAAATAAAGAATAAAAAGAAAAGAAAAAAATAATGAATAAGAAAAATAATGAAGTAAATAAACAAAGAAATGGTACCACTTAGAAAAAACAGATTTTCTAAATAAACAAACATGAATCAACCTCTTTTCAAAAACTAGGACATCTTTAGAACTTTCCAAAAATAAAAACCTGACTTAGGACCCTTTTAACAATTACGGAAATCTGATCCTAAATAATAGATACGTAATAATTATGGGGTAACTTAAAATATGAAAAAAGAAACTGGTTTTCCTATTTTAGATAATTTTTCAATAGATGTTATTTTTTCTCACTTGTGAATTAGTTAAATTCATCAAATGGTATTTTTGAAAAATAAAATCTAAATTCAGAAAGTTAAAATATGTTACCGGTTAAGGTTTTAATAAGATAACCCTTGGATTCAAAATCTTTGGCTTTCAAACCTTCTTTCTTAAACTTGGTTTTTCAAGTAGACTAACAGCTAAGTTAAATCGGTCTATTCAATAAATTTAACTTAACCCTCCTTTTTTTTTTTTTACTTTGGTCGGGTGACGACTTTAAGAGTTTACAAAATTCTTTTAAAAAGCTTTAGTCAATGATCAATATTGAACTGGTAGGTTTAATATTGATTGATTTAAGGGAAATTTATAAAACCGAGAAAAAATAAAGCTTGACAACAGCCCTTTGAGTAGATTAAAGCGTTAGATTTTTTGGAACTGCCAAAGCTTGCTGATCTGAGGCAGTAGTTATCCCCTTCTTTACTTCTTGTAGTTCAAGTCGGGATGCCAACCTTAATTTTGTATATCCCCAACTTAGTAATGGAATTTGAATTTCTTCATGCACTTCGTCTTATGTACTTTAACTTACTCATTGTAATATGGTTTGATACTTAGTATACAAGAGGTGTTGTCCCTTCCCTTAATAGCATTCCGACCTACTTGGTTAGTAGAAGTTTCTTAGGATATGGGGGTCTTTCCCCTTACTAAGATTACCTAGAGAGGTTAGGTCAGTGGCATTCTGACCTGCCTAGTTGGTAGGATTTTTTAGTGGTAAAGAGTGTTTCTCTTTACTAAGGTTATTCAAAAAGGTCAAGTCGATAGCATTCCAACCTGCACAGTTAGTGGGAGTTTCTCTATACAAGGGGTGTTTTCCCTTGTTGAGGGGGTTAGGTCGATGGTGTTTAGACCTACCTAGTTAGCATGAGTTCCTTTATGCAAGGGTTGTTTTCCATTGCTGAAGTTACCCGAAAGGGTTAGGTTTGTTGGTGTTTTGACCTACCTAGTTAGTAGGAGTTTAGATATTTTTCCTTATCGAGGTTACTTGAGGAGGTCAAGTTAATGGAGGTCAGGTTAATGGCATTTAAACCTACCTAGTTAAAGGTCCATTCACCCTTGGGGGCTTAGACTTGGTATGCGAGAGGAGAGAAGTAATTGTAGACAACTCATGAGAAATGGAACTTTAATTCATAAATTTGAAATAATTTACATGATTGTACATTAATCAAAGTAAAGCCGAAGGTTATCAACATTCTAAGTGTACAAAATGAACTTACCATCCAATCTTTCTAATCTACATGTTCCATTCCCCTACCTTTCTCTAACTCTGACTAGGTCTTCCCAATTAGGAGTGAACTTGCCTTGTCCTTCTCGCGAACCCATGGCCTCCAGCTTTAGGTAAACTAGGTCACCAATCTTGAATTCTTTGTGTCTAACCTTTTGATCAAAGTATTTGAAAGCTTAGTACTAATAAGCAGTTACCTAAGTTGCAATGAGATCTCTAATCTCTTTGATAGTATCAACGTTGGCCTACAGCAAGGACTCATTGAGAATGGCATTGAAGCTCTAAGTTTGGATGTTGGGAAGCGCTAGCTCGATAGGAAGGACTACCTTTAAGCTAAACGCAGGGCAAAAAGGGGTTTCCCCTATAAAGGTATAGTGGTTGGTCCTATATCCCCATAAAATGTCGGTTAACTTATCTACCCAAATGTCTTGAGTTCGGTCCACTCTCTTCTTTAAGCTTTCGAAGATGACTTTATTGGTAGCTTTGACTTGATCGTTTGATTAAGGGTGGGAGATCGACGTAAAATACAGCATGATATGGTGCTTAGTATATAATTCTTTAAATTTGGGGTTGTGAAACTACTGCCCTTTATCCATGATAAGGGAATAAGGGACCCCAAATTGGGAGAGGATGTTGTTCTGAATAAAGAAATTAACACTCCTTTTGATAATCTTCGCTAAGGCCTCGTCCTCGACCTACTTATTAAAGTAGTTGACAGCGAAGATGATGAACTATTAACTTCCTAAGGCCTTGAGGAAGGCATCGAAAATATCAATGCCCCACTAGGTGAACGACTATGGACTGGTCAAGGGTTAGAAACTCTTTTTAGGGTTGTAATTGATGAGGCATAATTTTGGCACTAAGGACACTTTTAGGTTACAACCTTAACATCTTGCATCATGGTAAGCTAATAATATTCAAGTCATAAAGTCCGGATGTAGAGGGCTTAGGATTGAATGTGGTTGTTGTATATTTCGGTGTGTAGCTCTTTCATGATACATAGGCCCTAGTCTTCTCAAAGGTATCTGAGTAAGAGAAGGTTAAACCCTTGTAGTATAAAACACCATTGACCAACATGTAGTCAATGGTGTGATGTTTCAACTTCTTTACCTCTCTCCTATCTTTAAGGAATGTATCTTGCTCTAAATAACTCTGGATGGAATCCATCTAGCTCGACTTTGACGTTGATGCTGTAAGTTCTAAGATTTATGCCGAGCTCAGAGTTATACTATTCTCTGGAAAGTATTCGATAAAGATCTTCCTATCCTTCACCTTAGGCTTCTCTATCCCAGTAGAGGCAAGCTTGGATAGCCAATCTACTATTGAATTTTTGAGTCGGGGGATCTTTGTAATTGTTAACGAAGGGAATTCGGCTAAAAGACTCTTCAACTTCTGCAAGCACATTGCCATGGTGTCATTCGTGACTTCATATTCACCTCAGACTTGCTAGACAACTAACATGGAGTCCAAGAACACTTATAGATGCTCGGCGCTAATCTCCTTGGCTAACTTGAGACTGGCTATTAGGGTCTCGTATTCGAATTCATTGTTGCTGATGATAAACCCAAACTTAAGGGCATAGTAAACGGTAATCTTGTGCAGTCCACTTAAAAGGAGACTCATACCTCCACCCCTTTAGGTAGATGATCCATCAATGTAGAGAGTCTACATCGATTTGTCATCTCTTAGTGATGCTTCCTTCTTCCCTATATATTCAAACATGAAGTTAGCTAATACCAGTGCCTTGTAGGCCATTCGCAGCTAATATTGGATTCTATACGTACTTAGCTTCATCGTATACTTTACCATCTATCCAAACGCATCTGACCTCTATAACATAGTGTACATTGGTTAGTCTGTAAGCACAATGATCTGGTATGCTTAGAAGTAGGACCTTAGCTGATGTGCTAAGATGGCAATGGTTAAGGAAAACTTTTTTGCTCGATTGTATCTGACCTCAAGCCTTTGGAGTATATGATTGACAAAAAATATGGGCATGTGCTCTCTCCCTTCTGTTCTGACTAGTATAGATGAGAGTGCCTAGTCGCTTACAGTTAGGTACAAATATAGGTCCTCCCTTAGAACAGGCTTAGAGAGGATGTGAGGGTATGCGAGGAAGTTTTACAACTACTACACACTTAGGACTTTATTTAAAACCCTTAGAATTTCGAAGAACTTAGCGCAACTATATACACCCTTAGAGATAAACATACTCAGCGCAATCACTATGTTGGTGAGCTTTTGTATATCTCGAAATGAGGTAGGGAGCTTCATATCCCTGATGGCATGTATTTTTTTTTTCAAAGTTAGCCTCAATACTTCTCTAGGTGACCAATAAGCTAAGGAATTTGCTCGAACCCCACCCCAAACATATAGTTCTTGGGGTTCAATTCATGTCATGTCTTCTCATTTGGTTAAAGGCTTCTATAAGGTCCTTGACATGATCATTGAGCTACTTGCTCTTGACGAATATGTTGTCAACTTACACCTCCGTGTAGTACCCTATTTAAGGCTTAAACAACTTTGACACCATCCTTTAATAAGTTGCATCGACATTTTTTAGACTAAAAGGTATAACAGTGTAACAATACATGTTGAAATTGGTAGGAAGTATGGACTTTATCCGTTTGGTCCATCTTTATCTGATTATAGCCCAAGAAGGCATCCATAAAGCTTAGAAGGGCATACCCTGAAGTGGAGTTGACTAGCTGGTTCATCTTAGGGAGAGAGAAGCAATCTTTTGGGTAGGCTTTATTGAGGTCAATATAATCAACACATATGTGACACTTTCCAGACTTCTTCTTAACTAACATTATGTTTGCTATCTAAGTCGGGTACTCCTCTTCCCTCATGAAGCAAGCTTTAAGTAGCTTCTACACTTTTTTCCTCGATTACGGCTTGCCTCTTAAGGGTGAAGTGCCTCTTCTTCTATTTAACAGGTTGCCTAATGGAGTCGATGTTAAGACTATGGGTTGTTAAGTCGACGGAGATCCCGAGCATGTCCGATGTCGATCAGGCAAACCTATCTAAGTTAGCTCGGAGGAAGGCAACTATCTCTTCCTTCACCTCAAAAAGAGTTTTGATCTTGACCTTAATGATCTGGTTGGGAGAAGGACCTACCTACACTTCTTTAGTTTTTTCGCCCGGCTCACTTCTCTTAGTCAACTCCTCTTACAAGCTAGTCTTTAGAACAAAAACTCCATCATCTCTAGCAACCTTGATACAAAGCTCTTAGGGAAGCTTCTGGTCGCGTCTACAAACTCCTACCTCGGTGGGGATTGGGAATTTGACCTTCAAGTGAAAGGTTGAGGTGATGATCCTAAATGCATTCAAATTTAGTCTTTCTAAGAGAGCATTGTAAAGGGATAAGCAATTGATCATGACAAACTCAACTGGTCGTCGTGTGATATTATTGTCATCGCTAAGTTCCATGTTGAGAGTAATGATTCTCTTGGCTTGGACAGTACTCCCATTAAAGCTAATGAGATTATGTTGGTATGGCTTCAACTTGATAGGTAGTTTGGTTCTCATCCTTTTGCATGTATGCAGGAAGAGGATGTTCGTGGCTGTCCACTATAATTTTGAGGACCTCAAAGTTGGCGATCTTTGCCTTATTATTAAGGCATTTTGATGGGGTGGGGGTATATCTACCCCTCCAAATCTTCATCAGAGAAGGAAATTGAAGTGTCTAACTTATGTCTCTTTTCTCTAACTACCAACACCTCGAATGGCGTATTAGTCAAGTTGCTAGTGCTCAACCAGCTCCCTTGGTGTGGCCCCCTAACTATTATGTTTATGACACTGTTAGGGCCTGGTCGTTGCAGCGATCATCATTTTGCTTTGCTTGGGTGTCCTCAATTGGCCACCTTCAAGGTGCCCTACCTTCATGATCATTGGAACAATCGTCATTCATCCTCTAGGATACATATTCACCAAAAAAGCCCTACTGAATTGCATACTTGATTGCATTCTTCAACTAGAAGCGTTTGTCAGTGGCGTAGTCGTGGTTATCATGGAATCGATAGTACTTGTTCAAGTTTTGACGACTAAGGTTGCGCTTTATCTTGGCGGGCTTCTGCAACAGGCCTCTATGCCGCACCTCATAATAGACCTAGGTAATAAGTCGATTCAAAGGGGTTTGCTGCATGTAGATGGGAAAGGGAGGGGGTTCCACTCGACTCAGTGCTTATTACTACTTAAGCATTCCCCCTTTGCCTTACTTGGTACCTTGCCACTGAGGCGGTCTTTTATGGACAATCTTTCTTTATCCTTTCTGCTTGACCTCTCTTGGCCAGCATCTTACTTGGCATGAATATTGTCCTCTTGGTCGATGTAATTCTATTCTAAAAATCATCTAGGGTCTTTGGTTTACTCTTTGTAAGTGATTGTAAGAAGTCTCTTGAAGGCCGGATGTTGAACTATGTAGCATAGATTGCTACTCCCTCTTCTAGTTAAGGGATCTCGACTACGGCATTATTGAACTGAACCATGTATTCTTACAGAAGCTTACCTTCACTCTGCTTTATCAAACATAAAGATGACGTATCCTTAGATAGGGGCTTACTTACCCCTAAAGTAAAGGCTAAACCTCCATGTTAGCTCATGAAAGGAGCCGAAGGAGTTCTTGAGCATGTGGTTGAACTATGTCTGAGATGCTTTCCTTGTAGTGCCTAGGAAAGCCTTACACATTATGGTACCCCCATGACTATGAAGGTTCATAGGGAGAAGAGGTGATCATCAGGATCACTAATACCTTCATATTAGTCCAGGGTAAGAACTTTGCTATTAGGAAGCAATACTTCATCCTATATACCTATAATAAAAGGGGTTTTGTTGCTAGCAACCAGCCCGATGTTGCCAGTTACCTTGCTCCCTTGTAGCTCGAAGAGCCTTCTTATGATTGCATGGAGCTCATTGAGGTCGACATCGTTTGTCAGATGAGCTCAGTGTGTTGCAGAGTATGCCTGAACTCTATAGGAGTTGGCTACTTCTTCATTGCCAGCTAAAGCTTGATTACGGTGGCCGCATTCCTTACTGTCTATTACTATACTAAGGGGGATTGAATTGTTGATCCCTACCATTCCGCTACTATTGGTTGTGTTCGTTCTACTTCGTAAGAGCATTAAAGGCTTTAGGAGGTTGGGTTTGTGCGCTGTGCCTCTCGAATTCCTCAAGGCAAGCATGGAGTAACCTGTTTTGGACAACAAACTCCTCAACTAGGCATTCCTCCAGCATTTCCCTTAGAGGGTACTAATTTTTAGCAAGTTAGTTGTTCACCAACTAGTGGTTCTCAAGGTTGTTAACACAAGACATGGTAGTCAAGGGTAGTGTTTGGGAGTGTTTAGTGTGTTTGGATAGGAAATTCAATTTCAAACTTCTTATAGACGGCGTTAAATGTCATCTCAAGACCTTTGCCGGTATGAAATTAAGAAGAATTAGACTTCATACAAGTGTGTAAGCTTACAAAAGAGAGCACTGTTAAGGGGGTATCGGAGTATTATCTGGCATAACCACTCAAATTCTTAAGTCAATCAAATATTTGGAGAGTTATGAGTACTTGAGAGCAATATGAAGGCTTAAGTATACAAAATATCAAGTAGTTTATCCTTAGATAATGGTCTTATATTTATAGAAGAATAGTGCCGATAATTGGAGATGAGTTAGTAGACAAAGCCACATTTGCAAGCGTTAGAGAGTAGGATTATGGTATCTAATGTGATCCGCATATGTAGGAGGTAGTTATTGACTCAGTCGTTCAGCCTTATCTAAAGTTTTCTAACTGTTATAGGCTTCCTATAATTGGATAGGCCTTGTTCTAGGTCTGGGCTAAAGGCAGCTTGTTATAAGTTGTGAACTTTATTAGGTTAGGACGAGCTTGTAGAGCCCATGTCCAAAAGACCCTATGAACATAACCCTTGCTTATAAACCTCACTTTGTATTCTAATTCAGTATTCTTTGGCTTATGAAGTTCAAGTTTGGTAATTATATAGTTTTGGTTTGTTTCTCATATGGTTTGAACATAACTAATGTTTTCTTCTTTTTTTTTTTTTTTCAAATTCAAATGTATTGATTGTTTAAAGAGTGTACAACATTACAATCAATGGTGTAGGTTAAGGATGAATTTTTTATTTAAAATGATGAGTCCTCTACAAAAAAGAAATTAGTGATAACAAAACTTATCTATGTGATTCTCGACTGTTTGGCTAGATGATCGATTGGTCGATTAGCTTCTTTGTATATAAGTAAGATTTTTGTATTCAATGGCCTCTTCACGGTTTGGATTTTTTGTGCGACATAGTGGACACATCCATCTTGGCCTGCAATTTTGATTGATTAATGAAAAGCTGTAGCTCGAGTCTACTTCAATTTTCAGATTATTAATATGAAAACACTCACACAGACCTAGTCCCTCTTCCCTAGCCCTCAATTCCATTTCATCTATTTTATGCCCACTATACAGATGCCCATAAGCAAAGATTACTCGCCCATTGCAGTCCAAACCACCTGTTGCTGCTGACTCACTCTCTACAAAACAATAGGTGTTTAACATATAAGTTCCTTCTTCTGGAGGCCTTCAACTTAGTGCAATAGCCTTCTTTTGGTTTTCTAGTCTGTATCTGTATGCTCCAAATCTGCTGGAACCGAACGAGATACTTCGCGTGAGAAGAGGATACAGGGTAGCTTCTCACCAAAAAATAGAAATTGGACAGTATCTTACTTACCACTTGATGACTCTGCATCGTCCTTTCGTGTTTTGCTGTTGTTCTTGCTGTCCAAGTATTCCATAACATGTAGCAGGATGCTCGTTCTCGTGCTATCTCTTCATTGATTCTTTGATGACCACCAACTGAGGAGATTGTTTAAAGTTTCGAAACTTCTGGAGCTTCGGAAGAGGGAAGAGCTTTGACAAATGTCCCCAAATTTCTATAAAGAGTAAAAAAGTGATTGCACTGATGATGATTGTAAAATCTTCTAATATTTAAAAGTCAGTGTTTGGGTATATTATTTGATTTGCCGATCGAGACGGATTAATTTGGATAATTGGTTTTAATTAGTATATAATTCAATTAATTACACTTGATATAGGATTTTTAACTTTACTCAGGAATATAAACAATTATATTATTTTGCGTTTATCCAAAAGGTGGAATCACTCTATAAGTGATCTCATTTGCATTAAAAGGTTATGTCTCTTTGACAAATGCCTCTGGAACCATTTTAGAAAGCATAATGCTGCTATTTATCCATAATAAAAAGAGGTTGTATTTAATCTGTCAACTTATGAATGTTAAACGCTAACATTTGTTATCTACTTATTGCCAATATTTTTTATGTCATATTAAACATCTTCGTGTTATTTGGTTTAGAAGAATGTGTTATCAGATGAATTGTCTAATAAATTAAAGTTTATAAAGATTTCAAGTACGGATAATGTGTTTTTGGCACTCAGGCACTATCTGAACAAGTTTACGAAGTATCATTTTAAAATAAACATCAGCTATTATTGCTTTGAGATAATCTCGCAGGGGATATAAATGATAGCTAATGGGACTGGGTGGGAAAATAAATAAATAAGAAAGACTTTTTTTACAAAAGAAAATTACATATACCTATTTCTTATCTACGAGGTATCAATTTTTCTTTTTCTTTTTTTTTTAATAGAAGAGATAAATTTGCATATATACATTTTGGATGTCGCAATTAACACATGCTCATATTTTTTGTTATTCATATTTATAAATTTCCACAACAGATACATTGATAGAGATTTTTCTTCTTTTATGTAGGATTCTTGCACTGCATCAATGTCAAAAGATTAATAGCATAAAAATATTGCGAAACAAACAACTAGTCATAAATTACTCTGTGCCGAATCGCAACTACATCATTCATGAAGTGACAAAGCTTTTACAATGGAGGAGCAGCACACTGCGAGGGTGACTTCAACTTGCAGGTCTTCATCATTAGAAACAACAGCAATATCTTATAAATATGATGTGTTTTTGAGTTTTGGGGAACCGGATGTGAGAACAAAATTTGCCTCTCATCTTTATAATGGCTTCATAAGCGGTTTTCGATTTTACTTCGATGATGATCTTAAAAGAGAAGTAGTTAGCTCGAAAATTTGTCTGCTCATGTTCTCTATAAATTAGGCTTCTAGCAAAGCATGGCTTCTTGAGCTTTCCCATATGGTCGAACGTGAAAAGAAAATTATTCAGTATTCTATGATGCAACACCTAACGATGTCAAGCTTAAGACACCATTATACGAAAAAGATCTAGAAGATTACGGAGGGAATGCTAAAGATGAGCTAGATGAGGTTATAAATCTCACAGTTATTGACCATATGCACCTTAAAGCTAAAATAATGTGTTTTCTTTTTCACAAAACTGTTCTAACTATTGGTTCATCTCCACAAATCAGTAATAAAGCATAAATCCAATGAGCCGATATATACCAATAAAAATTTGGGAGGTAAATTATTTCACTGTTTAAGAGAAGTAGTATGAATATAGTTTTTGAATTATGGAGTGTATACATAATAAGACTTTAATAATTATAGCAGTTAATTACTTAATTAGCAGTTTCTTATACAAAATGAAGAACACAATTGTACAATAACTTCTATTTTCTACAAATTTTTTATTATGTAAAATAAAGAAAAAAAGAAAAGAAATCCTATATAGCCATATTATTGGGCTTGAGAAGTGTCATCTTTGAGCATCACATATGATATATTTTCCTTCCTTCTCTCTCTCTTTCTTTTCCCACCTAATTATGAACATGCTTCTACTTAGGGACTAACAAAAGATCTCTCGAACCTAAGTTTAGGTATGAAGCAAGTAGTCTTCTATCTAAACTTTAAACACTGAAATGCAATTTTATTGTGCACATCTTAATCTTGAATGGTGGAAAGCTTCTATGGTTCTATTCTTCATTTTGACAGGATTAATTTAACACTTTATGTCACTATTAATTTACATTCTTTTAAATCAATATTGTTGAATTCATGATTAATTTAATGGTTTAAATTTTAAGGAATATAAATTAAGAGTAGAACAGAGGATTAGAACGATCCATTGAAAAATGAGAATGAAATTGTAGAAAAATCATAAAAAGCGAGAAAAAGTTGAGAAATTAGATTTTTTTTCTTTTTTTCATACTTGCCACCACTCTTTACTAAAATAAAAAAGTGAAAATATACAAAAAGTTTTTGAAGAATTTTCATTATGTTCAATACCTCCAAAACAGAATTATTATGAAAGGGAATTACATTGAGATTTTTCACTCTATTTTGATACTTGGTTCTTTGACTACAACTAGTACTCTAAACTAAACAATAACAAAATGCATTCCAATTAATTCATCTTGATTCTACAACTGACTTAAATAGCCAGTGGTAATTGATCCAAAACCTATGCATGGCTTTGACATTAGGAATACGAGTTTTATGTTTGAACTCAATCCATACTTTTATCCTAACAGCCCAATTAATATGGCTACTATTATACTCTACATTAAGAGACAGGTGTAATATGACATGGACAAACAAATGTTGAACAATTATCACCTTGTGTAATTAAGACCTAATTCAAATTTTGTCCATTTCCACTACACACAAGCATATAAAGTAATGCTATTTTACAGATATAACTAATCAAGTAGACAAAGGGTGTTAATCACACATTTGGAATATGCCATTGAACTTCATGCTAGAAACAAGGATTTTCAAAACTTGATCCAAGATCTAGTTGACTAAGCGCTTACAAAATGTTTTTTAGGAAAAAAAAGAAAGAAAAGAAATCCAGTTTGGTAGATTAATATACTTTAGTTAGATTAGATTTAATTAAACAAACTACTATAGTTTTGAATTTCTTAACTTAATTCAATCGACTAAAACCTTTATATATATATATATATATATTAAGCTTGATTCTTCTTCATTTGATTCTATAACCTCTACTTTAATTCATTCACCAGTTTTTGCTTGTATTAATTTTTCATAAACCTACTAGAGGTGTATAAATGGGTTTTAACCTACTAGTCGACCCATTTAATCTACTTTTTAAATGAGCTTGGATTGAGGTTTTTTTCTCATTCAAAAAGTGAACTAAATGAATCCCACCTACTTAACCATAGACTAAAGTAAGCTAATTTAGATTGGTTTATTTAACACATTTATATATTTGGCTTGCTAGTTAGCCCATTTAGTTGCCTTTTTAATCGAGTTAAGGCCAAGGTTTTTTGGTTTGTTTGAAAAAGTAAGCCAAATGAACCCAGCCTGTTTAACATACTAGGTCGGGTTAACTTGTTTAACCTATATACATACCTCTAAAACTTATTTTTAACTTAGGTTTTGCATTAAAACACTTGAATACATTAGTCTATCGTGGTGGCAATACCCATTTAACTTAGAGTTAAACTTACCCTAATACATACCAAATCTAGCTATTGTTATGTTTATTTGTTCATTTCAAGCTAATTATTCTTAGTCTTGATTACAATCTTTGTAACTTAACATATCAACATAAACCACTTATTATCATACTAAAACTTATTCTTATTAGTCATTCATGATTATAATTTATTCTAAAAGTGGATTAAAATTAAATAACTCTCAAGTAAAATCGTTGAGATCTTATCAACCTCTTTTAGAAGATATGGATGAAGATCGATCCCTTAAGCTTTTTAGCAAGCATGCTTTTAAGAAGGATTCTCCTCCCTCGGAATTCGAATTCCTTTCAAAGAAGGTTGTTTCCTATACTCGAGGACTTCCATTGGCTGTTGAGGTTTTCAATTCATCATTGTTTGGTAAGAAAGAAGATGCTTGGGAGGAAACTCTAGATGATTTAAAGCGATTCCCTAATAAGAGCATCGAGGATATATTAAAGATAAGTTACCAAGAATTGAAACTTAATTAGAAAAACATTTTCCTTGATATAGTAAGTTACTATGGAAACATAGATAAGGAGAATGCGTGCCATGTGTGGGAAGATTGTGGTTGGTGTCCGCGACCTACAATAGAAGCTCTCAGAGATCTCTCCTTGATAAAAATTGATTTGTCTACTGAACGTGAAAGTTTTTGGATGCATGACGTGCTCAAAGATCTTGGAAGGGCCCTAATCCAACCTAAATCGGAGAAGAGTGTCAAGTTACCTAGTAGGCTACGGATTCAAGGTAGCCTTGACATTTTGCATGAGACAAAGGTAAATCCATGACTCTTTTTAAGTCTTACTTCTTATCTAAGAGTTGTTTAACTCAAAGGCACATTCGCTTCTCTAAGATTGATATGGTTACATCATAATTTCATGAGCAAGGTAAATTTCAATAATAATTTCCTTTTTGTTTTAACTTTGTCTTAATAAAAATAAAATAAAATAAAGGAGAGGCAAAGAAAACAAGGAAACAATAGAAGGATGTTTGATGCAGAACTCTAATTTGAGACGTAGATCGTACTCGTACATGCCCTTGTTATTGTTCATTAGAATCTTTCAAGCGTTTTCCAGTAACTGGTGGGTTAGAAAAACTCTACATTTACAAAAATCAGATATTGGTTTGTATAAAACACATTAGTGAGAAAAATATTTGACTTTCTCCGGTTCCTATTATTCTGAATTTTTCTACTTGTGCAAATAACAAATGTTATCTTACGTTACATTTGTCCACCTTTCATTATACTTACTTTGTCTCTAAGAACGCGTCTCGATTCACTCACAGTAGCTGCTATAATAATAAGCTTTTTCCCACCAAACAGATTGTGGAAAGAATACATAAATTTATGCATCAGATCTCAGTAGGACCTAAAATATGTGTGTTAAGACCTAGTACAGAGACACCAAACTGTAATTCATTTGGTTCTGTGAAAAAATCTTTTAGTTAAGATTTTTTCAAAAATATTCATAATAATAGAAAATCAGAGTATAAATTTAACACGTAATTGTCATCAATAGTAGCAATTTCATAGGAGAAGGCAGTGAGGGTGGGGGAATCGCACTACAGTCAATGGTAGTATATAGTACATTTATGATGGCAACTTAAGTTTTAAAAGGAAAAGATAAAATAAAATCTTTCATAATTTTTAAAGAATAATGTTAAGGAGTGCTTCTTAGATATTTATTAAGATACCATACATACATACATACATACATATATATATATAGATATATATATTACTTTCTTGCATCTTTTTTCTCCTACAAATCAATTTGAAGAATATGAGTTACTTTCTTCTGGACCTTTAGCAAGGCATCTGAAGCACATGAGCCGTTAGACGCACGATTTATAAGATGATTCGTGTTGTGGATTCATAAGATGTATTAATTTGTTCTACATGTTATTTGTACATAGTGCATGCTTTATGGATTCTGTCAGGATTCGAAAATCAATCAACACATGAAACTATTTTCAATTTAAAAAAAAATCTTAAAGGACATCTTTATCATACCTTTTAAAAATAATATCATTTCATTGTCATATATTTTTGATAAATCTCTTTTGTATCTTTTAGTTGCTGTATATTTATGATATAATGCTGAACAAATTCGTTAGTCTATTATTTGATTTACATATTAGTTAAAATTATAGGATAAATTCTTCAATTTATGGTCTGATTTGCAAATTGGATAAAATTATAAGAAAAATTCTTTAATCTATTATTTGATTTGTATATTAATCAAAATTACAACACAAATTTTTTAGTTTATTGTTTGGTTTGCATATTAATCAAAATTACAGGAAAAACTCTCATTAATCTATTGTTTGGCTTGCATATTGCATAAAATTACCGAATAGGAAAGCCTTGTGCTAAGAATTTTGTATTTCAATATGAAAGTTTTTACATTTTACAATCATACACTTAAGAAAACAATAAGTGCATAAAAGTCTGTGAAAAATATAGTAATTTAATATCTTAATAGTCACCTTGAAAAAAGCTCCCTAATATCTTTACATAAATAGATATACATGAACAGAAAATCAACTACGGAGGACGCATGAGCACTCAAATTTAGGATTATTAAACCTTTGGCAGTTATTTTGTTGATCATGCATGAAAGTGAAATTGTAAAAATAGTTTCTTTATTTATCTAATTGTCTGCCAATAAGCCCTTACACAGTATATCACAACCATCTCTTCGAGTAAATATACTTTATAACGTCACTTGTATTGTAATGCAGGAAAAGGCACTTGTGGCAACACCAGTTATACATCTTTCATACGAAAGCCTAATCCAAAGAGAGGACATGGTTGGTCTTCAGACTTTGAGGTTCCTTGAATTGCATAGTGCCGAAGCCTATGGGGACTTCAGTAGACATTTTCCAAACCTAAGATGGTTTCGTTGTGATTTTATGGACTATGAAGTAATGAATTTGAATCCGAGAAGATTAGTTGTCCTAGATGTGAATGCTTGTACGTATTCTCCGGAAGGTGTAGAACAATGAAGGTACAACTCACTGCATCAGTAATAGGATTAACCAATGAGCTTTTTTGCATAATACAACTTCGGCTTTAATTAACTCATGCTCCTCCATAATCATTTATCCCTGCGGGTGGATGAATTAAAGGCATTTCGTCTCATTTCTAATGCTTCATGGTTTTCTTCACATAAGAATATTGAGTGGATTCCAAATGCAAAAAATCTTGAGAAGTTGTGTTTGTGTATTCCTCACACTGGCATAGAGGACATGCGTAAACTTTCACAGCTTACGGACCTTACTTTATGGTCTCTGAAATTTAGATCCATACCGTATCTTCCATCCAGCTTATTATTTTTCATCGTTAGTTAGCTGCGAATTCGTCAACGGAATTCTTGATGTATCAAACTTGAAGAACTTGATTTCCTTTCATATTGATAGAGCAAAGAAGCTGAATGAGATTACAGGCATAGAAGAACTGTATTCCTTGGAGATACTAAGACTCGGAGACTTGGATGATAAAGACAGTTCGAGGCCAAAAGGGCTCAACATAAACAATGTTCTCACTCAGGGGTATCTAAAGAACCTGAAAGAGTTACAAATCGATAGCTCTTCAAGCATGAAAAGATTGATTTCCTTGGACTTGTCTAGGATGGAGAGAATAGTGAGCTTTAATGGACTTGAGTCTTTAATATCGTTCTATCTACACCATTGTCCATCCTTGGAAATTCTACCTGACCTTTCGACTTTGGGGAAGCTACGAGGTATGGGACATGAACATTGTGATAAACTCACCTGCATCCAGGGCACCCCACGGTTGGAGTCTTTGGAATTTGTGGAGATAGTTTATTGCGGTTCCCTGGAACTTAATCCCCTTGACTTCACCAAGTTGGAGAATGTACAGTCAGTGTACGTGGAGAAGTGTGATAAAGCTTGCCTGTATTCTTAAGGGCCCTTTGGCTCAAGATAAATATGGTGGAAGAATCCAAAGCTTTTTCCGACAAATCAATTCTAAGAAGCAAGAATCCTAAGAATGGACATGCACAGGTAATCCAACATTTGCCTTTCTCAAATTAACAATCCTTTTGCAGTTACATTGTTGATTAAAAAGGCATTTTTGGAGGAGTCAATGATATCGCCATGGTAAGTTCTAGTTCTCTGAGATGGGATTTCATATGGATACGGTATTAGATAAATCTCGCATCCTTTTAACATTTGAATTACTATATATGGATTATTATTAGCGAGCCTTGCACTTGCACATGCACGTAAAAAGAATATTATAATAATGTGTAAAAATATATCAGTTGTAAAAAGAATATTATAATATATGCAAGAAAAAAAAAAAAAAAGCAACCACTTAATGGGTGACAAAGAAAATGATAAATTAAGCAAACTATATTTAATTATATGCGTTGGGTACAAATAAAAAATTGTCAAATGTTGAAAACACAAGCTAAGAAGCATAGAGGAACAAAATATTTGCTATTGGTACCCCATTTCGTATCTTATTCTCTTAGAAATTCATTGCAAGATGAAGGACATAATGTCCCCATATAGGTTACATAGTCGGCAAAATTCCAGCTGTAAATTGCTAAAGGATGGACAACTAATATCCTTAATGAATTAAGAATGCTCCAGTTGTTATTTATAATTCACAGCTCATGGTGAAACTTTCTGGATATATCATGGAAAGGTACAGCCATAATTTTGGATTTACAAGTATAGCTTCAACTGGATTTTCCTTTAGATGAAGTAATGCTGTTGCATTAGTCAACCGCAAGAAGCATTTCCTAAAATTGCAAATTATTATTTTTTTAACAATATGTTCTAATATGACTAAAGAAGAACTTATCTGTTTTTTGCTAACTCTCCTATCTGTTGTTTGCTCACTCTGATTGCCACTTAAATATATATATATATATATATAGAAAAAGAAAAAGAAGCTGCACTAAAGCCAGTGACCAAACAAGGTATACGTGAATTCAAAAGTGGTAATCTGCTCTTATGAAGTGTGAAGTGAGCAAAAATAGTAGAGGGGTTTAAAACATGTTCCCGATTTCCAAACTATTATATGATATTTAAATTTTTAATAACATTATATAATTTAAAGACACCAAAAGTATGATGATGCTTAAATAATATAGATTATTACAAGTTATCAAATGTTGTCTTCCTTAGTCGACTAAATAGAATAAAATGTATAGGAAGGTTATTTGATTTCATTAAAGTAGTTAAATATTAGCTTTATCCACCAGTTCAATTTTTTTTCTAGCATTTGATGTTTCATTTTCAATATGTTAGTTTCTTACTTTGCTAACAAACAGGCTTAGGTAGATTAGTTTCATTGAACCACTACAATAAAGAAACATGTTCCATCTTATTGATTTATTTAGTTATTTATCTGCTTTTGCACATGTCGCCACATGATTGCCTTAGTCCAATAAATCAGGTTTACCCTACCTTTCCACTTCCATGTCAGGTTTAATTGATTAAGCCTCCCTATTGTTAAAGAAAATTTTCATTGAATTATTACTTCTTCTTTACATTGAAAGAAAAAAAATGAAAAGAAAAAGGAAAAAATCTTAATTATCTGACCATATTAGTGATTGTAATCTTCTTTTCCTCACTCCAATTTTGTTGACTATGTAACCGATAATAAAACCATTTTCTATGTGTAGAGATATAACTAATTCAACCTATTCAGAATACTATTTAGATTTAACTCGTTATTTATTTAAAATTAATTTGGCTAGAACTAAGTCGAGCTCAATCTCAAACTACTTAAATAATTTATAGATTCAAGATTGAACTTAATCACATTTGGCTTTTAACTTATGTCAAATTTATGTGTAAATTCAGTTTAGGTATCGATTGTATTTCATTTGAACAAATGCATTATTTTAAATTGAATAAGCTCAAACCAACTTAGTGAAGTAGAGTCTAAATTGCTGATTACTACTTTTCTCTAGTAGCATGAAATATTGTTGAATATCGTCCTTCCATGTCTCTTCAGTGGGCCCTATCAGCCTTATCAGTATTGTCTTCAACATTGAAGTTCAAACCATCCCATCTCAATTCTCACGTGTCTTACTGCAGGTGAACCGTCTTCAAATGAAGCTAAAAGCATATCAGCACTTTGAATCTAGTCTCCATGATGTGCCGAAAACGCACTTTGTTATGGTTTAGACATTATTTTACATGTGTTTGGATCTATATGGTCTAAATGTCCAAGTCCAGTTGCATTTCTATGTGTTAGATGTTAATCCTATAGGTTTTGTTCTCTTCCTTAGCAAAGATTTATTGAGTGAGCGTCTAATCTTATAACTGTGTGAATTTTAAATATGTAACGGTTCTCTATTGTTATGCATATGATGATGGATGATTGGTGAAACGAGCATGTTGATGCAATTCAAGTGATACGGTGATTACATATTCTTATTATGAAACCATTGTGAATGAAGTATAAGCAAGTCGCTTGTAGTTGTGGGTGGTAGAATTTATCTTTAAAATAAATAGGGAAGGAGCCATGTGAGTGGGCATGGCCGCAACTCCTTGAAGAAATTGGTGGATTTAAGCTTCTCGCAGCTAGTTGGGTAGCATCGACACTTAACTAACAGCCACTTTATCACATATATCATCATATAACTGTTTACATCTCTTTGTACCATGAATGCGTTTGTAGTCAACAGTTTTTGAATGACATTCAAGGGATGGATTGATCATTGATTAAACAAAATATTTCAAAAATGTACATAATTTCTACTAAGGAGAGTAAGTATAAACCTCCATTTCTTATTTCAACGATACTATCCTATGTGTATCATTATATAAAAATCACAACTAATAGACATAAGCTACATCAATGACAAATTTTTTCTATAATATAATCAAGATTAGAGATGAATTTGGCATAGATACATACGAATGTGACCAAGACTTAGTATATGGCCTTTGTCCCTAGGAAGAACACGAAGTGATTGCAATGTTCTATGCCTACATTAACACCATTTCAATTGAAGTTTTTCTATTAAGCTTGTATATTATATTATATTATATTTTATTTTATAGCATGTAAGAGTCACATATCCACTTTGTACACATTTATATATACTGAACAGCTAAGTTAGTTAGTTAGTTACAATCATTCTTTAACAAATCACTTTGTTTATACTCTCTATGGTTTCATGGCATCATCTTTGTTTACTCGACATGGTTACATGAAGTAAGTTTGCTGCAATCTCCTTTACCAATTGATGATTTACATGTTATTAAAGTAGGTCAGTGAATAGACCATTCTTTTGTTTTAGTTGATTGGAAATGTTGAGTTCACAAGTAGTATATTCAGGTGTTAATCTCGAAGGTACAATTAGTGATCCTTTACATTTATCTAATTCCAATGGACTAAGAATTATGATTACAAATATAATGTTTAATGGATCAAATTACATTAGTTAGAGCAAATCAATTCAACTTACATTAGGTGCAAAGTTGAAGTTAAGGCTCATAAATGGATTGGCTTCTAAACCTATTGATGATCCGATTAATGAAAGCAAATGAACTTAATGCAATTTCATAGTTCAATGCTAGATCTTGAACTCTGTGACGAAAGAATTGTTGGATGGATTTATGTACTTTAAATCTATAAAGGAACTTTGGGAGGATTTGTCTAAATGATTTAGTTCACTTAATGGACTGATTATTTATCAATTGCAAACAGAAATTATAAATATAAGACAAAGAAATTCAATTGTTACCGTTTACTATAATAAATTGAAGTGCTTATAGGATAAATTAAACAGTATTTTTGCTCTTTTTGATTGTGTTTATGGTGTCATGTTGTAGTGTGAGTGTCAAACTTTAGAGAAGTATATTAAAGTGGATAATAAGAGTAAGCTTGTATAGTTTTTTATGGGCTTAAATGAATCTTTCAAGTATACATGTAGTCAAATACTGTTAATGGATCCTTTGCCTACTATAAATAAGGCTTATTACTTAGTGTATTAGTTTGAGAAATAAAAACAAGTAACTATTGGACTTAAGTCCATTGAGAGCAGTATGGTGTTTGTAGCTAGGAATCAAAAGAGAGCTTCTGGTAATGAGGATAGGCGAGACAAAAAAGAGAAAACAGTAGGAAAACTACAATATGTTCATTGCAAGAAGCAAGGGCATACAGTAGAAAATTACTTTGAAATCATAGGTTTTCTTGACTAGTTTAAAACTAAAGGAGAAAAAAGAGGTTCAATTAATAAAACAATTGCACATGTTGAGTCTTTTTTAGGTTCTAATATAGTTGATAATCCTTTGGATGAGCCATATCTTGTTTCCAAGATAAGCAAGGAAGTCATGAGGATGTTAAAGGAGGACAATTCTTTAGAAGGTACTAATGCGTAGCACACTTTGCTTATGTCCATTGCAAGTATGTCCCTTTCTACTAAGTTACTTGATAATGTTAAGTATTCTTGGATAGTTAATACAGGGGAAACAGACCATATGACTCTATTTTCACACATTTTAACCTCAACCAACAATCTTCCCAATCTTATTCGAGTGAAGTTACTAGATGGAAATGAAAAATTAGTGCATACTATAGGCAATGTGAGGCTTACTAATCACATTGTACTCAAGAATGTACTGTTGGTACTAAGATTTTGTTATAACCTTTTATCAATACACAAATAGCTCACAACTAAGCACTTACTTACATCTTTTAACAAAACCAAATACTTATTTTGGGACCTCATTGGTAAAGCTACCATTGTAATAGTAAAGGTGCATAATGGACTTTTTATTTTGAAGTCAAACTCTTCCTGTTAAAGCAATACAATAGTTGGTTTATTATTGCATAATTTTACTTCTCATGTACTTTCTTCTAATGCCTTATCTTTGGATATTTTACATTTACATCTTGGTCGTGTATCTATCTTGAAATCGTTTCATCAAACTCATTACAAACAGCTCAATTTCTCTTATTTTCATTGTGAAACTTGTATGTTGTTAAAGATTCATAAATTTCCTTTCCCTATTAGTGTATTAAAGTCAATGTATCTTTTTGATTTTTTTTTATGCATGTAGATATATGGGGACCTTATAATACAAGGTTGATTTCAAAAGCAAGCTTTTTCCTCACTATTATAGATGATAAGACTAAGTGTACTTAGACTTTTCTTATGGCTCATAAAAATCAAACACCTACTTTGCTTTCTACTTTTCAAGCTTATGTGAAGACTCATTTCCATACTACTCCTAAGACCATAAGATTAGATAGTGAGTGAGAGTTTGTTTCACATGAGTGTTAAACACTTTTTGCTAAACACGAGGTTGTCCATCAAAAGCCAGTTGTGTATACTTCTCAACAAAATGCAAAATGGAGTAGTAGAGCGAAAACACCGTCATCTCTTAGAAACTGCAAGAGCTTTGCGAATGAATGCCAATTTACCAAAAAAAAAAAAGAAAATTAGGGGAAATGTTTGTTAGCAACAACATTTCTTATTAACATGATGCCTATTAAATCTCTTCAATGGAAGACACCATATGAGCTACTTCATTTGAAACCATCTAGTTATGATCACTTGTCTACTTTTGGGTGTTTATGCTATGACGTTATACTTCCTAAGCCTAGAGATAAGTTTGAAGCAAGAGGTTGACATTGTGTGTTTTTGGGATATCCATCATATCAAAAAGGATACAAGTTATTTGACCTAGATACATGAGTTGTTTGTCAATTAAGATGTTCATTTCCTTGATCATATTTTTCCTTATAAATTAGATGTTAATTTGTCTTTTGATCAATTCAAACCACTTATCAAGAGCCCTCCTCTACTTCCTTTATATTCTCATACTGATGTAGAAGATCAGTAGTATGATAAACACCATTCACGAACCTAGAATTCTCCTTGCTTAGAGTCTCAACAACTTCAGTCAAATGTTCTAATGAGTTAAACATCAATCCTATATCAGAAACTGTACTAATAAATTCTTCCTTTCCTATGCGTCCTCAAAGACAAAAGCAACATCTTAAATGGTTAAAGGACTACATATATAGTGTTACTAATGCATCTACATCTTCAATTACCCCTGATACATCTTCATCATTACATCCATACCCATTGTTTCATGCATATTCATTTTCTAACCTACCCCATGATTATGTCGTCTCGTTAGCCAATGTTTTTGTTGTAAAAGAGCCTCAATATTATCGTTAAGTTAAAAATGATCCTATTTGGATTGAAGCTATGCAAAAGGAACTTTTGGCTTTAGAATTAAACAACACTTGGAAGATTATTTCTCTTTTATCAGGAAAAAAGGGCTATTGACAGCAAGTGGTTGTATAAGATAAAGTATAAGCCTAATGGTTCCATTGAACGTTATAAGTCAAAGGTAGTTGCAAAGGGGTATAATTAGGTTGAAGGATTAGATTACACATGCACTTTTTCTCCAGTAGCTAAACTCACTACTATAAGAGTTTTATTAGCCGTTGCTTCAGCCAATAACTAATTAGTGCACCAACTAGAAGTTAATAATGCTTTCTTACATGGTTTTGTTGATGAAGATATTTACATGACACCTCCAAAAGGACATCCTTTAGCTAATTTTGAAAAAGTGTGTAAACTTGCTAGGCCTCTTTATGGACTTAAACAAGCTTCACGTCAATGGAACAAGGAGTTTTCAAGTTTTATTGTATCCTTAGGATTTATACAATCCAAGACATATTACTTACTTTTCACTAAGACTGTTGGTTCTCTTTTTGTAGTTGTGCTAGTCTATGTGGATGATCTCTTGGTGATTGGAAATTCTTTAGTTGAGATAAATGCTATTAAGAAGGCTATTGATAGAGCTTTTACTATTAAGGATCTTAGGGAAGTCCGTTTCTTTTTAAGAATTGAAGTTTGTTGGTTAAAAGATGGTTTTCTTTTGAACCAACACAAATTCATACTTGACATTTTGTCTAATATGGGTTTAGTATGGGAAAAATCTGTTTCTACACCTTTTCCATAAGGCTTGAAGTTAAATAATTTTACAGGAGTTTGTTGGCTAATCTAAGTGTTTATTGTTGGATTGTAGGGCAATTATTGTATGTGACTATTACAAGACCAAACTTATCATTTGTTGTTCAGCAATTAAGCCAATTTGTGGCTTTGCCTCATACTCCTCACTTACATACAGTAATTTACGTATTGAAGCATATTAAGGGATTTGTTGATTAGGGATGTTTTTCCCTTCTTCTAATTTACTATCTATGGTTGGTTATTATGACGCCATTTGGGTTGTGTCTTGTGTTGATAAGAAATCTCTTACTAGATATTGTGTTTATCTTGGTTCTTCTTTAGTCTCATGGAAAACCAAGACACAAGCAACAATTTCCGCTTCCTCCACTAAGGCAAAATATAGAAGTATGGCTTCACTTACTAAAGAACTTTTGTGGTTGTCATATCTTCTTTGGGATCTTTAGGTTTCTGTTGTTTTGTCTATCACCATGTTTACTAATAGTAAGTCAATAAAGATGATAGCTAAAAATTCTTACTTGCATGGTAGAACGAAGCACATTGAGTTGCATATTCATTTTACGCAAATCATGTGCAATCTAGATTTCTTAGTATTCATCATCTCCCTTCCGGCTTATAGATTGCATTTCTTTCTTCTTATTATTTCTTGCATATTTAAGATTTGATTTAGTTTAGAGGGAAATCAGAATCAAAATGAATTATGCCTCCCCCTAGCATAAAATCAATATACATTCGCACTCTACTCATATCAAGCTTCCTCCCTCCCCATTTTTAAGATATGGAAGTTACAATTAGAATAGTGCTATCTAAATTACAACAAATGAGGTATAAAGAAATTATTCAGAACGATTTTATTAAGATATGTGTTTTTTATTTATTGATAAATAATAACAATTATATGAAAAGCACTATATTTTTTCTAAACAGTCAAATGAATGATTAATTTAAACATCCTTACATGGATGTAGTGTCTACTAGTATGATATATGTATATGTGATAACATTTAAATAGAAGATGATAAAACTTTAATTATCGACATATCGTCTAGTATAGTAGTCTAGAGTTCATCGAAACTTTAAGCTTAAATGTACTTTAGGAGGAATGATGAGTGAACTCACAAGAAGCAGATGCACAAAGGCACAAAACAATATGATGTACTACACCGAAGTGAATAATAACTCGGTAGAGGAAATTCAATTGGTTTATTAAACGAGTATCAAGGTAGTTCATCAGTTAGAATGGTGGAATCCTACTTAGTGTGGTCTTCCTAGGTAATGAAACTAACAGGAACATTAATTCATAAGTAAGGGAGATTATGATATTTCTCAAATAGAGAGCGATGAAATTCTAATCATAATATACCTTTAGGTGTAATAATTTAGAGTTTTTTTGAAAGTCTAAGGTTAAGTATGCTTAAGTAATGAGGGACTTCTTGGAAAGTAATTACACCAGAAAATGAGATATGGTTGAGATGTTACAGTGTATATAATATATACATGACTCTTAAATAAGTTTAATTTTATTATTGATGACAATTGTTTTAAGCATGTTGCAATGGCAGATTATCCTTCGTTGGCAAGAAATTTTTTCACTCTTTTCATATACATAAAGGGAAAGAGTATGCTAAAAATCCTTAATGTTTGCATAGGAACCCATTGAATCCTCTACATTGTTCTTTAGCCATCTAAATTGTCTAAACTTAAGCTAAAATTCAATCAAACGCTTCAAAGTTTTAAATAAGCCATGTACATCTTTTATATTTGTATTTTTTATATCAAGTCCTACTTTTGTTATAACCTATGTATAGAAAACTTATATCGAAGATACACAAATGTAAAAGACATATAATTGACTCATAGGTAAATATGACATATATAAGGAAGATAACCGTCTCACTTACAACAATCAAACTTAATTCAATTTTGCTACAAATATTAACCTGGTTCTCAGATGCACTTGGAGCTCTATAGATATATTTGTGATCCTTTATATTACATTTAGTATACAAAAATGAATCAGAATAGAATCAGAATTTTGTATTTTATCCTCCTTTTTCTACATTTAGAAGTGTAATTTGAAAGTAGAATTATAATTTCATGGAATTGTTGATTTTACTTTTAAGTGAAAATTTAATTCTATCTTTGATGGAGCAAAATCATATTTTTATTTCATCCTTATTAATTATATTGACTTAAAATTACTTATTTAATTTTTAAATAAATTATGATATATAATAATTGAGAACATTTTTCATAATTAATACTATTTACATATTCAGTATTATTCTATTCTATTTCATTGCATAGATATTTTTAAACATAAAAAATATTTAATGCATTTGATTTCAATTCAAAAAATTTATACATATCAAATGAGATTAATGTACACATCCATAGGAATAAATGGGTACCTCTTTGCTTATTACAAGAGTAACATGAGCCATGATCGAGGACCGAGACCAATCGTTCAAGTCAAATGGGGTTATTCACGGTACTTTACAAGCTTATGTTACCAATACTAATAGGAGAGAAATTTCAAGGCAATGTACTTCTTTCTCTTTGAAAGGACGTTGAACAGTCCTTACCTGCACTGCATTCACGTTAAGAAATAAAAAGTTAAAACCATATATACCTGCCTCCGGCATCTTCCCTTTCATTCATCTAGAAAGAACAAAAAGCCGTTTTTTTTTTTTTTTTTTTTCTTCCCTGCGTCCAAAAGTCATCTCGGTCATCATTATTTCCGGAAACTTTTCCCAAAACAAAATGAAACCTCTTTCTTTTTATTTATTTATTTTTAATTACCGCTTTCGAGAACTTTCCACAAACAAGTGGCTCCACCAATTTTTTTTTTTTTTAAGTTTTAAAACCCTGTAAATATTTAGGAATACGAAAGAATTGATCTCACTCAAAATTTTAAAGGTCTAACTTGGTTTATTTAAAAATTATTGAGTTTAAATTTAAGTAAAACTTTTATTAAGCTAGCAAATTTAAACTTAAACTTAGCTTATTTAATTGAAAGAACCTTATCCTAAACTTGAATTCAAGTGCTAATTTCGTTCGAGTCTACTCATGTGCCTCACACTATATTTAGAAAGAGGAAAAGAAGAAGAAAGTAATGTAGAGGGAAGAAATTAGGAAGGAGAATATTCAAATCCCTTTGTTTAGTTTAGGAGGGAAAATAATGAAGGAACGAAAGGAGGAGAATTTGTTTCCATAGGATCATACATTTTCTTTCTCTCCTTACAAAAAGAGAATGAGAAGGGAAAGAGAAAAAAAAAGAATTGATTTACTTATTTATTCCTCCTTATTAATTTCTTTTTTTTCTCTAGCTGTTATTTTTAATTATATAGTAGTAATTCCAATTAGTTATTTTTATCTTTATAATGATTATTATTCCTCTTATTTTCCTTTCCTCCGTGAACTACCCCCAACACCCCCAATTCCTTCTCTCTTCCTAAACATAGTGTAAGTCAAACCTTTACATAAAAAAATTATTTCCTTTACCTTTTGGCTTAGTATAAAATTGATTTTATGATAGATTATGCTCTTTTGATTGATTTTAAATCTTAGAGAATGATATTTCACTTATTTAAGTGAGAAATTATTAATTAAATGGACATGATCCAAATCTAGTATATATAAGGTTTGATTAGGTATCTAAGTTATTGATCATGTGGAAGACCAACTAAGAAGTAGGATTAGGTTGGGCTAAGCTGAGCTTTGTTTCCTACTCTTCAATACTTGCAAAATGCCCCTTATGACCCAGGCCATGGGAGCTCTCCGACGCTTAAATTAGCAAGAAGGACCAAGAAAAATGGAGATAAGCACTATAACTAGGTGGATTATGTCACGCCCCAAAACGGCAGAGTCGTAACAGCTCTGTCGTGTAAACCATCCTAAGATAGAAATTGGCCTTACAACCGCTATCTTAGACCTGATCTATACAAGGCGTCCACAACTAACCCGCTTTGAAGTAAACAGTTTATAATTTAAATAAATCATTTATCTAAAAAAGTAAGGAAATATATTGCAATTAAAGTTTACAATATTTCTCCATAATATATGTACTAAAATAAAAAGTTAGACCTTAAAAATATGTCTTTATTCTTCAATGTTTTTCCTCACTCCCTAGGATCCAGTAGTTGCTAACTTCAAAGTAGTTGTTTACCGCTTCTTAGCCAGCATCTGCACGACGTCTATAGGGATGTGAGTAACCACAGCTCAGTAAGTTAGGATGGAGGACTTAAAACTATACCATAAACACAACAAGGTTTTCAATCAACTTATTAAGTGTAATGCATATGCAAGCAAATACCATCGCACGACGTTGTCTGGCTCGTCGTGAGATTAAAGAAATTGCGCTCGCTCTAGTTCGGGTTGAAGAGTTGCCATTAATACAACAGCTCACAACCAAACCCAGGCTTGTGCAATGGAGACCTCGCTCCTCCCGCAACTACCTTCGAACTATTGACTTCACCCTTGCCGTGACTTCCTCTCCTGTCACTTAGTTCGACTGAGGATGAAGAAGGGACCAATTACAATCCTGCGCTATCCCTTTCGAAAGGGTTGGTATTTGGTCAGAAAGTCCTAAGTTCTCCTAATGGGTTGCCATGTAGGTCCGATTATGATTATAAGTCGTATATTTGATTAGATCTAGTTTAGGGTGATCAATCATTTCATACAAACCATACAATATAAGCTAGGACAACAGACAGAATCATAGCATCACTTATAATCAAGCACATGCACACATCCAACTATCTAACAAGCATAACCAAGCATAACTAAGCATAATCTTAAGCCTCCAAAATATAGCATCGTATTAATCCCAACTTACTTCGACTCCTCGCTCGCTCGCTCACTCGAGGTCCGATTTGCTCAGGCAATCGCCGATCATCTCTATAACACAAACGTAGTTTCAATTTTTCATATAACTATTATAAGTTCATTTTATCCTATAACACTTATTGTTATGTTTTGTTTAGGATTTAATATGCCTAATTATCTAGGTCTTAAGTCTTTTACAATTATTCTAGGTTTGGGGTTAGGTTCGGGTTCGGTTTTCGCATCGATTTCTAAATTAAGTTTTAGTTCGATTTCTAAGTAGTATTTTATACTCCAACCCTAGAAATTTGTTTTAACTCATAATGTGAAATTAATCACATTACTTCCTAATGTCCTAAATATCATCATTACTGTAAGCCCTAAAACTAGCTATTCGTGGTTTCGATCGGTTGAAAGATCCGATCGAGCCTAAATTATAAAGTAAAGCTAGAAATATTGGTAAAATGATCCCGTAGGTTTGAATTTAAGAAAATAAGCAATAAAATAAAAGAATATAAAAATTCCAAATTTTAAGTATATAACTCGTTATTTATCAAAAATGCGGAAAATGCATTTCGATAATTAACGAATCGCTAGAGATAAATTATATGTATATTAAAAATCATAAAATTACCTAAATAATATTTAGGAATATATATTTGTACTATATATGAATTTACATGTAGGTATAAATACGCGTAATTACTTAAAATACGCGAAATGTGCTAAAATAATACTAAATACTTAAAGAAAATTTATAATTAATTAAGGAAAAATCAGGAATGATCTAGAATTCGGTCGTGGCAGCTGGGAAAAATTAAAAAAAAAATCGGCCAATTAAATTAAGACAATATAAAACCCAAAAATTAAGGGATAAGGCAATTGTCTTGTCCAATTTAATACACAATAAATTCCCTAAAGCTCTATAAATAGAGAAAAAAAATTCAAAAGCTAATTTGGACAGTTAAAAATCAGAGAAAATTAGGGAGAGGCGAAAATTGAGAAAAAAACCAAAGAAAAACAAAGAAAAGGAAAACTGTGCAGTTAGGGCTACAAAGGAGAACTCAGATCCGATGGGTAGCTAGGAGTGGATAGCCACCATCACCACCATATGGTGGTAGCAGTGCCCTGGTGGGCCGACACACCCAGGGCCACCGACGGTGGCCGGAACCACCCAAATTGGTGAGTTCGATTTCCAGCCAGATTTTGTGTAATTTAATAAAAATAGTAAATATTATTATAAAATTACGAATTTTGTTATTATGAAATATTTTTGTATGTAGTTTATAGGAAAAATATTATTTTGATGAAAATATGTCTCGTGATATAGGGTTCTTAACAAATCATGCAAAATCAAGCATATTTCGGTTTAGAAATAAATGACCTTAGGAGTGTAGTTTTGAACCCAAAATTTTTGTGTAAATGACTTAGATGATATAGAACAGTGCTATGAAGCCCGTTTCTAAAAATTAATTTTTGAAAATTTTAGATAATTTTTAGGTCCTAAAATGAGGCATAAAATGGGTAATTTATGGCTAATTAAGTAATTAGATGGTTACTTACTGATTTAGTGAATAAGTATGTGTTTTAGGATGTTGAAATCTAATGGAGTATGATATTTGTAGCATTTAAGGTGTTAGATGTAATTATTAGGTTAATTATGAAGTAAATAAGTAATATGGAAAAATAGTACATTTTAAGTTAATTTTGTAAATTAGGGTAATTAGGTGTAAAATCTGATTTAGGATGAATTTAGACATTTTGAAATGATAATTGATGTTGGGAGATAGTAATTAAAGTAATAAAAATATTAAATGTGTATTATGTACATAATAGGTGATAATACATAATACATAATTATTAGATATATAATAAAATAGAAAATACTAGAATAAAAATTGATATTATGATAAGAATAAAAATATACAATAAATCTGATAGGAAACTTGAATTTATGTAATTATATAAAAAATGTAAAAAATTTCTCACATTAGAAGTAAATTCAGTACACTAATACGGATTTAAGTGTACCGGGTGAAATAAAATACTAACTAGGGATAATGATGATATTTAGGAGATCGGGAAGTACTGTGATTAATTTCAAATTATGGGTTGAAACAAATTTCTAGGGTTGGAGTATAAAACACTACTTAGAAATCGAACTAAAACCTAATTTAGAAATCAATGCGAAAACCAAACCCGAACCTAACCCCAAACCTAGAATAATTGTAAAAGCCTTAAGACCTAGATAATTAGGCATATTAAACCCTAAACAAAACATAACAATAAGCGTTATAGAATAAAATGAACTTATAATAGTTATATGAAAAATTGAAACCATTTTGTGTTATAAGGATGATCGGTGATGGCCTGAGCAAGTTGGACCTCAAGTAAGTGAATGAGAAGTCGAGGTAAGTTGGGATTAATACGATGCTGTATTTTGGAGGCTTAAGATTATGCTTGGTTGTGCTTGTTAGATAGTTTGATGTGTGCATGTGCTTGATTATGAGTGATGTTATGATTCTGTCTGTTGTCCTGGCTTGTATTGTATGGTTTGTATGAAATGATTGATCATCCTAAATTGGACCTAATCAAATATATGACCTATAATCATAATTGGACCTACATAGCAACCCATTAGGGGAACTTAGGACTCTCCGGCTAAATACTGACCCCTTCGAAAACGATAGCGTAGGATTGTGATTGGTCCCTTTTTCATCCTTAGTCGAATTAAGTGAAAGGAGAGGAGGTCACGACGAGGGTAAAGTCAATGTTTTGAAGGTAGTCACGGGAGGAGCAAGATCTCTATTACATAAGCTTGGGTTTGGTCGTGAGCTGTTGCATTAATGGTAACTTCTCAACTTGGATTAGAGCGGGCGAAATTTCTCTAATCTCACGACGTGCGGGACAACGTCGTGCGATGGCATTTGCTTACATATGCATTGCACCTAATAAGTTGATTAAAAATCTTGTTGTGTTTATGGTATAGTTTTAAGTTCTTCACCACAACTTACTGAGCTGTAGTTGCTCACATCCCTATAGACGTCGTACAGGTGCTCGCTAAGAAATGGTAAACAACTATTCTGAAGCTAGCAACTGCTCGATCTTAGGGAGTGAGGAAAAACATTGAAGAATCAACACATATTTTATTACTTTTCATTTCTAAATGATGTAATAACTAGGAATATATTACGAAGAATTACTGTAAACTTTAATTGCAATAACTGAATTATAGTGTATATATATATTTCCTCACTTTTTTAGGTAAATGATTTATTTAAATTACAAACTGTTTACTTAAAAGCGGGTTAGTCATGGACGTCTTGTGCAGATCAGGTCTAAGATAGCGGTTGTAAGGCCAACTTCTATCTTAGGATGGTTTACACGGCGGGGTTGTTACGACTCTACCGTTCTGGGGCATGACAATTACCCTTAGTCAGTATTTTATTTCATCCAGTACACTTAAATTCTTATTAGTGTACTGAATTTGCTCCTGATGTGAAAATTTTTTACATTTTTCATATAATTGCATAAATTCAAGTTTCCTATCAGATTTATTGTATATTTTTATTATTATCATAATATCAATTTTTTATTCTAATATTTTCTATTTATTATATTTTTAATAATTGTGTATTATGTACTATTACTTATTATGTACATAATACACATCTAATATTTTTATCACTCTAATTACTATCTCCCAACATCAATTATCATTTCAAAATGTCTAAATTTATCCTAAATTAGATTTTACACCTAATTAACCTAATTTACAAAATTAACTTAAAATATATTATTTTTCCATATTACTTATTTACTACATAATTAACCTAATAATTACATCTAACACCCTAAATGCTATAAGTATCATACTCCATCAGATTTCAACATCCTAAAACACATACTTATTCACTAAATCAGTAATTAACCATTTAATTATGCCTCATTTTAGGGCCTAAAAATTATCTAAAATTTTCAAAAATTAATTTTTGAAAACGGGCTTCATAGCACTATTCTATATCATCTAAGTAATCTACACAAAAATTTTGGGTTCAAAACTACATTTGTAAGGTCATTTATTTCTAAATCGAAACATGTTTGGTTTTGCACGATTTCTTAAGGATCCTATATCACAAGATATATTTTCATCAAAATAATATTTTTCCTAAAAACTACATAAAAAAATATTGCATAATAACAAAATTCATAATTTTCTAATAATATTTACTATTTTTACAAAATTATACAAAATTGGGCTAGAAATCGAATTCACCGATTTGGGTGGCTCTGGCCACCGTTGGTGGCCATGGGTGTGTTGGCCTACCTGGGCACTGCCACCACGGTATGGTGGTGGTGTCCGTCCACTCCCAGCTGCCCGTCGGATCTGGGTTCTCCTTTTTGACCCTAACTGTACAATTTTCCTTTTTTTTTTCTTTGGTTTTCTCTCAATTTTTGCCTCTCCCTAATTTTCTCTGATTTCTAACTGTTTAAATGAACTTTTGAATTTTTCTTGCTATTTATAGGGCTTTGTAGTAATTAATATGCATTAATTAGACATGATATTGCCCTATTTCCTTGATTTTTAGCTTTTGTGTTGCTTAATTCTAATTGAATAATTTTTCTTTTTCAGATTCTGACCCTCCACGACCATATTTTCATTAATCTACACCCTTCTGATTTTATCTGATTTTTATTAATTAATTTAATAATTTTATTTAATTATTTATTAAATTTTTAGCCAATTTAAGTAATTTCGCGTATTTTTATCTACACATAAATATATGTGGGGTACATGTAAATATTCCTAATTATTATTTAGGTCATTATATGATTTTTCATATACATATAATTTATTTCTAGTAATTTATTAATTATTAAATTATACTTTTTGCCTTTTTGATGATTAACAAGTATTATACTTAAAATTTGAAATTTTTGTAGTTTCCTATTTTATTTCTTATTTTCTTAAATTCAAACTTATGGTATCATTTTACTAATATTTCTAACTTTACTTATAATTTAGGTTCGATCGGATTTTTCAGCCGATCGAAATCTTGAGTGACTAATTGTGAGGCTTATAAATTGTGCTTCCCTGATGCATATGTGTCTACTTGCTCTGTTTTCTAAGGAGAAGGAGGAGAGGAGGTTTGTAAGAGGTTAGAGAAAGAGAAGAGAGAAAAGGATTTTAGAGAGTTAGGTTGCAAATAAGAATCCTCTTGTTGGTGCTTGGTGCCTTTTATGTGATTTACTTAGATAATTGGAGGTTTGTTCATATTAGTCACTAGCAAATAGCACGCTTCGTGGTAAGCAACAACGCTTCATTATAGGTGACATGTTGTGATTGACCGAACCACCAAATTTATAGTTCAACAATTTGGCAAAGGTAGAGGTATTTGGTGCGTTGATTGTACTATGGATGTCAAACACTCATTAATGAGTTGTAGTCGGTTGCAATTGTTAAAGATAAAGATCAAGCGAGGCGCTCATTGAGGGCCAACCGATACCGATGGAAAGAGTTAAGCCTCAGGCTTACCTAGATGATTGGCGGATGTCAACTTATCAATTGAGAACTGATCTATTTAGTCACTCGTCATTTGGCTCACCAGGCACGTCGCAATGAGGGGAATTGACACACCTTAGCTTAGCATTCTCCATTGTCGTGGGTATGCAAACTTGCAAGGGAGTCGCAGTGCGACACCTAGGGCTGCTGCCTACTCAGATGCTTATTGGGTGTTCCTTGTGATTGGCTTTAGTTATTGAGCCTTAGACTAAGTAAGAATTGAGTATCAACATAAGTCAATTAGGTTTTAAATTGAACTTGATAATAACTTTATATAATATTTCACTAGGGTTTTAAATGTGTCTCAATAATCAGTTTAAAACCCAATATGATTTGAAATGGATAGAAAAAAGTTTTGATATTATTATATTTTGTAGGATTTCATTTAAACTTATAATAAAAATCATAGTTGACATTTGTAATGTTGAAGTTGATCTATTTTGATATGCAAATCGGTAATTCTTTGAATAAATAATATCCATAAAAATTTGAAATTCAAATAAATTTAGTGAAAGTGTGCTACCTCATCGGATGGTTTTAGATAGGCTCTAAAAATCCCACAAAGCTATTGAATGGCTATTAGATATATTTTAAAAGATGTTATATAATTTTGAGACACATTTTAAGATGCTTAACAAGGTATTGGGATGTTTGGAAAAAATAAAAATAAAAAATAAAAAAGAAGAAGCATCGGAATGGATTTGAATTTTATCGAAACCTATTTGAAACATTTCCAACTGCATTGTTAGTTTGGCAGTGCTTTGCGTGAATACTTTATTTAAATGTAATGATTATAAATAAAATAAAATATTATGATGATAACAACACAATATTTTAAAACCTAAATAATTTCAATCTAATTTAGAAAAGTAACTTGGAACATCCATTTCCTATTTCAACTGCTCCGACAGTACAGAAGGAACCGCGTCATTGGTAGGGCCTACCGTGCCAGCATTAAAAATTCTCTCCCGGTCCTAAATTAATGTGCATTTGTAAAAAACTTGGAATCTATAGATATCGTATGGGAATATTAAGGTTCTCTCTTTTAGAAGAGTTTCTAAATATATATTTTGTTTATTTTTTTGTGGATCTCATCAAAATCTTCAACCAATCAAAACTCAAAAAAAAAAAAAGAAAGAAAAAAAAAAGACCACTACACGGAGGAATGTTCATTGGGCAGGACAGGCGCTGCAATGATGAGGGAACGTGATCAAATTCCTTGTGCCTGAAAAACAGGCAAAGGTAAGCCCATCGAAGGCGCAACCAAATCCCTATGATCATTTAAAATTTTTAAATGCAATGTTAATAATTATTTAAATAATTTTATTTTTAAGAATCTCTTCATTTTATTTATAAGTTTTTTTAATAAAAATTTTTAATATTTATTTATATTATTTACGTAACTTAAAATATAAACTTTCAATAAAAATAACAAATGAAAACAAAATATATATATATATATATATATGATAGCTTTTTGAGATTTTAACCAAGGACTTTACAAATTGAGGGACCTGACCAACCGACCTCCATATGGAAGTATTGTTGGACAGCTAGAGGTGCGTATTGCTCATTCACATGAGGTTCATTACTCTAAGTAGAAGAAGGTTGTGGGGGCGGGGGAGGGGAGAATTGCTCTAGGAAAAACAATGTTTTTACTCGTTGTAATGACAGGCGCGTCTTTCATCTTTTTCACACTGCTTTTACTCGTTTAATTGACTAGCTTTAGAAAAAAAAGTAAGAGAACTCAACATTTATTTACGTGAAAAAAAAGAGAAAGGGTTTATTTAAATTATTGTGGTACTTTCGTTGCGTTTACATTATCATTCATAATTTATAATAACTCAATTTGTATTCTTAAATATCATATTAATATATAAGGTAACTGCATTCTTAAGAAACCAATAGCTTTATTCCTATACTACTTCAGAAAACTTTTTAAATAATTTTTTAAAAGCTTTTGTGGGAGCCAACATATATTTTCAACCAATCAAATTTAAAGAAAAGAAAAAAAAAACCTTATGAAGTTGTCTATTAAAGCAACGTGATGAATTGCGTTATAGTAGCATAAGGTATTTGTGGAGCGTAAATGGAAGAGTTATGAAAAAATGTAAAACCGTAGAGAAACTTAATGTAGGATGGACAAACTGCATATTGTATTCATCTCTTTTTCAATCTCCGGAACATACACTACACTTCCTTATATAATGCAGCCGAAACTTGTGTTAGCTAAAGAAATAAAATAGTAAACAAACTAACTAACTGTAACTGTTTCTAACAAAATCAACTAACTTTACAGTTGTAATCTTCTAACTAACTATAACTTACTAAACTACCTATACCTCTAATACCTCTAACACCTCCCCTTAAGATGGAAAGTAAATGTTAAGTATTCTCATTTTGGATAGAAGAGAACGAAAGTGATCAGCTGATAATCCTTTAGTAAAGATATTAGCCAGTTGTAATTTTATAGAAACATAAATTGGTAAAATCACTCCTTCTACCACTTTGTCTCTTATAAAATGTAAATCTATCTCAATATGCTTTGTATGCTCATGAAAAATAGGGTAACGAGCAATATGAAGTGCCAATTGATTATCACAGTATAGTTGGATAGGCATTGAACAATTTATATGAAATTCTTTCAGTAACAAAATTAGCCACAAAAATTTCACATACTGTAGCAATAAGTACCCAATACTCTGCCTCAGTCGAACTTCTAGCTACTATGTTCTATTTCTTTGACTTCCGATTAAGCAAAGAGCTGCCAAAAAAAATGCCAAACCCAATAGTGGATTGCCGAGAATTTAGGCACCTACCCCAGTCATTGTCACTATATGATTGAAGTACTAAGTCATTAGAGGATGAAAAGAAAATTGCCTGTCCAATAGATCCCTTAATATATCTTAACACTCGTTCTAGAGTAAGCTGATGAATATGCCTAGGTTTATCCATAAACTGACTCAGAATATGGATAGAATAAGTAAGATTAAGCCAAGCAATACAAAGATATAAGAGTTTCTCAATGATTCGTCGATACTGAGAGGCATCCACTAAAACAGAAGAATCATCCTTAGCTAGTCTATGATTAGTTACAATAGGAGTTGTCAGTTGTTTAGCTCCAAGAAATCTAATATCAACTAATAGATCCAAAGTGAACTTACGTTGTGAAAGAACAAGTCCTTAATCAAACCTTGCAAGTTCTAAGCTAATGAAATACTTGAGAACACCTATGTCCTCTACTTTAAATTGTGTATGCATGAAGTCTTTAAACTGATCCACAAGATCAAGTTTCTTGCTAGATTTAGCAATGTCATCAACATAAACAGGAACAACAATCATTTTGTCACTTATTCCTTTAACAAATAATGAGTAGTCACAATGAGACTATTTGAATCCGTATGCAAGAATTGACTATATAAGTTTAGCATTCCATTGCCTGGAAGCTTGCTTGAGACCATATGGTGATTTGTTAAGTTTGCAAACAAGCCTATTTTGCAAACAAGAATGTGTTGGAACATTGAAACCTGGTGGCACATCCATATACACTTCTTCACACAAATCCCTATTAAGAAAAGCATTATATACATCCATCTGATGCATATGGCAATCATATATTGCTGCCAAAGAAAAAAACAATCGAACTGTAGAATGCTTGATTACTGGACTGAAAGTCTTGGTATAATCAAACCCCTTTTTTTTTTTTTTACTGTATTTTTTTGCCATAAGACGAGCCTTATACCTATTAATGGATCCATATACACCTACTTGCATCCAACTGTGTGTTTCCTTGAAGGTAAAGGAACTACAGTCTAGGTATCATTGGCTACAAGTGCATCCATTTCTTCTTACATAGCTCTATACCATGATTCAAGCCTTCTAGCTTGGTCATAATTACTAGGTTCAGAGTGTTGTGAAATTTGAACACTAAATGCCGAAAAATTAGAAGATAATGAATCATACGAGAGAACCTGACTCAAAGGATGAGCAATAGAAAATTATTTCCTTTACCTTATTGGCTTAATATAAAATTGATTTTATGATAGATTATGCTCATTTGATTGATTTTAAATCTTAGAGAATGATATTTCACTTATTTAAGTGAGAAATCATTAATTAAATGGACATGATCCAAATCTAGTATATATAAGGTTTGATTAGGTATCTAAGTTATTGATCATGTGGAAGACCAACTAAGAAGTAGGATTAGGTTGGGCTAAGCTGAGCTTTGTTTCCTATTCTTCAATACCTGCAAAATGCCCCTTATGACCCAGGCCATGGGAGCTCTCCAACGCTTAAATTAGCAAGAAGGACCAAGAAAAAGGGAGATAAGCACTATAACTAGGTAGATTATGTCACGCTCCAAAATGGCGGAGTCGTGACAGTCCTACCGTGTAAACCATCCTGTGATAGAAGTTGACCTGACAACCGCTATTTTAGACCCGATCTACACAAGGCATCCACAACTAACCCGCTTTGAAGTAAACAGGTTATAATTTAAATAATTCATTTACCTAAGAAAGTGAGAAAAGTTATATATAATCACTATAATTCAGTTATTACATTATTCAAAATGAAAAGTAATAACATATGTGTTGATTCTTCAATGTTTTTCCTCACTCCTCAGGATCCAGCAGTTGCTAGCTTCAGAGTAGTTGTTGCTGCTTCTTAGTCAGCACCTGCACGACGCCTATAGGGATGTAAGCAATCACAGCTCAGTAAGTCAGGACGAAGGACTTAAAACTATACCATACACACAATAAGGTTTTCAATCACTTATTAGGTGCAATGCATGTGTAAGTAAATACCATCGCACGATGTTGTCTGGCCCGTCGTGAGATTAGAGAAATTGCGCCTGCTCTAATCCAGGTTGAGGAGTTGCAGTTAATGCAACAGCTCACGACCAAACCCAGGCTTATGTAATGGAGACCTTGCTCCTCCTGTGACTACCTTCGAACTACTGTCTTCACCCTCGCCACGACCTCCTCTCCGGTTACTTAGTTCGACTGAGGATAAAGAAGGGACCATTTTGCAATCCTGCGCTATCCCTTTTGAAGAGGTCGGTATTTGGCCGGAGAGTCCTAACTTCCCCTAACAGGTTACCATGCATGTCCGATTATGATTACTGGTCATATATTTGATTAAGTCCAGTTTAGGGTGATCAATCATTTCATGTAAATCATACAATACATGCTAGAGCAATAAACAGAATCATAGCATCACCCATAATCAAGCGCATGCACACATCCAACTATTTAACAAGCACAACCAAGCATAATCTCAAGCCTCCCAAAATACAGTATTGTATTAATCCCAACTTACCTCGACTCCTTGCTCACTCACTCGAGGTCCGACTTGCTCAGACCATCGCCGATCATCCCTATAATACAAACGTGGTTTCAGTTTTCATATAATGATTATAGGTTCATTTTCTCCTATAATGCTTATTGTTATGTTTTATTTAGGGTTTAATATACGTAATTATCTAGGTCTTAAATCTTTTATAATTATTCTAGGTTTAGGGTTAGGTTCGGGTTCGGTTTCCGCATAAATTTCTAAATTAGGTCTTAGTTCGATTTCTAAGTTCTAAACATGCTCGAATCCTAATGTGATAGTAATCACATTAAGCTCAAGTATTCAAATATCCTATTGGGTCTTAATTTAGTATTCTAAGCTATTTGATATACACTATTCCTAATTAGGGTATCGGATTTATCCACGATGTGAGAAAATCTTACTTTTTTTATATAATTACCTAAAATTCAATCTTAATTCAGTTGTAATATTATTCTAATTTTTACTCTAATATTATCTAAATAACCCTAATTTTTTAGATTTATTAATTTACAATTTCACATATTACTAAATTCTTATCTTAATTACCTAATTTCCTAAATTAACCATACTTAATACTCCAAAGGTTAGGATTAGGGTTCCACATCAGAGATTAATATCCCTAAATATTAATTACTATCTAAATCAGTAATTAATATCTTAATTACCTAATTAACCCTAAATTACCCAAATTTTCCATCATTTTAGGGCTAAAAATTAACTTAAAAATTTAGAAAATTAATTTTAAAAAAATGGCTTCATAGCATTGTTCTATATCACATGAGCATCCTACAAAAAAAAATTGAGCTCCAAACTACATTCCTAAGCCTATTTATTTTCCATTCTAATCATGCTTAGTTTTGCACGATTTCTTAAGGACCCTATATTTTCAGATGTGATTAAACTAAATCACTGTTTTTCACTAAATCTACATATAATAAAACCTCAGAATAACAAGTTTCATATAAAATTATACAAGAATCAGGCTGGAAATCGGACTCACCAGTCTGGGTGGCTCCGGCTACCGCCGGCCGCCGTGGCCTTGTCGGATGACCTGGGCGCTACCACCACCGTATGATGGTGGTTGCCGCCCACTCCCAGCTGCTCGTCTAGTATGGGTTCCCTTTGAAAGCCCTAATTGCACAGTTTTTTCTAATTTTTTTCTAAACCTAATTTTTCTCTCAATTTTCGCCTCTCTCTAATTTTCTCTGATTTGTATCTGTCCAAATGAGCTTTTGAATTTTTATTGCTATTTATAGATGATTTTTGTAATTATTATGCATTAATTCGACAAGACTTTGCTTACTATCCTTGATTTTTGGCTTTTATGTTGTCTAATTTTTATTGGTTGATTTTTCTTTTGCACATCCTGACATGCCATGACCTGATTTGGATCATTGTTGATTTTTCCTAATTTTTATTTATTTTTCCTTAATTAATTATGAATTTTCTTTAATTATTTAGTATAATTTTAGCACATTATACGTATTTTAAGTAATTACACGTATTTCTACATACATGTAAATTCATATATAGTACAAATAAGTATTCATAAATATTATTTAGGTCATTTTATGATTTTTAGTATACATATAATTTATCTCTAGCGATTCGTTAATTATCGAAATGCATTTTACGCATTTTCGATAAATGACACGTTATATACTTAAAATTTAAAAATTTTGTAGTTTCCTATTTTATTACTTATTTTCTTAAATTCAAACTTACGGGATCAGTTTACTAATATTTCTAGCTTTACTTTATAATTTAGGCTCGATCGGGTTTTTCAACCGATCGAAACCTCGGATTGCTTAGTTGTGGGGCTTACAGGATGTAGATGAGAAGTATCATTAGAAACAACATCTCTGTGAGATCCAACTTGTTCATGACTATCAGCATTATTTGGTTGATAGGAATCAATTTCATCAAGGAACAAAGAAAGTACATGTTTTGATTGTAGCGGTATTTTAATAGTAAGTAATGACATTGGTGTAAAAGATGAAACAATTTCCTTTTGAGATAATAGACGAAAAGGAAAAGCATGCTCAATGAACTAAACATCCCTGGATATCACACATCCCTGGATATCACACATCTCTTGTGGATCAAATCATATACTTTATACCCTTTCACACTAGTTGGGTATCCAACAAACACATAAGGGTGAGCACAAGGATCAAATTTAGATCTGTCATACTTGAGTGTAGAAACAAAACATAAGGAACCAAAGACTCTAAGATAAGTGTATGCAGGTAGTTTCCCAAATAATACCTGAAAAGGTGTACATCCTTTCAAAACATCAGTTGGTAACCTATTAATCAAATGTGTTGCTATTAAAACATCATCTCCCTAAAAACACATTGGCAAAGAAACTCGTAACAATAATGCTTGAGCCATAGAAACTAAGTATTGATGCTTTCGTTTTACAATACCATTCTGTTGTGGAGTTTCAACACATGAAGTTTGATGTGGAATTCCATTATCGGAATAAAATTTTGTAAGTAGAAATCCCTTTCCATTGTCACTTCTAACAACTTTAATTTGGGCATTAAATTGAGTTGACACCATCTAATAAAAGGTAGGCACAAACATAGACACTTCAAGCTTAGATCGCATAAAAAACACCTACGTCACTTGAGTAAAATCATCTACTATAGTAAGAAAGTATTTATGCCCTTCTAAAGTTAGAGTAGAAAATGGTCCCTAAATGTCCAGAAAAGCAACACTTTTTCTTTGAACATGAACGAGAAAAACATTACGTTTTTGCTTAGCCATAGGGCATATCAAACAATCAAAATGATTACAACTAACTTCTTTATTCACTTAACTAATTTGTTTCAATCGATAGTAAGATGGATGTCTAAATCTAAAATGCCAAAATCAAATGTCTTAGGCAAATGATCAATTGCATTCAAAAGAGAAGCTTGACCCAAAATAGATCCAAAAGAGATTTGTCTCTCATGAATAGCCCTTTATAGCTCTAGCAAATACAATCCTTGCTTAATTCAAGCTTGGCTAATCACCTTCTAATTGGAAAAGTCCTAAATAAAAGCAACCTTCTTCTTAAAGATAACAACACATTGGTTATCATGAACCAACCTTTTAATAGAAATAAGGTTATGATTAAAATTTGGAAGATATAACAAGTTATATATAACCAACTCTAAAGACAATACTATAGTACCAACATGTGTAATGACAACCTGTTGACCATTAGGGAGGAATACATGCCTATGACATATTGCAATATATGTATGAAACAAGTGTAATGTGTTAACCATATGGTCAGTGGCTCTAGAATCAAGAATCTATAAGATAACACTTGATTGTAAGCAAGAAGAGAGAGAAGTATTAATACTTGCCATGTAACTCATAGGAGAGATAGTTTCATGAGAACTACCTTGAGCGGATACTACACTAGAATTAGTAGTAATTGCAGCAGTTGTGTTATGATGTTTTGAAACATTCACTAAACTCAACAAAGTGAGAAACCAATCTCTTGACAAACTAACACTCCCAAAACCTCCAAAGTCACAAGACATAGCTGCTCTACCTGCATTTATCGAACCACTACTACTAACTAGACCAGAATCTACTAAATTTACCATTCCTCCCTTTTTAAAACCAAAATCCACATGATCCAACCCATTCAAATTGTTGCTTCTTATTATTATTCTTGATATGCGATGGAAAACCAATCAGTTTAAAAGATTTTTCCTTTATATGTCCTCTCTTTCGACAGTAACTATAAACAATCTCTGATCTATTCCTCAATTTTTTACTTACAGTTATCATAACAAACACGTCTGTCATAATAATATCCTTTGGACAATTTGCTCTTTGAAACTCATCTCTTACAACTAAATTATATGCTTCATCTAGCATGGGAAATGGTTTCAAAACCAAAATCTAAGACCAAAGAGTAGAAAAACTCTCATTCAATCCATTTAAAATTTTGAATACATAATCCTTTTGATATAACTCTATAAACTTATCAAAACATTGCTGTGTATAAGATCTACACGAGCAATGCGGTAGGGGTCTAAAATTGCGCAATTCCTTCTAAATAATATTCAGCTCTATAAATACTCATCTATACTTCTAGAACCTTGCACAACATTACTTAGCAAATGATATCATTGACAAATTCTTATATCATCAAGTTGCGAGAATCTTACCTTGAGTTTGTTACAAATTACTTAAGCAGAATGCATATACAACACTGTTGATGCAATCAGTTAAGAATTGAACGCAACAACCAGGCAACAATCAGATTGTTACATATGCCCTAAACTGATTACAATTTGTTAAACTTTGCTAGATCTTGAATAGATCCATCAATAAAACCGATTTTGTTCCTGATTAAAAGTGCCAAAGTAAACGAACGACTCCATGTATTGTAATTAAGACCAAATAGTACTGGTGTAATTGTTACTGAACTTTATGAATAGGAACGATGAAGATAATACAGTGAGTTAAGGTCTTCCAAAGGTGATGTTTCTATGACTAATTCAAATAGTAAGCTCTAATACCGTGTTATAGCAACATAAGTTGTTTGTAGAGCGTAAACAAAAGAGTTACGGAAAAATGCAAAATAGTAAAGAAGCTTAATGTGGGATGCAGAAACTATATATTGTATTCATCTCTTTTTCAATCTTCGGAATTAACACTACTGTTCCTTATATACAGCAGTCAAAACTTGTGCTAGCTAAAGAAACAAAATAGTAAACAAACTAAGTAATTGTAACTGTTTTTAACAAAGCTAACTAACTTTATAGCTGTAATCTTCCAACTGACTATAACTTATTAAACTACTTATATCTTTAATAAATTGAAACATGCTAGCTCAAATGTATTTAAAGTTGAAGAAACTCCACATCCATAACTTTACGTAGAAACTGTGTAAGGTAATGAGAAATGACCCTAAATACCACGTTAACAATTTAAGGACTTCTTTCCTTTAAAATCTTTCCATTTTATCCATCTTTTTCTTCACAAAAGTTCTCAATATTTATTTATATTATTTAAGGGATCATAATATAAACTTTTAACAAAACCAACACTTAATATACACAAAGAAAAAACAAAACAATAATGCTTTAGGAACCCATGCGAAAGAGGTTTTAAATCAAGGACTCAAAAAAAGTGAAGGAACTCCATATGGGGTCCTTTTGTTCTAGGATCCCACTTTAAGAACCTCCAATGGTGATGCATCATGAGATTTCAAACAGCAGTGCCTCTACTCTAATCAACAGGGAAAAAAGGTAAGTACGAGTCCAAGTAATTTATAAGAGAATTGATGACTGATGATAGATGAATTGTGGATTTATATGAAGAAAAGTATTTGAATCTCTTTATTTTATTTTTATTTTTTTGGAAAAATTACATTTACTTAATCTTATTAAAATTATTCCCATTCCTAAAAATCCTGTTTAAAATTTCTAAATGCCACATCAATAATTAAAAAATCTCTCTTTCTAAGGATTTCTCCATTTTATTTGCAAGGTTCTTAACCAAAAATTTTTAATATTTATTTATATATTTACGGGATCCACAATATAAATTTTTAAGGAAGACAACATTTAAAAAAAATAACAACTTTTTAAGGTCATTGACGTTGAAGGATCCAGCTCTAGTAGCGAATGATCCAGCATAAAATCCTTTACTTCTTGAAACGGTGTCAAGGAGCACCAATGTTATGGTCAAGGAGGTTAGTAAAAAAAAAAAAAAATGGTACTTTACTTAGCTTATATTTACTAATAGGAGCGAAATTTCTAGGCAATAACGAGGCAGTATATTTTATTCCTTTCGAAAGGACATTGACCGGTCCTTACCTGCATTCACGTTAAGAAATATGTATATATATATATATTCTCCCTCTGGCCTCTTCCCTTTCACTCATCTGAAATGCATAAAAACTGGTTCTTAGTCATATGTCTATCGTTAAACGACATTGTCTTCTTTTCTTTGATAAAGGGCAGTAACTTGTTGATTGTGAAGTTGGATCCAGTCGTCACGTAAATTGGATGCTTTCAGGAGCTGACAAGAGGTAAGTATTCATTTGCTGCTTCCATTACATGTATCCACCCCACATATTTACATACATATTATTGCAAAATGGTTTACGGCATTAAACCCAGATGGAAATATTACTTGAATCTCTTTGTTTTGAGTTTCCCCATCATCTAACTTGTTTGAATCAACTTTCTCTCTCTAAAGGGGAGACGATTTGGAGAAGAAAGGAAAAAAAGAAAAAGAAAAAGAAAAAGAATCAAGTCATCATGGATGCTTTCAAGAATAGTTTTTCATCTATTCATTAAATTCAACTTCCATCCTTCAGAAGTCGAAAATAGGCAAATCTTCCAATTCGCATTTGTAATTAACCTTCCTTTATTCCACGTGATATGGCTCTATAAGATAGCAGTGACAATGTAATAGTCACTCTTTAACTGTTAATGGTTTGATTTATTGAGGATAATTTATCGCTAAAAGGAGAACTGTCGACCACTTATATTACTGTTAGTAAGCTCGTTTTTACTGTAATCAGTGCCAAATTTACTAGCAACTATATTATGTAGTGAATTTTAAATGATTGCATGGTAAAATCCTCTATTTAATGTGTAATACATAACTTATTTTTTAGCACAGTAGTCTAGTGTTCTTTATTTTAAACAATTCGTTTAGCTGCATACGGTTAATTAGAGTTTGCTTCACCAACTGGCCATTGATTTTTTTTCGGTTGGATTTGATTTAACTATGTTTCATTTAGGATTTTATATACACTTGTAACTTATTTTAAATATTTAATGGTATTATTTTGTTACATAAATCGATAAATAACATTAAAATACTAATAAAATTTTAATATGTGTCTATTAATGCAAATAGTATTACTGTTAGAGAAAAAAATTGGTAAGTTAAAGTCATTTTGTAAAAATACTAAAAGAAGCGGCACATATCCAAGCCAGACAGCCTCATGCATCACGATGCAACATGACATGAACATCCAATTTGATTTCAATAATTATTATTAAGTACTCGAATTTTCCAACAAACAAAATCATTCCACTTCTTTACTGTTTCTAGCTTTCAAAATGGATTTGCCTATATCCAGGACCCCTCTCTCGCTCCCTCCCTCAACCCAAACTAACACTATATTTGAGAAGGAAGTAGCAATCGGGAGAGAAAGGGAAGTGGAAAGAAACATAAATTTCAATATACTTTCCAAACTGGAAAATGCAAGGAAAGAAGGAGGGATGGATTTAGGAAGTAAAGTTCTTTTTTAGGATTCACATTTTTTTCCTTCAAATTAAAGTGATTATTAAAATACTAATTCTATCCTCACTTTTTAAAATCTTATTATCTTTTTTTAGACAATATAATAATTTAATAGTTTAAAGAATTTTTAAATATTATTTTAAAAAGTATTCCTTCATCATTCTTCCCTTTAATCCAAACAAAAATATATACTAATTTATTCCTTTTTAATTTTTTCATTCAATTTTTCATTCCTCTTAATTCCTTCCTTTTCCCCTAACACAGCGCGGGAGTAAGAAAATAATGGAAAAGGGTAAAGGTCTTTCTGTCTTAAAAGCATAGGATGACTTGGATCGCATCGTTTAAATTATGGAGCGTTTTTTCAAATGTCTACTTTAATCATTTCCCCTTATTTTACCATGATACTGAGTTTGTAAAATAATAAAAAATTGGATTCGTTTGATTTATTTATTTTTTTTAATTTATTTGGTATCTTTTTGATATTTGTTTAAATCTTGTGTTTAGTAAGAATAAAATATAAAAAAATAGAGATATAATTTTATATATCTCTTTTTTGAATTCTAAATGCTTAATAAATCCATATAGAGTTGATTTTATCTACTATTCACTTTATTCATTTTTATAAAAATATCAATTAAAATAATATTTTCTAATACATAAAATATATTTTTCTAACCTTTTTTTCTTAAATTATGTAAATTTTCTTTTCACTAATTAATACTCCAATTATTACTTTATCATAATTATAAAACGGTTTTCCTAGAAATTAGATCTAAAAAAGATATAGATCAAATACATAATATAAAATGCAAAAAAGACAAATAAAAAAAATACAAAAACCATAACTTCTTCTCTTTATGTAAACAGCAGAATAAAGTATCGGCATATTAGATAATACATATCATAGATATATGCTTTTATTTTGAGGGAAAATTTATAATTTAATTTCAATTCACTTCCAATTTTCTCCTAATTAGAGATGGTATTTTCTTACGGCTCGAGGAAAATTTTTTTCTTTTTGAGTCAATTTCCTTTTCTTTTTTCAAACAAGAAAAATGTAGAAATTTTCTTCCAATTCTTCTTCTTCCTTTTCTTCCTAAATTCAGTCTGAGTTTGAAGCCATGGTTTTTCGATTCACATTTCCAAGTTTCACACATGTGTTTGTCCTTTTTTCCTATATTTATATTATTAAAGCATTTGAATTTTTAAGTAATTGTCGAAATAATATCTTTATTTTTTACTTATTTAATCTTTTAAATAAAATTTTCATTATTGATAAATAGCTTTTTAATATATCTAACTATAATATAGGATAATTTAAGTATTTTAATAAAATATAGCTCTCTTTCTTCTCTCTCTCTCAACATTCTCACTATCTTTTATTTCTCTCCCCACTACTCTCATCTCCCTTTTCCTCATCAAATATTATCTTGTATTAATATTATAATATATATAATTATATTATATAATTTTATCCATTTTATACATACACAATGTATATCTTTAACTATAATGCCTACATTATATGAGAGAGTTACCTATAGGTATGCAACGTACTAAAAACGAAAAATAAAATGCAATTGAGGATGAATGCAAAGTTTAAAATATATTTTCATCTAATTATCATTACTTCCAGGGACTTTCTCGCAAACAAAATGATTCCACCTCCTTTTTATTTAAACCATTTTAATTTTGCCATAGTCAATATTTCCACCCGTCATCCAATCAATTTGGTTCGCTCCCATAAAGAGGCACACACCGTTTTTCTCTTTTTTTTTTTTTCTTTTCCTCTCTCTCTCTCTCTCTCTCTCTCTCTCTCTCTCTCTTTGCGCACGCAGAGTCTGCACATTTCAACTTGGTTCTCTCCCATAAAGGGGCACACACCATTTTTTTATTTTCCTCTCTCTCTCTCTTTGCGCACGCAGAGTCTGCACGTTTCACAAGAACTCAAACGAAAAGTGAGAAAGAGGGAGGCTGGCGAGGAGAGAGAATAAAAATAGGTTGCAAAATCTTTTTTTTTTAATTTAAAATCCTAAAATTACTAAATTATCATTTATAAATAATTATCTATAAAAAAAATATTTAATGATGAATGAAATAAAGAGAACACCTTTTAATGACGCGACCTATGATCTATTCTTCCTATTTTCTTTCCTCCTGATGTTTCCTTTCACTTTCTACCACTTCAAAGATGATTAAATAAAGGAGAAGAAGAAACGTCTTTGCTTTTCTCGATTGGTTGGCAAATGGCACCCATAAAGCCTATTAAGGCATGGTGTACATTTTCAAATGTCTGCTTTCATCTTTTCTTTACCTTTGATTATATGATCCAACCTAAATATAGATATACAAATTCAGCCATACATACATTTATATATATATATAGATATATAAAGTAAAAAAAAAAAAAAAAACTAAAAACACTTGTGATAATATGTAGTCATAGTATAATTTACCCAAAAGAAAATTAAAAATGTTTAAAAAAAATATTAACCAATAATACAGTCATGTTATATAAATATAAAATAAATAAAATTATATTATATAATCAAATATATTATAATATTAATAACTCAAAAAGATAAAGAGAAGAGCGATCATGGAGAGAGAAATAGGATAGTGGAAATGTTAGTAAAAAGAGAGAAAGAATGAGAGAGAGAGATGTGGGATACAGTTAAACAAAAAGTGGAAAAGAAAAAAGGAGAGAGAAAGTAGGAAAATGAGAGAGAGAGAGAGCGAAAAAGTGATAGAAAAATAAATAAAAAAGAGAAAAAGTAGTAAGTAAGTAAATTTATCTATTATTTATAATTTTAACAATTTATTTTGTTATTAGTTTTTTTTTTGTTAAATAATGTTAAATAAAAGGTGAATAGGTAAATATAATGTTAACGGTTACTAGGGTTTTATATATATATATATATATATATTAGTAGACTGCAAAGGATTTTGGATAATAATTATTAATCCAAACTGATTATTTTTTTCACATTTGTCCTAATCTCTATCTCAAATTTAACGCAATAAGTCGAACCCTCGTGTATAAAATTTTTTTATTTACCTTATAGGCTCAATATAAAACCGGCTATGTAATGGATCAGTCTCCTTAGTGCAATTTTCATGCAACACATCTTTTTTTTTTAATTGAATATGCAATCTATTAAAATAAAAAGCCTTATTAGAAAAAAAAAAAGTCATGGCATGTTTTCACGTGAGAAGCATTGTTTTTATTAAAATTGAAATGTACTTTGAATTTCGAAAATATTCGACTAAAATTGGCAAGGACGGTAACCACATGCACATTACAATTTTTCGTTACTCACTTCAAATTCTTCTATATGTCATTTTATTTTAAAATAAAGCAACTATTTGCTACAGGGGTTGAAGCAATTGCATGCACAAGAAAGAAAACTTTTAAAATGATGGGGAATGGTAACTTGGAGGAAGCTTTGACTCGCATCATTCCATCATCATCAAAAGCATCAACTTCTCACAAATATGATATCTTTTTAAGCTTTAGAGGACCTAATACTCGAAAAACTTTCACTGCTCATCTCTACGATTATTTGATACGTCTCGGCTTTAATGTATACAAAGATGACATAGAGATGATAAAAGGGGAAGAAATCAATGAAGATCTTAAGAGAGCCATATCTACATCAGAAATTTGTATACCAATCTTCTCTAGTACTTATGCTTCTAGTAAGGCATGTCTTCGTGAACTTTCTCATATGATAGAATGCAAAAGGAAAATCATCCCCATATTTTATGATGTGACACCTGATGATGTTAAACTCAAAACACCTTTGTATAAAAGTGCTCTTGAAGAACATTGTCATAATTCTAGAATTGAGTTGGATGAAGTTGAGAAGTGGGAAAATGCACTTTCAATAGCAACTGAGAAAGCAGGATTTGACATTGCCAACAAAAAGTAAGTATATTCATCGCTCCTTTATGTATGAAAATTTTATGTGATTGTTATTATTATTATTATTTCTTTCATAATAGTAGATATAATCCTAATTAAACTAATGATTAAGTATGGATAAGCATTTAAACTATTATGATTTGACTTTATTACCCCTAAATTCCCATAGTGTTGTTAAAATGGTTTCTTCCCAAAATTATGTTAAAAAGAACCATAAATAGTGAAGGTTTGATATTAACAATGCACATCTTCAAAAGTGATAAGTGGTATTTATATCATTGAAAGATAATCAAAGTATTTATTTAATTTTTAATAAAAAATTTAGCAAACATTTACGATCTGTCCAATATATATTTATTTATTTATAACTTAGAGATAAACTTGTCTTTCTTTGTGAAAAGGCTATAACAATTCACATTATCTTCAATTGAAAAATAAATAACCATATGTGAGTTCATCAAATGAAGAACTCATCAGCTTTTGCATTTTAGAGATTTGAAGTTGAGGTATTTATAACTATAGCTTTAATTTTGATTGTACCATTGATTTTCACATCTTCAATATTGTGCATAAACTTGATTCATCTTAAAATCTCTAAAACATGAAGCGCGACATTAATGAAATAATTTTATCATTTATTGAGATTAGCTTCATAACTTGTTCCTTAGGATATGAGTATAAAACAACTTCATAGATTAATTATTGAACTCATAAAAAACCAATAGCATTGGCCTACAAAAAAGTAGTTGTATAAAAGCTCTAAGTATGATCTTGGTTTATCCCATCAGTTAACATATGCATAAAGTACAAACTTACTAACATCATATATATTTTTATATATTATGGAGAAACGGATTTTTGGTATATATAAAAAAGGTAAGTTTTCAATAATGGTCCCTTAAAATTTAAACAAAGCTCTCTTTTATCAACACTTTAATTTAAAAGGTTCCGAAGGAAAATAGATCATTTCATGTCTTAAACCATAATGTAAATATTACGATCATTATTTCCTCATCTAATTATATGTAAGAAATGGAGGGAAAAAAGAAAAATACATAAGTTAAAAAGTTCATTTGTTTTCATCTATAGCTATTGATGCTTGATAATGGTTTATTGTCATATAAAGGAAATGTAATACGAAAAAGATCATGTAGTAATTTTATCATTTTTTCTTAAAATGCTCAGCGATATTTATTTTTAAGCTACATACATTACGAGCATCACTCTGCTAGTTTTGATGGATACCACACAATAGTGAAATCACTATTTTGACATGACTTGTGTATTTTAGCATATGTAAACACGCATTATATCTATATATATTGAGGCAAATGCACATATACTATCTAAATTATTAGTTAGTTATTAATAGATCTTTAAAATTCTCAAAGTGTAACTTCATCACCCCATAATGTGTACATACTCTCTAGATTGTCACTAAATCTTTCAACTATGGTTCTTTTTTATTTTCTTTAATGGTTTATTTTATTCATGAATAGTTTTGATTTTCCAACAGCTTTTTAGAGTTACTTATATATCTTTAAAATTTATAGGATGTAAAGTGGCACTTTTGGAGCTAATTAGGTCTAGCTATACCTTAATAATAGTTTAGGAGATGTACCTAATATACTTTATGTATATGTATACCTTATGTACATAAATGCATTTATCTATATATATATATATATATATATATAAATGATTTTACATAGCCAAACAAATATCGTGCAAATTGTAAATAGAACTCTATAATTATTAATCAAACACAAATAGAACCTTATAAACTTCTAAGAGTATCTTAGAAACATGCACTTATGCCTTAAGCTCATTGTTAGAGATTAAGACCATTACAATGGTGGTTTTGAGAGCTTTAGTGATAAGTTAGGAAGGTGCATGAATAATTTCAAAGAATAATTGGAAGGTAATTACATTTTCATGAGTTTTGGAGGTTGATTTATGACTAATTATTTTTTAGTATACTTTTTAGTATATTCATAATTTTCCCCAAATATATATATATTCCTACTAAATTATTTTTCTTTTGCAGATAGTTTTAAGCTTGTACTTATTCCTTATCCTTTAAGATGCATAAGATTCAAAATTAGATACTTCATAAAGCAAATAGAAAGGTTCTATTTGTAGTTTACTTTTGTTTTATCAATTATAGGATATATTAACATCTAGCATTACAATGGTGAAAATTTTATCCACATTGACGAAAAAACACATCTATTGAATATGCCTATCTTATGTTTTAGATCATATGACACGGAAGTTATACACACATTATGTGAAATTGAAATTTAGTTGTTTATGTTGCAGTGAAGTAGAGGAGATTACATCGATTACCCGAGAGGTTATCAATCAATTGATGCCCAAATGCCAAGATGTAACTGATCTTTTAGTTGAAATGGATAGCGAAATGCATTCTGTTGAAAATCTTCTCAACTTGAATTCTAGTTGCTTTCAGATTATTGGAATCTTCGGAATGGGAGGTATTGGAAAGACAACTCTAGCTAAGCTCATATTTAACAGATACTGTTCTAAGTTTCCAGGTTGTTGTAGCTTTCTAGCGAATGTTCGAGAAAATTTACAAAGTAAGAGACTTTTAGAGTTGCAACGACAATTGTATAAGGACATCATTAGTCCCTTGTTTGCTAGTGTAATTGATGACTCTAATGATGGGATCAATAAGATTAAGAAAGGACTTGAAAATAAGAAAGTTTTACTTGTTTTGGATGACATGGATAGTGCAAGTCAATTAACAGACTTGGTAGGCCATCATGTTAGCTTTACAAGTGAAAGTAGAATCATTATCACAACAAGGGATAAGAGGACTTTGGATGTTTTGAAGCAAGATGTGAAACTACTAGCTTATGAGTTAGAGGAGATGGATAATGATCGAGCATTTAAGCTTTTCAGCAGACATGCTTTTAGGATGGACTTTCCTCCAGAGGAATTCCAAACCGTTTCAAAGCATGTTGTTTCTTACATTGGTGGTTTTCCATTGGCTCTTGAGGTTTTTGGTTCATCGTTATCTGGAAGAAGTATAGAAGAATGGGGAAAAAATTGGAAGAGTTAAAGAACATCCCTGAGAAGAGCATCCAAAATAGTTTGATGATAAGTTACCAAGGATTAAAAGATAATCGGCAAAAGATCTTTCTCGATATAGCATGTTATTGCGGAGAGTTGAAGAAAATACATGCTTGTTATATGTGGACAGATTGTGGTTGGTATCCAGAACTTGCAATAAAAGATCTCAAAGATCGTTCTTTGATTAAAGTCAAGGACAACTATTATTATGGTGAAAGTATCTGGATACATGATGTATTGAAAGATCTTGGGAGGGCTATAATCCAACAAGAAAGTAACAAGAGTGGTGGGCTTCCCATTAGACTACAAATATATGACCTTGATTTTCTACATGAGAAAAAGGTAAGCGTCCAACCCTATGGGGGTATGCTATTGAATACCCATCTCCTTAGGTGGATAGTTTGCATAATAGATACATTTGCTTTTCCTAATTTTAATATAGGTACATATTGCATGGTTAGAGCCAATTTCCATCTTAATTCTTTTTTTACTATGATAGGAAAAAAATGAAGGGAAAAATAAGTGGATGTTTAGTGCAAAGTCTTCAATTTTATTTTATCATAAATCAAAATGTTTTCATATAAGATATACTTATACATACACAAGTCGTATGCTTTTCATAAGTTTAAACTTAGAACTAAGTATACTATTCTTAAGATTGAACTCATAAAAACTTATCTATAGTCCTAAGGTGGAGAAATAAACTAAAAGATGTAGAAAGAAGTCTTGATCTCATAGATTTACGAATGAGTAGGAATGGTAATTTGATATCTAATCTTCAATTCGGATATGGTACTGATCAACTATCAATTATAAACAGTGTTATGTAAGTAACTCTTTTATATGATTATTAGATGAGTTAAACCTATACATAAATGTGTTCAATATCACATTTAAGAAAGAGCCATCTTAATTATGTCAAAGCTTGATCCATGAACCAAATTAAAGTTAAGATTTATAACATTTATAGTTTAATTTAATACTCAACTATATACTTACTCTTCTAATATTGACTCCCATACACCTTATTCTCTCTTAATCATTGTTATTGATCCACTATCAATCTCCTTGAAGACTGCCATTCTCTTTATGATTATTGAATAAGTTAGATTATTGGTTAAGGTTTTTAAACACATACCTATTTAGATGATGATACAGAGTATTAGATAACGAGTTGCTAATATGAATTTAATTTGTTTAATTGGTTTCTTTTAGCAGGAGAGGGCGTGTGTGGAGACAATGAGTATCTCTACCGCAACCATCAAAATCAAAAGTGAGAGCATGGCAGGTCTACATAATTTAAGGTTCCTTGAATTGAGAGCTTGTGAAGTGAAGGGGAATTGTAAGGGTCTTCTTCCAAATGTGAGATGGCTTTCTTGTGTTAGTGTCGGGCATTTCAAACTGATGAATTTTAATCCCAAAAATCTAATTGTTCTCAATCTCTCACGTTCTAAGATTAACCCACGTTGGAAAGGATGTAGCACAATCAAGGTACTTATAAGGCATCAAGATACTGTTATGTTCGGAAGTTATTTTCCATCGATAACATGAATTGGTTTGTTATCCATGTAATTTGCAGGTTGATAAATTAAAGGTTTTAGATCTCAGCTATTGTGAAAACATGACCAAGACGCCAAGTTTCAAGAAGTTTCCAAGTTTAGAAGTACTGATTCTGGATGGATGCGAAAATTTGACCGAAATTGACACTTCCATCAACAAGTTGAAGAATCTGACTCGGCTAAGTGTAAAAAATTGTTTTCGTATTCGATGGTGCTCGCGTAAACGAAGCATTCCATTCGAACCCTCATATTCAAAAGATTGGATTGGTAACTTAACATCCTTGTGCGAGTTGAATCTATCAGGTACAAATATGATCGAGTTACCAGATTCAATTGGACTTCTAAAGGAATTGACGGTGCTTTGCTTGGACAGTTGCAAATCGTTGAGGAGGTTTCCCAGTGCGATTAAGGAGTTAAAAAAGCTTGAAGAATTACGAGCTAGTGGTTGTGTAAGCTTTGATGGAGAGATCCCAAGAGAATTCATTTGTCTATCCTCTTTAAGAGTCTTGGAAATGTGGCATAGTAATGTTTGTAGCATGCCAGAGCTTCCATCGAGTTTGACGCATCTAGATATCCTCTATTGGGGTAATCCACTGCAAGTACATTGGAGTAACCAATTCAAGTTGGTAAATATCACTGAACTGATGCTATGTACTCCATATTTTATTGATAATTACGATAGGAAGGGTAATTAATTGAGCTTTGAGTGGATTGGGAGTGCTACAAAACTTGAAATCCTCCACTTGCAAATTCCTTATGTCATCACTAACCTAGAGAAGGTAAGTGAACTTTCATGTCTCAAGCACCTCCTTGTATGGTTCGCGGAATTCCGATACCCTCAGCATCTTCCGTCTAGCTTATTAAAGTTAGAGTTATGGAATTGTAAGTTCCGCGGTGGAATTCTTGATGTGTCAAACGCAAAGAATCTGAAAGATTTAACCATTTCAAATCTTGATAATCTGGAGGAGATTAGATGCTCAGGAGAATTGGATCGCTTGCACTTAGGATGTTGCTCCAAACTAGAGAACATTCACACTACTGGGGCTCTAAAGAATTTGAAAATGTTATCAATAATTGGGTGCTCTTCCTTAAAAGATTTACCTGATGTGAGTTTCAATGGACTTGAGTCTTTAACAGATTTAAGAATATGCGGATGTCCATCCTTAGGATGTCTGCCAGACCTTTCGAAATAAAGGAAGCTAAACAGCTTCGATCTTTCTAGCTGTCATAAACTCAAATATATTCAAGGCTTTGCAGAGTTAGAATCCTTGGAGGAAGTGACGATTGTGTCTTGCTACTCCCTGAAACTTAGCCCCGTTGACTTATCCAAGTTGGTGAATGCACAGAACTTGAGAGTTCGCATTAGCAATTGTGATGAGCTGCCTCATATTGATCGTCTTCGATGATCCAGTATTACTACTTCAGCTGCGAATAACAGTGTTTTGCTAGTGTATGCACCATTTCATTGATGTAATTTTGTTCTCCTTGCATGTGAGAAATAGAAGCAGGCTCTGCTCTATGAACGGTATTTCTAAAAATGTTTGTTTGTTTAGTTTATGAACATTATTTTAAATTTAGCTTAATCGTACTTAGACATCATATAATGTTGTCGTGCATCTTTTTCATAAAACAACATGTGCTTTGCAAAATGGGTGGAATTAGTCTTGCAAATTCTTGGACTCCTCAAAATATATATCTCCCCATTATGCAGTATCTTCTTTTCTCTCCACTTGTCATAATTGTCCTTTTATGAAATCATTTTTCGATAATATATTTTGAGTTTTATAATGCTTCTCAAAATTACATAATGTTTTCGTCATTTGTAATTTCTTATACTTTGTATTGCGATTATAAAATTTTACTTTTCTTTAGAGCTTCACCACATCAAATTTTTATCCAATAGAATATAAGAGTCAGACACGTGGACACTACTAGTTATGTAGATGTGTACCAAAATATTATATTATCATAAGGGCAGACATCACCAAAGATATATTAAAATATTGTTTTATGCTACATAAGTTCGACAATTCCTCCAGTTAATTTTCAAAATATACAAAATATAAAAGAATGATGTTGTTCTGCTTAAAAAATTAGACGATTTTCAATAGTGTGATTTTGAGTTAATCTAACAATATTTTGAAAAGTTCGTGTTTGAAGTATGCATCATGATATGAAGCTTGATATATTCAGATATTGTACACAAAAATTATGCATAATTACAATTTCTAGTGTATAAATAATTTTCTTCTATTTTGCAAAAAAAAAAGAAAAGAAATTATTAATTAAAAATCAAAAAGTAATTTCTTACAAAATAATGAGTAGTTAGGTGTTTTGACAATTTTTACTAATTCTTTTATTAATTTTTATAATTTTAAAGTTTTTCACAAATAATAAAAGAAAAAAGAAAGTTGATTATTTTCAGAAGCTCCCGTCATTATCTCTCCTTCACATGGCTCTACCAAATCCACTAATGTGCCATGTACTGAAATAACGAATAAATATAGACATGAAAAACACAAAAAAGCTTTGGACCGAATTGCGAAAAAGTGAAAGTACGAATACCTCCGGTGACTTCATCCTCATATTGCTGACGCCTATAAACAACGCCAGGTGAAATAGACTTGCAAATTATAACTGAAAAATGACAAAAACTAAAGTATCTCTACGTACTGCGAAATATATATATAATATATAGCGTGTAGAGAAATCGATCCTTCATAATAACCGTTAGCATATGGCTAAATTATCGGACCCTTTGAAGATTTTTGTATTTAAATTCATCCCAAGTTATTCACAACTGAGAACTTTCCCCTTATAGATGGCATAAGCCCCACATCTTTTTTTTTTTTAAACACATTGACATCTTAGGTCTATGGAAATCCTAGATGCATCTTTCTCTCTTGTCCTAGTCATGGGATTTTTTTTTTTTAATCTCTTTCATGAGGCCTACAATATATAGCTACCTGGGAAAAATATTTGCTAGAATAACCCTTTTTTAGCTGGAAATAGCCTAACTAGCAAAAAAAGTTTGCTAAAGTTGCCGGCCACCTAAACCCTTGCCAGTTAAATGTACTAGCGAACCTTTTTCACCAAAAAAAAAAAAAACCAAAAAATTATAAATAGCAAACTTTTTCTGCCATCAATTTGAGTGCCACATGTAACTATCACCGTGTGGCAAACTCTACAGAAAATTAAAGTCACCCCTGTTGCTTTTTCATTTCCTAGCACCTAGTTCACCATTTCACTTATTTCTATTTTTGTTTTTGGCCAACATTATTTCTATTTTCAATGTTTGTTTATTTGTTTTAATTTTAATTTTTCTTTGCTTCAGTAATGAATAATATTAGTAATTGCCTTTCAATTGCACTCACTATTGAGAAACAACAAATACAAAGAAATCACTAATAATTCTTTATTCATTAAATACTATATATGATATTTTAACAATTCATAACAATGCTTTAGAAATTACCACAATAATGAAATTAAACTAAATATCATATAAGTGGATTTACAAATATATATAATTCAACAAAATATTATATAAGTATACCAATACACATAGTCTATAAAAAAAAGTGCAAAAGTGGAATTGATATAAGTGTTTAATTCAAGAAGTTGAAGTTTCTAAATCACAAACAACCATTTAACAATCGACAAATATGAGTAACATAGATAGTTTGTTTAGCAAATACAAGTGACTCTATAGACCATAACTAGAAAGGTACAATTTAAAAGGAACGCTTGGTAGCTGGATCTAGCTTAAGCCTAAAAGCAACCTACTCTCCATGATAGGTAGTGAAATATTGCATCAAGGTAAACCCATTCACCTGCATATCTCCTTTTCCTTTGCTTATATGTATATGTAAAAGCTTCAATGTATGATGTAAATTCTTGAAAACTTAAAATAAAAAAAGTTAATATATAAAAAAGGTTGACACACTACACCTTTTACTTTAAATATAAGCACTTTGCATCCTTTACTCTAATGTATTTTATCTATCTTGGATTGCGTGTTACAATGTATAATATGTCATGGTATAAACTATAAAAAATGTTGCAAAATAAGATGCTCCAAATTCTAAACTTTTGAAAGCAATTTAAATAAACTGCACATCATCAAATATCATATGACACTAAAATAAACATGGGAAAGAGGAATAACATCAAAATTTCTCATTATAACTTTTGGCGATAACGAAGCTGTACATCCTCTAAAGATATATATAGATTACAATAATATATTCTCTATCTTATAAACTAAACTAATCTTTAAAGCTTTATGATCGCTCATAAAATCAAAAGAAAACCAAACCTATAAATAATGTCATGAGAGGTATATTTGAAGTCAAATGGTTTCCTTACCTTCTAATGGTTTAGATGTTGTTAGGATATCAATATTGAATATGCATACAATAAAAGTTGTTCCTAGGATTGTAATTGTTACTAATTATATACAATATAGGGCCTATTAATTTAACGAAATTAGTAAACCTTATAAAGTTATCAATTTAAACCCTAAATTAGATTCGAATGCTCTAAATGATCTTAAAAGTTGATAAAGTTAAGTAAGATAAAAAGTTTATTAAATTATGAATTTAAATATATTATAAATAATAAAAATCCTAATATTTCGATCGATACCTAAATTACGTACGAAAACCTTAAACCTTATATACATATAAATATCCTAGATTGAACTTGAATTTGACAAAACTTTTAAATTATAATTTTAAGCTTATAAAATGAATAAATTTTCCTTAATAGTAATAAAACCTTAGTCAAATACAATTATCGAGTAATATGTATAATTACGTGAAATTATTAGTAAACACGTTGAAATAACTCTTAAATATTATAAATATAACGGATAATAATTTAATTAATAAATTTTTTAAAATTTCAAATGCTATTTATAAATAATTTTATATTTAGAAATTTCTAATTCTTCTTATTTTTCTTTTTCTTTCCTTTCCCTTTCTTTTTCCTTTTCCTTTTTCCTTCTCCAATTTTTTTTTAACTGCTACATTAGTTTCCAAAAGTTGTTTCAACTACCATTTGTGATCTCTAATTCACCCATGTGTTAATTATTTTGATAAAATAAAGATATTGATAAGGGCCTTATCAAATCAATTAATTATCTTATATTGTTTTTGTTTTCTTTTTCATTTTATTTCCCTCTTTTCCTAGTTAAGTAGTGTGTCTGCTAGAAAAGAGAGAGAGAGAGAGAGAGAGAGAGAGAGAGAGAGAGAGAGAGAGAAGAAACAAACACAAACACACTTTTCCAATACAAAAACAAAAATCCTCATTTGTGTATTTTCTCCAAAAATCATGAAACCCCTTTCTCCTTTCTTATTTAATTTCTCTTGATCACAATTGTATTAAGTAAAGAAGAAGAAGAAGAAGCTTGGGGATTATTAATTCTAGATATTCCAAAGAAAGAGTATTTAGTATGTATATTATGTTTATTTTGTAATAATCACCTTTATGTGTTCTTATACATGTATGTATTTGGTAGAATTTTTATGTACTATAAGGTCATGTAATAGAGATATATGTAAAATTAGCATTTCCTTATATATATATATATGTTTATATATGTACAAATACTAAAATATATTCTTGTGTATATACATGTTATATTTGATTTTACAAATATTTGGTATAAAAATATTTGGGTACATATTTATATATGCGTGTATAATAGCATTTGTATTATGTATTTTCAATATATATATATATATATGTATATATATATATAGATGTGGCTATATATGTATATATATTTGTATATGATAGTATGTATATTAAGTATTATCAATAGATACGTATATATAAATATGGCCATATACGTTGATATGTATAAAATATAAAAACACAAGTATATATATATATATATATATAGGTATCGTATATGTGTTTACATACGTATAGCATATGTAGTATATTTAAGGCCATATTATTACATCACATAAGTATATATAGATGTATAAAAATACATATATTAATAGTAAAGTATATATAAATATACGGGTATACTCAAATAATATATGTATAACATACTATAATAATAAATTAATAAATAAATTAAGGTAGTATATATATAAGCATATATGCCATGGGTTTCAAAGAAAATTGAAAATAATTAATTTGCAAAATTTAATAAAATATAATAATAAATATAATTATTTAACTCAAATACTTATTATTTTTCTTATCCTCTAAATATTATGTAATCTCGAGATCGAGACTGATCTGTCTATAAATTACAACGATATTTGAAATCAACCATGGCTAACTGAGTACTCATAATGATTCCATACATATTTATATGTCTAGCTAGTGAATATTAACTGATATTAATAATTAGATGTGTGTGGAGTTAGGATATGCATGTGTATGATAGTATTTGTTAATTCTAAAATTACTTTAAAATATGGTAATGTATTGTTTGTTGCATAGTGAATTCAAACTTAAATTAAATAAATCGTACATGCATAATCATGTATTGCATAACTAATTCCGATCATCACATCACACACAGGTAGCGAAAGGCTATATGAGGGTTAATTATAAATTCTGATTATACTGTTTTAGTATGGTGCACATGTATAATATAACTTTACCTTAACCTATGGGATTAGTAGGCATTAGATGTGCCAATCATCTGGCCAAGGATTGAGTCTAGAGACCTCCGTCTAAGTGTGACTGTGGACTACGAGAGCCCACTTACAATTATACCTAGAACTTGGTTTTTGATTAAAACAAAAAGATTGATTTATTTGAATATAATACAAAGTTTCGTGGTAAAGTAAATTTTAGTATAATATCCGGATCTGACTAGTGTTATGTATACTCTAACCTTAACTTTGGAAGTCGTTATATTTGAATTACATGCAATACCTAGTCACTTACATATATTTGTTTTGCATTTTGTGTGAGCATTTATATGTTTGAATTTAATTGTCGAATAACTTGTTTGTAGTATGATTGAGGAATATCTCATTATACTATTTAGCTTATGCTTTCATAAATTACTTGTATAAGAAGACCTATTTGTTGTTTTGGGCCGTAAGATGTCCTGAGATTAGTGAATCGTCTACTGATTGGTGTAAGTGTGAGATTAGAGCAATTAGTGTATTTCCACTACTATAATCAAATCTTGGAAACTTATTATGTCATACAATGTATTACTAGTTTATTATTTAGTATGTTACAAACTTTGTATGTGTGTGTGTGATATTTATAGTTTAATAGTCATGTTATTATAATTATGTGATGATATTACTTGTATTTGTATAACTTTGAGTTAATAGTTGTGGTAGTAGCTTTATATGTTGCATAAAGGATCATCGATTAAAAAGATAACTAATCTATAATCTTTTATACAATATACAATATCTGTCATGACTAGACCATCTCTCAGGTAGTGACAAAATCACCTAACCAACTAATATATGTCTTGATAACTTAGATGACTTTCTTCAATAAGGACAGTATATATTAAGAAATGGTTCAACTGTCAAATTGTCAAAATGAAATGATAAGTTAACCTCCCAAACAATCAAGTACAAAAAATACAGCAATCATGAGTAGAGAAAATGACTTTCAGATCACTGAAATGGCTTTAGTGGATAAGAATGAGAGCAACAACATATAAACCTCATAATTGATGATATCAAGGGACACAACCCAATCAACCTATCACCATGACTTGTGCAATTGGACTATTGAATTGGTGTATTTATAGGCTTCCGGTAAAATTAAGCAATCACTTCAAATGGTCTAGAAATCTACTAAAGCTTATGGAGTCAAAATTTATCAATACGCTCATAATAAGTTCATGACAACTCTTGGTCTTAATTTAAATTCTTCAATATATTCAAAAGTTCCTAACCGATGGTAAACTTTCGTTATCTCTACATTATCTTTTGCATGGGAAAGTATAGAGAGCAAACCAAAGTTATATACTATTTCCCCTACTTTGACAAAGTGGTTGTCAAATGATAATATATAAGAACCATGCACATCAGGAGGTATAAAATTTTAAATGACTTGGTTGTAATTTATTTTGACTTTAATGTAGAAACAAAACTCGGAGCAGTAAATTCAAAGATCATAACTTTGTGTCATCTCTAATAAAAATTAGTTTCATGGGAAGTATTCCAATTAAAATGCTTCCGAACACTGCTTCAACACCATCATAACCAAGTTCATTTGCGGTAGAGTCTAGTATATAACAATCTATGTTAATATGTGGACCAAAACAGCAATAGTCCTGAAAACCATAAACTTCTTTTAGCATAGGGATTATGAAGCACCTTCAAATATGGTAGGAGATATTGGGTTTTTTTTTTTTTTTTTTTTAATTGGTGAAAATTTAAAAGTAGAATCCATCTCCAATAATCCATAACATAAAATTAACATATCAAAATTATAATTAACCTTTTCCCATTTTCTCATCACTAAGTTTAACCCTATAGCCGGCATCGATAACAACCTATTCTATGTCAATCCAAGCACGATTCAAACAAAGTTTTCACAAATAGATGGAATCTTAAATTTATTTAGATGGAATTTTTCCAGCATTGTAACTTCAACTCAACCTAGCTCCATTTCAACACCACAATAGAGAAGCAACTATTTCCTCTTTAATGCAAAAAATTGATTATTCTCCAAAAGAAAAAAATGCTAAGGCAACTATCCACATCATTAAAATTGATTTATTTGATAAAAACCAGGCCTATACAATCCAGTTTTTTGTTTCCTTTCTTTATTCATTTTTAATGTAGTCATGATAGCAATTAACCTCAACGAAATGCTCGATATTGTAGATAAATAAAAGAACATATTTCAAGTTACTTAATACCGTTAAAATATAAATAAGAAAACAATGTGCTTTTACCTGTTTATTTCTTAGGAAAAGAACGAGTGTCCTCCGTCTATATGTGGATATTGTTGTTTTTTCCTATTTTGGGTATTCACTGTTTGACCATTTTGTAATAAAAAGGTACAAATTGCGCTAGAATTTAAAGAAAACGTATTAAAATTATGCTAAGATATAATTTGTTTTACATATACCTTATAGAATGGACCATTATCAAAAAAATCACAAAGTTGCCTCCATTCGTTTACTCGATGCTCTAATTCAAGTGGTGGCATCTTTTGAGCATCCTTTCCTTCTCTCTATCTTCTTTTCATAGTATTGTCAAAATTCATTCACAAATCACTTTAAGACTTAAAAGCAATTCTCTTCACACTCCTCCTCCGTAATTTACTTTACTGCTATGCACTTGCATCAAACTTAGACTATAAAATCTAACAAGATAGAACAAGATAAATGAATCCAATATGAATTTTTTTTCATCTTAATATATGGCACTTGACAGGATATGAAAACAAAGAACAATTACCATAAACAACCTAATGAAAACAAAGAACAATTACCATAAACAACCTAATGATTCTCCATTGTTCCTTCTTACTAATTGGTGCCCAAGCCTTCCTACCAACATTCAATACAAATAGTAGGTTGTCGTTGCAATGCCTTGATCGAAATTCTATACGTAATTGCTATGTATGATCACCCATTATCTCATCACTCCCTTCTGGTATCCATAATTTTAGCTTCTTACCAATCAACTTAAACAAATAATCGTAACTTCCCATTAACTAATTAAAAGTAATTACCACTCAAGTTTCCATCAATATTCTTCATTTAGCTACCTAGTGGAGCTGCCACCACTTTCCAACAGTATCTAAAACTATAAGCTACTAATAATCACATCTCTTTGATATAAATCGAACACATGTTCAGCATCATCAAAGAGTATGAAGAAAATCCAATGTCTTATATCAATTTTATGGCAGCAAATAGAAGGTTTTTTCCAATTTGAAACTGATTGTGGTGTGTTAGGAACGATTAAATCTAAGCAAATGGGAACTAGACAGGATTAGGTAGACATGCATGTACAACGGTTCAACATGCAAATCTTTAATTTCTCATGCAACAAAAAGGACCAAGAGCACTAATTATCTATGCAATAACGTCATACCCTTTATCATACCAAGTACGTGCATACCATAAACATGAAGTAGGATAAAACACAAACATCACAATGTAATAAAGGAAATATTATTAGTATTTATATTTTGAATTCCCCGTCAGCTATTAGTATTCTATTTGCAAATTTCTTCTTCTTTTTTTTTTTCCATGAAATACTAGAAATATAATAATTTAATCAAAAGGAATCTGCCAATACAATTCATAGGGTTGAGGACCTTGTTTCCACATAGCTTTGCCTATGCATATATCTATACTTACAAACTAAAAATCGCTATTAAACCTGTTCCATAATATTATCATAATCCCATTCTAAATTTCTAATTAGTAATGATATTAGCACAAGTTTAATTATTACTAAGCACAACTCTGCTATAATTTCTAATCCTGCTAAGAAATAACTAAACCAATAATGAAGCGGGAAGTAAAAGCATAATTTACATATATCCTTTTTGTAAAGTTAGATACTTTATATGGTCTACATGAAATTGGACTTATAGACGCTTGTTGTTATTTAGATTAAAAATAAAAAATTACTTTATTATTTGATACATAAATATTGCAAACCAAATGGCATATACTTATTTGGCAAAAATAAATAAATAAATAAATAAGCAAACTGTAACGCCCTAGAACTCGAGAGCGCCACAACTTATCATGTGTCCCTATCGTTTAGGAACATATTAAAACTCTAAAACCGACTACAATCTCCAAAATCACTTATAATAACTGTTTAATAGGTATAAAACAACAAATCTCCAAATACATTAATTCGAGTGACTCACAAACGAGTCATTTCAACCTCAGACGTATTAAATAACTAGATTTTGATTTTCTACAACATACTTAACTAACCGCCTCTCTTTCTTTCCATACTTCTTGCAACTTATTGAATTGATCTGAAGTTGTAAAAATAGAAAAGTAAGCTAAATCCTAGTACGGATGTACAAACACACACAAATACTAAGTCTGAAAGATTCACATGCATATAATGCAATTATAATAGAATATTATCAAACAATAGCTTAAATTATCTTTAATTTAAGTGAGCATATAACACATGTATTCGTGACCTTACCATATCTTAATTTTTGTCTACATATATAGATAGATACTATATAAGTTTTCATTTAAATTCTTTACACCTAGAGTTTAAAGTCCAAATATTAGAAACCTAATATTATAGTTGTGTTATCTCATATAAAAGTTCATTAGGAAAATCTCGTACATGATCAACGGTTGCTTCTTTAGGAAACTGCCAAAAAAAAAAAAAAGCCTTTGCTAAACCTAGTGACTCTACACTAGACTCATAAAGAAGCTTTGGTGCTAGCCATAGAAATTTATTAATATGAGATATTTAAGTTTTTTGTATTAAATTAAATTAGCTGCAAACAAATCATTGTTTCCTACGAAAAGTTTTTGTAGAGAGTACATTCCTGGCTAATATTAGTTACCTAAGGACCCATTTTAATGTATGTACTTGGATATACTCCCCGCTAGAAATAGGGAGGAAGGTGCTCCCTACCAAAAATTGACCTTTGTATAGGGTTATTGTTGTTGCTCTAAGATCTTCATTCATTATGAGAGAAAACATAGACATATACTTGTAATCAAGTCCTCAATTGGATTAAGGAGCTGAAATTCCTCTATTATCATCACTTAGTTCTGAAATACCATCCAAAAATAAAAAAATAAAAATCACGTGTTATAAATTCATTCTCTTCAATAGCACATAAGGGAGTACAAAAGAGCACTTATTGAAATTCATCAAGGCTCTTGCCCTTGATGACAACCTAAAACTAAAGACACTCTCTAAGTCATGAACAAATAAAAGGCATACACCATATGGCACGCAAAGCTTCCCTTGAGTCATTGGATTCATAGGTAAAGATGAGTAGAATGCTTCTAAGAAAGTTGTTTTCTACTAAGAAAGGTTTATAATAACATGGGATGAATTTTGTAGAAGTTAAATGAAAGAATTGATGGTATATATTGAATGAATAGAGAACGTTTGTCAGCTATTTAACATGTCTACTAAACATGCATTCAAGGTATGTTTACTGAATATACCGTAGACTTAGAGATTTTGTCAATACTTTCTTTCACTATACTCATCGAGGATGAGAAAAAAAACTAATAACTCCATCACATGATAATGAAGAGAGGGGAGCAAGTTCATCAAGTGAACTGCATTTGTGAACTCAACCTAAGCTAGAACCTTTTATGGTGGCAAGAAGCTTAAGGGCAATATGCCAAAGAAATTTTTAGAAATGTCCCCTTTCATATGCTCAATGGGCCAACTACACATTATACTCGACCACTGGAGGGATCATTTTACCAAAGCTTAGTAATATAATATATATAATTTTTGTGCTTCACTTCCATTTATGAGCCCATTTATACCCCAACACTGCTTGATGATGTAAATAAAAAACACAATGGATGTATAATTTTTTCCCCTAGTGCTATGCGAACCCAAAAAACCACCATGTAGTAAATTTTTGCCTCAAATCAGTAACATAATACTAAAAGTCTGTAGTGACAATTGGATTATTAAGCTATTATATTTTCTTGTGACTTCTCCATTTACTAAGCCTAGAAATAATCAAATAAAAGGCCATCTTTGCTATAATTTTTACAGTTGCCAGTATAGCTTCAAATATGAGAATTTATTTAATCAAAAAAATTTATAAACATACTCCTGATAGGAACTTAATAGTTCTTTAACGTGTTAGACTAGGGTATAGGAAACTGGGGACCGTCTACTAATACAAAATTTAATTTGTTTAATTGTTTTCTTTTAGCAGGAAAAGGCATATGGGGAGACACTGAACATCTCTAATGCAAACATCACAAGGGAGGACATTGTAGGCCTAAATAAATTAAAATTCCTTGAATTGAGACATTGTATAGTGACGGGGAATTTTAAGGATTTTTTCTCGGATTTGAGATGGCTTTCTCTAGAAAACTCAAATTTCATGCCAAGCAGTTTTAATCCCAAAAATTTAGTTGTTCTTAGTCACTCATCTGGGAAAATCAATCCAGAAGGATGGAGCAAGAGCACAATGAAGGTATTCCTAACGTATCCAATATTACTAAAGTTTATTGACATTTTTCCATCAATAACATAATTTGGTTTTCTTCTATCCGTGCTCCTAGATGTTCATTTTTCTTGCAGGCTAATAAATTGAAGGTTTTAGATCTTAATCGTTGTTACAACATCACCAAGATGCCAAGTTTCAAGCGCTTTACAAGTTTAGAAGTATTGATTCTTGATTGGTGCATAGATTTGGTCAACGTTGATACTTCCATCATTGAGTTGAAAATCTAACTCTACTAAGTTTATAAGGTTCCGGCATAGATGATTCAGTAGATAGGCTTGCTAAGTTAATATCTTGATGCAAGCTGGATTTATCGTGTACAGGTATCACTAGTTACCAGTGATAAGATATTTAACAAAATTAAAAGAATTAGGAGCTATTCATTGTCACTTAGAAAGAGTGTCAGGGCTTCCCTTAAGCTTCACGCATCTATCTATCAGTTCTGCGTGCAACATAATGCAAGTATCTCGGAACACCCAATTCAAGTTGATAAATGTCATTGAATTAAAACTTTCTCATCAATGTGATCTTGACCACAAGGAGGGTAATTATTTTAGCTTTGTGTGGATTGGGAGTGCAACAAACCTTGAAAACCTCTGTTTGTGAATTCCTTATATCATCACTGATCTAGAGAAGGTGGGTGAACTTTCAAGGCCAAAGCACCTCGAGTCATCTTTCGAGGAATTTCGACACCCTAGGCATCTTCTGTCTACCTTATTGAATATAACTCTATACAGTTGCAAATTGCCCTGTGGAATTCTTGATGTGTCAAACTTGAAGAATCTGGAAAAATTGGATATTTCATATGTTGATAAGCTGGAAGAGATTAAAGGTTTAGGAGACTTGCATGCCTTGAGAAGAGCTCATTGCCCCAAACTTAACAACATTCATTCTCTAGGGCCTCTAGAAAATTTGGAAAATTTATCAAATGTACGGTGCTGTCCTATAGAAGAGTTCCCTAATGTGAGCTTCAATGGACTTGAGTCTTTGACACATTTATCTATATTTGAATGGCCATCCTTAGAATGTCTGCCAAACCTTTCAAGGTCAAGGAAGCTAAAGTTTTTCTCTCATGGAGCATGTATTGAACTCAGGAATATTCAAGGCTTTGTGAAGTTTCGAGTCCTTAAAAATTGGGATTATTCTTAGTTGCAATTCCCTAGAACTTAGCCCCACTGAATTATGTAAGTTGAAGAATGCACATAACCGTAGTGTTTACATTACAGGTTGTGATAGGCTGCCTTTGATTTCTCGACGGCCCCAAATTGTTACCAGAGCTGGGAATGTCTGTTTTTGCACTTGTGAAGGATCAGCTATTTAATTTATATAATTTTGATCTCCTTGCATATGAAAAATAAAAGCAGATTGTGAAAGAAAAAAAAAGATAAAATAAAATAAAAATTTGTTCAGTTTATATGATATTTTTAATCTGTTTAATTAACTGGCATGTGAATATGCTTAAGCAAATAGAATTTTTGTTTTTTTGTTTTTTTAATTTTTAGTAGTATGAGAATATATTGATTTGATGGCAAGATATTCTTGCTTGAAGAAGTTGAGAGAAAGCATAAGATGTTGGTTTTTCTGCTATAATAAGCTAGCTGGACTAAAAGCTCAACAGCTTGTATGCAATTAAATTATGAAGAATGTATAACTTTTCCGCTTTCATTAATGTTAAATGCAGAATTAGGCTTTTGCGAAGTGTTTGGTAATTCACTGCAACATTGACATTGGTAATGAGTAAAATATTTGAGCAAAAGTATCATTTTTATTTATTTTGACTTTAGTAAATTCATTTTTTTTTTCTTATACCGATTTACGTAGTGAATGGTGTGAGTTCATATCGGAAAAAGCCATTACATATTTGATCTAGGATAATGGAAGCAATTTATTTACTGGAATGAACATGATTCGTAAAATTTGAGGACTAATGAAACTGAAATGGAAAGAAATAACCTAATAACCGTCAATCTTCATGTGAAACTCATAGATCAACCTTGAACCACGATTATCCACTACTCCTTATCACCTTCAACCGTTCAAAACCTTTCTAAAGAGTGCAAAACGAAGACCTAGATTTAATTAAAAGGATATCTAGGCAATGCACCCCAAGAAAACACATTTGAGTGGAGTCTTATAAGATAGATAGTATGATCACATTTGTTAAACTTCATCTGAGATGATTTATAGTCAACATATTAATAACTCATGGAGTTTAGCATAAAGCAAAAACGTTGGTATATTTATTTGGAGCTAATAGAAAGAGAATAGAATAATTATTTCAAAATGTTTCTTATTACCTTGTTCACTAAAAATTTGGTTCAAAAAATTTTATTTTCTATAGCTTTTCTGTTCTCTCCCTACAAAAAATAGCTCATATTTGTAAAAAATGAAAACTTTTATTTTCTTTAGGGAATAAAAAGTTGAAGCGATGGCCAATTATATCCTTAATCAATAAGCATAATTAAAAAAAAAAATAGGTATTTTCAAAAAGAACAAATAGAGGCAACATACGAGTGTTTTTGTTTATATTCCAATTTAATACCATAATTAATGAGTTAAATAAATATTGGAATAATTTTACAAACAATAAAAAATTATATAAAATGGAAGTTGAAATTTATATTTCTAGTCTAATTGTAATAATATTCACTTCCAAAGCATAATTTTTCCGCTTCCCATCTATTCTATCATAGAAAATAAACATGTTATATATATTTTACTATTTCTTATAAGTATGATAATTATATATTTCATACTAATGTGTGTATATTTCTTTTTATTTACTTAATAGGAAGTATGATGATTCCGTGAATAGACCTTGGTCAAGTGAGATTAATCACTTCCACCGGATTTTTTCACCTATCTTTCTTATACAATTTCATACTTTTTTTTTTTTTAAACTTTTGCGCTGTTCAAATATTGGAATTTGTTACTTGTCAGTTCGGTTAGGCATTTTAGATCATTGAAATCAGTGGTAATAACTTGAATAAGCGGTCAAATAATTTAGGTTATTTTAGTTTCAACATAATCTTTTTAGAATTATGCTTAGAAGTATATTTCATATCTAAATAGTGCTTGGACATAGAACTAATCACTTCCGCAGAATTTTTTCACCTATTTTTCTTAGACAATTTCATACCATTTTTTTTTTTTTGTACTTCTTCTCTTTTCAAAAATTGAAATTTGTTAATTTTCAGTTCAGTTAGGCATTTTAGATAATTGAAATTAGTGGTAATAACTTGAATAAGCGGTTAAATAATTTAGGTTATTCGAGTTTCGACATAATCTTTACAGAATTATACTTAGAAGTATATTTCTCGCTTCAGAATTTAGTTTTGCTGGTTTGTACTGAGAAAGTTGGTTGGAGAATATTGGCTTTGCATCTGAAATAAAGAGAACCAAGTGTACAAAATTTTATTTTTCATGTATGCTTTTGGTTTAATTTTAAACTTTGAATCAGAATCAATTCTCTTAAATCTTTTTGAAATGTGTTTTGATGTTATTGGCAACCTATAATGCAAATGCTATATTAGTCAAACAACAGTCATACACGTTACAACCTTTGACAATTTTTCATGTTTTGGTGATGCGCATTTGGACAAGAACATTTGTGATATTGAGCATTTTCCTTCCCACCCTCCCTACAAAAATCTTGAAAATTTGTTCTTCACCTTCTGATCTGGTTGGAGTGAACAAATATCATCACAATTGAGCATGGGGTAAAAGCAAAAATAATCACATGCATGTAAATTAGCTGTGGTATTATTTCTTTACTTGAAATTCAAAAAAAGAACTTTGCTCTCAAGATTTTGTAGCGAAAATGTCATCAATGGGGGAAAGGAGCAGCGAAAAATCCCAACTGCCCATGAGATTATTGCTTATTGCCTTTGGAAAGGAAATTTTGACTTATATCATAGTCAAAAGAACATTAAAAGGAGCATGAAACATGTTCTTTATGATACCATGAGCCTTGTAAAGGGCACATGCGACTCAGAATTGAAAATTGAATTGGTCCTTTCAGCATGTAACAAACACATGGGAAGATAGACTGTTGGAAAGTTACGAATCTTGATTTTGTGGGGTACGATTGAATTTGCAAAGTTAAAATGCATTAGCTTAAAGCAATGCTGTATGGAAAGATTTCGATACAAAGTAATTTTTTATTTGGAAAAATCGAATTGTTGAAAACTTTATCACAACATACTTCGTGAATTATTTTAAACATAGTAGGAATATTATAATATATTCTACATTATTATGGAGGCTAAAGTACAAATACTTTAATAGGGCTAAGCCCAATAATAGTTTGGACCTATTATTTGGATAAATGACAACATCCAAATAATTAAGCCTATATTTTGGAATGATTTAGGGGATTTTATATATAAACAGATCAAGATTTTCTCTTTTTGCGTAGGACACCTCCCATCGAGAGCTTAAAACACAAAATTATTGCAAAACAAGCAAAAGAGATATCCATTCTTACAATTCAAGATAAATTGCTTCACTAAATGCATGCAATTGCATTCACGACAGCATAAGGCTCTCAAAATGGAGGACCAACTGATTATAGGGGATGTTCCACTACAAAAAAAGAGAAAACTGATTGTGGGGGATTCAACATGTGGCAGTTCATCATTGTCAGAAGCAACAACCATTAATACGTACGATGTCTTCTTGAGTTTTAGAGGAGATTTGAGACATAAATTTGTATCTCATCTTCGTACAACCTTGAAAAATGCGGGCATCGAAGCTTTTTTAGATGAAGAAGGCATAAATAGAGGAGAGAAAATGAAAGAAGAACTTAAAAAAGCCATAGGTAACTCGAGGATTTGTATGCCCATCTTCTCTCAAAACTACGCTTCTAGTAAAGTATGCCTTTTTGAGCTTTGTCATATGGTGGAATTAAATAAAAAAATCATTCCCTTATTTTATGACGTCTCACCTAATGTTGTCAAGCTTAAGGATCCATTACGTTTATATGAGAAGGACCTCGATAAACATCGAAGTGATCCTGAGGTTGGGCCAAATGAAGTTGAAAAGTGGGAGGAGGCACTTATAATGGTGGATGAAATAAAAGGATATGATATTCGCAACAAAAAATAAGTCTACATTTTTCTCACTCTTTTCTTTCCTCACCCTTTATTTTTCTGAAGATAATTGAATTATGAAGATCACATGTCTACATAGACCTTAGTCTAAAATAATGTGTTTTCCTTCTCACAAAGCTCTGTCCAAAATTACTACTAAAAGCTTATAAATTCAAGTTTGTAGAGAGTCAATGGTGATAATACATATCCATATAAAATATTAACAATTATAATGGTTAAATTGGAAATTCTTATATAAAATGACAGCTTATATTCTCTAAAATAATTTTACTTAAGTAATTTTTTTTTTTAAAAAAAAATCTAGCATTGCATGTGAGAAAGGCTTTTTATAAACATGGTTTTACTTAAGAAAAATAAAAGATTTTTTTAAGCTAAGCTTGCATTAAGTTTTTAAACAGTTAAGAAGCAATTTTCTGTACCTATAAAGCGATGAAAAGTTGAGAGAAATAAGATCTTTATCTTACTTGTTTACCATTTTTAATTAAATCTTTTTTACCCTTGAGTTTTCATGATCTTTACTCTAAAGTCCCCACAAAATTGGTTTTATTATTGTGAAAAGGAAGTACATTGACATTATTAATTTATTGTGTATCTTTCCAAGAGTATTCTTTCTAATTTTAATTCTTTTTTCCCTAACTAGATAGTACTCTAAATTAAACCGAAAAACAATAAATTCAAAAATAATCATGTATCCGTAATGATTTTTTTGCTTCTCTCTTTTCATTATTCTCCTTTTCTTTCAAAGCTAAATATAATTATAAAATATAATCATTTTTCTTTTGTGATACATTTGTTACATATTTCTTGCAATCCATTTTCCATTTTTGCATCCAATTAATCTCAAATGATACTTGAGAAGAATGTTACTCTAGATTCTCGTCATTTTCATATTTTTAAAATCCATTTTTAAATCCTATTGATTGCTAATTGAACACCCCATCCGCTGTCCAAAAACCCTTTTTTCTTTGATTTTTAATGTTTTAGTCATCATAGCTAGCGCTATCCATTATAGACCATTTGACAATAGTGTAAGATAAATAAAATTTGTTTGTTTGCTGACATGATGATGATGATAAAGAATATAACAAATGCAACTAAGTAAAATGAAGACAAATATCTATCACAATGGGATACTTTTAGTTACTAGCAATTTGAATGTATAGTATAACACATGTTAAAATAGAAAAGAAAATGAACGACAAGAAAGTAAAGCATGGTATTGTGCTTAACACTGAAGAGTATTATAAAGGAAGCACAATTATAATTATGAAACTAAAAATATGTTGTTTGTGTGACAGTGGAGCTGATGAAGTTATTTCGATTACTCAAAAGCTTTTAGACATGATGCCAAAACATCAAGACATCACCAATAAGCTGGTTGAAGTTGATGGAAAAGAGGAACTTATGATATTGTTGTCGAACTTATTGCCCAATGACTGGTATATTGTCGGGATCTATGGGTTAGGTGGTATCGGTAAGACAACTTTAGGTAGTGCTTTATTCAATCAACTCTCTCCTAGGTTTGAAAGTTGCAGCTTTTAGGAGAATGTTAGAGAAAAATTGCGAAGTGGGAGGCATATAGAGTTGCAACAACAACTCTATAAAGACATCACTAAGACCAAATTGGTTGACCGAATCATTGATCGTAACGATGGAATACATGGAATAAAACGTGTACTCAAAAACAAGAGAATTCTTCTTGTTTTGGATGACATGAATGATGCGGATCATCTTGAAACCTTATTGGGGCATGAGGTTTGCTTCGCTAAAGGAAGTGCAATCATTGTCACAACGAGGGACAAAGAGATTTTGGATGGCTTATCGCATAAACATAAAAAGGTTTTAGATTATAAGGTAGAGGAAATGAAAAATGATCAAGCATTGAAGCTTTTTTGTAGACATGCTTTTGGGAAGGACTCTCCACACGCGGGATATGAGAGCCTTTCAGAGAAGATTATATCTTATACCGGGGGTCTCCCATTGGCCCTCAAAGTTATAGGCTCATCATTGAGTGGTATTAAAAAAGATGATTGGATGAAGAGATATGAACAACTAAGGAAATATCCAGAAAATAAAATTAAAGAATTGGTGATGATGAGTTATAACGATTTGAATTGGCCACAACAAAAGATATTTCTTGATATAGCTAATTATCCTGGAGACTTGCGTAAAGAATATGCATGTTATATGGGGAGGATTGTGATTTGTTTCCTGATTGGGCAATAGAAGTTCTTTCCAATAGATCCTTAATAAATGTTGTTTACAAGGATGCTAACGAGCAGATGGAGGTTGGCGACAATTGGAAGGTTGAGTATTTGTGGATGCATGATGCAGTGAAAGAAGTTGGAAGGGAAATCGTTGGAGAGATAAGTGAAAAACAAGGTGGATTATCCAATAGGTTGCACATCAATGGAATCAACCTTGACGATCAACATATGAAGGAAAGAAATGAAGAAATGAAGGTATTTTTCAAAGTTCTAAAGTATAGGCTGCAAATAACTAAGCTAATGTTGCATCTTTTTAAACTTAGTTTACTTTAGGTTTTAGTCATTAAATTTTGCATACAAAAGAGAATAATACAGAATTTTTTTCCCAAGAAATAATATGAGTTTTTAATTTACACATTTCATGTGAAAAACAATGCAAAGAAAAATGGAAAATATCTATTTTTAGCTTTAAATTAGCTATAATGTGGAAGCTATTACTCTTCATGAGTTAGAATCTAAAAGAATGCTTGAATAGGTGTATATTATTTTTACTAAACCTTTTTTACTTTTATTAGGGTAAGACTAACTTGATATGACAATTCTATCCCAAACCTTCTAATTTCATAATTAGATTATAAGAGCGATGAGATAATAATAATAATAATAATAATAATAATAATAATAATGATAATAATAATAATATATGTTAACGAGTACTATAAAGTTTTTATTTTTAACATTCTTTTTTAATTTTTCTTATTACCTTAATAACTAATAGTAGCAAATTTTATGCACTACAAAATTATAGTTAACTAACTATATTAGTTAAGTTGCTATATGTTAACAAGTACTACATTACAAATCAGTAATTACATTACCAATTCTATAAATATTTTCGTTTTATTGCATTAGGTATTTGTAAAGAATAACAAATTGATTACTTCATGTACATTTTTTCCAATTAATATTATAAAATTCTGTGTGCATTATTGAATAACTAATTACCTAGTCAATTATATTGGATTCATCCTTTTTGTTAGCCTCTTAAAATGTACATAAAGTACCATTAATTGTTTACAAAAGGAAAAGAAAAAAGATTGAAATTTTCATTCCTTTTAAGTATTAGAAAATGTTGTGACTATACTCACTTACAAAATCATTTTATATTTATTAGTGGATTTGGATTTTCTTAATTTATCTTTCTCCAATTTTTCTCAATCTAAAAACGAATGGAAGAGATTAACTAAATTTTTGAAATACCGATATAATGTTATCTTGACATCATCCTCTTCCTTGTAATCTCAATCATTGGTTATATGTGTTAGTATTTCTATGCAACTTACTTAGGATAAAAATTTATTTTAGGGTTCTTTTGTGGGATTGCACAACATTAAACAAGATGATATATACTTCCATTTTGATTTTTATTGACATCATCAAGTGGTTTCACTTATGAGAAGGGTTTGAATAAGGTAAGTCTCATAAATGAGTTAGAAGTATATATATATATAACATTGGAAACATGTGATTGGGAGGCCATACATACTTTTCAGCAAATATTAAAATTACTTATGTATATCTTATGAAATGGATAAATTGAGAGTATCCAAATCTCTAAAGTAATGGTTGGGCCATTGACCTATTATATTTTCTTTGGATTCCGTTGAACATAGAAATAAAAAGCCAACTTTGGAATAATTTTTATAGTTTTCAATATAGCCTCCAATAAAAGCATTCACTTAACTAAAGAAAATTCTATAAACATGCTTTTCAAATTGAAATTGAATACTCCATCAAGGTGTTCAATCTATAGATGAAATATAACACAACTAAATGTGTTAGATTATGAGTTTAGATTTCTATATATATATATCTATTTTAATAAATACACAATAATCAAATGAATTAAATTACACGTTAAGGTTTCTATATATAAATCTATTTTAATAAAATATATAAGATACCGAATATAATTTGTTAACACGAATTTAATTTGTTCAAATGTTTTCTTTTAGCAGGAAAAGGACTGCGGAGCATCTCTGATGCAATCATCACAGAAAAGGACATAGCAGGCCTATGTAAATTAAGATTCCTTGAATTGAGAAACTGCAATGTGGAAGAGGATTTCAAGGAACTTTTTCCAAACTTGAGATGGCTTTCTCTTGTAAACGTCATATGGATGGTGAGCAATTTTAGTCCGAAAAAATTAGTTGTTCTTACTAACTCATATCTTGTTATCGAGCCAGATTGGGAAGGATGGACAATCAAGGTACTTATAACGTATCCAAAAGTTAATCAATATTTTTCCGTCAATAACATAACTTGGTTTTCTTTTATCCATGCTCCTCCACATTCATTTATCGTGCAGGGTAATGAATTGAAGGTGTTAGATCTTCGCTTATACCAAAGCATATCTCCGGAGATGTCATTCAAGAACTTTTTAGGTTTAGAAGTATTGATTATAATTGGATGCGAATATTCGGATGAACTTGCTACTTCTATCATTGAGATGAAGAATCTGAAAGAGCTAAGTATACAAGATTCGTACATGCCAGATTCAATAGACTGGATTGGTAACTTAACATCATTACGCAAGCTGAATCTATCATATATCACTCAGTTACCAAGGCTTCCCTCAGGCTTGACACATGTATATATCATGTCTTGTAGAACGCGAGTAAATTGGGGCAAACTATTCGAGTTGATGAATATCGTGGAATTACATCTATCCTTTGATGATTCAGATCTCTCGGTGAGGCATAGTCGCTTGAGCTTCGAGTGGATTGGGAGTGCAAGGAATCTTGAAAAGCTTTATTTGAATATTCCTTATACCATCACTAACCTAGAAAAGGTCGCTGAACTTCCATGGCTAAAGGAAGAATCTTCCGTCTAGTTTAGTGCGTTTAACGCTATACTGCTGTGAATTTCCCAGTGGAATTCTTGATGTGTCAAACTTGAAGAGTCTGGAATGGTTAACAATTAAGTTTTGTGATTCCCTAAAAGAGCTCCGTGATGTGAGCTTCAATGGACTAGAGTCTTTGATGGGGTTATCAATAGCTCACTGTCCATCCTTAAAATGTCTACCAAACATTTCGAAATTAAGGAAGCTAAATAGGTTCGTACTTGTGGATTGTGGTAAACTCACAATTGTTCAAGGCTTCGCGGAGTTGAAGTTCTTAATAAAGTTGACACGTGAATCTGCTTGAACGAATACAATTCTTGTTTCCGAGTAAAAATGACATGATGCAGCTGCTGCTCCGTCTTGTTTTTGGGTCTGTCACAATTTTTCTAAGAAGAAATCCGAGTGAAGAGGACCAAATTGTTTATACTGACCTGCGTGTGCGCACATCCTTTTCTTTTAATGAAAATAGTAAAAGCCTTAGCGATTATTTGTCGCATGGTTTCCGCCCATATCTGCGCATTAAAAAAATAAAAAGAAAAAGATAATAAATAAATAAAATGCAGTGGTCTAACTTTCTCAAAAATATAGCCCAACGGAAAGAAGGAAATGAGCCCTCCTTTGACCCATGTGAGTGCGTTCTTTCTCTAGCATAGTGCAAACCGAGAAAATAGGTGATCTAGTTGACACTGTGTTTAGGATTGAAATAAAAAGAAATTGATGGAAAAGAGTGAAAATTTTGTTATTGGTAATCTAAGATAAAAGTCAAATATAAGGAAGTGGTGGAAAATGAGTATAAATAGGTTGAATTTATAAAGATATTCATAATATTTTAAATTTATTATATAAAAATAATGGAAAAATAGTCTACTAAACAAGTCATATTATCCCATTTTCTTTTAAGTGATATAAACCAAACAATGGATAAGTTCATTTACTTGTTTTGTATCTAAGTGCAAAGCAGAAACCACGTTTCTTCCCTTTTCCTTTCAATTTTTTCTTTTTTTTTTTAAGCTGACTTGTGAGAGTGGAACCAAATAACACTACTAAGGTACAACCTATTTTAGTCACTCGAGTTAAGAAGAAGGAACCCCTAAGAAAGTTTTAAAAAGGGAAGAGTACAAGAAGAAAGATTAGTAAGATCAAATTCTTTAAGTGTTAGGGTTTTAGGCACATTATAGCTTTATGTCTGAATAAAAGAGTGATGGTGGTAAAAGAGGTACGTCGACAATATTGACAAAGAGGTTAAGGAATCTAAATGAGCTAACTAGTTCAAGAAGGAGGAGGTTATTTATAATGAAGAAGGTAACTTTATGCCTGCAACTATGGTACTATAACGAGCAATGAGTATGAGCCTAATACTTAAGGACGAATAGTGTTAGAACTTGTTCCACATTAGTTGCAAGGTTAAAAGGGATGTTGTGTGCTCTTATTATTGATAATGGTAGTTGCAATAATGTGGCATCCGTATTTATGATCTAACGGTTGAAGTTTCCATCCACACCTTACCTTAAACCTTACAAGTTGCATTAGCCTAACAAAAAAGGAGTCTTGCAGGTGATGAAGCAAGTTGTAGTGCTAGTCTGCATTAGAAAGTACCGGGATAAAGTTCTTTGTGATGTGTTTTCTATAAGTGCTTCCCATATACTCTTAGGAAGCCCTTGGATGTTTGATCGACATGTCAACTATGACAGAAAGAGAAATACTTGTTCTTTTGAACATGAAGGAAGAAAGGTGAGATTGATACCCATATCTGCCAAACTAGTCAAGACTATGTTGGCTCAGCTTAGCTAAGCCCTAAAGAAGGAAACTTTAGCAATGATACATGTCGAGTTGTCAAGAGAGATAAAGCTTAAAGAGCTGACATTTTTGTTGGTCAGAAGTTGCTAAAATTGAGGGATCTAAATGTTGAACTACCCACCAAGGTGAAATACTTGTTGAAGGAATTTACTAACTTGTTCCTTAATGAACTGCTAGAAGGAATGCCTCCCATCAAAGGGATTGAGCATGCGATAGATCTACAACTCGAAATCACATTGCTTAACAAGCTAGCATATAGGCTGAACCCTGAACAAGTTATTGAGCTCTAAAGGCAAGTGGAAGAGCTAATGAAAAAAGGTTATGTAAGAGAGTTTTTAAGCCCATGTGCTGTATGAGCCTTATTGGTGTTAAAGAAAGATGGTACATGGCGAATGTACGTAAACAACCAAGCCATCAATTGAATTACAATAAGTATAGGTATCACATTCCCCGACTTGATGACATGCTTGACGAGCTAAATGGAGTAAGGATCTTTTCCAAGACCAATCTCAAGTCCATGTACCATCAAATTAGAATTCAGAAAGGGGATGAGTGGAAAATCGTATTCAAGAATTGCCATGGATTATATGAGTGGTTAGTTATGCCTTTTGGACTATCAAATGTGCTAAGTACATTCATGAGACTAATGAGCAATGTACTTTGAGAATTGATTAGATCGTTTGTCATTGTTTACTTTAATGATATTCTTATTTACAACCCTGACTTAGAGACTTACTGTAAGCATCTCTTAGCTGCTTTTGATAAGCTTCGGGCTGAAAAACTGTATGCCAACCTAAAGAAAGGTGATATTTAGTGAACTGAAGTAGTTTTCTTAAGATTTATTGTAAGTAGAGGTCATATACGAGTTGATGAAGATAAGGTAAAGGTGATTATCGAGTGGCCTATGTTGACCTATTCTGTCAACATGTAGAGTTTCTATGGACTGACATCATTTTATTATTGTTTCATGAGGAATTTCAACATTATCATAGCTCTACTTATCGAACTATCGAAGAAGAACATTGAATTCAAATGGGGAGAAAAGGAGAAATGGAGCTTCGAAGAAGTAAAGGAAAGATTGAATACTACCCCTAACTTAGCTCTATCAAGCTTTAATAAAGTGTTTGAAGTAGAGTGTGATGCATTTGGATTGGTTTTAGGTGCTGTATTGATGTAGGAGGGTCGACCTGTTGCCTACTTTAGTGAAAAGCTTTAAGGAGCAACACTAAACTATTTAGTGTATGGCAGCAGTTCTACTCCTTAATTCAAGCCTTAACTGTCGCAGTACTACTTGTTGCCTAGAGAATTAGCGATCTATGTTGACCATAAATCACTAAGATATCTAAAGGGCCAACCAAATTTATCCAAGAGACAAGCCAAGTGGATTGAGTTCATGGAAGGATTTTCTTATGTTGTTAAGTATAAAACTGGTAAGAAGAGTGTAGAGGTTGATGCCCTATCATGACGACATGCCCTTTTAATAGAAGTCTAGACGAAACTTCTTGGGTTCTCAATTATCAAGGATTTATATACTGAAGATACACACTTTGGTCTAATTTATGCTGGATGCAAGGATGGCCAAGTAATTAATGATTATCATAGGGAGAATGAATACCTATTTCAAAATGGGAAGTTATGTATCCCGACCTATTTTATGTGAGAATTATTGGTGCCCGAGGCACACGGAGGAGAATTATCTAGCCAATTTAGGACGGCCCAAACTCATGAGGTGATTATTTTAAGATTCTTTTAGCTAAGGATGATGAAAGACGTGCAGCCTGTATTGGAGAGATGTGAAACCTATTGTAAAGCAAAGAGTCAAGTTGAATAGGTATCTTATTTACCATTGCCTATCCTAACTAAACCATAGTTCGAGCCGAGTATGGATTTTATGTTAGAATTAACAAGGACATCCCAAGGGACGGACTCCATCATAATGGTCATAGATTGGTTTAGTAAGATGGTACATTTTGTGCTATGCAATTGAACTAACAATGCTTCAACTATTTCTTTTCTCTATCTGCAAGAAGTAATCAAGTTGCCTGGAGTGCTTAAGACCACAGTATTTGATCGAGACCCAAGGTTCTTAAGCTCCTTTTGGAAGACTCTTTGGAAGTAAACGGGGATTAAGCTACTATTCAGTATGTCTTACCACCCACAAATAGATAGATTGACTGAGGTTGTTAACAAGACCTTAGGGATTATTCTACAAGTTGTAGTTGGAGGAAACTCAACTGATTAGGACAAATGCTTATCAATAATCGCGTTCGCTTACAACAAAACCACCTATAGTCTGATAAAGAAATCACCCTTTAAGGTTCCCTATGGATACAACCTTGAACTCCAACTCAATCAGATTTCCCGGTACGGTTAGCTTGAGGATCAATAAGATATGGAAAGATTAGAAGCCATTCAAGCAATGCACTAAAAGGTCATAGACCATTTGACTCAAGCTACTTTTAAGCTTAAAAGAAGAGGCCGATGAAGGAGAATTAGAGAGTTATAGCTTAGTGACTTAGTGTGGATTCGCCTCAATAAAGATCGGTTGAAGCATAAGTTGTCTCCAAGAGCAGATGGACCCCTTAGAGTGATCAAGAAGATCAAACGTAACAAGGTAGAACTTCTTGAGGCATATGGAGTGCTCGATTCTTTCAACATTGCTGACCTCAACCTATATTTCATTAATGACAAGCTACCTAAAGCTGACCAAGATTTGATCCCAAATCTCAAACAACTTTAAGGGTTTGATAGGAATCAAGGGGCATTTACAAGATCTTGAGCTTGGGGACTCACTTCCTTGGCCTATCAAACTGCCCAAATGGACCTAACCCTAGAAGAAGAAAAGTTCCTTCGAGCTAATCTAACCTATCTTCCGAGCTCCTCCAATTTGTTCTCTGTTTCACGAGTAGGAGGAGATCCCATTGACACTAACAACCCCCATTAAAGCTAAACAGTGAGCCCATATGATTATAAGTTAGCAAGTGTCTAAGCTCAAGTTGACCTATTGTTGAGCCAATTCGATGACCCTAAGCACTCAAGTTCCAGCTTCTAAAACGAGCACTCTCAATGTCTCTAACCTACCGAGCCATTGACTTGAGGCTAATTCAATTAGCCCTACCCTGCATCTATTACTGATTTAGACTAAAAAATTGAGAGGTTGATATGTGTCCCCTCTATAACAAGTGTATTGTCCTTTGCGAAGGAATTTCTTTTTCATTTGTTTACTAATTTACCCATATGTAATATGTACTTTTCCTTTTTTTCCACAAGGGATTTTTTTTTTTAATTTGTAACAACCTAAGACTTACCCTACTTGAGATGTATAAATACTCCATTTTTGTATTAGCCGCAACATCATCTAGAATATTAAAGATACAAGAACTTTTCCTCTTGAAGCTAAGTATTTTTCTACTTGCTCACTTCCCTACCCTTACTTAAGCCGTTATTTGAGTGTGGACTAGTAGTGAATAACCTTTTGTTGCACTTGTGCATCATATCAAGCATTGATCAAGCTCATTTAAAGCGTTAATGCGTCATATCCTCCGTTAATGCATGGGAACCTATGCTTAATTTATGACTTCCATTAGTTCTTTCGAACTATCTCCTAGCTTGAACCCATTTGTTTGCATGATACCTTTGGTTATATGTTCACCTATGATCATATCTCTATATCACCAAGTCTATAACGCTTGACCCTTTACCTAAAGTTAGGCTTAACGCTCCCAACTAAATAGCACTCGAATTGGGATTCTTAAGCCTATGCCTAATACTATACCACAAAAGCAAGAAAATGAGAACCACTTTACACTTAAAGCCATATTTAATCAAGCATAAGTACTTAAGCATGAAAAAAGCTAGAAGAAAATTGAACACAGATGATAAAGAAGCTTAGGATGAGAAGGAAATCACACTTCTCCAATTCCATTGCAATCATTTACAGCAATTTACAAGCGTAAAGGGTTAACAACCTAATACATGTGCATTCAAGCAAGAGAAAAACTAAGGTCAACACAAAAAAGAAATGAACCAACAACCTAACTATTAATATAGAACAAGCTTTCGAAAGATCATTTTCCCTCAGCATCTTCAAGATTAGTGTAAGCCCCAAAACTAGCCATTCAAGATTTTGATCGGTTGAACCGATCGAGCCTAAATTATAAAATAAAAGTAGAAATATTGGTAAAATGATCCCGTAAGTTTGAATTTAAGAAAATAAGAAATAAAATATAAAAATATAAAAATTTCAAATTTTAAGTATATAACTCGTTATTTATCGAAAATGAGTAAAATGCATTTTGATAATTAACGAATTACTAGAGATAAATTATATATATACTAAAAATCATAAAATAACCTAAATAATATTTAGGAATATTTATTTGTACTATATATGAATTTACATGTATGTAGAAATACGCGTAATTACTTAAAAAACGATAAATGTACTAAAATAATAAGAAATACTTAAAGAAAATTCATAATTAATTAAGGAAGAATCAAGAAAAATCAGAAAAAAATAAGGAATGATCCAAAATTGGGTCGTAGCAGCAGAAAAAAATAGAAAAAAATAAGCCAATTAAATTAAGGCAACTCAAAAGCCAAAAATTAAGGGATTTGGATAATGTCTTGTCTGATTTAATGTACAATAATTTCCATAAACGTCTATAAATAGGAAAAAAATTCAGAGAACTCCTTTGGATAGTTATGGATTTGAGAAAAATAGAGAGACTCGAAAATTGAGAGAAAAACCAAAGAAAAAAAAAAGAAAAGGAAAACTATACAATTAGGGCCACAAAAGAGAACCTAGATTCAACGGGCAGCTGGGAGTGGACGGCCACCACCACCACACGGTGGTAGCAGCACCCAAGTGGGCCGACATACCTATGGCCACCGACGATGGCTGGAGCCACCCAAATCGGTGAGTTCGATTTTCAGCCCGATTTTGTGTAATTTTGTAAAAATACTAAATATTATTAGAAAATTATGAATTTTTTTATTATGAAATATTTTTGTATGTTTTTTTAGGAAAAATATTATTTTGATGAAAATATGTCTCGTGATATAGGGTCCTTAACAAATCACCCAAAATTTTTATGTAGATTACTTAGATGATATAAAATAGTTCTATGATCCCGTTTTCAAAAATTAATTTTCAAAAATTTTAGATAATTTTTAGGCCCCAAAATGATGCATAAAATAAGTAATTTAGGGTTAATTAAGTAATTAAATGGTTAATTACTGATTTAGTGAATAAGTATGTGTTTTAGGATGTTGAAATCTGATGGATTATGATACTTCTACCATTTAGGGTGTTAGATGTAATTATTAGGTAAATTATGTAGTAAATAAGTAATATGGAAAAATAGTACATTTTAAGTTAATTTTGTAAATTAGGGCAATTAAGTGTAAAATCTGATTTAGGATTAATTTAGACATTTTGAAATGATAATTGATGTTGGGAGATAGTAATTAGAGTGATAAAAATATTAAATATGTATTATGTACATAATAAGTAATAGTACATAATACACAATTATTAGAAATATAATAAATAGAAAATATTACAATAAAAAATTGATATTATGATAATAATAAAAATATACAATAAATCTAATAGGAAACTTGAATTTATGTAATTATATGAAAAATATAAAAATTTCTCACATCAAGAGTAAATTCGATACACTAATAAGGATTTAAGTGTACTGGGTGAAATAAAATATTGACTAGGGATAATGATGATATTTAGGAGATCGGGAAGTAATGTGATTAATTTTACATTATAGGTTGAAACAAATTTTTAGGGTTGGAGTATAAAACACTACTTAGAAATCGAACTAAAACCTAATTTAGGAATCAATGCGAAAATCGAACCCGAACCTAACCTCAAACCTAGAATAATTGTAAAAGACTTAAGACCTAGATAATTAGGTATATTAAACTCTAAACAAAACATAACAATAAGCGTCATAGGATAAAACGAACATATAATAGTTATATGAAAAACTGAAACCACGTTTGTGTTGTAAGGATGATCGGCAATGGCTTAAGCAAGTCGGACCTCGAGTGAGTGAAGGAGGAGTTAAGGTAAGTTGGGATTAATATGATGTTGTATTTTGGAGGCATAAGATTATGCTTGGTTATGCTTGTTAGATAGTTGGATGTGTGCATGTGCTTAATTATGAGTAATGTTATGATTCTATCTGTTGTCCTGGCTTGTATTGTATGGTTTGTATGAAATGATTAATTACCCCAAACTGGACCTAATCAAATATATGACCTATAATTATAATCGAACCTACATGGAAACCCATTAGGGGAACTTAGGACTCTCCAGCCAAATACCACCCCTTCGAAAGGGATAGCACAGGATTGCAATTGGTCCCTTCTTCATCCTCAGTCAAACTAAGTGACAAGAGAGGAGGTTGTGGCGAGGGTGAAGTCAATGGTTAGAAGGTAGTCACAAGAGGAGCGAGGTCTTCATTGCACAAGTCTGGGTTTGGTCGTGAACTGTTGCATTAATAGCAACTCTTCAACCTGGATTAGAGTGGGCGCAATTTCTTTAATCTCACGAAGGACCGGACAACATCGTACGATGGCATTTGCTTGAATATGCATTGCACCTAATAAATTGATCGATAACCTTGTTGTGTTTGTGGTATAGTTTTAAGTCCTCCATCCTAACTTACTAAGCTGTGGTTGTTCAGATCCCTATAGACGTCGTGCAGGTACTGGCTAAGAAGCAGCAAACAACTACTCTGAAGGTAGCAACTGCTGGATCCTGAGGAGTGAGGAAAAACATTGAAGAATTAACACATATGTTATTACTTTTCATTTCTGAATAATGTAATAACTGAATTATAGTGAATATATATAAATTTTCTCACTTTCTTAGGTAAATGATTTATTTAAATTACAAACTGTTTACTTCAAAGTGGGTTAGTCGTGGACGCCTTGTGTAGATTAGGTCTAAGATAGCGGTTGTAAGGCCAACTTCTATCTTAGGATGGTTTATACGGTGGGGCTGTTACGACTCTGCCGCTTCGGGGCATGACAATTAGCATCGCCAACACCCTCAACTTGAACACTACCATCCTCCTCCACGTCACCGGTAACCTCATTATCGTTGGGGTTGACTCCCTCATTCGCTTCCTCTCCACCTATCAAGGCCTCCTCATTAAACCAAGTGATGCAATCAAGAATATGGTAAGGATATTCCCCCTCGATCAGCTCCTTCACTAACTTCACCATATCTCGATTAGCTTTATCAATAACGGCCTTATTGTTATCACTTAACTTAAACTCAAGGAATAAATTCTCCGTTGCTATTATGGTCAACTAATTCCCATCCTTTAGCTCAACCTCCCTCTTCTAAAACTAAATTCAAACCACTTTGAGCTCCCTCCTCATAGCATTGGCCTTCCCCCTAGCTACCTTTACCTCCTTCTTTGCAAGTGTGGCTTTCCCCTTTAATGGCCTTAACCTCTTGGTTAGAAAACTTAGCTGCCTCTACCTCCTTTCTAGTGGTCTCTAGCTCTTCAGTAAGAGTACTAAGTGTTGCCTTAAGGTCCCAACCCGCTTGTTGGCTATATTAGCCTTAAACTTCAGCTTAGCACTTCTTATTCCAACCTCAGCTTCTCTACCCCTAGTTAGTTATAATTCTCTTGCATAGTCAATGTCTATGTTCTTAATCCCTCCAATTCCCTTTTCAAGATATTGTACTCATGCTCCAACTCCTAATAGCATTGTTGAGAAGACTGAAACAAGTGACATTAGTGCAAATAAGCACCCACAAAGACTTAATAGAGAAAATATTGAAGCCATACTAGGTCAAGAAGAGTTCGATCGTGTGCAAATGCATGCCTATACAAACTCATGGCATCCCCTAGTTCCTCTAAAGCGATTAATATGCTCTCATTGTAACTTTTGTCATTGAAAGACCATGATGTGCTCCTTCTTGAAGGGCCATGAATGGGTGATAGCACCCAACTGATAACCTGTCAATGCTTTAACCTCCCCACTTATATTGGCTTCAAGGTTAATTACACATACCTGCTAGCCCCTTTACACTTAGTCCACTCGTATGGCATCTGTGACCTCTTAGTCCCCAAGCACTTGACCAACCTTAGTAACCCTCTTCTCCGAGGACCTTTCTTAGATCAGTTGGTTGGAGACAAGTCTCCTTAACTCCTTCTTAGTGGGTACCTTACGTTTGAGTACCACCACCAATGATGCATCCCCTACAACCACCTACTACTTGACAATAGGTTTCATAGGCATTAAAATCAAGACATCTCCATACCCCTTACTAATAACTTCTTCCCCTTCCCTTTCCTAACAGCATCCTTCTAGCTTTTCTTGGACACCTGAGTTTGTCCTTTCTCCTCTGTGGGCTTCTTTCGTTTCTACTTCATCCTTTGCTCTCTCACTTGTAACATCTTCTCTTTGAAAGACTTACTGTACATGCTAAATGCTACGAACATTACAAGGAAGTTAGTATAATGAGAGATTAATAACACCAAACAGGAATACCCGCCAAGGATGAATAGCATCAAGGTCTTCCCCATTAAGAACAACAGTGGCAAACTCTCGGCTACACTCACGCTTGTGCTTGTTTCCCAAGTGTACAACATTTCCTTCTTAAGATATGCACTCACGGTGTATTCCATATGGAAACAATCCTTCCACCATGCTACATCTAAGGTCCATTCTTTCGTCTGGTCATCCTTCGCATGGAAGAAGTCCACGTTCAATGTATGGATAGGTTTGTTCCATTTGGTTAAAAAGTCAAGCTCATGAGCCAACCTCACACAATAGAATTGGTTCTTCCAATCTTCTATCTTTGACTTCTTACTGTAGAAGATCTTCACACATAGCCTCTAATATACGTAATATACCTAGCCCTCTCGTTTACCCTTCAACTAAAAGAAATGGTGAAAGAGTCAAGTCATTGAACTCTTCATGTAGAAGATAAACACAACCTTAAAGGCTAACAACATCCACTATGTATTCTAATGGAGAGAACCTAGTGATACTTAGAAGTAGTTGAACACTTCCAAATGGAAAGTAGTGAATGGCAGATGTAACCTTATGTTGATTGCCTTCCAATATAGTCAGAATGAGTACTTATCCCCATAATTTAATGCCCAATTATTATCCTTGGATCTCTTTACCTTCTAGACATTAGTCTATGATACCTCTTGATAAACTTCATGCTACAAGTCCTTGTTATGCTCGTACTCCACCTTACTCACAATCTAACCTTCTTTACTTAGCCATAACTTCACCACCTTATCCAGCTTATCAAGTGCATACTTTGCCTAAGGCTTGTCTAATAAAATCACTTTCTTTGTTTCCTACAAGAATTTAGCTTGCCTGCTACCAGTTGCCACTATCATCGTCTCTTAGGGGGTAGTAAGGGGCATGCCTTCCCTATGATCCTCGTTGACTGATGCATTATGTAAATTCTACAAATTTAGTTATTTGAGAGTAAAATTGAACTTTAGTATTGTAGATAACTTTATAAATCGATAAGACCAAGTAAAATAGAAATTTTATTAAATTATAAATTTAAATATATTATAAGCAATAAAAACCCTTAAAAAATTTGATCGAAATTTTAATTGTGTACAAAAACCCTAAACCTTAAGTGCACGTAAATACTCAAGATTAAACTCGAACTTAACAAAAATCCTCATACTATAACATTAAGCTTATGAAAGACTAAATTTACTCTAATAATAATAAAACCCTAAATGAAGATAATTATTTATCGATACGCATAATTACATAAAATTGTTAACAAACATATCGAGATAACTCTTATATATTATGAACGTAATGGGTAACAATTTAATTAATAAATTATATAAACTTTAAATATTATTTCATAATTATTAAATTTCTAATTTTTATGTTTAGAAAAGTCTAAAATTTTTCTACTTTTATCTTTCCTTTTTTCTTCTTTTCTCTTTCTTTTTCTTTTTTTCCCTCCCTATATTTTTTTTTCTTCTTTGCCACATTAAGTTCCAGAATTTGAATGCAGTGGACACTTATGTGGCTTGTATTAATTCTCATGTCAAATCAATTAACTAACTTTATCTTACTTTTCTCTTATTCGTTTCATTTTCTCCTCTTTCCCTTCTACATATCACGACTAGCTAGAAGAACAAAAAGCATATATACACTTTTCAAATACAAAACAAAACCCCACTTATATATTTTCCCCAAAAAAACGCGTAGGCGTTTTCCCCCTTCCTTTTTAATTTCTTTTGATTCTAATTACACCAAGTTAATCAAGAATAAGAAGAAGTTTTTTAATCCATTTCTTATCAAATCCTTAGGTCGGATAAATAAGTAGTAGGTATATTATATTTATTTTGTAATAATCATTTATATGTAATTTTTTATGTACATGTATTCTATTGTTTTTGCAAGAAAAGTTTATGTACATGTAATTAATGTATGAAAAAAATGACATTTCTTTATGTTATGTATTTATATATGTATAAATATATAGATATATTCATATGTACATACATGACAATACCTTATTGGTATTTACATACCATATGTGCATTACACATAGCACGTACTACCTATTGAATCTTTTCTTGATTGCATCTACATGTCGAGCAAATTTTCATCCTAGTTCTTTTTTAAGTTTAAAGTAATATGTATTAATAAAATATATGGGAAGATGTGGAATAGAATAATGGGTAAAAAAAGGATATTTGATGTAAGGCTTCAATGTGGCTATTCATAATTCAAAATTTTTAACATAATATATGTGTATATGGAATAAAAAATTATGCCACGTATGCTTTTAAAACTAAGCCTCAAATGTACAATCCTTAACACGAAGCATTGTGTTCTTTCAAAACTTAGCTCATTTTAAAAGTTCTAGGTTGAAGAGATTGGCTAAGATAGAATAGACTAATAAAGTAGAAGCAAAAAATGAAGTCTTGATTGCATAGAAGAGAAAATGAGTAGATATGGTAATCTGATGCGTCAATTCAGACATGATGGGAACCATATGTAAGAAGTTTTATGCATAAAAACTGGATACAACTGATTATTTGCAGACTTGTTTAACACCTGAAACCATTTATTAAATAGGCGCCTTAAACATGTTGAGTTTGATCAATAAAAGAGCTTAATTAGGTACATGGCAAGCCTAAATAAATTATGATTACTTGAATTGAGAGCTGATGACGTGAAAAGGAATTTCAAGAGTCTTTTTCCAAATGTGAGATGGGTTTCTTGTGTATAAAATTGTTATCATCTTTAGTGGCTCCTACGTGCACGAAGTTTTCTATTGATGCCATCATATCCAAAAGATTATATCAGCAACTTAACATATTTATGTAAGTTGAATTTATCAGGGACAAATATCATTAAGTTATTGGATTCGATTGGACATCTAAAGGAATTGAAGGTGATCCACATAAACAGTTGTGAATGGATAAAGAGGTTCCCGATTAATTGAGTTAGAAAAATCTAATACAGGTGGTTATCCTTATGAAAGGGAGGGTAATTACTTAAGCTTTGAGTGGATCGTAGTTTGAACAAATCTTGAGAAGAGCTTATTCCTTATATTATCACTACCTTAGAGAAGATAGTTGAACTTTCAAGGCTGAAGCATCTTGATGTATATTTCATGGAATTCTAAAATCTTCAGTAAGTTTATTGCATTTATTTCTATACAGGTATAGATATCTGAGAGGAATTCTTAATGTGTCAAACTTGAAGAATCTGAAATTATTCAAATGTCCATCCTTAGAGTGTTTGTTAAATCTTTCGAAATTAAGGACGCTAAAGAGGTTAGAAGTTGATGAATGTGATAAACTCAAAAATATTGGTGGCTTGTTAAAGCTGGAGTTCCTAGGATATGTGAAGATTTATGGTTGCACTTTCTTGTAGTAACTTATGTCAAATTTTGTGTATAAGAATAGTTTAGAATGTAATAGAATGGAACAAGCAATGGAACAACAATTCCTTTTTTATATTTGAAAATATCTATATAATAGAATGGAATGAAATTAAATGTGTATGTAGTAATAGTTGTAAAAAATATTCTTAATTATTGAATATCATAATTAAATTAAAGGTTAAATAAATAATTTGACTAATAGTAATAAATGTAGGAGGAATGGAATCGCTGATTTTGCTTTTGAGAAGACGAAATCAAAATTTTTTTTTAAAGCTAGAGTAACCGAATCTGAATCTGGATTCTGATTTTTAAATACGATTCCGACTATTATAACGCACGATCTGGCCAAAGGGTGCTCCTCTATTTATGCATCAACCACTTAGAAGTACTTATATACCAATTCATGTAAGTTGTATAGCTGAGCAGAATTTTAGTACAGTCATCTAAGACCGACTTTATGATCACATTTGTTAAACTTCAACCGACATGATTCAACTAGTATATTAATAACTTACCAAGTTTAGTAAAATGCAAAGAAGTATAACTAGTACGTGAAAGATTTTCTCTTAGAGTAATGCTAGATATTTGATAGGTAAATAGATTGTAGGACTTTAAATTTAAAAAAAATGACGATTAAGATATGTTTGTTAATTATTTTGGTAATTATGCGGACAAGGTGGTATGATTTTCCATTTTTCTTCATTAAAACAATGAACTTTTTGGAAGAAATTTTATAAAATCTTTTCCCCTATAATATACACACGTGTATGTATATATGTATATATATATGAGTGTATGTGTATGTGTGTGGAGATACCAAGAATGTTTGGCTGAACCATCACTTGACATGGTATGTATAGATAACTAGAAATTCCTTATATTAGGTGTTCAAAAAGTCAAGGGTAACTTTGAAGGAAAGATATGAGATGGCTTCATTGTTTCGATGCTAGTAAGTTCAAAGCAACCAATTTTAATCTCAAAAGTTTACTTATTCTAGATCTTTCATTTTCTAAGATTAGTCCAAATTGAGACAAATAGAGCATAATTAAGGTAAAAGGCATTGCATTACTAGTGGAATTCATCAATTACTTTTCATCAATAATAAAAGTTTGGATTTTATTTACTCATGATACATATATTCATTTATCTTATAGGTAGAATTAATGGTTTTAGATCTTAGTTTTCGGCTATTATCACAACATGATCAAGACGCCGTGTTTCAAAAACTATTCAAATTTATAAGTATTGATCTTAATAAAAGCCTAAAGTTGACATAAATTGATAATTCCGTCAATAAGTGGAAGAATGTGGCTTGATTAAGTATGCTAAATTGTTGTTCTCTTTGGTGTTTGCCCACATGGGACGATCTTTAAAAGCTTTGATAGATATTGTTCCGTTAATAAATAATGTAGCATGTCAATGTTTTTCATTTCGATTTCTATACTCATTTGCCTATGGTTTTTTCCCATGTGATTTGTGAGACCCATTGGTAGTCTAAGGCAGCTGCCTATATCCTCAGAGGGGTTACATAACTCCTTTAAGGTTATGGGCAACTATCTATTGGCTAATTATACTAACCAGACAAATAGTATATATTGAAGTTAATCAAGATGAAATGGTAGTAAGTAAATATTTAATTGAGTACATAATTTGAGAAGTTAAAATTTTAGGTATATAATTACAAAAAGTAATAATGTTAAGGTATAAATTGTGACATTACTCTAGATTATTTGTTTGTAAATATAATAAGGAAACTAGAATCTTTACATGAGTTGGATCTTCCAAAATCAAGTACTTTTTGGCTCACTCAATTCACTATATGGGTTGAAATATTTATATAAGTTGAATCTATGGAAGAAATATAATCAAAATTAGAACGATGTATGTTATAAAAGCAACTATACACAGACCAAATTAGGATTGTTTCAAAAAAAAAAAAAAAACTAATATCACCACTAAGTACCTTTCCCTTATAAGAGAGAAAAGCTTGATGACGACTAAATTGTGTAAGTGCACACATACTGTACGTAAATATCTGATGTTCTATAGATATTGAGTCAAGCCACAAGGAAGATAGCGTGTTTACTAGACTATAGCAATAATTTAGATAGCATAATTAATAGAATTGTAAGTTACCATATGATATTTTGAGATTGTGATTTTATGTTATTTTATATGATTTTTCTTAATTAAGATGAATACAAAATTATCATTGTGCAAACTCTTCATAAAATGTTGATTTTAGTTGTACAATTCTATATGTGTACAATTGTATTAGTTTTATACAATTTTATATGATTCCATCAATTCTACATATTCTTAATTTAGGTAAAATCATGATTTTGATAACAATGTTAAATAACAATACAAACATCAATTTTAGCCTCATTCAAAACTAAAACTAATTAAACTAGCACAAGATGTAAAGGAATAAAAGTCTTCATAAGATTAAAAATTATAAAAAAAAAATTATTTATATTTTTGGCCAGCACAAAAATTGTAGGAATAAGAATTTACTCAATTAAATAGATTTATTACTCAAAAGAAGAAAGGCATGATTATGATATTTAGGGTTTCTCAATTATTTTTCTTTTTAATTATCTCTCTTGACGTCTATACCTTAAAATAAGACTTTATATAGTTAAGTTAAAATAGAGAAATATTAACACATGATACGACATACCGTAAGTACTTTGATGACTAATAAAAATATGACACCCAAGTAATTACCAAAAATATAATGTTACTTGGTTTAATTAATTCCAACATTGCCTCCCTTAAACCAAGTCTTCAAGTTTCACCATACCAAGCATCTTCTTTAGCATTAGGAATACCTTTGCTTTAAGTAGCTTTGTAAGGATATCTATAACTTACTCTTTGAAGGAACAAAATTCAATCAAAATTTCATTGTCCTTCACCAAGTTATGAATGTAATAATACTTGATATCAATATGCTTGCTATGATCAGGAAACAATGGATTCTTTGTCAAAGCAATTGCCAATTTGTAATCACAAAAGATTTTGGTAGGCATAACTTGTTGATGCTGTAACTTGTTGAGTATTCTTCTCAATCAAATTACCTATGTAGCTCATCTTACTACAACTATATATTCTATCTCTGCTGTTAAGAGAGCCACCACTTGTTATTTCGTAGATGACTAAGAAAAAACTCCAATCCCAAGATGAAAAAAAAAACTAGAAGTACTTTTTCTCATGTCAATATCACCAGCCCAATCACTATCTGTATAGCCAACAAGCTCTACGTTATTAGTATAAAAATAAAAAATTCCATCACTAAGTGTACCTTTAATGTTTCTCAAGATATGTTTAGTTGATATTACTTGGTTTAATTAATTCCAACAAAAACAAATGATCTAAGCATAACAAATTACAATTTCATAGAAGTCTTCATGTGTCAAAGTTTACCTAATCACAATAAAGTAATTCATCCATCAGCAATGTCACATATTCTATATGTTAAGCAAAAGTGATAGTTTAAAAGACCAAACTGAATTAACATTCAAATGCAGTTGAATAACTTGTTATTCTTTAAAAAAGTATAGAGCATAAATATACTTAATAATCAATCACCAGAAAAGGATACCACTAATTAGTAAAGTGAAACCTATACTAAATATAAATCAATTTATTAAATTCTTATGCATAGCTCACTGGTTTATAATATTTTATTTACTAAACAAATTTACAGATCGGCTTGGCTATTGACCACTAATCTATATGCATGGTAAAAATAAGCCTGATCTAAAAAAAATTAAAAGAATTAGAAAAAATAGATTGAATCTATTTACATACTTATATATTAAACTTTCTACTTTACATAGTGGCAAGTTGTATACAATATTATTAGCATTAATTTTAGGGACACTCACATAGAAGCAACGATTGGCAAAGTTTAAAGGCTTTGGTTCCTTGGCGAGCTTATCAATATTGATTTGACTAAAACATGATATTTTATTTTATTTTATTTTTTAGCTTGAGGGGCTGAAAGATCACTTAAATGTAGGCAAAGTCATCCATCACAAATCACACTCGTTTATATTAACCCATTAATAGGACATGGATGGGCTTCAAATAAAATTTAATTAACCACTTCTTACATTTGATTATTGTTAGTCATTTTTCTCTAACTCGATCATTCACCTCTCCCTACCATCATTTTATCATTCAATGTATCCTTGTCTTCACCATTTCCCATCCATTTTACTAGTTTGTAGTGATAATCCTCAAAATACTCAAATAGTTTACTTTTTGCAATCTTATGATTTACTTACAACAATCAACAATCTAACTCCGCTAGGGTTGATCGCAATCCTGTCAACGAACTGTTAATTACTCTTCATTTACCTAATCCTTGTTCATTGAAAGCATAAAAATCATAACAGATGAAGCTTGTCATAAACTTATTGCAAATAAACTAGCACACAAAATAAATTGTTTGTTGGGGAAATTGCAAATATTAGGAGAGACTTCAACTCCTACACTTTTATAAATTGGTAACATAGATGGCATTTCTTTTTAAGTTAAAATACAAGTCACATTATTATCAAAATTTAATAGACTTTAAAAGTATATTTTGATAAGTTTAGGGAGTGTTTGTGCATTAAATCTAACTTTAAGAGGGTTATTTTTAATTTATAGGATTATTTGTTAATTTGTCAAAGTTAAAGGGGTATTAAAGCACATTTTAAAAATTGAGGGGATCAATTTACACCTAAATTAAGGTTTAAGAAGATTATTTGCATTTTCGCCTTGTTTATTTATACATCTTTAAATTTCATGTACATTTTGTATTGGGACAATTACGATACAACAAAATACGAATACCAAGTGCAAATACCTATACTTAGACTCGTGCAAGGGTTGGTTCCAAACCGTGAACTAAACTAGAAGTGGCAGAGCTTAAATAGCACCCTAGACCGCCTAGGCCCTATAAGCCCCACAACTAAGCAATCCAAGGTTTCGATCGGTTGAATGATCCAATCAAGCCTAAATTATAAAGTAAAACTAAAAATATTAGTAAACCGATCCCGTAAGTTTGAATTTAAGAAAATAAGTAATAAAATAGGAGACTACAAAATTTTCAAATTTTAAGTATATAACTCGTTATTTATCGAAAATGCGTAAAAGGCGTTGCGGTACTTAACGAATCGCTAGAGATAAATTATATGTATACTAAAAATTATAAAATATAATATTTAGAAATATTTATTTGTACTATATATGAATTTACATGTAAGTATAAATACGCGTAATTTCTTAAAATACGCGAAATGTGCTAAAATAATACAAAATGCTTAAAGAAAATTCATAATTAAATAAGGAAAAATCAAGAAAAATCAGAAAAAATCATGAATGATCCAGAATTGGGTCGTGGTAGCTGTAAAAAATAAGAAAAAATTCTACTAATTAGAATAAGCCAACATAAAAGCCAAAAATCAAGGGATAAGGCAATTGTCTTGTCCCATTTAATGCACAATAAATACTCTAAAGCCCTATAAATAGCAGGAAAAATTCAAGAACTCATTTAGACAATTATAAATCAGAAAAAATTAGGGAGAGACAAAAATTGAGAGAAAAATTCAGTTTAAAAAAAAAAGAAAAACTATGCAATTAGGGCTTTCAAAGGGAACCCACACCAGACGAGGAGCTGGGAGTGGACGGCCACCACCACCACACGGTGGTGGCAGCGCCCAGGCCGAACGACAAGGCCATGAGGGCCGGCGATGGCTGGAGCCACCCAAATCGGTGAGTCCGATTTCCAGCCAGATTTTGTATATTTTTTTAAAATAGTAAATATTATTATAAAATTATAAATTTTGTTCTTCTGGGATATTTTTCTATGTAGTTTGTAGGAAAAATATTATTTTGATGAAAAAATTCCCCGTAATATATGGTCCTTAAGAAATCATGCAAAACTGAGCAGATTTCGGTTTAGAAATAAATGACCTTAGGAGTGTAGTTTAGAGCTCAATTTTTTCTGTAGGATGCTCATGTGATATAGAATAGTGCTATGAAGCCATTTTTTTAAAATTAATTTTCAAAATTTTTAAGTTAATTTTTAGCCCTAAAATGATGGAGAAATTGGGTAATTTGGAGTTAATTAAGTAATTAAATTATTAATTACTGACTTAGTGAATAAGTAGATGTTTAGGGATGTTGAAATCTGATGGAGAATGATACTTGTAGCATTTAGGTTGTTAGATGTAATTATTAGGTTAATTATGTAGTAAATAAGTAATATGGAAAAATAGTACAATGGAAAAATAGTACATTTTAAGTTAATTTTGTAAATTAGGGTAATTAGGAGTAAAATATGATTTAGGATGAATTTAGATATTTTGAAATGATAATTGATATTTAGAGATGATAATTAGAGTGATGTAAATATTAGAAGTGTAATATATATATAAAAGGTAATAATACATAATAGGTAATTATTGGAAATATAATAAATAGGGAATATTATAATAAAAATTGATATTGTGATAATAATAAAAACGTACAATAAATCTGATAGGAAATTCGAATTTATGTAATTATATGAAAAATGTAAAAATTTCTCACATTAGGAGTGAATTCTGTACACTAATAAGGATATAAGTGTACCGGGTGAAATAAAATACTAACTAGGGGTAATGATGGTATTTAGGAGATCGGAAAATAATGTGATTAATTCCACATTATGGGTTGAAACGAATTTCTAAGGTTAGAGTATAAAACACTATTTAGAAATCGAACTAGAATCTAATTTAGAAATCGATGCGAAAACCGAACCCGAACCTGAACCCAAACCTAGAATAATTATAAACGACTTAAGACTTAGATAATTAGGTTTATTAAACCCTAAACAACACATAACAATAAGCGTTATAGGATAAAACAAACTTATTATAGTTATATGAAAAACTGAAACCACGTTTTTGTTATAGGGATGATCGACGATGGCCTGAGCAAATTGGACCTCGAGTGAGTGAGCGAGGAGTCGAGGTAAGTTGGGATTAATACGATGCTGTATTTTGGAGGCTTAAGATTATGCTTGGTTGTGCTTGTTAGATATTTAAATGTGTGCATGTGTTTGATTATGGGTGATGCTATGATTCTGTTTGTTGCTCTGACACATATTGTATGATTTGTATGAAAGGATTGATCACCCTCAACTGGACTTAATCAAATATCCGACCAGCAATCATAATCGGACATGCATGACAACCTGTTAGGGGAACTTAGGACTCTCCAGCCAAATACTAACCCCTTCGGAAGGGATAGCGCAGGATTGCAAAATGGTCCCTTCTTCATCCTCAGTCGAACTAAGTGACAGGAAAGGAGGTTGCAGCGAAGGTGAAGACAGTGGTTCGAAGGTAGTCGCGGGAGGAGCAAGGTCTCCATTACACAAGCCTGGGTTTGGTCGTGAGCTGTTGCATTAACGGCAACTCCTCAACCCGGATTAGAGCGGGCGCAATTTCTCTAATCTCACGACGGGCCGAACAACGTCGTGCGATGGCATTTGCTTGCACATGCATTGCACCTAATAAGTGATTGAAAACCTTGTTGTGTGTATGGTATAGTTTTAAGTCCTCCGTCCTAACTTACTGACTGTGGTTGCTCACATCCCTATAGATGTCGTGCAGGTACTGGCTAAGAAGCGGCAAACAACTACTCTGAAGCTAGCAACTGCTGGATCCTGGGGAGTGAGGAAAAATATTGAAAAATAAACACATATTTTTAAGGTCTAAGTTTTTATTATTTTTCATTTCCGAATGATGTAATGATATAGAAAAATACTATAGAGAAATATTGTAAACTTTAACTGCAATAACTGAATTATAACATATATATAATTTCTCACTTTTATAGGTAAATGATTTATTTAAATTACAAACTATCTACTTCAAAGCGGGTTAGTTGTGGACGCCTTGTGTAGATCAGGTCTAAGATAGCGGTTGTAAAGCCAACTTCTATCTTAGGATGGTTTACACGGCGGGCTGTTACGACTCTGCCGTTTCGGGGCGTGACAGGCCCTCAGGGGTAGGAATCGCTCGAACTGAGGGTTTAACGCCCCATTGAACTAGCAGGTCGGTTAAGACGATTCACCTTTTTTAAAAGAAAAAAAAAAGGAGTGAGAAAGAGAGAAGAGAAGATATTAAGTTAGAAAAAATAATTGAGTAATATTCATTAGGTCATAGCATATCAAAGCTATATTTTTTATGATAGTGAATAACAATTTTTTTAAAATAATATTATTAAACTAATAATAAAAAATAAATCATAAGTATATTAAGGATGGATGGAAAATTTAATTTAAATTAATGTAAATTATTTTGTATAAAATTTATGAAATGTTAAAGACTTGAATATGAGAAATTATTAAAACTAATAAAAAATTAAATATTAAATATTAAATATTAAATATTAAAAGAGGATCCTTAAACCATCGAGCTAGTTGAATCGGTTAGGAATTATGACTAACCGAGTCAGTTACGATTTAATCTTGATCTAATTCTTAAACCGACAGTATCGAATTGGGTCAACCTAATGAATAGGTCTATTGCAATCTATAAAATGCAACTACTTTGTTTCATCGATTGTTAACACTAGTTGCAATCCGCACATTACTTTCTTTTCATGATACACAAATAATTTTCTCTGCACGGTTTTTGTCATCGTCATTTGACAATCCGTGCTTATGTCTTGAGGTGTCACCTTTGCTTATGAAATAAAATATGAAAGATGCCCTGGAACATATCATATCGCTTGTAGTTGAAAGTTTTCTTCGTCCTGAATACAATACGGAGGATGATATATAATCAGCTGTACAAGGGCCCCAGTGATGATGGAGAAAATACAGCTCGACTGCACATGCATGGTCACAAGCAAACGAAATTTATAAATTAATTGTATACTATAACTCATTGGTATTCAAGGAATAAAATATTCTGCATGTGTGCTTGTCCTAGGAAACTGATTGTCCTATTCCTTAATTTTTACGTTGTCAATGATTACATAGGATTAATAATAGAGCCCAGGAAGCATTATAAATAATGCCGGGACTACCTGGGAACCAAGCCGGCCAAAACCATAAAGATTACTTACATATATATACATACTTACAAAAATATAAATATAATATATGTATATAAATGTGTAACTTTAAATCTTTTAAAACTCAAATGGGGGCTTTAGCATGGCAAAAATAAAAAGAAAAAGAAATAAAAGAAGAAAGGCACAGCGCATTCCTCTTAAAACCCCATTGGTCTAGGTTTTCTTTTTCTTTTTTTTTTATCTCACTTTATCTTATTATTATGATAATCTGAATCGTTTTGAAGTATTCAAGCACAACAAATACAATAGATATATATCATTTTTTTGTTTGAAATTTTTATGTATATTTATTTGACAAAAACAAACTTGTGATCAATTTTTTAATAAAAATAACCTTATTAAAATAACTATATTTTCTTCTTTAAAACATATTTTAATAGATATTTGTTTTAACGAAAAAAGCTTTTTTGGGCTTTCTCTTTTTTCACTTCTATTATAGTGCAAGACTTAGAATTTTCATATGTTATGCATTAAGCATTATACTCCACCGAATGCGGTTAACAGTGGTTTTTGGTTTCAACAAATCTTGTTACTCACCTTCTTATGGCGAATTTAAATGGCCGATGAGGGCCTCACTGGCGGTAAAAAAAAAAAGAGCATACTCTGGCAATTTTCTTTCATTTGAGTAGATCATTATTTTTGAAGTATGGACATAAATGTAAAGATAATAAATGATTCTTTGTTCATATGGTTGCATTGACTGAATTGGATAACAACAAGTGGATGGAGAGAACTGAACAAAATAATTATAAAGAAGATTTGACAGTACAAACTAAATATTATTTTAGTCAATATCATTTATATTATTAGATACAATTTATATAAAACAGTATCTATAATAAATACATACCATTTTGTTATAAATACCGTTTTAAATTTATATTAATATAGTAATATTATTATTATTAATACCATTTTAATCCTCCAACTTATCATTATATTTATCTTATGACATAAGTTTAGTAAAACCATTTTATAGTTTTTCTTTTTTCTTTCAAAATCCCTCCCTAAAAATGGTAATTTTTTAGGCTTGCACAGTTCTCATATATCTTATTTTTTTTACTAGCATTTTTTCTGATAAAATAGCTATATGAAGATTAAAACTTATAATTTCAACATTAATGAACAGGCGATACCACAATTAAATTAGATTACTAAACTTGTATATTACCTTAGGTGTATTTTTGGTTTGTATAGTATCGGATAAAAAATTTATATTAAAAGAAAAATAAATAATTTTTTTACATTAAAAATAAATAATTTTTTAATATTTAATAAAAATAATATTAATTAACTCAATACTATAATATAGAGGAGTATTTTTAAATATGAAAAATATTTTTATTTTTGTCTAATGAATTTAATATTTATATTATGTTGTAAATGGAACAAAATTTAAGCCTTCTATTCAATTACTAAAACAAAGTTACAAACCAAATATAAGACAAAATATTTTATTTAATCTAGTGTCACAAAGATTGTACAACTAAACACAATGTTCTTCATTTTGTTTGTAAAGTCGAGTCTTGTATATTCATGAATGTAGATGCAGTATGCTATGTACTGAACATTTGCTTACCCTTATGGGACTATAATTCTCAGATAATTTAAAGTGTATCGACCCTTCTACCAAAAAAGGGAAAAAAGAAAAAAAAGAAAAAAAAAAAGAAAGAGTATCAACCTTCAAGACGACCTTAGATACAACTTAGTGTACGACCTAAAAGACGATGTGGAGTATATCTACCATGAAGAGTAAATGGGTCGGGACCTGTTTGGTTTATGTGTGAGGTTGATGGGTTGCTGCTGTTGTTGGAGATTGGACTCCTTTAGTTTGTCTTTTGGTTTGTAGACATTTGTGAGGTTCAGCTTGTTGGTACAGTTATAGGAGCCTTAGTGGACTCCATATTTCAGTTTGCAGGTTACGGTGAGTTGCATCGAGACTCTTTTGAACCGCACTTCTTGTTTCATCAATTGTTAACATTAGTTACAATCCAAACTTTACATTGTTTTCATAATACACAAATAATTTCCTCTGCACAATTTTTTTTACTCGGCATATGACAATCCATGCATATGTGTTGTGGTGTCACCTTTGCTTAGATTTATCATGATTGTCTCATATCATTGTTTAATCGATTATTTATCCGCTAGTTCATATAGTCAATAGTGTCATATTGTATTACAAATTATTTATCTCGGATTTATGTTTGATTCCGTATGCTTTTTAAGATTTATCTTGATTGTCTTCTTATGTATATTATTGTTTAATCGATTGTTTCACCGCTAGTTCATAGATAGTCTGAATGTTATAGTCAACAGGGTCTCAGAATGAATTACAAATCATTTATCTCGAATTTATGTTTGATTCGATATGGTTTTTACACCGACGATCCTGACACAAGAATGAAACAAAACGTGAAAGTTTCCCTAGGGACCATACCGCAAAACTACTTTTGTCCTCGTACACTCGAAAGTCTGCGTCGTCCCGAATAAAATATGGAGGATGATATGAAATGAGCTACACAAGGGCCCAAGTGACATAATAAATTATGAAGGGTGATAGAGAAAATACAGCTGCACTGCACATACGTGGTCACCGGCCACCAGCAAAGGAAATTTATAAATGAATTGTAGGCTATAATTCTTTGGCATTGAAGGCATAAAAGATTCCGCATGCATGGTTATCTTATGAAACTGATTCTCCTATTCCTTATTTATTCCATTGTTAATGGTTACATAGGATTAATAATAGATCCCAGGAAGCATTAATAACCAATGGCGAGTGAAATTTTATTAAGGTAGATACATAAAATAAATTGTCATGTGTGGAATTTTATCATGAAAATCTATCTTTGAAATTATAAATTTTCATTATATGCTCCTATATTTCATTTGAAACTATTAAAACGTGTAGATATTATTTATATATATGTAAATATTTTACAAAACCAAATTATTGATAAGTGAATTTTTTTTGTTTACATACTATAAGAACCTAAAATATGAAGTCTCGATCAAATGAACATTTTTAATTCATTTCATCATTCGATTTTTCTTCAACTAAAACTATTTAATAAAGTGAGGAAATGATTAAATCCTGAGCTCTTGTTTTGAATTTTTTTTCTTTTGGTCAACTGGGAATTCTCATTACTTAAACAGCATAAAGTTCATATACATACATTTTCACACCCGTACAAAACCATGAGACTACTAACAGACTTAACCATAATCACTTGTTTTGAAATTGAACGATGTCAAATCCTTCTCCTAAATCTTTGAAAGTTAAATTTTGAGACGATGCAAAATTAGAAAATATTAGCCCACACAATACACATTGAAATAAAATCTATTGCAATCAATAAAAATATTATCTATTCCATCCAATTTGCTATGGCAAGAATTGCTTCAGATGTCAAATCTATTGCTTAGAAAAGAGGGTGGAAGAATATGCTTGTGGAAATTTACTGCTTAGAAATTTCTAATAAATTTGTATAAATTTATATTTACCAACTGGTTTGTAGCACTAATAAGTAATAAAAAGAAGAGGCAATCCAACAGCAACTGAATCGCTATCAGAAGCTGGTTTATTTTCCTCCTTCCAACCACTTCTAGTAATAATATTTTGAACACAATTTTATGGGATTTTATATATATAATAATAATACTAGTGGACGCACATGTTATGCGTCTATAAGAGTTAATTAACTGAAATTTCTTCATGAAATAAATTCTCCTAGAACATTAAAAAAAAAAAAAGCTTCTAAATATGCATAATTATCATTCTAAAATTTATTTCTTTATATCATTTGTATTCTATATGTTTTTTATGGTATTTTAGTATAATTTATACCACCCTATCAAATTCATGAATTAAATTGGAAATATACAAATTAAAAAATGAATCCATATAAATATAACGATATTTAGAAAAGATTCATATAGCAATTATCCAAAGAAATTATTGGACCTATATCAAACTGAATAAAAACAATTCTTGAGGTTTTTTTTTTATATGATATATATTTTTTAAATTGTGAATCTATTCAAAATCTTAATATTTAGTGTGTATTGAAATATATCTTACTTACATGACTTATGAGATATTGAGCAACTTATGAAAGAAACAAATAGAAACACTTTCTTTCCCACCCAACCCAACCCAACCCCACCCCCCCCCCCCCCCCCCCCCCCCCCCCCAAAACTATATGTATTAGCAAACAACGTAGTTGAGATAAAAGAACAAAATTTTAGAATCCATGGCACAAAAAGACTTCAAACTACTAGCTAGTAATAGTAACCTTGATAAATTAACAATACCTAAATAAACTAAAAGTAATTGAACAGGCTAGGATGTATATTTGTTAAAAAAACAATGAAAATACATGGCTTTATTGAAGTAAATCTCCTCTTCAAGGCTCTAAATGTATACATAATGAGTCTTCAAAGTAACCTATATGTCTTCTCAGTAGAGATATTTAAATATTATCATACACAAATCACAATAGACCTTGCTTTTGATATAAAAATTATACATTAGTCATTACATCACATAATTGATGAAAACAATATCAATGAAGCTTTTCATATAATGTATAACTAAATCTAAATTTGAAGAAATATGTTATTCACACCTTTAGGAAGAGTATGTTGATTGCATGACATGTAAATTTTTGGAGTTGTTTCAGTGAGAAAAATGTAGCTTGAATTCAAAATCAAAATACCATCCTTATTTAACTATTACATAAATAAAAAATATATAGAAAATAAAACCTCCATCAATTTTCATCTATTTACATAGTTGCCTTAATGAGATATCATGAGCTTGACAACATAGTAAGTGAGTAGAACCTTTTAAGAAAATGTGTAAACATACAAAATTGATTTCAAGTTATATCGTAATTAGTACCCTTTGGGGTGCTTTAACCAGGGTAGAAAGATGAATATTGAAATATAATGCAAGAGATGAGGAAAAGATTGAATTCATTTTTATTTGGAATTTTATTTTTTTTTTTATTTTTTGGGAATTGATATTACTGAAAATGAAATGTATGGTTAATGACATATCTAATGAAACCATAAATTAATTATTTAAAATTAAAATTATTGATGGGAATGTATATTAATATGAAACAAAATGTAATATAAATTACAAATGTAATTACGTATAATGTCATGTTAGTGTAAAGGTGAAATTAGGGTATTTGACAATTATAAACCTTGTGAAATAACATTATTAATAAAATTACAAATGCTAGATGATATAAATTAACACCATTGTAAAATAAGTTGTTTTTTCCTTAGATTGTCATTTACTTAACAATGTGATTGAGACCTCAAATTTCATTTAAGTAAGCTTCTTTTACTATCTACTTAAAACATTATGTATAAAACCTAATAAAAAAAAAAGCAAATGCGTTAAATACAAGGATATAAGGGTTGTTTAATACATAAAAACATCTTTAAACCTTACTCATTTTAGCTTGCATATTCCATTCTAAAATCTTAACACTCATTAAGCCTTCCTAACCCTCTTTCTACTACTAAATTTCCTTTTCTACTTCGAACTTTCCATTCTTCTTCCAAATGTTTCCTCCAACTTATCTTTAATTAAAGTTTCAAATTGACTCTTAACCTTAGTTGTAGTGCCCTTAGGAGTTGGAGTTAGGTTTAGGTGATTGTAACCAAAGTCAAGTTGGGAGTTTTGAACTAGACGTTGTGTATAGAATTGGATTGATGATGAATTAAGAAAGGCTTGATATTCTAATTGTCAGGTTTTTTATTTGCAAGGTTAACTTATGTCTAATTCTTCTACATCAAGTGTGGAATTTCTATTTCTTCTTAATTAGATTCCACAGCTATGTTACAATACTTAGCTCCGTATATAAGAGCACTTAACCTAGGCTTTAGAGAAGAATGAAGTTAAAGAAGTTGGCATGGTGGGACCTACTTAAGAAAGAGGTTATGATTCGAACTTTAATGAAACTCTTTTTACACGTTATAAGAAGGTAGTTATAGCAACTGGGTCTTTTATTGCATAACTATATCCACTAGCTTGAAGTTTTATTCTTAATTCCTTTTTTAGTACGGTTTAGACCATAAGATTTGAATCGGGGACTTGTATTTTGTTTATTTGGCTTTCCAAGTATGTAGCACATACTTGTTGCTCATTCTTTATAGGATTGTGAGAAGGAACTAGATTAATCCATATTCGACCTAAATTTTTATTTGTTGGTTATGCTTATTGTAACCCTTCCTTAAGAATAAGGGGCAACTACTAATCATATGTGGGGATTTCCTAAACTTGCATGTGAGACAATGCAACTAGATCTAGGTATCATGTTTCATAGGTATTGTGGTCTCAGCTTAACCACACCATAGTATGTATGTAGTAAAGTAAGAGACTTATATTCTACATCTATCTACCATGTATAAGAGATTATGGTATGTCAGGGTCATGAGTACCTATTTTATTCGATACTTGTTAGCTAATACATAAGATGGTAATCAGTTGCTTGTTCATTTTTGCATTACATACATGTGATATGTATGGCTTGGCATCCATATATGCTTGTACATTATGTATTAAGCTTTGAATCATTCTTTTATTTTTATAGGTTGTAAGTTGTGACACCCACTAAGGTCTCGGGGCATTACAAGTTAGGTGTTATCAAAACTTATGTTAGAAGATCATAATGGAGCTTAGGTTAGTTGATCTCTAGTTACCTTAGGCTTATAAACTTGGAACAGTTTAAGTTTATGGATTATATAAGAACTTTGGTTAGTAGATATTAGAAAGACATTGGTAGGAGAATCATGAAACAACTTAAGAAGTGGATCATGAAAGGACATAGGTTTATTAGTTACTAAAAGGCTTAGGATTATTGATCGAAGAATTACCTAAGTTGGTTGATTTAGGGGTTTAGGTTTGTTAATGATGAAGGTACCTAAGTTGATTGATCATAGATGAACTTAGGTTGATTGATCTTAGAAATCTTAGCAATGGATTAATAAGATAGGGAGTAGTGGAGAGAAAGTGATAAAACTTAGGCCTAACTTGAGTAAGAGGGTAAGTGGTTACCTTAATCCTTGTATTTGTAGTCTAATTTTTACCTTTCACTCTTACTTTTTTGTCTAACTAATCCTTTTTCTTTTCTTTGTTTACCTTGATTCCATACTTGCTTATCTGATCCAATTACCTAATTCTTTGTACTATCGTTTCCTTTTGATCCTTTCCTATGCAGCTGTGTGGTAGTATGCCTAAATGTAGTTTATGGAGATTGATGAAGAGGTAGATTAGGAATGAAGATAAGGCTAGTTGAGCTTGTCCCCTTTGATATACTTGAAATAATTTTGTAAAATCAATAATATGCACAAAATACCTAAGGAAAACTTAACCAAATGACTAACCATTATCAGAGATAAAGAAAAACTTGAGACAAAATCCCAAAATGTATTGATATGAGACTATTCACCAAACCTCACTTGGTGAGCAATGATACCTAAAAAATAGAAGTCATTTAAAGAAGAGTATATGAGTAATTTATTACTAATAGCAATAAAAGGAAATAAATGAAAAATGGAAATATGGAATAGAAGGCTGAACTAAGGAGTATGATTTAAAAATTTTAAGGAAGCTTAACATGTATATAACTTTAGTAGGATGAATGAATGAGTCTTTTTGTTTTGCCATGGCATGTGAAGTTGGTTTGTTTGAGTTAGTATAGGTTGTATCAAGTTTGTTAATCTACGTTAAGTAAGTTGTCAGTTAAGTCAAGTTTGTGTTGACATCCATCAGCTTCATTATATGTGTATTTATGTTAGGTTGTATTAAGTATAAATATTCCAATGCTAAATAAATATATAAGTGATAAGATGAATGTAGACAATAACAATATCACATAGAACTAACAATTAGCTAAGAAGTATATAAGTTACTAATAGTAATCATAATCTCTTGTTAAATCACCAAATGAAATTGACCTAGGGACAAGAGAAATAAGTAGTAGTTAATGATCCATGACTAGAGTACATTATTAGATTGAAAGTACAAAAATGAATTAGAGAACTTCTAAAGTTGGCTGTGATTGAAGTTGGTTAACGAGTAAAGCATGAGATAATCTCTAATAACAATCAATTTGGGAGTATGTTGTATGTTTTAATAAGATATCTAACTTAGTTTTGGGGACTAATATTAGGTGTTTTTCGATTGTTGATGGTTTCAATTAAGTTGAAATTTTTTTAATGCTTATATCCTATTTTGTTATGATATGAGTGTTGGCCTAAAGTTTGAATGAGGATTATGGCCTTTTTAGGAGATTAAATCCTTTCCATGATTAATACAGGCACTATGGAATTCGTTATAAATAAGGGAAGTGCGCGTTATTCACCTTAGAATTAAAGGCCTGACCAAGAATTCGTAAGGTCAATTATTGGTGTCTCTTGATACTAAATAATGTTTTAATCTATAAGAGATTAAAAAAAAAAAAATTGTATTGGAGAGGTTGTATGTTATTGATATCATCACAGGTTTATACTTCCATCTTATGGTGAAAAGACTAGAATCGAAATGTTAAAAGGAATTGTACAAATGTTTTGGTTACTAAATTGAAGATTCAAAGTGCTATAATTGGATGGCAAAAAGATGCAAAGTGGAGAGATGAAAAGGAAATACCTTGGTATTTGAAGATAGGAGTTAGATTATAAGGAACAAAAGTACTATGAAGTGAGTTATAATAATGGCAATTGGAATCTGGAAAACTTAAGAGTAGTTTACATACATATTAAAAGTATACTTACCAGAGTAAATGTTTAATAGGGTATTAACAAATGTATATAAAGTAAAATCAAGGAGTAGACTAAAAGAGAAATTATTTGAGAGCTTAAGAAAGAAATAAGGAGAAAGTAATTAAAGTTATTCCAAGAATTAGGTGACTTCAAGGATGAAATTCTTTTGAAGGGGCAAAGGATGTAAAATCTAAGAAAATCATAAAAAGAAAATGTATTAAATACAAGGATATAAGGGTAATATAATCCACAAAAACTTCTTAAAGCCCAACTCATTTCAGCTACCATATTCCATTCTAAAATACTAACACTCACTAAACCTTCCTAACCCTCTCTTTTCCTTCTTCACTCTAAACTCTCTCCTTACTTAATAGAACCAATCTCATGAGAGCTCTTAAAATTTAAGGAAAAATGCATCTAAGAAAGCTCAAAGGAAGTTTAAGCATCCATGTTCTTTTCCTTAACTTAACTTAGTGAAAACCCCTTATTCTCATGGAGTTTCTTAACATTTCTCAAGAATGTGGTTATTGTATGCAACTTTAATCCTAAACTTAGCTTGCTTGTGGAGGTGACTAAAGTGTTTATTTAAGCATTTAAGTAAGTATCCTTCACTTTTTCATCTTGTTCTTTAGTTTAAAATTGGTTTTGCTTAAAGTTGTTGGTAGTTGTTAAAGAATGGAAGGGAAAGAGTTAAATTGGAGTGTTTTTCAAAGGAAGAAAAACTAGCTTCGTTACTTGGGGGGACATGACCAGCAACATTGTCATGTCGTAGACTGTATCCAATAAAAGGGGGAAATGAACAAAATTTGACATGAACAAAGTGACATGGTTATGTCATCAAACATGTCAAGCACTTTAAGTATATTCTTTTCTTATTGTTTTCCCTAGCCAAACTTAATCAAATCTTTCACTAACCTTAATATTGAGATCCATCTAACTTTCTTATGTAAAATCATGGTCAAGTCATTGACCATATCGAGTTGTGAACTTCATGTGTAATCTTTTCTTATTGCTTTCCTTAACTAAACTCAAGCAAACATTTTCCTAATCTTAATATTCAGTTTCGCTTAGCATTCTTTTGTAAATTTTCAAGTTTTTAAAGCTTAATTTAGCATTTTAACTAATTTTAAATACTTTTTACTCTCGAGTTTCATTTTAACCAATCTTAATGGACTTTACCTTATTTTATCAATCTAATACAATAATTAGTATTTTTAAGCTATACTCCTAAATTTCCTTTACTACTTTAAGCTTCCTATTCTTCTTTCAAATGTTTCCTCCAACTTATCCTTAACTAAAGTTTTAAGATTTACCCTTAACCTTAGTTATAATGCCCTTAGGTTTTGGGTTAGGTTTGGGTGGTTATTACTAAAGTTAAGTAGGGAGTTTTAAACTAGAAGTCCTATATAGAATTGGTTTGAATTGTCAGGTTTTTTATATGGGTTCTTATTTTAGTATAAGTTTAGACCTTAAGATTTAGATTTAGGACATGTAGTTTGTTTAGTTGACTTTCTAGGTATATAGCACATGCCTATTGCTTGTGCTCATTAAGTTAGTGAAAGGGAACTAAACTAATCCATATTCGATCTAAATTCTTCTTATTGGTTATGCTCATCATCATAGTTGTCAAAATAACAATTTTACCTATGCGATTGTATGAGTTTACGATTTTAGGTAGCTCTTCTGAATTAACTTGGATATAGAAACTTACGTTTTTAATAGAGTTTAGATCTAAACTCAATAGAAACTTACATTTTTTTCCGAGTTTACTAATTCTACATATCTGAGTTAAATAGACTAAAAAAATTGAAGAAAAAAATATAACTAACCTTTAATAAGCTATCAACTATTAAGACATTACAATATCTATCTTATCCTATTTTAGTTTTTTTCCTCTTTTTTCCTCTCCCAATCTTTTATTTTATAATCATAGCCTTTATCTAGGTTTCCGCTTCAATAATAAAGTTTACAAAGAAAACTATATATTTTATTTTATACCGTTAATAACTTAAAATGAGTTTAAATGTTTAGTTCTCTTTAATTTACAACTCTTTTTTTTTAAAAAAAAAAGGCAAATGTTTAGTTTCGGCTCTATTTGTCCTTTTTTTCTGTACATGTTAAATTATATATTAAGAATTTTTATGAAAAAAAATAATTTCTTTATTTTTTATTTTCTTCTCGTTTTTCAAGTTTATAATAACTACTTTAAATATATCCATAATTTTTGTAGACAACCTATTTTTACCTTCCTTTTAATTTTAGAATTTTTAAAATAAGGTAAAGGGTCCTAATTGAGAAAAAGCACAAAAAATAGAAAATTCAGGAAAAAAAAAACAAAAAATCAAGAAAATAAAAAAAAAATAGAAAGAGGATTTTTAGAATAGATAAGAGTCAAGGGTCAATTTTTGGGTCATGAAAAGCGCCATTTTATTTTTAAGGATCTATGTGCATTATGCATATGTGATTTGATTGATTTTCAAGCTATATTTTAAAAATATTGGATTTTGACCAAAGGTTTGAGTTAATTTTACGTGTTTTTTTATTATATATTCAATTTAAGCTAATTTTGGATTTAAACGAGGCTTCAATTGGATTTAAATTAATTATTTTATAAAGGAATTAATTTTGAATTAACCAAATAAAATACAAGCCGAAACTCAAAAACCTATCAAATCATGTTCATTTAGAACATATGCATAATAGGCTTTTGGGTATTAATATTAATGTTTTTAATTTGTTTGATTTGTCCTAAACCGGATTTGTTGTTTTAAATTCGGTCCAAGCCATTTACAGTGAATGATAAAATTTAGAGTGCAAATATGTTATGAATGAAAACCAACAAAGTTTGTATGGAACTGCTCACTTGTCGGAAACATCTAAGTTCAAATCCCAATAGTGCTCATGCATGTTTTTTTTTTTCTCCCTCTCCCTTCACATGCCACATGTCAAGTTGTAATTAACCTTCCATAACACTGTTCATTATCTTCCTTAGGTAAATCCCTTATTTTCTAGCAATTTGCCTTCTTAAACCCCCTAATTTACTTGAATTTTTCATTGATTTTTCTCTATGCTTTGACCAAAATGATGGTCAAGATTCAATCATTTATTGGAGCAAATTGGCACTTAAAGATTTGAAAAACTCATTTTTCTACCTAAGTAATTTCCATGATTCAAGCACCAATAATAAAATTCGAAGTTTCTACTGCATTCTTTGAGCAAGATTGAACACTAACACATCACTTTGACTAAGAAATTTACTCCGTTCAAATCAAATCTTGAGATATTTGCCTAATCTTAAATTCTCAAATTCATGACATTTTAAGCTTTTCTTTCTTTAATCATTACTCGAATGGTATAAATAGAGGCTTGAGGATTCATTCCTAAGAGGAGGAAGTGGTCACAACCTACTAATAACACACTTATAAGCATTTTCTCTCTCTAGTAAACCCTCAACTGCAATTTTGTTTCTTTCTGTAGAATTACTGTCTTCATAGTTGTTTTCAAGAGAAATAACCACCATAGCCAACGTCCTTAGGCCTTGGGCTTCCTAGAAACACCCATCTCGAGCTTTGTTGTGCCTCTTAACACAAGAACTACCACTTAGGGCTTCACCACTGGTGGCCACATACGAACCACCGCTTTCGACCACTCCCATTCGAAACCAATATCATCATCACACTCGCTACACCAAAAAACATAAGACTCAACTCCCTCTTCATGCCCAACCACCACCACATGAAACAACCAACACCACCATCGTCTACCATTTTTCAAACACCACCTAAACTACCACCAAATAGGAAGGCGCAACCACTAATCTCATTTTCACCAATGACTTTCACATGAAAGTCAAATTCCCCCTTTAAAATACCTTATAGATCAAGTTGTGGCAATTAACTTAGTGATGGATTCTTCTTCTTCTCTAAGGTGTGACTTAACCCGTAGAGCTTCGAATCTGAACTGATTGAGCTGACCAAGCCTACATCCCCTGTTTGGTCTGGCCCTCTCCTTTTTCTTTTTCTTTTTTTTTTTCCAATTTTGTGTATTTACAAAATTGGAATCCATAAATTAATGCCACTAACACAATGGCTACAAAACAATTACTAACAACACATTTAACATGTAGACTTGCTTCACCACTTAGCATGATATTACCAAAATACTTTTTATCCTAATACTTTTTATTTGCATGAAATTACAGTATGTAAGTATTCTTCTCAAAACTACTTACTTTTAATCCTAATTATGTCTGTTGGAATCTCTTCTTAATTGACAACCAATACGGATTACATTAATGTCATGTTAATGTATCAATTCCTCTAAAGATGCAACAACTTTCCTAATAATATCTCTATTATCAGGAGTAACTTGTTCCAATAAACTATATCTATTCAATAAAATTATCTCTTGACATATTCTATTGAAATCTGTCTTAAGTCAATGTCGTGCATTATACCATACTTAGATTCATTAAGTACAATTCATTGGAATTAACATTTATCAAGAAACCATTATTTCATGCACTTAATCATACTAAGTGATCTAATAAGTCCCAACATACTACTCACACATAATGAAGAAACAAAACATATCAATAAAATACAAAAATAACAAAGAAATTAACATAGAACAAGTAGCAGAATACAACCCTATTTTCAATCCTACTATAGAAATCTGACAAATACACGACTAATGAATTCCTATTATCTCTCTCGAGTAATTCTAAGAAATGTACAAGGTACAATACTTGGAAACTGTACTAAAAGAAAATAATAAAAAATACAATGGGTGTGAAGATGTATGGATGGATGTATGATCTAATCCCCTCCCTTATCTGAAAATTGCAACGTATTTATATTCTTCTCGTCTAAAGGCTCGAAATATACCATTTCAACACACCCACTGGTGTTTAAACTCATTACATGCACCAATTCGTACGGAACAATTTAAAAAGAATCATAATATCCACTCTCATCAAGTCTGTGACTCGGGGATTGATCTTTTCGTCGTAAACATTCTACCTCATCATGCCTATGATTGAGTGTGTGCTCACTCTTCTGAGGTAAAGTCACGGTTGTAATGAATAAGTGGAAAAATAGTTTAAATCTTAGTTACTCCCTTGATCACGACCATAATGGAGGGAGTAACGAGTGTTGAACACTCAAATTCTTTTTTTATTACACCTATGATGAGTCTCAGTTGATCTTCCTTTATCATTATTCCTTTATTATGATCATGATAGCTCTAAATCTCTTTATTCTTATCGAATTTCGTCTCTTTTGTTTTTGAATAATTTAAAATTGATATATCACACAATGAATTACCAAGAACTTGAGAAGTAAACACAATTATAATCAATTTATACCTAAATGTACCTAAAAAGTGTAGAGTAATTAATACTTGTCAAATTTCCCCCTACTTCAACTTTGCTTGTCGTCAAGCAAACACTTAAAAACAATAAGTTGCAACTTAACGACTTTTCGGTTGTATATTTAACAAAGCATTCGTAGTGGCTTAATTTTGTGTCTACCACATTACGTTCTCAAATTATAGCAATCTATATTTTAATATTAATTTAAGTAAAACAAACTTCACTTTTATTATTTAATGATAACTTCCAAAGGTACAAAGTGAACATAAAGTCAAATAGAACAAAAGAAAATTGATTATACTTCATCTACTTCCGTAAGTATATAAAAACCTTTCAATCACTTCTTAAGAACACTAATCTAGAAGAAAATTATATTACATCCATTTTTCTCCTGTAATTTTACTTCTTCTATTGAATCTCTCCAAAAACATCTTACCCATTATATTTTCAATTTTTTTCTTATCTTTTTCTCTTCTTCTTCTTTTTTTTTAGTAGAAGAATAAAAACCAAAGATTAGCAGCGGAGTCAGACTTTGCTCTTTTGAGAGACTAAAACCCACCCTTACTAACTTAGTTATAAGAATAAAGATTAGCAGTAAAGTTAAACTTCACGCTTCTGAGAAACCGAAGCCCACCCTTACTAACTTAATCCATATATATTCTTATTGTAAAGTTATAAAGACAAAAATTAGTAGTGGGGTTAAACTTTGCTCTTCTGAAGGACTAAAGCCTGCCCTTACTAATTCCGTCCCTACACACTTTAATTTACTCTATTTTGAAGAGATTCTCAAGAAATACCGACAAGTTAATTACTTTATTTTCCCTTTTCATTCAATATTAAATGAGCTCTAAAAGTAATTGACGAGTAAATATATTACTCAGTAAGTTCAAAAGCACAACCAATTAACTTTGAACTAAAGACTATAATTCACTTCTAACCTCTAAATTTATTCATTAAATAGCAAGTAAGTTTGCTTCACTTAGATTTGATCCTATAATTTTGATCATGTACACTAAGTCCACAAAAGGTGAGTAAGGCACAAAATTAATGCATAAAATTGACTGCTATTTTGTCAAATCCACAATATAATAAGTCAATTCATAGCTTAAAACAAACAAACTTAAGTAAGGTCTGATAGGTACAGTTAACCCTTCCCCATACTTAAAGAGAGACATTACCCTCAATGTCTGAGGAGGGCAAGCACAAAACATGCATAAGAAAAGGGAAACTGTAAAATAAACAAAAAATAAGAACAGAACTCCCTTATGTGAAGTTTGATCAATGCGTTGGGTCTTAAATCATCTGACAGTACATCATTCAAACACCATGAAAAATGGAACAACAAAAGACATATGGCCATTAAGACAAGACAAAACAAAAACAAAACATAACAAACACATGATATGGGCACCTCCAATAAAAATACATCATTGAGGTTTTGCTCTCAAATAATTAGTAAGTCTAGAAAAGAAAACAAACAAAATAAAATAAAATAAAGAAAACAAGTTAGTCATCATCAGCTTCAGTCTCCTCATCTAAGCCACCATCATCCTCCTTAGATGACCCTTCACTCTCCTTCTTAGCCCCTTTTCTTATTGCTTCTTATTAGGTTCCTTGGGTTTCCTCCTCCTCGTCACTATCTATATGTTCAGACCCATCCTCCTCATCACTAGAGTCTTCTTCTTCTATCCTAGCACGTTTTCTTATTGGGCAACATTAGCTGGTGAGGGAATTGGAGGCTTATTGAGGACCATATTCTTCTAAGTTGGGGGTAAGAAAAGTAGGAAGGGATGGCTACTCCAATAGTTGTAGCAATATTCTATAAAAACTTTGCCACAAAAATTTTTTAAATAGCAAAATAGTAACAAACACAAGCTAGATGCACAGGAATTTTAATTTTCCTAATGATGCTAATCCTCGACAACGACACCAAAAACTTAATTGCTTCTAAATAAAGCTTTTGAGTTTTACAAATTAAATTCCTATATTTTATCCTTAATTCGACTCAATAAGCAAGTGTACTTATCGTCCTATTATCTAGTACTAATTAATCTTCCCATTATCTAGCAATCTAATTTATCAAGTGATTAATTATTAAAACTTTAAATTACTGACTAAATTACACTAATCCACAAATTAATACCACTAACACAATGGTTACAAAACAATTACTAATAACACATTTAACTTGCAAACTTGCTTCACCACGTAACATGATATTACCAAAATACTTTTTGTCCTAATATTTGTTATCTACAAGATATTACAATATGTAAGCATTATTCTTAGAACTACTTGCTTCTAATCCTAATTGTATCTATTGGAATCTCTTCCTAATTAACAACTAACTTGGATTGCATTAATGTCATGTTAATGTATCAATTCCCTTAAAGATGCAGCAACTTTCCTAATAATATCTCTATTATTAGAAATAAGTTATTCTATCGAAATCCGTCCTAAGTTAATGTCGTGCACTACACCATACTTAGATTCATTAAGTGCAATTCATTGAAGATAACATTAATCAAGAAACCATTATTTCATGCATTAATCATTTTAAGTGATGTAACAAGTCTTAACGTCCTACTCATATATAACGAAGAAACAAAACATATTAATAAAATGTAGAAATAACAAAGAAATTAACATAGAACAAGTAGAAGAATACAACCTTGTTTTGAATTCCACTGTAAAAATCTAACAAATACATAAATAACAAATTCTCGTTGTCTCTCTCGAGTAATTTCGATAAAGGCACAAGGTACAATACTTAGAAACTGTACTAAAAGAAAATAATTGAAAATACAATAGGTACGAAGATGTATGAATGGATGTATGATCCAATCCCCTCCTTTGTCTAAAAATTGCGGCGTATTTATATTCTTCTTGTCAAAAAGCTCAAAATACACCACTTCAACACCTCTCCTAGTATTTAGACTCGTTACATGCACCAATTCATGCAAAACAATTCAAAAAGAATCATCGTTGCTACGCTCCGAAGTCGCAGAGTCGCAACAGTCCCACCGTGTAAACCATTCTATGATAGTAACTGGCCTCACAATGCCTACCACAGACATGACCTACACAAGGCATCGACGACTCATCGCTTTGAAGTAAACAGTCCGATAAACAATTAAACTACGAATATGATAAATAGTTCAAATTTCTAATAACATGTACAATATTATATATATATATATATAAGTGCACAAAGCTTCCTAGGAAGTTTTACATTACATAACGGTTTACTAGATTACAGAATAACTACCAGTCTTTCATTCCTAATTACATTGTCACTCTAATTACACGCTATAACTTGATCCTCACACCCCTGGCTTCCAACGGACTAACCTCTGGGTAATTGTAGGGCGGCATAGTGCTTTGAGTGTTCAGAATTCAGAACCTGCAAAAGGATCTATAAGGATATGAGCAACTACAGCTCAGTAAGTTGAATTGGAGACTCATGAATGCATACAAGCACAAACAGGGTTAACAAACAATTATTTTTATGCAATGCAACAATCAAGTGTCATCGCACAACGTAGTCCGGTCCGTTGTGAAATCAGAGATATTTCTCCCGCTCCAATCCGGGTTGAGGAGTTTCCATGTTATGCAGCAGCTTACAACCAAACCCAGGCTTATGCAATGGAGACCTCGCTCCTCCCGCAACTACCTTCAAACCATTGACTTCACCCTCGCCGCGACCTCCTCTCCTGTCACTTAGTTCAACTAAGGATAAAGAAGGGACTATTTTGCAATCTTGCGCTATCCCTTTCGAAAAGGTCGGTATTTGGTTGGAGAATCCTATAATCCCCTAACGGGTTGCAATGCATGACATTATTAATTATTTGGGGTCGACTAATATTAAATTCCATTTAGGGTGTTCAAACAATTTCATACCAATTCAATCAGTCACAAAATCACTCACAATACAAATTCAGCACAAATTCAGATACATCAAACACATGCGTAAACTACTTACAATCACAATCATATACAAGCCTAAGTCTCCAAGTACTACAAAACTAGTACTCTATTACAATAAGCAGTAACCCAACTTACTTGGATTTGCTTGATCGTTCGATCGCTCAATCGCAAGCTGATTTTGTCTCTGGATGTCCTATAATACAAATAGGTCTTTTTAGTACTTAAAATTTACGATTTCATATTATAAGTTATATTTTAATTCATTTTTGTCCGTGTATGCCTATTACGTCCTAATAATTCGTGTACTCTATTTCGGTGTTCAAATCCTAAATGAGATTTCAAACTTTGATTTCTAAGCCTGAAATATGCTCGAATCCTAATGTGAAATTAATCACATTAAGCTCGAGTGTCCAAATATCCTATTGGGTTGTAATTTGGTATTCTAAACTATTCGGTATACGCTAACCCTAATTGCAGTATCGGATTTATTCCCGATGTGTAAAAATCTTACATTTTGAGACTTTTTCTTAAGATTAAATGTCATTTTCAGATTTATTATTTTTTTGATTTCTATTATAATATTATCTAAATAACTCTATTTTTTTAGCTTTATTAATTTACAATTTCACATATTACTAATTTCTTATATTATTTACCTAATTTCCCTAATTAATCATACTAAATTCTCTAAACTCTAGGATTAGGGTTTCCCATCAGAGATTAACATCCCTAAACATCTAATTAAGATCTAAATCATTAATTAACATCCTAATCACCTAATTAACCCTAAATCACCCAATTTTTCCATCATTTTAGGGCTAAAAATTAACTTAAAATTTCAAAAATTATTTTTAAAAAAAATGGCTTTATAGCACTGTTATAAATCATATGAGCATCCTATGAAAAAAATTTGAGCTCCAAACTACACTCCTAAGTCTATTTATTTTTTGTTCTAATCATGCTCGGTTTTGAGCAATTTGTTAAGAACCCTATAATTGCAGATGTTATTAAACTAAATCAATATTTTTCTCTAAATCTACATACAATAGAACCTCAGAATAACAAGTTTCATAATTTTCTAGGCAAAATAACTAATTTTATAAAATTATTCAAAATCGGGTCATTTAAGAGACTAACCGGTCCAAAGCTTTCTGGCCGTCCAAGCCCGGTCCAAGATTGTCGGCCGATCTAGGTGGTGGTTCTAGTGTAGGGTGGTGGTGGTGGTTCGGTCCCAAGTGGTGGTGAGTGGTGGGTTTAGCTCACGTGCCCAATCTGTACAATTTTCCCTTTTTTTTATTTTCTGGATTTTCTCTCGATTTTTTCAATGCTCCTATTTTTTCCAAATGCTAAATTGACCAAATGACTTTTGAAAATTTTTCCCTTATTTATAGACTCTTTTTGTAATTAATGTGTATTAATTTGACAAGACTTTGCATAAATTTCTTGATTTTTGGCTTTTAAGTTGTCCAAATTTTATTGGTTGATTTTTCTTTTTCTGATCTAAACCTACCACGACCTGATCTTGATTAAGCTTATCATCTTCTGATTTTTTCCGATTTTTCTATAATTATTTTTTAATTTTATTTAATTATTTGCTTAGTTTTGGGGCAATTTAAGTAATTACGCGTATTTTTATCTATACGTAAATATATGTGGGGTACACGTGAACATTCCTAATTATTATTTTGGTCATTTTAAAATTTTTAGTATACATATAATCTATCTCTAGTAATTTATTAGTCATTTCATTACACTTTTCGCATTTTCGGTAATTAATACTTATTATGCTTAAAATTTGAAAATTTTATAGTCTCCTATTTTATTACTTATTTTCTTAAATTCAAGTTTACGGGGTCAGTTTTACTAATATTCCTCTTAATAGTTTATAATTTGGGTTTGATCGGATCCTTTAACCGATCGCCCTAAACCTTGGGTTCTAAATTCAATCCTACGGTTATTTGGCTTGGCTTGGCTTTAGGGCTTACAATCGTGTCCACTCTCATCATGCTTGTGACTCGGGGAGTGATCTTTTTATCGTAAAAATTCCACCTTATCATGCCCGTGATTGTGAGCATGATTGCCCTTCCAAGATGGAGTCATGGTAATGATTAAAAAGTAGAAAAATAGCTTTAGTCTTAGTCACTCCCTTGATCACAACCGTGATAGGGGGAGTGACGAGTGTTGAACACTCAAATTCTTTCTTTATCACACCTATAATAAGTCTTAGTTGATCTTCCTTTTTCATGGCCATGATAGCTCTAAATCTCCCTATTCTTGTCAAATTTTGTCTCTTTTGCTTGTGGATCATCTGAAATTGATATATTCTACAATGAATTACCTGAGAAATAAACATAATTATGGCCAATTTATACCTAAATATGCTTAAAAAGTATAGAGTAATTTATACTTATCAATGGGTTATGATTTAATATTGATCGAGTTAAGGAAAATATTTTAAAAAGCTAGAAAAAATCAGGCTCAACAACTTTTTAAAGATATTTTACATAAATTGTAGAAACTTATATTTCTACGTTTCAATTTTATAGATCTTCTAGAAATTGTAAGTAGAATCTTAAGTTTGGTAACCTTACTTATTATGATTTGTCCTTGAGAGTAGAGGTAATGTTTCATTACATGTGGAGATTCCCTAATGGACTTGCAAGTGGGATAATGCTATTGGATCTAGATATCATGCTTCGTGTGTATTATGGTCTTAGCTTGGTTGATACCATAGTATAGTAAAGTAAAGTAAAAGACTTATATTATATTCTATCTATCTATATGTATAAGAGATCATGGTGTAACCAGGTCATGAGTATCCTTTCGATGCTTGTTGACAACTATACAAGCTAATAATTAATTGCTTGTTCATCATTGCATTACGTGCATGTGATATGTGAAGAACACTAGGCTAATACTCAACAGGAGAGGTGAATTGACAATTATGATAATTTTTTATTTCTTATCATCATAGATAGAATGTTTCGAGATAGACAATTAAGATTGTTCTTGAGAGTAGTGCTCTCTCTTTTTTTTTTCTTGTCTTATCAATCTTTTAGATTGTAGTGATGACATCCTCTTCATGTTAATCATCCATGTGTCATATCAGATACTTGATTAGAAAACCTATTAGTATAAATGTAAATCATATCGAATTGTATTTACAGTTTGATTAATTTTTAGATTTGCGCATCATATTGTCTCTAATTCAAGCATTAGATTAGTATGTCAAATTAGTTCAATATCCATTCATATCTTTTATTTTTAATTTATTCTATAAATAGAAAAAAAAAACTATAAAAATGCTTCCTTTCATTGTTTAAAAATATTAAAGATAAAGCAAGAACTTGAATGAAAACTATTTTTGATGATGAACCCCAAGCAAAAGGTATTTTGATAATAACAAAATATATGATAATGAATAAGAGCGAAATTTGTTATTGCTAATTAAGCTACTCAATATACAGTATAAGAATTATATTCTTGAAGGTACTTGAGATAAATAAGAATCAAAAAATGAAAAGTTGAGAAGATCAAGAATAACATAAAGAACTAGAATTTATGAAAAAAGTGTCAATAGTGGACATAAAATCGAAATCAACTATCATCAGAAGCTAATCAAAAGAAAGAATTATACTTGTCTTCATCAATAAACCAAGGGCATGAGACATGGCTAAATTATTATAAAGATGAAGAAAGAAAAGAAAAAGTACTAATCATAAGACAAGACCAACCAGAAGCACAAGATTGAATAAAACCATATATCATAAATGCAAAAGATATACCAAAAACAAAACGTTATCAGAAGTATGTTACTAGAAAAAACAGGTCAAGACCCAATACTGTAGACATATATTTATATAATACATCTGATCAATCCAAATATACAAAAGCAATAATTATGAAGATTCAGAAGTGTGTGATACAACAGACTGATAAAAGTTTCTAATTATGTGAAGCAACTACAAAGAAAGTATTGTATGATAGATGAGCATATTAGCTATGACAGCAAAGAAAGAATATTACAAAGATTTAAGGAAAAATTATAATGGAGGGAATCGACGTTTAAAGATAAGTTCAAATAGGGGATCAATGATTCAGAGTAGTTTAAATAAGAGACAAACATTTCAAAAGGTTCAAATAAGAGATTAAAGTTTCACAAAGTGATTCAAATGAAGGACTCATAATAGTTAATCCATAAAATTATTTGAACTACTTTGTGAAACGTTGATCCCTTATTTAAACTTTTGGAAACATTTATCCCTTATTTGAATTTTTTAAAATATTTATTCCCTATTTAAACTTACTCTCAAATATTGATCACTTCTATTGTAATTTTCCTAAAAATTTAAGGAAGCAATGGCTATACAATGACTATTGGCTTATTAAGAACACTTAAATATTAGAGTCACAACTATTAAGGATGAATTGATCAATGAAAAGAAGAGGATATAGAGATAGAGTAAAGAAATTTTAAGAGCTATGCAAGTTTTCATAATATTATATTGTTTAGCTGGACTTACACATGTCTATTCAATCTGAGAGAAAAGCTCACAACTTGAGATTATATGTTGCTAAGCAACTATGTGAAAGTGTGAGAAAATTCATTGTAGTCCTTAAGGGAGTTACTAATCTCTTTAAAAATTACAGTGTATCGGTTTGAGAGAACTTAGGAAGGAGATTTTGTAGATTGTGAATTTGAGGTAAGGCAGGATCGTAGGAATTGTTGACTTCTGTAGAAAGTTTTCTTTAAATAGTAAAAGTATGAGATGGATAATCATAACTCTAACCATAGGCTGAAAGAGTAGAATGATGCTCCAAGTGAATACTTATGTGACTTTTTGGTTTCTACACTCTATTATTTACTTACAATTTGTTTATTATTTGCATGATATATTACTTAATTATTTAAGTATTTGTGCATTATATGTTCTATCATAATCATGTGCATGTGATTAAGTTTATGGTCAAATGCACATAAAGTTGTTTCAATAGTTAACCTATTCGAAGGATCACATTACCAAGTATTATGTTGGTTTTCAAACACAAATCTTTGACATAAATTTGTTAATAGTTTTTATATGTCAAGAATTAAGAACAAGTTCAATATAAGATATTAATCTTAAACATCAAGAAGTAAAGATTAATTAAGTTTTAAAATTCTACAATAATCAATCCAATCTCTTTTCTTGATTGTTCACTAAGACCAACAATTGACATCAAAGTTTGGAATAGATAAGAAGATCTAAAATGGAAATACTAAAATATGACCCATAGTTATAACTTTGTAAAAATTTGTAGATTTAATATTCATGCTATATTATTCTTAAAATATAAAACTTTTGTTATGAAATTTAAAGTTCTTTTGATGAGTTTTCTAGGAAAATGAAGGGTTTAAAGCCAATTTTGTAAATTTAGAAAGATAAAAGATGATCTTGCACATTGATAAAGTTTTGTAAATTAAAGCTTATAGTTTCTTGGAAAGTATAAAATGATGTCTTTAAGACTTGTGTATTATAGGCATTACTTCTTAGATTAATTGAATCCTTAAATTAATTTTAGAAACTTTTAAAACCATAGGACTACCTAGTTTTTTTATATAAACCTATCAAAACTACACTTATATTTACAAGTTTATCATCAATAGTTTCATAAAATTTAAATATAATTATTACAATTTTCTCTAGTAAGATCTTAATCTAAAAGCTCCCTTCAAGAAAGTGGAAACTTCTAAGAAGTATTACAATTATAAGAGATTAAAGTGTAAGCATACTATTTGGTCTCACCTAAGTGCTATAGTTTGATTTTTTTACTCTATCTTGTCTAGGATAAGTAAGTCAAATTTGTGATCCTATTAAAAACATCAATGAAAGAATGATACAAGGCCAAGTCAGTAGGTTTATTTTGCTTTGAGACAATGAACTATTATGCTTGCCTGTACTTATAAGTAAATTGTGCTTTACATGTGTTGTTTAAACTTATTTATTGAATAAGTATCTAGATGTATTGTATGTCTTAATGTTGTGAAACATGTGTATTTGGCATTGATGTTAAGTGTTTGGATATGGTCTTAACTTGTCACCAACAATTAGATATAAGATGGTTAAGCTATAAAATCTTAATTGAGACACACACTGTACGATGCACATACTAATGGTCGCTCAGCTCTATTTGGTAATCATGGTAAAAGGTGAATAGAGCTTAGGCTTACTCCTTTTCTTGTCCGTAGATTGGCTTTAGGGTTATCATGATAGGGGAAGAATCTAGCAAGCTAACAACTATTAAGATGAGTTTTCACAAAAATGAAGTCCCAAATAATGGGTGATTATAGAAAAGGATGTTGTACTTGTAATCATATAATGTTAGCATGCATCGTTTTCACAAATATTGTGATAATGGTGGATGTGGATTCTTGCTTTCACAATTGACTTTTTATAAATAAAACAAAAATTTTGAATGGATATAACTCATAAATCAGGTCATATTTATTTGAACAAACATTTTTGTAACTTATCAAATGATATACATCTACATATTATATAATATTTTGTCATTCTCCATATGTCATAACTATCTTTTATTAAATTATTTATTTTTATTTTTATTTTCCTTGAAATTTTGAAAACACACTCTATATTTTATAGTGTTTCTTAAAAAGTAATAATCTCTTCATTGTTTTAAATTCATATACCTTATATTACAATTAAAGGTGAGAGGGTATACAGTAAATAGGGTATAAAAACTTACTCATACCATACTCTATAAATATAATTTCCCAAAATTCAAAACTAAAACTTACCCTCTAATACGCTAAAATAGTTTTGGAACTTATATTCTATATAACCTATAGTATATAGAGTATCTTATAGAATTTATATATGTTTTTTATATTTTAATAATTTTAAGATTTTGAGGGAAATATTTGGAAACTTGAACTTGTCAACATTTCCACAACATTCTATTCATTTAAATTGCATGAAGGAACACTTTCCATGATTTAAAAAAATGACATTACAAAAATCCAAACTTATAGGACATCTTTACACAAAAGTGACAAAATAACACATCTATGAAGAAGATACCATCTTTTTAAGCACTACATCTATTAGAAGTTCAATCCACTCATTTGAAATGAGATAAAAGAGTACAAAAAATGGAAAAGTGAAGATAAGAAAAGAAATAGAAGGGATAAAGTAAAATATTCTTTATGGTTTTTCATGGGTAACATGCTTAAGCTATAGTCTATTTCTTTATTCCTTTTACCTTTTTAGTAGAACATAGAAAGTGAAAATATAATAATATTTTACATCATTATTATCTTATAATAATTTTTGTAGGGTAAGTATTTGGTTTCTTGAAACTCATATCTTGTATAACTTAAAGTATAAGTTTTAGGGTGTATATAGATATCAAAATATCAATACCCATACCTTACATTATAAGAGTAAGTTCTGGGAAATTATACTCAAAATCTACTTAGAATCTACTTGATCAATTAGGTATTATAATGAACATGGTATATTAAGATTACCTACTCATTCTTAATTCTAGTTATAAAATTTTAATTTTCCTTAATGCTTCGTAAGATCAAATTTTGTTCAAAACGATAAAAAGAAAAATAAAAGGCTTAAATACTAACAAATATATACCAAATATTATACTACAATAAATATATACCAAATTATCATTAGTTATGTAATTTCAATTATTCATCATGTCATTAATGATTACATATGAAAGGGCTAGATTAGCTTAAAAAGGAGATGATGTATCACAACAAATTGCAGGTATTAGATAATTGAATACATAATACTCTAGCTAGCAACATATTGAGTGTAAGTAGTTTTTGTTTGTAAAAGTGCACTAAATGAAGCAGATCTAACTTTTATATACATCCTTATAATGAATATTACTTAACATTCATCGCATAACTTTCACTTTAGAACAATCAACTTATTGCATCATCGAGCCTGATTTTTCAACTTCTTACTTTCATTTTCCTTACTCTAAATAATACTAAACTTTAACTCATTTAATATTAACCTTCGACTAGAGAACAAAGAAGATTCTAAGTTTTCTTTTTCAATTGAAAATTGTTTAGAGTTGCCACTCAAATGGAGTTGAGAAAAGAATCAAGCTGTAATCAATTGATGAATTAATTGCAACTTAACTACCAGTCTTTGATAAAATTAATTTTAGTAAAAACCAGAGATTTCCATATTCGGAGACTACCTATTATACTCTAATTGACACCATTATTAATTTTTCGAAATTAGGTTTAGTTTTCAAAATTACCCCCCCTTTTTTTTAAACAAAGCTCACTCACTAATAAATAAAAGAAATTGTATTTATTTTACAAAAACAGGGAATTCAAATTATAATTTACAAAAAATGGGAAACTTAAGTTTTTATAAATTTTACATCGTTTCGGAAGTGCTTACATACCCGTTAGTCGAGATTAGATATTCATAATTCATTCCAAAAACTTTAATGTTTTAGTTTGTTTTAATTTTGAAAATTCACTAGGTTTACTTTTTTAATCCACTTATTTCACAAACTAAAAAAAAAAATTTAGGAAAAGGGTCATAATTTGAGGTTTTATTTTTGAATATTTCTAAAAGAAGACCCTAGTTCAGAAAAAAATAATCTATTAAATTTTTGTTTTTGGAAAACAATTTTCTAAGTCATAAAATCGTTATACTTATTTATTACTATTGTTATAATAATTATTATTTCTTTAGTAAATAACTAACAAATCAACACATATAGTTAAAATAAAATAATGTGTAAAAGAGGAAAAAAACAACAAAAGAAGCAACCCGAACTATCATACAGGTTAGAGGCTTAGATTCAGGTCAAATTTTTAGTTAAGTCGAATAATAAACCAAGTTGCGACTAGGTTTGAGAAGGAGGTGACTAGAGGCTTAGATTCGGGCTTTTTTAGACCCTTTTTCAAGTAGGAATAGGCGTTTTCATGCAAATTAGATTGGAGAATAGGGGTGTAAGACTAACACTATTGCCAATAGTGGCCATTTATAAAGTTTTGGAGTTAGGTAACAGCGATGTGATGGGTAATTCAGATGTCTTATGATATTACCTATCACATCACGTAGGTTAATCGTGTAAGTAAGTAGCTATGCTAATGGGTATCTTACGATGGACTGTAAGTCATGCATGGTGTGTATTTGCTTGAGATTAGGTAGTTAGGGTCTCTTGTGTAGGTTGTAGATGAGGATGGTAGTCATTTAGGGTGAGTGTTGACTGCTACCATAATCTGTTTAGGATTGCTACGTGGCATTAGTGTTGGGTTGCTACTATCGGGTATTATTTGGGGCATGGTTACTGCTGTTGTTAGGTAAGAGGTTACGGGCAATGGTTAGGTTGTGTGTATGTGTATAGTAGCCATCATGGCTATTGTGTGTGGTTGATGTATAGTGTTTGGGTCTATGAAAAAAAAAATGTCATGTAGGCACTACGTCTAACACATAGCCTAATGAAATATTGCCATGGGTCTTAACCTGACGTATGGCCTACAATGGTTGTTAAAGAAAAGGAAGAAAAAGAAAAGGCACAAATGTGCTTAGTAGGATTTGAACCCTTGACTCCTTGCTAGTATTCCATTCTAAGTCCAAGTATTTAACTATAAGGGTCGTTAACCCATACTCTGACATCTAGTACTATGAAATTATAATTAAGTTAGGTGGCCATCTAAAATAAAACTACCAAAAATGAACTAAACCAAATTTATTATCCTTAAAATATTTTACTAAGAAAAATTATTTTCCTAAAACTCTATTTTCCCCAAAATTCTTAATATCATTATTTTTTTCTGAAATTTTTCTATATTTTATGTTTTTTCAAATTTTCCAAAAAATTTTTTGTTTTTTTGCTAAGACCCTTTTGAATTATATTAAGCTAAGATTACTTGGATGCAAAAAATGGGTGCCTACAACTACCCCTCTTTACAATGAAGTTTGAATAAAACTTTATCATAAAAACAAAAGAGAAACTAGTTTTGCTTTAAAAATGACTTTGTCATAAGAAGCGCTACAACTAACTAGATATCTTAGGCTTTATCTATTAAGGATTTTCTGACATGAGAGTGAGTTTTCCAAAAGGGTACAATGCCCTTAGAGCTGACTAAAACCCTAAAGCGATATTGAATGGAAGGTAATGCCCTTATAGGCTGACAAGATCCCTAAAAGATAATGAAAGAGGGTAACGCCCCTATGAGTTGGTAAGAACCCTAAAAGATACTAAAAGAGAGTAACACCCCTATAGGTTAGTAAGAAACCTATAATGATAATTGACTTAGATAAGAGCATCTCTAAGGGATTAGTAACCCTAATTAAGAAGTTAATTTAAATCCCTACTTATACTAGCTAATTGACTTAGATAAGAGCATCTCTAAGGGATTAGTAACCCAAACTAAAAAATTGATATAAAACTTAGTTGTTCTCCTTTGAGCTAACTGACTTAAGCGAAAGTGTCTCTAGGGAACTAGCAAACCCCGATTAAGAAGTTAGTTTAAAACCTAGTCGTGATTCTATGAGCTGGCTAACATATGTGGGAACGTCTCTAGAGGCTAGAAACCCTAACTAAAAGATTGATACTAAACCTAGTCATACTCCTTTAAGTTAATAGATCTAAGCGAGAGTGTCTCTAGGAGGCTAGTAACCCAAACTAAAAAATCGATATAAAACCTTGTTGTACTCCTTTGAGCTAACCGACCTAGGTGGGCGAGTAAAGCACTCCTTGAGTTGGCTAAAACTCTAAATGACAAATTAAAACATAGTAGTGTTCCTATGAGCTAACTAATCTAGACGAACAAAGAAAAGCGCCCCTTGAATTGGCTAAAACTCTAAATAGGAGTCGAATTAAGTCAACACTCTATGAGTTAGATAGAACCTTAAAGAAAATGTAGATCAAGACAACGCTTTATGAGTTGGCTAGGACCTTAAAAGAGGATATGAATCAAGACAGTACTCTATGAGTTTGCTAAAACCCTAAAGGAAATGTGAATTGAGATAATGCTTTAGGATTTGAATAAGACCCGAAAAGAAAAGGGTTGGGCACCTTACATGACCTTACAATGCTCCACTGTTTTTTAAGGGTAGAACAACTTTACTGCATCAACATTTATAAGGTCCTTCAAATCCATACCATCCATTTGAGATAAAATTAAAGTCCCTCTAGGCAATACCCTTTTTACTACATAAAGACCTCCATAGTTTGGAGCAAATTTCCTTCTAGAGTCTTATACATTGGGAAGAGCCTTCTTTAATACTATGTCTCCTTCTTTTAAACTCCAGGGTTACACTTTCTTGTTAAAAGCTATATCCATTCATTGTTGATAACACATATTATGATACAAGGCTATCAACCTTTTCTCATTAATAAGCATCAATTGCTCGATGCGCTTCTTTATTTAATCAACTTCATCTACCTGGGTTTTTTACAACACCCTGAGAGATGGGATCTTAACTTCTACTAGTAATACAACTTCCATTCCAAATACTAATGAGTAGGGTGTTGCCCCTATCGATGTTTTGACAAAAGTTCGATCGGCTATGAGTCTCAATGACAACATTTCATGCCAATCTTAATATGTGAGCTATAAGCCCCACAACCAATCACCTAAGGTTTCGATCGGCTGAAAAATCCAATCGAGCCTAAATTATAAGTAAAGTTTGAAATATTTGTAAAATGATCCCGTAAACTTGAATTTAAGAAAATAAGTAATAAAATAAGAGACCATAAAATTTTCAAATTTTAAGTATAATAATTGTTAATTATTAAAAAGGCGCAAAGTGTAATTTAATAACTAATAAATTATTAGAGATAGATTATATGTATACTAAAAATCATTGAATAACCTAAATAATAATTAGGAATGTTGACATGTACCCCACATGTATTTACATGTAGATAAAAATACGTGAAATTTCTTAAAGTGGCTAAAAACTTATTAAATAATTAAAGAAAATTATTAATTAATTAAGGAAAAATAAAAAAAATTAGAGAAATCTGGAATAATGTAGATTTGATCGTGGCAAGTTAGGTATTGAAGAAAAAAAATTAACCAATTAAAATCAAGTAACACAAAAGCCAAAAATTAAGGGAATTGGGCAATATCTTGTCTAATTTAATACATATTAATTACCACAAAGTTTTACAAATAGGAAAAAAAATTTACAGAGCTCCTTTAGACAGTTAGAAATCAAAGAAAAATGGAGAGCATCAAAATTCAAGAGAAAAACTAGAGTAAAAAAAAAAAAGAAAGGAAAACTGTACAGTTAGGATTAGTGAGCCAAACCCACACACCATCACCACTAGGGACCAAGCCACCATCACCACCCTACTCTAGACCCACTGCTTGGACCGATCGATACACCTGGACTAATGTTGGAAGGCTAAAAGTCATCGGATAGAGTGAGTTTCTCATCTGCTCCGATTTTGTATAATTTTGTAAAATTATTTATTTTTCCTAAAAAATTATGAAATTTATTATTCTAAGGTTTTACTGTATGTAGATTTAGGGAAAATAGTGATTAAGTGTAATCACTTTTGAAAATATAGGGTTCTTAAGAAATTAAGCAAAATCGAGCTTGATTAGGATTAGAAATAAATAGGCTTAGGAGTGTAGTTTAGAGCTTAAATTTTTTCTATAGAATACTTAAGTGATATAGAACAGTGTTATGAAGCCATTTTTTTTAAATTTAATTTTCGAAATTTTTAGGTAAATTGTTAGCCCTAAAATGGTAGAAAAATTAGGTAATTTTAGGTTAATTAAGTGATTAAGACATTAATTACTGATTTAGATAATGATCAAAGAGTTAGGGATGTTAATTTATGATGTGGAAACTTAATCCTAGCCTTTGGAGTATTAAGTATAATTAATGAAGGAATTATATGGTAATTGTAGGAAATTAGGAATATGTAGAATTGAAAAATTAATAAATATGAAAAATTAGGTTTAATTAGATAATATAATAATAAAAATCAAAATATAATAAATCTGAAACAAAAATTTAATTTTAGGTAATTGTATAAAAAATGTAAGATTTTCTTATATTGGGAATAAATCCGGTACCCCAATTAGGATTAGTGTATACCAAACAATTTAGAATATTAAATTAAGACCCAATAGAATATTAGAATACTCGAGCTTAATGTGGTTAATTTCACATTAGCATTCAAGTATATGTAAGATTTCAAAATCAAAACTAGAATTTAATTTAGAAACTGAATCCCGAAATAGGGTAGAATGAATCATTATTAAATAAAAGTTATATACGGAAAAAAAAATAAGCTAAATTATAACTTAGAAATTGAACCAGAACCTAATTTAAAAATCAATGCGGAAACTAAACCCGAACCTAATCCTAAACCTAGAATAATTGTAAAAGATTTGAGAACCTAGATAATTGGACATATTAAACCCTGTACAAAAGATAACAATAAGCGTTATAGGATAAAACCAACTTATAATAGTTATATGAAAAACTGAAACAACGTTTGTGTTATAGGGATGATCGGTGATGGCCTGAGCAAGCTGGACCTCAAATGAGTGAGCGAGGAGTCCAAGTAAGTTAAGATTAATACGTTGTTGTATTTTGGAGGTTTGAAATCATGCTTGGTTGTGCTTGTTAGATAGTTGGTTGTGTGTATGTACTTGATTATGAGTGATGTTATGATTCTATTTGTTGTTCTAGCCTGTATTGTATGATTTGTATGAAATGATTGATCGCCCTAAACTGGATCTAATCAAATATACGATACGTAATCATAATTGGATCTGCATGGCAACCCATTAGGAGAAACCCTAAGATTCTCCAGCTAAATACCAACCCATTTTAAAGGGATAACGCAGGATTACATAATGATCATTTCTTCATCCTTAGTTGAACTAAGTGACAGGAGAGGAGGTCACGGTGAGGGTGAAGTCAATGGTTCGAAGGTATTCGCGAGAGGAGTGGTGTCTCTATTGCACAAGACTAGGTTTAGTCGTGAGCTATTGCATTAAGGGTAACTCCTCAACCCAGATTAGAGCGGGTGTAATTTCTCTAATCTCATGACGGGTCGGACAACATCATACGATAATATTTGCTTGAATATACATTGCACCTAATAAATTGATTAATAACCTTGTTATGTTTATAGTATAGTTTTAAGTCTTCCATCCTAACTTACTAAGTTGTGGTTACTCACATCCTTATAGACGTGTGCAGGTACTGGCTAAGAAGCGGCATATAATTACTCTGAAGCTAGCAACTACCGAATCCTGAAGAGTGAAGAAAAACATTTGAAGAACAAACATATATTTTAATTGTAATAACTGAATTTCAGCGTATATATATATTTTCTCACTTTCTTAGGTAAATGATTTATTTAAATTACAAACTGTTTACTTCAAAGTGGGTTAGTCATGGACGCCTTGTGTAAATCAGGTCTAGGATAGTGGTTATAAGGCCAACTACTATCTTAGCATGGTTTACAAGGCGAAGCTGTTACGACTCTACCGCTTCGGGGCGTGACATAGGCGCTATCTTTTCAATGATTCTTTTAATATTCTTGTTAGCCACTTCTACAAACCCATTCATCTGAGGCCAATAAGGAATGGAATTTCTATTGATGATCTTAAATTGCCAATACAACTCTAACATGAGCCTATTATTAAGATTTGTACTATTATTGGTAATAATCATCTCTAGAGTCTCGTACCAAGCCAGAATATACTTCTTGATGAACTTGACTACTACCCCTTTATTAACACTAGAGTACGATAGGGCTTCAACCTACTTAATGAAGTAATCAATGGCTACTAATATGAAACGATGACCATTAGATACTTTTAGAGTGATCAAGCCAATGATGTCTATACCTTACATCAAAAACAACTATGGCGTAAACGATGTATGCAATTCTTGAGGTGGAGCATTTTCTTTATTCGCATAAACCTAGCACAAGTAATAGTACCTAACATGCTTAATGTAATCTACCTCCATAGTCGACCAATAGTATCTTAGTCTCACGATCTTCTTGGTAAGTATGTAGCCGTTCATGTAGGGGCCATTCTATTCATCCTACATGTTTATGATATACTTTGGTTATAGTAAGAAAATTAGGTTAACTACAATAGACATTTAGTTAACTGAGGAGCCTAACTTTTCAAAATACTTATAAGTCTTATTATCTTTTATGTACTCAATTGTCAAGTTGTGGGAGTTGTAACGGCTTAGAGAGTGAGGATTAATCTAGGTTAGGGAGTTCCAATGACCTGCTATCTACTTATTTTTGAAACTTACTTATTGGTTTACTAGTTGTTATTGCTTATGTTTTTGAATAGTTGTTTTATCCTATATGCTAACATCAGTGTGATCACCATCTTAAACTGGTAAATATAAATATTACACCAAAATAACTAGCTATATTTGTCGTATGTCTAACACTCAATTGGTATATTTATGTAGAGTACTAGTTTTGAAAATTTTTTAAGAAAAGTATTTTTAAAAATGTTTTCCTAATCTTAAATAGATTCTTATACGATTTCTATGAGGGCTCATAGTGCTCATTAATAATATTTTTATCGTCAAGGCAAAGTTAGTATAGTATCTCCAATTAGCAATGAGAAGAGTTGCTTTGTTGTGTCCTAAGCCCTTGGTTATATTTTGATAGCAAGAGGACTCGCTTAATTATGCCTGAGAGGCCTTGAATATGATTTGTTGATGGTGGATGTCCCCAGTTGGGATCCACTTGTTTGGATTGGTATTTCTTTCTAAGTTAGGGCAATAATCAAGTATCGTCTAGACAAATGATGCCCCAAAGCAGCCTTATGTGATTAAGGTAAGGTGCCCCGTATAGGTAAGTATGCTAGATAATCGATGTGTAAATGACATAAATCTACACTTTTTATAGTTCTTGACTCCTATGGATGTGTTGCTTACTTCATTATGTATGCATCCATTTCATGTATTACATAAGTACTAATAATGTTTGATAACTTGCTTGAATGTTAGTGATAAGGAATGAATTTATTGAGTTATGGTTTGCTTATTCCCCTATAGTCTCTTTTGCAAGTTCATTTTAGTTGGGGTTATGATAAATCTCGAGCGTAGAGTGAAAATTGAAGATATGTATGATAATGTTAGAGTTAGTTGATAGTTATATAGTTAGTATAGAAACATTTTTTGTAAGAAATATTTATACGTTAGAGTTCATAATTTAGTATTCCTTGTAATTTACAAAGTTAACTTACCTTGTCTTATTATTCGAGAAGGGATACCGATTCTCTGCGGTTTTGAAAGATTGTGGAGTATCGAATATCCATAGTTATTTATATTTTACGATCAGTTAATAGATTAAAATTGGAAACCTTGAGGATTAATTAATTAAAGTCTTACAATCTTTGACTTACAAAGTGATTTTTATATCATAAGTGCATACATGATATAAAAATTTTAGGCAATTCTATTAGATGCCCCTTGAGATCATAAACGAAGTAGTATTAGAGCTTTAGGTTGTTAAAGATAGGAAAAACCTACCAAATGGTAAGATAGGGTAGAACATGGATAGATTCGAGATTTAAAATTAAAAGATTTAGACTTCTAAATTATATATTGTATTTAGTATCACCAATATAAATTATTTCTATGTTATATGTATGATTACCCGTTAACTATTGGACTCTTTCCCTAACTTAGACATTATTGATGTGTTTACTCTTAAAAGCTTACAACTGTAAGTTTGAGGTATTAAACTAAGGATCTAAGGGACAAGTGTTGAAAAGGGAACAAAAAGAGATATCTTTGATTATGTTACGGAGATTAGGAGTGCAAGGATACTCCAATTTCGTGTTAAAAGTTTGAAATGCATTGATTAGAAGCTTATTGGTTTTGATGGTTTCAACAACATTTAGAATTAGAAATTTAATAGCATGAGTGGATTTTAAAAATGATGCTATAGTAGTTGAGTGTAAATTCGATTTAGTGGTAAAATAGCTTAATGAGTTTGAAACATGAGGTGACATTACCAAGATGTATGTTTTTCCTATTATGTTAAGTCATTGTAATATGAAGAAGATGTTTATATGAAGTCTTAAGGAATAATTACCTTAGAGTTGTAATGCATAAGAATTATGTACAAGTCGTATGATTGATGTAAGAAGTAAATTGTTAAGGAAACATGAAAATAAGTATCCTTAAAAGAATAACTAAAGATAAGTGTATATTGGAGATTGGGTGTATTAGAACATTTCAACTATAGAATTAGAGGTTAGGATATTTTAGTTAGAGGTTCTCACTCCCAAAAATGGTAATAACAATTCAAATGGAAATTTGGAGAATTCAAATAGTAAGAGTGGAGATTTGGAGAAATGTTGTTATAATAGAATTGCAAATCCAAATTGTTGATTATAGACTATTAGGAATGAACCATGAGTGATGTTATGTGGATTTTAATCATGATACAACAAGGAGTATAAGATTGAACATGATATGTAAGAATCAATTGTGGCTTAAAGGCAATCATACCTAGAAAAATGAAAAATTTTAATACTATAAGGATGGTTGAATCAGATGTTTGATGATTTAAGTAAATGAGTTAGTTAAATGGTAGTGGCTTAAGAAAATATTATGTTAATAGGGTTATTATTGTTGATCTAAACTTGATTCTTCATTAGCATCGTAAAATTGAGGAAGTGAAGGTTAACCTGAAAATATTTTGAGAGTAATGGAACGACACAAGGTGAAGCTATCTAAGTTTATCAAGGTAAATAGATACTTTAAATGTAAACCTAATGACCCAATTGAGATAGAAGATTAGTTGCCATGAATTGAGCAATCCTTTAAAATCTATGAGATTCCAAAGGATTTAAAGGTAACCTACATGACTTTTATGTTACATAATGATGCAAAGATATGGTGGGACTTAAAAAGTAGAGCTATATCTCAACATATCACTTGGAATGAGTTCAAAGAGGAATTCTTAAAGGAATATATTCCTAAAAGCCTACAAAAGAAACTTCAAGAAGACTTACTCTATGGACAGAGAGGAAATTAGAGCATTAGTTAATATAAACGTGAGCTAAGGAGATTTATGTATCTTGCTTGTCTAGAATTGAGAGTTAGTGATCAATTTTGCATATAAGTGTTCTTAGCAGGATTAGATCAAGAGACTCGAACTAAGTTGAAAGAATTTCAATTAAAGACTTATAACAAAGTTGTTGAAAAAGCAAGAGTGATAGAATATGTAAGAAGAGAGTTCATAGAAGGGCAAAAGGAGAAAACAAGGAAATATTTGAATCGGGTAAAGAGTTAATTGATGATGTTGATAAGAGTGATAAGCGACCAATTGAGATATCTGGGTCACAGGTAAATGAACCAACTAAAAAGAAGTCATACCAAATAAGTTATTAGAAATATAACCAAGATCATCACCCAAACGATTGCCCACAACTAAAAGAAAAATGTTTTTACTATAGAAAGACAGGACATAAAGTGAAATGGTGTTCTAAAAGGAAGAATGTTTTAACATGTAGTAACTGTAGAAGGTGTAATCATGATATCTTTGAATGTTATCGGAAGTGAGACACCTACGAAGAAGTTTAGTGACATATCAAGGAACCATAGAGATTTAATGTAATCAGTATGGAGAGATTATGTATATGAAATATCTTGTATGCACATGTTATGATGCTAATAGGTATATTCTAGGTACCGAAGAAAAGCTTGTTGAATACATGTGAACTAATTGCTTAAGAATGATGAAAAGAGCTTTAGCAAGGAATTATTCTAGTTAAGTTTTAAGGAAAAAACTTTTTGTAATGGGGGAATAATGTAAACCCCCACAAACTTAGCCTTCTGAGAATAGAGTCAAATTTAAGTATTGTAGATAATTTCCCTAAGTTAATAGAACTGATAAATTAAAAACTGATTAAAATATTAATTTCGAAACTTAACATGAATGAGAAAAAAATCCTAATATATTAATCGAAACCTTAATCGTATAAAAAAATTCTAAACCTTATGTACTCGTAAATACAAGAGATAGATTTTGAACCTTGTGAAATCCCTAAAATCTAAAACTTTAAGCTTATAAAATATATAAATTTACTTTTTTGACGATAAAACCTTAATTGAGTACAATTATCAATCGATATGCATAATCACATAAAATTGCTAACGAATGAATAAAAATAACTCTTAAATACTAATAAACATAAAGAGTAACAAATTGATTTACAAAATTCATAAGATTAACAATATAATTTTATAATTGTTTTTTATATTTTAGATATGTATATTAGTATTATATCGATTTAATTAATTAAATTTAATTTTACTACATAATATATGTTTATGTATTATATAATAAATAATAATTTTACATTTTATATTTCTTTTCAAATTATATCATATATTATTCTAAATATTATTTAAAAGGTGAGAAATATCTAAATAAAATTTTAAAAAATTATTTTATTATTTATTTACTTATCTCCTTTGTCTTTCCTTTCTTCCTTATCTTTTCCTTTTTATTTTCTTTTTTCCTTAACAATTTATGGATGCCACATGTATATATGATATTACATATGAAAATTGTGACTAAAGTCAAAATGTCACTTTCAATTTTTTATCATTTTAAATTTCTTTTTTCCCTTTTCTTCTTCCCTTCCCACTGTAACCTACATGTACATCTAGAGAATTCAATATTTTTTTGTCACTTTCTTTTGCATTTCAACATAAATTGAAGTCTTTAACCCCAATTTTTGTTTCAACCAACATATCCTCTCTCTCTCCCCCTCATCTTCATCCTTTTGTTTTTCTTCATTTTTCCCTAACTACCATTCTAGTTAAACTTCCACAATACAATCTAGATTCTATCGTTGTCATACCTTCAATTTTAAGAAGAAAAAGGGAGCTTCAATTTCAAAATTTCAAGATCAAGTAAACAAATATTTTCCTTATGTATTTTAATTTTCCTTTGTAATTTAAGTTATGTATTTTCCTTTTTATGCCCATATGTATTTGAGTATTATATGTAATAAATGTTAGATGTGGTTTTTGTTATCATTTATAATGGAATTTTATGTACATGTAAGTAATTAAAAGTATAATAGGTTTTCTTCATGATTATGTGCTTGTATATATATATATATTGAATCTATATAACTATGTGTAAATGTACATTGCACTTATTTAGTTATGTATATATATACACATACGATTTACTTATATTTACATAGTGCATGTACATGTATATAATACTAAATATATGTACCATATCATATACACATATGAAATATATCATATAGTATAAATACATGTATATAAATAAGTAAGAAAAAAATAGCATAGGAGTATATATGTATGCCCCTATATATATATATATATATATATAACTAATTTAAGTATGTATATGTATATACATATATGTATACCGAAAATACATAAGTATATTTATGTATATTATAACCAATTTTCTTAAAAATAGGTTAAAAAAAAATAAGTATATACGTATATGTACATGTATAAATATACGTATAATATTAGTATAGTATAAGTACAAATACATGTATATATCTAAAAAGATACAACCATATGTATACAAATATATGAATTCCTTAAAATAAGTTAATAAGCAAATATATATATAAATATGTGGACCATGGCTTTTAAAGAAGGAATTGGGAGTTAATTATAATATTTAATCAATTATAATAACATATATGTATATATACAATAATACAAAATTAGAAAAACATAGAAATTTGAAAAATTAAGAAATTACTACATAGACTAATAGGAAGTTGCCATGTCAGTATTCTTAAATCTTCAATTAAAAAAATATTATAAAAATAAAAAGAAAATAATAATTAATTAATTAATAATTTAAGATTAAAATGGAGAAATAAAGAATTTGTTATAAAATGGACTTCAAAATAAAATATTCTAAAAATATAAAATTTAGAAATTAATTAAGTCATAAAACCATAAAGAAAAACTTAAAAATAATAAATAAAAATATTTAGGTCAAAATAACAAAATTCGCAACAATTTAGGCTGATAATGAAAAATCTGGGTTTCAATGTTTAAAATAGACCCTATTACGTAAAAATACGTATGAAAACGATTAAAATCAACTATAAAATCATAAAAATCAAAGTGAAAATGAAAAATTTATATGTAACTAAAATTTAAGATAAATAAAGAAAGATAAGCAGAATAATTAAGTTAACGGGCACTATAAACTAATAATCAGAAAAAACTTTAGAGTAAATAAATAAATATATATGACATAATCATTTATAAATATATTTTTTATTCATCCCGTATGTTCACGCCATACTTCAATTATAATGGAAAAATTAGACAAACTACAATAGACATTTAGTTAATTGAGGAGCCTAGCTTTTCCAAATGCTTATAAGTCTTATTATCTTTTACGTTCTAAATTGTTGAGTTTTAGGAATTCCAAATGCTTAAAGAGTGAGTATTAATCTAAGTAAAGGAGTTCTGATGACCTACTATCTGTTTACGTTTAAAACTTACTTGTTGATTTGCTGGTTGTTATTACTTATTGATTTACTTGTACGTCTGAATGACTATTTTACCTTATATGCTAACATTCATATGATTACCTTTTTAAACTGGTAAATATAAATATTAGACTAAAATAATTGGCTATATTAATCTCATGTCTATGACTCAACCAGTATATTTACGAAGAGTGTTAACTTTGCAAAATTTTTTGGAAAAGTATTTTTAGAAATGTTTTCCTAATTTTAAACTAATTATTGTACGATTTCTACGAGGGCTCGTAGTGGCCATTAATGATATTTTTATCTTCGAAGCAAAGCTAGCATAGTATCTCTAATTAATAGTGAGAGAACTTACTTTGTTGCACCTATAGGGCTTTGGATATATTTTAATAGTAAGAGGAATCACTTAATTGCACCCAGGGGCCTTTGATATGATTAGTTGATAGTGGATGACCTTAGTTAGAGTCCACTTGTTTGGATGGGTATTTTTTTTTCAACTAAGGTAATGGTTGAGTATTGTCTAAAGGGACGGTACCCCCAAGCAACCTCATGCAGTTAAACTAAGGTATCATGTATGGATAAGTAAGGAGGATAATTGATGTGTAAACGATGTAAATCTACACCTTTCATAATTCCTAACTCCTATGGATGCATTTCTTAGATTCACTGTCTATTCATCCATTCCATGTATTGCATGAGCACTAATAATGTTTGATAACTTATTTGAACAGTAGTGGTAAGGAACGAACTCACTGAGCTATGGTTTGCTCATTCCCCTATAATCTTTTTTGTAGGTTCATTTAATTTAGGGCTAAGATAAATCTTGAGTGCATAGTGAAAATTTAAGATATGTATAATAATGTTAGAGTTTGTTAAGAGCTATATAGTCTGTATAGAAACATTCTTTGGAGGAAATATTTATACGTAGAGTTTTGTATAATTTAGTATTCCTTGTAATTTATAAAGTTAACTTACCTTATGTTATTATTTGGTAGAGGATACCAATTCCGAGGGATTGTGGAGTATCAGATATCAATAGTTATTTATATTTTACGATCAATTAATATATTAAAAATCAGAAACTTTAGTGATAAATTAATTAGAGTCTTACAATCTCTTACTTATAAGGTGGTTTTTATATCATAAGTACATACATAATATGAAAAATTTAGGTAATCCTTATAGACCTCCCCTAAGATCATGACAAGTTATATGGTCGCTTTTTAGCTAGCACATATAACAACATCTATAGAGATGTAAGTAAGTAACTGCTCAATAAATTGGGATGAAAACTTAAAACTATATATGAAACACAAACAAGGTTATCTAGTTATTTCAATGCAATGCAATGCAACAAATGAATGCCATTGCACAACGTTATTTGGTCTGTCGTAAGACTAGAGAAATTATATTCTCTCTAATTTGATTTAAGAAGCTTAGCTCACATATTAACAGCTCATTACTAAACTTAAGCTTATACGATAGAGAAATCGTTTCTCCTGTGACTACTTTCGAACTATTAACTTCATACTTACCACAACCTCATCTCTTGTCACTTAGTGCAACTAAGGATAAAGATTGGACTAATTATGCTATCTAGCATTATTCCTTTTGAAGGAATCAGTATGTGGCCGGAGAACCCTAAACATCTCCCCTAGAATTGAAATGGTTGACTAGTTAACTTTACAAGCAATATATTATTAAGTTTAATTAAAGTGATTAATCCATATTACACAATACAAGACAATTGCAAACCAATATAGCAAACCAATAATAATAGTGCCTCCAAAAACATGCACACATAAGCATGCGTATATTCAAACACAAGACAAGTACAAATAAGAATAATCTTAAGCCTCCAAGTACTCCAAAATATAATAACGTATAATCTTAAACTTACCTAAAATCCTTGATCTACTCACTTAAGTTTGATATAGGGTTGTATTATCATTACTCATTCTTATAATATAAATATTATTTTTAGTATTTATACCCTTATTACCTATAAGTTTCAAGCCATTATTTTTAATTCAAATTTATAATTTTACTCAATTTTTTAGGTTCCATATTACTTATAATGACAACGTTATTAAATATATATAAATATCATACATGTTGAATATATACCATCCTTTTTAGGTTACTTATTGTATAATCCTTATTACATATATAATTATAACATATAATATAACATAATGTTATTAGTGAAAGTATCATTCAATTAGTAATATACGTTGTGCGTGTGTATGTTTCAAATAGTACTAATTATGTTTAAAATATTATATAATATGTAATTTATCTTATACGTGAAATCATCATATTATGCCACATGTACTAACGGTGGGATTAGTTAGAAATTGTCTTAAATATGTGGCTTATATATAACTATATATATGGAGAAAATAATTCATACAAATATATACATATTTATTAATTAAAAGAAACAATATTTATAATTACAAAAACAAAGTTATCTAAAAATTTCGGGCAAAAAAAAATCTTCTATTCTTTTCTTTTGTTCTTCTTCTTCTTCTTTTTCTTTTTCTCTTCCTTTTTTTCTCTTTCCTTTTTGTTAGGTCTCCCTTTTCTTTCTCTCTCTCTCTTCCTTTCTCTCTACTCTTCTCTTCCCTGATTCTTGCTTTCTCGTTTGTCTCTTGCCCTAGTTGGCTTTTGTCAATATATAGTGCATTTTTACCACCTTGGCTAAGGGGGTAAGTTACATATTATATTATTTTTATTTTCGTTTTGTTGGTTCAATTTTCCAAAACTTTTTAAGTGAAATTTTTATCACAATTTATATTTTATAAACTTCATAATATATTTTAAAAATATTAGAACATGATATTATACATTTAATCTAAAATTTCAACTTTAGAAAAATTAAAATTTAACTCAATAAACTTTACGTTATAATCTATATATTAGTTGTATTTCAATTTATTTTTGAAATCTAACTTTAGAGGATTATTTCTTATAACTTTTAAAAAACTCATATTACCATTTAGTCTCATTCAAAACTATTTTTTCATTAATCTTAAGTTTCAAGAAAATGTCTTAAATACACTTTTCTTTAATATGTGATATATATACATATAGATAGGTTCTATAAATTATTTGGGACTTATTACATGTATCTTATATATAATTTTACTTACTAATATTAATTTTTAAGGTCAAGTAGTTGATTTTATAAGATTTCTCACAAGCCATATTTAAAATAACGAAACTTTACGATATAACCATTAGACTTAATAAACTTAATACTTCTAACAAAATTACATATCAATGAGCTTAATTTGAAATATTAAAACTATACAGTTACTTTGTTTAATTCTTAGTATATTTGTTATGAGGGTTTACTTAATTTTAGGAACATTAATATAAATCATATTTTCTAAAGTGTACCTCAAGCAACAAACTTTTCATTTTATTTCTTATTAATTTATATAGTTGCATATAATTTATTTCTAACAATTTATTATGTATCAAAATTAGTTTTATGCGTTTTTAATAAATAAAGATTTAATATTTAATTGTTTTATTTTCTTAATTCTAAACTTATGGGGTAATCTCCACTAATATTTTAAAATTTTCAGTAAAAATTTACATATAATTTACATGATCACCTTAAATTTTACAATCGGTTTCCGAACCAACGAATTGTGAATTATTTACTAGTTTTTATAGGATCTTGTAGGAATTGAAGGCCCATGAACTTTAAATAGATTTTGAATGGAAAAAATCTTGACATGTTAGAGACTGCAGATTAATTATTTGGTAAGTAGTGTATAAGAGATAGATCAACTTTCCCCCCTTAGGTTCCTTGATTTATCTGATGTAAGATTCCAATATCTTCCTCATCTTCAATCTAGCCTATTGCATTTAATGTTGAGCTATTGTGAATTTGTTGATGAAACTCTTAATTTGTCAAACTTGAAGAACCTAAATTGTTTTTTTTTTTTTTTTTGAAAATTTTATCTCCTAACAAGAGAAAATTATATTCTTTAAAGTTATTAATTCTTGTAGGCTTGCATAATATAAAAAGTGTAAAGGAAGTAACCCCATAGAACAACCTGGTAGTTTCTCCAGCAAACCTTTGAAAAAGTTGAAAACTTTTAATTTGAGAAATCTGCTGTGTATGCCAAAACAGCAATCCATAGCAAAACCTAGATGCTCTAAAGAGCTCGACATAAAGGATATTCTCACTCAAGGGTAACTAAAGAACTTGAAAGAGTTAGATATTAGTTGTTGCAAATGTGACTTTTTAAAAGAGCTACCTAATTCGTCAAGCTTGAAAAGATTGTCTTCCTTAAGGCTATTGTGGTGTATGAATATGGTGAGAGCAGAAAGCTTTAATGGACTTGAGTCTTTGACATTGCTATTCTTATGGAACTGCCCATCCTTAGAAATTCTACCTGAACTTTTGCTATTAAGGAAGCTAAAAAGTTTGAAACTTCATAGATGTGATAAACTCGTATGCCCAAAGTTAAGAGTATTTGGAAATTGTGCAGATAGATGAATGCAATTCCATGGAACTTAATCCCCCTGACTTTACCAAGTTAGAGAATGTACAGTCGGTGTACGTTAGCAACTATTGGAAGCTGCCTCACATCCATGAGGGTCCTCTAATTCTATCTATTGATCTATTTTTACCTCTTCGTTTAATTGAACCCATTTTAAAGCTCAGTGACTCTCTTCAACAATTTTTTTCTACAAAGCAAAAACCATAAGCATGGACATGCACTGGTCCATAACTTCTCTCTATTCTATATTTTATTTGTTATGTATAGTCCCAAATTAATGGTCTTTGTTAAATTATATTGTAGAGAAACAAAGCAACAATTTTCCTATCCTTTACTAACTATAGGATGTTTGATTTCTCTTCGGGTTTAAATATAATGTGACTTTGGTTAAATTTTGTAATTTTCTTATATATAGATATGAAGTAAATATATACTTTGTTTTAATTACTATAACCATCATTATTGTTATCTTATGGTGCTTCTCTTAGTTGATTAGATAGAATAAAGTGAACAAAAAAGTAGTTAAAACTTAGCCTTTACTACCAATTTCATCATTTTTAGTGTTCATAATTTCCTATGATTCATATCTATTTTTCATTATTAGCGTTTCATTTTTAATACACTACTTCCTGTACTATGTTAATGGAAAATATCTACCAGGTAAAACCACATAAAGCTAGATGTAAGCCAATAGACGAAACTTTGGCTTCCATCTCATTAATTTAATTGATTTATGCTTTTATACAAGTTACCATATCATTGTTTTTTTTTCCAATAAAATAAGTCTATCTAAATTTCTTCGCTCCTCCATTGTTCAAGTTTATTTTTTGGGACTTATGTTTTTCAAATTTTCGATGTTGAAATCTGGTTTGATCAATTAAGACTTCTTGTTGTTGAGAAAATTTCGATTGCCTTATTACTTCTTCTTTATATCAAAACTATTTAAAGCTTTTGCAATGCACATATCTCAATTCAAAGTATATTCATATCAATGGAAATAATATATTTAGTTATAAAATTATTATACTTAATGTATTAATAGTATATGTTTTCACGTAATTTTAAATAAAGTATAAATACTATTTTCAATTTTATAATTATATATTAAATAATGCATTTCATTTCATGGCCTTTCTACATTTATATGAAATGACATATATTTTGAAAAGAATTACTTATCTTTAGATTTTAGAAGATATCACCACACATGAATGGTTATGTCATTTCATATTATATCTAACCAAGTGAAATTTCTCAAACCCATATTTTCTTGTCCCATTATTTTATATCTTTATATGCCATTATTCCATGCCTCTCCTTAACAAGGGTATTTTTGTAATATAAGTCTTTTAAAGAAAATCTTTAGCTAAACTACATATCCTTCTCTTCTTCATCCATCCTCTCTATCTCTCTCTCTCTCTCCTTCTTCTTCTTCTTCTTCTTCTTCTTCTTCTCCTTCTTCTTCTTCTTTTTTCCCCTTTCCTCTCTTTTGACGATAGTCACTTCCACTAATCAATTGCAATTCTCTCCTTAAAAAAATTAATAATAAATTGATGCAATACAAAGGAATACATAATAAAATTTCTATATGAGATTGAAAACAAGCAATTCAATAGATTGGAATTATTAAAAGTTTGGATAAGTTTTGATACCCTATCATATTTATAATATTAGGGTACTACATTTGTTGACATTAAAACACATAATATGCAAGGTTTCTTGTAGGAAGAAAGACAGTTATGGATTGTTAGTATTGATTTTAGGTAAGAATTCATAATGTTGATGGTGAAATTTATATTGAAATTCGATAAATTTCGTAAAAGATTGAAAGTTTAATGAATTGTGAATATTAATTTGGTAAGTGGAAATTGTTGTTAGGATGCAAAGAATAATGTATATTAGGTCAGACTCATAGCTTGATGAGCTAGGGTGGCTAGTCCACAAGCTCGAGAACAGGTAGTAGGGCCTTGATTCCTATTAAGGAGTATCAAAAATCTCAATGTGGCATCTTAACGATCAATGTATGACATTGTTGCAGGTAAAATTATCTACTGAAATAATCTAGATAGTTTTAAGTTGATTCTTAGACTCTAAGATATTAAGGACTACCCAATACCATATATGTTTACTATAGGCTCATGAGTTATTCTAATATTTGAGACATCGAGATTGTGTTGCTTGCTTCACTTAAGCAAAAGATAACTAAATAGTGGATTATGCATTAATTTGTTGCTAATTTATGTACTTGAATAATGACATGTACAACATGCATATGTATCTATTGGTTTTTATGTACTAAGCTTTGGTTTACCTCATGTGGGAAATCTTTTTCATTTGCAAGTACTTTCAATGAGGTTGACCTTTACGATAAGTTAAGTTAGGCTATGACTTGCTTTATGATATGAATGATGCAGAGTACGTATATTATAAAGAGTAGATGTGATGGGAGACTGTTAGCTAATTTATATGTTTAATTTGTTTATGCGTATTCGAAGACTAAATTCTTATATAAGGTCATGTTTAGTTATATTAGATTGTCCAGTTACTCATACTTGTATTTTCAATTATAGTAAGACTATTGAACCATTCAGTTATCCAATGATGAGGAGATTTGTTGTCAATGTGTGATATGTAGATATTACAATTGAGTTGTATATTTTCGTGGATTTTGAGCCCTAAGGTGTCATGATAAAATAACAACATGTGATGGACTGTAGTGTCCTAAGTCTAGGCATTATAACTTTAGTGGTATTATAGGTTTAGTTCACAATCTGTAGGGAAAACTAAGAGAATAAATTGAAGGACATTGAGATGAAGAGTGTGAGTCCAAAGCTTTTACTTTAAAGTGATCTTCTATTTTGCATGGTCAATTATGATTTTACAATTTATAGTTTTTATCTCATGATATACACAAACACATGTATATATATATATGACATTTTTTTTATTTTATGTTTCAATTGGCAATATCAAATAGCTAAAGATCCTTTTATAGTTTAGGAGGTGAGGATTATACATATAATGCCTAAAAAGAAAATAAATAAGATGGTACTTGCTTAATTGTAATAGATATAGCTTAAGATATTAAAAGAAACCACTTAAGAACATATGTATACATCTATATACATCCAACAACATTATAGCAAATCATGTTTGATAAAATAAAAGTATGTAATGTAAATCTCATTGAATAAATAAGTAAATAATTGAATAATTACTACCTCAATGAAGTCAAAATATAATTGCTTCCCTTAGGTTTGACACATTTGTATATTGAATGATTCTAGTTGAGGAATATCATTCAATTAGATATGTCTTGAGTTTGAAGGTCCCTTATTTTGTGACTGGTTTAGAGAAGATGAATGAACTTTCATGATTCAAACATTTTGAATTATCTTTTATAAAATTCGTATACAATCCCCCATCTTCCATCTAGTATGTTGTAAGTTAAAGTTAAATCTATGAATTTCTTAACGAAACTATTGATGTGCCAAAAATGAAGAGTATGAAACACATGGGGACAATATCTCTTAATAAGTTGAATAAAAAGGAGGAAATACTTTTGTACGGGTTGAATTACTCCAATAATTCGGAGGATCTAATTCAATAGAAATGAATAAAGTAATCGCACACTTTAACAAACCCTAGAAGAAATTGTGATCCTTTACTTTGAACTCTTGGGGCAATGTGAAGATCTAAATAAACATATGTACCTTATCGGATATGGAGTGAAATATAACATTATTACCATTACTGATTATAAGTGTTTAACTAAGTTCTAATAGTAAATGTCATTCATTAAGAGGAACTTTGTTAGATCAATTTACACAAGTAGTGTTGATTATTTTTTAGCATACCATTTTTCTATAATATATAATAATAGCACGCGTCCAAATCAATTCACACAAGTGTCATTCTTTATCAATACACTAGTTTGTTTATAATATTTAATGTAACTATATTCAATATTCAACAAAATATTTAATCTATAAAAAGGTATAAAACTTTATTAAGCTTCGTCTGGTTCATCATTTTTCCATTTTATTGATATTTTATTATTGTCTATTTGAATTTTTGTATTTGATAAGAATAAGATAAAAACAAAATGAAAATATATTTTTCAAAAAACCAATTAAAATAATTATTTTCAATATATAAAATATATATTTTTAAAATCTTTTTCTTAAAAGTATATAAATTTTCATTTTTTTAATTCTGACACTCTAATCAGCAACTTTATTATAATTATAAAATAGAAACAGATAAGATATGAATAAGATAATATTTCAAATATCAAATTTTAAATAGATATATGTAAATATAAATCAAATATATATAGATACAGATAAGAAGCATACGAAAAAAAAAAAAACAATCTAAACAAGATCTTAATGTTACTTATATGTAAGTTTCCCACCAAAATGATAAATGAATATAGTTACATTAGATTACATATAATTGTGTTGAATATCGAATATTTTCTATTCATGAATCTAAAGCTTGTCATTGTTTCTCTGTGAAACTTTACTCTTCGTTTTCGAAAAAGATCATGGGTTGATTATTTTTGGCTATGCAAACGAGTATGGCAGTAAAGACCAACATGTTTGCGGCTTATCTATTGTAGTTTCCATGACACTACTGAAAATACGACTTTCATTTGTAATTTTATTCATTTATCATTTTGTTGGGAATCTTACATATAATAAGATTCATAAGGATTTTATGCCTTTTCATTATCTCTGTATTCTTTTTCTTTTCTATATTTTTATTATTTTTCTTAAGTTACTTAATGAAATATATTGAAAGAAGTATCTTGCCACCATTTATGTATCGCCATATCAATTAAAATTAAAATTTTAACAAAAACCACTATGTCAGCTTTCTAGGGAGATAAGCATCTCCTTTATAAAAAAATTGGGAATCTGTATCATTTATAAGCACCTCCCTCTACTTTTCTTTTCTCCTCTCCAAACATAATATAACCGAAACTAGAAGTGTAACATGAGGAATTGGGTAAGGACCAATCAATAAAATTGTATAGGGTTATTTCGGCTACTCAGCTTGTAGGATCAACCGAGTAAAAGGGGGGAAATTTGAGGGCAATAACGAGATTACCTTGTCTTCGTCCTTTCTCGACGTCGACTTTCAGGGGACCACACCTCCATACGCGTTAAATCTACGTCCATCCGCCATACGCATCAAATCTACATCCATCCCCTCCTCCTCTCTCCACTCATCATTACAAAGTCTTCTGCAGTTGTAACTTCATGTTTATGAAGGATCTAGTCATCAATTAACGGACACTTTCAACAACACCCTTTTAGTTCTACTCGTTAATTTTGCCTTTCATCCTTGGGAAGTCGAAAGAGGTAAGTGTTCACTTCACTTGCTGCATCGTATTACATTACATATTCGCCATATTGCGTAATGCTTATGTTTTAGCTAATGTTCTGAAGATTATCGAGTAATTTTTTTTTTAACACCCCGGAACTTACGGCACCATAACTTTAGCACATATCAATCCTGGAGTCAAACACGTTAAGACATATAAGGATTCATTTATCTGTTATAAACTATAATTTTCAATAAATTTATCGACTCACAATTGACAATCTTAAATATGCTACTGAAATGAGAATGTCAACTTCACAACCAAATGCAATAACATAATTGAAATTATCATAACTCCATAACTTAAAACATGAAAAGATTCTAAATCCTAAATTGGAACCTTATAATTGTGACAATAGTTAAACCATTAAATCAATCTAGCAACAGAAATTACAAACGACTCCATAACTATATAAATCTCCTAAATAAGTAAATATAACGAAAATAAATACAAATCCTTAAATCCACCCTTACAAACAATTTATAATGCTCCGACTCCATCTTCATAATAGTAAAATATTAGTATGAGATGGTGGGTCGGGTTTAACAAAATATTAATAAATATATATAATTCTATAATATAATAAAAGTTCTAAAAAATAGAGAGAAAAAAATTCAAAATTGAGTTAAACCCATGCTTTGCCAATCATCCGGAGAGGAGGGGCGGTCGACCACCACTTGGGTCATGAGATTACTGAACTCGGTTTTTTAATTACGGGAGAAGAGAAAATTGATAGATGTAATTTATTTTGGATGTTATTTGTGGTTGGTTGGTTCGGTTTCCTTTACCTTGGATTACCGAATTCTAACTCTCGTGATTTGTAAGATTGATCCATGTCCAGTCAGATTCTGTATGTTTCTAATGCTTTACAGCACATAACCTAAATGGAGATGACATTACTTGAATGTCTTCATTTTGAGGTTTGCCATCGTCCGATTTTGAATCTAACTTGCCCTCCCTAAAATGTAGACGAGAACAATCCTGAGAGAAAAAAACAAAAATCTAATTGCTAAAATTACTTAATAATAAACTATTTTAAAATTACAATTTTACCTTAATTATCGATAAATCATATAAAACCGATAAAATTATAAGTTTATAAAATCGTATAACTAAACTCATTATCTAATCAAAAGTTCTATGATAATGGTCTTGTATCCCTTTAAATCAATAAAAACTTTTTAAAATCATTTACATAAAAAATCACATAATTAACTTGTGGTTTTAATAACTATATCTATATGTTTAAGAAAAAATAAAAAAGAAGAGTCAATATTTACCTCAACAGCTATATTTCTATCTGTCATTCCTTGGATAAAACTCCCTCCCACATATTTCTCTTTCCCTGCGTGTACGTTTCACAAAAACCAAAAAGTAGGAAAGAGGGAGACGAGGGAGCGAGAATGAGGAGAACAAGGAAAGGTTTTTCCTTTCCCGGTTGGATGGCACTAGCAATGTCGTAATGATAACATGGAGTAGTTTTCAAATGTCTAGTCTAATATTTTCTTTCCTTTTGATTATCTAATTGCTGTTAAAAAATCGAAAATGCTAGCACCATCTTTGATTAAAAGAAAATTTTAAAAAATTAAGAAGAAAAGAATAGAAGGAAAAATATAATTTCTCTTATATTTTGATAAAGGATGAAAAGAAAGTAGAAGGAAAGTTGATAATATGATTTTTTATTTTTGATATAATATCATAGATGTCCTCATAATTTTGAAAAAAAAAAATTGCTTCAAAGTTAATATATAATTTAATTACAATTCCCTTTCAATCCTCTTTTTAAAAAGGTTGTGACGAAAAATAATTTCAAAATTATGATATTTGAAATCATGTTTGAAGTCATAATTTTATTTCCACATGAGGTCGTAACTTTGAATGGTGCAAAATTGTGTCTTAAAAAGGTTTCAGTTTTAGGTCGAAATGGTGTTTTCTAGATACGATTTCACACTGCTATAAATTTGCAGCATACACCATAATTCCTCTTCTGCTAATTTTGCAATACTTGCCTTTTCAAGCATATACAATATAACTTACATAGGAATATATATTAAGAGAACCACCCTCAAAGTAAAGTCCTCAATACAAACTCTCCTCAGGAGTTAAAACTCTTCATCTAAGACATAAACAATGACACACTTCTCAACATCACTAGATAACAACTAATCACTAACCCATCTATAGGCACTATAATCCCACAACCACTTGTCAATATAAAGCTCTTTAGCTATGAGAAATAATCAATAATAGTAAGTAATAATGATTTAAGGCAAGAATTTAATAACTCAACAGAAGAAGAATGAGAATTTTCCTACTCATAAATCATACAAACGTAGTAAAAAAGAAAAAAGAATACAAAACATGAAATTGAATAAAAGATAGTGATTAATGTCATTGCCTAAAGGTCTACAACTTTTGTATATTTGGTTGAATGTATAACTGAGTAAGTTGAGTAACTAGGGTCACTCAATGATTTTCCAAACATTAAGTTTTTGCCATGCCTTCAACCCACTGCTGCACCTAATTATAGTGTACATGGTATCCAAGTCATTTATATGCTATGTCTAAACTAAATTAATAATTTATTCGCGTAAGGAGTTTAGGGTTTTGATGACCTTCTTTAAAATATATTTCATTTAAGGTAGCCTTTAACTAAGTCTCTAACTCTTCCCTTCATTATAAGTTCTCCCCATACATTCTTTGACTAACCTTCTAACAAGCTTATTACTATATAGATTTTACAAAAATCCCCTTTACTTAACATTATATAGCGATTTTAGACTGAAAGGCCAAATCACAATATACTTGTTCAATGCCCATTATATTGCCAATTCAATCCTTGTTTAACGAGGCAGCTCATCATACACATAGAGATTAGGAAATCATTTTTTATTCATATAGTATAGTCTCTGATCCATCTTCTAACTAACTCCAAGATATACATATCAATACAATTTAGGTTCTAACAAACCCTCTAACTTATCCATTTGCTTTAGTAACTTAATGAATCACATCATCTTGATACCAATATCACTGTTCACAAACTTGACTAGAATAGAATGTCACTTCACACCAAACTTTAACACTCATATTAGTATTATTTAGTAGAAAACATATAACTTAAGTAGTAAAACATATGATTTAAATAGAAAACACATAGTTTTGGCCTTTTAACTATCATAATTAGTTTGTAAGAAGGTTTCTTTTTTTTTTTTATCAAAAATCAAAGTCATCTTATTTTGAACGTTATCAAAAACCTTCAATTCTTTACTCTATAGTAAAAGTACCCTCAGTTCATTAAAAATTTCCTAAGGAAAAACACCTTTAGCACATACTTTCTCCAAAAATCAAAATTTATCAAAAATTCAACTTGTAAATCTTTAAAAACCGATTATATAGGGTAAAAGTACAATCTTTAAATCTTTAAAAAACTCATACATGAACATTTAGGTCGACAATATAAGGTTTTAGTTTTTAAAAATGCAAAAGAAGATGGGTGGACCGGACATTTTTCTTAAGGAACCTATGCATACACTTAAAATTTAGAAAATCTAAGTTAATATTTGAATTCTACATGAAAAAATTATTTGAAAAAAAATCAAGTTTCACAATTTTTAGAAATCGTTCATATTTTTAGTAAAATTTTTATAAAAAAAAAAAGAGAGGAAACCCATTGGTACTCTAACCCTTAGCTACCAACAAGGGGAAGAAGTTTGTTTAACCACCTAGGTATAACTTGAAAAGTAGAGTAGTGACCTCATTGTACTTCCAAATTATGCCTAAACTCATTTACTCCAAAACCCCCAATTTTATACTTATTTGTCCTATAATTTGCTCTTACTCCAATTCTCTATTTCTCATGCACCCAAGATTTTTTTTTCCCATAATATACTTATTCTGTCAATAATGCTAAAAGACCTAAAAATGTTGTGAAAGGTTTTTATAGCACATGGATTTTTTTGTTTTTTTTTTTAGACAATCACGCATGTCAATTGCATAATTTGGCATGTTAAGCTCTTATCTATCCTTAAGATACTTACCCCTATGCTTTTCCAACACACTACCATGCCTAAGAGCTTCCTAGAAATCTGTCTAGCAAAAGTCTATAACCATTTCTTATGTGTCTTACTTTATTTAATTAATATCTAATACACTTACACATATTTATGTATATCATTTATTATTATCCTATATTTTTGTGTACATGTATGTGCATTACTAATTATATAATTATTCCATACTCTACTTACTTCAAATTATTATTATTATTACCGTAAGTGATGCAATTTATCTCTTAGGTTCCATTATGTTCCAAGCCTCATATTCTAAGTTTAGGATAAATCATTCAATATTGATTAAACAATAATTTTTTTTAAGTTAAATATTTTATATTCTTTGTTTTGCAAAATAAGCTTTACTAAGGTTCTTCTTGTAACTTTCATGATCTAATACTAAAAATTTATTTAATTTTCCAAGAACATTTCTCAAAGGCCCTAAACTATATTGGTTCTGAGTAACTCAGGTCTCACAAGTAGGTCACTATTTAAACATCTCTAGATAAAAGATTTTATTTTTGGGTATACTTTTAGTTTCCATTCCAAATCCTTAATTCTTATGTTATCCTCTTTTCCACATAAGGCATCATAGGCCGATCTAATAGATACTTCTCCATTATGTTCTAAGCCTTAACATATACAATCATCATCAAATTCATTAGTAATTATATCTTCATTCCAAATGTCTATATTCACCCAAGCATAAGCAAGAGAGATATCCTAGCTTTCCCTAGCTAATGGTCCTTAAATTATGCTTCTTAATGTTCCTCTTCCCATTTAATTTATGTACCAAAAAACAATCCTTCTGCTACTCCTCAAGCTACTCACCAAATTCTCCTCTAAGCAAACTTGAGCTTCTATACAATCTTCTAAGGTTAGGGATGAGGTTTTCTTGATGGTCTTCTCACCACCTAGCTTACTTTGCAACTATCTTTTCCTTGAGAAACCTACCTATAGTAACTTAACTAAGTAAGCTTTGCTCCTTTATTTTTTATTCCAAGTACTCACTCTTCTAAGGTGAAGTACCTTAGAAGAATTAAGCATGAAACATGCTCTAAATGAAACTTGCAATGGACATAATGAATGACTGATAAGAGGTGGATAAAATAAAATTATAAAACATAAAAAAAAAGTTACATCCACCTATTTTTTATCTATAAGCATTTTCAATGTTGATATTTAATATTTAATTAGATTTCATTATTTGTAGTTAAAGATTTCCATAATAGACATAATTTATATATTTAAATTTACTTATATAAGTTAATCAAGATTTTCTCCTTTTGTGTAGGATTATGTCCCATCAAGAGCTTAAAACATAAAAACATGGCAAAACAAGCAAACGAGACATCCATTCTTAACATTCAAGGAAAATTTCTTCACCGAATGCAAGCAATTGCATTCACGAAAGCATAAAGCAATCAGAATGGAGGACCTACGGATTACAGGGGATCTTTCACTACAAAAAAAGAGAAAACTGGTTACGGGGGATTCGACATGTAGTAGCTCATCATCATCAGAAGAAACAATCTATTTGTACGATGTCTTCTTAAGTTTTAGAGGAGATTTGAGAGATAAATTTGTATCTCATCTTCATACAAGCTTGAAAAATGTGGGCATCCAAGCTTTTCTAGATGAAAAAAACATAAATAAAGGAGAGGAAATCAAAGAAGAACTTAAAGAAGCCATAGCTAACTCGAGGATTTGTATGCCCATCTTCTCTCAAAACTATGCTTCTAGTAAAGCATGCCTTTTTGAGCTTTGTCATATGGTGGAATTAAATAAGAAAATCATTCCTCTATTCTATGACGTCTCACCCAATGTTCTCAAGCTTAAGGATCCAAAACGTTTATATGAGAAGGATCTGGATAGGCATCTAAGCGATCCTGAGGTTGAGCCAGATAAAGTTGAAAAGTGGAAGAAGGCACTTGAAATAGTGGATGAAATAAAGGGATATGATGTTCGGAACAAAAAGTAAGTATACATTATTCTCACTCTTCTTCCTCCACTCTTTATTTTTCTAAAGATAATTGAATTATGAAGATCATATGTCTAAATAAACCTTAAACTAAAATGATATGTTTTCTTTTTCACAAAGCTCGGTCCAAAATTACTACTAAACTTGTAAATTGAAGTTTATAGTGAGTTAATGGAGATACTACATGTCCATATAAAATTTTAACAATTATAATGGTTAAATTGAAAATTCTTAAACAAAATGAAAACTTATAGTTTCCAAAATAATTTTTCTTAAGTAAAATTAGAAAGAAAAAAAAAATCCAACATTGCATGTGAGAAAGGCTTTTCATGAACATGCTGTTACTTGAGAAAAAATAAAAGATTTTTTGAACCTAAGCTTGCATTAAGTTTTTAACAGTTGAGAAGCAATTTTCCGTGCCTATAAAGTGATTGAAAGTTGAGAGAAATAACCTCTTTATCTTACTTGTTTACCAACTTTAATTGAATCTTTTTTATCCTAGGGTTTTCGTGGTCTTCACTGTAAACCCCACACAAACTTGATTTTATTATTGTGAAAAGGAAGTACATTAAGATTATTAATTTATTGTGTATCTTTCCAAGAGTACTCTTTCTAATTTTAATTCTTTTATCCCTAACTAGATAGTAGTCTAAATTAAACAATAACAAAACACAATAAATTCAAAAATAACCATGTATCTGAAACGAATTTTTTGCTTCTCTCTTTTCATTGTTCTCACTCTCTTTCAAAGTTAAATATAATCATTTTTTGTCATGCATTTGTTTCATATTTCTTGCAATCCATTTTACATCTCTGCATCCATTTAATCTCATATGATACTTAAAGAAGAATGCTATTCTAGATTCTCTACACTTTTATATTTTTAAAATCCATTTTTAAATTCTATTGATTGTTAGTTGAACACCCCATCCTCTCTCCAAAAACGATTTTTCTTTGATTTTTAGCGTGTTAGTCATCATAGCCTGCACTATCCGTTATAGACCATTTGACAATAGAGGAAGATAAATAAAATTTGTTCTTTTGCTGACATGATGATGATGATTTTAAAGAATATAACGAATGCAACTAGGTAAAACGAAGACAAATATCTATAACAACGGGATAGTTCTAGTTACTTGCAATTTGAATGTATAGTATAACACATATGTTAAAACAAAAAAGAAAATGAATGAAAAGAAAGTAAAGCATGGTATTGTGCATATCACTGAAGAGTATTACAAAGAAAAGCACAATTATAATTATGAAACTAAAAATATGTTGCTTGTGTGACAGTGAAGCTGATGAAGTTACTTCGATCACCCAAAAGCTCTTAGACTTGATGCCAAAACGTCGAGACATCACTAATAAGTTGGTTGAAGTTGATGAAAAAGAGGAACTGATAAAATTGTTGTCGAACTTATCCCCCAATGATTGGTATATCGTGGGAATCTACGGGTTAGGTGGTATCGGCAAAACAACTTTAGCCAATATTATATTCAACCAACTCTCTCCTAGGTTTGAAAGTTACAGCTTTTTGGAGAATGTTAGAGAAAAAATGCAAAGTGGGAGGCATATAGAGTTGCAACAACAACTCTACAAAAACATCACTAAGACCAAATTGGTTGACCGAATCATTGATCGTAACGATGGAATACACGAAATAAAACGTGCACTCAAAAACAAGAGAATTCTTCTTGTTTTGGATGACATGAATAATACAGATCATCTTGAAACCTTATTGGGGCATGAGGTTTGCTTCGCTAAAGGAAGTGTAGTCATCGTCACAACGAGGGACAGAGAGATTCGGGATGGCTTATCACATAAATATAAAAAAGTTTTAGATTATAAGGTAGAGGAAATGAAAAATGATCAAGCATTAAAGGTTTTTTGTAGACATGCTTTTGGGAAGGACTCTCCATGTGCGGGATATGAGAGCCTTTCAGAGAAGATTATATCTTATACCGGAGGTCTCCCATTGGCCCTCAAAGTTATAGGCTCATCGTTGAGTGGTATTACGAAAGATGCCTGGATGAAGAAATATGAACAGCTAAGGAAAAATCCAGAAAATAAAATTAAAGAATTAATGATGATGAGTTATAACGATTTGAATTGGCGGCAACAAAAGATATTTCTTGATATAGCCAATTATCTCGGAGACTTGCGTAAAGAATATGCATGTTATATGTGGGAGGATTGTGATTTGTTTCCTGATTGGGCAATAGAAGTTCTTTCCAATAGATCCTTAATAAATGTCGTTTACAAGGATGACGAGCGGTTAGAGGTTGGCGACAGTTGGAAGGTTGAGTATTTGTGGATGCATGATGTATTGAAAGATGTTGGAAGGGAAATCGTTAGAGAGACAAGTGAAAAACAAGGTGGATTACCCAGTAGGTTGCACATCAATGGAATCAACCTTGATGATCTACATATGAAGGTAAGAAATGGAGTTATTTTTCAAAGTTCTAAAGTATAGGCTGCAAATAACTAAGCTAATATAGCATCTTTTTTAACTTATTTTAATTTAGGTTTTAGTCATTAAATTTACGTACAAAAGAATATGGTGCATAAATTTTTTTTCCCAAAAAATAATATAAGTTTTAAATTTACACATTTCACGCGAAAAGCAATGCAAAGAAAAATGGAAAATATTTATTTTGAGCTTTAAATTAGTTATAATGTATAAGTTGTTACTCTTCATGTGTTAGAATCTAAAAGAATGCTTGAATAGGTGTATACTATTTTTTTTAAATCATTTTAACTTCGACTATGGTAAGATTAACTCGATATGACAATCCTGTCCCAACCTTGCTACTCTCGTAATTAGAGTATAAGAGTGATGAGAGAATAATAATAAAAAAAAAACCATGTGAATAAAATAAAAAAGAAAAGGTAGAAAAGAGGAAATGAAGCGCGGATTGTGGCGTTCAGTATTCAAGCATGGTTCTTTAATTTTTCAATTAATTATTGAAATCTATTGTCATCTACTACATCAACATCCCAAAATAAAAGCTTAGTAATACATATAATATATTATATTATATTGTATTAGATATATAGACTCTATATTCAATGGTAGCAAGATGGAGACATCATCTTACTAAAGCTTAGTACTATAATATAATATGTATATATATATATATATCCATATATAGATTTATATATATATAATATATAAACACATAAGAGATGAATTCTTAAGGGGTTAGAGGAAGCACCAAACCCTCTATGCTCGAAAAAAAAAAGAAAAACTAATTATGAAAATTTATTGAAAAATGAGAGATTATGTAAATCAGGATCAATGTTTGATAAGATATTATAAATGGCTTTGTAATAAGTTATTACAGATTATAAACAAGAGGTCAAGTTCCCATCATAGTCATTTTTACCATTTTCAGATTGTATTTATTACTTGAATAATATTCTTTTTTTATTTTTTTTTATCTTTCTTATTGCGTTAATAACTAATAGTAGCAAATTTTATGCATTATGAAATTATAGTTAATTGATTATATTAGTTAGTTGCTATATATTAACAAGTACTACATTACAAATCAATAATTATATTAGCAATACTATAAACATTTTGGTTTTATTGCATAAAGTATTAGTAAAGAATAACAAACATATTGCTTGATGTACATTTTTTCCAATTAATATTATAAAATTAGGTGTGCATTATTGAATAACTTATTACCTAGTTAATTATATTGGAATCAACGTTTTTAGTAGCATTACTAATGGTATAATCTTATGGAGCCGTCATAAAAAATAATTGACACTTACGTTTACATAATATTACTCGTTTCACTCTATTCATGACTTTCTACTTAAATGCTTTTGTATTATATTTCTATTGATAACAAAATCTACAAAAACCTTATGTCTTAGTTTCATTTCTTTATAAATTGATGACTAAACTTCAGTTAATATGCACACCATAATGAAAAAGTAAATTGTCCCTTTTTTTAAGCCTCTTAAAAAGTACTCTACAAAAACCTTATGTCTTAGTTTCATTTCTTTATAAATTGATGACTAAACTTCAGTTAATATGCACACCATAATGAAAAAGTAAATTGTCCCTTTTTTTAAGCCTCTTAAAAAGTACACAAAGTACCATTAATCGTTTACAAAAGGAAAAGAAAAAAAATTGAAATTTTCAATCCTTTTAAGAAAATGTTGTGACTACACTCGCTTACAAAATCATTTTATATGTATTAGTGGATTTGAATTCTCTTAATTTATTTTTTCTCAATTTTTCTCAATCTAAAAACTAATGGTTGAGATTGATTAAATTTTTGGAGTACCCATGTGATGTTATCATGACAACATCCTCTTACTTATAATTTCAATTTTTAGTTATACATGTTAGCATTTTAAAGAGGTAAATTGAGAGAAATTAAGAACAGATAAAATCCATTTCCTTACCTTAGACTTTCTATTCTATGCAACTTACTTGGGATAGAATTTTACTTTAAGGTTCTTTTGTAGGATTCAACAACATTAAACAAGACGATTTATACATCCATCCATTTTGATTTTTATTGACATCATCTAGTGGTTTCACTTATGAGAAGGGTTTGAATAAGGTAAGTCTCATAAATGAGTTAGAAGTCTATATATATATATATAATGCCCCAAAACCTAGAACGCTACAATTCGCTATCAAGATCCACATAATAATTATATAAAATCTACCAACTTACAATTTAATAACTTCTAATATGAAATAGTAGTGGGACATCAACTACTCAATCACTACAAATATCATACCATATCACAACTAAAATCTGACGTAAAGAAAGAACCTGAAATAAATACACCAACCTAATGATCTAGAGTCTCCTAGCTCTTACAGAAGTCAACCTACTAGGCGTCACCAACAGGAGTCATAAGTGACTCCATGACTACACAACTCTAAAAATTATTCAAATATATAGAAAATAAACATAGGTTGATTGAGTTCACTCCTAAAACTAATGTACGAAGTCTCTATGCTATCATCATAGTAATAGTAGTCTCTCTCCTCATTACATTATAGATAATCCCAATTGGAATCCTCAATATTTTAAACCCTATTGCATACCTCATAACCTAAACCTATAGTTGAAAAATAGTAATCCCCGTTAAGTAAGCTAATGCCTAGTGTATGATACCACACGCATGCTCATGAGCATAGTGTAACAAGCCAAGTACGTTTGAGTAGCAGTCATAAATGCAATAAACAATCGATTAGATCTTGTTATTTAAGTCCATAAACAGCACAGTCTCAATATCTTGGAACTTAAGGTTACTCATGACCCTTATACATATAATATATAAGTATCACATAAGTATTAGTGTTAGGTCCTTTCTAATAACTTGAGTACCAAAAACCATCTTAAATCTACCTAGGTCCTTTCAATACAGGACTTTATAAGGGATAGCATCGTACAAAAATCACTAGGTGGCTTACCAACACCATTGGACCCAATCAGTGAGTAGTCGAAGCCAAGCACAAGCAACAAATAATTAAGTCCGAGTTTCATTTAAGTCCAGTTAATACACATTAATATAGCATATACAATCAATAAATATGTATCTCATACTCAGAGCTCATATCTTAAAAGATATGATACCATACATCCTTTAGTGCCTATTGAAAATATAATTGCTAACTTAGAATTTAATAAATTTCGCAACTCAATACTTCTTTCTCCTTAACTCTACCATCTACTTCATACTTTGAGTTTTCAAACCGCACTCCATTTATCTTTTCAATATATCCCCCCCCCCCCCTCTCACGTTAAACATACAACTGCCATACATGCCAACAGCACACACACATACATACATCCTTATGCTGGCTGCACACACATTCACGTTGACAACACACATACACACTTAACCTCATGCCACACCTGACATACATACAAATACATACTTTACAAACACGTTGCCCAACACTAACACACTATGTCCATTGTATGCCATTTACACACATCAACATTAACCTACACACACCCACAGCACATACATAGTCTCACAGCCAAAATTGACACACACAACTAGAATATACATACACATATTTTGTACTCACATGTCAAATTGAACACTCAATGCATTATCCACACGTATATACAATACCACCAATATGACATTGCTATGATCTAACCAATAATTATTATCTATCACTACCACTACATCAACTATTACAACACCTTCTCTTGAAACTCAAAGAAAACCCTAAAGAATAATAACTTACGAAGAACATGATAAATAAAGAAAACTTACTTGAGAAACGCATAAAGATTGATTCTTTATTGTATCCCATGTTCAATTATTGCGAATTATGATTAGGGTTTAGATATTTGGTTGAGGATTGGAAGTTTTTTATTTATAAAGAAAAATTAAAGCAATGTTTTGGTAAGGAAAAGATATAGGGTTGAGTAATATTTTTATTTAGGATAAAAGATAGTAGGAAATCTGAATCTTTTTCCGTGACCAAATTACACCTTGCTATCTTTTATAAATTATAAGCTATACTATGTCTCCAAGTCTTTATTCTATTATTTTATTCCTTCCCTTATTATTATTATTATTATTATTATTATTATTATTATTATTATTATTATTATTATTATTATTATTATTATTATGTAACCCTTTTCTTCTTTTTCTTTTTCTTTTTTTATTTTGATCAAGTTTTACAATATATATATATATATATATATGCAACATTGGAAACATGTGATTGGGAGGCCATACATACCATTTCTAAGTAAATATTAAAATTACTTATTTATATCTTATGAACCGGATAAATTGAGAGCATCCAAATCTCTAAAGTAATTGTTGGACCATTAAGCTATTATATTTTCTTTGGATTCCATTGAGTATAAAAATAAAAAGCCAACTTTGTAATAATTGTAATAGTTTTCAATATAGCTTCCAATAAAAGCATTCACTTCACTAAAAAAAATTTATAAACAAATTGAATAGTCCATCAAGGTGTTCAGTCTAGAAATGAAATACATCATAATTAAATGAGCTAGATTACGAGTTAAGGTTCTTTAATAAATACACCATAATTAAATGAATTAAATTACATGTTAAGGTTTTTATATATAAATCTATTTTAATAAGATATATAAGATATAGGATATAACTTGTTAACATGAATTTAATATGTTTAAATGTGTTCTTTTAGCAGGAAAAGGCCTATGTGGAGACATTGAGCATCTCTGATGCAATCATCGCAGAAAAGGATATAGCAGGCCTACGTAAATTAAGATTCCTTGAATTGAGAAACTGCAATGTGGAAGGGGATTTCAAGGAACTTTTTCCGAACTTGAGATGGCTTTCTCTTGTAAAAGTCTTATGGATGGTGAGCAATTTTAGTCCAAAAAACTTAGTCGTTCTTACTCACTCATATCTTGTTATCGAGCCAAATTGGGAAGGATGGAGCACAATCAAGGTACTCATAACGTATCCAAAAGTATATCAATATTTTTCATCATAACATTACTTGGTTTTCTTTTATCCATGCGCCTCCACCTTCATTTATCTTGCAGAGTAATAAACTGAAGGTGTTAGATCTTCGCTTATACCAAAGCATATCTCCGGAGATGTCATTCAAGAACTTTTCAAGTTTAGAAGTACTGATTATAATTGGATGCGAATATTCGAATGAACTTGCCACTTCTATCATTGAGATGAAGAATCTGAAAGAGCTAAGTATACAAGATTCGCACATGCCAGATTCAATAGACTGGATTGGTAACTTAACATCATTACGCAAGCTGAATCTATCATATATCGATGAGTTGCCAACGCTTCCCTCAAGCCTGACACATGTATATATATTATCTTGGAGAATGCGAGTAAATTGGGGCGACCAATTCGAGTTGATGAATATCGTGGAATTATATCTATACTATGAGGATTTAGATGGTCGTACTGAATGTGAGCTTTCTGACGGGGGGGAGCATAGTTGCTTAAGCTTCGAGTGGATTGGGGGTGCAAGGAATCTTGAAAAGCTCTTTTTGTGGATTCCATATACCATCACTAACCTAGAAAAGGTAACTGAACTTCCACGGCTGAAGGACCTCAATGTATGTTACGGGAAATTCCAAAACCTTCATAATCTTCCGTCCAGTTTAGTGCAATTAAGTCTATACTGCTGTGAATTTTCCAGTGGAATTCTTGATGTGTCAAACTTGAAGAATCTGGAATGGTTAACGATTAAGTTTTGTGATTCCCTAAAAGAGCTCCGTGATGTAAGCCTCAATGGACTAGAGCCTTTGATGGGGTTAACAATAGCTCACTGTCCATCCTTAAAATGTGTACCAAACCTCTCGAAGTTAAGGAAGCTAAAGAGGTTCGTACTTGTGGATTGTGGTGAACTAACGATTGTTCAAGGCTTCGCGGAGTTGAAGTTGTTAGAATATGTGGGGATTTGGGGTATGGATTCGCCGCTGGAACTTAGCCGTGTTGACTTGGACAAATTGGAGAATGCACCGAACTTGAGTGTCTCATTGAAATGCGGTAAGCTGCCTCGGATCATTCGATGATCCTGTGTTATTACTTCAGCTGTGAATAATTGTGTTTCCGTATGTGTATGCACCATTTTCAGTTATGTAATTTTATTTTATTTTTTCCTCCTTGCACTGTGGACGATATTTCTCGTTACTTTCGACTTTATCATTAATAAAGTTGACACGTGAATGTGGTTGAACGAATACGATTCTTGTTTCCGAGTAAAAATGACATGATGCAGCTGCTGCTCCGTCTTGTTTTTGGGTCTGCCACAATTTTTCTAAAGACAAATCCGAGTGAATTGGACCAAAGTGTTTATAATGACGTGCTCGTACGCACATCCTAACGATTATTTGCCGCATCGTCTCCGCCCATGTCTGCGCATTAAAAGAAAAAGATAATAAATAAATAAAGTGCAGCGGTCTAACTTTCTCAAAAATATAGCCCAAATGAAAGAAGGAAATGAGCCCTCCATGTGGGCGCTAATCTTTCTCTAGCATAGTGCAAACCGGGAAAACAGCTAATCTTGTTAACACCGTGTTTAGGATTGAAATCAAAAGAAATTGATGGAAAAGAGTGAAAATTTTGTTATTGGTAATCTAAGATAAAAGTCAAATATAAGGAAGTGGTGGAAAATGAGTATAAATAGGTTGAATTTATAAAGATATTCATAATATTTTAAATTTATTATATAAAAATAAGGGAAAAATAGTCTACTAAACAAGTCATATTATCCCATTTTCTTTTAAGTGATATAAACCAAACAATGGATAAGGAAAAAAGGTTTATCTTCATTTACTTATTATGTATCATTTCTTCTCTTTTCCTTTCAATTTTTTTTTTTTTAATTCTCACTCATTTCATTTATTCAAAATTTTGCCAATGTGAGCCATGTACCGATCCTTTTTCATAATTTATACAATTGATATGAGTCCATTTTATCATCTTAAAGTGAATTTCACAATAAAAGAACAACAAATTCCTAAATATGTAGTATTTAAGTAGGGATTAACGTATTATTTTACACATTTATCACTAGTTGACTTGTTATTCCTTATGATCTTTCCCGAATAAACTATCTTTTATTTATCTAATTTAGTTCATCCAACGATAAATCTAGAACAAATTATAAAGTAATGACCTAATCCAATTTGAATAAACAAAATAATAGACTTTGATTATAATGAAAGGGTTGATGGGTAGTTTTAAACAATAGGCTCCCAAGGCCCATTTCAAATTATGTCAACCATGAGTTAACCTATTTTGACCAATGACTAACCTAATTGAATTAAGTCCTAGCCCCACTCAATGATCAAGCATACTAAGTCGATACTTCAATCCTTTAGCTTTGATCTTCACTTATGGCATCTATGCCTCGGTACCTTAAATAGTGAAAGTCTACCCAAGAAGCTTGGACATTGGACGTTAAAGAAACACCGACCTGTGGGAATTGTCGAGATGCTACGTCATCTTCAAGGATCCTAACCTTATCTAATTAAAAAAAAAAAAAATTCTTTCTTACTTGGATAATGTATGAATGTATCTAGATCTCCTTCTTAAACTCTATAAATAAGGGATTCAATGCTACAGGTAAGAGATTTTATACGTGCCCTTGAGACTCCTTACTTTCTCTCTCTTTCTATAATCCCATAACTTATTGACTTAACATCAAAATAGCTATACTAAACAAACCTTCGATGCCCCTTTACAACATCTTGTTTTGCAATCTAAGGCCTAGATCAAGAGTCTTTACCGGTAAATTCTCACAACAATATAAAGTATTTTTTGTAATTTAAATCAATTTATAAAAATAATTTTGGCCCTCTAATTTCATGATCTTATATTCAAGTGCTTCATTATCATAGTTTTGATTCTATCCCCTAAAATTAGTAGTCTAGTGTTGTAATACAAGCATTCGACTTCTTGTTTTACAAGAGCTTATGTTTTTAGTATCACTTAATAGTGCAACACTTAGAAGAAGAGAAACGACGGGTAAATACTGTTATGATAATTCCACAAAATGGGAAACCATTCATAGGAATAGAACAATACTGATATAGATCATTAGGAAGGGTAATACATGGCAACCGATATCATGTGAACTGAGGGCAAGTCCAAACCGTAGGATAGTCTGAAAGATAAATGGAAGTTAAGGTTTGAGTAAGGGTTCTCATACACCGACGTTGGATATAATGCACCAACACCTCACACGAGTTCAAGTCGCCCTTGATATTTTGTACAAGTGTAACTGGAGGGTACTCACCATTAGTCCATACTCAAATGGCCTAAATAAGAATAGGAGACCAAGTAGAGGAATACTTCGCTTGAAATAGGATAAGTTGTGTATTGAATATTCTTGATGATGAATGTTGCAGCTGATACAAAATACTATGGTAAGTCCTAACTTATTAAAAATTACTAAAAAGTTTATACTAGAAAAGGAAAGGTACATATTATATAAGGGCAATTCAGTAATCAAAACAAAAGGAATATCTTTTGTAAGGACAATACAAATGTTAGAAGGTAGGATACATGTCTACTCCTTAGTCTAGTAGTCTAAGTAGTTGCTGGGTGGCAAGCAGAGCTGAGTTGGATAAGTCAACTTTTGGTCGACAACTTGGCAAGTTGAGAGCCTAGGAGTACTTACTCGATAAGTGAGGACTTGATAACTTAGACTCAACAGGTCAATTCAACAATAGGATAGCTTGAGCTAGAACATTTGTTAGATCCCTATAGGTGGGTTCAAGTATTCAGCTTTGATTGGGTTTGGAAACATTAAAGGCTTCTTCTTTTTCTGTCTATAAGATTGTAAATGGTTTAAAGGAGCTTGAAAGACTTGTCAAGTCGGCTCAAAGGAACTACACCTTCTCTGGAGTTAAGCTTCTCAGTAACTCGATGTACTAAGGAAACAAGGCTACGTACTTGGGATTGTATGATTGACCCTTGATTCTTATCATCCCCTCTATACAAGACCTCGAAGGGTAGCTTCTCAATGACGTTATGGGTGGTCCCATTGTAGGCTAATTCAATGATCTATAAGTACATATCCCAATCAATTGGGTCTCTTCTAATTGTGGCTTATAGCATGGTCCCTAAGGTTCTGTTGATGACTTCAGTCTATCCATCTGTTTGTGGGTAGTTAGATATACTAAAAGTAGCTTGGTTCCTAGTTATTTCCAAAGGGTCTTCCAAAAATAGCTTAAGAATTTAGGGTCTCAATCAAACACTATAGTTCTTAGTACTCCATGCAGCTTAACTACTTCCTACAAAAAGAGAAAAGAAATAGTTGAAGCATCATTAGTTTGATTACGTAGCACAAAGTGTACTATCTTGCTAAACTGATCCATGACCACTATGATAGAGTCCTTCCCATAAAACGTTCTCGAAAAACCCAATACCAAGTCTATACTTAGCTCGAGCTATGGCTTAGTATGCAACTCAACTCCTTGCTCTGTGCCAAAGTGAACACCTCTCTATCACAAACTATACAATCTTCATCATCATTGGCTAAAAGAATCTTGAAGCCATGACTTCATGGTTCAGTGTTCACTAAAAAGGCTAGATAATCCCCCTCCATATGCCTTACGCACCAATAATTCATGCATAGAATAGGTTAGGATACACAACTTTCCTTTCCCGAACAAGTATTGTCCTACTTGTGATAATCATCAATGGCTTGGCTTCCTTACATTGAGTATATATAGTACCAAAATGTGGGTCCTCAGCATAGAAACCCTTAATCATTGAAAATCAAAAAAGCCTTGTTTAGAGCTCAGTCAAGAGGGTATGTCATCATGATAAGGCGTCAGCCACTACGTTGTTCTTGACATTCTTACACTAAACGACTTAAGAGAATTCCTCATGAATTTGACCTGTTTGGCTTGCATCTTGGACAACTTAGGTTAGCTGTTCAAGTATTTTAGTAACTCATGGTCAATATAGATCACAAATTCTCTTAACAATAAGTAATGCTACTATATAGTTAGAGTTCGGGTTTAGAAATATTTCTCCTTATCTTATACAAAGAGTTAGGTGTAGTTCCTAGGAATTTTTCATTGAAATAGGCAACTAATTGGCCTCCTTGCATTAATACAATGCTTATGCCAATCTTAGATACATTACACTTTACTTCAAACACTTTATCAAAACTCAGGAGAACTAAGATAGGGGTAGTAGTGAATTTTCTCTTTACCTCCTCAAAACTCTATTGTTCTTTCTCTCCCCTTTTGAACTTAATGTTCTTCTTCAATAAGTCGATTAATGGGGGCACAACAGTACTGAAATTCCTTATGAAACAGTGATAAAAAGATGTTAGACCAAGAAAACATTATACATTAGCAAAACAGGTTCGTAGAAGCCATTCAGTAATAGCGTTAATATTTTCTTCATCAACTTGTATTCTTCCTCTACTCACAACGAATCATAGTACCTCTGGTCAGCAGAAGTTGCACTTCTTCATATTAGCATACAGTTTCTTGGCTCAAAGTTTGTTAAAGATAGCTTGGAGATGCTTACAATGTGTTTCCAGATTAGGGTTGTAAACAAAAATATCATGAAAGTAAACAATGACAAAATTTCCAATCAATTGTCAAAGCACATGTTTAGTTAATAACATGAATGTGCTTGGCGCATTTGATAGTCTAAATAGAATTACTAGCCATTCATACAATCCATTGCAGGTCTTGAATGCGATCTTCCACTCATCTCCTTTTCACATTTTGATTTGATGGTATTTAGATTTGAGATCAATCTTAAAAAGATCTTGGCTCCATTCAAGCCCAGACCTTATATATTAGAGCACTTATCTTGGATACTATTGGTTAACTACGAAGGAGGATGCAAAGACTCTAGTAAGCTGATGCTATATCTACCAAAAGTATGTACCTATCGACCGTGCATCTAGCATGGAGCTTTACCTTATGACAAGTCCATGGCCTTTTACTCAATGGGGACTTGATGTTCTCGAACCATTCTTGAAGGCGTCTGATAGACGTTAGTTTATTTTGGTTGTTGTAGACAACTTCATGAAGTGGGTTAAAGCCCAAGCAGTTGCTAGCATAACCTCAAAGATAGTAGAAGGGTTTGTTCTGATTAACATACTTACTAGATTCAGGGTTCCTATGCCCTAATTACAAACAATGGCAAACAATTTGATTGTACGATTCAAGAAATTCTATGATAAATATCATATCCAACTTTGCTACACCTTAGCTGCCCATCCCCAAACCAATGGGTAGGTTAAGGGCATTAACAAGATAATCTTCATTAGCCTAAAAGAGAGGGTATAGCTAGCGGGTGGTTAGTAGACGAAAAAACTCGCCACAATCCTTTGGTGATAATGAACCACTTACAAGACAACTATGGACGAAACTCCTTTCTACCTCGTGTTTAGATTAGAAGCTTTATTGCCTATCGAGTTAGAACTCCCAATAAGCAGAACTCAAAACCTTGTTGATCTTAATAAGTAGCCCTTTATTAAAACTTAGGTGCTATTGACAATGTGAAGGATACTGTGGGGGCTCAAGTGGCCGCTTACCAGCAATGAATGGCTAAGTATTACAACAAAAAGGTCAAGTATAAAGTCTTTCAACTCGAAGACTTGGTTATCGAAACCTTGGAGCCACTGGGTTGCAAGAAAGATAGGGCAAGCTATCACCAAATTAGGATGACCCTATTCAGGTTAAGGAAGACGTAGGTAATGGGGCCTATTGGTTAGAGACTATGGATAACCTATCCCTATAACTTGGAATGCTGACAACCTTAGGCTTCATTTTTTGTAACACGTATGAGCACCTAAGCATACTTTATACAAAAATTCAGAAAGAAATGAAAAGGAAGTCTTATATTTATCTTACCCTCTTACTTACTCTATGATAACACAACTTAATTATCATCAAACTCCACCCTTTGTCCATCAACAAAGATAAAACACTACACTAAGTCAAGTCGATTCTCATCTTCGACATCCAAACATTCTCATAGGTCACTATACCTAGGAACCTTAAAGCTTAAGCATCCAATAGGTTCTTACACCCGAAGGCCCACACAGGGTGAGCACATAGACCAAGTAATAGGAATCAAGGGCTAATTAGAAGATTACGAGCTAAGGAGTTGCTTCCCTTGTCAGCCAAACTTCTTAAATGAACCTGAACCTAAAATAAGAAAAGTTCCTCCAAGCTGATCTCGCTTATCTTCTAAGCTCCCTCAATCCATTATCTATTTCATAAGTAGAAGGAGATCCTATTTATGCTACTAACCCCCATCAAAGCCATATAGTAAGCCTACATGATTCCAAGCTGACAAGTGTCCAAGCTCAAGTTAACCTATTATCAAGCCAACCAACTAACCCTAAGCTCCCAAGTTCCAGTTTCTAAAAAGAGAACTCTCCAACCCCCGACCTATCGAGCTGCCAACCTAAGGCCAATCCAATTAGCCTTGCCCTACATTCATTACTCATTTAGACCATAGAATTGAGAGGCTAACATGCATCCCCTCTTTGATAACAGTAACGTTCTTTGCGAAGGACATTCCTTTTTCATTTGTATACTAATTTACCCATGTATGGTATGTACTTTTCCTTTTTTCGATGGGGATTTTTTTAATAATTTGTAACAACCCAAGACTTACCCTACTTAGGATGTATAAATACCCATTTTCATGTTAGCCACAACATCATCTAGAATATTGAATATACAAGAACTTTTCCCCTTTAAGCTAAGTATTTTTCTTATTTCTCTTCCTTTCTCTTATCTAAGCCATTGCTTATGTATGGATTAGTGGCGAGTAACCTTTGGTTGTACTTATGCATCATATCAAGTATAGCTCAAACTCATATGAGGAGTTGGTTTATAATGTGCCTAGGAGCTAAGTTGATCACAAAGACTTATTGTAGGAACCATAACTAGGTAGATCCTTCGAGATATCGTAGAAAAGAGGATGGATAAGTTGACATATGCAATAGCTTATGTGAAGCTATTTGTAGCCTATGACGCACCGACGAACACAATATAACTCAATACTTCTCCTGATATGACGGATAAGCTAATACTAAGGTTCACTCGCCACTAATATTAAGTTATTTGGTAAGATTAGATAAGAGTATAAAAGAAAATGTACTCGAAGAAGGGTATCTCATAAAAACAATTATATTCATTAACCATAAGGTGAGTAAGATGATTGCAGCTATAGTAAAAAGGACTATTTATAGTAAGTCCTTTAGGGTAACATTACAAAAAAGGAAGTTACGTCAAGGATAATGGAAGAAAGAGATTCCTAGTACAATTGAAAAGGGTAAATAAAACAAAGAATAAAGCGGAATATAATACAAGTGTTAGAAAAGTAGGGGACAGGTGGCAGCCTATCAATGGGTTTGTATCCTAGGATCTTAAAGCTCTATGGTTGAGCTAAGCTGATGTTGGGGTTGCTGTCGATGAGTTGTTCCTAGGTTGCTTTTAGCACTTGGTAAGTTAGGAAAGTAAAGCTTAATACATGGTGACCTTAGATTCGACACTAACCAGGTTAGCCTCAACACTCGATAGGTCAGTGGCTTGACAAAAGTCTGAGCAGAGAAGAGTATGTCCAAGCTTTGACCTTAAGGAGTTCTTCCATAGCTCTTCCATGTATTGGCGTTTGTCCATAGCAAGGTGACAAGAGATGACTCCCCTCGTAAGGGATTAGAGGCCTCGAAGGCAGGTATGAATAATGGGTCTAAAGGTTGGTAATCCATTAATACGTCATATCCTTCATTGATGCATGAGAACCCTTGCTTAATCTATGACTTCCATTAATTCTTTTGAACCATCTTGTAGTTCTAACCCATTTTTTCGCGTAATATTATTAGCTATGTGTTCATCCACGACCATCGCTCCATACCATCTTGTATTAGAGCTTGGCTACATTCAAGTGAGTTTCTAAGATTATGTGTTCTTAAGTGTTTTAATATAGTACGTTATGTATAGTTAATATGTTAAGACTTGAGATTGTTAAAGAAGTTATAAGTAGCTATAATGGGTGTTGGAGTTGTATTTTTTGTTGTGGAAGTTAGTACTATGTTTTCCCCTATTTCAATACCTAAAAAAATAGAGTATGTAGTTTTTATTGGTTTGCAACCTTATTAAGCATTACTAGTGCTGTTCTAATAATAGTTGGAGTTTGAGTTGATTGTTCGAAGAAAATTTTTTGAGTGCAGCTCAGTTGTTTTAACTAGAGGAGTTAGTATATTGAAATAATAAATAATGTTGGACTCTAGTATTTAAGGAACTCTCAAAACTAAGAGAGTGGTGCTCATAATAGTCATAGTCAACAAGGGAGTTATATACCTCAATTTGCATATGAAAGACCAAATAGGTTCATCGACTTAGTAATTGCTATAAATGAAGACAAATAATGAGCTAAAAAAGACCTAAATAGAGGCTGAGCAAATGAACTACTCAAGAAAGATAATAGTCGACCTAATCAAGCTAATTTCTTAGTTCAACTACACTAAGATGGAGGAGTGGATAGATTTACTTGACAAAGGCTTGCAATGGAGGAAATAAAAGAAGAGGATAAGGAGTTAAGTGATGAGGGAGAGGAGTATTATGATCCCAAAGAAAGAAATGTTTAAGCTACTAGAGTAAAAGGAATTGAGATTACAAATCTCGAGCTTCTCTAATAGTAGAGATGTTGAAGACTATCTAGACTGGGCCAATAGGATAGAGAAGCAATTTGAGTACCATGAAGTTTTTAAGAATGATAAAGTAAAACTTGCTATCTTAAAATTCATAGGATATACTACCTTGTGGTAGAAGAATTTACAAGTCACATGACAAAGAGAAGGAGAGAGAGAAGTAAGAGATTAAGATGAGATGAAGAGAGCGACAAGAAGAAGATTTGTACTGAGCTACTATTTGCAGGATACGTTTAAAAGGTTACAAGAGTTGAGACATGGAGGATCAAGCATTGATGCTTATGTGAAGCGATACCAAGATTTGATGATTCGTTATGATGTTGTAGAGCCAAAAGACAAGAATATCTCTAAATTTATCAATGGGTTGAAGTATGAGATTGAGGATATTCTTGAAGTTAGAGATATTGGATCCTTATAATGGGCAATTTGAGCTACTCAAAGGATAAAGCGACGTAGAATGGGTATATTTTAAGCTGACTGTGAGAGCAGAATCAAATAAAGCTACTAAGGTACAACCTGTTTTAGTCACCTGAGTTGAAAAGAAAGAACCCTGAAGGAAGTTTTAAAATAGGAAGAGTGCAAGAAGAAAGATCAATAAGATCAAATTCTTAAGTGCTAGGGATTTGGGCACATGATAGCTCTATGTCCAAATAGAAGAGCGATGGTGGTAAAAGAGGTACCCACCACATAAGTCGACAATATTGGTGAAGAGGTTAAAGAGTGAAAGGAATCCAAACAAGCTAACCAGTTTGAGAAAGAGGAGGTTATCTATGGCAAAGAGGGTAACTTCATGCCTACAACCATGGTACTAGAGCAAGTAATGAGTGTGAGCCCAATACTTAAAGATGAACAGTGTTAAAACTTGTTCCACTTTAGTTGTAAGGTTAAAAGGGATGTTGTGTACTCTTATTATTGACAATGGTAGTTGCAATAATGCGACATCTACGTTTATGGTCTAACGGTTGAAGTTTCCATCCACATCCTACCCCAAACCTTACAAGTTGCATTAGCCCAGCAACAAGGGAGCCTTACAGGTGACAAAGCAAGTTCTAGTGCTAATCTGCATTGGGAAGTAACAGGACAAAGTTTTTTGTGATGTGTTTCCTATGAGTGCTTCCAATATACTCTTGGGAAGAACTTAAGTGTTTGATTGACATGTCATCTATGACGGAAAGAGAAATACTTGTTCTTTTGAACATGAGGGAAGAAAGGTGAGATTAACACCCATGTCTGCCAAACTAGTCAAGACTATGTAAGCTGAGCCCTAACGAAGGGAAACTCTAGCAATGATACATGTCAAGTTTATCAAAAGAGATAAAGCTTAAAGAGTTAGCCTTTTTGTTAGTCAAAAGGTTGCTAAAATTGAGGGATCTTAATGTTGAACTACCCACTAAGGTGAAATGCTTATTGAAGGAATTTACTAACTTATTCCTTGATGAACTGCTACAAGGAATGCCTTCCATCAAAGGGATCAAGCATGTAATGGATTTGCAACCCGAAATCACATTGCTTAACAAGCTAGCATATAGGCTAAACCTTGAACAAGCTCCTATGCTCTAAAAGCAAGTGGAAGAGCTAATGAAAAAAGGTTATGTAAGAGAGTCTTTAAGCCCATGTGCTGTATGAGCTTTATTGGTGCTAAAGAAAGATGGTACATGGCAAATGTACGTAAATAACCAAACCATCAACTAAATTACAATAAGCATAAGTATCCCATTCCTCGACTTGATGACATGCTTGACAAGCTAAATGGAGTAAAGATCTTTTCCAAGACTAATCTCAAGTATAAGTACCATCAGATAAGAGTACAGAAAGGGGTTGAGTGGAAAATCGTATTCAAGAATCGCCATGGATTCTATAAGTGGTTAGTTATGCCTTTTGGATTGTCAAATGCGCCAAGTACATACATGAGACTAATGAACCATGTGCTTTGAGAATTGATTGGAACGTTTGTCATTGTTTATTTTAATGATATTCTTTTTTACAACCTTGACTTAAAGACATACTATGAGCATCTCCTAGCTGCTTTTGATAAGCTCCAAGCTGAAAAACTGTATACTAACCTAAAGAAATGTAATCTTTGGTAAACTGAAGTAGTCTTCTTAGGATTTATTATAAGTAGAAGTGGTATACGAGTTGATGAAGAGAAGGTGAAGGTGATTATTGAGTGGCCTATGTTGACCTGTTCTATCGACATGTGAAATTTCCATGGACTGACATTATTTTATTATCATTTCATAAGGAATTGCAACACTATCATAGCTCTACTTACCAAACTATCGAAGAAGAACATTAAATTCAAATGGGGAGAAATGGAAAAATGGAGCTTCGAAGAAGTGAAGGAAAGATTGAATATTGCCCCTATCTTAGCTCTATTAAGCTTTAATAAAGTATTTGAAGTAGTGTGTAATGTATTTGGATTGGTTTTAAGTGCTATACTAATGTAGGAGGGCCACCTTGTTTCCTACTTTAGTGAAAGCTTCAAGGAGCAAAACTCAACTATTTAGTATATGACAGTAGTTCTACTCCTTAATTTAAGCCTTGACTATCTAGCAATACTATTTGTTGCTTAAAGAATTCGTGATCTACGTTGACCATAAATCACTAAGATATCTAAAAGGCCAACCAAATTTGTCCAAGAGACAAGCTAAATAGATTGGGTTTATGGAAGGATTTTCTTATGTTGTTAAGTATAAGACTAGTAAGAATAATGTAGAGGTCAATGCCCTATAACGACGACATAACCTTTTGATTGAACTCTAGACAAAACTTCTTAGGTTCTCAATTATCAAGGATTTATATGCTAAGGATACACACTTTGGTCCAATCTATGCTCGATGCAAGGATGGCTGAGCTATTCATGATTTTCATAAGGAAGATGGATACCTATTTCAAAATCGGAAGTTATGTATCCCAACCTATTTTATGCAAGAATTATTGGTGCCTGAGGCATATGGAGGAGGATTATCTAGCCAATTTAGGATAGCCCGAACTTATGAGGTAATTATTTCAAGATTCTTTTAGCTAAGGATGATGAAAGAAGTGTAGCTTATATTAGAGAGATGTAAAACCTAACATAAAGAAAAGAGTCAAGTTGAACAAGTAATTTATTTGCCATTGCCTATCCTAGCTAAATCATGGTCTGAACCATGTATGGATTTTATGTTAGAATTAACACAAACATCCCAAGGGAAGGACTCCATCATAGTGGTCATAGATCGGTTCAGTAAAATGGTACACTTCATGCCATGCAATTGAACTAACAACGCTTCAACTATTTCTCTTCTCTTTCTACAGGAAGTGATCAAGTTGCCTGGAGTACCTAAGACCACAGTATTTGATCAAAACCCCAAGTTCTTAAGCCATTTTTAGAAGACTCTTTGGAAGTGACTGGGAATTAAGCTACTGTTCAGTATGTCCAACCACTCATAAATAGATGGATTGACTAAGGTCGTTAACAAGACCTTAGGGACCATTTTACAAGTTACAGTTGGAAGAAACCAATTGATTAAGACATGTGCTTACCAATAATCGACTTTACTTACAACAAGACCATCGACAGTCTAATAAAGAAATCACCCTTTAAGGTTGCCTATAGATATAACCCTGAACTCCCACTCAATCAGAATTCCTAACATGGCTAGCCTGAGGATCAATAAGGTACGAAAAGATTAGAAACCATTCAAGGAATACACGAGAAGGTCATAGACCATTTGACTCAAGCTGCTTCTAAGCTCAAAAGAAGAGGCCAATGAAGGAGAATTAGAGAGTTCCAACATAGCGAATTGGTGTGGATTCACCTCAATAAAGATCGGTTGAAGCATAAGTTGCCTCCAAGAGCAAATGGACCCCTTAGAGTGATTAAGAAGATCAAATACAATGTGGAAGAATTTCACAAGGCATATGGAGTGCTCAATTCCTTCAACATTGCTGACCTCAACCTATATTTCCCTAATGACGAGCTACATAAAGCTAACTCAGATTCGATCCCAAATCTCAAACAACCTTTAGGGTTTGATTGGAATTAAGAGGCATTTACAAGATCTTGAACTTAGGGACTTGCTTCCCCAACCCATCAAACTGCCCAAATGGACCTAACCCTAGAAGAAGAAAAGTTCCTTTAAGCTAATCTAGCCTATCTTCCGAGCTCCCCCAATTTGTTATATGTTTCACCAATAGAAGGAGATCCCATTGACACTACCAACCCCCATTAAAGCTGAACAATGAGCCCACATGATTTTGAGCTAACAAGTGTCCTAACTCAAGTTGACCCATTGTTAAGCTTATCTGATGACCCCAAGGTCCTAAGTTCTAGCTTCCAAAGCGAGCACTCTCAAAGTCCCCGACCTACCAAGCCTTCGACTTAAGGCTAATTCAATCATCCTTGCCCTACATCCATTATTCATTTGAACTACAAAATTGAGAGGCTAATACGTATCCCCTCTCTAACAAGCATATTGTCATTTGTGAAGGAATTTCTTTTTCATTTGTTTACTAATTTGCCCATATGTAATATGTACTTTTCCTTTTTTTCTAGAAGGGATTTTTTCGTTCTTTTTTTTTTTTAATTTGTAACAACCTAAGACTTACCCTACTTGAGATGTATAAATACCCATTTTTTGTATTAGCCACAACATCATCCAGAATATTGAATATACAAGAACTTTTCCTCTTGAAGCTAAGTATTTTTCTACTTACTCTCTTCCCTACTCTTATCTAAGCTATTATTTGAGCGTGGACTAGTAGCAAACAACCTTTGGTTGCACTTATACGTCATATCAAGTGTAGAAAGAGCTCATATGAAGCATTGGTGCATCATATCCTCCGTCAATGCATAGGAACCCATGCTCAATTTACAACTTCCATTATTTCTTTTAAACCATCTCGTGGCTTAGACCCATTTGCTTGCGTAATACCTTTAGTCGTGTGCTCATCCATGATCATTGCTCTGTATTACCAAGTCTATAATACTTAACCTTCTACCTAAAGTTAGGCTCAATGCTTCCGATTGAATAGCACTCAAATTGGGATTCTTAAGCCTATGCCTAATACTACACTACAAGAGCAAAAAACTAAGAACCACTTTACACTTAAAGCCATATTTAATCAAGCGCAAGTACTTAAGCATGAAAGAAGTGAGAAGAAAATTGAACATAAATGATAAAGAAGCTTAGGATGAGAAGGAAATCACACTTGTCCAATTCCATTACAATCATTCACAGCAATTTACAAGTGTAAAGGGTTGACAACCTGGCCTGTATGCATTAAAGCAAAAGAAAAACTAAGGTCAATACAAAAAAGAAATGAACCAATAGCTTAACCATTAATACAAAACAAGCTTTCAAAAGATCGTTTTCCCTCAACATCTTCAAGATTAGCATCGCCTGCACCCTCAACTTGAACACCACCATCTTCCTCTACGTCTTTAATAGCCTCATTATCGTTAGGGTTGACTCCTTCATCCATTTCCTCTCTACCTATCAAGGCCTCCTCATCTAACCAGGTGACACAATTAAGATTATAGTATGGATATTCCCCCTCGATCGTCTCCCTTACCAACTTCACCTTATCTTACTTAACCTTATCAATAACAACCTTGTAATTATCATCGAACTTAAACTCAAGGAACAACTTCTCCAATGCTACTACGGTCAACTAATTTCCATCCTTTAGCTTAGCCTCCCTCTTCTTGAGCTAGATTCGAGCCTCTTCGAGCTCCCTCCTCACAACATTAGCCTTCCCCCTAGCCACCTTTGCCTCCTTCTTCGTAAATGCAGCTTTCCCCTTTAGCGGCCTCCACTTCTTAGTTGGCAAACTCCTGCACCTCTTTGTTGGTGGTCTCCAACTCTTCAGTACAAGCACTAAGTGTTGCCTCAAGGTCCCAACTTGCTTGTTGATTACATTAGCCTTAAACTTTGCCTTAGCCATTTCTTATTCCAACCTCAACTTCTCTACCCTTAACTGATTATAATTCTCTTACACAGTTGATGTCTATGTTCTCAATCCCTCTAATTCCTTTTTCAAGCTGTCATACTCATGCTCTAACTCCTAACGGTACCCTTGAGAAGACTGAAACAAGTGACATTAATGCAAATAAGCACCCATAAAGACTTAATAGAGAAATATTGAAGCCATACTAGGTCAAGAAGAGTTCTCTAACATGTAAATGCATGCCTGTACAAACTCATGGGATCCCCTAATCCCTCCAAAGCGATTAGTATGCTCTTATTGTAACTTTTGTCATGGAAGACCAGGTACGCTCCTTAAAGGGCCATAAATGGGGGGCGGTACCCAACTAATAACCTATCGATGCCTCGACCTCCCCACTTATATTAGCTTCAAGGTCGATTACGCATATTGGCTGGCCCCTTTACACTTAGCCCACTCGTGTGGCATCCGTGACCTCTTAGTCCCCAAGCACCTAAGCAGCCTTAGTAAACCTTTTCTCTAAGGACCTTTCTTAGATCATTTGGTTGGAGACAAGTCTCCCCAACTCCTTCTTAGTGGGTGCCTCACGCTCGAGCAACACCACCAATGAGGCATCCCTTATAACCACCTACTACTTGATAACAGGTCTCATGGGCATTAAAATCAAGACATCTCCTTACCCCTTACCCATAACTTCTTCCCCTTCCCCTTCCTAGCAGCATCCTTCTGGCTTTTCTTGGACACCTGAGTTTGTCCTTGCTCCTCCATAAGCCTCTTCTGTTTCTACTTCATCCTTTTCTCTCTTACCAGCAACATCTTCTCCTTAAAAGACTTACTATATAGGCTAAATGCTACAAACATTACAAGGTGTTGAACTTAAGATTTATTATTTGATTTTGATGAAAATAAAACAAAAGTGTATATCTGAACATGTTGTTTTTCAAGAGAACAAAACAAGTGGATGATTAAACTAAGTATTATTTGATTATATTGAGGTAATTGAATAAGATCAATTAGCTTGCTTAATAATTAAATACATCAATTATCTTTACAAGAAATTTAATCTTTTGAGTGGTGATCAAATGATCTTGAAGTTAAAATGCAAAGAATATTTATTTGTTGTGTGTTAAAAGAATTTTCAGGTGATATTTGGCCTACCAAGTTGATGGCTCAAGGTAAAACTAAGCTAATAGTATAAAGCCCTGAAAAATACGAAGAAAAGCTCACTAGCTTGGAGGAGTCGGCTTGCCAATTCACTTGCCAGTAATCATGCTAGTAGAGTATGTTGTTACTAGCTTACTGGTAGTTTATGGTAACGATATGCCAGTAAGTCAAATTCAAGTAGTCGTTTGAGCATTTAATGCACGGTAATGGGAAGAATTTAATGAGTTGTTATAAAAGCTAAACAACCCAACTAAAGGCTTTTAAAATCTTATATTTTACTGCAGTTAAAAGACATTCTCTTACATTTATGAGCTTATTTTACTTCTCTTTGGTCTCTTGTAAACTTATTTGCTATCAAACAAAAAGAGACATAATTGTGGTGCTTAAAAGTCCTCACATTTGTAATCTTGAGTGATGAAAGTGATACATTTAAGTTAGTTATGTGTAAAAGAGATTATGTAAGCTTATGTAGCTATTGAAGCAATTGGGTTGGGAAATTAATAAAGTGAAATGAAGTCTTCAGTTGGAGGCATTGTGTTTCTGTGGAGACTAGGGAGTGGTCCGAATTCTACGTTAAACTCGGGCTTGATCTTCTTTATCCTTATCTTTTTAGTTTCCACATTTATTATTATTTTATTGTTGCTTTGATTATTCTTATTATTGCATTTAGTTGTTTATACTGAAAAAAAAATTATAATTTATCCTTAAAACTCAATTCACCCCCCTCTTGAGTTTAGCCTAGTGTTCTTCACAAGGAAGTTAGTATAATAAGAGATTAATAACACTAAACAGGAATACCTACCAAGGATGAGTAGCATCAAGCTCCTCCCCATTAAGAACAATGGTGGCAAACTCCCAGCTATACTCATACTTATGCTAGTTTCCTAAGTGTACAACCTTTCCTTCCTAAGATATGCACGCATGGTGTATTCTACATGGAAACGATCCTTCCACTATGCCACATCTAAGATCCATTCTTTCGTCTAGTCATCCTTAGCATAGAAGAAGTCCACATTCAATGAATGGATGGGTTTGTTCCATTCAGTCAAGAAGTCAAGCTCATGAGCCAACCTTATACGGTAGGATTGGTTCTTGCAATCCTTTATCTTTGACTTCTTGCTGTAGAAGATCTTCACATGTGGCTTCTTCACCCTTCAATTGGAAGAAATGGTAAAGAGTCAAGTCATTGGCCTCTTCATGTGGAAGATAAAAACCATGTATTATGATGAAGAGAACCCGATGATACTTAGAAGTAGTTGAACACTTCTAAATGGAAAGTAGTGAATGGCAGATGTAACCTTATGTTGATTGCCTTCAAATATAGATAGAATGAGTGCTTGTCCCCGTAGTTTGACGCTCAATCATTATCATTGGATCTCTCTACCTCTTAGACGTTAATTTGTGATACCTCTTGATAAACTCGATGCCATAAGTCCTTGTTATGCTCACACTCCACCTTAGTCACAATCTAACCTTCTTTGCTTCACCATAACTTCACCACCTTATCCAGCTTATCGAGTGCATACTTTGCCTAAGGCTTATCTAATGAGATCACTCTCTTTGTTTCCTACAAGAAGTTAGCTTACTTGCTACTAGTTGCCACCATCATTGTCCCTTAGGGGGTAGTAGGAAGCATACCCTCCCTATGATCCTCGTTAATAGATACATCATGTATACCCCACGAATTTAGCTATTTGAGAGCAAAATTAAACTCTAATACTGTAGATAACTTCATAAATCGATAAGATTGAGTAAGATAGAAATTTTATTAAATAATAAATTTGAATATATTATAAGTAATAAAAAACTCTAAAAATTTTGATCAAAACTTTAATCGCGTACAGAACCTTGAAACCTTATGTACGTATGAATACCCAAGATTAAACTCAAAGTTGATAAAAATTCTAACACTATAACTTTAAGCTTATAACATGACTAAATTTACCCTAATAGTAATAAAACCCCAAATGAAGATAATTATTGATCGATACATGTAATCACGTAAAATTGTTAACGATCGTCTCAAGATAACTCTTAAATATTATAAATGTAAAAGGTAACAATTTAATTAATAAATTATATAAACTTTAAATATTATTTCATAATTATTAAATTTCTAATTTTTATGTTTAGAAAATTCTAAAATTTTTCTATATTTATTTTTCCCTTTTCTTCTTTTCTCTTTATTTTTCCTTTTTTCCCTCTATTTTTTTTCTTCTTTGCCACATTGAGTTCCAAAATTTGAATGCAGCAGACACTTGTGTAGCTTGTATTATTCCTCATATCAAATCAATTAACTAACTTATCTTACTTTTCTCTTGTCCATTTCATTTTCTCCCCTTTCCCTACTACATATCACAACTAGTTGGAACAACAAAGAGCAAATACATACTTTTCAAAAACAAAACAAAACCCTACTCATACCCAAAAAAGCGTATAAGCCCTTTCCCCCTTCCTTTTTAATTTCTTTTATTCCAATTACACCAAGTTAATCAAGTAAAAGAAGAAGTTTTTCAATCCATTTCTTATCAAATTATTAGGTGGGATAAATAAGTAGTAGGTATATTATATTTATTTTGTAATAATCATTTATATGTATTCTTTTATGTACATGTATTCTATTGTTTTTACAAGAAAAGTTTATGTACATGTAATTAATGTATGAAAAAAAATAACATTTCTTTATGTTATGTATTCAAATGTGTATAAATATATAGATATATTCATATGTACATACATGTTATATTTAATTCTACAAGTGGTTGGTATAAAAGGATTTGTACATATGTATATAAATACACGTACATAGTATGAATATTATTTTCTTGATAGATATATGTATATGTATATGTATATGTATATGTATAATATATGGCCGAATATATATGTGTTTATATTAATTATTTTCATTATATGGGTATTTATATATATAGGAGGCTGAATACATATTTATATATGTATATGTATAAAGTACAAAAATCCAAGTATAATATAGGTATGTATATGCGAGTAACACATATATTATATTTAGGGTTTTATTATTAAATTACATAAGTATATATGTGTAAATAATTGAGGAAAATTAATCATATAAGTATATATCTACGTATAAAATACGTATGTTAAGGGTATAATATATATAAGTATATAGGTAAACTCAATTAATATGTATATAATATATTATAATACTAAACTAATAAATAAAGTAAAATAGAATATACATATATACAAGTATATAAACTGTGAGTTTGGAAGAAAATTGGAAAAAAAAAAGATGACTTATATACAAAATTTTACAAAATAAAATAATAAATATATAAGCATTAAGTAAAATATAAAATAGGAAAAGTTTGAAAAAAAATACGAAATCCGTATAAATGACACATGGTATCTTCTCATATTGCCACGTCAGTAATTAAGAAAATTTAATTAAATTCGTAATAATAATAATAGTAAAATAATTAATTACTTAAAAAATTATTAAAATAAAAAAATGAAATAAATAAGTATTACACCTTAAAAATAGCAAAATCCATAAATTTTGATAAAATAAACTTAAAAATAAGAAAATTACAAAATATAGAATTAAGATATTTTAATAAATCATAAATATATGAAGAAAAACATAAAATAATTATTTATAATTATTTAAGTTAAAATAATAGAATTCATAATATTTTTAAACCATAATAAAAAAAAAAACGGGTTATAATATCCAAAACGGACCTCATTATGCAAAAGTACAACAAAAAATAATAAAAACCGACTATAAGTTCATGAAAATCGAAATTAAAACGAAAAGTTATATGCGATTGAAAATTTAAGATAAGCCAAGAAAAATTGGTAGAAAATTTAAGTTAAATAATAGTTATACCATACTTGGGCTATAGTGGAAAACTAGATAAATAGCGATAAATATTTAGTTAGCTAGAAAACCTAGTTTTTCAAAATACTCATAAGTTTTTTTATCTTTTAAGTACTCAATTATCGAGATCTAGATATCCCAAAGGATTGGAGAGTGAGCATTAACTCAGGTGAGAGAGTTTTAATGATCTATTATCTGCTTGCTGTTTATTGTTTATATACTGCTTATTGACTGATACTGATTGTTTGTTGAATAACTGATTGTTTTGTGTACTATCATCCGTGTGGTCATTTTCTTAAATTGGTAAATGTAACTATTCGGTTAAAATAACCAGTTATATTTATCGTATATCTATGACCCAATTGGTATACTGATAAAGAGTACTAGCTTTTGCAGATTTTTGAGAAAACTATTTTTGAAAAATGTTTTTTCAATCTTAAATATATTTTGTATGATTTTTGTGAGAGCTCGTAGTGCCCATAAATGATATTTTTATTATTAAGGCAAAGCTAACATAGTATCTCCAATTAATTGTAAAATGACTCGTATATTTTGATAGTGAAAAGACTCGCTTTGTATACCTGAAGGGCCTTGAATATGTTTGATGGATGGCACTAGTTAGGGTCTACCTATATTGACTACTGTTTTTCAACTAAGGTAATAGTTGAGTGTTTTCTAAAAGGATGGTGCCCCCAAGCAACCTCATGCAGTTAAGGTGAGGTGCTCCGTATAGGTAAGTATGGAGGGTAATCGACTTATAGACGACATAAATCTATACCTTCCATAGTTCCAAACTGCTATAAATTTATTACTTGTATTCACTATATATGCATTTATTTTGCTTGTAGATAAATTGCATATGTGCTAATAATATTTGATAACTTGCATGAAAGATAGTAGTGAAGAACGAACTCACTGAACCGTGGTTTGCTCATTCATTTATAGTTTCTTTTGCAAGTTCCTTTAAGCACAGATTGAGATAATCTTAAGAGCAAAGTAAAAATCGAAGATAGATTTAATAATGTTAGAGTTAATTAAAATGTGTATATTGGTATAGAAAATATTTATATAGAAAATATTTATATAATAGGATTATGTATAATGTAGTTCTTCTTGTAAATTATCAACTTCTTTTACCTTATCTTAATTTTTTGTAGGGAATACTAATTCTCTACGATTTTGATAGATTGTGGCATATTAGATATTTATAATAATTTATATTTTATAGTAAGTTAATTAATCAAAAATCTTAGTAACTAATCGTTTAGAGTCTTACAATCTCTAACTTGCAAGATAATTTTCATATTAGACCATTCTACTAGCCCTCCCTTAAGGTTATCACCAGACTTAAGTAATGGCTAATTCTGGATCGAAAACCAGGCCAGCCCAGAAGTGGGCAAGCCGAATCGCCCTAACAAACCGTCGGGCTTTAAGGGCTTAGGCGGTTCAAAAGAGTGAAACCACCTAGCCTAGCAGGTCACAAACCACTAGGCCAACCTGTCATTGAACCAGTGGATCAACCCGGCCAATTCATCCTCTTAAAAAAAAAAAGAGAGAGAGAAAGAGAAAAAGAAAAGAGAGGTTACTAAGTCGAAAAAAATAATTTGATAATATCCAATAAGTCATTATATATCAAAACCACTTTATTTGCAATTGTGAAGGACTTTTTTTTTAAAATAATATCATCAAACTAATCATAGATAACTAATTATAAGTTAATTATGTCTTAAAGATAAATAGAAAATTCAATTTCAGTTAATATAAGTCATTTTTATAAAACTTATCAATTGTTAAGGATTTAAATATAAGAAAAAAATAAAATTTGAGGGAAAAAATAAAAAAGTTGAAATCGTATTAAGTTAAAAATTAATTAAAAATTAGAAATTATTAATTATTAGTAAACTTAAAGAGAGAGAGAGAGAAAGGAGATCATATTATTAAAAATTATTAATGTATTAAGAAAAAGAAATTAATAAAAATAAACAAATATTAAAAAAAAAAAAACAGTTCAAGGACCTCAAACTGACCTGGAACCACCAACTCACGGTTCATCGTGTTACCGACTCATGAATCAACGATTTAAAGCTAGTTTGACCCAGTGCCCACCACTAGTCATGACACATCACCTATGAATTGATTCTACTTTTGTTGCTAAGCCATTTGAAGACTTCGAGAAAATATGAGAAAACAATGAAAAAATGAAAGGAAAATATTTGATAATATTTCAATAGAGTATCAGTAGGGTAAAAGTGAAGAATAGGAGAAGTAAACCGACTTTCAAAACCCATATATGAGTAATTATGGTTAAGTAAAGCGTCGCTTCATTTATGACCATCGTAGATGCCCACGTATCGCGGCTAAAGAGTCACTAGCTAAGATTTATCCAATGAGTGGATTTCTAACTCAACATCTGCATGCACCTATTAAATGGCTCATGCCCTTTGAGGACCTTAGTCATCCCAACAGTTGTGTCAATCACACTAACCATTGCATCTCTTTAACAAGTGATTAGTTACCAAGCTCCTAAGCATACCCTAAGGTGCTCGATGGCTTGGAAACACCTAAGCTCGAACGAGCACCCTACATGCTTGGAAGAGACACACAAGTTCTTAGCCATTACCCCTAGTACTAGACAGGCGATCATGAAAGAATGAGTGAAGCAACAAACACAACGATAAGCAATGATAAAATAACAACTTCAATGAAAATGAGTAAAAGAAGAATGGGTGAGCATGTATAGGAACTTCATTTTATCTCATTCATATTCAAGGTTCTTATAAGGCTTAGCGTTCAGCATACTAACCTTAAGTATAAGTAGAAAGAAAAAAGAAAATTACAATAAATGGCATGAGGCTTTCCTAGCTTACTACTTGATGTCAACACCTGCCACTAGCTTGCAACTTCAACTCAACTATCTAGAAAGGATTCCTGCTTAGGTTGGTTAGCTTGCAACTTTAACTCAATTCGTAGCTCTACCCAAGGGAACTACAACTAGCCTTTGGTGCTCGAGATGATGGCCATAATCTTTGGTAAACGTACAAGGAGCGTCCCTCTACCGCCATAATCACTACCAAGTAAAGATCTAATCCTATCCAGCAACCCATGGTTGTAGGCTCTTTCTTTGCCATGCCTAAACCTACCATGATAGATTCAAGAAGAATTTCCCCCTTATTATAACAACCAAAGGATACTCGACCTCTTTAGAATATGTAATCAAAACCTTAAGAAAGATCCTTGTTCAATGGATGCCACTCGAGCACTCAAAGGCATGTACATTAGTTACTATTGAATCGACACTATAAAGCATTCAAACTTGTATAAGTGAAGGCCAAAAGTCCACTTGCCCCCACTAATAGTTGCAATGTTCCTATGCCTTAGTTACCTTAGGAGTTACAGAGCCGATTCAAGCCAGGCAGCCCCTAGCTGCTAAGGAACCCCTTCTCAACATCAAAAACACCATAGATGACAAGCAACACACAAGCATATACTATAGGTACCTTTATGCTTATGGTGCCAATGCCTTAATAATTGGAAGATGTACCCTCAAGCACCTTCACTAGACTGAAGGGTCCACGTATACCCTTCGATCAATACTCAAGGGAAACCCCTCCTTACCAGATAACCTACTAGATCCCTTAATCAGTACTTAAGAGCCCCCCGTAAAGGTTGAACCTAAATTTGTAAGCTCTCCCTTACACACTTTATAAAGCCAAAGAAGTTGCCTTTACACTTTCAAATAATTTAAAATGGTAAAAAGAAATGATAAGTTAGGACGAAGAAGAGGAACCCCCCACTGGACTCTTATATAGCAAACAAAGGAGAAGTTCAAGCCTTCTACATATTGCTACCAACATATCTAACGGTTAAGGTGAGACAGCAATGAAAGGTTGCCTTTAATGCAATCATTAAACCTCTAATAAGGTGTTTGCAAGGTGCATTAGTGTTTAGCATGCGACATACTGCCCCATGTGCCGCTACTATGTTTAGAGAAAAGCAACATCAAAAAAGGTCACCTGAAGCACTTACTTCAACTATTACATTAGGGTAGTCCCCCGATAGCTCCTCTCGCCTCAACCATTTGAGGCCATTTGCATCTCTCTTAAAGAGCACTTAATGAGGGCTTTGACTTTTTGAGCCTAAGCTCGCAATACCCTTTTGTCATTATGACGCCAAGGAGTGTAGGGAGACAAGTGTTGATAGTCATCTTCTAACCTAAGGCTCTAAAGGTTTAAGCCTACTAACAAAATTTAACTAAGCCCAGTCAAAAGCTCTTTCATCCCCACTCGGCTTTCTCTTTCTCCCTAAGTATATGATTAGGTCGAGATACACTTTAATGCTACTTGTTGGGCTTGGGATGCCAATGAGCATTCTAGATGATCTCTCAGCACTAATCACTCTCTTATCTAGTTTATTAAAGGGCTAACATACTCATTAAAAAGGCTTAGATCCTAACCACCATCGAGCCAAACCCTAAGCACTTAAAGAGTCCCTCCTTGAAAACTCGTTGTTACATCACTTGACTACCCAGAGAGAGTGCATTTCCATGTTGGAGTAGACTTTAGGAGGCATGCCATCTAGTACAACTAAGCTCATTGTCCTCCTTGTCTCTTTCTCTCTCCTCATTAAATGTTGAATAACCTCTTGATACATGGCTTACAGATTAGCCATCAGGCTATGGTAGCTACCTACGTTGATGTGATAGGCCCATTCCCCAAGCCTTTACCAACTTACAGAAGAAGAGAAGTCTTTTCTGATACTAATAATACCACTTCCTCAAATTTCGTCCCAACCGATCCCTTCCTACCATGTGTCCAAACAAGTCATCTCCCTTTAATCTATAAATAGGAAAGGAGGCACCAGCTAAGGAGTGTAGAATCTCTTAGGAACTCTTTGAATACAGCATCTCCTATACTTTCTCTTTCTCTCTTTCTCTAAACCAATTGCTCTCTTTGCTAACTTGAGTATTGAAAGGCCCTCATTAGTAATGACATAGGGGGCTTTTTTTAGGTCCACCATTAGGTACGACTAGTGAACCACCAATAGTTTACCCATAAGTTATATCGGTGATACTCATTAACACCACCAAGGATTATAAGGAAATCAATAAAAGATCTTTCTTAATATAGCATGCTACCATGAAGAGCTAAAGAAAATGAATGCTTACTATATGTCAAAGGATTGTGTTTAGTATTTAGGATCCACAATACAGATTCTTAAAGATCATTTTTCATTATCCAAGATGATTATGGTGAAATTTTATAGATGCATGATGTAATGAAAGATCTTGAGAAGGTCATAATCCAAGAGGAAAGTGACAAGAGGGTAGGATTCTCAATAGTTTTCAAAAAGCTTTAACATTCTACATGAGAGAAAGGTAAGAGATCTAACCTTCTTATGGGGTGTATCTATTGAGTGCTCACCTCCTTATTGTAGATTGCTTAAATAAAAAGTACTTATTTTTCTTAATTTTGATATAATTACATCAAAAAAAGGATTTAATGGCTATTACACACTCCGTGTTATGTATATATGGTGTATAAATACCAATAAAATATTTATAAGTATAATAATTGCAAGGTTAGTTTTCAAATCAATTAGCACTGTAATTTGCACCCGTCATATATAGCAATACCTTATTGGTATTTATATATCATATGTGCATTACACATAGCACGTAATACCCATTGAATCTTTTCTTGATTGCATCTACATGTCTAGAGCAAATTTTCATCCTAGTTCTTTTTTAAGTTTAAACTAATATGTGTTATAAAATATATGGGAAGATGTGGAATAGAATAATGGAAAAAATTTAGATATTTGATGTAAGGCTTCAATGTAGCTATTCATAATTCAAAATTTTTCACATAATACATGTGTATATGGAATAAAAAATTATGCTACGTATGCTTTTAAACTGAGCCTCAAATGTACAATCCTTAACACGAAGCATCATGTTCCTTCAAAACTTATCCATTTTACAAGATCTAGGCTGAAGAGATTGGCTAAGATAGAATAGACTAATAAAGTAGAAGCAAAAAATGAAGTCTTGATTGCATAGAAGAGAAAACGAATAGATATGGTAATTTAATGCGTCAATTCGGATGTGATGGGAACCATATGTAAGAAGTTTTATGCATAAAAACTTGATACAACTGATTATTTGTAAACGTATTTAACACCTGAAACCGTTTATTAAATAGGCACCTTAAACATGTTGAGTTTGATCAATAAAAGAGCTTAATTAGATACATGGCAAGCCTAAATAAATTATGATTACTTGAACTGAGAGCTGATGACGTGAAAAAGAATTTCAAGAGTCTTTTTCCAAATGTAAGATGGCTTTCTTGTGTATACAAAATTGTTATCATCTTCAGTAGCTCCTGCGCGGACGAAGTTTTCTATTAATGCCATCATATCCAAAAGATTGTATCAGCAACTTAACATCTTTATGCAAGTTGAATCTATCAGGTACAACTATCATTAAGTTATTGGATTCGATTGGACATCTAAAGGAATTGAAGGTGATCCACAAAAACAGTTGTAAATGGATAAAGAGGTTCCCGATTAATTGAGTTAGAACTATCTAATACAGGTGGTTATCCTTATCAAAGGGAAGGTAATTACTTAAGCTTTTATTGGATCGGAGTCTGAACAAATCTTGAGAAGAGCTTATTCCTTATATTATCACTACCTTAGAGAAGATAGTTGAACTTTCAAGACTGAAGCATCTTGATGTATATTTCATGGAATTCTAAAAGCTTCAATAAGTTTATTGCATTTATTTCTATACAGGTATAGATATATTAGTGGGATTCTTGATGTGTCAAACTTGAAGAATCTAAAATTATTCGAATGTCGATCCTTATTGTGTTTGTCAAATCTTTTGAAAATAAGGAAGCTAAAGAGGTTAGAATTTGATGGATGTGATAAAATAAAATATATTGGAGGCTTGGTAAAGCAGGAGTTCCTAGAATATGTGAAGATTTATGGTTGCACTTTCTTGCAGTAAATTATGTCACGTTTTGTGTGTAGAAATAGTTTGAAATGAGTAATGGAATAACAAATCTTTTCTTATATTTGGAAATGTCCATGTAATATAATGGAATAAAATTAAATACGTATATAGTAACAATTGTAAAAAAAAAAATCTAATTATTAAATATCATAATTAAATTGAAAGTTAAATAAGTAATTTGACTAATATTAATAAATATAGAAGGAATGGAATTATTAATTCTGCTTTTGAGAAGACAAAATCAAATTCTTTTTTGAAGCTAGAATAATCGAATGGCTAGAATCCGGTTTCTGACTTTTAAATACCATTCCGCTATTATCATGCACAATCTGGCCAACGAGTGCTCCTCTATTTATGGATCAACCACTTGGAAGTACTTACGTACCAATTCATGTAAGTTGTATAGTTGAGCAAAATTTTAATATAGTCATCTAAGACCGACTTTATGATCACATTTGTTAAACTTCAGCCGACATTATTCAATTAGCATATTAATAACTTACAAAGTTTAACAAAATGCAAAGAAGTATAAGTAGTACATGAAAGATTTGCTCTTAGAGTAATGCTAGATATTTGATAGGTAAATAAACTATAAGACTTTATTTTAAAAAAATGATGATTAAGATGTATTTGTTAATTTTTTGGTAATCATGCGGATAAGGTGGTATGATTTTCCATTTTTCTTCATTAAAACAATAAACTCTTTTAGAAGAAATTTTGTAAAATCTTTTCCCCTATGATATACACATATGTATATATATGTATATATATATGAGTGTGTGTATGTGTGTGGAGATACCAAGAATGTTTGGTCAAACCATCACTTGACATGGTATGTATAGATAACTAGAAATTCCTCATATTAGGTTTTCAAAAAGTTAAGGGTAACTTTGAAGGAAAGATGTGAGATGGCTTCATTGTTTCGATGCTAGTGAGTTCAAAGCAACCAATTTTAATCTCAAAAGTTTACTTAATCTAAATCTCTCATTTTCTATGATTAGTCCAAATTAAGAAGGATGGAGCACAATCAAGGTAGAAGGCATTACATTACTAGTGGAATTCATCAATTACTTTTCATTAATAATAAAAGTTTGGATTTCATTTACTCATGATATTTGTATTCATTTATCTTGTACGCAGAATTAATGGTTTTAGATCTCAGTTCTCGACCATTGTCACAACATGATCAAGACACCATGTTTCAAAAACTTTTCAAATTTACAAGTATTGATCTTAATAAAAGTCTAAAGTTGACATATTGATAATCCAGTCAGCAAGTCGAAGAATGTGGTTTGATTAAGTATGCCAATTTGTTGTTCTCTTTGATGTTTGCCCATAGGGGAGGACCTTTAAAAGCTTTTACAGATATCGTTCCATTAATAAATAATGTAGCATGCCAATGCTTTTCATTTCGATTTCTATATTCATTTTGCCCATGGTGTTTTCTCATGTGGTTTGTGAGACCCATTGGTGGTCATGGTTGGCTACGCATATCCTTAAAGAGCTTACACGACCCCTTTAAGGTTGTGGGCGATTACCCATTGACTGATTATACTAATTAGACAAATAGTGTTTATTAGAGTTAACTGAGATTAAATGGTAGCAAGTAAATCTTTAATTGAGTTTATAATTAAAGAAACCGAAATTTTAAGTATATAATTACAAAAAGTAGTAATGTTAAGGTATAAATTGTGACATTACTCCTATATAATAAGAAAACTAGAATCTTTACCTGAGTTGGATCATCTAAAATCAAGTACTTTTTTGGCTCACTCAACTGACAATATGGGTTGAAATATTTATATAAGTTGAATCTATGGAAGAAATATAATCAAAATTGGGAACGAAGTATGTTGTAAAAGAAACTAAAAAAAAAAAAGATAAAAACCAAATTAGGATTGTTTCAAAAAATCTAATATCACCATTAAGCACCTTTCCTCTATAAGAACGAAAAGCTTGATGGTGACTAAATTGTGTAACTGCACACACTGTACATAAGTATTTGATGTTCTATAAAGATTAAGTCAAGCCATAAGGAAGATAGTGTGTTTACTAGACTATAGCAATAATTTAAATAGCATAATTAGTAGAATTTTAAGTTATTATATGATTTTATGAGTTTGTGATTTTATATGATTTTTTTTAGTTAAGATGAATGCAAAATTGTTGTGGTGCAAACTTTTGGTAAAATGATGACTTTAGTTGTACAGTTTTATACGAATATAATTTTATCGATTTTATATGATTTCATCAATTTTATGTATTCCAAATCTAGGTAGGGTCGTGATTTTGATAACAATGTTAAATAGCAATACAAACATCAATTTTAGCCGAATTCAAAACTAAAACTAATCAAACTAACATAAGATGTATAGGAAGAAAAGTCTTCATAAGATTAAAGATTATACAAACAAATTATTTATTTTTTTGGCAAGGATAAAAACAGATGATTTAAGCATAACAAATTACAATTTCATAGAAAACTTCACATGTCAAAGTTTAAATGATCATAATAAAGTAATTCAACCATAGCAATGTAACTACATGTTGGATGTTAAGCAAAAGTGATACTTTAAAAGACCAAACTAAATTAACATTTAGATGCAGTTGCATAGCTTATTATTCTTCAAAAAATCATAAAGCATAGATATACTTAATAATCAATCACTCAAAAAGGAAACCACTAATTAGTAAAGTGAAACCTATACTTAATATAAATCAATTTATTAAATTCACATGCTTCGCTCATTGGTTTGTAATATTTTATTTACTAAACAAGTTTATAAATGGGCTTGGGTGTTGACCACTAATCTATATATATGGTAAAAATGAGCCTAATCTAAAATAAAAAAAATTAGAAAAAATAGATTGAACCTATTTACATACTTTTATAGTAAACTTTCTAGTTTACAGAGTGGTAAGTTGTATACAATATTACTAGCATTAATTTTAGAGACATTCACATAGAAGCAACGATTGGCAAAGTTTAAAGGCTTTGGTTCCTTGACGAGCTTATCAATATTGATCTGCTTAAAACATGTTATTTAATTTCATTTTTTTTTTTTTTAGCCTTGAACTTAGATGTAGGCGAAGTCATCCATCACAAATCACACTCGTTTATATTAGCCCATTAATAGGACATGGATAGGCTTCAATTAACATTTAATTAACCACTTCTTACATTTGATCGTTGTTATTCATTTTTCTCTTACTCGATCATTCACCATTCCCCACCATCATTTTATCATTCAATTTATTCTTTTCTTCACCATTTCCCATCCGTTTTACTAGCTTGTAGTGCTAATCCTCAAAATACTCAAATAGTTTACTTTTCGCAATCTTGTGATTTACTTACAACAATCAACAATCTAGCTCCTATGGGGTTGATCACAACTATGTCAACTAATTGTTAATTACAGTTCATTTACCTAATCCTTGTTCATTGATAGCATAAAAATTATAATATATGAAGCTTATCATAAACTTATTGTAAATAAACTAACACGTGAAATAAATTGTTTCTTAGGAAACTTGCAAATATTAGGAGTGGTTTGAACTCCTAAACTTGTATAAATTGTTTACTAGGGGAATTGCAAATATTAAGGGCGGTTGCAACTCCTAAACTTTTATAAATTGACAATATAAAGAACATTTTTTTTTAAATTAAAAGACAAGTCATGGTATTATCAAAGTTTAAAAGGTTTTAAAAATACATTTTGATAAATTTAGTTGGTATTTGTGTATCAAATCAAAATTTAAAAGGATTATTTTTTATGATTATTTATCAATTTATCAAGGTTAAAAAGGTATTAAAGCACATTTTAAAAGTTTGAAGGATAAATCGGCAGCTAAATTAAAGTTTAAAAGAATTATTTGCATTATTCCTTGTTTATTTATACATCTTTAAATTTCATGTACATTTTGTGTTGGGACAATTACGACACAATGAAATACGAATACCAAGCGCCAATACCTATACTAGTTGCAATCTATAAAACGCAACTACTTTGTTTCATCGATTATTAACACTAGTTGCAATCCGCACATTACTTTGTTTTCATGATACGCAAATAATTTTCTCTGCACAATTTTTTTCATCGTCATATGACAATCCGTGCTTATTTGTTGAGGTGTCACAAACCTTTGCTTATGAAATAAAATATGAAAGATGTCAAAGGACCATATCGCAAATCTACTTATAGTTGAACGTCATCTTCGTCCCGAATAAAATATGAAGGATGATATGTAATCAGCGGTATAAGTGCCCAAGTGATATAATAAAATATGACAAATTTTAAAGGATGATGGAGAAAATGCAGCTAGACTGCACATGCGTGGTCACAAGCAAATGAAATCTATAAATTAATTGTACACTATAATTCATTGGCATTCAAGGAATAAAATATTCTGCATGTGTGCTTATCTTATGAAACTGATTGTCCTATTCCTTATTTTTCACATTGTCAATGGTTACCTAGGATTATAATAATAGATCCCTACATAAAAATAGGGAGGATAAAACCATAAAGTTTACTAACGTGCATATATATATACATAAATATATAAAGGAACTGGACTTTCCTCTTAAATCCCCGTTGGCATAATTTTCTCTTTTTTTATCTCACTTTATTTTATTATTGTGATAATCTGAATCGTTTTAATTGTTCCGACATAGCAAATACAATAAATATATATATCATCTTTTTTTTTTAATATTTGATGTATATTTATTTGATAACAACAAATTCATGATCAATTTTTATAATAATAACCTTATAAAAACACCCATATTTTCTTTTTTTTTTTAACATATTTTAATAGATATTTGTTTTAAGGAAAAAAGCTTTTTGGGCTTTTTCTTTTTTCACTTCTATTTTAGTGCAATACTTAGAATTGTCACATGTTATGCATTAAGCATTATACTCCACCAGGTGCGGTTAACAATGGTTTTCGGTTGCAACAAATCTTGGGAGATGAAGTTGTAGCTGATGGCGACCGGTGGTCATTAACAATAACAAAAGATATTAGTGGAAGCTTGTGTTATTTCACATTCAAAATCATTTCTAAAATCTTTGATGGTCTAAAACCCTTCTTAAATGACATTTTTACCCCTTTCGGAAGTTTTTTATATCTGATCGATTGATAGGGGATAGTGTTGATATCGCCTTCGAGGTGTTCCATCACCTTAAGCTAATAAAGAATAGGTCGAAAAGGAAACTGTATGCGATTAGGATAAATATGATCAACAAGTATAATAGGGTGAGTTGATCATTTTTTTTGCGCTAAGGTAGATGAGTTTCAATAAATTGTTTGCTTTGACAGAGTATATGTTACAGTTTTATCTCTTAATACAGTAACTTTTCAAAATGTCACTTATCCAAGAATACTCTCACTAAGTATGTTTAACTTTACAGCTTCAATAAACTCTAAGTTGTAATACTAAAAAATATCTCAATGATTAAAATTTCATCACTTTTTTTTAAGAGGTATCACATCTACCCCCTTTATAAAACTGACATCACTATAGTTTGGTTACACAAGTCTGAGATCACCACCAGATATAAACTCTACCCTTCTAGCTAATGGACTACTCAAATACCACCTTTAATGACTAGAATAGAACTCTCTAAATTAAGGTATTGTTCGCTTTAGCGTAGTACACTATACAGTTTTATCATTTGGTATAGCTACTTCCCAAGGGAAGTTAGCCATCCTGAGATTACTCCCCACTAAGTACACTTAACATTGAAGCTCAAATGAGTTCTAAGCTACTATACTAAAATACATTCTGATGATTAGATTTCATCATAAATAAAAAGTAGTGGAACTATAATCATTGAGATGCCTTTTGATGTAGCAACTTAGAACTTGTTGGAACTCTAAAGTTAAGAATGCTCAACGAAATGCTTTTTAGAACAACGACTTGGAGTTTGTCATAACTCTAAAGTTAAACATGCTCAACATAGAGCAATACCAGATGGATGATCTTTGGGAAGCAGCTACGTAAAGGTACAACTCTATGAAGTGTATCACGCCAATGTAAACATTATCTTAGTATATAGAGTTCTAACATATATATGTATATATAAAAATTTACGAGCCTACTCATTAACAATATAAACGAGCTAACTTGTGAATCTACTTATGAGTCTAAATAGGAGTTCAAATATAACTTATTTAGATAAATTATTTTTATTTTGAACTCAAACTTGACTCATTTATAGATCAAGCTCAAACAAAGTTAGGTTTAAATATAGTTAAGTTTGAATAACTTATAAGTGGCTTGACCAATTTATAGCCTTAATTTTCATATTCCTTATTTATTATATTGAGAAACATAATAAAACCAACTCGATTTATACGTACATTTATACATACATATATATATATATGCATGTATACATAAAACACAAGAATAACATTCTATGTGAGAATAGCCTATACCTTTTCATTATATTGTCCATTGACTGCTTCCTCTTCCTCTTCTTATTTTACAGTCTCTTTAATAACTTGAATTTCTATTTTCATTGGAAGAGTTTTGCACATCTCTTCCCTGACCACATTCATGCCTAAAACCATGACATTTTCCTCATAGTTGACTATGACCTCTTTTTGCAGAAGAATCTCATTTAAATTTGATGGAAGTTTAGCAATATTTGTCCATTTTTTCTTACTTGCCATGATTCATTCTTGTTTTCTAATCTCGTAAAGATCTACTCAATTCATCAACTAACATCATCTACAAATCCTTAGTTCTTCAATAGAGACTACTGCATAATTAAATTTTGTGTTAAAAGAACATAAAATCTTTTGAACTACATGAACATCTTGTATGACTTCTCAAAACCTCTTCATTTTTATTTACCATTGCCAATACTCTTGTGGTATAATCTGTTATGTTTTCACTCTCTTTCATCATGAATGATTCAAACTCAGTCCCTAATGTTTGAAGACGGACAATTTTACTTTACTAACTCTCATAACAGATGACATTTTGGATGTGGAGTCATTAACAATTTTTTCAGACATGCAATCAACCTTTGATGGATGATTGTAAGGCGACACTGCTCTTTCTTTCGCTGCATTTGTAAAGCCTTTATTTTTTAGTTTGTAACAATAATGCCTCATGCTAAGATACTCCAAATCATCTCTCTATGATACCTCATACTTCTTTAGACCAAAGTATATTGCCTTCATTCTAATAGAGCAATTCTCGTAATTATCTTTATTGAGTTGTGGGTACTAAAATGACAAATATGCTCACTCATTTTGATGCCATTTGTCATTTTTACGCTCTGACATCATTTTGCTGGAAGGATGGACACCAAATAAATCTACAAATAGACACTGACACTCACACGAAAGAGAAGAGATAAGAGTTTACATATTTATACTCAAATTTGCTTGTCTTTTAAGCAGTCATCTATAGGCACATTTATATCATCAACTAACGCTAAAAAATAATGACAACATAAACAAATTTAGCTAACTTAATATGAACCATGAATAGCAATTGCATATCAATTTGTGGTCAAATTTAATCTTCAACACCTCCGAGAGTGCAATTCTGTTGACAGTCAACAAAGATATAGAGGTGATCCATCATATTGTACTGGAACATGCTCAACTTGCATTAGGTTATCCCAAAAAACGTCTATGGTTGCCAAATAACTACAAGGATATTAGAAAGAGAAGGGAGGGTTTTCCATGACGAAGAAAAGGACGTAGGAACCAGAAAAATAAGTGCTCAATACAATATGGAGAAGAGAAAGCATGAGGAAAGAGAGAAAAGAACGGTAGTGAAGGTAAGGATAGATAATGATGATTTTATCGCTTAGAATATTTATAATTGCTTTTAAAAATAGGAGATGCTTATTTATATCTATATATATTATTAAAGTTAAAAGGCTTTAATAACTATTAATAACTACTAAAATTCGATATCTTTATTATTTTATATTTTAATCTTAACTGCTATTATTCAACATCCTATATTCGCACTTCATCCATTTCAATTGCTACTTCTATCCACTCATATCTTGCAAATTACTTCTTTAATCTACAAAACCCATTTTAAATTCATTTTTTAAAAATACCAACTGCCAAATAAGTTAAACAAAAAAAAAGAGGAAATCAAATTTTGATATTTATAGTAATTTAATATATCATAAATTGTAAAATCCAGTTTTATTTTGTTTTTGTATACTCAACGTGAATGTATATTTGCTAATGATTATATAGTGCTTTTATGCTCATTTGGTAAATAATAAAATATAAAACATTCATCAGTTGACATAAGACACGAGATGATAGTTAATCGAAACCTTAGAGTTTTAAGTAATATAGATACAGATAATTTCCAATACGGTTATACTCTTTATTAGATGCACTTATAACTCAATCCATCAGTCTATGATTTGTTAAGTCGTATTCTTCCATTGCAGAAATGAGTACACTACCAAAAGAGGAGTTAAATTACATGGGGACCCATCAATATTAAGTTGAATGGGTTACTTTTGGATAGTTTTTTTTATTTTATTTTTTTTACCAGTAATTATGATGAGGGAAGAGGAATTTCCATTCATCCATTAAGAGATTAGCGTACAGACATTATAAGGGTCTTAATTGGTTAGTTAGATTAAAGGATAGTGGGTGTATATTTTATGGTCGAATTAATTGAACTAAAAGTGGGGAAATTTCAAGGCAATAACGTTTCTTTTTGGAAGGGCTGTATTCCACCAGAAACGTTCTTTGTCCTTCTCGTCGTTGCAGTTGACCAGTCCACATCTCCATTCACATAACTTAGATATCCCTCTCCTCCCCTTGCCTTCGCTCATCTCAAAAAGAAGAAAACAGATTTCTTTAAGTGTTTGTGCAGTTGTATCCTGAAACGACATTTCCTTCTTTTCCGATTGGATTGTGAAAGCTGTCCGGTATTGGCGGCAGTGACTTCTTGATTGTGAAGGATCAAGATCTCACGTTATTGAATCCGACTTCCATCCTTCAAAGCCCGAAAGGAGGTAAGTATTGACTTGGCTGATTCGATTACATGTTCACCCACATATTTATACATTGCAAATGGTTTGCTAAATATTTTGCCTATCTGGTCCGATTAATATTAGATGATATAGTATGTAATCCAATTATTCACACTTTCATAGATAGAATTAGACAAAGGTATGGTTCCAAATCGACTCGACCTATGATGGCTCCAGATCTTTCCGTTAAGTCATTTCCCTTACTGCTCCTGCTATAGTTGCAATTTCATAAATTACGAATTCTTATTTTTAGGTAGTTGAAAATATTACATTTACCTATTCCCTATCTTTGTGGTGTTAATATTTGTTTCTTCAATAGTAGGGCTAAATCTGTAATAATGCATTTCAACTTTTTTTTTTAAATGTCGCACCGTAACACTTACTTATGTTTTATTTAATCATAAATTTCTGCAATAGATGCAATCTGTATATCTACATGGCTAAATTGATTAGATTTTCCTCCTCTTATGTAGGATTGATGTCTTCCATCGACGTGGAAAGCTTATTAACATAAAAATATTGCAAAACGAAAATGGAATAATGGACATCTGCATTGTTATCTGCTGAACATTAATGCCTTTGTGCCAAATAGCATCTGCACTCGCAAGTCACGAGGGTATAAGGGTCTAATAATGGACGAGCAGCTCATTGCAAGCGAAATTTCAATAGCAGCGGCACATCATCGTCAAAAGAAGTAGCGGCCTCCTATGATTTTGATGTATTCTTGATGTTTTCGAGGACCTGATGTGAGAACAAAATTTGCCTCCCATCTTTATAATAGTTTGAAAAAGTCGGATTCCAAGTTTATCTAGATGAAATAGAAATGAAAATTATGCTTCTAGTAAAGCATTCCTTCTCGAATTTTCCCATACGGTACAATGTGAAAAGAAAATTATTCCTATATTCTATGATGTAAAACCTAGTGATATCAAACTTAAGACACCATTATACAAATAGGATCTCGAAAATTATGGAGCCAATCCTAAGGTTGGGCTAGAGGAGGTCAAGAAGTGGAAGAAGGCACTTTTAACAGTGGCGGAAAAAATCTGGATACGATATTCTTAACAAAAGATTTTTATATTATTCTCTCTTTTTCCTTAACCTTTGCCTTCTCATAAAAGATAATAGGATTACGAATCTCACAATTATCAATCGGATGCACCTCGAAACTAAATTAATGTGTTTTTTTTTTGTTTTTTTTGGATAAAACATTTCAGATATTTACATTCACCTCACCCATTTCCTACTAAAGCTTATATCTTGTGAGCCTACAGCAGCCAGTGATAGTTTAGAAATTAATAATCTCTCCTTTTGAGGAGCGTAGGACAAGTAATATAAACATGAATTTTGTATCGTTGTGTATCCATATAAAACTTTAATAAATGTAATAGTTTGATTTGCGATTGGCTTATAAGACATGGATACTACAACTATATGTGGGCACAGTTTTGGACCAGCCTAGAACTGGCGCCAACCCTACCAGTGCCAAACTCGATTCATGGATCCACAAAAAGGAACCGGCTAAAGAACAATTTTTATTCTATAAAGACAATTCAAAAGCAATTTTTTTTAAAAAAAAAAATACTTTTAAACTTGAAAATAAAAACTTCAAGCCAAAAAAAAAATTCCCTGCATTCAAATAAGTTGTATAGGATCTACGTTTATTTATAAAGAACCATATCTAGTACCACATTGTTACGAAAACACGTCTTCTTTATGTGAAAGTTTATATACATATAAGAAAAAACATCTTTTATGTGAAAGTTTATATATATATATATATTAAGCTAGACGTGTTTCACAAATATATTCAATTCATATGTTAATATATCACGTTTGGTACAATTGTCTTGAAATAGAGTCACAATTCTAAATGACTTTGGCGTTAAGGGGGTTTTGGATGTCATGAAGGGTAATCATGATTCCATCCATTCTCATTATTTTTATAATTCAAATATTACTTATTTAATCTTCACCTAAATTATGATATGCAAAAATTAAGGATATTTTTAAAAAATACTACTATATATAAATTTAATTCCATTCTATTTTGTCGGGGTTCTAAACACATGTAAGGATTTATCTTTCCGATTCCGATTCCAATTCCATTCTAATCCAATATGTTCCATTTTATTTCAGATCATTTTCGAGTATTAAACGTGACATTAATGTTATGTGGATAAAAAAAAATTCTTAATTCACATAAAATAGTTTAAATTTTCAATAACATTTCTCAAGGGAAAATTACACTTATTAAACTTAGGGTTCATTATTTGATTTTGATAAGAACAAAACAAAAATGTATAACTAAATATGTTGTTTTTAAAGAAAACAAAATAAGAGGATGATTAAACTAAGTATTTTTTTATTATATTGAAGTAATTGAATAAAATCAATTAATTTGCTTAACGATTAAATATATCAATTATTTCCACAAGAAACTTAATCTTTTGAGTGGTAATCAAATGATCTTGAAGTTAGATTGTAAAGAGTATTTATTTTTTGTATGTTAAAAGAATTTTCAAGTAATATTTGATCTATCAAACTGACGGCTCAAGAAAAAACTTGGCTAACGGTATAAAAAAAATTGAAAAGAAACACAAAGAGAAGCATACTGACCTGAAAGAACCAGCTTGCCGGTTCACTTGCCAGTAGCTCTAAGTACTGGCTTATCGATGAGTCAGTTTTAAGTAGTCGTTAGAACATTTAATACGCGGCAATAAGAAGAATTTAAGGAGTTGTTATAAAAGCTCAACTACCCAACCAAAGGCTTTTAAGATCTGATATTCTACTGCAACTTAAAGACATTCTCTTACATTCTTAAGGTTATTTTCGCTTCTTTTTAGTCTCTTGTACGCTTATTTACTATCAAACAAAAAGAGACATAGTTGTATGTTTGAACGTCCTCACATTTGTAATCATGAGTGAAGAAAGTGATTTTCTTAAGTTAATTGTATGTAAAAGAGATTGTATAAGCTCATGTAGCTCTTGGAGCAATTAGATTGTGAAATTAATAAAGTGAAAGTGAAGTCCTCGGTTAGAGGTATTATGTATCAGTGGAGACTAGGGAGGAATCTCAACTTCACGTTAAATCCGAGCTTGATCTTCTTTATCCCTATCTCTTTAATTTCCATATTTATTATTATTCTATTGTTACTTTGATTACTCTTATTATTACATTTAGTCATTTATATCGAAAAAGAAATAAAATTTGTCTTTAAACTCAATTCACCCCCCTCTTGAGTTTAGCCTAGTGTTCTTCAATTGGTATTAAAGCTAGTCTCTAATCACTTGCTTAATCACATATTAGAGTTAAGATCATGGCATCTAATGTATTAGGCTTCTTAAAAGGATAAGTAATCAATAAGCCTCCTCTCTTAACCAGTAGTAATTATCTACATTGGAAGTATAGGATGTCTATATTCTTGAACACACAAAATAGACTACTATCGTATGTAATTAACCAAGTACCATTTAAGATAGAAAGAAAAGAAGAAAAAGATTACTCAGATAATGATTGGAAATTACTTAATCTAAATGAAGTTTCCATGAATGTTTTGCATTGCACCATAAATGAAAATGATTTTAATAGAATATGTACATGTAAAAGTGCTAAAGGAATATGGGATAAATTACAAAGCACATATGAAGGAACTAGTGGAATAAGAGATGCAAAAATAAGTTTATTGTGTAGACAATTTGAAAACTTCAAGATGGATCTAAACGAAATAATTGATAAGATGCATAATAGATTCATAAATATCATCAATTCTTTGAGTATTCTTAAAAAGAAATTTTGCTGTAAGCCCTAAAGCCAAGCCAAGTAACCATAGGATTGAACTTAGAATCCAAGGTTTAGGGCGATCAGTTAAAGAATCCGATCAAACCCAAATTATTAACTATTGAAAGGAATATTAATAAAAATGACCCCGTAAACTTAAATTTAAGAAAATAAGTAGTAAAATAGGAGACTATAAAATTTTCAAATTTTAAGCATAATAATTGCTAATTACCGAAAAGGCAAAAAGTGTAATCTAATAACTAATAAATTACTAGAAATAGATTATATGTATACCAAAAATTTTAGAATAACCAAAATAATAATTAAGAATATTCACGTGCACCCCACATTTATTTACATATAGATAAAAATACGCGAAATTACCTAAATTGGCCAAAAACTAAGTAAATAATTAAAGAAAATTATGAAATAATTATCGAAAAATCAGAAAAAATCAGAAGAGGATAAGATGAATCAAGATCAGGTCGTGGCAGGTCCAAAGCTGAAAAAGAAATTAGCCAATAAAAATTTGACAACCTAAAAGCCACAAATTAAAAAGATTGGGCAAAGTCTTGTCAAATTAATGCATATTAATTACAACAAATGTCTATAAATGGGGAAAAATTTTCAGAAGTCATTTGGTCAGTTTAGCATTTGGAAAAAATAGGAACACTAAAAAAATCTAGGGAAGATCCAGAAAATAAAAAAAAATAAAAAAAAATAAAAAAAAAGGAGAAAACTGTGCAGATTGGGCAAGTGAGCTAAACCCACCACTCACCACCACTTGGAACCGAACCACCACCACCACCCTATACAAAACACACCGTCTGGACCGGCCGAAAACCTTGGACCGGGCTTGGAAGGCTAGAAAGCTTCGAATCAGTTAGTCATTTATTTACCCCGATTTTGAATAAATTTGTAAAATTAGTTATTTTACCCAGAAAATTATGAAACTTGTTATTCTGAGGTTTTATTATAAAATAATGAGTTATATACTTAAATTTTGGAATTTTTATATTCTTTTGTTTTATTACTTATTTTTTTAAATTAAAACTTACGAGATCATTTTACTAATATTTCTAGTTTTACTAATATTTCTAGTTTTACTAATAATTTAGACTCGATCGAATCTTTCAACCGATCGAAACCTTGAGTGACTGGTTATGAGGCTTACATTTCTAATGCCCACTGTACGTATAGCAGTAAGACATCTTATCACCTTATCTCAGAATATTGAATACACTCTACTCCTTTATGTAAACATTGCTCTTTTTAACTTGTTTACCTCACTCTTATTTTAACCCTTGAGTAAGGTTAAATAGCGAGTACTATCACCAAACCATCTTGTGTATCATATGAGTTGTGCCATAAGTCCTTAAAAGTTTCTTAGTGCATCATATCCATAAAGTTATTTGTGGGTTGCTTGTTTCTTGTTTTCATGCTCTTCCCATTGCTTTCTTCAAGCTTTCTCTAAACTTGGACCCACCTCAATATGTTCCTCCTAATCAATTCTCGACACGACATATCAATCGTACTAGCTTAATGTATGGGTGATGGAAGTTAAACTTTTGCTCTTGAAAGGGAGAGAAGAAGAAGCTTTCTAGGGTGAGAGGGAGACAGAGGAATCTGGCTTACTTGCTGGCACTTGGCGCTTAATACTTTTTATGTGAATTACTTAAATAAATATCAATCGAGGGTTCGCTCGTACCAGCAGCTGACAGACAGCGTGCTCTGCAACAAAGACTGAGCTTTACTATGGGTGGTATGCCGTAGCCGACTAAACCACTAAATCTATAACTCAGTGATCTAATAAGAGCAAGGGTGTTAGGTGTATCGGGCATAGTATGAATGTTAAGCATTCATTGATGAGCTACAGTGGAGTGTAGGTGCTCAAGACAAAAGCTAAGCTAAGGTGCTAAAGAGGAAGTTGGTTGATGCTTAATGGGGGTAAGTTGAGCTTGGTGCACACATTGACCAATTGATGGATGCCAACTTGATAGTAGGGAACTGACTTGCTCTGAAAGTTGTTATTTGGCTCACCATCAACTTGCATCTTTGTTGAGCACAAGCTCATGGCATCCTGACGGGGTTGCAATGTGACTTGTGAGCTTACTGCTTGCTCAGGTACCATTCGGTGCCCGTTGTGATGGGCTTTACTTGTTGAGCCTTAGTTCAAGCGAGAATCGAGTATCAACAACAAGAATAAGGTATAAAAAAAATGAAAATATATTTTATACAAAAATAACAATTAAAACAATCACTTTCAGTGCATAAAATGTATATATTTTTAAATCTTTTCTCTTAAAAGTGTATGAATTTTTATTTTCTAATTCTAACACTCTAATAATCACCTTTATCATAAACATAGATCGAATACAAATAGATATAGATAAGATAATGACAAAAAAAAAAAAAAAGACAATACAAACTTGACATGATCTTACTTACATGTAAGTTTCCTACCAAAATGATAAACAAATATAGTTACATTAAATTACATATAATTGTATTAAATATCGAATATTTTCTATTCATGAATCTAAAGCTTGTCATCGTTTCTTTGTGACACTTTACTCTTCGTTTTCGAAAAAGATCATGTGTTGATTATTTTTTGCTATGCAAACGAGTATGGCAGCAAAGACTAGCATGTTTGAAGCCTATCCATTGTAGTTTCCATGATACCGCTGAAAATACTGCTTTCATTTGCAATTCTATTCATTTTTCATTTTGTGGGAATTTTACATATAATAAGATTCGTAAAGATTTTATACATTTTCATTAGTTCTATATTCTTTTTTATTTTTCTTAAATTACTTAATTGAATATATTGAAAGAAGTATCCTGTCACCATTTTTAGTTAAAATTTTGCCAAAAGCCACCGTGTCAACTTTCTACGAAGGTAGGCACTAACTTTTTAGAAAACGGTAGATTCGTATAATTTTCTAAAGTTTTTAAAGAGAACCCCTATTTTTAAGGGTAGATGGTAAATTTAATTTATCTTTTATTTTATCATGATTATTTTTCGTTCCATTTTCCTTTCTACAGTAATCAAACACATTTTAAAAAATTAAATACTTCTACATTTCCTTTTCCTCCCTCTACTTTTCTTTTCTCTTTTCCAAACATACAATAACCGGATCTAGAAGAAGAGTAAGATGAGGTCCCGGGTAAGGACCAATCAATAAAATCGTACAGGGTTATTTTGGGTACTCAGCTTGTAGGATCAACCGAGTAAGAAGAGGGAAATTTGATGGCAATAACGAGATTACATTGTCTTCGTGATTTCTCGACGTTGACTTTCACCAGACCACACCTCCATACGCGTTAAATCTACATCCATCCGCCATACGCATTAAATCTACATCCATCCCTCCTCCTCTCTCTCTCTCCCTCTCTTCACTCATCATTTCAAAGTCTTGTGCAGTTGTAACTTCATGTTTATGAAGGATACGGTCATCTTCAACAACACCCTTTTAGTTCTACTCGTCGATTTTTCCTTTCACTCTTTGGAAGTCGAAAAGAGGTAAGTGTTCACTTCACTTGCTGCATCATATCACATGACATATTCGTCCATATATTGCGTATTGCTTATGTTTTAGCTAATTTTCTGAAGCTTATCGAGTACCTTTTTTTCTCTCTCTCTCTCTTTTTTTTTTAATGAAGTCCAAGTTTGGTAATTCACCATGGATGGGGTAAAATAAATTACACTATATTTAATTATCATCTATATTTTCTCGTCATTTTTCCATTTTGAGCTTTTACTTTTAACGATGCTTATGTGTTTAATATATAATCAATTTAATAAAAAAATATGATACATCCATAGGAAGATCGGTATGAAAACTTAACTAGCTAAAGGATTTTAAGTAACATCAGTAGAATTACAAACAGAAATTCTCTCTGAACAGTCAACAAAATTAACAGATCTGATACATCTGAAACAATAGCAGTCAGAGTAAACAGATCTAGTAACAGTTATAAAAAAAATATCAATAGATTTGTAAGAGAAGAAAAAGAAGAGAAAGGATATCCAAAACCCTCTTGTGCAATATCCCTTCTCCTTCCTCTTCCTTCTCTCTCGAGTTTGTGGTGAGCTTGAATCACAATTATTCATTGTGGTGAGCTCGAATCACAATTATTCACCTTGCAAAACAAGAAAAGAAACAAGTTAGCATCATCACATCTCATTAGAATAATATTGAAGAGGGTTAGAAATCAGAGGAATTACATACGGGTGAGATTGGGAGGCTAGGGTTTGAGAGCATTCAAGACAGAGATGAGATAGAACAAAAAAGTGTACTAAACAGAGATATTTGACAGAACATACATGACATGCTAGTATGAGATGGTGTGTCGGACTTAACAAAATATTATTAAATATACATAATTCTATAATATAATAAAAGTTCTAAAAAATAGAGAAAAAAATTTTAAAATTAAGGTAAACCCATGCTTTTCCAGTCATCTGGAGAGGAGGGGCGATCGACCACCACTTGGGTCATGAGATTACTGAACTCGGTTTTTCAATTACGGGAGAAGAGAAAATTGATAGATGTAATTTTTTTTGGATGTTATTTGTGGTTGGTTGGTTCGGTCTCCTTTACCGTCAATTACCGAATTCGAACTCTTGTGATTTGTAAGATCGATCCATGGCCAGTCAGATTCCGTATGTTTCTAATGCTTCACAGCACATAACCTAAATGGACATGATATTCCTTGAATATCTTCGTTTCGAGGCTTGCGATCATCCAATTTTGGATCTAACTCTCCCTCTCTAAAATGTAGACGAGAACAATCCTGGACCAACAAAAAAATAAATAAATAAATGAAAAGAAAAATAACAAAGGTAAATGCTTAACAAAGAAAAATAAATAAGTGGAATCTTTGTTGTTTACTTATTGATTGCAAAGTATTTAGAGGTTGTTTGGATTTTTTTTTTTTTGTATTTTATTTATATCTTATCTATGTCTTATTTGCATCTAATTTATATTTGTTTATAAACACTATAACCCGAGAACTACTTATCAATACAAAGCTCTTTAGCTTATAGGTACTATAACCCAAGAACTACTTGTTAATACAAAGTTCTTCAACTATAAAAAATAATTAGTAATAGTAAGTGATAATGACTGAAGACAAGAATTTAAGAACACTACTCAAGAAGAATAAGAATTTTTCTACTCATAAATCGTATAATTTTTCCAAAAACAAACGTAGAAAGTAAAAAAGAATACAGAAGAATACAAAGGGTGAAAATGTATATAAGATTGCGATTGATGTTGTTGCGTAGAGGTTCGCAACTCCTATATATGGTTAGGTGTATAACTGAGTAACCCAAATAATTAGGGCCACTCAATGATTTTCCAAACCTTAAGGTTTTTTACCACAATTTTCCCTCCAGCATTACACCTAATCAGTATATGTGGTACCCAAGTTATTTATATAATATATAAAATCCAAATTAATTACGTATTCGTATACAGTGTTGAAGGTTTGATGGCCTTCTTTAAGATAAATTTCATTCAAGGTAGCCTCTAATTCTCCCCTTCATTATAGGGTTTCCCTAGCAAATCTTTTCTCTTAGCTTTTGATCAACTCACTACTTTATTGATTTTATGAAAATCCCTTTTGCTTAACACTGTATAGTGATTTCAGAATGAAAGGCCTAATCATAGTACTTGAATGCCCATTACATTGCCAAGTCAATCCTTAATCAACTAGATAGCTCATTATACATATAGAGATACTAGGAAGTCATTTTCTATATGTATAGTGTAGTCTAACCTATCTTCTCACCAATTCCAGCATATATATATATTTCAATACATTTTAAGTTCTAACCCACCCTTTAACTCATCCATTTGCTTTAGTAACTTAGCAAATCATACCACCTTAACACTAGTATCACTATTTACATACACCAAAATGGAATGTCACTTAATGCCAAACTTCTAACTCTCGTATTAGTATATTTTAGAAGTAGAATGTGGTTTTAGTAGTAAAACATATAGTTTAAATAAAAAACGTTTAGTTTTGGCTTTTTAATTTCCATAATCATAGGTTTTTCATAAAAAATTAAGTGTCATCTTATAGTGAACATTATCAAAAACCTTCAATTCTTTACTCCGTAACAATAAAGATTTTCTTAGGAAAAACATCTTCAGTACATAGTTTCACCAAAATTAAAAATTTATCAAAAACCCAACTTGTAAATATTTAAAAACCAATTACATAGTGTGATTTAAAAAACTTACACATAAAAATTTAGACTGAAACTATACCATTTGAGTTTTTGAAAATATGAAAAGAAATAGGTCGACGAGACATTTTTCTTAAGGAATCTATATATGCACTTAAAATCTAAAAAATCTAGGTTAATATTTCAATTTTATAGGAAAAAATTACTTGAAAAAATCAAGTTTCATATAATTTTTGTAAATCGCTCATATTTTTAGTAGAATTTTTGTAAAAACAAGAGAAATCAACTCATTGGAACGCCGACCTCTAGCCATTAGCAAGGGGAGGAAGTTTCTCTAACCACCTAGGAATAGCCTAAAAGTTAGAGTAGTGATCTCGTAATGCTTCTAGATTTTGCCTAAGCTCATTTACTCTAAAATCCCTAATTTTATACTTATTTTTCTTATAATTAGCTCTTGGTTTAATTCTCTGTTTCTTAGGCATCCAAGAATTTTCTTTTTTTTTTTTTTTATGTTTTCCAAGAATGAACTCTCTCTCAATAATGCCAAAAGACCTAAAAATGCTCTTGTGAAAGGTTTTTATAGCACTGAATCACACATGTTAATGGCATAATTTTGTATGTTAAGCACTTATCTACCCTTAAGATACTTACCCCTATGCTCTTCCAACACAATGCCATGCCCAAGAGCTTCCTAGAAATCTGTCTCGCAAGTGTTTATAACCATTTCTTATGTGTTTTACTTTATTTGATTAATATCTAAAACACTTACACATATTTATGTATATTATTTATTATTATCCTATATTTTCATGTACATGTATGTGCATTACTAATAATACAATTATTCTACATTTTGCTTACTTCAAATTATTGTTATTATTATTATTATAAGTCATATAATTTATCTCTTAAGTTTCCTAACTTTCCAAGCCCTATATTCTAAGTTTACAATAAAATTATTTGATATTGATTAAACTACAATATTTATTAAATTAAATATGCTATATACTTTATTTTGCAAAATAAATTTTACAAAGGTTTATTTTTTAACTTTAATGATCTCATATTAAAAATTTATATAATTTTTTGAGAACATTTCTCGAAGGGCCTAAATTTTTTAATATGTTGCCTCTACAAAAAAGTAGTAAACTACTAGTTTGTTCATCCTAGATTTATTAAAAAATATTCTTTCTTTGAAAAACGGCTTTTGGAAAGCCGATTTCTACTTGCTTAATATCAGTTCTTGAAAAACCATTTTTAATTTTTAATGAAATCGGTTTTTCACAGCTAATTTTAAGCAGACAATAATAAAATAGGAACTTGAATACCTGATTTTACTATATTTTGAAATTGAATGTTGAGGTAAGCTTGGGATTACTTTTCCATGAGCTCTATTTTTAGGAGAAATAGATCCTCTCTATTTAATTTTCTTCCATATCATTTATAATCAATGGTTAATTAAAAGGAAAATAATGATATCATATGTCAAAAATTAAAATAATTTTAACTATTGATTTGTGAATGAAGAAAAATTAATGAAAGCAAATGAAGAGGATTCAAAAGATTATTTTCAAAATTTATAATATCTTTTTCCCTTTCCCCCGTTACTGCATTATGAAACATTAAACTTGAAATTCTATGATGTTATCTCAGAAATCATCAAATCCTAAGTACAAACCGAAATCATAACCCCCACAGAATACATCTTTGTACAAAGCCTCCCGTCCATACTAAAAAACAAAACACCAAAAGAACAAGGCACACTATTAGTTACTTCTTAAGGGAACACCAACATTTTGTATGCTTAGCCACTTCTGGTTCCTAATATCATCAATTCTAGCGACTCCTTCAATTTACAACACTACCCAGTATTATTGAACAAAATTTCCGTGGTTTTAAAAAGAGGTATGTACTTATCAACCCCCTATACGCTGTCTTCTACTGCAAGAGAAGTTTTGCCCACATTACTCTGCATTAATTTCTAAATCATCTAAGATTCTTGATTGGGGCTTGTTAAACCGATAACATTGAGAGATTACTGCAGGGAATTTTAGAAGAAAAGAGGAAAGAAACTGAACTTCTTTCAAGGAGAGTATAATAGAGTTACCATAGAAAAATCCTGGAAACATTTATTATGGAAAGGTAGTTCTTAAGAACAACTTTATCTTAGTTATTTAGCATCAACGACAGTACGTTTTTTGGTAAAGAAACCTTATTAGGGGAAACTTAAGGTTTATTTTTATTATTATTATTATTTTTTAAAGGTTTTGATTAGTTGAATGTTTTTATCAAGAGCCACAAAGATCTTAAATATGTGTTAAAGAAGTTCTACTAAAAATTTTAGGGATAAAGAAGTGAGTCGCTTGAGGATGAAAAACTTTTAAAAAATTGGCGTGATATTTAAAAATGCGAAATTAGTTTCTTAACATTAAAGACTGTTTAAGGAGAGTCTTAATTAAATTGATTCTCCTTTGCAAAAGGAAAATAAGGAATAAGTATTAGATTTTATTTTAAAAAAACCAACAACGTAAATTATTAGATCGCCCATATCTTTAGATTATTTCAGGGGTGTTTCACACTATATTTGACTATAGTTACTTATAATTTTTATAATAGATGCAATCTCTATATTTATATAGAAGATAAACAGATAAAAGTTTCTATAATGTTCATGTAGGATTGTCTCCTATCAACATCTAAAGCTTCAGACATAAAAATGTTGCACGACGAGGAAGAGTGACCTCCATTTCTTTACTGTTGGTCATAAGTTTGTGGGCCCAATGCCACCGCATCCGAAAAGGCGTAAGGCTCTCACAGTGGAGGAAAAGCTGAATACACAAGAAACCTCAACCAGCAGCAGTTCGTCATCAAGGGAAGTGGTAAACTCCCGTGAATTTGATGTCTTCTTGAGTTTTAGAGGACCAGATGTGAGAAACGAGTTCGCCTCTCATCTCTATGATCGCTTGAAAAGTTTTGGCTTTCGAGTTTATCTAGATGCTATGGAAATGGGCAAAGGACAGGAAATTAATGAAGATCTTAAAGTGGCTATAGATAATTCGAGAATTTGTATTCCCATTTTTTCTAAAAACTATGCTTCAAGTAAAGCATGCCTTTTGGAGCTTTCTCATATGGTGCAAAGCCAAAAGAAAATCATTCCCATATTTTATGATGCAACACCTGATGATGTCAAGCTTAAGACAGAATTATACAAAAAGCCTCTGGAAGAGCATCGAGGCAAATCCAAGGTTGGACAGGATGAAGTCGAGAAGTGGGAGAAAGCACTTATAAGGGTAGCCGAAATGTCTGGATATGATCTTCGTGACAAAAAGTAAGATTCCACATCATTCTCCCTGTTTCTTTCTTCTGCCTTTATTCTTTTCATTAAAGATAATAAAATTATGAAGACCACTTGTAGCGATCATGTACATTCCTCTTGGAACGAATGCGTTTTCCTATTCACTTTTCAAATATTGCAGTCACGTTCCTAAAATACTACTAAAACTTATATCTTGCGAGTAGTGAGTCACTGACCATCGTTATGAGTCAGCATATTTAAGTACGTATTGTAAATGCATATATCTATAGCAAACTGTAGATACATCTCTTGAACCATTGGTTATATATGCCTATCCACGTCTTCTGTCATTGGTATGTAAGAAAAGTTAAAACTATCACACAATTATATTTACTTTTATCAATCATAACTTGTATCACGAAGGTGAAACTTCATATCCACATTAAAAACACATATTTATTAGCCAATGTCTATGCAATGTTGTATATCATATGACATAGAAGTTATAGAAACACTGAAATTGGAAATGGTTTATTTACATTACAGTGAAGCAAACGAGATCACATCAATCGCTCAAGAGCTCATCAATCAGTTGACGCCTAAATATCAAAATATGACTAATGATTTAGTTGAAATTGATGATGAAATACACCATGTTGAGAATCTTTTAGACTTGAATGCTCATGGTTTTCGAATTATTGGAATCTTTGGAATGGGAGGTATCGGAAAAACAACTCTAGCTAAGCTCATATTCAACAAACATTGTTCAAGGTTTTCAAACTGTTGTAGCTTTCTAGAGAATGTTCGAGAGAAATTTGAAGGTAAGAGGATTTTAGAGTTACAACAACAGTTGTATAACAACATCATCGATCCCTCATTTGCTGGTTCAATTTATGACTCTAATGATGGGATAAATAAGATTAAGAGAGGACTCCAAAGCAAGAAAGTTCTACTTGTCTTAGATGACATGAAATATGCAAGTCAATTAACAGATTTAGTTGGCAATGATGTTTATTTTGCAAGTGAAAGTAGAATTATCATCACAACAAGGGACAAGAGGATTTTGGATGATTTGAACCGAGAGTATAAGGATGTAAAGACTTATGAACTAAATGAGATGAATTATGATCGAGCGATGAAACTTTTCAGTAAGAAGGCTTTCGATAAGGACTTTCCACCCAAGGAATTCCAAGACCTTTCAAAGGAGGTTGTTTCTTCCATTGGAGGCTTTCCACTGGCCCTCGATGTGTTTGGTTCGTCATTACGTAGATGCAGTAAAGAAGGATGGAGGAAAAAATTGGAAATGTTAAAGAAGGTCCCCAACAAGAGCATCCAAAGTAGATTGATCATAAGTTATCAAGGATTAGAAGAGAATGAGAAAGAGATATTTCTCGATATAGCTTGTTACAATGGAAATTTAAAGAAGATGCATGCATGCTATATGTGGAATGATTGTGAATTGTTTCCAGATTTTGCAATAGAAACTCTCAAAGGTTGTTCTTTGATTAAAGTCATTGATGATGGTGAAAGTTTGTGGATGCATGATGTATTAAAAGATCTTGGGAGGGCTATGATCCTAGAGGAAAGTCACAAGAGTGGTGGGCTTCCCAGTAGACTACAAATTAACGACCTTGATTTTCTACGTGAGAAAAAGGTAAGCATCCAACCTTATGGGTGTATGCTATTGAATACCTACCTCCTTAAGTGGATAGCTTGCATAATAGATATCGCATGGTTAGAGCCAATTTCCATCTTAATTCTTTTATTACTAATATGTCTAAATAAAAATATATGGGATGATGGAGGAGAAAATGAAGGGAAAAATACAGGGATGTCTAGTCCAAAGGCTTCAATTTTATTTTATCATGACTCAAAATATTTTCACATAAGATGCATGCATTCATATACACAAGTCATGTATGCTTTTCATAAGTTTGAACTTAGAACTAAGGCTAAGAATACCATTATCAAGATGAAACTCATGAAAACTTCTCTGTAGTCCTAAGGTGGAGAAATAAGCTAAAAGTTGTAGAAAGAAGTCTTGATTTCATGCATACATAAATGATTAGGAATGGTAATTTGATATCTAATCTTCAATCTGGATATGGTACAAATCAGCTATCAATTATAAATAATGTTATATAAATGGCACTTTTACATGATTGTTAAATAGGTTAAACCCATATATAAATGTGTCCAATATCACATTTAAGAAAAAGGTATCTTAATTATGTCGAAACTCGATCCACGAACCGGATTAAAGTTAGGACTTATAACATTTATAGTTTAATTTAATACTCAACTATATACTTACTCTTCTAATATCTCCCATACACCTCTCTCTCTCTCTCTATTATTGTTATCGATCCACCTTTAGTCTCCTTGAAGACTATTATTCTTTCTATGATTATTGAATAAGTTAGATTATTAATTTAAGGTTTTTAAACACACACCTATTTAGATAAGGATACTGAATACTAGGTAGAAGTTGCTAATACGAATTTAATTTGATTAATTGGTTTCTTTTAGCAGGAAAGGGGGTGTGTGGAGACAATGAGTATCTCTACAGCAACCATCAAAATCAAAAGTGAGAGCATGGCAGGTCTACATAATTTAAGGTTCCTTGAATTGAGAGCTCGTGAAGTGAAGGGGAATTGTAAGGGTCTTTTTCCAAATGTGAGATGGCTTTCTTGTATCGGTGTTAGCCATTTCAAACCGATGAATTTTAATCCCAAAAATCTAATTGTTCTCGATCTCTCACGTTCTAAGATTAACCCACGTTGGAAAGGATGGAGCACAATCAAGGTATTCATAAAGCATCGAGATACTGTTATGGTTTGGAAGTTATTTTCCATCGATAACATGAATTGGTTTGTTATCCATGTAATTTGCAGGCTGATAAATTGAAGGTTTTAAATCTTAGCTATTGTGAAAACATGACCAAGACACCAAGTTTCAAGAAGTTTCCAAGTTTAGAAGTATTGATTCTTGATGGATGCCAAAATTTGGTCGAAATTGACACTTCCATCAGCAAGTTGAAGAATCTGACTCAACTAAGCGTGAAAAATTGTTTTCGTCTTCAATGGTGCTCGAGTAAACGAAGCATTCCATTCAGACCATCATATTCAAAAGATTGGATCGATGACTTAACATCCTTATGCAAGTTGAATCTATCATGTACAAATATCACTGAGTTACCAGACTCAATTGGACTCCTAAAGGAATTGAAGGTGATCTGCGTGGACAAATGTGCATCGATGAGGAGGTTTCCCAGTGCGATTAAGGAGTTGAAGAAGCTGGAAGAATTACGAGCTAACGTTTGTCGTGGTTTTGATGGAGAGATCCCAAGAGAATTCATTTGTCTATCCTCTTTAAGAATCTTGGCAATGATGGAGAGTAATGTATGTAGCGTGCCAGAGCTTCCCCCAAGTTTGACACATCTAGATATCTTCTCTTGGGGCAATCCAATGCAAGTACATTGGAGTAACCAATTCAAGTTGGTGAATATCACTGAACTGTTTCTATCTACTCCATTTGGTATTCATGATCATGATGTTAAGGAGGGTAATTACTTGAGCTTTGAGTGGATTGGGAGTGCTAAAAAACTTGAAAATCTCTACTTGCATATTCCTTATGTCATCACTAACCTAGAGAAGGCAAGTGAACTTTCATGTCTCAAGGACCTCAGCGTATGGTACGCAGAATTCCAATACCCTCAGCATCTTCCGTCTAGCTTATTGGAGTTACGATTACACAAATGTAAGTTTGTCAGTGGAATTCTTGATGTGTCAAATGCGAAGAATCTGGAAACTTTAGATATTTCAAATCCTGATAATCTGGAGGAGATTAGATGTCCAGGAAAATTGGATCTCTTGTGCTTAGAAGGTTGCTCCAAACTGAGCAACATTCACGCTCCTGGGGCTCTAAAGAATTTGAAAAGGTTATGGATATACGATTGCTATTCCTTGGAAGAGTTACCTGACGCGAGCTTCAGTGGACTTGAGTCTTTGACAGATTTAGAAATATGGACATGTCCATCCTTAAAATGTTTGCCAGACCTTTCGAAATCAAGGAAGCTAAACAGATTCCAACTTTCTAGTTGTGATAAACTCAAATATGTTCGAGGCTTCGCCGAGTTGGAATCCTTGGAGGATGTGATGATTTTGTCTTGCAACTCCTTGAAACTTAGCCCCGCTGACTTATCCAAGTTGGAGAATGCACAGAACTTGTGCGTTTACATTAGCGATTGTGACGAGCTGCCTCGTATTTATCGATGATCCTCTATTAATAAATACTTCAGCTGCGAATAACAGTGTTTTGTTAGTGTATGCACCATTTCATTAATGTAATTTTGTTCTCCTTGCATGTGAAAAATGAAAGCAGACTATGCTCTGTGGACGGTAGTTTTAAAAATGTTTGTTTGTTTAGTTTATGAACATTATTTTTAACTTAGCTTCATCGTACTTAAGATATCATATAATGTCGCCGTGCACCTTTTTCTCCTTGAAGTAATATTTCTCCTTATTATATAATATTTTCTTTTTTTCTCCGCTTGTTTTAATTGTATTTTATTATGAAATCATTTATCGATAATATATTTCAAGTTTTATAATGTTTCTTAAACTTACATAATCTTTTCGTTATTTGTAAATTTCTTATACTTTGTATCATGATTGTAAAATTTTACTTTTCTTTAGGGCTTCACAGCATTAAATTTTTATGCAAAAGAATATAAAAGAGTGTGTACCAAAATATTATATTATCATATAAGAGTAAAGGCAGACATCACTAAGAATATATTAAAATATTATTTTATGCTACCTAATTTTGATCATTCCTCCCGTTAATTTTCAAAAATATACAAAATACAAAAGAATCGTGTCGGTTTGCCTAAAAATTAGACGATTTTTAATAGTGCCATTTTGAGTTAATCAACAATATTTTGGGTCCAGGGTTCATGTTTGAAGTATGCATCATTATATAAAGTTTGATATATTCCGATATTGTATGTGAAAATTATGCGCAATGACAATTTCTAGCATATAAATAATTTTCTTCTATTTTGCAAAAAAAAAAAAAAGAAGAAATTATTAATTAAAAAAGAAAAAGTAATTTCTTACAAAATAATGAGTAGTTAGGTGTTTTGACAATTTTTACTAATTCTTTTATCGATTTGTATAATTGTAAAAGTTTTTCACAAATAAAAAAAAAAAAAATTGATTATTTTCAGACGCTCACGTCATTATCTTTGTCCTTCACATGGCTATTCCAAAGCCACTCATGTGCCATTTTCTGAAATAACGAATAAATATAGACACGAAAATGCAAACACAAAACAGCTTTATCGACCAAATTGCAAAAATGTGGAAGTTTGAATGCCTCCGATGCCTTTACCCTCATATTGCTAACGCCAATAAACAATGCCAGGTGAAATAGACATGCAAATTATAAATGAAAATGACCAAAACTAAAGTCGGGAAATATAATGCATAGCTTGTAAAAAAAAAAATATTAATCCTTCATAATAACCTTTAGCAGATGGCTAAATTATTGGAATCTTCAGAAACTTTTGTATATAAATTCATCCCAGGTTATTCACGATCGAGAACTTTCCCCTTATAGAAGGCATGAGCCCAACCTCTAATTTTTTATTTTTTATTTATTTTTAAATACAATGACATCTTATGTCGATGGAAATCCTAGATGCAACTTCCTCTCTAGTCCTAGTCATGGGATTTTTTCTTTTTTTCTTCATCTCTTTCATGATGCGTACAATATGTAGCTACCGGGGGAAATTATTTGGCACCCTTTTCTTTTTGCTGGAAATAGCGTAAGTGACAAAAAATGTTTGCTAAAGTTGTTGGCTGCCTAAACTCTTGCCAGTTGAACCGGCAAAACTTTTTCACCAAACAAATTACTAGTGGCAAACTCTAGCAAATTAAAATCACCACTTTCGCTTTTTCATTCCTCAATACCTACCAAATCTAGTTCGCCATTTCACTTATTTCTTTTTTTTTTTTTTTTTTTGCCAACACTTATTTCTATTTTTAATGTCTTTATTTATCTTTAATTTTTCTTTACTTCAATAATGCATAATATTACTAACGGCTTTTCAATGCACTCTGCGTTGAGAAACAACAAATACAAAGGAGTCACTAATAATTCTTTATTTATTAAATACTATATATGATATATTAACAATTCATAACGATACTTTAGAAATTAACACAACAATGAATTAAAATTACATATCACATAAGTAGGTTAACAAATATATATAATTCAATAAAATATTATATAAGTATACCAATACAGAGTCCATCAAAAAAGTAGAAAAGTGAAATTAACATCAGTGTTTAGTTCAAGAAGAGCATTCAACAGCCGAAAAAAATATTACAGAAGCGAAAAAAACATGGATATTTTGTTCAACAAGTACCGAGTGTCCGCATAGACCGTAACTGAAAAGATACAATTTAAAAGGATCTGGTTCGAGCCTACAAGCCCCCTGTTCTCCACCTTGATGCATGATAGGAGGTGAAATATTGCATCACAGTAAACCCATTCAATTGCATGTCTTCTTTTCCTCCGCTTATGTGTACATGTAAAAGCTTTAACATCTGATGTAAATTCCTGAAAATTAAAAAAAAAAAAGAAAAAAGGGTTAATATATAAAAAAGGTTGACACTCTACAACTTTTACTTTAAATACTTTAAATACAAGCACTCTGCACCCTTTACTTTAATGTATTTTATCTATCCTGGATTACGTGTTACTGCAGGATAAGATACTCCAAATTCCAAACTTTTGAAAGCAATTTAAATAAACTGCACATCTTCAAATATCATATGACACTAGAATAAACATGGCCAAGAGGCATAACGTAGAAATTTCCCACTATAAATTTCGGTAATAACAAAGCTGTACATCCTCTAAAGACATATATAGATTACAATAACATATTCTCTATCTTGTAAACTAAACTAATCTTCAAAACTTTACGATTGCTCGTAAAATCAAAAGAAAACCAAACCCATAAATAATATCATGAGATGTATATTTGAAGTCAAATGGTTTCCCTACCTTCTAATAGTTTAGATGTTTTTAGGATATCAGTATTGAATCTGCATACAGTTAAAGCTGTTCCTAGGATTGCAATTGCTACTAATAATAGATAATATGGAGCCTAATAATTTAACGGAATCACCTAACCTACTAATATACATCTCGATAACTTGGATGTCTTCCTTAGGTAAGAATAGTATATATTAACAAATGGTTCGGCTGTCAAATTGTCAAAACGAAATGAAAAATTAACCACCCAGACAATCAAGCACAAAAAATACAGCAATCATGTGTAGAGAAAATGACCTCTAGAATCACTAAAATCGCTTTAGTAGATAAGAATGAAAGCAACAGCATACAAACCTCATGTTTAATGATATCAAGGAACACAGCCCAATCAACCTATCACCATGAATTGTGTCCTCGGAATATTGAACTGGTGTATTTCTAAGCTTTTGATAAAACTAAGCCATCACTTCAAATGGTCTAGAATCCACCAAAGCTTATGGAGTCAAAATTTATAAATATGAATACAGTTACTCTCATAATAAGTTCACGAGAACCCTTAGTCTTAATTTAAATTCTCCAATATATTCAAAAGATCCTAGCCTATGCTAAAATTTCTTTATCTCTGCATTATCTTTTGCATGAGAAAGTACAGAGAGCAAACCAGAGCTATATACTATTTCCCCTACTTTGACAAAGTGGTTGTCAAAAGATAATATATAAGAACCATACACATGAGGAGGTTTAAAATTTTAAATGACTTGGTTGCAATTTATTCTGACTTTATTGTAGAAACAAAACTCAAAGCAGTAAATTGAGAGATCATAACTTTGTGTCATCTCCAATAAAAATTAGTTTCATGGTAAGTATTCCAATAAAAATGCTTCCGAACACTGCTTCGACACCAACATAACAAAGTTCATTTGCAGTAGAGTCTAGTTTATAACAATCTATGTTAATATGTGGACCAAAACAGCGATACTCCTAAAACCATAAGCTTCTTTCAGCATAGGGATTACCAAGCTCCTTCAAATGTGGTAGAAAATTTTTTTTTTTTTTTTTTTAATTACTGGTGAAAATTTAAAAGCATAATCCATCTCCAATAATCCATAACATAAAATTAACATATCAAAGTTATAATTAACCTTTTCCCATTTTTCTCATCAATAAGTTTAACCCTATAGTCAGCATCAATAACAACATATTCTATGTCAATTCAAGCACAATTCAAACAGAAGTTTTCATAAACGGATGGAATCTTAAATTTATTTAGATGGGATTTTTCCAGCATTGTAACTCTAACTCAACCTAGCTAACATTTCAACACCACAATAGAAAAGCAACTATTTCCTCTTTAATGCAAAAGATTGACTGTTCTCCAAAAGAAAAAAATGTCAAGGCAACTATCCACATCATTAAAACTGATTTATTTGATAAAAAACCATGCCTATACAATCCAGTTTTTTGTTTCCTTTTTTTATTCATTTTTAATGTAGTCACAATAATAATTTACCTCAAAGAAATGCTCAGTAATGTACAAAAATAAAACAGCATTTTTCAAGTCACTTAATACCAGCGAGATAGAAATAAGAAAACAACGTGCTTTTACCGATTAATTTTTTTAGGGTGAGAATGAGCGTACTCCAACTGTATATGAATACCGCTGTTTTTTCCTATTTTGGGTATTCACCGTTTGACCATTCTGCAATAAAAAAGTACAAATTGTGCTGGTATTTAGGGAAAACATATTAAAATTGTCCTAAGATATAATTTGTCGTACCTATACCTTATGGAATAGGTCATTGTCAAAAAAATCACAAAGTTGTCTCCATTCATTTTCTCGATGCTCTAATCTAGGTGTTGGCATCTTCCGAGCATCCTTCTCCTCTCTCATCTTCTTTTCATAGTATTGTCGAAAATTCATTCACACATCACTGTAAGACTTGAAAGCAATTCTCTTCTCGCTCCCCCATAATTTACTTTGCTACCATGCACCTGCATCAAACTTAGACTGCAAAATCGAACAAGATAGAACAAGATAAATTAATCCAATATCTTTTTTTATTTTGATATATGGCACTTAATAGAATATGAAAGCGAAGAACAATTACCATAACCAACCTAATAATTATACAGCATTCCTTCTTACTAACTGATGTCCAAGCCTTCCTACCACCACTCGGTACAAATAATGGGCTGTCGCTAGGATACCTTAATCAAAATTCTATACATAACTATTATGTATAATCACTTATTATCCCGCCACTCCCCTTAGGTATCCATAATTTTGGCTTTTTAACGGTCAACCTAAACAAATAATTGTAGCTTCCCATTAACTAATGGAAAGTAATTACCCCTCAGATTTCCATCAATATTCTTCATTTAACTACTTAGTGGAGCCGCCACCGCTTTCTAACACTACCTAAAACTATAAGCTACTAATAATCGCAACCTCTTTAATATAAACTGAACACGTGTTCTGCATCATCAAAGAGTATGAAGCAAATCTAATGATCCATCTCGATTTTATGACAGCAAATAGAATGTTTTTTTCCATGTGTTAGGAACAATTAAATCTAAGCAAATGGGAACTAGATAGGACTAGGTAGACATGCATGAACAACAATTCAACATGCAGATCATTACTTTCCCACGCAACAAAAAGAAGGGGAAGAAGAGCCCGGGGAGGGGGGGGGTTGGGTGGGGGGAGTGGGGGGGTGTTGGGTGGTGGGGGCGGGGAGACTAATTATCTGTGCACATACTATAAACATGAAGTCGATAAAACACAAACATCACAATATAATAAGGGAAATATAATTAATATTTATATTTCAAATTCAATGTCAGCCATTAGTATTCTATTGGCAAATTTCTTTTTTTTTTTTTTCCAATGAAATTAGGGAAATATTATAATTTAATCAAAAGGAATCTGCCTATACAGTTCATGGGGTTGGGGACCTTGTTTCCACATAGCTTTGCCTATGCATAGACCTATATTTACAAACTAAAAGTCGCTATTAAACCTGTTGCATAATATTATCATAATCCCTATCTAAATTTCTAATTAGTAGTGATATCAACACGGGTTTGATCATTACTAAGTACAACTCTACTATAATTTCTAATATTGCTAAGAAATAACTAAGTTGGTAGTGAAGTGGGAAGTAAAAGCATAATTTACATGTGTATCCTTTTTGTAAAGTTAGATACTTTATAAGTCTACGTGAAATTGGACTTATAGATGCTGTTATTATTTAGATTAAAAATAAAAATTACTTCATTATTTGAAACATCAATATTGCGAATCAAATGGCATGCACTTATTTAGAAAAAAGAAAAAAAAAAAAAAAAAAAAAAAGGCATGCACTTAGTAATGTATTTGTATTTGCAAACCAGACTAGTGTAACAATTGTAATGCTCTTGTACCATATTCCAATATAAACACTGGTAGAACTACCAAGACAGAAGAAACCCAATTCAAAAACTTCTCCTTGTAAAGTTATGGTCTGGCCGAAATGTAAAGACTGACCAGGAAAGATGGTGTCAGATTGATAGGATAAACTACTAATGGAAATGAAAGATACCATGATCACAAGACATGCATTCCTCCATGAATTGCTTTTTTCTATAGCCATCTTGATACGACCAGCACATAGTGGATATCTTGTAGGAGGGATAAGGAAGTAGGAGGCAATGTCATAAGTTAAAAGAAATGCAGTAAGTCAATAGAATAAATCAAACCAGTGGCATTCAGCAACTTGCATTCCAATCTAGACCTAAACTGAGATTTAAAAGATGACATTACTGAAAGACCAAGTGAACAACCAAAAACCATGATATAAACAGTTATTTCAATAATCAAGGAAACATAGAAGTCCTATAGATAGTAAAATATCTATACAATCAACAACCATACTCTAAATGAACTATCAACTGGCATTTATATTGGCATCAATTTTGGGGGTTAGCACAAGAAATTTGTTCATAGCTTGTAATGTCACTGTACCGCTTGGCAACTTCCTTGATGCAAGCACATTTATCTTGCTTTTCCACCAACAAAGGAAGGACAGTAGATATACTTTCTGAAGGGATAACCGATTGGCAAGTAGTAGAATATCATATTTTTAATAATGTAATTGTCGAACTTTTGAAAACAGTAGATTCTTTTTTTTTTTTAAATAATGAAAAGGGGATATTCATTGCATAAATTACCTCATTCGTATGGTCTAAGTAATAGGAGTTCCATAATCTAATATTCACATCCTAAAAATCTTTTAACAAGGGAGGACAAATAAAACCTGGAGGAACAAAGCATAGGATATATCTCATTCCAAAAGATTGTAGTGATATTACTGCCACATCTGCCACAGCATTACGTTCTCAATTATGACCTCCAGACCATATTCATTAAGGTGTGATGACCTTTCCCTATAAGAATTAAGTCCATACATAAATTTATTAAGACAATTATAATCCGTTTGAAATAGAGAAACACCCATATTGAAATCCATATTTATATGACTTTTGACATGTCCATTTTCATACAATGTCAAGGTCTCAAAAAAGGTCCCTCCGACAGATTCTCAGTGCAACTAATAGATTTAGGGGAAAAAAAAATGATTTCGTCCTCATCCAGCAAAAGATGAAGTTACTTATAAGATGCAAAAGGCTATGCCAATGCATTTCTCTAGCTTCTTAGTAACATTAGCCGCCAACATTATCCCCACATGAATTTGCAAAGTGAAAGATGATGCAGAACAGCACAACAACTGAATGTCGTCTTCATTCAGCTCAAAATAATTAATTGTCCTCACCATTTCTACAAGAGCTAATGTTGTTTGAAGCTAACAAATTCCTAAGGAGAAAGGTTAGAAAATCATTATCCTTTGGTGTCTGTTAGTTATTATCATTTTCCACAGAAAGTCCCTACCCATTCCACAATTACTTATATGGATTCAAATACCATTAAACAAATTGGATTCTGGTGCTTTACTTTATTTTTAACGTACATATACTTGTGTACTAGATGCCATACACTAGACTAGATTCATATGAATAACCCGATTGTGTTGGACCTTAAGTCAATTGAATAATGCAGGAAATTGAACTCTAAAGAGACCTCCAATGTTAATATTTTGTCGATTAATGAAACGATAAACTTTAAAATTTTAAGCTCATATGCATATTCAAGGTCGGAGGTTATAAAAAAATTAAAATTTTCTTTTTTCCGTTTAACATGACAAAGTTTAATTTGGTCATACTATTGTCGAAGCCGAGTATTTTTTGAAAAAATTCAAGACTCATGTCCAGTGAATGAGATCTTTCTACTCAAACATTACAAGAATTTCAGGTAATGTTATCAGACTAATCAGGCAACATGCAAACACAAATCCTCATGCCTCAGTAATAAAAGAACGTACGGATTGCTTCCAACTCCAAAAATCCTCATCAAATCCTAAGTAACAATTCCTGACTGAAAACCCTAACTATGGTACAATCAGAACTAACAATCGGTAATCTGATCAGAAATCTTCAATTACACAGCATTAGTGAGTTTATCAAAGCATTAACTTGACATAACAATAGATTACGCCGATTATAACTACTTCAAGTGTATATATACATACATTGTGAAAGTAAGTAGAAGAGGAATAAATAGAAGGAGAACATGCCTTGAAGATGGCGATGGGGAGATAATCCCTAAATTGCTGAGTCGAGTCGGGAGAAGCAGAGTGACAAAGAGAGGTGTGACCGGCAGTTTCAGTCAAGAGTGACGGAGAAGACCGAAGTAAAATGAAGAGGAAAGCGTAGTTTGCACTTTTTGGGAGCCGTAGGCAGGTATTTTGAAATATTTTAATGTTAGTGGTGGTTTTTTTTTTTTTTTTTACTAGTTACAAACTTTCTTTTTGGCCAAAGAGGTGAAATATGTACATCTTTGGCAGGGAGGGAACCTGGGAACTTGCACACTGGCCAATAAATATTGTCACTGTTATATTTTTTTTCAATAAAAAAATTAAACTTGCCCATCAAATTAATATTTCCGGATATGGTGGCCAAGCAGGTGAAATTTGTAGTAGATGATTGTCTTATAGTCTCCTCGGTATTACTTTCATTTCTTAGTCGTTCAAAGATGGAGAAGGGAGATATATTGACAATGGTGTAGAAAGTAAAGCTCTATACTTACTCTTCTAATGTCATTTCAAGTTTGTTTGCTGAAGAGGTTTTTCTTTTTTGCTTTTTTTTTTCCCGATTTTATGTCAGTGTCATGTATATTATTAGAAAAAATGGTGGAAGTGAATTACTCAAAGAAAAACCTTGGAAACGGAATCTCCTTTTTAGCCTAATTTATCAACTAGCCATGTTTCAATTTCTGACTTATGTTAGTCTTCTTTTAATGTTGTTTATTTGTTAGTTCATTAATTCACTTATTTGTTTGCAAGTTCATTAATTTATTTATTTGTTAGCAAAGAAATATCCTCGTTTTTTTTCTGTTTTCTTTTTTTTTTATGTATAAACAAAAAAATGTTTTTTTTTCCAAAAAACAAAACAATTTCTTTATGAGAAAAGCTTTGAACCAAAACTAACCCTATACTAATACTAATGTTAATTTGTTTTGCTATGGAAGTCCTGATTTTTCAATTCTTCCACATATTTCATCAATTATTCTATTTTGGTCAATTTGATTATTATTTTGTGGGATTTAACCTTTATTTAAAATGATTATGCAAACTTTGCTTAAATTGATCATCAACAAATTTGTTTTTCTTCTATACAAAGTATAGTTTTGCAAGTAAAAATGTTATCTTTTTTTTATCAATTCTTTTGTCTTTTCGAAGTTCAAATTCATATTGACGTAATACCAAAATTGAAGTTTGATGTGTTTCCTTTTTTTTTTAAGGCATATGAAGAAAAATAGGTTAATGAATCCAATTTGGAGAATCAACAAACTAATTTAACTTCTTCTTTTTTTCCTTTTTTTCCAAGTGCTAACTTGACTTTTCGTACTTCATTTAAATTTCATGAAAATTAGCTTAATGAAACTAAAACATCAATAAATCAATAAACTCTTGACTTGGATCATGATAGAAGTTCGATTTGATATTGTCTTTCTCTTGGCATTTTTCTAGCCTTTTCAATTTATAAGCTTTTCTTATTTCGCATTTTTTACTTCATACTCAAAGGGTTTTATATTTTGAACAATATAAATTGCAAAAATGGAAAAATGAAAAATCATAAATAAAATGGCTACTTTTAGGATCAAGATAATGTTGTCAATTGTAATTGAAATGCATCCACGTATGTGTTTTATCTTTCGAACTACAAATTAAATTTAGTAGAAAATGTATTGTTATGTGATAGTTTTGTTAATCAATGTGTATTTCATTAATTTTATAGGTACATTGCAACTTCCACAATAAAATAAATAAATGATAGTTAGTATTAGTCTTATGCTTTATAGAAAGATAAATGTTTATCTAATTTTGTTGTTGATATTTTTTATTGACTTATTTATAAAACTTCTTTTCATGTACTTATCCTTACTAATTCATGTAATTATTTCCTAACTAATATTTCATACATATGATGTTGTTAAATCTACACATGCATCATGGACATAGCATTTTCTTGTGTATATACATGTGTGCGTATGTGTGTTTTCTTAGATCAATCCTTAACGAGTTTCCTAATTTATTAAATAGTTAAATTAAGACATAAACAAGTTATAAATTAAGTAAAATAGATTTAGGATCGATACCCCTTCAAGATCTAATTGGCCCAATATCCTTAAAAAAATGGTTGAACATACTCTATTGGATCAACACCCGATTGAACAAATCCACTATCAAGTCAAGCTGACCTAGAATCACTTTGCTACCCTACCCTTGAAACTGATTCAACCTTCAATAATTTGATAAAGACCTATACAGTTAATCAACCAAAAGGTTAATACATATTTACTTCAATCTTAATAGATTCATATTAGATCTAGGATATCCTTCAATTGAAATGGGCTTCACAATATAGGTGCATATTTACCTTATTTGCTACTTGTTAGGATAAAGTCTTAATAAATGGATTAAAATGTAGACTTAATAATTGCTTGTTGCTTATTGCTTTATTATCAATTCAATAATTACACTTGTACTATAGCTAGGGCTATAAGCTACCTAGCATTAGATAATGATAGTATTATACACTTACACCATCGCGTGGTGGCTCAATGGGTAGCAAGAGGGAGAAATGGTATATGCTAACAATCAACTATAATGATGATGTCGAAATAATGGTTGTTACTCTTATACAAGACAATTGTGGAACATTGGCATAGAGACCAAAGGCCTACATGCCACCCTTCGATAGCCCATTTAAGATCAGATTCCTCATTTCCTTACATGCTGAGTCATGAATACTCTTTTATTGTTTTTCTTTTTTTTTGTTGTTACACTTTTATTGTGAAATAGGTCTTGTTTGTTGCATTAATTAAGGTGCGTGTATCTCATCTTATGTATGCTTGTGGTCTTGTGTATTGAGTTTATTAAAGTTCACCCTTCAATCTTTTTTAAGTAAGGAAACTCTCTTATGGTTGTAGCTGCTTACCATTTGACTAGGTATGGGATCGACATTTAGGGCATAAAGATACGCAAAATCCTAACTTATAATAACATTTATTTGCTTTTTAGAAGTCTCAAAAGAAGTTTATAATAAGAAGTATCCTTTTTATTTGGTTTTAAGCCTAAATATGGGCATGTGGTTCCTGAATTAGTCTAGATTAAGCTCGTGTATTGTTGGAGATTATTACGGTCAATGCTAGGGAAATATAGAAATATGTATTTAAATAGCTTTTATAGGTTTTGTAAATTTAAGAATCTACTAGAGATTGATGAAACTTTGTCTGATTTTCAAAAAATCTTACTTAACACTTTATTTTTTAAAAACTTAATCAGATGTCTTCAAAAATCTAAAATAATACTAGAAACCAATATAGTTAAGTAAGCCATACATGTTTCACTTAGGTAAAACACACGATGATTGTAAATGTTCTTTTGGTTTCAAGCCGCAACAAACTCAGTTTTATTCTAACTTAAGTTGAGCTAACTTGTATGTCAAGTCTAAGCATCAATTTTATTTTAGTTTGAATAAAAGTAATATTTCAAAAAAGATGAGCATCTATAGGCTTAATCAAGTCAAGCCCAACTTATCTCATGCTTTTCTCTCATAGCAAGTAAGGCTATAGAGAGTTACTTATCGGTACTACCATGCCAGGCCCGTATCATTATTGCATTCAAAATCAAATTTCCTACATATCTTCTCGCTTGCTTGTTTTAACAAGTTAATTGGGAGGACAGGTGGACAGATTTAATATGCAGCTAAAAGCGTGGTAGAATCTAGTCTCCAGGAAATGACATTTTGAATATACAACACACTCAGATTCACCATCAGTTATGAATTATTTGTGTGCGAATCTATGTGGTTTAGATATGGTTTTATTGTGTGTGAATTTGTGTACTCTACATGACCAAGTCTTCAGCATTCACATGCGTATTTTGCTGATAATCCTTTTAACATTTTCCTTTTTACAAGGATTTGGTGCGTAAATGTTTAGTCTAGTCAAATTATGGACTTAAACTTGAAACAGTTCTCTATTGGCATTTGTACAATGACGGATGATTCATGAAATAAGCATGTTGATCCAACGGTTCAAAGGTAGCTCCCATAATGCAAATTGGATGAGACGAAAAAAGACTACAAATTCTCCCAAAATATGGGAATCCATTTTTGGCAAAGAACCATCATTCGTTAGTATGGGATCATCAATTGCAGGTTAGTAAAAGGTTTTAGGCTTCTACTACCGTCTATTGAACCATGATTATTGTCACAATCTGTGTTTTAATAAAACACCTTAGTAGTATGCCTATTCTTTTATAAGTACTCCCTAAATCTGAATTTAAGTGGTTCCTCCAATAGTAGAAACGAGGGGTATAGGCATAGCCAACTAAATTTAGATTGTATGTCTAAGCTTTTTGTATTTTAATAGTATGAATATTGATATTTTAATATAATATATCAAGTTGACATCCCTATTCCCTTATAAAAATCAACTAAAACAAAAAATAAAAAATAAAAAAAAATAGGTGATATTCAAGGATAAAAGTGACTTCACGTGATAGCAACGAATATCGAAACGTCTAGTGATACTTAGATGCCATCACACAAGCATTGCCTTTATCAAGTATAATATATGTACGATATTTTACTATTACATATGCTCTTGTATGATGAGTCCTTAAAATATTAAAAAAGAAAAAAAAAACTTTATAGTTGATCTTTTTATCACTTGTAATGGTGTGGAAAAAGACTATACAAATAATTCAAAAATTAATCATATGTTCCTAACCCAAATTAAGCATCTATGGTTGTTAAACCCGATGGAAAAAGAACAGGAAAACAAAAAATAAATAAATAAAAAGGAAGTGAATTCAAAATAGAATTCTTCGTCATCATCGAATTGATAGTGATGTCATTAATTACCTACATATACCAAATGACCATTAAAAATCGATGATGATGTCATTACCTATGGTATCGAATAACCATTAATCCTAATGGCAAAGCTAAAAGCAATGAGGAAATAAATTCAAAATCAAACCCCTACTCATCATCGAATCAATAGTGGTATCTAGATTTAAGTATGGATCAGTTTCGAACCTTGAACCAATTTGACCTAAAAGTAAACGGGTCAAACCATCTTAGCGAACCGCTAGACTTTAAGGATCCTGTCAGTTTAAGAGGGCGAAATTGCTCGAACCAGCAGGTTGCGAACCATCGAGCCTACTCGCCATTAAATCGACAAATCAACCAAACCGGTTCACCTTCTTAAAAAAAAAAAGAGAGAGAAAAGAGAGATCATTAAGTCTAAAAAAATAATTTGATAATATCTAATAAGTTATTACATGTCAAAGCTACTTTATTTACGATGGTGAATGACAACTTTTTTATCAATAATATTATCAAACTAATGATAGATAATTAATCATAAGTTAATTATGTGTTAAGAATAGATAGAAAATTCAATTTTAGTTAATGCAAGCCTTTTTTGTAAAACTTATCAAATATTAAAGACTTAAATATGAAAAATAAAATTTAAGGAAAAAAATAAATAAGTCAAAATCACATTAAGTTAGAAATTAATAAAAAATTAAAAATTATTAATGAATTAATACACTTAAAAAAAGAGAGAGAAAGAATATCATATTATTAAAAATTATTAATATATTAAAAAAGGAAATTAATAAAATTAATAAAAATTTTAAATATTAGAAAAAACAGTTTAAAAGCTTCAAACCGACCTAGAACCACCAATTCACGGTCGATCATGGTTCATTATATCACCAACCAATAAACCAGCAGTTTAGGATTGGTTCCAAACCATGCCCAAGTTTAGTGGTATCGTTGGTGGCATTTCACAATGTATCCTCAGAAGTCGCGTTCATCGGAATAATGGCAAAAAAACAATGAATCTTTTAAAATTATTTTTTTTTCTAAAGTTTTTAAAATTATAAATTAATAAATATTATTATCTAAACTTTTAATATATCACGCGAAATCATTATAATATTCATTGATTTGTAATTTTAAAAATTTTAGGAAATAAGAAAAACTTTAGAGAATTCATGGAAACTATAGGTCACACGATGAGAGAAATAATGAAATCGGAAGACAAGAAAATCTATTAGATATTGACGTCCTTACAAGCAGTTAATCGATGGTTGCTCTACTAGATATATTGAGAGTGAAATAGTTGCTCTCTCTTTTTTCATTGGCTAATCATGAGATTGAAACTTTGTGAGAACTTATATTTAAAGGGATCGGTCCCACACTATTTATTTATATTGTTTTAAATATAAATTATTGAATTTATAATTTGTTTAAATTTAAATAAATATGAATTAAAAATAAAATAAAAAATAATACCGATCTCAAAATAAAAACGAAGCCATAAAAATAACCGAATAATGGATAGCAATTTTCAAACAAAGAATTTAAACCTATTACGAGTAATTTTAAAATGGTAAAGTAAAGAACTAAAAGCTATAGTATTCGAAATTACAATGATATCCTTCCATGATACTATTAGTGATAGAAGATAACTTTGAATTATTAAAAAAAAAAAAAAAAGAGAATGAAGTAGATATGAACATATAAAGAGAGTATTCTCGAAAGTTGGAAAGAAAAAAATAAAATATATTACACCAAATGGTAAAAGATATGAAATACTTAGAATACAAATAGCGTTTGGGGCTTTCATCGAACAAAATAAAATAAAAGAGCGTTTGGGGCAAAGAAAAAGAGGTACCAAAAGTTCCAAAATGAATCCTTTGAATTTAATTTTTTTCAAATTTTTTCAATTTACTTTCTTAAAATATTATCACGTGTAATAAACAACGAAATCACATGAAAAAAAATAACATCATAATAATATAATAGATTATTCAAAAAATCAAGATGATCTCAATCATTGATTTGCAAATTACGGAGAATTGAGAGGTGAAAAATTTAGAAGATCCAAATCCAAAAGTTCTTCCCTACACTTTAACGACATGGATTATTATGGAAGTTAAGGTTTAAAAAGAAAAATGAAAATCATCAATTGTATGTAATGACATAGATACATTTTTTTTTTGTTATTTTCAACTAGCCGATTCAGCATCCATGTTGTGTTTATAAATTTAAAAAATTCTAATATGTAGAATGCTAGTTCCATAGTAATTATACAGTAAATTAACTGTAAGCATAGAAAACAGATATATGTAAACAAAAGATTGACAAAATTGTTATTAAAAAATAAATTAACAACATAGTACTATATAGATATTTGTCTTTCCAAAAACACTAATAATAGTGATAGTAATATGAGTCAATGTCACGATTTATATATTAATTTTATTACTTTTTATAATTATATACTTGAAGTTTTAATTTGTCAAATTATATACTCAATTAAAAATTTAGTTATCACGATCTATACACCAATTAACTTTAGTTCATACCATTACTCTATTCGGCACAATTAGTCAGCTAGATAACTACTCATAGCTTTAAGGGGCTTGGCTGCTAACCGCCCCTTATAAAACTGTAAGTCACGATCCACTTAAAAAATATATATTAAGTAACCTATTAGTAACCGTTTATGGCTATCTACAACCCTATAGGTATTGCTATAGGTGACTACTCATAGCTTTAAGGGGCTTGGTTGCTAGCCGCCCCTTATAAAACTGTAAGTCACAATCCACTTAAAAAATATATATCAAGTAACCTATTAGCAACCGTTTATGGCTATCTACAACCCTATAGGTATTGCTATAGGTGACCATTCTTTTAGTAGATCATATTGATTGGACTAATTGTATGAATTGAAGTTAATTAAGATATAGACAGTGACAATTAGATCTTTAAATAGATATATAATTAGATAAATTGAAACTTTAGGTGCTTGAGATGTAAACTGTGATATTGCCTCTAGTAATATCAATTTATTTGCTTGAGCCTAATGTATATAACATCAAGTTGCAATTTGTTTACACAATAATAAATGTATAAAATTATAAAAAAAAAAATTGATAAGAAATACACTATGTTAATCTAATGATTGGTCTAATGAATGGAATAGTTAGAAAGTAACATAATATATATAATATTTTTTTCTTCTTCTTTTCATTTTAATGATCAACGTAAAGAAAGGAAACATTTATTTCCTCCACTAATGAGTTGAGAAGATTTAAACATTAAAACTCTAGGCACCATAAAAATAAATAAGTGTACATATGATTGTAGATTGAAAATCATAAGGTTATCATTTATGTCAAATTAATTGAGTGTAAGATGCAACAGATATTAGAACGGCTCATAAGGGATAGAATAAATAGAAAGAAATTTTTTAGCCATGATTTTCATTTAAAATATAAAAATTGTCGTAATAATTAAAATTGTTATCTAGTTAAATTATTGCTTGGAAAAAAAAAAAGAAAAATACACTAGCTAAAATTACATTCCTTAATGAACAACCACGACAAATATAATTATAAAAAAACCAAGATGAAAAATTCAAAATAACTAAGCAACTCATAAAAGGAAGATACTATTGCATTAAAGGAAAAAGATGATTTTTTTTTTATTTTATGGCCAATAAATTAGTTCTTGCATGTGCTTTTAGAAATCTTTTTTTTTTTTCTTTTTTTGCATTTGTATATTTGTATTTTTCAACAGTAACAGAATGCCAAGATATAAACAGGTAATATAGACAAAAATTAATAAATATTGTGTACCACCAAACATCAATAATTAAAATTTCAATACATATTGCACTGCTAACAATAATTAAGAAAACAAAATCAAAACTTACTTTCATATAAAATTTGAATAATCTATCATCTTATTCTATATTTCATATGTGAGTTAAAATAATCTTAAACAGTTTTACACATAAAAAAAAATTAAAAAAAATAGCCTTTCTCACCAACTCAATTTTTAAGCTCTTCTTCAATTTGTTAACAAAATTAACTTAAGGAATGGATCTTTCATGTCATAGTCAGGATTTTTTTTTTTTTTATTAACCCATTATAAAAGTGTATTCCCTTTTTTTTTTTTTCTTTTTGCCAATGGAATATATTTATAATAATAATAATTAAAAAAAAAAAACCTCAACAAATAACATAAGAGTCACGTGATCTAGGATCGAAATCAGAAATCAGAAATCTAGCTAAAGAGGACGGGAGATCTCTATCTCTAAAAGAAATGCACATTCCCTTTTTATCAGTCAGCACAAACATTTGGCTTTCGAAAAATAAGAGAAAAAGAACAAGATGAAAAACCAGATGATAAATCTAAAATGTCTAAAACCGAAGACTTGGTTTTCCAAGATGCTTTTGAGATATTCATGATGGTAGCATGCACAAGAGAGGTCTCGAAACTCTAGAGCTTGTTTCACTGCATGTAAAAATCAACAGAACTATCTAGAGCTAAAAATCCTGTACCAGAAATCTTCCACTTCACATCCACAGTAGCATCAGAATTAATTTTAATAAAAGCCCTCAGGAGAAGGCCTCCAAACATGAGTCACAGACGAAAAATTCAACCCACTATCAACATCCAGATTTCGTCAGATATCACTAGAAGCTCAGCCGTGTATTGACAGTTCAAACAAGTCACGGCAGCTGGATGAACACTATAACAACAGTCCACGCGCATTAGGTTGAGAGTCCATATGAGCTTTGCAAGGAAGATCTTGGCGCTGCAGCAACTGGACCGATAGCGGGACATGAACTGACAGCAGCTTCTGACCTCCATAAAGCTCCTTTGTGCTGCACCTGATTAGATAAAAAACTTGGAATTGCATCCGAAAGCTCTACTGGATTGATCACCTGACAGACCACTTCTATGGACATTAAAAATTTGTACTAAGCAGCTTGTGACGCCGAATTATTAGATGCCTCATCAATAGGAAAATTATAATCTTCAAAAACAAGATTCAGTTCACTCATGGATGAAGCAACACGACAAATGATGGCAGATGGATTTGGTCTTTTATTTTCAAAGCAGCACTCACATCTATATTTCTATATGAACCACATGACAACACAAACTCTGGAAAAGTCCTCCTTCCAATCTTGACTAGTTTTAACCAATTCTCCCACTAAATTCATAAGCCAAACAGCCAGGGTATCAGCAGGAAAGAATTCAACTCTGAGACAAAAAACTTCAAGCCAAATCATATGAACCCAAGGGCAAAAAAGAAAGAGATGAACTGTAGATTCAACGACATTACAAAACTGACGGCAGGCATCGGAGCTGATGTGTCTCCTAAAAAGATTGTAAAAAGTTGCTAGACTCTCCGTACAAGCACGCCACATTAAATGTTTCATTTTAGGAAGACAATTAGAATGCCAGATCAATTTCCAAAGAAGATCGTCAACTAAGAAGGATGCAAAGTCTAACAGAATCGTGTCGCCATTTACACGAGGAGAAGTAAGCAATTTTGATAGAATAAGATCCATTTCTTTCCAAAGGCCAAGTAATACGATCTTGAATAGCAGAGTTTGACAATGGAATTCTCAGAATAGCAGCTTTTTCTTCTGGAGAAATAATGGATTCTGTTCTACTGAGCTCCCAACATTTCAGAGCCGAATTTGGTAATGAGTCCACTGTTTGATTCTCAGCAAAATGGTCATTCACAGTATAAGTTAGTCTATAAGAATAAACTCCTGGAATCCATGGATCTTTCCACACTCTAATATGCTCCCAGAGCCTACTTGCCATAAATAATTTTGCTCAACCACCTCCCATCCATGACAAACACTCCTCCAACACCAAGAAGCTCTTCCTCCTGACGAGGATTTCGTTAGGAAAATAAATATTCTTTATACCACAAACCCAAAGAGCATTAGAATTATGAATAATCCTCCAAGCCAGCTTTCCTAACAAAGATTGATTAAAATCCTCTGAATCTGTGAAGCCCAATCCTCCAATGCTCTTTGGAAGAGTCAAGACATCCCGTGGTTTCCAGTGAATCTTTCTTGAATTTTGATCCCTCCCCACCAAAATCTAGCAATAATGGAAGTTATCTCTCTACACCATCTTTCGGGAAATTTGAAAACACTTGTCTTATAATTTGGAATAGCAAAAGCCACCCCTTTAAAGAGAGTTTCTCTACCACCTGGTGATAAAAGAAACCTTTTCAATCCCCGAAGCTTCCCAAGGATTTTTTCTTTAACCAAAGGTAAAGCTTCAGATTTTGACCTACCCCATTCAGTAGGGATACCTAGATATTTTCTTGGCAACCAGGTCTTGGTGATCTAAACGACATTACAACAAGCATCTCTTAACTCCTCTGGTGTACCTTTACTAAAAGTCGCACTAGATTTTTCAAGGTTCACAAGCTGACCAGTTGATTTACAATACAAATCCAAGATTTCTTTTACCCTTAACAGATTTCTCTCAAACACTTTAGCAAACAACAATGAATCATCCAAATGGGTTAGCTATGGACTAGAAGTTTTAATCTTAAAACCCCTAATATTTCTTATAAGGTTCTCCTTTTGGATCATAATGGACAAAGTGTCTGCCAACAAAATAAACAGATAAGGAGATATAGGATCCTCCTATCTAAGACCCCTAGTATGATTAAAGGATCTTACACGTTTACCATTCACTGTAAGATTATAAGACATAGAAGTGATATAGCACATGACCCAATTAATCTAGCATTGACTGAAACCAAGCTTATTAAAAAGTGCTTCTAAAAGATTCCATTCAACACAGGCGTAAGCTTTAACCATATCTAGTTTAATAGCACAGAAATGATCTTTTTGGACTTCTTTAATCTTAATGCACGAATCACCTTATAGGCAATAACCACGTTATCATGAATGAGATGACCTGGGATTAATGCATTTTGATATGGAGAAACAATGGAATCTAGAATAGGTTGAAGCCTATTAGCAAGAATTTTTTAGATGATTTTATAGTTAAAGTTACGCAAGGTAATAGGTCTAAATTGAAGAACAGACTCAGGATTCTTCAAAATAGGAATGAGGACAATATCAGTATTATTAAAATGAATAGGAAGCGTACCTAAAGAGAAGAAATGTTTAATAGCATCAGTAACATGTCTCCCGACTACCCGCCAATTGGATCGAAAGAATACCCCATTGAACCCATCCAGACCTCGAGTTTTCAATGCTCCCATATCAAACATGACTTCCTCATCTTCAATAGGTCTAGTCAGCCACAATTTTGCTCATCAGAAATTTTCCCATCCACATAATCAATAACTTCCTGATCTACACGACAGTGTTCTGAAGTGAAGACATTCTTGAAAAACTCAGAAATTCTTCACTAATCTCCTCCTCATTATCCATCCATTCCGAATTTCTCGCTGGAGAATCTTGTTCCTTGCTCTTCTACAAAGTGTTGTTTGGTGAAAAAACTTGTGTTTTTCTCACCGTATATAACCCAATTCAAACGCGATTTCTGGTGCCAGTACATCTCTTCTCTCAATAAAAGTTCATCTAGCTCCTTTTGAAGTCATCTCTCTTCATACAAGTCAGCACGTCCTACCCCTCTATTTTGTTCCACTTCCAGCAAATATGTCACATGGTCTATCGCCCTCTTATTATTACAATCATTAAATGTCCTAAAAGACAGGATTGCTCTTCTACACTTAACCAGCTTTGTCATCAAACCACTAATGGTTGCTAAACTGTCATAATTTTCTGACCAAACTTTTTCAATAGTTTCCTTACAACCTTGCTATAGCAACCAACTTTGCTCAATCGAAAGAATTGCGGCCCCCTTTTGTCTCTCGCTTCTGTCATTAAGATTAATGCAAAATGATCGGAAGTAGTAGCCGGAAGATTAGTAATCATCATATAGGGAAACAAACCCGCCCATTCCAAGTTGATTAGACCCCTATCCAAATGTTCACACGCCAGCCCTTCATTTTCTCTATAATTTGACCATGTTAAAGGTACTCCTTGATAACCTGCATCCACTAAATAACAATCATTAACCATATCTTGGACTGCAATAATTGTCGCGTGAGATAAGCTCGACCCCCGAACTTTTCTTCTGTTTGGCAAGTTCGTTAAGATCCCCAATAACCAACCATGTGTGGTTTATGCACTTTGCTATAAGATCATTCCAGAATGCTAATCTGGGGTAGAAGCTTGGATGAGCGTAGCACCATGAAATCCTGACTCCAAGTTGTTTGCGAGACAGGAAAATCTAGGTGTCAATAATGTTCTGAGAGGTAAACAATACCGTCACTTCTACTTTCGAATTCCACCATAAGGTAAGCCCGCCTGATAAACCAATTGGATCTACAACAGCAGAGAAATCAAAATGACATTTCCTTCTAACTGAGTTAATCTTTTTTTCATTTATTTCAAGTTTCCATTAAGAAAACTAGACTGGGTCTACTTAAAAATAATTCTTTGAAGCTCTCTTACTGTTGGGGTTGACCCCGACAGTTCCAGCTAATAGCATTCATGGCCCCTGGCTAGTTTTAGGCCAGCCACCATGGCCATAATAATAAAAATGATTCACTTCCTCAATATTCGCTTCAATGAGCTGGCTTTCAAATTCTACCTTCCCTCATACAACTTTCTCGCTTCTAACACGAGATGCTTTTTTATAGTTCCGTTTTCCTTTTATATAAGACTAGTGTCGCCATTCATCTTATTATTTATTTCTATTTTTTAAATTTAAATCGTTGAATTTATATATTTTTCTTTTATAATTTAGATTTAAAAGAATATAAATCGAATACAAAATGGATGGCAATATTGATCTTAAGGATAGGACCACAGAAAAATCTCCAAAATTAAATTAGAATTAAGATAGAGCTCATTTAACATTTATTTCTCCAGTAATTTATTCCCATGTATGTAACATTGTGTATGTAATGATTTTAAGTGCAAGTCAACTAAAATGCTATTAATGGACAAGATTTCAATTTAAGCCAAAATTGCTACTGAATCACACCTAAAGATCTAACTAAATAAGTTAGCCAACTATATCTGATCTTCGTCAAAACTATTTGTAGCAACAACTTGATAAAAGGGTATTCACTCCATGCGTCCACCTACTATGTTATCTTCCTCCTCACTTGCAAATTCAAAACTAATTGATATTACTTATGGAGTCTCAAGAATCATAATCACTTCTTATACCTCATCATCCTCAAACTCAATTGCATCACCATTTCCTATTCCCCTACGTTCTACCTCTTTGTTCTACACAAGCCTTGCCTCTACCTATACTCTCGATCCATGTCTTATACTAGCTATCCTAGTGTCAACTATTTATCGTTTTCCATCTCTTGTTTCTCCTCTTCAGGTTCTTCATCTTCAGGATCCTCGTTCTCTTGATCCTCCTTAATGTTAGCCTCATTCTCTTGATGACTACTCTGTATATCTAAATAGGTTGCCTCATGTGGTTCTATGGGTGGTGGATCTTCTTATAATGGTCCTTGCATCATAGTTTTTAGATTAGATTCATTTTGTTCTAAGGATACCTCTATTCTTGCTTCAATCAATTCATGCTTTAGTCAATTCAGGATAGTTGAGAAACCAGTCAATAATCCCTAGTGGATAATACTTAGGGATATGTAGTACATCGATAGGGACATGAGTGATGATAGTCAAGTAAGGTATTCCTCTTCTAACTTAGTCAAAAAGTATCTCAATGGCATCATCAAAGTTATGATTCCCTTTATATCTAACCATCTCTATTCAAACACTGCTATAGCAGTATGCCTATTATATTGGGGTCTTAAACTTATCTCCTTCTATGCCTACTGGTCTTACCAACTATAGCACATGTTATCATAAAATTTATCAATGATCTCATCAATAGTCTTAAATATGTTCCAATTAGCCAACTCTATTAATAACCACTACATCTTAACCTTATAATTGATTGGAGCCTCCTCTCCATTCTATCCAAAACGTAACCAACCAACTATCAACTCTCCCTTACAACCTTGTAATTAAACTTAGATTCAATTAACATTCAATACACTAATAGTATACTTACTCCTACTTTAGTATGCTTAATATAATCGCTTATTATCTACTTAATAATACCTACTCTCATTTTATTCCTATAATATCTACTTCTTTATATTATAACGCTTCAAAGTGAGTTTACTAAAATTACGTTCTGATACCAACTGAAAATTGTTATGCCCCAAAGCAATGAACTCACAGTAGTTCCATCGTATAAACTAACTTATGATAGTAATTGACCTCACAATCCCTATCATGAATATGATTTATATAAGATGTCAACGACTCCTCACTTTATAATAAACAACTCATATAAAATTATAGATAAAATTTATAAATTTAACTAAAAACTGAAAGTTACATTTACATAAGGATACTTATACTATCTAACAATCCTAGGAAACATTTACATGCCATTGCAGTTGATAAGTAAAGTATTAGAAGACTAGTACCTAAACTTAAGAGTAAATAATAAAGCATTAAAAGATTCGATTGTTCAGCTAGTTGATTCTCACTCCCTCAAGACACTTCAAAAAAGAACTAACATAGTTGTCAAAATCATGATTTTATCCATGCGATTCTATAAGTTTATGATTTTAGGTAACTCTTTCAAGTTAACTTGAGTATAAAATCTTTTTTTGTATAGAAACTTATACTTTTAACTGAGTTTACATATAAATTCGATAGAAACTTATATTTTTAACCGAGTTTAACGTTTTTATATATCTACGTTGAATGGATTAAAAAATTAAATAAAAAAATATATAACTAGCCTTTTAAGAGCCACTAACTATTAAGACATTATAACATTTATCCCGTCTTATTCTAATCCAATTTTTTCCTCTTTCTTTCTCTACCATTCTCTTATTTTATATTCATAGTCTTTATTTAGGTTTCTACTCAAATAACAAAGTTTACAAGGAAAGTTATATATTTTATTTATACTTTCAATGACTTAAAATGAGTTAAAATATTCATTTCTCTTTAATTTACAACATTTTTGAAAAAAAAAACAGTAGGAAAAATTTTAGCTTTAGCTCTATTTGTTCTTCTTTCATAATATTAGATTATATATTAAGAATTTTTATGAAAAAAAAAAAACTTAATTTCTTAATTTTTTTATTTTTATCATATATTTCAAGTTTTGAATAACTATTATAAATATGTCTATAATTTTTTATATTATTTTACATAAATTATAGAAACTCACACTTCTATTTTTTTATTTTATATTCTGATTTTACAGACCCTCTTGCAATTTTAGGTAGAATTGCAAGTTTAACAACCTTCGACTAACCTCTAAATAGTTATAACAAGACATCTCAATTGGTTCTCAATCGATACTTGCAAGAAAGTCTACAATAGTATAAGCAACCAACAACTTAGAAATCTCAATTGGTTCTCAATCAATACCTACAAGAAAATCTACAATGGTATAAGCAACCAATAACTTAGTAAGTCAAAACGGAGTCGTAAGATTACATAACAAACACAAACAAAGTTTACAAATAGTTAAGTAAATGTAATGTAACACGTAAATAGTATCACACAACGTGATCTAGTCCGTTATGAAATTAAAGTAATTTCACCCACTCTAATCTGAGTTAAGAAGTTTCAAACATTTATGCAATAACTCATAACTAAACTTAGATTTGTGCATAGAGACACTACTCCCCCCATGATTATCATTCAAACCATTGACCTTATCCTTACTACGATCTCTTCTACTATTACTTAATTCGGCAAAGAAAAAAGAAAAGACCAATATGCAATCCAACACTATCTTTTCCAAAGGTGTCGATATTTGGTTAAAAAATCCTAATAGTTCCCTAAAAGATTGCAATACATGTCTAATTAAAATATTTAAATCAATTATTATTAAGTCTGGTTTAGGGTGACCAAACAATTTCACGACACTCAATTCAATATTAGTAATCAACGAGTAATCAGAAATATACAAATATAATCACATATAATCTTAAGCTTCTAAAAAACAATGATGTATTGAACCCAATTTACCTAAAATTCTCGGTTCGCTTACCTAACTAGATTTAGGTCAACTTATCTCAATATGTCCTCTAATATAAACAATCTTTCAGTATTTATATCCTTATAATATATAGGCTTTAAATTATGACTTGACTCAATTTTTTTTCCAATATATATTACTTATTATCGATATATTATAAACTAGTTTCTGAATCGATTTTCGAATCTAATTTCAATTTAGGTTCTAATTCAGTTTCAACTGTGAGTGTTATATATAAATCCTAAGAATACATTCCAAACAATAATGTGAAATTAATTATATTATACTCAGATATCCTAAATATCATATTTGGCATGTAATTAGTATTTTAATCTATACGGTATATCCAAGTCTTCATTTAATTATTAAATTTACTCCCAATATGAGCAAAATTTATATTTTTTATATATTTCACTAAATTTTAGGTTCATATCAGATTTGTTGTGTTTTACTATTATTATTATATTATCAATTTTTAACTTAATATTTTCTATTTATTACATTTCTAATTTCACATATTATTAATTTACGTATATTTACTACATAGTACACATAATAATTACTTCTAGCAGCCTAAATGCCAAGTGTATCATACTACATTAGTAATTAACATCCTAAAATACTCAATTATATACTAAATCAGTAATTATCCATTTAATTACTAAATTAAGTTAAAATCACACATTTTATATATCATTTTAAGGCCTAAAAATTATTCAAAATTTTTACAAACTCGTTTCTAAAAAATCTCTTCATAACACTACTCTACATCCTCTAGATAGCCTATATAAAATTTTTTAGCTCAAAACTATACTATTGAGGCTATTTATTTCTAAATCGAAATAAGCTTGAGTTTGTGGGATTTCCTATGTACTATATATTTTTAGATATAAATTCACCAAACTAATATTTTTTCCCTAATCTAAATACATAAAAACCTAATAATACTAAATTTCATAATTTTCTAAATATATTTAATATTTTTATAAAATTAAACAAAATTGGATTGGAAATTGGACTCACGTATCTGATTAACTTACAGCTACTAGTTGTAAGCTTCACAACCAGTCACTCAAGGTTTCGATCGACTGAAAGATCCTATCGAGCCTAAATTATAAGTAAAACTAGAAATATTAGTAAAATGATACCGTAAGTTTAAATTTAAGAAAATAAGCAATAAAATAAAAAAATATAAAAATTCCAAATTTTAAGTATATAACTCGTTATTTATCGAAAATGCGTAAAATGCATTCCGATAATTAATGAATCACTAGAGATAAATTATATATATACTAAAAATTATAAAATAACCTAAATAATATTTAAGAATATTTATTTATACTATATATGAATTTATATGTATGTAGAAATATGCATAATTACTTAAAATACGCGAAATGTGCTAAAAAATAATAAATAAATAAATAAAATTCATAATTAATTAAGGAAAAATCAAGAAAAATATAGAGAAATGGGGAAAAGTCCAGAAGTATGGCATGACAATCTGAAATTGAAGAAAAAAAATCAACTAATTAAAATGCAACAAATAGAAAGTGGAAAAAAGAAGAGATAAGTTAATTGTTTTGTCTTATTAATGTACAATAATTTTCCTAAAACTCTATAAATACTCCAAATTTTTTAGAAGCTCATTTGGTCAGTTTAGAGAGTGATAAAAATGGAGAGAGGTGAAATGAGAGAAAAATTAAAGTTAGGAAAAAAAAACTGTGCAGTTGGAGCTTGTAAGGAGAACCCAGACTTGACGAGCAGCTGGTGTCACACCCCAAAGCGGCAGAGTCGTAACAGTCCCACCGTGTAAACCATCCTAAGATAGAAGTTAGCCTTACAATCGCTATCTTAGACCTAATCTACACAAGGCGTCCACGACTAACCTGCTTTGAAATAAACGGTTTGTAATTTAAATAAATCATTTACCTAAGAAGGTGAGGAAATTTATATATATTCATTATAATCCAGTTATTACATTATTCAGAAATGAAAAGTAATAACATATGTGTTGATTCTTCAATGTTTTTCCTCACTCCCCAGGATCCAGCAGTTGCTAGCTTTAGAGTAATTGTTTGTCGCTTCTTAGCCAGCACCTACACAACATCTATAGAGATGTGAGTAACCACAGCTCAGTAAGTTAGGATGGAGGGCTTAAAACTATACCACAAACACAACAAGATTTTTAATCAACTTATTAGGTGCAATACATGTGCAAGAAAATGTCATCGCACGACATTGTCCGGCCCATCGTGAGATTAAAGAAATTGTGCCCACTCTAATCCAGGTTGAGGAGTTGTCATTAATGCAACAGCTCACGACCAAACCCAGGCTTGAGCAATGGAAACTTCACTCCTCCCGCGACTACCTTCGAACCACTGACTTCACCCTCGCCACGACCTCCTCTCCTGTCACTTAGTTCGGCTAAGGATGAAGAAGGGACTAATTGCAATCCTGCGCTATCCCTTTCGAAGGAGTCAGTATTTAGTTGGAGAGTCCTAAGTTCCCCTAATGGGTTGCCATGCATGTCCGATTATGATTACTGGTCGTATATTTGATTAAGTCCAGTTTAGGGTGATCAATCATTTCATACAAATCATATAATACATGCCAGAGCAACAAACAGAATCATAGCATCACCCATAATCAAGCACATGCACACATCCAACTATCTAATAAGCACAACCAAGCATAATCTTAAGTCTCCAAAATACAGCATCGTATTAATCCTAATTTACCTCGACTCCTTGCTCACTTACTCGAGGACCGACTTGCTCAGGCCATCGCCAATCATTCCTGTAACACAAACGTGGTTTCAATTTTCATATAATGATTATAAGTTCATTTTCTCCTATAACGCTTATTGTTATGTTTTATTTAGGGTTTAATATACCTAATTATCTAGGTCTTAAGTCTTTTATAATTATTCTAGGTTTAGGGTTAGGTTCGGGTTCGGTTTCCATATCAATTTTTTAAATTAGGTTCTAGTTCGATTTCTAAGTCCTAAATATATTTGAATCCTAATGTGAAATTAATCACATTAAGCTCAAGTATTCAAATATCCTATTGAGTCTTAATTTAGTATTCTAAGCTATTCGGTACACGCTAGTCCTAATTAGGACATCGGATTTATCCCTAATGTGAGAAAATCTTACTTTTTATATAATTATCTAAAATTCAATCTTAATTCAGATTTAATATTATTCTGATTTTTACTCTAATATTATCTAAATAACTCTATTTTTTTAAATTTATTAATTTACAATTTCATATATTACTAATTTCTTATATTAATTACCTAATTTCCTAAATTAACCATACTTAATACTCCAAAGGCTAGGATTAGGGTTTCACATCAGAGATTAACATCCCTAAACATCTAATTACTATTTAAATATGTAATTAATATCTTAATCACCTAATTAACCCCAAATCACCCAATTTTTCCATCATTTTAAGGCTAAAAATTAACTTAAAATTTTCAAAAATTACTTTTTAAAAAATGGCTTCATAGCACTGTTCTATATCACATGAGCATCCTTAAAAAAAAAATTGAGCTCCAAACTACACTCCTAAACCTATTTATTTTCCGTTCTAATCATGCTCGGTTTTGCACGATTTCTTAAGGACCCTATATCACGAGTTATATTTTCATCAAAATAATATTTTTGTTAAAAACTAAATACAAAAATATTTTAGAATAACAAGTTTCATAATTTTCTAAGAATATTTACCATTTTTTCAAAATTACACAAAATCGGGCTGGAAATCGAACTCACCGATTTGGGTGGCTCCGGCCACCATCGGTGGCCATGGGTGTGTCGACCCACCTGGGCATTGCCACCACCGTGTGGTGGTGGTGGTCGTACACTCTCAGCTGCACAGTTTTCCTTTTCTTTTTTTTTTTGGTTTTTTCTCTCAATTTTCACCTCTCCCTAATTTTCTCTGATTTCTAACTGTTCAAATGAGCTTTTGGAAAATTTTCCTCTATTTATAGGCGATTTTTGTAATTATTATGCGTTAATTAGACATGACTTTGCCCAATTTCCTTGATTTTTTTCTTTTGTGTTGTCTAATTTTAATTAGTTAATTTTTCTTTTGTAGATCCTGGCCTGCTACAACCTAATTTGGATTATTCTAACCTCTTTTGATTTTTTTTTTATTTTTTTCATGATTAATTTATAATTTTCTTTAATTATTTACTTAGTTTTTGGCCAATTTAGGTAATTTCGCGTATTTTTATCTACACGTAAATACATGTGGGGTACATATGAATATTCTTAATTATTATTTTGGTCATTCTAAAATTTTTAGTATACATATAATCTATCTTTAGTAATTTATTAGTTATTAGATTACACTTTTCACCTTTTCGGTAATTAGCAATTATTATGCTTAAAATTTGAAAATTTTACAGTCTCCTATTTTATTACTTATTTTCTTAAATTCAAGTTTACGGGGTCATTTTTACTAATATTTCTCTCAATAGTTTATAATTTAGGGTCGATCGGATTTTTCAACCGATCGAAACCTCAAATGGCTAATTGTGGGGTTTACATCTACGGGTGGACAGCCACCACCACCACATGGTAATGGCAACGCTCAGGTGGGCCGACATACCCATGGCCACCGACGGTGGCCGAAGCGACCTAAATTGGTGAGTTCAATTTCCAGCTCGATTTTGTGTAATTTTGTAAAAATAGTAAATATTCTTAGAAAATTATGAATTTTGTTATTTTGGAATATTTTTGTATTTATTTTTTATGAAAAATATTATTTTGATAAAAATAGGTCTCGTGATATATGATCCTTAAGAAATCATGCAAAATCGAACATGTTTCGGTTTAGAAATAAATGATCTTAGGAGTGTATTTTTTAGCCCTAAATTTTTGTGTAGACTACTTAGATGATATAGAATAGTGCTATGAATCCCGTTTTCAAAAATTAATTCTTGAAATTTTTAAATAATTTTTAGACCTTAAAATGAGGCATAAAATGGATAATTTAGGGTTAATTAAGTAATTAAATAGTTAATTACAAATTTAGTGAATATTTATATGTTTTAAGATGTTGAAATCTAATGAAGTATGATACTTGTAGAATTTAAGGTGTTAGATATAATTATTAGGCTAATTATGTAATAAATAAGTAATAGGGAAAAATAGTAAATTTTAAGTTAATTTGGTAAAATCTGATAAGGATAAATTTAGAAATTTTGAAATGATAATTGATGTTGGGAGATGATAATTAGAGTGTTAGAAATATTAGATGTGTATTATATATATAATAGGTGATAATACATAATATGTAATTATTAAAAATATAATAAATAGAAAATATTAGGATAAAAATTGATATTATATAAATAATAGGGATATATAATAAATCTGATAGAAAACTTAAATTTATATAATTATATGAAAAATGTAAAAATTTCTTATATTAGGAGTAAATTCGGTATACTAATAAAGATTTAATGTATCGAGTAGAATAAAATATGACTAGGGATAATGATGGTATTTAGGATATCTGGGAGTAATGTAATTAATTTAACATTATGAGTTGAAACGAATTTTTAGGCTTCGAGTATAAAACAGTACTTAGAAAATCGAACTAGAACTTAATTTAGAAATCGATGCGGAAACTGAACTCGAACTTAACCCCAAACTTGGAGTAATTGTAAAAGATTTGAGAACCTAGATAACTGAATATATTAAACTGTATACAAAACATAACAATAAGCGTTATAGGATAAAACCAACCTATAATAGTTATATGAAAAACTGAAACCATGTTTGTGTTATAGGGATGATCGGTAATAGCCTGAGTAAGTTGGACCTCAAGTAAGTGAGCGAGGAGTTCAGGTAAGTTGTGATTAATATGTTGCTGTATTTTGGAGGCTCGAGATTATGTTTGGTTGCGCTTGTTAGATAGTTGATTGTGTGCATGTGTTTGATTATGAGTGATGCTATGATTCTGTTTATTGTTCTGGCTTATATTGTATGATTTATGTGAAATGATTGATTACCCTAAATTGGACATAATCAAATATACTACCTGTAATCATAATTGGACCTGCATGGCAACCCATTAGGGGAAACCTAGGATTTTTCGGCCAAATACTGACCCCTTCGAAAGAGATAGCGTAGGATTGCATAATAGTCCCTTCTTCATCCTTAGTCGAACTAAGTGATAGGAGAGGAGGTTGCGGCAAAGGTGAAGTCAATGGTTCAAAGGTAATCCGTAAGGAGCGATATCTCCATTGCATAAGCCTAGATTTAGTCGTAAGCTGTTGCATTAACGGCAATTTTTCAACCCAGATTAGAGTAGGCGCAATTCCTTTAATCTCATAACGGGTCAAATAACGTCATACGATGGCATTTACTTGAACATGCATTATACTTAATAAGTTGATTGATAACCTTGTTGTGTTTATGGTATAGTTTTAAGTCCTCCATCCTAATTTACTGAACTGTAGTTGCTCACATACCTATAGACATCATGCAAGTACTGACTAAGAAGCGGCATACGATTACTCTAAAGCTAGCAACTGCTGGATCCTAGAGAGTGAGGAAAAACATTTGAAGAAGAAACATATATTTTTAAGGTCTAAGTTTTTATTTTAAGATTTTTCATTTCTGAATAATGTAATAACTAGGAAATATATTATGGAGAAATATTGTATATTTTAATTGTAATAACTAAATTTTAGCATATATATATATATATTCTCATTTTCTTAGATAAATGATTTATTTAAATTACAAACTGTTTACTTCAAAGCGGGCTAATCGTGGACGCCTTGTATAGATCAGGTCTAGGATAATGGTTGTAAGGCTAACTTCTATCTTAGAATGGTTTACACGGCGGGCTGTTACGACTCTGTCGTTTTGGAGCGTGACACTAGTAGTGGCTTTAAGTATGTTGGCAGCAAGGGGTGGTGTAGGTAGGGTGTGGTAGTGGTAACTGTTTATTTTTAGGTAGCCATTGGTTTTAGGTTTGCTTCACAAGCCCTAATTATACACTATTTTTTAAATTTTTTCTAAATATAATAAACTCTCACTTTTTGGTTTCTCTCTAATTTTCTTGGATGTGAAACTAACCAAAATGAATTGTGATGAGTGATTTCTAATTTTATAGGGGCGTTTAGGGTTGCTTTTGATATTTAGAATGCCAAATGTCCCTTATCCTCTTCTAATTCACTTTCTATTTGCCCTCATTTAATTGGTTAATTTTTTTTTCTTAATCTTAGCTTGCTACTACTAAGATCTGGATAATTCCTCACTTTTTGATTTTTTTTTATTTTTTGTCATTTTATTTAATTATTTAGCATTAATTTAGTATATTTTAGACGTTTTAAGTAATTTTTGGTATTTTTACTTATACGTAAATACATATGGAGTATAAGTAAGTACTCTTAAATATTATTTATATTATTTCATGATTTTTAGTATGTATATAATTTATCTTTATTGATTGTTAGTTATCGAAATTTGTTGTACGCATTTCTGATAAATAATGAGTAATATGCTTATAATTTAATATTGTAATATTCTATTATTTTATTACTTATTTTTCTAAACTCAAACTCACAGGATTATTTTTATTAATATTCATAACTTCATCGTATAATTTAGGTTTAATTGAACAACTTACCAATCGCCCGATCAAACCTAAATTTTATGTATCACTTCCAAACTTATAGTTGTAAGGCTTACACCTAACATATCATTTGCTATGCAAAAGCTAAGTTAACTCTTAGCTAATGTAAGCCCAAAAGCCAAGTCAAGTAACCGTAGGGTTGAACTTAGAACCCAAGGTTTAGGGCAATTGGTTAAAGGATCCGATCAAACTCAAATTATAAACGATTGAAAGGAATATTAGTAAAACTGACCCCGTAAACTTGAATTTAAGAAAACAAGTAATAAAATAGGAGACTATAAAATTTTCAAATTTTAAGCATAATAAGTATTGATTATCGAAAATATGAAAAGTGTAATGAAATAACTAATAAATTACTAGAGATAGATTATATGTATACTAAAAATTTTAGAATGACCAAAATAATATTTAGGAATGTTCACGTGTACCCCAAATGTATTTACGTGTAGATAAAAATACGCGTAATTACCTAAATTAGCCTAAAACTAAACAAATAATTAAAGAAAAATACAAAATAATTATAGAAAAATCAGAAAAAAACCAGAAGAGGATAAGCTGCAACAAGATCAAGTCGTGGTCAGCAAGAAAAAAAAATAACCAATAAGAATTTGACAAACAAAAAGCCAAAAATCATGGAATTAGGGCAAAATCCCATCAAATTAATGCACATTAATTTCTACAATTGCCTATAAATAGGGGGAAAAAATTCCAGAAGTCCTTTGGTCAGTTTAAGATCTGAGAAAAATCAAAACACCGAAAAAATCGAGAGAAAATCAAGAAAAAAAAGGAAAACTGTGCAAATTAGGCAAGTAAACTAAACCCACCACTCACCACCACCTGGGACCGAACCACCACCACTACCCTACACTAGACCCACCACCTGGACCGGCCGACAACATTGGACTGGGTTTGGACGGCCCAAAAACTTCGAACCGATTAGTCATTTATTCACCCGATTTTTGTATAATTTTATAAAATTATTTATTTTGCCCAGAAAATTATGAAACTTATTATTATGAGGTTTTATTGTATGTAGATTTAGGGAAAAATATTGATTTAGTTTAATTATGTCTAGAAATATTAGGTCCCTAACAAATTGTTCAAAACCGAGCATTAGTAAACCGGAAAATAAATAGGCTTAGGGATGTAGTTTGGAGTTTAAAATTTTTCTGTAGGATGCTCATATGATATATAAAAGTGCTATGAAGCCATTTTTTTAAAATTAATTTTATAAATTTTTAAGTTAATTTTTAGCCCTAAAATGATGGTAAAATTGGGTGATTTAGGATTAATTAAGTGATTAGGATGTTAATTACTGATTTGGATCTTAATTAGAGGTTTAGGGAAGTTAATCTCTGCAATGGAACCTTAATCCTAGCCTTTAGGTACTAAGTATGGTTAATTAGGGAAATTAGGTAAGTAATATAATAAATTAGTAATATGTGAAAACGTAAATTAATAAATCTAAAAAAATAAGGTTATTTAGATAATATTATAATAGAAATCAGAAAAAATAATAAATCTGAAATGACATTTAATTTTAAGTAAATATCTCAAAATATAAGATTTTTACACACCGGGAATAAATCTGATACCTCAATTAGGGTTAGCGTGTACCGAATAGTTTAGAATACAAAAATTACGACCCAATAGGATATTTGAATACCCAAGCATAATGTGATTAATATCACATTGGGATTCGAGCTTAATTACGACTTAGGAATTAAAACTAGAATCTAGTTTAGGAGCCGAACCCTGAAATAGAATACAATGAATCATTAATACGTTATAGGTATACATGAGGAAAATAAGTTATATTATGAATTAGAATAAGAATCCATAAAAATAAGTACTAAAGGAACCTATTTGTATTATAGGACACCTAGAAACAAATCAACTCGTAATTAGAGGGTTGAGCGATCGAGCAAATTCAAGTAAGTTGGGTTATTACTTATTGTAATAGAGTACTAATTTTGTAGTACTCGGAGACTTAGGCTTGTATATGATTGTGATTGTAAATAGTTTGTGCATGTGCTTGATGTATCTGAATTCGTGCTGGAATTTGTACTGTAAATGATTTTGTGACTTATTGAATTGGTATGAACTTGTTGAACACCCTAACCGGCATTTAATCTTAGTCGACCCTAATAACCGAAAATGTCATGCATTGCAACCCGTTAGGGGATCATAGGACTCTCCAACCAAATACCGACCCCTTCGAAAGGGATAGCGCAGGATTGCAAAATGGTCCCTTCTTCATCCTCAGTCGAACTAAGTGACAGGAGAGGAGGTCGCGGCGAGGGTGAAGTCAATGGTTCGAAGGTAGTCACGGGAGGAGCGAGGTCTCCATTGCACAAGCCTGGGTTTGGTTGTGAGCTGCTGCATAACATGAAACTCCTCAACCCAGATTGGAGCGGGTGAAATTTCTCTGATTTGACAACGGACCGGACTACGTTGTGCGATGACACTTGATTGTTGCATTGCATGAAAATAATTGTTTGATAACCCTGTTTGTGCTTGTATGCATCATGAGTCTCCAATTCAACTTACTGGGCTGTAGTTGCTCATACCCTTATAGATCCTTTTGCAGGTTCTGATTTGTGAACACTTCAAGTATAATGCCGCCCTACAATTACCTAGAGGTTAGTCCGTTTGAAGCCAAAGGTGTGAGGATCAAGTTACTTAATATAATGTGTGACTAGAATGACCATGTAATTAGGAAGGAAAGACTAATAATTATTATGTAATCTAGTGAACTGTCGTATTTGTGTAAAACTTCCTGGGAAGCTCTGTGGACTTATTTATAATTATCTATGTTTTATAGAACTTTGTGATAATTATCATAATTGTAGTATAATTATTAATCGAACTGTTTACTTCAAAGCGAAGAGTCGTCGACGCCTTGTGTAGATTATCTCTATGGTAGGCACTGTGAAGCCAGTTACTATCATAGAATGGTTTACACGACGGAACTGTTGCGACTTTGCGACTTCGGGGCGTAACAGCTAAGGATTAAGTTGGTTACTTACATGTTGCTTTTCATGTTTTGCCGTACCTCAAAGGAACGACTAACCATGATTTGTTATATTCTTCTAGTTCTAACTCTTCTTTTTACCTTCTTAGGTACTCGGATTTTGATTAGGGTGACTGCTTGGATGATCAAAACTCTATTTCTAACGACTAAATGTTATTAAGTTCATCTCTTATTTCTTTGAAGATAAAGGAGCAACCAACAGTTGCAACTTCGTTTACCAAATGTGAATATGGATCCATAACAACTGCTACTAGAGATTTGTTATGGATTTCTTATGTATTATAGGATCTTCTTGTGCCTTTTTTCTCTCCTGTTTTACTCCATTACAATAACAAGTTGGCTATGCTTCTTATGGATCATCTTTGTTTCCATAGTCGAACCAAGCATATTTCCATTAATGCTCACTTCACTAAAGTTGAAGTTGCTTATGGCATCCTTTATCTTGCTTATGTTTCCTCTCATTAGTAGCTTGCTATTTTCTTTTGCTAAGTCCATTGGGGGTAGGAGGTTGATATATTCTGTATTTGTCATAGTCTTTGTATTTTTTAACATGTATACAGCAAGTTGGTTAAAGTTAGTTAAGTAGCTAATGTACAAGTATATATACTTTTAGAACTCTATTGAAGACAATAGAGAAGTATAAATAATTTCGATACTCTATTGAAGATAATAGAGAAGTCATTTTAATTTCATTTTCTTCCCTTGTCTGTACCTTTTTTCTTTCGTGATTGGAATTGGATGCCCATGAACTTTAAATAGATTTTGATTGCAACAAATCTTGAAAAGTTAGAGTTTGCTAAATGATTATCTGGTCAGTAGCGTAAAGGAGATGGGTAAACTTATCTGGCTTAGGTACCTTGATTTATCTGATGTAAGATTCCAATATCTTTCTCATCTTCCATCTAGCCCATTGCATTTAACGTTGAGTTATTGTGAATTTGTTGATGAAACCCTTAATTTGTCAAACTTAAAGAACCTGATTTTTTTTTTATATATATATATATCTCCTAGTAAGCTAAATGAGATCACAGTCTTGGGAAAATTATATTCTTTGGAGGTACTAATTCTTATAGGCTTGCATAATATAAATAGTATGAAGGAAGTAAGCCCCATAAAACAACCTTGTAAGTTCCCTTGCAAACCTATCAAAAAGTTGAAAACTTTCAATTTGAGGGATTTGTTGTGCATGCCAAAACAACAATCCATAGAAAAGCTTATATGCCTTAAAGAGCTCAACATCAAGGATATTCTCAAATCAAGGGTACCTAAAGAATTTGAAAGAATTACCCAATTTATCGAGCTTGAAAAGATTATCTTCCTTAACGTTGTTATGGTGTATGAATACGGTAAGAGTAGTAAACTTTAATGGACTCAAGTTTTTGACACGACTATTCGTATGGAACTGTCCATCTTTAGAAATTCTACCTAAACTTTCCCTATAGAAAAAGCTAAAAAGTTTAAAACTTCATAAATTTGATAAACTCATATGCATTCAAGGCATCTTAATGTTACACTCTTTGGAAATTGTGCAGATAAATTAATGCAATTCCATAGAACTTAATCCTCCTAACTTTACCAAGTTAACTAGAAGTTACCTCACATCCATAAGGGTCCTCTAATTCTATCTACTAATCTATTTTTACCTCTTCATTAAATTGAACCCATTTCAAAGCTCGGTGACTATCTTCAACAATTTTTTTCTATAGAGCAAGAACCATAAGCATGAACATGCACTGGTAATTCATAACTTTTCTCTATTTTGCATTTTATCTGTTATTCATAATCTCAAATTAATGGCCTTTGTTAAATTATATTGTAGAGAGAAAAAAAAAAGAAGGAATGATATTCCTATTGTTTACTATCTATAAGATGATTCATTTATCTGAAATGGGGTTTAAATATAACATGACTTTAGTTAAACTTTGCAACTTTCTTGTATATAGATATGAAGTAAATATATGCTTTGTTTTGATTAACATAATCATCTTTATTACATGTTATCTTATAGTGCTTCCCTTAGTTGATTAAAGAGAATAAAATGAATAGAAAAGTAGGTAAAACTTAGTCTTTACTACCAAATTCATTATTTATAGTGTTCATAATTTCTTACGATCTACATCTATTTTTCATAATTAATGTTTCATTTTTAATACACTGCTTCCCATACTTTGTTAATGGAAAATATTTAATATGTAAAACCACATAAAGCTAGATCTAAACTAGTAGAAAAAACTTTAGCTTCCATCTCATTAATTTAATTAAATTATGCTTTTAAATAAGTTGCCACATGATTGTTTTGATCCAATAAACCAAGTCTATCTAAACTTTTCCCCTCCTCCATTGTCCAAGTTTATTCTTCGGGACTTATGTTTTTCAAATGTTTGATGTTGAAATCAGGTTTAATCAATTAAGACTTGTTGTTGTTTATCAAATTTTGATTGTATTATTGCTTCTTCTTTATATCAAAACCATCTAAAACTTTGCATTATACGCATATTTCAATTTAAAGTACAAACATATTAATGAAAGTGATATATTTATTTATAAAATTATTATACTTAATGTATTAATAGTATGTGTTTTGAAGTAATTTTAAATGAAGTATAAATACTATTTTCATATTTTATTTTCATTTCATGACCTTTTTACATTTATATGAAATGACAAATATTTTAAAAAGAATTATTTATCTTTAGATTCTAGAAGATAGCACCACACGTGAATGATCGTGTTATTTCATATTATATCTAACAAAGTGAAATATCTCAAACCCATTTTTTATCCCATTGTTTTATACCTTTATATACTATTATTCAATGCCTCTCCTTAACAAGGGTATTTTTGTATTACAATTGAGTTGTAAATTTTCATAAATTATGAGCCTTTAAGTGTCATGATAAAGTAATGATTTGCGATGGATTGTAACTTCTTGAGTCTAGGCATTATAGTTTTAGCGGTATTGTAGGTTTAGTTCATAATTTATAAGAAAAACTAAGAGAATAAATTGGAAGGATAATGAGATGAGGAGTGTGAGTGGAGAATGGCTAAAGCTTTTACTTTAAAGTGATCTTCTATTTTTCATGGTCAATTATGATTTTATAATTTATAGTTGTTATCTCACGATATATAGTTATGATATATTTATATATATATATATATATATATATGACTATTTTACTTCATGTTTTAATTGGAGATATCAAATAGTTAAAGATCTTCTTAGAGTTCACAAGGTGAGGATTAGACATATAATGCCTAGAAAGAAAATAAATAAGAGGGTGCTTACTTAGTTGTAATAGATATAGCTTAAGATATTAAAAGAAACCACTTCAAAATATATGTTAACATCTATATACAACCTAACAACATTATACTAAATCATGTTTGACAAAGTAAAAGTATGTAATCTAAACCTTAAAGAATAAATAAGTAAATAATTGAATAACTACTATCTTAATTAAGTCAAAATAGAATTGATTCAATTGGGTTTGACACATTAGTTTATCAAATGTTTCCAATTGAGGAATATCATTCAATTAGATGTTTCTTAGGTTTAAAGGTCCCTTATTTTGTAACTGGTCTAGAGAAGATGAATGAACTTTTGCGATTCAAACATTTTGAATTATCTTTTATGAAGTTCTTATACCATCCTCATTTTCCATCTAGCATGTTGTAAGTTAAAGTAAAATCTATGAATTTCTTAAAGAAACTATTGATGTGTCAAAATGAAGAGTATGAAACACATGGGACAATATCTCTTGATAAGAAGAAATTGCGATCCTTTTATTTAAACTCTTACAACAATTTGAAGATCTAAATAAACATATATACCTAATCACATGTGGAGTGAAATATAACATTAGTACTATAATTGATGATAAGTATTTAACTACGTTCTAATAGTGAATATCATTCATTAAGAGGAACTTTATTAAATCAATTTACATAAGTATTATTCATTATTTATCAAAACATTGTTTGTCCATAATATTTAATAATAGTAGGAGTCTAAATCACTCGATTGTCGTTATTTATCGATACATTAGTTTGTATGTAATATTCAATGATAATATATGCTAGTTGGTTGGTCCCATAACTCATTATTTTTTTTTTCCAACTATATTACAATTAAGGAAAGGAGATTTGAACTTGATCTATTCCGTTGAAAGATAATGTTTACGTCATTAAGTTATAAGGTCTTCACATTCCCATAACTCATTATTATAGAGAATAATATGCCAGAAGTCCTCAATGTTTATACTACAGTCAATTAAATACTCTATGTTTAATTTAGTCATTAAGTCCTCTAAATTTATTCCAAAGTTCAATCTAATCATTTATATTTTAAAGAAATCATTTAAGTCTTTACATTTTAAGTAAATTATTTAAATCTTTAATGTTTATATAATTATACATGCTTCATCCCTATTTTAGTATGTTTATGATTTATGTATACCATTAGATGCACTTATAATACTATCTACATATATCCATTATATGTCTATTCAGAAACATTCAATAGAAATGGAAGGATACATGTATACACTATTTGTTTAGTTATATACGCTTCGGAGATATAAGTGGATATCTTCTTAACATTATTTTTTGAAGGAATTAGAAAGGAGGGGAGAAGGCGAGTGGGGATATTAAAATTATTTTCTTTTTTTTTTTTTGGATTGATTTTCATAGGCCTTACACATTTTCTTTCCCTTTGAAAATGGAGAGAAAGAGGAGGGAAAGAGAAAAAAGAATTGATTTACCTATTTACTCCATTTTTAAATTTCTTTTCTTTTTAGTAATTATTTTTACAATAAATTACACGAATCATAGCTATAAACTTTAGAACTTATATAGACCCTTAGCTTTTCAACACTTACCCCTACTAGGAAGTTGGCATGGTGGCTTTTGTGGAAATTTTAACTGATATGGAGATACATGAATGATAACATGGTATTTCCTTTAGTATATTTAATTAATATAAGAAAATTAACAAAAATATAGAAAATAATAAAAAGGTATAAAATCTTTGTTAAGCTCCAATAGGTTTATCTTTTTTTCATCTTGTTAGTATTTTATTGTTATTTAGTTGAATTTTTGTATTTGACAAGTGTTAATCGTATGAGTAGACTAATGATGATGTATTGACTTAGATTCAGTCCAATTCAGATGGGCTTGGGCTTCATCGTCTGCTTCTTGACACTTGCAAAAAGGCCCCTTGTGGACAATGCTACGGAGGCCTCTAATATTCAAGTCAACAAGGAAGACCAAGGAAAGTGGGGATGAACAAGAAAAACCTAGTAGGCCGTTGATAAGAATTGGATTACTAGACTCTTAACCCAAGCTCGAGCTTGAAGCCTTGAGGCATTAACGTGAGGAGTTTTCTTACTCCAACTAACTCTTACCGAGGTTGAATTTATCCTTATTGTCGACCAACTCCTTATGTTGAACCAAATAACTATGCATCTTTTGGTATTAGAATTTTAACTAGATGTATGCTTTACCGACAACCTGACACTTTACATGCTTGCTTGGCTACGATTGAGCGGACCCTTGGGTTGGCAATATTGGTGCCAAAAAGTGAGAGCTCTAGCACATATTAGCAGCCATTTCTCCTCAGACTAACCTAGGTCTAGTTGACACCTTTATTCAATACTCCTACTCGACAACCTCCATTCTAACCATACTATTCGCTAATTTCTACCAAAAATGTCTCGGTAAGCTATTGCTATGTATCCATACACATGTAAAAGGATTTTGATGCACTAATTATTGATTTACCTAAATTTTTATTTATGCCCTTTATTATTTCTTGTACATTACTTCTTTTAGATATTACCCTTTTTTCTTTTTCATTTTAGACAGGTTGCCATAGTCTTTTGGGTATAAATAACCACTTTACATGTAGTTGTAAGACATTTTATCACCTTATCTCAGAATATTGGATATACTATACTCTTTTGCGTGAACATTGCTCTTATTAGCTTATTTGTCCTAACTTTTGAGAAAGGTTAGGTGACAAGTACCCTTACCACACTATCTTATGCATTATATGAGTTGTGCCGTAAGTCTTGGGAAATTTCTTAGTGCATCATGTCCTTGGGTTGTTCTTAAGTTACTTGTTTTACTTTTCCTGTTTTTATGTTATCCCCATTGCTTTCTTCAAGTTTTTTACAAACTTGGACTCATTATAGTATATTTGCCCTTGTTGGTTCTCGACATGGCATATCAATTGTATGGGTGATGGAAGTTGGACTTTTGCTCTTAAAAGGGAGAGAAGAAAAGGCCTTCTAAATTTCCAGAGTGTGTGAGAGAGAGAGATCTGGCTTACTTGTTGGCACTTTTTACACGAATTACCTGGACATGTATCAATCTGGGGTTCGCTCATATCGATTAATGATAGATAGTGTGCTCTGCAATAAAGATTGAGCTTCACTATGGGCAGTAAGCCGTTGTCGACCAAACTACCGAATTTGAAGTTTAGTGATCTGGCAAGAGTAGGGGTACCAGGCATGCCAACTGTACCATGAATGTTAGATGTTCATTAACAAGTTGCAGTGGAGTGTAGGTGCTAAAGACAAAAGTCGGGTTAAGATGCTAAGGAGAGAGTTGTTTGATGCTTAATAGGGGTAAGTTGAGCCTCGACCTCATGCCAAGCGATTGATGGATACTGGCTCAATAATCAAGGGTTGACTTACTCAGACAATTTTTATTTGGATTGTCATCGACTCGCATCTTCTTTGGCACAAGTTCATGGCCCTACAATGAAGTCACGATATGACCTGTAAGCTCGTTGCTTGCTCAGGTACCATTTGGTGCTCATTGCGATAGGCTTTACCCATTGGGTCTTAAGTTGGGTGAAAATTGAATATCGACAAGAAGAATAAGACACAAAAAAAGATGAAAATAGATTTTTGCAAAAATATCAATTAAAATAATCGTTTTCAATATATAAAATATTTATATATTGATATCTTTTGCCTTAAAAATATGTAAATTTTTATTTTTCAGTTTTAATACTTTAATCAATACCTTTATCGTAATTATGAAATAAAAACAAATAAAATACAACTAAAACAATATTCCAAATATCGAATTTTAAACAGATTTATATTAGATATAAATCAGATATAGATAAATATATATAAGATATAGATGATAAAAAAAAAAACAATCTAAATAAGACCTACTCTATATGTGAGTTTCCTACCAAAATGATAAATAAATATAATTACATTAAATTGCATATAATTGTGTTGAATGTTAGAAATTTTTTATTCTTGAATCTAAAACTTGTCATTGTTTCTTTGCGTTACTTTACTCTTCGTTTTAGAAAAAGATCATGTATTGGTTATGTTTTGCTATGCAAAGGATTATGGTAGCAAAGATCAGCATATTTGAAGCTTTTCGATTTACTTAAAATACTATTTTCATTTTCAATTATATTTATTTATTATTTTGTTGGAATCTTATTATAAATAAGATTCATTAAGATTTTGTACTTTTTCATTATTTCTATATTCTTTTTATTTTTTACATTTTTATTCTTTTTCTTAAATTTCTTAATTAAATATATTGAAGGAAGTATCTTATCACCATATATGTACTGCCATATCAAGCCATCACATCAAGTTCCTAAGGAGGTAAACATCAACTTTTTTAAAACTCGTGGATTCGTGTAAATTTCTAAAGTTTTTAAGAATAATTTGTATAATTTACTCTTATTTTTAATTATATAATGATAAATTAAAATTTTTTTTTATTTTATCATGATTACTGTTCCTCCCATTTTTCTTTTCTTCGATAATCAAATACATTTAAAGAAATTAAATACTTTCACGTTTCCTTTCTCTCCCTGACTTTCCCTCACTTTCAGTTCTTTCGCCCTTTCCAAAACATAATATAACCGTAACTAGAAGAAGATTTAGATGAGGTATTGGGTAAGGACCAATCAATAAAATTTGTATACTTTACCTTCGTCCTTTCTCGACGTCCACCTTCACCCGACCTCACCTCCATAGGCGTTTAAGTCTACATCCCATCCATTTCTCTCTCTCTCTCGTCATTTCAAAGTCTTGTGAAGTTTTAGCTCATGATTATGGAGGATCTAGTCATCAGTTGACGGATACTTTCAACAACACCCCTTTAGATCTACTCTCGTTAATTTTACCTTTCATCCTTCGGAAGTCGAAAAGAGGTAAGTGTTCACTTCACTTGTTGTATCGTATTACATGACATATTCGCCCATACATTGCGTACTGCTTATGTTTTAGCTGATGTTCTGAAGATTATCGAGTACTTTTTTTTTCTTTTTTTTTTAATGAAGTCCAAGTTTGGTAATTCACCATGGATGGGGTAAAACTAATTACACTTTATTTAATTATCATCTATATTTTCTCGTCATTTTTCTATTTTTAGTTTTTACTTTTAACAATGCTTAAAAAATAGAGAAAAATTTTTCAAAATTGAGCTAAACCCCACGCTTTGCCAGTCAGCCGGAGAGGAGAGGCGGCCGACCACCACGTGGGTCGAGCGATTACTGAACTCGGTTTTTTAATTACGGGAGAAGAGAAAATTGATAGATGTAATTTCTTTTGGATGTTATTTGTGGTTGGTTGGTTGGTTCGGTCTCCTTTACCTTCGATTACCGAATTCGAACGCTTGTGATTTGCAAGATTGATCCATGTCCAGTCAGATTCCGTATGTTTCTAATGCTTTACAGGACATAACCTAAATAGAGATGATATTATTCCAATATCTTCGTTTTGGGGTTTGCCATCATCCGATTTTGGATCTAACCTTTCCCCTCTAAAATGTAGACCAACAAAAAAAAAATAATAATAATAATAATAAAAAGAAAAATTAATGAGGTACATGCTTATCGAAGTGTCTAAGTGGAATCTTTGCTGATTGGGAAGTATTCAATGGTCACTTGAGTGAATACTTAAAAAGAACAGCCTTAGATCTAATTGTTAAAATTATTTAATAATAAAGTTTGTTAAAATTGTAATTCTATTTTATTTAGAATGTATCATTGATAAACGCCTCTGATATATCTATCTAATGCTCTGTTTCTCTCTCTCTCTCTGTTCGTTTCACAAAAACTAAAAGAAGGAAAGAGGAAGACGAAGGAGAGAGAATGAGGGGAACAGGGAAAGGTTTCTCCTTTCTCAGTTGGATGGCATTGGTAATGTCGAAATGATAAGGCTGATTACAGATGGAGTAGTTATCTTTCCTTTTCGTCGTGGAATTGGAGTTAACAGTTACAAGTGTTAAAAAACGAAAATGCTAGCACTATCCTAGTTGAAAGAAAGTTAAAAAAAAAAAAAAAAAGAATTAAGAAGAAAAGAATAGAAGGAAAAATGTAAGTTCTGTTATATTTAGGTAAAGGATAAAAAGAAAGTTGATAATATGATTTTTTATTTTTGTTTGGAGTACCATAAATGTCCTCATAATTTTGAAAATATTTTTGTTTGAGTAAATATATAATTTCATTAGAATTTCTTCCCAATTCTCTATTTAAAAAGGTCATGCTAAAAATAATTTGAAAATTATGGTATTTAAAATCGTATATGGTATTTAAAATTGTGTGTTGAAATTATGATTTTATTTTCATACGAGTTCATAACTACAAATGGTGTGAAATTGTGTTTTAGACACGATTGTGCATTGCTATGAATTTGCAGCACACACTATAATTCCTTTTTCCACTAATTTCTACGACACTGCCTTTTCAAACATATATACAATATATTTTACATAAGAATATATAAGAGAATCACCTTTTATAGTAAATTTTATAAATATATATAATTTTACATAGTATTTTCCATAGAAATAAATAAGAGAATAACCTTAAGCATATACAAGAAAAGAGAATCACCTCTAGAGTAAACTTCTCAAAACGCTACGCCCGAAACTGTAACATAAACAGTGATATGCTTCTCAATACCACCAGATAACAACTAATCACTAACCTATCCACAGGTATTATAATCCCAAAACTGCTTGTCACTAACCTATCCATAGGTATTATAATCCCAAAACTGCTTGTTAATATAATGCTCTTCAGCGACAAGAAATAATCAGTTATAATAAGTAATAATGATTTAGGACAAGAATTTAATAACACAACTGAAGAAGAATAAGAATTTTTTGACTTATAAATCAAGCAATTTGTCAGAAGACAAATGTAAAAAGTAAAAAAGCAAACAAAATAATAGAAAAAGTGAAAATGAATACAAGAGTACGATTGATCCCATCGTCTGCAACTCTTGTATATCTAGCTGAGTATATATCTAAGCAACTTGAGTAACTAGGGTATTTAGTGATTTTCCTAACATTAAGCTTTTTCTGATGGACTCCCCTTCTAGTTATTTATATGCTATGTATAAATTAAACTAATAACTTACTTACATATGGAGTTTAGGGTTTTGATGACCTTCTTTAGAATTGATTTTGTTTAAGGTAGTCTCTAACAGGGTCTCTTAACTCTCCCTTTCATTGTAGAGTTTTCCTAATACATTTTCTGACTAAACTTTTGACTAAATCACTACTTTATGGATTTTACAAAAAATGCCCTTTACTCAACATTGCATAGCGATTTCAGAATGAAAGGTGTAATCATAATTCTTGCTCAATGTCCATTATACTGTCATTTCAATCCTTATTTAATTGAACTACTCATCATGTACATAAAGATGCTAGGAAGTCGTTTTTTATACATACACTATAGTTTTTGACCTATTTTCTAACCAATTCCAAGATATTCATTTCAATATAATCTAGATTCTAACCGATCTTCTTACTCATATGTTTGCTTTACAAATCACACCATCTCAACACTAATATAACCATGATACTTGATCAGAATAGAATGTCACTCAACATCGAAGTTTAACACTTATATTAGTATATTTTAGTAGAAAACATATGGTTTAAGTAGTAAAAAATATAACTTAATTAGAAAACATGTAGTTTTAGCTTTTTAACTTTCATGATGAGTTTGTAAGCAAGTTTTCCATCAAAAACCAAGTCTTTTTATTCTTAACATTATCAAAAACCTTTAATTCTTTACTCTATAATAAAAGTACCTTAAGTTCATTAGAGATTTGCTTAGGAGGGCTACATTCAACACATAGTTTCACCAAAAATCAAAATTTATCAAAGACTCAACTTACTAGTCTTGGAAAACCAATTACATAACGTGAAGGTACAATTTTTAAGAAACTCACATATAAAAATTTAGGTTGAAACTACATCATTTGAGTTTTTGAAAATGTGAATGAAATAGGTGGATGGGGTATTTTTCTCAAGGAACCTATGCATGCACTTAGAATTTGAAAATTCTAGGTTAATATTTGATATCTACATGAAAAAATTACTTGAAAAAACAAAGTTTCATAATTTTTAGAAATTGTTCACTATTTTTAGTAAATTTTTAATAAAAACGAGAGAAATCAACTCGTCGGAACTCTAAACTCAGGCCATTAGCGAGGGGAGAAAGTTTTTTCTAACCACCGAGGTGATAGCCTAAAAAATAGAGTTGTGACCTCCTTGTATTTCTTGATTGTGCCTAAGCTTGTACTCCAAAAACCTTAAATTTATACTTATTTTCCTTTCCCTATAATTTGCTCTTGCTCTAATTCTCTATTTCTTAGTTACACTAGAATTTTCTTTTTTCTAGAATGTACTCTCTCAATTATGCTATAAAAACCTTAAGCATTTCTTTCTAATTAATCACACGTGTTAATTGCATAATTTTGCATGTTAAAGCTCTTATCTACCCTTAAGACAGCTACCAGTATGCTTTTCCAACATAATATCATCCTTAAGAGCTTCCTAAAAATCCGTGTAGCAAGTCTCTATAATCATTTCTCATGTGTTTTACTTTATTTAATTAATATCTAATACATTGATAGATATTTATGTATATTATTATTATCATCCTATATTTTCTTGTACATGTATGTGCATTATCAATTATGTAATTATTCTGTACTCTATTTACTTCAAAATATCATTATTATAAGTCAAATAAGTTATCTCTTAGGTTCTATTACATTCTAGGCCTCATATTCTTAGTTTAAGATATAATTATTCGATATTGATTAAAATAAAATTTTATTAAATTAAATATTTTACATACTTTATTTTGAAAAATAAGCTTTCTTAAGGTTCTTTTTTAACTTTCATGATCTCATCTTAAAAATTTATTTAATTTTTTGAGAACATTTCTCGAAGGCTCTAAATTACATCGATTCTGAACAGCTTGGGTCTTATAAGCAGGACATTATTTAACCATCTCTAGTTAAAAGATTTTATTTTTCGGTATACCTTTAATTTCAATACCCAATCCCCAATTTTTATGTTGTCCTCTTTTCTACAAAGGCATCATAGCCAATCTGATTGACACTTATCCATTAGGCTCCAAGCCCCAGCATATGTAGTTGTCATTAGATTCACCAGTCAAAATCTAACTCCCTAAAAGAAATTTTATTTTCTCATCAATGGGGTAATTAATTACATCTTCATTCCAAATGTCTATATTCATAGAAGCATCGACAAGAGGGATGTCTTGGCTTTCCTTAGTCAACGATCCTTCAGTTAGGCTTCTTGGTGCTCCTCCTTCCATTCAATTTATGTACTAGTATCTATTCTTTCTACCACTCCACGACCTATATACTATATATTCCTCCAAGCAAACTTGGGCTTCTATGCATTCTTTTAATGCTAGGGATGAGGTTTTCTTGGTGGTGTTCCAATTACTTAGCTTATTTTTCATCCATCTTTTCCTTAAGAAATCTACCTATGGTAACTTCTTTTTTTTTTTAATTTTATTTTCCATAAGGTTTTAACTAGGAAAGCCTTACTCCTCTTTCCTAGATTCCAAATACCCACTCCTCCAAGTTCCTTTGGTTTTGACACTTTTTCCCATGACAGGTCATGAGATTTTCTCTTCTCAGGCAAAGTATCCTAGAAGAATTGAGCATGAAACATGCTCTAAATGAAACTTGCAAGAGATATAATTAATGATTGATGAGGTATGAATGAAGTAAAATTAGAAAACATTAAAAAGAAAGTTGCATCTATCCATTTTCAATCTATAACTGTTGTCAATATTGCATTTAATATTTAGTTATAGTTCATTATATTTAGTTAAATAATTCTATAATAGATATAATTTATATATTTAAACTTACATATATAGACAGATCAAGATTTTCTCTTTTTGTGTAGGATTACCTCTCATCAAGAGCTTAAAACATAAAATTATTGCAAAACAAGCAAAAGAGACATCCATTCCTACTATTCAAGATAAATTGCTTCACCGAATGCATGCAATTGCATTCACAAAAGCATAGGGCTCTCAAAATGGAGGATCAATTGATTACAGGGGATGTTCCACTACAAAAAGTGAGAAAATTGATAGTACGGGATTCGACATGTAGTAGCTCATCATCATCAGAAGCAACTATCATCAATATGTATGATGTCTTCTTGAGTTTTAGAGGAGATTTGAGACATAAGTTTGTATCTCATCTTCATAAAAGCTTGGAAAACGTTGGCATCAAAGCTTTTCTAGATGAAAAAGACATAAATCAAGGAGAGGAAATCAAAGAAGAACTTAAAGAAGCTATAGCCAACTCAAGGATTTGTATGCCCATCTTCTCTCAAAACTATGCTTCTAGTAAAGCATGCCTTTTTGAGCTTTGTCATATGGTAGAATTAAATAAGAAAATCATTCCTATATTCTATGACGTCTCACCCGATGCTCTCAAGCTTAAGGATCCAAAACGTTTATATGAGAAGGATCTGGATGAACATCGAGACAAGGTTGGGTCAGATAAAGTTGAACAGTGGAAGAAGGTACTTGAAATAGTGGATGAAATAAAGGGATATGATATCGGCAACAAAAAGTAAGTTTACATTATTCTCACTCTTTTCTTCCTTCATCTTTTATTTTTCTAAAGATAGTTGAATTATGAAGATCATATGTCTAAATAAATCTTGAACTAAAATAATGTGTTTTGTTTTTCACAAAGCTCTGTCCAAAATTACTACTATAAGCTTATAAATCCAAGTTTATAGTGAGTTAATGGTGATACTATATATCCATATAAAATTTTAACAATTATAATGGCTCAATTGGATATTTTTATACAAAATGACAACTTGTATTCTCTAAAATGATTTTTCGTAAGTAAAATTAGGGAATAAAATATATATAGCTTTGCATGCGAGAGGCTTTTTCATGAACATGCTTTTGAGAAAAAAATAGAAGATTTTTTGAATCTTAGCTTGCATGAAGTTTTTAAGTAGTTGCGAACGGTTTTTCTTAGCTTATAAAGTGATGGAAAGTTGAGAGAAATAACATCTTTATCTTACTTGTTTACCATTTTTAATTGGATCTTTATTACCCTAGAGTTTTCATGGTCTTCACTCTAAAGCTCCCACAAAGTAGGTTTTATTATTGGGAAAAAGTACATTGAGATTATTGATTTAGTGTGTATATTTTTAAGTGTATTCTTTCTAATTTTAATTCTTTTATCCCCAACAGCATGGTAGTCTAAATTAAACAATAATGAAGCATAATAAATTCAAAAATAATCATGCTTTTTGCTTCTCTCTTTTCATTATTCTCACTTTCTTTCAAAGCTAAATATAATTATAAAATTCAATTTTTTTTCTTTTGTCATACATTTCTTTCATATTTTTTGCAGTCCATTTTCCATCTCTGCACCCAATTAATCTCAAAACATACTTAAGAGAAGAATGCTATTTTAGATTCTCTACATTTTTATATTTTTAAAATCCATCTTTTAACTCCTTGTTAGTTGAACACCTCATCCTCCTCTCTAGAAACCACTTTTCTTTGGTTCTTATTGTCTTTGCCATCATAGTCAACACTATACATTGTTGAGCACTGGACAATAGTTAATAAAATTTGTTATTTTGCTGATAAGAAGACGATGGCGACGATGATGATAATTTATGTTTTATTGTATAAAGAATATGCAGTTGAGTAAAATGATGACAAATGTTTATAACAACAGGATAGTTTTAGTTACTAGCAATTTTAATGTATAGTATAACACGTGTTAAAACAAAAAAGAAAATGAACTAAAGGAAGCATAATTATAATTATGAAACTAAAAATATGTTGCTTGTATGACAGTGAAGCTGATGAAGTTACTTCAATCACTCAAAAGCTTTTAGACATGATGCCTAAACGTCGAGACGTCACCAATAAGTTGGTTGAAGTTGATCAAAAAGAGGAACTTATGAAATTGTTGTTGAACTTGTCCCCCGATGACTGGTATATCGTTGGGATCTATGGGTTAGGTGGTATCGGCAAGACAACTTTAGCCAGTGCTATATTTAATCAACTCTCTTCAAGGTTTGAAAGTTGTAGCTTTTTAGAGAATGCTAGAGAAAAATTGCAAAGTAGGAGGCATAAAGAATTGCAACAACAGCTCTACAAAGACATCACTAAGACTAGGTTGGTTGATCAAATCATTGATCGTAATGATGGAGTACACGAAATAAAACGTGTACTAGGACACAAGAAAATTCTTCTTGTTTTGGATGACATGAATGATGCAGATCATCTCGAATCCTTATTAGGGCATGAAGTTTGCTTCGCTAAAGGAAGTGTGATCATTGTCACAACAAGGGACAAAGAGATTGTGGATGGATTATCACATAAATATAAAAAGGTTTTAGATTATAAGGTAGAGGAAATGAAAAAAGATCAAGCATTAAGGCTTTTCTGTAGACATGCTTTCAAGGAGGACTCTCCACGCCCAGGATATGAGAACCTTTCAGAGAAGATTATATCTTATACAGGGGGTCTCCCACTAGCCCTCAAAGTTATAGGCTCATTGTTCGGTGGTACTGAAAAAGATTTGTGGATGAAGAAATATGAACAATTAAGGAAATATCCAGAAAATAAAATTATAGACTTAATGATGATGAGTTACAACGATTTGACTTGGCGGCAACAAAAAATATTTCTTGATATAGCTAATTATCCTGGAGAGTTGCATAAAGAATATGCATGTTATATGTGGGAGGATTGTGATTGGTCTCCTGATTCGGCAATAAAAGTTCTTTCCAATAGATCCTTAATTAATGTTGTTTACAAGGATGACCGACGGATAAGGTTTGTAAACAGATGGAAGGTTGAGTATTTGTGGATGCATGATGTATTGAAAGATGTTGGAAGGGAAATCGTTAGAGGGGCAAGTGAAAAACAAGGTGGATTACCCAGTAGATTGCACATCAATGGAATCAACCTTGGCGATCTACGTATGAAGGTAAGAAATGGAGGTATTTTTTCAAGTTCTAAGCCGTAGGCTGCAAGAAACCCAGTTTCGCATTTTAGAGTCTTTTTCTTTTTTTGAGATATATATATATATATTATATATATAAAAGAAATAGCAAACAAACAAAAAAAAAAGATAAAAATCAATATATTGAGAAAAATAGAACTTATTAAATGAATTTATTACATCTTTTTTAACTTATTTTAATTTAGGTTTTAAACATTAAATTTACGTACAAAAGAAAATAACACTACCCCTTTTTTTTATTTTTGCAAAGAAATAATATAAGGTTTTAATTTACACATTTCATGCGAAAAGCAATGCGTAGGAAAGTATTTATTTTTAGCTTTAAATTAACTGTAACATGGAAGTTGTTACTCTCTTGAATAGGTGTATGTTATTTTTCTCTTGCCTTTTTAGCTTTTATTATGGTAAGACTAACTCAACATGACAATACTGTCCCAACCCTACTAATCTCATAATTAGAGTATAAGCACAATGAGAGAGTAATAGTAATAAAAAAAATCACGTGAAGAAGAAAAAAAAAAAAAAAGTAGGAAAGAGGAAATAAAGTGCAGATAGTGGCGTTTAGTATTCAAGTATGCTTCTCCAATTTTCAATTAATTAGTGAAATCTTCTCTCATCTACTATATCAACTTCCCAAAATTAAAGCTTTGTAATTCATATATTATATTAGATATATAGACACTACATTCAATAGTAGCAACATGGAGACATCATCTTATTAAAGCTTGGTAATATAATATATGTATATATATATATCCATTTATAGATTATATGTATATATAAATATATATATATATATATATAGGAGATGAATTTACAAGGTTTTAGAGGAGGCACCATATCCTCTATGCTCAAAAAAAGAAAAAAAAAAGAAGAAAAACTAGTCATGAAAATTTATTAAAGAACGAGAGATTATATAAATTAAGATCAACGTTTGATAAGATATTATAAATGGCTTTGCAATAAGTTATTAGAGATTATAAATAAGAGTTCAAGTTCCCATCATAGTCTTTTTTAGATTGTACTTATTGCTTGAATATCGTTCTTTTTTATTAAATTTTTCTTATTACGTTAATAACTAGTAGTAGTAAATTTTTATGCACTATAAAATTATAGTTAACTGACTATATTAGTTAGGTTGCTATTTATTTATTAGTACTACATTCCAAATAAAAAATTACATTACCAATACTATAAACATTTTGGTTTTATTACATAAAGTATTAGTAAAGAATAATAAACATATGACTTGATGTACATTTTTTCCAATTAATATTATAAAATTATGTGTGCATTATTGAGTAACCGATTTCCTAGTCAATTATATTGGAATCAACTTTTTTGTAGCATTGCTAATGGTACAGTCTTATGTAGTCGTCATCAAAAAAATTGAAGGACAATTATATTTACATCATATTACTCCTTTCGCTCTATTCATAACTTCCTACTTGAATGCTTTTGTATTATAATTCTATTGATGACAAAATTTATAAAAGCTTTATGTATTAGTTTCATTTCTTTATAAATTGATTATTGAATTTCAATTAATATGCACGCCACAATGAAAGAGTAAAACATCCTATTTTTAGCCTCTTAAAAAGTACACAAAGTACTATTAATCATTTACAAAAGGAAAAAGAAAATAAAAAGATTGAAATTTTCAATCCTCTTAAGTATTAGAAAATATTGTGACTATACTCGCTTACAAAATCATTTTATATGTATAGTGGATTTGGAATCTCTTAATTTATCTTTCCTTAATTTTTCTCAATCTAAAAACTAATAGTTGAGATTAACTAAATTTTTGTAATACTGGTGTTATCATAACATCATCCTCTTCCTTATATCTCAATTGTTAGTTATATATGTTAGTATTTTAAGGAGGTAAATTGAGAAAAACTAAGAAAAGGTAAATTGAGATAACTTATTTCCTTACCTTATACTTTTAATTCTATGCAACTTACTTAGGATAAAAATTTACTTTAGGGTTCTTTTATGGGATTGCACAACATTAAACAAGACGATTTATACATCCATTTAGATTTTTATTGACATCATCAAGTGGTTTTACTCATGAGAAGGGATTGAATAAGGTAGGTCTCTTATATGAGTTAGAAGTATATATATATATATATACACACACATATATATACAACAAGGGTAATATGTGATTGGGAGGCCAAAAATACCATTTTTAAGTAAATATTAAAATTACTTATGTGTATCTTATGAAATAGATAAATCAAGAGTATCCAAATCTCTAAAGTAATGGTTGGATCATTCGACTATTATATTTCTTCGGATTCCATTAAGTATAGAAATGAAAGCCCAACTTTGCACTAATTTTTACAGTTCAATATAGCTTCCAATAAAAGCATTCACTTAATTAAAGAAAATTCTATAAACATGCTTTTCACATAGAAATTAAATGGTCCATCAAGGTGTTTAATCTAGAGATGAAATACACCATAATTAAAAGAGTTAGATTAGGAGTTGAGGTTTCTTTATATAAATCTGTTTTAATAAATACACTATAATTAAATGAATTAGATTACAAGTTGAGGTTTCTATAAATAAACTCGTTTTAATAAGATATATAGGATACCGGATGTAACTCATTAATATGAATTTAATGTGTTTAAACGTTTTCTTTTAGTAGGAAAAAGCTTATGTGGAGACATTGAGCATCTCTGATGCAACCATCACAGAAAAGGACATGGAAGGCCTATGCAAATTAAGATTCCTCGAATTGAGACACTGCAATGTGGAAGGAGATTTTAAGGAACTTTTTCCGAACTTGAGATGGCTTTCTCTTGTAAGAGGATTATGGATGGTGAGGAATTTTAATCCGAAAAATTTAGTTGTTTTTACAAACTCAAGGGATATCAAGCCAGATTGCAAAGGATGGAGCACAATCAAGGTACTTATAACATATCCAAATGTTTGTCGATATTTTTCCATCAATAACATAACTTGGTTTTCTTTTATCCATGCTCCTCGACGTTCATTTATCGTGCAGGGTAATAAATTGAAGGTTTTAGATCTCGACTTTTACCAATACATATCTTCGATGATGCCATTGAAGAACTTTTCAAGTTTAGAAGTATTGATTATAGAGGGATGCCTATATTCGAATGAACTTGCCACTTCCATGAGTGAGTTGAAGAATCTGAAAGAGCTAAGTATACCGTACACAGTCAAGCGAGATTCAATAGAATGGATTGGTAACTTAACATCAATACGCAAGCTGAATCTATTATGTAAAGATGAGTTACCAAGGCTTTCCTCAAGCTTGACACATTTATATATCAAATCTGGGACCAACAAAATGCGAGTAAATTGGGGCGACCAATTCGAGTTGATGAATATCGTGGAATTAGATCTATCCTGGCATTGTTTAAATGTTCCTTATGAAAGGGAGCTTTTTAAGCGGGGGGAGCGGAGTTGCTTGAGCTTTGAGTGGATTGGGGGTGCAAGGAATCTTGAAAAGCTTTATTTGATTATTCCTTACACCATCACTAACATAGAAGAGGTGGCTGATCTTCCACGGCTGAAGGACCTCACTGTATTTTACGGGAAATTCCAAAACCTTCACCATCTTCCGTCTAGTTTAGTGCGTTTACGTCTGTCCTGCTGTGAATTTTCCGGTGGAATTCTTGATGTGTCGAACTTGAAGAATTTGAAAGGGCTAATAATTGAGTATTGTGATTCCCTAGAAGAGCTCCGTGATGTGAGCTTCTTCAACGGACTAGAGTCTTTGATGAGTTTAGAAATAGCTTTCTGTCCATCTTTAAAATGTCTGCCAAACCTTTCGAAATTAAGGAAGCTAAAGAGGTTCAAACTTCACCATTGTGATGAAGTCAGAATCATTCAAGGCTTAGCGGAGTTGGAGTTCTTAGAAAATGTGTGGATTTTGGGTTGGAATTCCACGCTGGAACTTACACCTGCTGACTTAGACAAATTGGAGAATGCACCGAACTTGAGTGTTTCATTAAAATGCGGTAAGCTGCCTCGGATCATTCGATGATCCTGTATTATTACTTAAGCTGTGAATAATTTGTGTTTCCATGTGTGTATGCACCATTTTCAGTCTTGTAATTCTGTTTTTTCTTTCTCCTTGCACTGTGGACGATATTTCTCGTTACTTTTGAAATTATCATTTAATAAAAAGCCGTCACGTGAATGTGCTTTGAGTGAATACGGTTCTTGTTTCCAAGTTAAAATGACATGATGCGGCTGCAGCTCCGTCTTTTCTGTTTGGGTCTGTCACAATCTCTTACCAATAAGATAACGGAGTGAAGAGGACCAAAGTGGTTATAATGGCCTGCGTGTGCGCTCATCCTTTTCTTTTCATGGGTAAAATGAAAATAGTAAAAGCCTGAAGATTATTTGTCGCATGTTCTCCTTCCATGTCTGCGCATTAAAAAAATACTTAGAAAAACATAATAAATGAATAAAAGTGCATCGGTCTAGCTTCTAAAAAATTATAGCCCGATGGAAAGAAGGAAATGAGCCCTCCTTTGATCCCATGTGTGTGCGTATATTTCTCTAACATAGTACAAACCGGGCAAAAATATATAAATAATATGTAAGCTAGTTAACACTGTTTTTAATTGGATTGAAATCAATAGAAATTGACGGGAAATAGTGAAAATTTTGTTATCGGTAATCTACGATAAAAGTCAAAATCTAAGGGGAATGAACGAGAATCAGAAAAGAGTTCTCCACGTGTTTCTCTCTAAAATTAAAGAGGAAGGGGTGGAAATGGATGCAAATTGGTTGAATTTACAAAGATATCGATAATATTTTACGTTTACTATATAAAAATAAGGAAAAAAATAATCTATTAAGCAAATTACTTCATTTCGTTTCCTTCTAAGTGATACAAACCAAACATTGGATAAGGAAAAATTTTATCTTCATTTCCTTCAATTTCCTTATTATGAATCTAAGTACAAAATGGAAATCACATTTCTTCTCTTTTCCCTTCATTTCTTTTGATTCTCACTCATTTTCACTTATTTCATCCGTTCAAAAATCTGCCAAACACTTTTGATACCTTTTCATAATTTGTACAATTGATATGAGAAATCATCCTAAAGTGAATTTCACAATAAAAGCACAACTTTAAGTAAGGATAAATGTATTATTGTACACATTTATCACTAGTTGACTTGTCATTCCTTATGATCTTTTCCCAAATAAACCTTCTCTTAAATGTCTATTTCAATTTATCCAACAATGAATCTAATACAAATAATAGAGTTAACGGCCTAATCCAATTTAATAAACAAAACAATAGACTTTGATTATAATTAAAGTGTTAATGGGCAATTTCAAACAATGAACTCTTGAGGCTCATTTCAATTGATGTAGACCATGGGTCGACCATCCAACAAAAAATCTAATCCAATTCATCCAACAATAAATCTAATACAAATTATAGAGTTATAAACTAATCCAATTTGAATAAAAAAAACAATAGCCTTTGATTATAATTAAAATGTTGATGGGATAATTTTAAATAGTGGGTTCCCAACACCCATTTCGATCAATATGGACCATGGGCTGATTTGTTTCAACCGATGACTAATCTAATTAAGTTAAGTCCCAGCCTTATTCCATGACAAAGCATACTAAGTAGGCACCTTAATCCTTTAGCTTTGATCTTGACTCATGGCATCTATGCCCGAGGACCTCAAATAGGGAGGCCAGGCTAAGAAGCTGGAATGCAGACATTAAGGAAATGCCATCAAACACCACTTGTAGGAATTATTAAGATGATGCATTGCCTTTAAGGATCTTAACCCTCATTTAATTAAAAAGATATATTTTCTCACTTGAATAAGATATGAATAAATTCAAATCTCCTCCTTAAACTCTATAAATAGGAGATTTAGCCCCTGCAAATAAAGGACTTTTATATGTGTACTTAAGCCCCCTTGCTTTCTCTTTTTCTTTCTATAATTCAATGACTTATTGACTTAAATATTGGAATGATTATATCAGATAAATCTTTGATACCCTTTCACAATTCTTATTTTGGAATCTAAGGCCTAAATTAAGAATCTCTACCGGCAATTCTCATATCAATAGAAAGTATTTTGTGTAATTCAAATTGACTTATAAAAATAATTCTAGCCCTCTAATTTCATGATCTTATATTTAAGTGCCTCATTCTCATGGTTTTGATTCTATTCCCCCAAAATCAGTAGCTATTGTTGTAATATAAGCATTCGACTTGTTGCTTTACGAGAACTTACGACACTTAGAAGAAGAGATATGACAACAAACTACTACCATGAGAATTCCACAATAGTGAGAAACCGTTCATAGGAATAGAACGATACCATTATAGTGGTAACCTGTCGGGCAGTAAATGGTTGACATCTAGCTCTAAGTGTTGTGGGTAAGAACTTTAATGGGTATTGGCAAAGGTTGCATGCTGATGGAGTACTGTATTGGAGGGACTTGTGATGATTAAGCAGCATTCTATGCATCAAAATGGGAATGGATCGAAACGATCATCCATGTTCACACCTTTGGTTCTCGGTCTTCCAAACTATAAACTCTAGAAGAAAGTGAAGATGGTACGTTCATATTTAGGGACGGTTGATTTTATTGACTGTTATTTGTCATACGGCATGTGCAATCATAATATCAAAATAGCTTTATAAGTTAAAAGGTTATAAGACTAATTAAATATTTACTCATCACATCTAATCCTAATACATATAATTGATTTGTATAAAAACGGTTATAGGGACCAATATTATACCATGTGCTAAAATCGTATATAATCAAAACTCACTACAATTAAGGATAAACATATTTGGTCCAATACAATTCATTTCCTCTTACAGAATCAAACTTAATATAATGATTCGAAACTTTTTTTTTAAATCGAATCTAACTATATAGTTTGATTCATAAATTTTTAAAACCTAATTAAATCAGTTCAATTCAATTCAATCCTCGATTGAAACTGTTTGTTTCAAATTTTTATTAAATATTTTTATTTCTAATAAATATAAAATTTTAAATAAAATTTATTTGACTTAATATTAATAATTGATACAAAATTATAATTAAAAATAATAAGATATGAAAAATTTAATGAAATTTATAAAACTCGATGAAGAAAAATATAAAAAATATAAAATAATTATATAAATTTTTTTATTTAACTAAACGATTCAATTCAGTTCAAAACAGTATGGTTTGACTTGCTTTTCCTAATCGAACTATGAACAATTTATACATAACCGAACAAAACTATAAATCAAACGATTAAAAAAAAAACTAATTTTTCGATTCACGATTCGTAGCTTTTCTCTTAACCTTAACTACAATAATTTAAGCCTTTCAAGAGGTCAAAATCACCCTCAAAGTAACTAACGGAGCAATCAAAATATTAGGACAATCAAAACATACACCTTATATGTGGAGATATTGTTACAATCTATAATGGTAACTAAAACTACTTTCATAGATTATTACCCTTATATAATCTTATTAAGAGGGTTGTAATCGCCCGCAAAATCTTATGGAACGTGTTCATCACTATATTTATTAGGGCATTCATAACCACCCTAAAAACACATCAACCTTAACTGCCTTACAAAGCTTCTATCAAGATGGTTCTAACTACCCTAAAAAACCTTTCTTCTTTTTTTTTTTTTTTTTTTCTTTATTGTCTATCCATGTAGGAGTGTAACTAACCACCCTATATGAGTTTTATTTTTTGTAAGCCCTAAAGCTAAGCTAAGCATCAATCTTAACTGCCTTACAAAGCTTCTATCAAGATGGTTTTAACTACCCTAAAAAACCCTTTTTTTTTCTTTTTTTTTTTATTGTCTATCCATGTAGGGGTGCAACTAACCACTCTATATGAGTTCTATTTTTTGTAAGCCCTAAAGCTAAACTAAATGACCGTAGGCTTGAACTTAGAATTCAAGGTTTAGGACAATCAGTTAATGGATCCAATCAAACCCAAATTATAAACTATTGAGAGAAATATTAGTAAAAATGATCCCATAAACTTGAATTTAAGAAAATAAGTAATAAAATAGGAGGCTATAAAATTTTCAAATTTTAAGCATAATAAGTACTAATTACCAAAAAGTGTAATTGAATAACTAATAAATTACTAAAACTAGATTATATGTATACTAAAAATTTTAGAATGACCAAAATAATAATTAAGAATGTTCACATGTACCCCACATGTATTTACGTATAGATAAAAATATGCGAAATTACCTAAATTGGCTAAAAACTAAGTAAATAATTAAGAAAAATTATAAATTAATTATCGAAAAAATTAGAAAAAAAATCAAAAGAGCCTAGAATAATTCAAATCAGGTCGTGGAAAGTCAAACTCTATAAAAGAAAAATCAACCAATTAAAATTAGACAACATAAAAGCCAAAAATCAAGGAAATTGGGCAAAGTCTTGTCTAATTAATGCATAATAATTACAAAAATTCGTCTATAAATAGGGGGAAAATTTCCAAAAGTCATTTGGACAGTTTAGCATTTGGAAAAAATAGGAAAACTGAAAAAATCGAGAGAAAATCCAGAAAAAAAAGGAAATGAAACTGTACAAATTCGTGTAGGAAGAGAAACCCACACCTCACCACCACCTGGGACCGAGCCACCACCACCACCTGGGACCGAGCCACCACCACCACCTGGGACCGAGTCGCCACCACCACACCACTCTAACCCTACCGTCTAGGCCGGTCGACAGCCTTAGATCGGGTTTGGACTGCCAGAAAGCTTCAGACCGGTTAGTCTCTTAAATTTCCCAATTTTAAATAATTTTGTAAAATTAGTTATTTTGCCTAAAAAATTATGAAACTTGTTATTCTGAGGTTTTATTGTATGTAGATTTAGGGAAAAATATTGATTTAGTTTAATTACGTCTGCAATTATAAGGTTCTTAACAAATTACTTAAAATCGAGCATGATTAGAACGGAAAATAAATAGGCTTAGGAGTGTAGTTTGGAGCTCAATTTTTTTCTATAGGATGCTTATATAATATAGAACAGTGCTATGAAGCCATTTTTTAAAATTAATTTTTAAAATTTTTAAGTTAATTTTTAGCTTTAAAATGATGGAAAAATTGAGTGATTTGGGGTTAATTAGGTGATTAAGATGTTAATTACTAATTTAGATATTAATTAGATATTTAAGGATGTTAATATTTGATGTGGAACCCTAATCCTAGCCTTTGGAATATTAATTATGGTTAATTTAGGAAATTAGGTAATTAATATAAGAAATTAGTCATATGTGAAATTGTAAATTAATAAATCTAAAAAAAATAGGGTTATTTAGATAATATTATAATAGAAATCAGAAAAATAATAAATCGGAAATAACATTTAATTTTAAGTAAATATCTCAAAATGTAAGATTTTCACACATCGGGAATAAATCCAATACCGCAATTAGGGTTAGTGTGTACTGAATAGTGTAGAATATCAAATTACGACCCAATAGGATATTTGGACACTCGAACTTAATGTGATTAATTTCACATTAGGATTCGAGCATATTTAAGGCTTAAGAATCAAAATTTAAAATCTCATTTAGGATTTGAACATCGAAATAAAGTATAACGAATCATTAGGACATAATGGGTATACACGAAAAAAAATGAGTTAAAATATAACTTAGAATATGAAACCATAAATTATAAGTACTAAACAGACCTATTTGTATTATAGGACACCTAGAGACACATCAGCTTGCAATTAAGGGATCGAGCGATCGAGCAATTCCAAGTAAGTTGGGTTATTGCTTATTGTAATAGAGTACTAGTTTTGTAGTACTCGGAGACTTAGGCTTGTATATGATTGTGATTGTAAGTAGTTTACGCATGTGTTTGATGTATCTGAATTTGTGCTGAATTTGTATTGTGAATGATTTTGTGACTGATTGAATTGGTTTGAAGTTATTTGAACACCCTAAATGGAATTTAATCTTAGTCGACCTTAATAACCGAAAATGTCATGCATTGCAACTCGTTAGGGGATCATAGGATTCTCCAACTAAATACCGACCCCTTCAAAAGGGATAGCGCAGGATTAGAAAATGGTCCCTTCTTTATCCTTAGTCGAACTAAGTGACAGGAGAGTAGGTTGCGGCGAGAGTAAAGTCAATGGTTCGAAGATAGTCGCGGGAGGAGCAAGGTCTCTATTACACAAACTTGGGTTTAGTTGTGAGCTGCTGCATAACATGGAAACTCCTCAACCCGGATTGGAGCGGGTGAAATTTCTCTGATTTCACAACGGACCGGACTACGTTATGCGATGACACTTGATTGTTGTATTGCATGAAAATAATTATTTGATAACCCTATTTGTACTGGTATGCATTCATGAGTCTCCATTTCAACTTACTAAACTGTAGTTGCTCATACCCTTATAGATTGTAAGCTCCAAAGTTAAGCCAATTGACCATAGGATTGAACTTAGAACATAAGGTTTTGGACGATCAGTTAAGGAATCCGATCAAACCCCAAATTATAAACTAACGAGAGAAATATTAGTAAAACTGACTTCGTAAACTTGAATTTAAGAAAATAAGTAATAAAATAGAAAACTATAAAATTTTCAAATTTTAAGTATAATAAGTACTAATTACTGAAAATGCGAAAAGTGTAATCAAATAACTAATAAATTACTAAAGATAGATTATATGCATACTAAAAATTTTAGAATGACTAAAATAATAATTAGGAATGTTCACGTGTACCTCACATGTACTTACATGTAGATAAAAATACGCGAAATTACCTAAATTAGCCAAAAACTAAGTAAATAATTAAAGAAAATTATAAATTAATTATGGAAAAATTAGAATAGGATAAGATGAATCAAGATCAGGTCGTAGCAGGTCCAAATCTACAAAATAAAAATAAACCAATAAAAATTTGACAACATAAAAGCCAAAAATCAAAGATAATGGGTAAAGTCTTGTTAAATTAATGCATAATAATTACAAAAATTGTCTATAAATAGCAAGAAAAATTCAGAAGCTCAGTTGGCCAGATACAAATCAGAGAAAATTAGAGAGAGGCAAAAATTGAGAGAAAAATTTAGTTTAGAAAAAAATTAGAAAAAACTGTGCAATTAGGGCTTTCTAAGGGAACTCACACCAAACGAGCAGTTAGGAGTGGATGGCCACCACCACCACACGGTGGTGGTAGTGCTTAGGTCGGCCGACAAGGCCACAGTGGCCGGTGGTGGCCAGAGCCACTCAAACTGGTGAGTTCGATTTCCAGCCCGATTCTTGTGTAATTTTATAAAAATAGTAAATGGTTTTAGAAAATTATGAAACTTGTTATTCTGAGGTTTTATTATATGTAGATTTAGGAAAAAATAGTGATTTAGTTTAATCACATCTGAAACTATAGGATCCTTAAGAAATCGTGCAAAACCGAGCATAATTCGGTTTAGAAATAAATGACCTTAGGAGTGTAGTTTCAAGCCCAAAATTTTTTTGTAGATTACTTAGGTAATATATAACGGTGCTATGAAGCCCATTTTCAAAAATTAATTTTTGAAATTTTTAGATAATTTTTAGGCCCTAAAATAAGGCATAAAATGGGTAATTTATGGTTAATTAAGTAATTAAATGATTAATTAATGATTTAGTGAATAATTATCTGTTTTAGGATGTTGAAATTTGATGGAGTATGATACTTGTAACATTTAGGGTGTTAGATGTAATTATTAGGTTAATTATGTAGTAAATGATTAATAAGGAAAAATAGTTAACTTTAAGTTAATTTTGTAAATTAGGGAAATTAGGAGTAAATCTGATTTAGGATGAATTTAGAAATTTTGAAATGATAATTGATGTTTAGAGATGATAATTAGGGTGATAGAAATATTAGAAGTGCATTATGTACATAAAAGGTAATAATATATAATATATAATTTTTAGAAATATAATAAATAGAAAATATTATAAATAAAATTGATATTTTGAGAATAATAAAAATGTACAATAAATCTGATAGGAAACTTGAATTTATGGCATTATATGAAAAATGTAAAAATTTATCACATTAGGAGCGAATTCAGTGCACTAATATGGATTTAAGTGTACCGAGTAAAATAAATACTAACAAGGGTAATGATGGTATTTAGGAGATCGGGAAGTAATGTGATTAATTTCACATTATGGGTTGAAACAAATTTCTAGGGTTAGAATATAAAACACTACTTAAAAATCGAACTAAAAACCTAATTTAGAAATCAATGCGAAAACCGAACCCGAACCTGAACCTAACCCCAAACCTAGAATAATTGTAAAAGACTTAATACCTAGATAATTAGGCATATTAAATCATAAACAAAACCTAATAATAAGCGTTATGGGATAAAACGAACCTATAATAATTATATGAAAAGCTGAAACCACGTTTATGTTATAGGGATGATCGGCGATGGCTTGAGCAAATTGGACCTCGAGTGAGTGAGCGAGGAGTCGAGATAAGTTGAGATTAATACAATGTTGTATTTTGGGAGGCTTGAGATTATGCTTGGTTGTGCTTGTTAGATAGTTGGATGTGTGCATGTGCTTGATTATGGGTGATGCTATGATTCTATTTGTTACTCTAGCATGTATTGTATGATTTGTATGAAATGATTGATCACCCTAAACTGGACTTAATCAAATATACTACCAGTAATCATAATCGGACATGCATGGCAACCCGTTAGGGGAACTTAGGACTCTTTGGCCAAATACCGACCCCTTCGAAAGGGATAGCGCAGGATTGCAAAATAGTCCCTTTTTTATCCTCAGTTAAACTAAGTGATAGGAGAGGAGGCCGCTGCGAAGGTGAATACAGTGGTTCAAAAGTAGTCGTGCAAGGAGCAAGGTCTCCATTACATAAGCCTGGGTTTGGTCGTGAGCTGTTGCATTAACGGTAACTCCTCAACCCGGATTAGAGTGGGCGCAATTTTTCTAATCTTACGACGGGCCGGACAACGTCGTGCGATGACATTTGCTTACACATGCATTGCACCTAATAAGTGATTGAAAACCTTGTTGTGTGTATGGTATAGTTTTAAATCCTCCGTCCTAACTTACTGAGCTGTGGTTGCTCACATCCCTATAGACGTCGTGCAGGTGCTGGCTAAGAAGCGGCAACAACTACTCTGAAGCTAGCAACTGCTGGATTCTGGGGAGTGAGGAAAAACATTGAAGAATTAACACATATATTATTACTTTTCATTTCTAAATAATGTAATAACTGAATTATAGTGATTATATATAATTTTCTCACTTTTTTAGGTAAATGAATTGTTTAAATTACAAACTGTTTTCTTCAAAGTGGGTTAGTCGTGGACGTCTTGTGTAGATCAGGTCTAAGATAGCGGTTGTAAGGCCAACTTCTATCTTAGGATGGTTTACACGGTAGGGCTGTTACGACTCTGCCGCTTTGGGGCGTGACGTAGATCCTTTTGCAGGTTTTGATTTCTGAACACTTCAAATACTATGCCGCCCTACAATTACCCAGAAGTTAGTCCGTTGGAAGGCAGGGGTGTGAGGATCAAGTTACTTAGTATAATGTGTAACTAGAGTGACCATGTAATTAGGGATGAAAGACTGATAGTTATTATGTAATCTAGTGAACTGTTACGTTTATGTAAAACTTCCTAGGAAGCTCTGTGGATTTATATATAATTATAAATGTTTATTAGAAATTTGTACTATTTATCATAATTGTTAATCAGACTATTTACTTCAAAGCGAGGAGTCATCAACGCCTTGTGTAGATCATGTCTATGGTAGGCACTGTGAGGCCAGTTACTATCATAGAATGGTTTATACGGCGGGACTGTTGCGACTTTGCGACTTCGTGACTTCGAGGCATAACATTTTTTAAAAGATTTTTTTTTCTAGATTTTAATATTCAAGATAGGTAAGATAATTACAAACCAATACATAATACTAATTTCATCATCTGATATCTACTTGGACCTATTATAACCCAAAACAACTAAATCATATAAGAGACAACAATCTCAAAATAATCAAACACAATTAGAACATCATCTTCCATTATTATCATCAAAACAACATCATATTATTAATACAAAGTATTCAAAACAACACCATAGTGTCAATACAAAATACTCTGAAATATTTGTTTTTCCACAATTCAAGAAGTCTTAAGCATTTCATTTTCATCGTCATGAAGATAACTATCGAAACAAACTTGCTCAAAAATCTTCTATCTTCCTTTGTCCTTTGCATGACTATCTTTCAAAAATCATTATGTTCCTCAACCTATAAATAAAAAGCAAATACATATATTATTGCTAAAACAATGTTATAAATTTTACATTTAAAAAAAAAAAAAGGAATTATTTACATAAGATGGTGGCCAAGCACCAATAATCTTTATCTAATTATAAAGTCTAAGAAGACATTCGTCATTCCTTACATTATAAGAACACAAACAAAACACTTATTCTCGCTATGCATACAAATCCAAACAATTTTTTATTCAATGATCATAGAACAACATATTTACTAATAACATAGATGCAAATGTATATTTAAGAAAAGTATAAGAAGCTAGACATAATGTATATAAGTAAAGCAAATCCAAAAAGGACAAAGGAGCTTCCAGCTAGTGACTTTTGGCAAGAGATTGTTTCAACAACTTATAAGTATAGGCCTCAGCAGTTGGCAAGCATCTAATTAACATTCTACATGAGATCTAAACCAATCAAACTCAGTTTGAAAAGAAAGTCATCGAGTTGCAACTATAACAAAGTGGCCAGTTACTTTCATGGTAGCAGCAAGATTCTATTGCAAATCTATAACTAAAGCTTCTATTATAAATACAACACATGCCAAATTATATAGCCAAAGGATATGTTGGTTATAACTATGTCTCACATAGCCTCTAATAATTCCAACATTATTTTGGAGCGCACAACACATGAAGTAGTTAATGGCATGCAAAAAGTTGAAAAAACAGATCTTATCAAATATTTAATATATATATATATATATATATACACAAAAACAAACACACCCTACACCAACTTCAGTTGAAGATTGTGACAGTCATAAATCTTCTTTAAGCTTTCCTCGTAGTATATATAACCCATAGGCAGAATAGAAATTGTCTGTCATTTCTTATGGCAACACCATTAAATGGATCACAGATTTAAGAAAACATTGGTGTTACAACTGGAAATGCTTTTAATTCATGGGTTCAATTAGCTAAAAACACTTTGACCAAGGAAAAAAAAAGCTGCAGCAACTGAGTCCTCACTCTTAGGCCACTGTCCATTTGAGTCTTTAATCCTATAAACCTTATTACGCAATGATGGAAGGTCTACAATAGATGTATATTTATGTATTTGTATAACTAAATTGATCAAAATTTTCTCTTCTTGTGTAGTATTATCTCCCATCACGAGTTTCAAACATAAAAATATTGCAAAACAAAACGAAAGAGGCATCCATTTCTTGCTATTCAACATAAATTTCTTCATAGGATGCAATTGCATTCACAAAAGCATAAGGCGCCCATAATGGAGGAGCAACTGATTACGGGGGATGTTCCACCGGAAAAAAAGAGTAAACTAATCATGGGGGATTTGACATGTAGCAGCTCATCAACGTCACAAGCAACAATCTTTAATAGGTATGACGTTTTCTTGAGTTTTAGAGGAGATTTGAGATATAAATTTGTTTCTCACCTTCATATGAGCTTGAAAAACGTGGGCATTTAAGCTTATCTAGATGAAAAAGGGGAGGAGATCAAAGAAGAACTTAAAAAAGCCATAGCCAACTCAAGTATTTGTATGCCCATCTTCTCTCAAAACTATGCTTCTAGTGAAGCATGCCTTTCTGAGCTTTGTCATATGGTAGAATTAAATAAGAAAATCATTCCCATATTCTACGATGTCTCACCCGATGTTGACAAGCTTTAAGGATCTAAAACGTTTATACGAGAAGGATCTGGATGGACATCAACGCGATCCTAAGGTTGGGCCGGATAAAGTTGAAAAGTGGAAGAAAGTACTTGTAACGGTGGATGAAATATTGGGATATGATGTTCGCAACAAAAAGTAAGTCTACATTATTCTCACTCTTTTCTTTCCTCACCCTTTATTTTTTTCAAAAATAATAGAAATATGAAGATCACATGTCCAGATAAACCTTAGACTAAAATAATGTGTTTTCTTTTTCACAAACCTTCTTAAATATTGCATTCACCCTCCAAAATTATAACTAAATCTTATATTTATGGTGAGTCAATGACACTACTACATATCCGTATACAAATTTAACAATTATAAAGATTAAATTGGAAATGTCTTATACAAAATGAAGACTAAGTACAACTTATATTTTCTAAAATAATTTTTTCTTAAGTAAAATTAGAACAAAAATCCGGCATTGCATACGGGAAATGAACAAGCTTCTTCCTAAGAAAAAATAAAAGATTTTTCAAACCTAAAGCTTGCACTAAGTTTTTAAACAGTTAGACAAGCGGTTTTTTTGTGCCTATAGTAGGATGGAATGTTGAGAGAAATAACATCTTTAACTTACTTGTTTACCCTCTCCCGTTGAATTTTCCTTCCCCTTGGGATTTCATGGTTTCAACACCACATTAACTACTTGTATTTGTGTATCTTCCCGTCATACTCTTTTTAAATCTCCGACTTTATAGTATTCTAAATCAAACAATAACAAAACACAATAAATTAAGAGGTCACATGCCCATAATTAATTTTTCTCTCCTTTCATTTTTTCACTTTTGAAAAATCAAATACAATTATTCTTTATTTTTCTTGCAATCCATTTTCCATCTTTGCATCTAATTAATGTTAAAAAAAAATACATTATATATATATATATATATATTTGAATTTATAATGTCTTAGTCCAAACATACCCAACACCATCCCTTGTAATCCCTTGGAAAATAGTTGAAGATTAATAAAACTTCTTTTTCTGAAAAATATCATAATGATAATAATATTAATCTATGTTAATTGTAGAATGAATATGAATGTAGTTGGATAAATTTAAGACAAATATCAATAATAACGGAATAAATTTATATATTAGCAATTTAAAATGTATGGTTGAACATATACGTGAGAAAAAAAAAATGAAAGTAGAAACATAATAATGTGCTTGATAGTGAAGAATATTATAAAGGAAACATAACTAAAACTATATATGAAATCAGTATTATTTTGCTTGTGTAACAGGGAAGCCGATGAAATTGCTTTAATCACTCAACATCTTTTAAACACGATGCCAAAAAGTCTAGACGTCACCAATGCATTGGTTGAAGTTGATGAAAAAGAGGAACTTATGAAATTGTTTTTGGACTTATCCCCCGATGACTGGCAAATTGTTGGGATCCATGGGTTAGGTGGAATTGGCAAGACAACTTTAGCCAGTGTTATATTCAACCAGCTTTCTTCTAGCTTTGATAGTTGTAGCTTTCTTGAGAATGTTCGAGAAAAAATGCAAAATGATAAGATTGTAGAGTTGCAACAACAACTTTACGAAAACATCATCGGGAAGATGTTATCAGACAGCATCACTGACCGTAATGATGCAATAAACAAGATACAACATGGACTTAGAAACAAGAAAGTTCTTGTTCTAGATGACATGACTGATGCAAATCAACTCCCGAGGTTATTAGGGCATAAATTTTACCTCACTGGTGGAAGTAGAATCATTGTCACAACGAGAGACAAACGGATTTTGGATGACTTAGAGGAATTCAAACAATTAGTAGCTTATGAAGTAAAGGAAATGAAAAATCATCAAAGAAAGAAAGATGCTTACCATCAATTCTTTGCCATGAAAAGAAAGAAAAATATGGTTATTGGATTAACACATATGGAAACGCAAGGTCATCTAGACCACATGGATTCACACACAAAGAAAACTGTGTCTAAACTATTATTCGTAAAAACTAATTATGAATATACCTACGGATAAACACGTAGTATATCATGTTTGATAATTCTTTTCGTTTATTCAAAGTGCTTTTTCCGGCACTTCGTGGACACTGACTTCAAGGAGCCGCGCTTTTAGCTCCATCTCAACACGGTTCATGTCTCCTGCTAATTCACCTGGTATGACAAGCATGTAGTAACATGTGTCAGATGGACTTGTTTAAACATTATATGGAATAACGGGCTTAATTATGAGGTATCGAAGGACAATGTTGCACATCAAGAGACTAGTAAGTTTAGGTTTTATCTAATTAAACTCATTTCGTTTTAATTTAAGATAATATTAACATGTAATTTATGAATAGATTTGATTCATCCATACTTTTACACATAAAATAGTGATTCCATTCTCCTGTAGTATTGAAAAAACCAAAAAAGGCAAGGAAAAGGAGATTATAACCTCTATAACCTTAGGTTAGGTGGATAACAAGGTCTTATCGTCAAGAATCCCCTTTTCCAGATGGTACATTCGATGAGCAATAATACAGTAGAGATTTTCTCTTCAGTAAGAAGGCTTAACTAACCAAACTTGGCTTTCGTATTGGAAATTTGACAAACGAAAAATAATAAAAAAGGCCAAATGATGATCTAAGAGAGGAAGCAAGGGAAAATCCTCAGGTTGACCCGATTTATTTGGGGCAATCATGCAGTGACTTGTACAAAATTAAATAAAGAACCAACTAAATTAGTGAGTTGTGAACGAATGTTTGTTTTCTTATTTTATTTGTTTTTTAATGTAGTTGTCCTTATTGAATAAACCTAATTTACTAATAGGGATTATCAGAAATGAAGGCGAAAGAATGTTTCTTTCGTGAAGAAAGTATTTTCAGGCCTAAAATGAGAAAGGATAAATTATAAGTGCATTTACTAATATTTGGCTCTTGTATACTAGGGCTCATTATCTTTAAAAATGAGCTCTTTAATATTGAAATTTTTAAGATATAAAAATAGCGTTTCAATCCTATTTAACTATTTTGCTCTTACATAAATAATTAAAAGCATGAAATTCACATTTTAAAGGAACACAATGGATATTTAAGAGTCTAAACTCTTAATTTTAAATATATGAGAGCTATGTGCATATAGAAGAAAACATAAAAGGATGTATTTGTAATAGGAGAATAACCATTCGATAACAAAAATCATTTCATGTTAAAAATGTGTACTAAGGATATCCTTCAAGAAATTGCTTTGTGTAATTTGCAAATAGCTTCATGTCTTGATTGATTTTCTTATTTGAGACAAAAAGAAAATATGCAATATGTACAAATACCACGTAGAACCAATCAATTCATGAGTAACCTTCAAAATATACAATAAGAATTATCCGATAAATCATGTTCCTAACCCTTTTAAAAGAAAGGCTCAAGTGCTTATAGTACCTTATTAAACATCTAATAGAAAGTATTCATACCTTTGAAATTGATTTGCATAGGAAAAAAGGGGCAAGAATTTTGTAATAAGATCGGTGCTCACGTAAGATGAAAGCTAGCTTATAATATGGAAACTAAAAAAAAAAAAAAAAAAAACAATGCTCTTATGGACAAATATTATAGAGTTTGGAAGTACCTTTGGTTCTTACAATTATATTCATACAATGTAGATCATCAAAATTTCCACTGATGTGAAAACTGGTTGGTGATTCACCATATTTCTCACTTCGCTCTCGAGAAAAATCACTTCCCAAACCTTTTAGTACGTCAAGTATCTACAAGTACTCAACCTTCTTGCCCTTGTAAACAATATTGATCTAGGATCTATTAGAAGAACATCCATTGCTCGATCAGGAAAAAATTCACAGTCCTCCCACATATACTACGCATGTTTGTATGCAAGTCCCCAGGATGATTAGCAATATCAAGAAATATCCTTTATTGCTATCACATTAATGCCTTGTAACTTATCATCGATTTTTTTTTTTTTTCTAGATTTAGCTTCTGGATTGTTCCTTAGCTCTTCCACTTTCTCATCGCAATCATCTTTCTTAGTATCACCCACCAAGGAGCTTGCAACCTTGAGGGCCAATGACAGACCCCCGATGTAAGATATAGCCTTCTCTAGAAGGTCGTCAAATCCCAGGCATGGAAAACCCTCTTAGAAAGCACTTCTACGAAAAAAGCTCTAGTGCTTGAGGATTTGTCATTTCCTCTATTTGTCTACTTTATAATGCAAAACCTTTTTATGTTTCTTTAATTTATCCAAAATCTCTTTGTCTATGTTGTGACAATGATTATATATCCTCTAGTGGAGCAAACCTTATGTCCTAATAACTCTTCAAATTGCCCTGCATCATCCATATCATCCAAAATCCACTTTACAATTTCTCTCAAACATTGTCAAGGAAGCTACAAAGGTCAAAGCGAGAAGAAAATTGATTGAATGTAACCCCTGTGAGAGTCATTTAGCCATTACCTCCTACCATGGATTCTAACAATATGTCGATCATTGGAGGATAAGTTTTAACAATATTTTCACAAGTTTCTCTTTGTCATCAACTTCAAACTACGTATTAGGAACATCTTGACGTTCCGGTGTCATGTCTAAAAAGATGTCTAGTGATTGAAGTAATTTCATTAGCTTCATTATCACGCAATTACAACGATTTTGATTTCATGATCTTAATTATGCTTCCTTTATAGTAGTCTTCACTATCATACACAACATTATGTTTTTACTTTCATTTTCTTTTTTAATATATTTGTTGAACTATTCATTTCAAATTGTTAATACATAAAAATTATCCCGCTTTATTGACATTTGTCTTAATTTTTTCCAACTGCATTCTTATTCATTTTACCATTAAAGATAGATCATTATTAGTTACTCTTGGTCAACAAATGAATGTGTTACTAGATGATGACTACTATTGTTAACTCATATTATTATTATGATATACATATGCTACACAATAGATACCTCAGTTATACCATTTCTCCTACACTTTTCAATAAGTGTTGTACACTGTCGCTAACTCACTATAAATTACTTAGATAAAGTGTTCATAATATATGTTATTCTTATTTTTGGACTGCCAATGCAATATTTAAGGGGCTTTGTGAAAAATATTTATCTATGAAAAGGAAACACATTAGATATGTGGTCTTCATAATTTTAGTATCTTTGCAAAATAAAGGTAGTGGCAAGAGAAGAATGAGAATAATATAGACTTACTTTTTGTTGCGAATATCATATCCTAATGTTTTATCTACCGTTATAAGTGCCTTCTTTCACTTTTTATATAACACTTCAAAACCTGAGAAGTCATAACCTTACCACATATCAGTCTTAAAAGTCAACATGCTAAGGCATGTGGTATCCTACCACCTATCTATATCCTACAAATAATTTATCATCCATCATCCCACAATAAATAACTTGTACAATTAATTGACAAGGGTAAGTATGATTAACCTCTCATCTTCAAAGTACAAAACACCTGTTTAAACATTGGAACTCCCAGACTTGTTCAAAGATAAAATAACTTACATGTCTTTAGTAAAAGGTTCATCAACAAAATGTACCTAATCTATAATAATGACAACTAATACTAACATAATATCTTAAACTATATATATATATATATATTATTCATATATCATGTTATTAACATAAATAATAATATAATATAATACTAAAAATCTAAAGTACCGAACCTGAATTGCTGTTCACGGTAGTAGCGATGGATAAGGCTCGTCGGGATTGTGTTGCAGCTACTATTGGTGAATTGCAACAGTATGCGACTTCAGTCAACAGGCAACAGTAGATGTAGATGGCAATGCGATGCAGCAGCGGTGATGGTTGTGTAATCGAGTCGTATAGGGTGTTGGAGAAGGCATAAGCTGTGCAGCGATACATGGATGTAGACTGTTGCAGTGCTCTGTTGGCGGTGAGGATGTGTGTGGCGTGTCGGATCAGTACCACGTGTGTGTGAGTGGTAGAGTAATCGAGTCTCGCGTCCAGCAGTGGCTTTTATTTTTCTCTCTTTTTTTTTAATTATAGAAGTGATGAACCTAAAGTTCAAGATTCATATGATCAACTTTATTCTCTCTGAATTAAATTCGAAATTCTCTTTCTATTTCATACATAATTAGATAAAATAAAAATAAATAAATAAAAAAACTCCTTTTTAACGACTTTTGAGATAAAAACTTAATCATTTCTATAAGTCCATTTCATTAACAAACTCTAATCTAACCTACTTATCGTGATCTCCAAAATCATAAAAATATATTAAAGGAATTAAGTCATTACCTCAATTTTGATGCAAATTCCCTTTTTGTGACCTCATAATAAGCTACTAGAAAACATTGCACATCCAATCAATTAAAATTCAGATCTATAGATCTTTCTTATAATTACAAGAATCATCTTAAGCCCTAATATTTCTTAATCATGAGTCTCTTTTCATGTAAGAAATTCACTTATTAACATCTCTTTATACCTACCTTTGGTAATAAAACAAAGAAAGGAGAGAGATAGATCATTACCTTTGATCCTTACATGCTAACAATAAGTAATACTATGCCTTTTATTTTATTTTATTTTTATTGAAAGGTAGAATAGGAGTTTACGTATGGAAACCACATGCTAGCCACGAATCCCTTACTTAACCTATACTTAGATACGCAATATAATTATTCAATGAATTAAATGATTTATTGTGTAAAATTACCCTATTACCCTTTTTAAATTATTTTTTTTTCTAAGGCATTTCATTCTCCCCTAAGATGAACTTTTGTCCTCAAAAGTTACTTTAACTCTAGAGTAACTTTGATTATTTCTCATGCCTTCCTTCAAACTTTATATAGCCTTTTTTTTTTCCCTCATTATATGGTTGCTCTTATGGATCTTAAAATACTTGATTGATCTTCTTCCTTAGTATTTTCTTCTTCTTCTTTTTTTTGTATTAAGTATAAATCTCGTTATAAATTCAATCCCAAGCTAGTATTAATCTGTCAAACACATAAATTTGTTTTATCGACAATATTATTCATAAGTTTCCAAGTTTCTATGTCTAATCAATTCTTAGAAGTCTCTTTGATTCCCATTGCTTACCGTTAATTGATTCACACTACACCCCGTTTATCATTCAATCAGTTGACTTAAAGAACTCAAATTTGTTTGGATCTTTCTCTTATTATTGTCAGACTAATATCTCCCACAATAAAATTTATCAATATGTTTACATTGAACTTTTATCCATGAAATTTTCTTTTATCCATGAAATTTTCTTTATTTTTCAATTCCTCTATCTAAAACTTGAATATCCAAAGTTCCTTCATTATTTAGATTTAGATCCTTACTTATCATTCTTAAATTCCCTAAGATTACTTTCAAATTTCTCTCTAAAATAACATATTTAAGTCCTATTATGACCTTACCTCTTTATTTTAACAGTCTCCAATTATCATTTGATAAAATATCTTCCTACTGGTTCCAAGTATTGCCTCCTTGAATTGAAGATTAATGAAAGCCCCAATTAGTTATCTAAACTAGTCTTTTTCACTATTTATATTCTTAATACTATTAATATGGTGAGAATTCCATTGCCACCTTATGTATCATTATTGTTACTTTAAGTATTATACACATTTAATATTGATAATTACTTATCATGATTATGCATAAAAAGATGTTAAGTTTTTTTCAATTACTACTTTAGATTTATTGTTATTATAACTATTATTGTCCTTATTTTATTATTTACTCTTTTTTATTGTTTTAAGGAATATTATGTACATGTATGTATGTATATTATCACTTTTTTTATTTATTATCTAATATCATTGTCGATAGGTGATACTATTTTTCCATTTTTTATCAATATTATTATCACTCGTCTTGGTATAGCAACTATCATAATCTATTATTCATTTTATGTATTCATTTATTAGAATCATTTTCTATTCATTTATTTAGAAGCTCTAATGATGCAATTAATTATGAATCTTATTATGGTTGGTACATATTGCCTTATATAACTATTGTCCATATCTTGTGTATAAGTTCATTCAATGATACAAAGTTTGGTTAATGTAATATGTTATAATCATTCGTACATATCTATATCATTATTTACTAATCTATTATTATATAGTATATATTTCTGACAAATTGTAAGGGTCAATGCTATAGTCCCACATGGGAACATAACATAAATTAAGTATGATACTTAAGTCTAAAGGGCTCTCTCACTTATCAGGTTAGTCTTTTTTTTTTTCTCTATGTTTTTAATATTTCATGTTTTTCAAATTCTATATCTTATTGTTTTCAATGTATAACAATTATAAAAGGTTATTGTAAGTCTCTTGTATTAATTCCTTGGTCCATCTTTACAATTATTTAATATATATATATATATGTGTGTATGTATGTATACATGTCTATTGTCTCGTTATGAGTATATGATTATATGATATTAGTTCATCATCATCATCATTATTGTTGTTGTCATCGTCGTCATTGTCATCATCATCACCATCATTATCGTCATTGATTTATCACTTTTAGTTTTTGGTTCTTATTATTGTCATTGGTGTCATTAATATTTCTTATCTATAAAATATTTATGAAATAAGGTTTCTTTTTTTTTTAAGTCTATTGAAATCATCCATAAAAATCTACATATATATTTATAGAAAGAAAGTCGGCAAATTCGAATGTGACATAGCACAACTACAAAATTGACTTGATAAGACACAACATAACACAACATGATATAACAAGATGCAATACAATATGACAAAGGACAACTTAATATGATATGACACAATACAATCTCTTCTTTTCGTCTAGTTTCTAAACTTTCAAGCTTCCAAAACAGGTCAACCCATTGATGCCTAAATAACACATAGTCCTTTTTTTTTCTCTCTCTCTGTTTTTTTTTTATTATTGTAGAAGTAATAAACCTAGAATTCATGATTCATATGTCTCTCTACATTAAGTTCGAAAATAGTCTTTGTATTTCATACTTGATAAGATAAAATAACAAAAGTCCTTTTTGACAACTTTTGAGGTCAAAACTTATTTATTTCCATTTCACTATCAAACTCTAATCTAATCTACTTATCGTGATCTCCAAAAGCATAAAAAATTACTAAAGAGATTAAGTCATTACCTTAATTTGATATAGATTCTCTTTAGTCCCCTCACAATGAGCTACCATAAATGATACGCCTCCAATCCATTAAAATTCCAATTTATAGATCTCCTTGTAATTACAAGAATTATCTTGAGCCCTAATGTTTCTTGATCATAAGTCTCCTTTCACGTAAGAAATTTATTAATTAATATCTTTTTATGCCCAACTTTAGTAATAAAATAAACAAAGGAGAGAGATTGACCCTTACCTTTAATCCTTACATGCCAACAATAAGAGATATTATGCCTTCTTTTTTATTTTGTTTCTTCCAAAGGTAAGATAATAACCTACAGGAGTTTATGTAAGGAAACCACATGATAGCTAAAAGCCCGCACTTAACCTACACTTAGATATGTAATATATTTGTTTCACGAATTAAATGATTTATGGTGTTAAATTACTCTTCTACCCTCTTTTCAATTTTTTTTTTCTTTTTGAGACATTTCATTTCAACTTCGTCAAGCCTAACCTTATGTCCATTAAGTTGGTTCTCAGCAGGTAAGACATCATAGAACATGAAAATGATTTTCTTTTTGCATTCCACCATACGAGAAAGTTGGAAAAGGCATGCTTTACTAGAAGCATAGTTTTGAGAAAAGATAATTAAAATATATTGATAGTTGATTTCTACTTGATGTAATTTGCATATGAGCTCGACTCCATCTTAATTAAATTTGCGAGGCCATTGGGCCAGATATATAAAGCTTCTGGTCAACTTGATAAATTATACGAATAGATTGAGATTAGATCAAGCTTAACTCGACTTTGGTCTGATCAAGTTTGATATCATGCATAACTTAAATAGCTCCTAAGTAGGTTTCAATTATTTATGTCACTAAACATAATTGTGTCACTAGTTAAGATTAAGAAAAATGAGATTAGAATAATTATAAACTTATTTAAGTGGACAACAAATGTTGATAATCAAGGATTATTGTGCAAACACTTTAGTTTTAAGATTATTGCGCATCATACCAATAATTATACAAATCATCATTTAATTTTGTTATCGTGAATCATATCTCTAGTTTGATTTCATAATTGGTGACTAATATCAAATCGTTAAATGGATCATATCCCCTTTCTTAATTTCAATTTCATAAATGCTTATTTTATTAGTTCAATATAATAACCCTAGAAATAATCCATCTATTAGTATTAAATCCCATATTAAACCTAAAGATAAATTGGGATTTGATGTGACCTGGATCCATCCTGTATCAGTTTCATACAGGGAAGGAGATGAAGTAAATCCAACGACCCGACTAAAATCCTAAGGTCTTATCCACTTTAACGAAAAGTGCTGTATGATTTTTTTCCTTAATACAACAACTTTCCAAGGGGTTACCCATGTTGGTATTGACCTAACATGAGTATACTTAATTTTGGAGTTTTAACGTACTCCCAACCACTACACCAAAAGATACCTCAATAATTAGAATTTCATCACTTAGTATTAAGTGGTATTACAATAAGGATATGTGTTGAGCTAGGGAATTTAGATTTCAGAGAAGATGTTGCAAATGGGACAGAGTCAAATGGCATGCATATATCATGGAAAGTAAGGCTAGGCCAACATAGGTTGTGGGTGAATGGGCTTTAAGTCAAATGATGGCTATATACACATCCTGGTTGCGAACATGTAGAGATAACTGAGATCTAAATCCTTTAATATATGCACCTAGAAGATAACATGAAGAAAACCCAAGTTGTTTTTATTGAAGGAAACTCTTTTGATAAACTCCACTAATTATGCAATGTGTTGTACATTAATTATACTCAAATGTTCATGATATTAGAATGTGAGAGATCAAGAACAAGTACTCTTCTTAGATTAAAATTGATTACTTTGAAGTCGCATGTATTAGAGTGGAAAAGTAATCTTAGGTTTGGAAGAAGTTCATTAAAGTCTCCTTTGACATCTTGAATATTAAGTTTCAATTAATTTATCTCTAATAATATCGAAGATTGATTAATCTAATATCCCAAATAATGTATAATTCATGGTCATATTAAGTTCACTAATTATAGGAGAAAAAACACAATCTATAAACAAAACTAATGGAAAGAAAGATAAAATTCAAATAAACATAATCAATGGCTGTGATTAGGGATGTAAATAGAACGGGTTCAAGATGGGTCATAAGAACCCAAAAACTACCATATTACCTTAATATGATTCCCAAACCCACTCTCAAACCCTACCAAGGTTTTAATCCTATCTTCAAAACTTACCCCGCTACTCTACTACGGTACCCACTTCTCGAGCCATCAAATCCATTTTTTTTTGTTAAATGACCATTTTTTACTTCATTAGTCATTCTATGATAAATTAATTTGCATTATTTATGGAACATGGGTAATAAATTACTTTCATTTTGTTTTACTTTTAATTTTTTTAGGAAATGAATTTTTCATTCTTTTGAATTTGAGCATTTGTCGTGGCCTCAAGATAGTGTAGTAATGTAGTTTTTTAGTTAATATTTTACTTAGTTACTTTAGATATTAGAAATTTTGGTCAATTTATTATTATTAGGTTATTATTTTTTATTGGATAATGGGTTTCTCATCGGGTGTTTTTTTTTTTAAATCATGAAACCCATCCTATGACGTTATCGGATTTTTAGTCATATCCTACAACTCGTCTTGAAACCCTATTAAATAATACCTTATAAATTTATAGTGGAATTAATTTAGCTAATCGTGTACTCCTTAGACTTTCAAATATTGCAAATTATCCAATTCAACTTTGATAAATTGGTAAAAGAAAACCTCTATATGTTGCAAATAACCTTTTAATTGTTGACATTAGATGGAAATATCTCCAAAACTTATCAAGATATACTTTAAGATCTCTAAACATTAAGTATAGTGTGATCTTTTTTAAGTAAAAGTAGAAATATTTTTTATGTTGTCAATTAATCAAAATTTAAAAGGTAATTTGTAACATTTGGACGTTTAAGTGGTAAATCCACTCCTAAGTCAAAATTCAAAAGGATTACTTGCAAATTTTTATATAATCATCATGCTTATAAAAAATCTTCTAATCTATTTATTTATGATCTATCTATTATTACTCTTGTAGCTTGATTACATTTTGGAATGGAAAAATTATGCTCTAAGAATAACTATTATCATTAGTTGACTAGAAATACAAATTTTATTGTTTCCTTTATGTAAATTTTTATTGTAAAAAATAATTATTCCAGTATTTATTTCACTCATTAATTACGGTATTAAGTCATGAATATAAATAAAAATACCGATCTCTATTTGTTGTTTTTGAAAAATAACTAAAAGTTATTTAACTTTGCTTATTGATTAAAAACATAATTGTCCATCAATTGAACCTTTTATTCTTTGGAGAGAAACAAAAAATTTTATTTTTCATAAAGTAACAACTATTCTTTGTAGAGAGAGAATAAAAAAGTTACAAGAATCAAAATTTTGGACCAAATTCCAAATAGATAAAAGTAATAAAAGTTATTTTGAAAATGTTAGCATATTCCATCTCTATATCTTTCATGTATTATTTTTACTTTTTTTGCATTATGCTAAGCTCCATGAGTTATTAATATGTTGAGAGAATCTTGCTTGGTAAGGTTTAAAAGATGCAATTATACTATCTATCTTATAAGACTCCATTTAAATCAAGTTCAACCATGCAACTTATATCAATGAGTATCTAAACACTTCAAGCGATTGATGCATAAATAGAGGGACTCTCCATCACAAGCAAAAAAAGTTTATCGTATATGTATAAGCGTGATAGGCACTAGCGGATAATTTTAGTTTAACGTTTATTAACAGATTTTAAATGAAAATTAGGGATTATTAGCTAATTTCTTTCTATTTGATTTTTGTTAATGATGTCAATTACTTTACATAAAATACTTCCACTAGATCAAGTTTCTAATGGTAGTTTTACAATATGAACCTATATCATTCACATAATATCAATCTGTGTCCATATATTATACCAATAATTTTACATAGCACAACTTATGAGAAAGAAAACGTAAATTCAATTCATCCTAATTGGAGAAAAGTATTAATATCATTAAACTATAATATCTTTTAACTATTTATATCTAATGTTTAAGAAATTATGTAGTCTTATGAGAGGGAGAGCACTTTTTAAGCATCTTTAGTTGTGTATAGAATAAATTTTTTTATTTTTTGTTTGGTTTATAATTTTAGCTTATAACAGGAGGAAAAAAAGAAAAAGGTCATGGAGGATTAGACAAAATGTAAACATTTTATCCTACAAAAAATACGGTATGGACAAAACATGCAAGTATGCTAAAATCTCAAAAATACCTCTCATAGTCGTCTTCTCTAGCTTTTTAGTGTTTGTCACCTCATTCAATATTGTACGCTCATAATTTTAAATTGTCGTAAGATCTTTTCTTTTCTTTTTGTTTTATTTCCCTACAACATCTATAATTTAAGATTAGGTTTCTATTAGGTATAAATTTCATCACGAAAGTTCGATTCCAATCCTTAGAAAATCGGTTTTACCATTACATAATAAAATATAAAAAGTCATTTATACAAGAAGTCTAATTTCTCAAAATTCATGACACTCCATTCCCCTTTTCTATCTTACTGTCATATTTTATCTAACAATATACAAATGTAATAAGATAATTATTAGATAATACTGAGGGTATAGATATCAAAACAAAAAACAATAATGGCTATAGTATTTATGTATACTAAATAAAAAATATTATAAAAATCTATAAACGATGCTATATAAATCAAATGTTGTACAATAAAATTATATTACATTGTACATTTTGTATTGTGCTATTTAATTCTCATTATTCAATTACAATCTAACAACTAAACGCTACTTTAGAACTCATGCATGGTGTAACAAGGAATGTACAGAAGCTTCAAACAATCAAAGGCCTTCACCAGGTTAGATTGAGTATGGATTGTCTTTTCTTGTTCTTGGAATGTCAACGTTGCAGAATTTTTCAAGTGTCCATGTTCATAACATTAGTGTAGAGCCGAATGCGTGCACACTTCACATTTTCATTTCATTTCTTTACACATCTTGTATATATGCCAAATTTATCATCATATACGTCTAAGACTTGTCTTCCTTAATTTGGAAGCTTTGTATTCACGTTTTCTTTAATATCACAAGGCATCCACTTTGTTTACTTGTTTGAAATCAAGTGTAGACGTAAATCACTATGGAAGTGAATGCGATGCGGTTGATAATAACAAAAAGCAAATGGAGATTTGAAAAATACAAAAAGGGAAGTCATCTAATCCACAAGAAAACAACTAGCAACATAATTGATTCATACTATTTTGAACCACATCCATTTGTTAGATTCAAATTCAGATACCATCAATTTTAGTGGTTTGCATGTTGAGAAGGTGGCTACTATTTTTTAAGGTTACAGTGTTGGGCCTTCCACTATATCATGCGACCACCAACTATAAATTGAGACTGTGATGAGTATGGTATCATGCTTGTGCTAAATATAAGGCACATTCAATGGAATTCTTTAAAAAACCAAGAATAATTTTTAGGAATGACATATATCTCTTAATAGTTTGATTAGCTTCAAAACCCTTTTAATAGTTACAAAATAGTGTTTAAGACATCTAATAAAGAAGCTCTAACAGTTAAGCCAATTTTGGAAGCTAGTGAAATTATTAATAGATAAGAAAATAAAGCATTCTTAAGCTTATTGTTGAACCAAAGCACATGGTTAGCTAAATAAACTTGTAGGCAACCGTTTATGTAAGAAATTAATTACTCAATCGGCCATATCTAAACTAGTTGATCATTTATATCTCATTCGACTAGCTTAGGTTAGTTGAGTCCTTCGCATCAACCATCTTTTTCTTAGAGAACTCATTTTCAAATAGGGATTTGATATGAAGGCTCTCAACCACAACAGACTCCATGGATTTTAGTGATAATTGAAAGTAAAAGAAATTTTCAAGGTTCCTAATTAATCCACCATATAAGAGTTGTTATTAAATCCTCCTCATGATCTCGTGTAAAACAATACTTCCTCACTTAAAATTTATCATAAGTTCTTTGTAAAACATTTATGTAATAAGTATACGATAATCTCATCACCTTTAGAAAATAACTACACCCGGTTATGATGATCCTCCATTACTTTGAATTTATTATCAAACCACTCAAACAATTCCTTCACCTCTTTTTAGCACTTCATTATTTACTTAGCAAACTTCTTTTCTACCACTTTCACCATTTGCTTTGTGGAGAATCATCAAATCTAGCCTACATTAACAAACTTTTGTTTAGACAATTAAGAATGAAGATCACAAAATTAAGCTTAAACCAAGCTATTACACAAACTTAGCCTATTATAATGCAAAATTCCACTGCTTAGAGCTACTTCCAAAAGTTCTCAATCATATTTCTTATCTATTCGATAATCTTTGTTTGCTCATCAATCTATGCATGTTGTGCTACTAAAGTTCAACAAAGAATACAAAATTTGCCACAAAAACCTACTAAAATCAACTCAAAGTTTATTGTATTATCATTAAACTTATCTAAGGGCTAATTCGAACCATAAACCAGCCCGACAAGCCGTCAAACTGGCTAACGAATCACTAAGCCCTGAGGGCCTTAGAGGTTTAGCCTTAAAAACTACCAACCTAGCGTGCTAACCTGCCAGTTAAACCAACAATTTGACCATCGATTCAAGTTCCTTTAAATTTCATTTCTTTAAATAACAAACAAAACAGGCATCATTTCACTCTTGCAATCCAAATTAATTATTTAAGAACAACAAAAATATTTCAACCGAAAATAAAAATAAATTGTTCACACATCTCTACATGTCCATATAAAGTATTAGAATTATTTGAGAGAAAAAAAAAAAAGAAATGCATGAGTAGGTGACAAATTATTAATAGTAATTGACAAAAATGTAGAAAATTAAATTTAAAAATATTAAAAATTAAAAAGGGTAAGGTTCAAGGGCTTCCAAACCGACCTTTGAATCGCTGATTCATGTAAACTAGCTCAAGCCTATGAATTAAACATGTTAAATTGTTGTGGCTAACTTAATAAATTGACTAAAATTTTACACGTATCCAACCCCACCCAAAGTAGGCAAGCTAAGTAGGCAGGGCCATCAATCCTTAACATTTAATCCATCTCTATAATTTGATGGGACTAAACAAGCCAACTCACCAACTTACTAAGACTTTTTTAATACAAAAAATTAATATTATAAAATAAACCTATCAAAAAGTATACATTAACCTACAGGGAAAAAAATAATATACAATCCCACAAGAAGTGGCTTTATCAATTCCATCGTATCAACCTATAACATACATGTACACTATAGGTATGTTAAGAAAACTTGAATATCATTTTTTTTAAATTAATTAGTCTCATATATTATTCTTTAAGGAATTCTTATTTTCTTTACTATTGTTTAAAGTTTTGTTTTTTTTTTTATATTTAAAAACATGAAAATCTCTTTTGGTGTTGCTTCATTTGTAAAATATACAATGGAAACCAACGCCAAAAGATGAAAAAAATAAAGACAAAAAATAAAAAGAGTTGCTAATGAATCTACATACTTGTTTAAGGAGTTTACCATGTAGTTCTCACTCATGCCTTGTTCATCAACTTAAAAAGAAAGTTTTGCAAGTATTAAGACCATGTGCTCATTATTTAATCTATTCTAAGTCTCCAAATGTTTTAAGGCATCACAATCAAAATACAATACAAATGGTTTCCTCACCATATAGTGTTCCCATGTTTTAAGTGCCCACGTAACTCAACATAGCACTTGCTAAGTGCTCTTCATTGTAAAATTTGAAACTAAATAATATCAACCCCTTCTTTTTCATAACATTGCCTCTATGCAATGCTTAAATATCATGTTTTAACTTAAGCAACTTCAAACATAATAATAATAATACCTAATGTAATATTCAATTTGTCCTTCAGTAAAACAAAAATGATCATTCTTTTAAGGTTTTTGTAATTGGTGTTACTTACCAAAGTTATTAATGAACTACTCATAAAATGTAGTTAAACCATGGGATCTTTAAACTTCAATCTCAATTTGAAGAATAGGTCATTCACGAATTGTCTTTACCTTCTCTTTATCTATCTTAATGCAACCTATACCAACTATAAAATGTAAAGACAATAACTACGACAACATAAAGCTAAATTTCTCCATGTTAAAACAAGCTAATCTAATGATAAAACAAAAACGATATGATAATTGTTCTATATACCACTCCTTAGTAGCACCATACATAAGAGTATCGTTCAAATAGGCAATCACAAACTCTCCAATTAAGGATTTAGTTTATAAATGTAAGACCAATAATCAAGTATTCGGGGTTCAACTCATAAAATTTAAAACTATTGAACAAATTGTCAAATTCGACTCAAATTTTATGACGAAGCTAGAATTGTTAGTCAAAGTGATTCCATAAATTTGAATTTAGAAAAATAAGTAATAAAAAAGATTAATTAATATAACATTGAATTTTTTTAAAATTATCTGTTATTTATTAGAAATACTTAAAACAAATTTTGATAACTAACGAATCAATAGAGATAAATTATATATAAATTAAAAATCATAAAATAACTTAAATAATATTTAGGAATATTTATTTCTACCACATATGAATTTACATATAGGTAGAAATACGTGTAATTATTTAAAATTTACTAAATATGCTAAAATAAGGTTAAATAATTAAATAAAATTCATAAATAATTAAAGAAAAATCAGAAAAGTTATGGAAATTTCTGAAATAGGGGCGTATCAAGTAGAAAATTAAAGTAGAAAAATTGACCAATAAAAATTATCTAAATAAAAAGCAATTTGGAATGGGATAAAGCACAAGTAACCTCAATTTAATGCATAAAAAATCTCCAAGATCTCTATAAATAGCCAAATTTTTACAGAGACTTCTTTGGTTACTTTGAAACCTTAAAAAATCAGAAAGCACCAAAATTGAGAGGAAATTAGGGTTTTTACAAAAATTAATAAAAATTTGTGCAATTAGAGCCTTAAAGGAGATTCTCAACCAGACGAGCACATGGGAGTAGACGTCCACCACCATTACACAGTAGTGGCAGCGCCTAGGTTGGCTAACAAGGCCTTGGTGGTTGAAGCAACCAACTCTCGTAAGTTTTGATTTCTCCTCGATTTTGCTTAAATTGTTAAAAATATAAAAAAATGTTTGGAAAATTATAAAAATTATTATTCTGAGATATTTTAGTATTTATATTTAGGAAAAAAATTTGTTTTGATCAATTTGTGTCTAGAAATATACTGTCTTTAAAAAACCATACAAAACCGAGCTTGTTTCAGGTTAGAAATAAATGACCTTAGAAGTATAATTCTGAGCTTAAAATTTTTGTATAAACTACTTAGGGGTAATATGTAATAGGTAATTAAATAGATAATTACTTATTTAGTGTATAATTATATGTTTTAGAATGTTGAAACCTGATAAAGTATGATACTTATAGTATTTATGGTGTTAAATGTAATTATTATGGTATTATGTAGTTAATATATAATAGGTAAAAATGACATATTTTAAGTTAATTTTGTAAATTAAGATAATTAGGTATAAAAATCTGATTTTGAATGAATTTAGATATTTTGAGATGTTAATTGATGTTGGGAGATGATATTTGGAGTGATAGATGTGTATAATAGGTAATAACAAGTAATATGAAAAAATTGGAAATATAATAAATAAAAAATATTAGAACAAAATTTGATATTATACTAATAATAAGAAAATATATATAATTTGGTAGAGACTTAAATTTAGGTAATTATATGAAAAATACAAAATTTTCTCACATAAAAAATAAGTTTGGTACACTAATAAGGATTTAAATGTACTAAGTAAAATAAAATGATGATTTAGAACTAAAAGTGATAATTAGGATACTCAAGCCTTATGTGATGAACTTCACATTTGTGTTCGGATCGCATTTTTAAGATTTATGTATAATATTCGTAGTTAAAACTGATTTAAAACCTGAATCGGAATCGGATTCCGAAACCGAACCCTAAACTAACCTAGGATGAATTAATAATAACTAATATGTATATAGAAAGAATTGGATTAAATTATAATCTAGAGAGTGTGTGTGTATAAATATAAACATATATCATCAAAATATAAATACTAAAGTGCATATTGATATTAAAGGACACACGAAGATGAGTCGACCTACAATTAGTTGAGTAAGCTACTAAGGATATCAGGTAAATTAGGATTAATACATCGCAATATTTCGGAGTATTAAGTTTTAGTACTCGGAAGCTTGAAATTATACTTGATTATGTTTGTTAAATAGTTGACCGTGTACATGTGTTTATTTTGGAGTTGATGATGTGATGTGATTTGATTTACTATTCTGGCTTGTATTGTATGATCTGTTTGAAATGATTAATCGTCTTAAATTGGATCTAATCAAATATATGATTTATAAATATAAATCAAACCTGCATAGCAACCCATTAAGAGAAACCTAAGATTTTCCGACCAAATACCGACCTTTTTTAAAGAGATAACGCTACATAACATAATTGGTTATTTTTTCATCCTTAGTTGAACTAAACGACAAATGAGGAGGTCGTAGCAAGGATAAAATCAATAGCAGTATCTTCATCACTTAAGTTTGAGTTTGATCGCAAGCTGTTGTATTAACAAAAACTCCTCAGCTCGATTTAAAGCAAGTGTAATTTCTTTAATCTCATAACTGGCCAGACAACGTTATGCAATGGCATTTGTTTGAACATACATTACGCTTAATAATTTGGTTAATAACCCTTTTTGTATTTGCTATATGGTTTTAGGTTTTCGTCCCAACTTATTGAGTTGTGATTGCTCATATCCCTATAGATATTTGTTGCAGGTGCTAGCTAGGAAGTGAATTATATTTACTTTAAAGTTAGCAACTACAAGATCTTAAGAAGTGAGGATATAAACTGAAGACCAAGTACACTCTTTAATTAAATTTATTTTAAAGCTTTTAGCATTAATTTACAAATTATTCAAGTAGATTGTGATTAGGTTGTTAAATCTTGTAAATACATTCAAATTTTTTTAATATAAGTATCTACTTTGCTTAAGTTTATAAGTAAATAATATGTTTAATTTATAAACTGTTTATTTTAAAGCGGGTTAGTCATAGACGCTTTGTGTAAATTAGGTTTAAGTTGGCAATTGTATGATCAACTTCTATCTTAGAATGGTTTGCACAACATGATTATTACAACTCTGCCGCTTCAAGGTGTGACAATAAATCTCATGAATATGTTTAGAATATTCGACAACTAAAATTTTATCACAAACCACTCATATAAGCTCCTTTTGGTCTTAAAAGTAGTCTTCTACTCATCTTCAAGCTTAATCCAAAACTAATGATAATCACTTCTCAATATAGCCTTCAATAACATAACTTCCCATATAATATCTCGAACATGTTATTCAAAATTAGGATTGGGGATTGAAACTCAACAATAATGTAGTTGATCTCAACTATTAACATACAACCTCCTCATGGTTTGACCCACTAATTGAAGAGCCAAGAAATGAGTTCAGTTGATGTGCCTTAAGCGCTAGGTCACAATAAAGGAGCAATTTTAGAAATTGATAAGATTGACCCCTTTGGTGATTAGGATTAAATTGAAGAAAACACACTCAATTTTTATTTCAATTTGCTCACTGTAATAGAAATTGACAATGACAAATAAACTACCCAAAATACTCTCAAAGTAATTTAGATATCAAAGGAATCAAAACAAGTATTTGATTAGGGAGCGAAGAACCCATGCTCAATAAGCTTTAAATTCGAATCAATGACTAAGTATTATGATGTCTATTCTCAATCTAGAAACTCTATGTTGTAATGGATCAAATAAGAACTTAAATACTAGTAAAAAGAAACCCCAACTTAATGGAATTATTGTAATTAAAATAAAATACAAGTAAATATGAAAAATTTGCAATTAAAAGTCAATGCCATGATCATGGTATATTTCATGGACGTGACCATGCCTGTAGTCCTCTTGAGTCAAGATGCATCAATAGCGATGAATGTGTTGATGATCACGACTCTGTAGTATCTCCAAAACTTGAATTTCTTCCCCTCTTTAACTTTATCCCATTCCTTCCTTTCGTCTTGACATTTGACTCGATCCTTATCATTAATGGACATGGTTAGTATTGTTTTTGAAGCTATAAGGGAGCTAAAGTGTGTAGAACAATGGATCATGATCATTCTAATGACTTGATCAAACAAATTGACCACATAATAATCACTCTTATCATTCAAATAGGGTGACAAGATCTAAAGCATTATAAGTGAACTTTCCTTGTTTTGATTATTTTAATATATATTTTTATTTCTAAAATAGCATAAGCATGAATTACATTATGTTTTAAGGCTTGTTAGTTGTTTTACATCACCTTAAACTTCTTATGATGAAACTTAACCAGAACTTAATGATAATTAAGAGCTTGTATTCTATTTAACATTAAAATTTATTAATAATCATTCTTTATTGCTTATGGTAAACCCATTTTTGTAGTCTATCTGTGATATAGATCCCTTCAACAACCCATAGGTAGCCCGGTGATTATGGATAGCACTAATTGTTGTTTTAATAACAAAACTAGCTCTTATATATACATATATGTATATATTTGCATCATACCTAATATTGATTACTTCATATCCTTTTATTTTCTATCAATATACACAAAAACCCATAAAAGCACTATGTTTTCTCATCATCCTTTTGATTTGTGCATGGCTACGATTCAATTGTCATGCTTGTTCACATCACCCTCTGTCCACTATCCTTCTTTAGGATCAATAAGACTAATACTACACATGGGTTCATGCTCTATGAGACATCAAACACAAGCCTAAAGAGGATTACAAATGGAGTCTAACAAGTTTGCTTCATCCTTTAGGATTAATAAGACTAATATTGCACATGAGTTCATGCTTTATGAGACATCAAACACAAGCCTAAAGAGTATTATAGATGGAGTCAGAAGAGTTTGCTTCATTTATAGGTTTGCTAGGATTTTTTTAAACAAAAACCCGTTTCATGTGGTCTAATATGTGGATTGGTTGTTCTTGTTTGCTAATTACAGTTTTGGATAATACAATTTTACAAGATTTTCATAATGATGAACAAGTAATCATTTTAATGATTATTTTCAAATCAAATCATATGCAACCTACAAACTACATAAAAAACATTGCATGTTTTCACACATTTATTTTACCAAATGTACGATAAATACTTTATAGTTAATATATCTTAAAAAAAAATCCAGTATTTAAGAAGGCAATCATAGATGGGATTTGATGATTAATTAGACCAAAAAACAAAAACGCTTTCATGAATTGGCTTTTACAAACGATTATTGAGTCAAGTAAATAAGAACCAATGAGGCCATTGTAGCATGTCTCTTATTCTCTTGAGATGTGTATTTGTTAAACTACTTATAAACTATTCAAATTTGACTTAATATTTTGCAAGTTCAATTCAACAATATGATTGACCTTAACCTTGACCTTAAGCTCAAGTTCAAGTTATTTGAATAATTAATAGCTAGCTTTGAATTTTATAATGTTTAACTCAACTAGTTTGTAAGTCTAATTAAGTATAAATGCTAACAAATTATGCCCAATCTGCTTTTTGGACAAGAAATTCATTCATATAATAATCGCATCATAATATATATAATTTAGTGGTAAAAGTGTGATTCATTTTATAAGTTTCTTTTCTAATTAAGCATGCCCTCAATTTGATTTGTCAAGCAAAAACTTTATTTTTTAAAATGCCTTACTCTCTTATCTTGATTCTAATTATATAGAATTTTAATAAATATTATAGAAGTAACCATGGAATTTTAATTTTATAAATATTTTATTTTCAATTTTAAATATAAAATAAATTATTTAAAAGTAATTCCTTCCCACCATATTTTTCTTTACTTTGGTTTCATTTTGAGGATTTATATTAAATTTAATTGTCTCATAAATTGAAAAAAAAAATTTGCTTTAAATGAATAGATTCAAGAGGTGAGTGAATTTTGATATTAATATTATTTTTATTAAAAGACTATAATTTTTTTAGATAAATCAAATATAATCGGCCAAGCTAGAATAGTATTATTTCAAATTGAGCCGAAACTTAATATCCTAGTCTTGATTGTATTTGAGTCGAGCTCGTCTTGTGAAATTCTCAATCAAGCTCGTATTCAACTTCAGTATTACATGTCTCCACTCTAATGCCCTTTGCCCATCCCAACGTTTTCCATAACTGACCGAAATCGAATCAATTCCAATCCAAGTTTTTGCAATTAAAACCCTTTGAGTCAACGGTGTCATTAGCAAGTCAGCCGCCATGTCGTAAGAAGGGGTGACGGTTGAAGTATTACAGCACTCTAGGACCCTTCTAATTTAAAAAAGATCAAACCTCTTGCTTTCCGAAAGGGAAACGTGTTTGGTTTCTTCTCCAAGTCACAAGGTACTTTCTAGGTTTTCATTTTCTCCCTACTCTTCGTTGGAAGAACAGACGCTTTCATATATTTACATCCGTCTGAATAAGAAATAACATCTTTTAGATAGCCATTGATGCTATGTTTTAGTTTTTATTTGAGATAGACAGAACATTATAGTTAGATATGCATCAAAAAATCATCTGTCGGTACTGAAATCATTATTGGTGGTCATTTATGTTTTGGGTCACTTTTGTTTTCCTAGTTCAGTTACTAGGTACTGTTTGAAAGGTAATAATACAAGCTTTAAGTTGTCTTTTTCAGGGCTTAAGTTCGTGTAATTTATGTTTCTTGTAAGTTACTGCACATGCTATTGGGATTACTTCGGTTGATTGTGTTTTCTGCACTCTTTTTGATGAACATGTCTTCTGGGCATTGCGCAGCGCATACACTGGAAGATTTATATCAGGCTTGTTTTAATGACAGTGTAAAAGTTACAACTTCTTTTTATTGAGACATGGCTGAATTTGCCGCATAATGGGTGGGTCTCAAATTAGTATTTTGATTTTGAATTGGCTCTGTATGTTTAGTTCAACCATCCGTGGAAGTATTTCATATTCACCGAATATTGTTGGATGTTGAGTAGAGGTAAATATGAGATACTTAGGAATTGAGAGGGACACGGATCGTGACAGAGCACATTGGCAACATAACATCATATAGCTGAAACCTACCTGGTGGGATTAAGGCTTGTATGGATGGTTGCTGTTGTTGAGTGGAGAGCCCAATTAAAACTTGTGAGAGAAGGTATGTGAAAGGGAAAATTCTTGGGATGTCCTCCATTCAACATATGGAGTGTAGCTCTGGTGCTCAAATTGAGCTAATTGTAGCATAATATGAGCATCTGCCCAGTGCAAGAAGCTACACTTTATGTGGGATGCTGAGCAGGATGGTTTTGTGAATGTCCCCACAGTACAATACATGTTGGAGGTTGCAAAATCTAAAGTCAGGTCCAAATCCGGTATGCAGGTAATTCAAACATGCGGTGGTTGATTAGGACCGAGGGCCCATCGATCAAAAGCTTGCAGTTGACAGCTGGCCAAGGTGGTCAAATATGGTAGCCAATCATGTCATCTAGGATAGTCCAACTTGTTTCCTTATTGCCTGTTCGGATGTGTTACATTCAGGCTTATATGGGGCCTATGTATAGACTTGTAATAAAATTTATGCACAAGGTCCATTCTTCTATCATAAGCATACTATTTTTGCTGTAGTGAATGTGCTGCCGCTCCACTCCCATGATCTTACTTGCATTATAACTACTTATCCATCCAGAGTTTCCATATCAGAGCACGCATAAAATACTAATTGATTCCTGCAGTACTGCTTATATTGCTATCCTCTTCCATTTTTGAGGTTGTTATCGATTAGATCAAAATTCACAAGGGAAGGTACATATAAGAATCATTGGATGTCTTCCATGTGGCATATTGAAAATCGATTCCTAATCTAATGCTCCTCTCTTTCATCTTGAGATTATTTTGAGGTGGTAGTCCATGTTGACAGGTCATGTTTTGTTGTGTCAATGTAGACTAATATGGTGAATAACTGCAGTTGAGCACAGCACAATTGATAATGTTATTTTTTTCTTGAGGACTGGTAATTGGTATTGGTGTATCTTGTCCTAAAAATAGTCCTTTTGTTAAGTTTACACAAATTAACATGATAGAAACAGTTAGCATAATTATGTAAACAAAACAGAATCTTTTTGATACCTTCAAGCATGACACGACCTGTTTGATACATTTATTAAGCTAGCATGCAGTGGTTGGGAATTCAGTTCATTCATTTTTAGTCATGGGATTGCTTTGAAATGGGCATATATGAACATTGTTATGTCATTGGATTCTACTCAAAGGCTCGACGTTAGGTTCCAAAATGTACACTTGTGATCCGTTGTCGTCAATATGTATGCAATGCATATGAACACTTAAAAAGAAGTTCTGAGTCTTATGGAATACTTCTTTATATGGCTGTTGGTCCTGATCAAGTAGATGTTTGTATATTTATTTCTGATCAAGTGGATGTTTGTATATTTATTTCAGTAAGGATGGTTGGAAAAGTTTCTGGAGAAGAACCTACTGCTCCATTTCAGTACGAGCTATTTGAAGGGGATCCTGATCATCTTAAGACCGTGGTAGCGACATCAAGTCAGATGACTCCTTGGATTGAACCAGAAAAATTGAAATTGAGACATAGAATTGGACGAGGGCCTTGTGGTGATGTTTGGTTGGCAACGCAGCATCAATCGAATGAAAACTATGAAGAGTGCCATGAAGTGGCTGTTAAGATGCTGCCTCCAATTAAGGAAGATAACATGAGAGATGTATTGAATAAGTTAGATAATGTGTTTACAAATTGTCAGGGGATACAGGGTGTTTGTTGGATCCAAGGAATTTCAGTTATTAATGGAAGAGTGAGTCTCAAGCTTTTTTCTCCTGAATTTTGTAATGAAGTTCCCTTCAACCAGCGTGGTCCCAACTTATTATGAAATATTCTTCATATGCTTGCAGATTGCCATTATCACAAAGTTCTATGAAGGATCCATTGGTGACAAAATGGCTCGTCTTAAGGGAGGCAAGTTCCCAGTTGCAGATGTTTTAAGGTGGTTCTTTTCCACATTTGAACTATTTCTGTTTCTCCTGTCAATGCATGAGCAAGAATCAATTTCTATGGCTAATACGAGCTATGTGCTAATGTTTTTGTCTGTGAAGGTATGGTATCACTTTGGCTAAAGGTATATTGGCACTACATGCAAAAGATATTCTAGTTCTTAATGTTAAGCCCTGTAATTTCCTCCTTGATGATAATGATCAAGTAGTAATTGGAGATGTTGGTATTCCTTACCTACTTCACGGAATTCCATTTCCAAGTTCAGATATGACTCGCTGGCTTGGAACTCCAAATTATATGGCTCCAGAACAGTGGCAACCAGAAGTTAAGGGGCCTTTGTCTTTTGAGACTGATTCCTGGGGCTTTGGCTGCAGCATAGTGGAAATGTTAACTGGTTTTCAGCCTTGGATGGGGATGTCCATTCATGAAATACACCAATCAGTTGTCAGAAAGCATGAAAAGCCAATAATTCCAAGTGGCCTTCCTCTGCCAGTCCAGAATGTTGTTCTTGGATGCTTTCAGTGTGATTTCAGGAGCCGTCCATCGATGAGAGACATATTGAAAGCATTTGAGTGGTATGATTTCTTATTAGTACTCTTCAGTCAACCATGCATATTTTTTGGTATTGGTTAGGGTGAAAGATTTCACACATTCATGATTGCAAGTATGTAATCAAATAATTGATTGATCAGATGTTGGAGTTCACGGAGAATAGCTAAATATATTGGTGAATCAGATGTTGGAGTTTAGAGAGAATAGCTAAATATATTGATGTGTCTACTGGAAGTTCTAGCCTAGGAAAATCACCACCTACCATCTTTAATTATATGTTTTGAATCAGGTATGTGATCATGGCAAAAAAGAAAAGAAGCTTTATTAGTTTCATTTTCACTAAATAAAAAACAAAGAAAGGAGGGAAAGCATGCATAAATGCTCAAGCTATTAAGCTAAATCCTTTACAACATAGCCTTTCTTTACGAGGAGGAGAGAGACTTCTAAAATTTGGAAATTATTTTGATACATTGGGTTCTTTAACTTAATTAAGATAGCACGAATATTGAGATATTTAATCATGATTGTGAAAGCTACTCTTTTTATAAAGAATTTGCAAAGCAAAAGAAGGTGAAGTGGAATAGCTTATTGTTTGATAATTGAAGATGCAGACTAGTTTTCATTGATTCTTATTCTTATAATGGGAACTGATTGTGCAGTGCACGAGATGAAGACTATGGTGAGGCAGGATGGAGAGGAACCGGTGGCAGGTTAGTTCCCAACAGATCAGTCTATCTTGGTTATACAGAGTGGTTTCTATCAAAGGATCATCTGAAAGTGGGTGATATGGTGCGTTCCCGAAAGCCATTAAACTCTGGCAAACCAGAAAGCATGGATATTTGTGAGGGAACAGTCGTGGGGTCGGAGAATAATGCAGAAAGCGATGATTTTGTTTTGTTGAGGGTGCCTCGCATCCATGACCCATTACGAGTTCGTGTTTCATCGGTAGAAAGAGTCTCCTATGGCTTGGCAGCTGGTGATTGGGTTCGCTTGAAGGAGGAAGACAAGAGGCATTCTCCTGTTGGAATTCTTCATTCCATTGATCGGAATGGAAATGTTGCAGTCGGGTTTATTGGCATTGACACTCTTTGGAAAGGAAGTTGTTCTGACCTGCAAATGGCGGAATCCTATTGCGTGGGTCAGTTCATACATCTAAAAGCCAGCGTTCTCAGCCCTCGTTTTGATTGGCCTCGTAAACGGAATGGCACATGGGCAACAGGAAGGATCAGTTGGATTCTGGCAAATGGGTGCCTTGAAGTGAACTTTCCTGGACTGTTGACATTTGGTAATGAAGCGGATAGTTTCTTGGCAGATCCAGCTGAAGTTGAAGTGGTTACATTTAATACCTGTCCCGGCATTGCAAAGAAGTATCAACATCTTGAGGATTTCCACTGGTCTGTGAGACCTGTTGTAATTGCAGTTGGTTTATTTACAGCCATGAAGTTTGGCTCTTTTGTCATCGGTAATATGGGGAGGTCAGAGGCGAAAAGGCCTCAGAGTGGAGACACAGAAATTGATGGTCATCAGCACGCAGATGGCACTGGTAGTGGTAACCCAGGATGGCTACCACCAAAAGTGGCGAATATCATTTTCAGGGAAGGTGTTAGCACCAGCGCAAACTGATAATCTCTCTAACTCGTAGATATGTTTTCTCTATAATGTGTACAGATTATTTGTTGGTATTTATTCACTATGCCAATGGACTTTCATATAAAAAGCAACTTGCTGCAGAATGGGATTTGCTATGTCTGCAAACAATAACATCTCTCTAAATGTGTACAGATTCCTTTTCTCTTTTGGGGCCCTCGTTTGCTGATAGATTTTGATTTTTATCTCTTCCCTTTTAAATCTTCTTCCTCGTATGCTATTTGGTAATTGACCCTTTTGTAACGGGACTTTATGTAGGGGTTGATGTACTTCATAGTTCCACACCTTGTTTCATCGGTGACTAAATAAACGCTTAGGTTGAGCCATTGGAACATTAAAACGAAAATTGTTTTGGATTATCTATAATTGTTAACTTACAAAAATAAAATTACAACCAAATGAGCTAAATCCTTGAGCTGCTAGATCAATCTGGATTTTATGCAGTATCTGGAGAACTTGGTTGAATTTGTCAACTGTGGAACACAAGGACAGCAATGCACTGCTTTGGTCTGTATTATCAATTCATTTATGCTTAAATAACGCTTATGAGCTACAGGTTTGATTACTATGTGTATTTGTGGCCTAGGTTATTGAGATTAACAACTGTTTTGAGTTAGTCTCAGCAACTTCTCAACTCAATAGCAGTCTCAGTCTGTTCAAAGACATTGGTAAAATCTTCTCTCCTATAATCGGTTTCTTTTTCCACATGCGGTACAGGTATTGGTTATTGCCATTTAGCACTTTAAAGGCTATTCTATACAGCTGATGTACCAAGATTTTTATAGGTAATTGCTATTGCTGTCGTTGGACAACCATAGACTTCATCTGTAGCTTGATTTTCGCAATGCTTACAAGCTGAAAGGTACAATAATCAAATTTTTAGACAGTTCAATTCAAGGGTGATGCGTTATGCCATCCATAACTAAAACTCTGAAAATGCTGTATTTATGTTTCTTTTGACAATAAATATTAGGTATAACAATGGTTTGGAGTTATTTACATATTTACAAAAATTTAAAGGAAGGGGAAGTTAATACTTTTTGAGTTCAGGAGACCTAATCAAACCTGATTAACAGTTTAGAGGTGTATATACGATTATCCCAAATATCCAAGCCGAACTCTTGATCTGGCTCAAACCCCGTGCTCTCTTCTTGCTAGTCCCTGTTCCTGCCGGATCCAATGACATTGCTAAAAGATAGCGATTGTAAAGCTACAATAAAATCGTGGTGTTGTTTGCAGACAGTTGAGGATCAAAGGAAGAAGCTGAAGGAAACTGAGCAAATTCAAATCAGGCAAAAGTGAGTAGAGCTTATCTAGAAATTGTGCTTTCTTAATATAATTCTGTTATCATCGCTTAACAAATAGAATTTTATCTTTAATGGAAGAGATTTGATTGCCAATTTACCATAATCAGTTGAGGATCTAATAAGAATACTATCGATGTTTTCTGTTTGTTGATGGATTTGGTGAGAGCATTGTAGTGTGGAACGCTCGTGGTTAAATGGTAGTATTTAACCATTAGGGTGTGCCTCAGTGGATAAGGATTTGGTTGGTTGCTTTAGCAATCGGAATCAATTCTCATGTATAACGAAACAAAGAAGTTTTCTCCGCTTTCACTTGTTTCATTGTAGGTTTTATCTATAGTAAAACCAGTTGAGTTATTAGGAAATGTCTATGCCAAAATTTTATATACATATATTCATTAATATAGATTGGAGATCTTTGGAAAATATATGTACTTAAAAGTATGTACTTAGGAGTCAAATAGCAGTACAGCAGTATGTGTAAGAACTATGTAAGAGTTCATAATACCACTTTGCCCATTCAACAAATAATAACGTGAAGTGCTCTCTATGTGCATTTTAATGCCTACGATTTCACAGTAGGGAATTTTTTTTTTCTTTTTTTTTTGTTTTTAATAAAACTTTAGGTTTATGAAATATTTTTGCATAACCTTAAAAGATGGTAGATTTTAGAAACTAGTGATGGTCGTTAGTTTGCCAACACCAATCTTCGGTTATGACTTTTGGTGTCTACCTCACATCATTAATTGCCGCTAAAAGCCATCATTAACCACCTCTCTCGGCTATAATAAATACCTACTGGAGGGGGGATATAGGGCCCTAGTCAGGCCTGGCTTTAATTGAAAACGAGACTTTATCCTTCGTTACACTTGAAAATACACACATATAACATCAAGCAAGTCTTAAATGCTCCGTTGTTTATTGTCCTTTTTAGCAAAAGCTTTGAAAAAGTAGTAATCGTTTTGGAAGTATTCACATATTTTTTAAAATTATAGAGAGATAAAATAATATTTATTAAAGTTTAAAAAATTTATACGTATCCAATTAACAGTTCATTACGTGTGTATACAATTATCAATATTATATATAAAGATAATGTTTGAATGCTTAGTGGGACTAATCTTAAATATTTTTAGAAGTAAATGCTTTTGTGGTGACCCATGTGATTCGACAAGACTTGAGATCCGAGTATATCTTTAGATCCTCATGCCAGTTTCTATTAAAAGTTAGGGGGGGGGAAACAAGTGGCCAACTTGTAACCTTTTTTCGTCCAAAAGGCGGCATCCTAATCCACAGTATGTCATCAAATTCCAATCCATTCCTCGGACTCGGACTAAATTTTGACAAAACCCATTAAAGAATTCTATCCTTGTCATCAAATCAACTGCTCCTTCATTATCTTAATGTATTCTTATAGTGACTATTAGATTACAAGTTTGTATAAAGGAATGAGTTAGATATGCATTACTTATCTAAAGATTTTCCTCCTAAGCAAGTATGTTTTATCTATTTATCAACATATAATTAATCGTTTTTTAAAAATTTAAATTTCATTCTACACTTTACATACACAAGACGTCACTTATAAAACCATACTTATATTCAAATAAAACTAATTTTAAGGATAGATTGAATTAAATTTTCTTAAAAAAATATATAACACTTGATCGCATGCTTTTATAGTTTAGAATTGATTAAAAGATTCGCGGAAAGTTTTAGAAGATAAAATCATAGTCACTTGGATACTTCCGTATGGAGACTTAAAATAAAAGCATGAAAATGAACATCATATTGACTTTAATCTTTCTAGATTTAATCAAATTAAAAAGATAATCATGAAGTTAGATGATGGTGGATATGCCAAATATACGGATTGAAAATTACATCTAAAGAAGATTTTGTCGTCTAATTATTAACTATCCGTGCAAAGTATTAAAAATGAAAAAAAAAAGAAAAAAGTAAAGGATACTATCTAATCACAATGTGAATTTTGGGTGTGGGTGTTATTTTAATTATAATATCATAACAAATTAAATTTACTTATTAAATATAAGATTATTTTTTTTAAGACCAACTATACTATAACATGCCAGAGAAAAAATTTAAATCATAATCTATCCTGACGAAAAACTAGCTAAAATGTTACTGAATTACAAAGATCCTGCCATAATTAAGAACCTTACCCACTGGCCAATAACTAGCTTCAATATCATTTTTTTAAAATAGTAAATTTGATTTATAAATTGAAGAGATTTTCCCTAATGAAAAAGCTTTTAATACCGCCCAACATGCCTTCTTTTTTTTAAATATTTTATAAATACATTTCATTTAGTATATTATTTAGCAAATTCAAATTTTAGTTATAAAATTGACAAGCAGAAATTCGATTAAGAAATTTAAAAGAGAAAGGTAAAGTCTAAAAAAGAAAATGATTTTAATTTTATTGAACAAAAAAGTAGTAATAAAGTGAGAAGGAAGATTTGATCGACGTTAAGTGTCATTTAGAAGCGACAGCGAAATGTAAGCTTTAATGATAACTACTTAGTGCGTGGTCCATCTTCATAGGATACCCTTCTCCTCCAACGGGTCCCCCGTCCTAAATGTATTTCATTTTTAATGCCCTTACCATGCCATAAAAGCTTCCTTGTATCAAAATATCAATGGATTTCCTGGTGTTATGAACTCCATCGATGAAATTTCTCTATCCCTGAATAATGGTCATACAATATTGTTATACATATAAAAGAATATAAATATATATAAAGTGAAAATGGATACCAATTAGATATTTAGTAAACTCTAAAGAATTTGTTAAAATCGATTTAGTCATATTTAAAATGTTAAGTGTTACAATTCAAAATTTTCTTCGGTATACAAATAAATGATGCAGTATTTACCATTATATCTCTACAGTAGTAAATAAGCATAATTTATACACAATGCTGACTAATAAAACCTAAACCTATAAACAGTACGAATAAGAAAAACTAACAACAATATAAAAGATACAGATACAAATAAAAAAATAAATAGTATACTTTTATTAATTTCAATTATATTACAAGGTTACAATATATATACACAGTGATAATATGTATATAATAAGCATTGATCAATCAATATAGTGTGTAAAAGTTTAATAAAAAAAAATATTCACACCACCGTAAAGAGTTTTATGGATATTAAAACTTTTTTTAAATTTTTAGGTTTAGTAAGATGAGATATTAAAATTGTTGAAATAGTATCATCTTCTAAAAGTAAAAATTTTAATAATAATAAAACTCTAATTAAAATTAAAAAAAAATCCCCTCTTACGTTATAATATATTCAAAGAAATAGACCCTGTTTGTACAAATATATTAAAAAGGGGAACGTGACACTAAGCATGCTGTAGATTGGACAGCAACACACTTCACCTGGGAGATGCATCCAATGACATGGAGTTTGCAATCCCCGTCTTGCCTTTCCACATAATGTTGTTTGATTCTATTTCGGTGTGATAAGATGTAATTGTTTACGAATGCAAAGATGAATTTAGAGCCTTGAAGTTGGAAAATTATTCCTTTCCGAAAAAAAAAAAAAAAAACTATTTTTGTGGACCAAATATAAAAAATAAGATTTTATATATATATATATATGATAACTCATTAATGTATTCTTTCTTTCTTTCATTTACAAGTGACCATATTGATCTTTGGCTGAATTGTTTCATACTTCAAGCTTTATATCTGTTAAACTGTTTGACAAAGAAAAATTATATATCTATTTATTTGCTTTGAAAATTGAATTTAACAAGGATTAACTCTTATACTTAGTTTCAAGTAAACCTATGAGTTTGTGAAGCAAAGTATCCATAACTCAGAAAGTCAACTTGATAAGCCATTCAATTAAACATTAAGGCAAGCTCAAGGAGGTTTTAGCCATCTTGATTATCTAGATTGGCAGGAAAAAAGACCAAAAGAAATCACTGAGCAAGAGGATGATCATAGATATCCTTAATACTAGTCATATTCATAAATATATATATATATTATATATGTATACATAAATATATAAGTAAACTGTTAAGTATAAGTAAACCTAAACTGGCTCAAAATTGGTGAGCCATGGTTCAACATGTTGTTGAATTATGCTCAAGCTCACTGATTCATGAGTCAATTCTAAGACTTGTGAATTGAATTATCATTTTTTATTTTTTATAGTTTTCAATTTATATATATATATGTGTGTGTGTAAAATATGTATATTAGATGCATACATTATATTATATATATATACACTATGTCATATATATGTATGTAGATGATATACTCTATATTATACTATGTAATATACAATACATAATATGTACAAATTATATTAATATATATTCTATATCCCTATTATGTATTTATATAAATATATATGATACACATATACATTTGTTAATATAATATATATATGTAATGTAATATATATGTTAATATGTATATGTAAATTAAAAAGAAAAAATAAAAAACCAATCCAATTCAAGCTCATTGTAAAAAACTAACCCGATTTAGGCTTATCGTTTCAAGTGAATTGGTTGGCTTAAACAGTTTAGAACTAGTCATTCCCTAAATCTAAGTATAGAAAGTATTTATCGCTGAAAAGAAACTATACATGCGAGCCCATGAAAAAAAGACACTCATAAGCTTAACAACATATTTAATTCAGAAGTATTAGACTAATGAATTTTATCCGCTTATATATCATCCACCCAACTCATATTTTTCTAAGGTGAGATTTTTTCTTTTTTCTTTTTTTTTTTCTTTTTCATAACTCACGCTTCTAACCCAACAATATAGGGTTAGGTACGGGAGGCAACTCTATGTAGAAAAGTAGTGAAGAAACACACTTACAAGCTTGATATTAAATCTAACCGAAAACAAGTATTAGATTAATATGTTTTCTCCTTTTATATCGAATACATATCTTTTTAATATGGGATTTCTCTTACACTTGATGCATCCGAACAATATAATTTATCATGGTTAATAGCTGTACTTTATTCATCAACTTAACACTGCTGCAGCTACCTTTAGCCACTGCTTATTTCCTCGTATTTAATGCCATAACACATTCATTTTTTTTTTTTTTTTACTATAAAAGGATTAAGAATAATACAAGGAAAACCAGTTATAAGATGAATTCTAAAATTGGTAAATCTTATCAGCAAGGAATCTGTCATGCGAGCGGCCTGACATGCTATGCAAATATCTGTATAAGCACAATTTGTGCACACAGGCAATGTTAGTTGGATAAACATTAATAAAGCTGTAAACAAAGCGGAGTCGAAATAATACAACTTGAGGTCAAACTATATTTAAAATTTCATAATTTTAAACTTCAACTCTACTTCGAAGTGACATCCCCACGAGCTCGATATCGAATTTGTTTAGGCTCAGCTTAGATTTGACGCATGGGATACCGGAACGAAACAGCTTGGAGCCTCGTATGGCTGTGCTGGTTCTGGGTTATGGTTCTGTGGCCCGTGAAAATGCTCAGTATTTTTTTACTTATTTTTTATGTTTAAAGAAAATTTGTCCCTTGTCTCTATCTTACACATTCATCACCTAAACAACGCATATTTATTGTGTAATTTATTAAAAATACATAAACCATTTAGTTTGGACTTCCTCGTTAAAGTGCAAAGAAATTTTATTACATCATTTCTTAACTATCACGAATAGATGGGAACACTAATCCTTTTACAACCGAACACAAATTTGTCCGAATCAAATATGATAATGCATCACAATTACAAAAACAATACTAGAAAAGAGAAAAAATAATCGAATTATATATGGTAACACTATTTAGTAACATCAATATTTTACACATATTGGAAAAACTTATAAGTATTTCATAACTCATATTGCAATCACCACTAATCTAAGCCTTATGACCCTATTCATACGTGTTAACCTAAAGTTATCATGCCCTCATCCTTGCTAAAATCTTGACATATTGAATAATGAATGATATCAAATTCAAGAATTAGAGAGAGATGAAGATAGCGATCCTTTAATATTTCATTGATTCCAGTACTACCATTAAAATGTACTTCACAATTTTGGTTATAAGTATGGAAATTTTTTCTTATAAAAATGTTTGATTCAATCAAATTCAGTATTAGTCGCTTGCTCAAACTTTAGTATCAATCAAGTCGTTCTTAAGTGATGCAAATGCTCAAGCAAGTTGTAAAACTTAAACCCAACTATGAATAAATAGATCATTGCAAGCCGAGATCATCGAGAATTTATTCACATACATAACCAATATAATGGCTCACTTGAAAAGGATGGTAAAAATGATTACAAGGCATAATTTTCTTATGAAGTTTTTGTATATTTTTAAAGTCTAAAAATACTCTATTTCACTAAAAGTGAAATGAACAAAGCATTATAAGAATTAGGTCTTCATCTCTCTTTGACTCTTGACTCTATATTCATTCTATTCTAATCATTTACTTCATTTATCAAGAATTTCAAAATGAAAACATCACACAAGTAACACTACATAAAAATAGAGTAATATCTATTACAATACGTAACTATTTAGGAGTTGAACTTGAAACCCCTAGTAATATATATATATATATATATATATATATATATAGCATGAGAAACATGAAGGAAACGGGGGGAAATATTACAAACTATACTAAGAAATGCTCTATGTGTGTGTTTGTATTAGTCTTAATGTAAAATTTTATGTATGTGTACATGCATGCATTTATAGGAAAGGAAATGAGGGGGCTAGATATTATATTGTGTCTTCGTAATTGTGTTTGTGTTTGTCAAGAGTTTGTGTATATAAGTGTGTGTATGCAATTTGTTATTTGTTGTTTCATTTTTTTTCTTTTATTTTTATCGGTAGAACTAGTTCAGGATTCGCAAATTCCACAAATACGGAATTGGAATTTAGTTCCTAAATGAAGAATTAACTAATCCGATCAGTTCCCATCAGCTCGATAGGTTATTTTCAGATTCATTCGTGGTTTCAAACCTACTTTTGCATAAACTTAGTTCTATTTATATAAAAATTATTCTCTTTTGTTTAAAATAATATTCATATCCAAATACTATGCAACACTCAAATAACACTTAAATTCGACTTAAACTCAATTACACTCACAAACTAAAAATATTATCAACCTTAATCTTAAAACAATAAACTATCATACTAGCTAGTATTAATTATCGAATTAAACTTTGAGTAATTATCGAAATAGACATGATCAGTTCGTAAGTGGGTTTAACACATTTACTCCGTAAGTGTGAAACATGATAAGACGCAAAAATTGTGAAACGGGCGACCATATGAGCACGTAAGACCTAAGGATCCTGTTCACCACCATTAGCGAGTTGTGGGCGGGAATTACTGAGCAGCATTATTTGATCGAGGTCATCATTTCATGCTGTAAGGAGTTATACAGGCAGTATCTATTAGCCAAGGTTACTATAGATATGACAATGGTCTCATGTTGGAACGGACCAGTTACATTACTTCATTGTCTTTAAAATATATGATTGGCCAAAAATAAATAGACATTATCTTAATATGGAATATATATATGTTTCGTCCTTATGATCCAACTAACCAAATCAATACCCATATCTTATAAAATTGTCCTAACAAAATCATGTAAAAACCTTCATCTATTTGCGCCATATATATTGCCTATTTGGATCTTTTGATTACAATTTCATCTAACCAATTTGATGCCTTTGGTATTCATATTATAACAAGTGTACTTTTATTTATTTGGATTATGTAAATATAAGTAAAAAATTCAACCATTTAGAATTCAATCAAACAAATGCAAACAAGCCAAACCAAATCAATTTTACAAATTCAGTTTATTCCTTGGTTCGTTCTTAATTAGTTGATTGTTTTAACTACAAAACGCCTTTTATATGTTCTATTGAGATTTTTATATAATTTTATTACTTTTTCTTTATTTGATACGTGCTAATTTGGGAAAAACTCACTGTTTAAAACTATGTCAAATTAGAACGTAATTGTAATAATAAAAAAAAAAAGGTAAGACTAATTCAACCTTGAAAATAACCATTTCAGTCAAATGTACGGTTCAAGGTCTCAATAAAAAAAAAAGCATGGAATTTAAAAATAAAGCATTACTATACTAACCATCTAACCGATAAGAAGCTGCAGGCAAACAAAAGAGTGGCGCCAAATATTTTGCAAACGAGTGAACATTAATATCTATGCCAGGGATGCTTTCATATTTTGTATATAGGGTATAATTAATAGGGATTTAATAGCACTTGTTAGCATTTATTTATTTATTTATTTTAAAAACAAAGTTGTGTATCATAATTAAACAAATGGTTATGTCATATTTGCTATCTCAAGTCATTTTGCAATTAACATCTAAACTTTTTTTACCAATTTTAGTACCCAATCTAACTTTCAAGTGTTGCCATTATTTCCTAGAATAACTTTGTTTAAAGCCCTTTAATATAATGTCGCCATATGTCTATTTCCACTAACATAACATTAAAGCTCCGATCAATAATTGTGCATCATATTTTCAGCTAGAAAGCAAAAATTTTCACATCACTCATTGAAAACGAAAAATCTATAAATATAATTATAATTGATAATATAATAAAATCATTAAAATTTCATTGGGCAATGTCCTCACGACCTTTGTTGACCATGTTACCGCCACCACTACCAACGCCAGGGAAACCATCATCACGTATATCTCCCTTTCTCTACACGCTACATAAAATCAGTGGTGATAATCAAACGTTCAACAGTTCCGTTGAATAGTCGAAGCAAAACTAAAAAGCGACAAAAATAATACAATCTTTAGCTCTTTTTTCCCAAAACAATAATCGCTTCCATGCCCATAAAAAGAAAGTCTTCGAAATCAACATAAATTTCATTCATAAACAACATAATCAACCCACAAGCTTCCAATCTCATATTAAATCACTAATTTAATTCAATAAACCTAGATCTGATTACTATTACTAAAAAAACTTATTGATTACATGTCAATCGATATCAATTGCTATCAATCAAAAGACTTGTTGAATTACATATCTATCTATATTCTTTCTTCTACCTAGATTTCAAAATGCTACTTTAAGGGTATTTGCAACTATTGACATTCCCAAATTTTGCAACTCAATTTCGTAGTAGAAGCCTTTATGCAAATTTAGCTATGCAACTCGGACCAAATGAGCAATTCCTCTCTTGCATTGTGATTTTCTATTAGAAGTCTTGACATTCTTTTTTTACTTGTATCAATGTTTGCTGTAGGTGTCCTAAAGTTTCAAGGTTAAGGTTCTACTATGCATTGTAGTATGAAAAAAGAAAATAAAGATTTAATTTTAGTTTATTTAAGGTTAAGATTTTTAAGCCTCAAGTGAGAGTGATGTACAACAATGGACATGACACTAAGGATCCACGTCTACTAAGGTACGGTTGCATTGTGTTAGGAGTAGGGAAGTCTTTAACAACAGGGAGAAACTTTGCATATTGGCTTTGTGAAGAAATATATTCGTAGGTTTGATACCATACCAAACATAAAACCTTGAGATACTAGGTTACAAGTCTTTTCCACTTATATATCTTTTACTTACCTTTTATATTTATAATATGAGATTCCCTTTTTCCACCAACTCAAACTTATATCCCTACAATCTCCCCAACAAATATCAGTCTCTTCCATATTAGGCTTAGATTTTGCTCTCCTCGAGTGAAAACCTCTTACAACATCATTAAAAGCTCATCGATTAACTCTAATAAGCCTCCTTTGTAAACAACTCACAGTACAACTTACTAACCTCATATCATAGGTTTCACATGAATCAACACCATGCAACTCTTCTTTCTATATAAGATAGCCCACGATATGAGGTTACCAACACATTCAATCAGTCCCATCACAGAACAATGAGCTTTCATACTATTTGTTAGGAGAGGTGAAGTCTTTAATAACAAAAAGAAACTTTACATATTGGCCTTGTGAAGAAATACATGTTAGCTTTATGTCATATTCAATCTATTGAACCTAAAGTTCATTATTTGATTTTGATGAAAACAAAACAAAAAGTATATAATTAAACTTATTGTTTAAAAAAAAAAACAAACAAGCGAATGAATAAACTAAGTATTATTTGATTATTTTGAGATAATTGAATAAGTTGAATTAGCTTGTTTAATGATTAATATATCAATGATCTTTATAAGAAATTTAATCTTTTGAAGTGGTGATAAAATGATCTGAAGTGGTGATAAAATGATCTTGAAATTATATTGTAAAGAGTATTCATTTGTTGTGTGTTAAAAAAATTTTCAGATGATATTTAGCCTACCAAGTTGATGGCTCAGGGAAGAACCAGGTTAATAGTATAAAGCCCTGGAAAACACAAAAAAAAAAAAAAAAAACTCACTGACCTAGAAGAACCAGCTTACCGGTTCACTTACCGGTAAATTAGAGTACCAGCATGCCAGTAAATCCGTATTAAGTAGTCATTGGAGCATTTAATACGTAGCAACAGGAAGAATTTAAAGAGTTGTTATAAAAGCTCAACTACCCAACCAAAGGCTTTTAAGATCTAGTATTCTACTACAAGTTAAAGATATTCTCTTACATTCTTGAGCTCATTTTTCATTTCTCCTTTGTTTCTTGTACATTTATTTGCTATCAAACAAAAAGAGATATAGTTGTGTGTTTAGAAGTTCTCACACTTGTAATCTTGAGTAAAGAAAGTGTTTTTCTTGAGTTAGTTATGGTAAAAGAGATTGTATAAGCTTGTATAGCCCTTGGAACAATTGGATTGTGAAATCAATAAAGTGGTGTGAAGTCCTCGATTAGAGGCATTATGTGTTCGTGGAGACTAGGGGGCAGTCCGAACTCTACATTATATACGAGCTTAATTTTCTTTATCCTTATTTCTTTAATTTCCGCATTCATTATTATTTTATTATTGTTTTGATTACCTTTATTATTACATTTATTCATTTATATCGAAAAAGAATTGAAATTTGTCCTTAAACTCAATTCACCCCCCTCTTGAGTTTAGCCTAGTGTTCTTTAATTGGTATCAAAGTTAGTCTCTAATCACTTACTTAATCACATATTAGAGTTAAGATCATGGCGTTTAATGCATTAGGCTTCTTGGAAGGGCAGGCAATCAATAGGCTTCCTCTCTTAACCGGTAGCAATTATCCATATTAGAAGTATAAGATGTCCATATTCTTGAAAGCACAAAATAGACTACTATGACATGTGGTTAACCAAGGACCATTTAAGATAGAAGGAAAAGAAGAAAAAGATTATTTAGATAATGATTGGAAATTACTTAACATGAATGTTTTGCATTGTATCATAAATAAAAATGATTTCAATAAAATATGTACATATAAAAGTGTCAAAGAAATATGAGATGAATTACAAAGCACATATAAAGGAAATAGTAGATAAGAGATACAAAAATAAGTTTATTTTGTGGACAATTTGAAAACTTAAAGATGGATCCAAACGAAACAATTGATGAGATGCATAATAAATTCATCAATATCATCAATCCTTTGAGTGTTCTTGGAAAGATGTTTACTAACCTTAGAATAAATCTTAAAATCCTTAAATTTTTGCTAAGAGATTGGGATGCTAAGAGAACCTCAATAAAGGAAGCTCATAATCTTAATGAAATGTCAAAAAAACAACTCCTTGAAACACTTAAGATACGTAAGATGGTAAAGAAATGAGGAAAGGAGTTCAAAAAAAAAAAACAATTACTCTATAAGTCATAGAGAAGAACTCAAGCGATGAAGAAAGTGAAGACGATGATGAGGTCACAATATTAGCAAAGAAGTTTAGAAAGTTCATGAAATTCAATAAAAGGATGGAGAAGGATAAGGATGGATATGGATCATCTTCTAGGTTCACGAAGAAGAAGAGAGAAGTTATCAAGTGCTACAATTGTAAAAATCGGGACATATTCAACAATATTGTCCATTGCTTAAGAAGGCCAATAAAGAGTAAAAAAGGAAAGCTATGATAGCAACGTAGAGTGATGGGAACTCTAGTGGCTCCGATAATGAAACTTGCTTCATAACTCTCAATGATGATGAGGTATGCTCTTCTTCACATGACTCTTCCTTTGATGAACATAAGAGTATGTATGATAACTTATTGAAAGAATTCAAAAAAGTGCAAAAAAAGAATAAAGTCTTGAAGCAAATGATGAGTGAAGTAGGTGATGAGTTTGATACTATCAAAAGTGAATATAATAAGGTAGTCGATGCAAAAGAAAACTTAGAAGTAGATAATGAATATTTGAAAGTTGAAAATGAGAGATTGACAAAGGAAAATATAAAGATAAGTTCTAGAAATTATGAATTAATAAATAAAAATAGCAAGAGGTCAAGAAAAATTTTGAAAAGGAAATAAACGAACTAAAACTTGAAGCAAAAAATGATGAAGGTATGATAAAAAAACTAAGTCAACTTGAAATTGAAAATTCAATTCTAAGAACTAGCTTAGATGACTCAAGGAAAATAATGGCAAAATTCGTAAATGGAGAAAAGAATTTGAATAAAATCCTTGGAACACAATGTCTAAGATTAGACAAAACCAGAATAGGTTATATTAAAAAAATGTGTATAGAACATACAAAGGCTATTTTGTTAAGACATCAAATAAAACTCGTAACTATTGTGGAAGATATGGTCATATTACTTACACATGTACATTACGTCATAATTTCTCCTTATGCAACAAAAATAAAATGGTTTGGGTCCCTAAGGGACAAGCTTGCATTACAACAACTAACCCCAAAGGACCAAAACCAAAGTGGGTACCAAAGAGATAACCGTTTGTTTTGTAGGATCCTTCAAGGCACAACAACAAATGGATCTTGGATAGCGGTTACTTAAGACATATGACCAGAGACGCATCCAAGTTCACATCTATAGACTTGAAGGATGGAAGAAGCGTGACCTTCGGAGATAATAAAAAAACTTACATTATTGGTGAAGGTAACATTTGTATTAACAATGATCATACTATTAAGCGTATGTTGCTCGTTGATAATTTAAAACATAACTTACTTAGTATTAGTTAATTATATGACATAGGATATAAAGTAATCTTTCATGCATCAAAGTGTTCAATTGAAAATATTAACAATGACCAAATCCGTTTTGAGGGGTACAGACGAGGAAACATCTATAAAATTGACTTCAATATATTTTCATGTTTTTTTTAGACTTGTTTATTCATTCAAAACAATGATAATTGGTTATTGCATAAAAAGTTAAGACATGCTAATATGGATATTTTATCAAAACTAACCAAAAGGAATCTTGTTAAAGGATTACCTAAGATTAGTTTTGATAAAGATAAAACATGTCAATTTAGCAAACAAACCAAGTTATCTTTCAAATCAAAAGAAATCATCTTAACTTCTAGACCACCCCAACTACTACATATGAATTTATTTGGTCTAACCCAAACTTTCAATTTAGGAAGGAAAAGATACACATTGGTCATACTTGATGATTTTACTAGATACACTTGGACCTTCTTCCTTGCTAACAAGGATGAAACTTATCATATATTCTTGAACTATAGCAAGAAGATCCAAAATGAAAAAGGTCTTTTTATTATCTCTATAAGAAGTGACCATAGGGGAGAATTTGAAAATCTTGATACAGAAGATTTTTATAATAAAAATGGAATAGAACATACATACTTGGCACTTAGAACTCCACAGAAAGAAAAAATAAGACCCTTATAGAAATGGCTAGGAGCATGCTTTGTGACAATAACCTACCTAAGTATTTTTGGGCCAAAGCCACCAATACGGCTTATTACATATCAAATCGTGTTTTCATTAGACCAATTCTTAAGAAAACCTCCTATGAGTTTTGGAAAAACAAAAGACCTAACATATCATATTTTCATCCTTTTGGAATGAAATGTTACATTCTCAATAATAAAAATGAACAATTAGGAAAATTCGAGTCAAAGTCGGATGAAGGTATTTTTCTTGGTTATTCCCTTACTAGTAAAGCTTATAAATTATATAATAAAAGAACACTTATTGTAGAGGAGTCAATTCATGTTACTTTTGATGATACTTGTATATATAAAGAATCTAATGATGAAGTAGAAATTATTGGTGCTTACTTGGACAATCTTGGTCTTAACAAGAATCAATCCAACTCTCTTGAAAAGGAATTCTCTAGGCAAGATGACATCATTAACAACTCTAATTTAGATTTGCCTAGAGAATGGAAATTTGTGAAAAATTATCCTAAGGATCAAATAATAGGAGAACCATCCCATAGATTTCAAACAAGAGCCTCACTTAAAAATCTAAGTAATGTAGTATTCCTATTTCAACTTGAACAAAAAAATGTAAATGAAGCTCTAAAATATGAATTTTAGGTTCAAGCTATGCAAGAAGAAATAAATCGATTTACTAGAAATAATGTATGGAATTTAGTATCAAAACCAAAAGATAAAGCGATTATCAAAACACAATGGGTTTATAGAAACAAATTTGATGAAACTGGTATAGTAACTAGAAACAACGCTAGGAGAGTTGCTAAAGGCTATAATCAAGAAGAAAGAATAGATGTTGATGAGACTTTTACTTCCGTTGCAAGACTAGAAGCAATTACAATGCTTTTGCAATTTGCAGCTCACAAAGACTTTAAACTATACCAAATGGATGTTAAAAGTTCCTTTCTAAATGCCTTCATCAGAGAAGAGGTCTACGTAGAGCAACCACTGGGTTTTGAGGATGATGAATTCTTAAACCATGCATATAAGCTTAATAAAGCTTTGTATGGACTCAAACAAGCTCTTAGAGCTTGGTATGAAAGATTGAGTAGTTTATTGATAAACAATAAATTCATTAGAGGGATACTTGACATAACACTGTTTATTAAACAATATAATGATCATATACTAATTGTTCAAATATATGTTGATGACATTGTGTTTGGTGCCACTCATATGGATTTAGTTAATGAGTTTGTCCAATGTATGAAAAATGAATTTGAAATGAGTATGATGGGAGAACTCAACTATTTCTTAGGTCTTTAAGTTAAGCAAACCAAAGGCGGAACCTTTATTAACTAAGACAAATATACTAAAGAACTCTTAAAAAGGTTCAAAATGGAAAATCACAAAACTAAGCCAACTCCAATGAGCACCACCCTAAAACTCAACAAAGGTGAGAATGGAAAGAACATTTGTGAAAAGATGTATTAGGGTATGATAGGAAGTCTTCTATATTTAACTGCATCTAAGCCAGATATCGTGTTTACTGTGTGTTTATGTGCACGGTTTTGATCTTACCTTAAAGAATCACACTTGAATGTGGTTAAACACATTTTCAAGTATCTTACGGGCACTATTGAAATCGGCTTATAGCATCCCAAGTTCATCTCACTTAATGTTATAGAATATTCCGATGCCGACTTTACTAACTACAAAGTCGATTGGAAAAGCACTAGCAAAACATGTCATTTCCTTGGTAATTCATTAATATAATGGCACTTAAAGAAACAAAACTCAATAGCACTTTCTACTATTGAAGCTAAATATATAGCAGCCAGTAGTTGTTGTGCTCAAGTATTATGGATGAAGCAAACTTTACTTGACTATGGTATAAGATTTACAAATGTTCCAATGAGATGTGTCGATACAAATGCTATCAACTTGACGAAAAATCCAATTCAACATTCTAAGACTAAGCATAAAGAAATTAAGCATCACTTTATTCGTGATCATGTGCAAAATAATGATATTTGCTTATAATTTGTTAATAGTAGCAATCAAATAGCCGATATCTTCACAAAACCCTTGAGTGAGGAAAGATTTTGCACTCTAAGAAGAGAATTAGGAATGATCTTGCAAGATGAGTGTTAGACACATAAGAACCAACATGGCCTTTTTAAATAAAATTAACTCACCAAGTAAGTTGATTAGAATATATCATATTATCAGATACAAGAAACATGATCATATGGCTTTTATGCATTAAATATCACTTTTAACATATTTTGGGTACATTTGAAGTCATCCGTGCTTATCTAAGTTCATATATGTGCAAATTTATCGCGCATTGGTTTCCGTGCCCAAAACCGGGTCTCACATGTTTATTTTCATCCTTAAATAATGTTTGAGTGGTCAAACTAGCTATATATTTGACCTCTTTAAACCTTTTTTAGGTTCTAAGTGCATTGTAGAGATTTCATGACTATTTATACCTATATAGCTTACTTGGCTTGATCATGTATCTTTTATGTCTCTTAATATCTTTTAACATGTTTGAAGCATGAACTCATCTTGAATATTAAGAAAGGATCTCTACTTGGTCTCCAGCCATTTGCATAAGTTAAGGAATTCAAATAGTGATTTTACAATTTGTCAAGACTTAAAGCTATAATTTGTGACTACTATGCTCAAGCATGTATTTAAATTTTGCTTGAAGTGTTGATGTGCAAAAGCTCCATGCCTATACACATATTTTGCTCTTACATGAACATTTTCACTTTATCATGAATTAGTTGGCGCTATGGATTTGATTCAAATAAATCTTGGCTATCTAGTTAAAAATTGAGTTTTTCAAGCCTTAATGGATTTAAATAAACTTGTTTAAAGTGTTAAGATGTTGCTTGAATCTCTATAAATCAATTTAGATTAGCAAACTTACTCAATCAAAAGACCCTATTGTCTTTCTACAATTTTGTAGACAACCGGCATGCCGGTTAACCAATTCACTAGCTTGCCAATATACCTGTGTATTTAATAACTTGCTTTTGCTTCTATTCGCTTAATTAGCGAGCTAGTTCACCTAAGTACCGGCGAGCTGGTTCACCTAAGTATTGGCAAGCCAGTATATTGCTCTAATTTTTCTTTTACATTTAGTTATGTTCTTGCAACCGGTAAGCCGGTTCATATCACCACCGATATGTCAGTATACTCCACTCCTGAAGCACTTTGTTTTGCTTTTGTTCCCTTAGCCGGCATGCTAGCTCATCAATATACTGGCAAGCCGGTTCTTTAGATTTCAAGCGTGACTTATAATCACGCCACTCCATCTCTCCCCCATCCTTCTTCCAAAACCCCTTTTTCTTTTCCTTAAACCCTAACCTCTTTCTCTCTCTTCGATCCATCTCTTCTCTTCCATCAAAATCCAAAATTTCTTCTCTCAATCAACTCTCCACTCTCTTCTTTTTCTCTTTCTCTTCACCTTTTATCAAACTTCTCCCTCTTCATCTTCCTCTCTTCACTTTATCTCTTTACCCATACCCACTAACCGTCACGCTACCACATATCGTCCACACACTTCCACCATTACCCAAGCTTCCCTTGAACTCACTCTATTATCTTATCCCCATTCCCTTCTATAACAACCATGGCATTGCACGTTACTCGTGGCTTAACACCCCCTCCCCCCCTCCTCCCGCCTATAACAACTACCTCTTTCCCTCTCAACAACATTCTCAATGCTTTGAGAAATTTGTCAATTTAGAGGTTGATATTGGCATTGTTTATCCACTGGAGGTACTCGAGAAATTTCACATTGCTACCTTTCCCGGGGTCATCACTAATCATGTCCTCGATATTCTTCAGCTTCCTCATGAGGTACATGATGATGCCATTAAGTATTTTTATTGTAATATGTCAGACTCTCTATATGATCAGGGTAGACCAAAACTGAAAATGAATCCGAGTGATGAGCTACGTTATAGTATCCTCTATACTTATGTTTATGGTACTTTACTTACTATTACGCCTGAGGATATTTGTGGTTTTATTGGTGCTATTGTTGCTAGAACGGAAGTGAATGTAAATTACTATGGGAAAAAATTCTATGAGAAAGTTTTTAGATTTAAAGGCATTAGAGTTAATTAGAGAAAAACAAAAAATTTGGCTGCCATCCGCCTTAACCTTAGGACAGAGATCCTCTACCATATTGTCATTCACAACCGCTGTCCTCGTCGAGTCCAGCAATCCAATATCACCCTTCAAGACTTATGGATTTTGTATTATTTAATAATGAATAGGCAGATTGATTTCTTCAGTATTGTGGTCCAATACTTTAAACATGTAACCAACAACCCATCTCAAGCTTTTCTTCGCTTTGGGCGTTTGGTTATACAGTTGCTTATAAGAAAAGGTGTTCAGTTTCCTTCCCTCCCACGAGTAGCTTGAGTCAAGCACCTTGAATTAATTGATGTTTGTCAAGGGATTTGGAAGAAATCTGGCAACAATTAGGTTAGGCGAAAAGACCTTCCTCCTCTTGATCTTCCCTCTATACGTGAACCTCAGGAGCCTATTACTTCTTCTGATAAGCTAAGTAGTCCTAGTGCTCTTGCTCACTTGGCTGACACTCCTCGCCATGTTGGTACACCTCTACCTGCCAGCTCTTCTCATCCGCCTCCACCAAATTTTGGGTTTCCGTCTTTTGATCCAACTGCTCCTCTCGCCTCTCAACATCCTTTCTATCAGTACTCTGAAATGTGTTACAATTAGCTTCGGGAGGACATTCATAATCACTTATACAGTGGGTTTCAAGGACTTTATCATCATTTCTAGCTGGACTACCATTGCCCTTCTTGCCCTTTTCCTCCTCTTGCTCAGGACGATGATCCTCCTACTACTTAGTCATGCACTTCAGCTTTTTATCCTTGCTTTGCTTTCTATTTAAAGAACTTAGTCTTTAGCCACTCTTTTATTTCGTTGTTGTTTTGTAAACTTTGGTCCTTGATGAGCGTCTTCTTTATATTGGCTGTTTGAAACTACTTTTGTAAGCTTTGTTTGCTGATCTTTTTCCCTCAAATTAACCCAGCTATGCTAGCTGTTTTACATTACTTTTTGCGCTCTCTCTTTCCTTGATTCTGATCTTGTAGGGAGCATACTCTCCGGTATAAGACGGAGCTTTACCGAACTTTCAACTTGAATCTTCTTTCTCTTCACCGCCTGGATCCTCCTTATTTTTTTTATGAAGCCAAAAGGGGCGAAATATTCAAGCTGTTAGAGAGTCAAAACATATATTACATCAAAATTGATAATAGTTACTCAAAGATGCTATTAATTTTATAACTTTAGCACATCTTAATTATTTGAAAGTCAAATATCTTAAAATCGAGATCTCAGTTAAGGGAGAGTATTAAATTGAGGAGAATACTAGATTAAGGGGGAGTATTTAAAGTATAAGAGTTTTGTCCTCATAAAAAATGGGGAGATTGTTGAACTTAAGGTTCATTACTTGATTTTGATGAAAACAAAACAAAAAGTATATAATTAAACCTATTGTTTTTAAAGAAAACAAAACAAACGGATAATTAAACTAAGTATTATTTGATTATTTTAAGATAATTGAATAAGTTAAATTAGCTTGCTTAATGATTAAATATATTAATTATCTTTACAAGAAATTTAATCTTTTGAAATGGTGATCAAACTATCTTAAAGTTATATTACAAAGAGTATTTGTTTGTTGTGTATTAAAAGAATTTTCGGGTAATATTTGGCCTATCGGGTTGATGGCACAAGAAAGAATCAGGTTAACGGTATAAAGTCCTGGAAAATACAAAGAAAAGCTCACTAACCTGGAAGAATAGACTTATCAGTTTGGTTTTCCGGTATATCAAAGTACTGGCATGCCGGTAAGTCCGTGTTAAGTAGCCGTTGGAGCATTTAATGTGCAACAACGGGAAAAATTTAAAGAGTTATTATAAAAGCTCAACTATTAAACTGAAGGCTTTTAAGATCTAATATTTTACTACAAGTTAAAGACATTCTTTTACGTTCTTGAGCTCATTTTTTACTTCTCTTTTGTCTCTTGTACATTTATTTACTATCAAACAAATAGAGACATAGTTGTATGTTTAGAAGTTCTTACACTTGTAATCTTGAGTAAAGAAAGAGTTTTTCTTGAATTAGTTGTAGTAAAAGAGATTGTGTGCTTATGTAACCCTTGGAACAATTGGATTGTAAAATCAATAAAATAATGTAAAAGTTCTCAGTTGGAGGTATTGTGTATCCGTGGAGATTAAGGGGCGATTCAAACTCTACATTATATCTGGGCTTGATTATTTTTTTATCTTTATTTCTTTAATTTCTACATTCATTATTATTCTATTATTGCTTTGATTATCTTTATTATTACATTTAGTCATTTACATCGAAAAAAATTGAAATTTATCCTTAAACTCAATTCACCCCCTCTCTTGAGTTTAGCCTAGTATTTTTCACAACCCAATACCTTAATATAGTAGGTTATGAATATTTTCTACTTATAATTTTTTTACTTAATTCTTACACTTTCAATATGGGATTTCCTTTTTTTCCACCTATTCACAGTTATATTTCAATACAATGGCTACTCTCGTAGTAAGGATGAGTTTAGTGATGAGGTAAATGCATTTATATTCTTTAGTAAAAAGTAGCCACCTTATCGGTGTTGTTCATGGTGAAGGATAGATCAATTTCTTTTTCTACATCTAATTAGCTTATTTATCGACTTTTTCTTAGATAAGTTTGTAAATAATTGAGTTTTTTAATTAACTTTTATTTGTAATAGGTTTTTTTAATTGATTTATTTGAAACAAGAGTCTAAGCTCTAATGGGACTTGTTTCCATAGCAAGTGACATGTGTTGCTTAAGGATGGGCTAAACATGCCAAATATCTAATAATTATTTTAACATCATGCTTTGCTATATATTACTTAGAATGGAATGAAATGAGGATTAAAATAATAAATCTTTTAATGTGTTGAAAAAATGTAATGAAATTGAAAAGATCGAGTACATGATATTATTTATCAAAACATCTTTAATTATTTCATATCATAATTTAGTTAAAGGTTAAATATGTATAAGAATTAATGAGGACAGAATTGAATTGAATTATAATTTTACCCTTTAAAAAGAAAATCAAAATCAAAATCATCGCTCCGATAAAATCACAATCCTATCATATAAAAACAGATCCAAACGTAGAAAAGGAAATTAAATCCAAAATAACGATTTTGTCGATTGCCATACTGATATCACAAATTTAAAATAGATATTAATAACACTTAAAAATTCAATTAGATACCGAAACTAGTACTCAAAATATTTAGACAGTGAAATGAAAATGAAGTGAAAAAAATAAATATACAAAAGAAAAATATTAAACTTTCTCGATCAGTTCACCTTCACCATATTCACACGTAAATATTTTTCGTATTATTAAATAAGAAGACTTTCGGGGGATCGGACTGATTTGGACCTCCCAATAACATCGTACGCACGGTGAGAGGAATAAGATGATAAAAAAAAAAAGGGGGTGGTGGATTTGGATTAAAACAGGTGATGTACTGGTACTACTACAATAATATCTAGTCTTCTAAAGTCGTTAAATATGATCATGTTATTATGTTTTAGCACTGTCGCTTGCGCGTGCGTTTGAACAGTAAAATCCATGCACATCGATTTTGGTTTGTGGGGGCCTGAGGATAATACACATGCAACGTCAGTTGCACCGACCAGCGTTTCACTTCAACGCGTGACTTTGGGCAATTTGTTTTTATTTCAATATTTGTCTTGTATTATATATATATATATAAAAGATGAAATTGATTCCCAATTGTTGATTTTCTATGATTATATTTGCAAAATTCGAAATATGGATGGATTAGCAAGATTAGAGAATTCCATCATATAAAATTCATGATTAATTACTAATTATTCTATAATATTACTATTTCTATACATTCATATTTTGATTTGTACGACGCATTTGATATTTTAGAAAATTATAAGAACATCCCATTAACCCTTCTTGACATGGGTTTTAAGAGGTGAAGTATACTTTTTGAGGTCTTGAGGTACATATTTTTTTAAAAAAATATATTATTTTTATTAAAAGTTTATATTACTGAGATCTTTTACTATTGGAGCTAGGTCTTTACACTTTTTAGGGTCTTTGATAAAGGATCTAAAAAAATGCGTCATTTTCTTTTATTTTTTTATTTTTAAGTATTTCTTATTAAAAATTTATATTATGGGTTCAATAAATAATATAAATAAAAAGGACCTTTATTTAAGAATCTCACCAATAAAGTGAAAAAAATCCTTAAAAAAAGAGATATTTAGATTATTAATATAACATTTAAAAATTATAAACAAGGTTCCTACAAATAGAAATGCTATAACAACTTATCAAATAGTAAATTAGCTTCATAAATAAGTAGTAGATGCTATGTATTGTGGTTGTTGCATTAAATTACTAGAAAGTAATACCAATATGATATATCTATGATACAGGCATTCAAGAATTGAAAAATAATTATAAAAATCAAAAGTTAAACATTAGTTTTCATTGTTTATAAAATTTTAAATTAAAATTATAACCAACTGACAATGATATAGAAGATATTTTTTGAAAATCCGTTTCAAGTAAACAATAAAGAGAAAATTAGATAAATATGGTTTTAAAAATTATATTGAAAATGAAAATATATAATAGAAGAAGATTGTATAAAATTTAGATAGTAATTTTAATGTATTGTTTTGAATTCAAAATGTCATTGTAATATAATTATTTCGTATGAAAAGGTGTCAAAATACAATAGTATTAACCAAAATCCAATACTCGTATCCATGACTGTGATTTTTACCTAAAATAGAAGACAAAAGATGTGGTTGAGATTTGCGCAACTGGACAGCAAGCGCGAGGGCGGAGCGTCATCATGGGAACAGCATGACGCGACACGTATCTAACCACGACCCAACACAATAAAGTATTAATATATTGTCAGCTCAAGAAAACGACAAGCGTGTGTCGTCCAACAAGCAAGCCACGTTTCGCACCATCAGTGGAGGACAATGCAACGTTGGACATTAAAAATCTGATGGAGGACACCACGTGTATGGAGGAGATGGGAAGGAACAGTAAAAACGTGCCACGTCAGTAAAGCGTAAAAGGCAGAGGACCACATCGGGACCACCCCCCGAATCTTTGAAATCTCCTGCGAAGTGATTCTCTGTCCAACAACAGCCGTCGATATGTATATTTATATATATATATATATATATATTTTTAGGGACGAATTTGCCCCTTTACCTCGTTATTCTGGATAGTGATCCGAAGCTGGCAAATCTACAGTAGGATCCTAGTTTACTGCAAAATATTGGAATTTGATGCTCATAATCTCTTGGAGGATTGAGTTTCTGTCCACGTCAGATGCAGTGTCTGGTTGAATTTTGAGTTCAGTTCCGGCATGTATACGAATATTTTGTCATTCGTTTCCACCGATGAATAATATAATGGAATATATCTAGGCAGCGCTATATCTTATATATATATATATATATATATATTCCATGTACGTTTTATTTATTTATTGTTCTTACTTTTAGGGCTGAACTTTTAAATTTTTAACTTTTAAAAAACTACTTTTCAAATCTCTATATAAACATTTTACTGTTGATAAGAATTTAAAAATATAGAAATAAAATTTATAAAATAAAGAATAAATCCATTACTTTTATTTAAATTTTTGTTATAATTAGTATTATTAGTTGAATTTTTTATATTTTTTTAACTTCCATTATTTTTATTGAGAATTACCTATTTAGGAATACTTGTTTCATGATTTTAAGTTTAAACGCTCAATTTTAAACATAAAAGAATTAAATATATATGAGAATTGATAACTTAGATATCATATTATATGATATAGCACTGGACAAGTTCTTTAGTTCACTAAGGTTTGTAAATTGACCAAAGCTACTAGATTAAAACTAATTAAAATTTTGTATTATTACAAAAATCTATTTCATAATATAGAATCAATATATTTTTGAAATTCCAAAAATAACTCTCACAATATTAAATTTTATTATAATTTATAATATAATACAACAGACGTAATACAAAATTACTAACATAATGCTACCTTGATTTTTACAACGATTTGGAAAAATCTGTAAATTGTATAATACAGTAAAATTCTCACTATATCGTACCAACCCCTAAAGAATGAATATGACATATCATTTCCATATATATTTCAATATGAGAACTAAATTATAAGTTTTTGAAATGGTTTTGGCCAAATCACATTTTTAATACTGTAAACTCTCAAATACTAAGGCCTATCCTTTTTTTTTTTCTTTTTTTTTTGCAACATTACGTCTGGACGTCCCTATCAAAGGTTTACAAATCCAATCCACTCATTGCATGTGTCGTATAATGATAACAACTACCATTATGACGCATAGGAAATTCAGAATAGCAAGGTGCATAATCCATGCTTAACTCGTATAAGACGGCTGAGCTACCTGAAAGCACCTATTTTTATATACTACTCCAGCATGAAGGGACAACTCATGGCAATAGACAAATATATAAAACTGAGGTAAGAAGATATGAAGGTGGATAGCTTTAAATCTCTACTTACATCTTATTAATTTTAAAGGTTTAAGTTTCAAAAATGGGAATTAAAGCTAATTTCGTGAGCCCTTGAAAACATGTCCCTAACACCTATGAGTTTCGACATATCCTACGACAGTAGGAACTTTTTTTCCAAGTGTGGCTTCTAAATTCGAACTATAGCATATATAAATATAATGGACTTCAACATAATTGGAAAAAAAAAAAAAACATATACCTCGATATCAACTTCAACTTCATATTTTAATTGGATTGGAGCGTCCAATTGGGTGTTGATCTAAAATAATGGATCAAATGTTAAGTCAACATTGTTGAATTTCAATGATATTTATGAAATTTAAATTTAATGTGTTAGTGATATATAACAATGAAGATTTGCAGTATCTAATATGTGTTGAAAAATTAAGAGATATCTTAAAACTTAGATGCTATGACAACATGATATGACATATTGAGTAAGTAATAAGGTAGGTATAATGCCACACTTGAACCCTTACTTTACCATTACAGTGGTCAAAAATTCAAAACCATAGCTTATCCTATAGATTTTAATACCCATTATTCTAGCATGTCCAAGTCGTATGAAAAAGCCCCACCAAAGACTTTGATTTGGAAATCATAAAACTGAGCCTTTTCAAAATGAACGGCATGTCAATCCATCGATATATATACACACACTACTTCTACCTTCTCCAGCTTTGAGTCCACATTTTATCCATCTCTTGGAAGAAAAAAGGTTCCTCGAAGCAGAGTGAGCAAAAACCCAGCAAGTGACCTACTTCACGACCACAGACATTACAGAACACATGCACACTTAAATATAATACATCAATCAACGGTTAATTATCTTGTTTAGGAATAATAAACATAACAGTTTTAGCATTCCAAAATTCGAAGAGACTCAAAATCCATCGCAAATGTATATTATATATATATATATATATATATATATATATACCTAAAAGTCATCTTGTCTTGTGATCATCGTTAATATTAGCCATTAGTGCATGACAACTATTGTCAGTGGCATCCGATTCCACTATTGCAACACAATTGCCACATCCTCCTATTGGAACTACCCATATTATTGCTGTTAGCAAGTGCACAATCCACCTATTTGTACGTGGCAGCCCAGCGCAGCTGATCTACTCATCAAATTACCTTGGCACATTGCCCCTACAAAAAATGACTGTAACTAGTCTATCACCGCCACCTTAATACCTCCATACTATCAACACTCTCTACATAAACCACCAAAATAAGTTATTGTAATTAAATTCATTCGTTTGTCTTATTCGTCAAACACGGTCAACAAACAATAGTAAGGACACTCACTTTTTTTTGGCCCACTTCAAAGCTCAATTTTTTAAATAAGTCTTCAATTGTTTCCCTATAATTTGATAAGAAATCACTAAAATGAATATTTAAAACTACTCTATTTTATTGTTTTGATTATCTTATAAGTTTTAATAAAATAGAGAGAGAGAGAGAGAGAGAGAGAGAGATTACATGGAAGATGAGAAGTTGGGTTGAAGAGAAGAGAGGCTGCTGAAAACGGAAAGAAGGTAAGTGGGAGAGACACTGAGGAGATTGGAAACACCACACAGAGAAGGAGTGAGAAGAGTGGAAAATACAAATTAAAAAAAGGGATCTATAATTTTAATAACTTATTTTAATATTAGTGTTTGAGTTGAATAGTATTAAATAGAGAGTAAATATATAATTTTAAGGATGAGGTTTCAAAAGTAATAACTTAAATTTTGAAATTTTAATAATATAGATATTTATTAAGTTTTAAGTTTAGATATGTTTTTTTTTTTTTTTCAATCATGTGGAATGCCAAGTAGGGCCTCCATTACTTCATTTTAATGGAATTTTAGATTAACTAGCCATATACTTTTTTTTTTTTTAATTTAAATGATGTGGCAAGCGATGAAAAATACCTTGCTTTAATGATCCATGTGGATGGCATGTGACAGAGCGTCGCTGCATAGACTCCACCGCGGCTCACCCTCACGGCTACTGGGAAACATTTGTCTTGCTAAAATTTTACCAAGTGGCAATTAATTTCCGGTCCAGGGTTCTAAGTCGCTGCATATATAGATACATAATGCAATAAACCGTAGTTTCTTCTTCCTCATACTCTCAGCCAACCAAAAAGTAAATTAATAAAAAATTAGGTTCTCAAGCTATAGTTAAGCATCCCATGCTTGATCACACCGCGGTAGTTGATTATAAGAATCTTTTTATTATTGAGTTTGCTTAATGCGTGTCTAGATTACTTATTTATTTTGTAGCTTTACTTAAAGTAATTTAAAATATCTACTTTTTTTTTTGGTAACTTAGGTTAGTATCCAAAAATATCTTATATTTATCCATATTATTAATATATAAAAAGATCAACGGCTAAAATGATAGAATCAAATTTAATTATAGTTTAATTGAAATCAAATCAAAATTAAATTAAATTAATTTTATAATTAAATCAAATCAAATTAAATTAAATCGTATGAATAAAATCGGATTTGACGATAATGATATCTATAGTTGACGGGGGAAGGAACATTCATAGCAACCGGAAGAATCCCAGAATAATTCGCATTTGGCAGTATATGAAATGTATCATAGAACGCAAGAAGAAAAAGGATCTATCTGTTTTGTCTTTCATTATATGTATAAAGAAGAGCATATCTTAAAGGCCGGTGCATATTGTCTGACTTGTGATAATTAAGGAATCAACATATATAATAATATTCTATTAAGGAATGATAAGTTTAACCAACTACAAAAGAAGAATGAGTGTAATGCTCCGGTCCATAATGAATAATCGAATCAACAATTATTAATAAATTTATTTTTAACTATTAGTCCAAAAATTTTAAATTTATATTCACGAGATATTCATAATCATAGTCTTATAAATTAGTATTATAATTTCCTATAATCTATGTGAGACACTTAATTATAAGATCTCATAATTTCTTCCTTCTTAAACATGCAATATCCTCGTCACGAGACCTTACAATTGAGTCCGAATCTTTCCTCCCTCTTTTTGGTGTATGATTCAAGTTGTCCACTACCTATAGATCATCTTGAAAACATGTAAAGATTACACTTACTAGCGGAGGGTTCGCTTTAATACTATTTATAATACCTCAATCTACAAACAGTGAATAACTAAACCAATAAATACTAACGAGCCTTTTTTCAATCACTAACCTAAAAATTTTAAGTCTATATTAATAAAATATTCACAATCATGATTTCATAAACTAGCATCATAACCTCTCAAAACTTCTATAGAGCACTTAACCATAAGCTCTCACAATGAAATATATCAAAATTATTAAAAAAACAAAATTCTATCCTAACTCCCCTTATATTTTCAAATACTATTTATTATATAAAATCAAATCTATTCGGTCTCATTAGAAAAATAGCTTTTTTGTGACTAATTTATTAATTTAATATTTTCGATTAGCATAGTGTCACTTCAAGTTCGATGATGATTCTACCGTAACCAAAAAATGCAATTTATAACCCACAGATCGTGGATGAATTTCACCTACCAGAGATACGTGTTGAATTTTAAAAGTTAGTGGGATAATCATAATCTTTGTAAACGCGAGAATCGAGATGTTAGTGCAATTCAACCAAATATCTTTTATTCTCTGATATTTTATAATGAAACAAAAAATGATCCACCTTATTAAAAAATTAATATTTTATTAAATCATATGAGTTTTGGAATACCTACTATACTCGTTATGATGTTATAATTTAAATTTTAATACTCTGATTTTTTTTTTTCTTACGAAACCATGATGACCAATGTCTTTTAGAAAAGAGAAAAATTAGGACAAATAAATTACTAGCCCATTTACCTTTTTTTTTTTTTTCAATCCATCACATGCATGTTAAATTTTCTATTCAAGCATTCTCTAATTTTTTTTGTTACTTCTTTATTTGAATATGTCAATTTTTTTTTTACCTATTTTATTCATTTTGTAAATCTTTTCAAAACGCCTACGAAGGATACTTCCAACTTGTATATTAATGCTTCCGGTAAAATTCATTGATGTTGACTTCTATATTAACAAAATAGATATCTGACGATCCAATATTGATCATTGCTAGCATGAAAACAAAATCATCAATGTACAATGTGGAAAGACTTTTTCCAATTGTGCTATAGGTCAAGAGCTTTGATAGAACACTTAAAAAGGGAACTATATTGCATAAAAGCTAAATACTATATGGAATGCATTGATAGTATAAAATTCGTTTTACTAGAGAACTATATTTCAAAACTTGTGATAATATTAATAATTGAAATCTTTCATATTTTCTTATTAGATATATCTAATATATTTATGCCATCTTCATATTTTCTTCAATTAGTTACACATATTATAAAGAATTAAAAAAAAAAAAATCAACCCGTTCTATCCCATTAAAAAATGAGAATAATACCTTTGAAACCATAATAACTATGGCACCTTTATTACCCACGGTATATGCAACACCTCTTAAAGAAAGCTTTTTATTTTCTCTCGTACAGCTAGGTTAAAGAAGGATAACAACTAGGTAGCTGGTCGAATTATAAAACACGGTGCGGCACCAAGTGTGCATAACCCAAAGTTCGAAGGCCAATGCATATCCTCTTCGACTAAAGCATTTTGTAGGTTATAAATACTTTTGTGAAGTGCTTTTTATTAACAAGCATTAAAAAATAAATTAAGTAGAAGCAGAAAGGAGGTAGGAGATAAAGAAGATATATGCATAGTGAGAATACCAATGTACTTTTTAGATTAAGCTGCTTGACAGATAAGATGCCTAATTGTAGAATACTGACATACTTTTGTAGGAAAAAGAGGGAAAAGAAAAATTCAATGCGTTGGAATGCCCGAGTTTTTTTTTTTTTTTCAATTTATCCGTCATAATGTGCTTTTAATAATTGTCCATCTATGCTTGTTAAGAAAAATATTTTATGAAAAGGTTGATTATATCACTCAACCAAAATTAATGGTGCGTTTAGGATTTCATTCAAAGGAGAGTTGGGTAAAAATATCGCGAAATACAGATTGAATTATAAATCGAATTCAAAAATTAATTTTTTTATTGATTTGGTTCGATTATGTATAAATGATTCATGGGTCGATTTGGGAAAGCGAACAGAACTGTTTAGTTAAATAAAAAAAATTATACAATTATTTTATACTTTTTTATCTTTTTTTTATCAATATTCATAAATTTTATCAAAATATTCATATTTTGTTATTCTTTATCTTAATTTTGTGTCAATTATTAAGATTAAGCTAAGTAAATTTTATTTGAAATTTCATATTTATTTAAAATAAAAATATTTAGTGAAAATTTAACATAAATAATTCGAATCATGAATTTAATTAAATCAAACCAAATCAATTTTAATTAAGTTCAAAATATTTATAAAACGAATTGTATAGTTAGGTTTGACTTAAAAAAAAATCGAACCATTATATTAGGTTTTGTTCGATAAAGGAGGAAAGAAAGGAAACTGTACCGAACCAAACCATATCAATCCTTATCTTCTACCAGTTTATGATCCATTTAAGGGTATTACACAATATTTGTATAAATAAAAATAAAATATTAAGACAAACAATAATTAAAACAATAGTTTTTAATTAACTATTACTCGTGATTTATATATGTTATATGTATATCAATATTTTATTGATATTTATATACTATATATATAATATAGGACGTGTATTACTCATACTAAATGGTTATAAGGCATTTTTTATTTCATTTTTATGATATAAAAAACTATCACTTGAATCTTCACTTGAAAAAGGAAAATAAGAAAAAGAAAGAAAGAACTTCAATATAACCATGAATCATGCCAAAAACTATCACCTTTTTGGGGCATAGTCGAATATTAGCTAAAAGTCCTTTTTTTTTTTTTTTTTCCTGCTAATTATATATTACACAACTGACAGGTAAGGGAAATTTCTGCCTATTCCATAGTTCATAACAACCAACGGGGGCTGGGCTACCTAGAAGACAATTAAAACTCCAATTTTATCTACATATGTTGTCATTGTGAGATTCTTATTATTTCCCAACAGTTTGATAATGGTCGGCTGTTTCATTTCATTTTATTTTATTTTCTTACATTATTTACAGCTTAAGACAATTTTGTGTAAGTCAGATCACTGTATATGCCTTTTGTTGTATTTATTTAATGTAATTCTATTTAATATGAATATTCCCTAGGGGAAGTATAGTGTTATATACATATATATTATTTGGTCAGATATATGATACCTTCAAATCTAAAAGCCGTAATGTGTAGAATTTTATGGGTTTCAGATCGTTCCACGCATACAGGTTTCGAAAATGGTAAACCGGAACCTATGATTTCAAAACACCTACTTTTACGACAAATCCCGCAATACAGGGTCGAACAATCCCAATTTCGACATGTTTCAAGTAACACATTCTTACCGGCCTCTAGTTTTGCTCTTGATGCTCATATAATTATCGTAACGGCCAAAGGAAAAGAAATGAGCGGAAGTATCTCCATAGTAGTAATCTTTTTATATTCTATACCTTATAAACCGTATCCGATTAGATAAATTTTGAGTGAATATTAACATTTTATTTAGTTCACAGGAATAGAATTAAAATTCTATCTCTATTCATATGAAATAGCTATTCTCTTATTTGGTTCACAGGAAATTATATAACAAGTACATATAAAATAGATAATAAATTCTTATTCATTTTCTTCACCAAAGGAATTGCTATCCTCATATAATATAACTTTTACTTCAATAATCCCCCAATTATTGAATAAAGTAATGCTAAAGGAATTACTATTCCTTTCAAGTCTTATTCTGTTCCAATAAACAAACATAGCATCTTGAAACCGGCTACCACAAGATAGGTGTATAAGTATGTTATCTCGATGTTATGTATTTATTTTGGAACCTATACTCTAAAATATATAAGGTATAGGTTTGTAAATCTTATCAAATAATAGTAATAAATACAAAAATCTTTACAATATACATAAATTATATTGGAAAAAATAAAAACAAATAATCATACAAGCCATAGTCTAAACCCATTATCCATTAAAAAAAAATTGCAAAGAATTTCTTACTTTATTTCTTCCCCCACCTATTATCTGGTTTCTATTTTTTGTTTTCTATCTCTCTTCTCTTATTTTTTTGTCAATACTAACATTATATTTACTATTATATTTTCTATCATTTTTTCCACTTATATACTTAGTGTAATGGATTTTTGTATTGTAAACGGAAAAAAAAAAAACAAAAAGCAAGCTAAGCTTTCAAATAGATTAAAAGATAAGTACAAATGGAGAATGTACCTTCGATATTGACATGTTATTCGGTCACTTTTTGATCTGTAATTTTACTTTTGTTCATGATATTATAAGAGGTGGATTTTGTAGTATCACTTCCCAATACTTGTAAATAGTGTGTTTTGGTGCTATTTAAATGCATAAGATGTTATAAAAATATTGACGAGTTTAAGATATCGAAAAATTATCTTTAAATTTTAATATTATAAAAATATAATAATAATCTATAAGTTTCATAAGATATCATGTATTTTATAAGTTTTAAGTGATATAGATCAAAAAGTAAGTTTTTATTTTTAATATTGTAAATATTATACCTACCGGACAAAGTATAAATAGGATATTTTACCTTACTTATTTTCTATCTACTCACCCTTAATAGCAAGTATGATGTGTATTTTAAGTAAATATACTTTATAGAACGTGATGTTTACAATTTCAAACTTGACATGTATGTAATGAACGACTATTTTCTTCCTTATTACTTCAGAATGACTGTGCAAATATCATTACTCTACATTATCCACTTTTAATTTAATATATATATATATGTATGTATCTACATATATTTTCCTTTTGTTACTATGTCCGTACGTTAGTGGATAAATGTAATTTCTCTTTTCTTAGTTGAATGGCGGAATTAGTTCGATCGTGTCATGAAGCAAATAAATTTGGTCGCGCAATGCGGTGTCTCATTTGTCAATTCAAAATAAAATCATAATAAATGTATTAATTCGTGTAATTTAACGAGGTTCTATAGTATTAAATGCTATGGTCCCATAGACATAAAGACATGATGTCGTAGCCAACGAGATGACATATTATGATATTACATCATTAATCAAATCATCAATGTGATGCTGTAACTAATATCTGGAGTTACTCTCCTTTGTAGCACCAAAAACCCTAGAATGTGTGACGCTACTCAAATAAAATTATTTCCCGATATGTTGAATGATATTTTTAAGATGTCAACAATATTTCAATTTAAAAAGAAAAAATTCGAACTCTGATTCATTTTAATAGAAAACAAATAATGCCATTGTTAGATTACAATAATTTTATATTAAATATATTAAAAATTGCTAATAAATATGATTGAATTCGGTGGAAAATAATTGAAACCTCAATAGAACAACCAAACATGTAAATATGTAGAAACGAATTGTTATAGCAGCAAACAAAAAAAAAAAAAACCATCAAAATGTTTCGGGATAAATACAATTGTATGTTTCTTCCTTTCCCTCTTTTATGTGCTTGTTTTAGCTTTGTACAACTTCATGAACGACTTTTGTCTTCTCGAAACCTTAAGGGGAAAATGAGGGACGCCTGGATAACCAGAGATTCATAGGTCGAAGTTAAAATTGACACTGGACTTATTAAATATTCTAAGATAACAACCATGAAATTGCCGTTTTTATTATCCTTTTATTACGTGTGCAGACCGAATTGAAAAAGCTCGTAGAAGATATTGGAAACTAATGGCCCGCATACTTCGCTAAATAGAATTAGGTAAAATTGAATTCTAATTCCTTATTAATGGAATATAAATGCAATTACTATTACATTATTTACTTAATAAAAAATCAACATAAGAATAAATCCGTAATATAATTTAAATATCAAATTTACTCGTCTTCTGCCCTAGCTCTAATTCTCAATCCCTCTCTGCAACCCTAACCCTAATTGACCCAAATTAAATTAATTGATAATAGAATATTTTATTATTGGATTCAACCTCTACTTCCTTGGATTTTTCCGACACTCCCTCCACACTCATACTCTTTTTCTCCTCCTCTGATTTCTAATCCTTCTTTTCGCAATCCTTTCTACTGACATATTTCGAACACTATCCAATATCATATGGATCAAAGAAATAAAATAATCCCAGGAGCCATTGGGTTGTGTCGGAGACGGGTTGAAGGTCGAAGATGGATCGAAGATATTCAAAAAATCCCACTGAATTGACCCAATAAAAAAAAAAAAAAAGAAGAAGAAGCGTTTTCGTTAATATTACAATTCGAGGTTATTGTAGAAGTCCGGTTTAAATTTGGATTTCTTGAATTCTTTCATGTAATGTTTTTCTTTTGAATTGAATCCCAATTCCAATCTTAAAATTCAGGAATCCTTATTATTTAATTTCAATTAATAAAGATACCCACCAAATTATCATTCGATGACAAAATATGAAATAATTGCAGTATTAAAGAATCCCAAGTGAACACGTATACCTCATTCACTTGAGAGAATTAAAATTCAATTCTCCATTTATTCCTTATTATAAGTAGAGATGGGGCAACCATGATATGCATGGTTAGCTAAGGATGAACGTAGATGGCTTGAGATGACCATATCCTAACCCCTTGATTTAATGATTTTATTTTAATTTATATTTTTATATGAAATTAGACACTTGTTTTAAAACATAATGGATTATTGAACATAAAAAAATAGTAAGTTGCATACAAAAGCTTGAAAATGAATGATGAAGCAAAAGACCCAAAAGGGGAAAAAAAGTGCAAAAGATTCCCCAAACCATTTAATGTCTAGCAAACTTAAACCTTAGCAATCCTCTTTACCTTTTCCCCATCACTTCCTTCCTTTGGACCTCTATAGTCATAGACGAAAGAAAAATTGAAGCATCTCCAAAAATTTCACAACTCTATTGATTTTTGCAACACAACAATTGAATAAAAAATCTTAGATTAATAGTTTTTTGCATTTTCCTTAAGGCTTTGTTTGGTTAATTTCAAGGTAATCATATGGCTTTTCTAATAACTCATTTGTAAAAGCTTTGCTCGTATTTTTTTAATATTGATTTTATGAGTGTTTTCATAGTTAATTTCTATGCACACTTATCTTTTTCTAAACCATATAATACATAAATTCATGTTAGAATGTTGCAAGAAAATAACAAAAACCATGTCTAACTTTCTCTTAAATTAATGCTATGTTAATCTTACTTTGAACTCAATCGGCAAATTTATGAAATCACATTGGAATTTTATTATGCATTTATAGATAAGATTTTTTTTTTTCAAAAATAAATAATTAGAGACCTTCATACTATTATTACAAACTATTTAAAGCTTATCTATCAAAAATGCTTTATAAAACACTTATAAAGAGGGGGCTTTGTTTGTTGAATGTATGCATTGCACAACTTACATTTTTAAATATATAGTTGATGCCTTTTAAGGAAATAAAAAACCTTTAAGATTATTTGTCATGCTAGTTCTATTTCTATTTATAAGGTGATATAATAAATCATTAGTTATTGTTGATATCGTTAAGAATGAAAAAAGAAAAAATGTATGAGCAATTCTCTATAGAGGGCTTAATCATTGTTTGATAACACTATATGTAAAATAAACTTAAAAAAAAAAAAAAAACCTTAAACACTATGGAACTATCCTTAAAATTTTTAGCATTGAATTAATCAACCCTATTTCACAAATTAAAATAAGAATAGAGATCTAAATGTCACGTTTTACGCACAAGCAGCATATTCACTTTAGAAGAATGGAAATTCCATTCCTGCTCTATTCCTATTGTGGACCATATTACAATGTTCTATTGGTTGTTAGTGCCTTATAATAAGAATATCTTGGAATCCCTATTGCAACAACATCTGCAATATAGATTCTTAACCTCACTTTGTGAATACCAACTCCAGACATATCCATCAAATTTATTTTTGATACTACCCCTACCCAAATTTGCAAATTACAACATATTACCCCTAAAATAAAACCTAAATCCACCTTAAGTAGAAATCAACCACACATTATCAAACCTTAATCAACCCGAATTGTAACCCTACCTCCACTTTCACCCCCATCAAACCACGATCTGCACTTCCCCCCATCTCTCCATTGGAGGCTTAGGTTCAATGCAACATCACCTCTTGGTAGAAGGGTGTTAGTACGTGTGTTGATAGAAACTGTAACTACTAACTGAGAAAAATAGGTGATGTTGTGTAGATCAAACCAAAGAGCGTCTGAAATTAACATACGATAGCTACAATTATCTGGAAATAATGACCACGTGTTGATGTACCTCATCCTCTCCCTTTTATCTGTATTAATTTCAATTGTTTGCTTCCTCTTTATGAAACTCGATTTTTTACGTTTGTATGAGCAGTGTTAAGAAGTGTTCTTCATATCTCAACATACAATTTTAATGGCATGTTTTTTTCTTCTTTCACTTGTGTAGTGCAATTGAGTTTAGACGAATGCTGACTTATTTTGTTATACGAAAGTATGCTCTCTTTTGTGGTGTGATGTTGATATTCCAATTATTATCGATTAATGTAGATCTAAGTTGTTATTTGTATTAAGCAAATAAGTCGGAATCATAGTTGCAAAGTGATATGTAAAAAGTTAGGTTACAGACAAGTGCATGGGTTCAAGCAAGTAGGAAGGAATGGTTGTCATTGTTGTGAAAAGTTTTTTCTTCAAACCTAGTTTGTTTGTTTATAAGTTATGAACAGATGTTGTAGACGTCAACGTTGCATGCTTATAAGGTTTATAAGCACCATAGAAAGTTGCTTTCAAAGATGTCATCGCATTTTTTAAAATGAAGCCAAGTTTTAGAATACCCCAATCTATTCTTGGTAAGATTAAGTTAGATTATTGCCAAATAAAGATTTTAACTTGTTACTGCCACCATAAGTAAGGTTTACCCCCCTTAATCGCTACCTACTTCCTATTTAGCCAAATGTTTGGTTTAGTGACATTGAATTTGGTTTTGGTCACTTAAGTCATTGTCTAATAAAAATGTTCTTCCGTTAATGGGTTGTAAAGCAGATGTTATGTCATTAACATAGGAAAACATCAATTGATGTACCAATTGTATGACTAGGCCTTATACTACCCTCGAGTTCAATTATGTCAATTGAATTTCTACCAACATTGCAATTACATTAGGAAACTTGTTCACAATGATGACATCGCATGTATCGAGCAACTTAGAGTAGATAGTTTCTTGTTTTAGTTTTGAATTGAGTGAAACTTGTTCCTATCTTCTCGTTTTCTTACGTAGATTGTTCGAAAACTTAGAAAATAAGATTTTATTCGATTAAGTATCATTTTCCAAAAATAAAACTCAAAATTCAAAAGAAATTCACCAAAACTCACTATATAAAATGTATACAAATAGAAACTTGTTAGGTATGCATATAATTTACATGTATTTACCCAAACAGTTAAGATGATTAACTGTTTACCCCTACCAATTATTTAGTTCATATGTTAAAGAATGATAAAGAAATGGATTAATGGTAAAAGTTACACATAATAACAACAATAAGGATATATGATTGGAAAATGACTCTTAAAAATATTTCTTTCGTCTTTTTGGATCAATCCATGAAAATCGTAGTAGTAAGTCGAAAATATATACTAATCAATCCATCTAAGAAATAGATGCAATTCATGTAAGATAAACTAGTATTTAGCCATAATTTATCAATTTCATATCATAAACCAACCCAGTAGGATACCATGTTATTTTCCCTTGCAATTGTACGGAGAGTCTTATAGTAATATAACTCTTGTCGAAAAGACTCTGGCTTAAATAAACTAACACTTGCCACATCTAAAACATGCACATATCAGTACTTAAGCATCACTCTTTAAGCCGATATATGTAAATACAATAAGAAGCGAAGCATTCATAGAAATGAACAATTACTAACACATTATCCATTAGTTTGTGTTACAGTAACAAGCTAGAAATGCAATGAAAAATAAACACTTTTAAAACTAACCCTTTGATTACATACATTAAGGTAGATTTAGGTGCTACACCTATAGAAAAAAAAATTTGAACATGAAGCATGCATAATAACAACGAGATCATGGATGACATCGATACACATCATTGTTCTCATCCTTTTGATATCCCATATTCATGGATAACAATATAGTAGTAGTAATGATCCATGCACAACACAAAAGAAATCCCATTTTCCTAATTTAAGAATCATTTTTCATACATTAACTAAAGATTCTTTACCCTTACTTGTACTAGTCACAATTCATTCTCAACTTTCATCAACCATTTCTTATCTTCACTTCACTTGCCCTGTAATTGGTGTTCCACTTGTTCAAAGCGTCGAACAACCTTCTTAGCAATTTAAGTGCAAATTGACAAGTTAAAGGGTCAATCCATTCGAAAAAGTTATAACTATCTTTGACCTACATAGGTTGTAATGGTTAAGTTTACTAAACATTATAAAACATATTGCTAAACATCACATAGTGAAACATGATGCGGTAGTTAATTCTTACCCAATACCTAGGAGATCCAAGAAATCTTCTCCCAAATGATTCCGGCTTCTAAGAATGTATTATTACAACTTGTTTCCCACATCAACATTTTGTCCTCTTCCACTCCGAGTTGATAGAAGAGGTTGATCTTGAGGCACTAAACATGATATGTGACTATATAGAAAAAGAAATTATCACGACTATGTCGGCAACTAAATAAGTTGGCCCATCATACAATCTTGTATCGTATCCATCCTATATAAGGGATTAAATGGTATGAAGACATCACAACTATGTTATATCCTATAATCCAGTTTAATAGTAAAACAACCTAAACTTGGTAACTCCAGATGGAAAAATGGAATTAGATCAAATACAAAGACGAATGAATATATGACATAAAACAAAAAGAACTACGATAATTTATAATGAATGCACATCAACGTACGATTTTAATTGTAAGCATATGTTACATTATTATCTAGTGCCATGAAAATAAAATTTTACCTTAGATGTTTTTTTTTTTTCTCACAACAAAATAATCCTTCTCATTTATTTGCTCTTCATGGATTAAACATGGAATAATCAAGAAAAGGATTTACATTACTCTTATAAATTTGCTGGTGTGGAATATCATTTGCAAAAACGAAATCAAGTTATGCTAAAATTATGATTCGTCTAAGTGAAGGAAAGGCTTGTTTCCATCCAATTGTAGACTATAGCTATCTATAATTTTGTAAGACCTAAAGTTAAATCAAATGACCGTAGGATTGAATTTAACACAAAATTTAGGGTGATCGGTTAAAAGATTCGATTAAACCTAAATTATAAACTATGGATAGAAATATTAGTAGAAATGACCACGTAAACTTGAATTTAAGAAAATAAGTAATAAAATAGGAGACTATAAAATTTTTAAATTTTAAGTATAATAATTATTAATTATCAAAAAAGCGAAAAGTGTAATTTAATAACTAATAAATTATTAGAGATAGATTATATGTATACTAAAAATCATAAAAGACCTAAATAATAATTAGGAATATTTACATGTACCCCACATATATTTACGTATAGATAAAAATACGCAAAATTTCTTAAATTAGCCAAAAAAATTAGTAAATAATTAAATAAAATTATTAATTAATTGAGGAAAAATCATAAAAAAAAAAATTAGAGGGATAGGGAATGATGAATATCTAGTCGTAGCAAGTTAGGAGCTGAAGAAGAAAAATTATCCAATTAGAATTAAGCAACACAAAAACTAAAAATTAAGGGATTTGAACAAAGTCTTATCTCATTTAATGCATATTACTTACCAAAAAATTGTATAAATAAGGAGAAAATTTATAGAGTACCTTTGGACAATTAGGAATCAGAGAAAAATAAAAAGCTTCAAAAATTTAAGAGAAAAACCAAAAAAAAAAAAAAGAAAAGAAAAGGAAAACTATGCAGATAAGGCTAGTGAGCCAAACCCACACATCGCCACCACTTGGGACCAAGCTACCACCACCACCCCACTCCAGACCTACCACTTAGACCGACCAATACACCTGGACCGATGTTAGAAGGCCAAAGGCCATTGGACCGAGTGAGTCTCTGATTTGCTCCGATTTTGTATAATTTCTTAAAATTAGTTATTTTGCCTATAAAATTATAAAACCTGTTATTCTGAGGTTTTATTGTATGTAGATTTAGGAAAAAATAGTGATTTAGTTTAATCACGTCTGAAAGTACATGATTCTTAACAAATTAAGCAAAACCGAGCATGATTAGAACTAAAAATAAATAGATTTAGGAGTGTAGTTTGGAGCTCAAATTTTTTCTGTAGAATACTAAGTGACATAGAACAGTATTGCGAAGCAATTTTTTAAAAATTAATTTTCAAAATTTTTAAGTTAATTTTTAGCTCTAAATGATGGAAAAATTAGGCAATTTGGGGTTAATTAGGTGATTTAGATACTAATTACCGATTTAGATAATAATTAGATGTTTAGGGATATTAATCTCTGATGTGGAAACCTAATCCTAGCCTTTAGATTGTTAAGTGTAAGTAATGAAGGAATTATGTGCTAATTGTAGAAAATTAGGACTATTATAAAAACTTAGGTTTAATTAGATAATATAATAATAGAAACTAGAATATAATAAATCTGAAATAAAAATTAATTTTAGGTAATTGTGTAAAAAAATATAAGATTTTCTCACATCGGGAATAAATCTGGTACCCTAATTAGGATTAGTGTGTACCGAATAATTTAGAATACTAAATTAAGACTCAATAGGATATTAGAATACTCAAGCTTAATGTGATTAATTTCACATTAGGATTTGAGCATATTTAAGATTCCAGAATCAAAACTAAAATCTAATTTAGGAACCGAACCCCGAAATATGGTAGAATGAATCATTAGTAAATACTAGTTATACATGGAAAAAATAAGCTAAATTATAACTTAGAATATGAATCATTAAAGTATAAGAACTCAAAAGACCTATTTGTATTATAGGATATCTAGAGACGAATCGGCTTGTAATCGAGCGATTAGGCAAATGAGAAACTTTAAGTAAGTTGGGTTATTACTTACGTTATTATAGTGTTATTTTATGGTACTTGGAGACTTAGGTTATTACCCACTGTATTAGAGTGTTATTTTATGGTACTGGAAGACTTAGGATTGTATATGGTTGTGATTGTAAGTACTTTACGCATGTGTTTGATGTATCTGAATACGTGTTAAAATTTGTAATGTGATTGATTGAATTTGTATGAAATTGTTTAAACACCTTAACTGAAATTTAATCTTATTCGACTCTAATAACAAAAAATGTCATGCATTGCAACCCGTTAGGGGATCATAGGATTCTCCAATCAAATACGAATCCTTCGAAAGGGATAGTGCAGGATTGCATAATAGCCCCTTCTTCATCCTTAGTCGAAATAAGTAATAAGAGAGGAGGTCGCGGCGAGGGTGAAGTTAATGGTTCAAAAGTAGTTGCAGGAGAAGTGAGGTCTCTATTACACAAGCCTGGGTTTTGTTGTAAGCTATTGCATAACATGGAAACTCCTCAACCCGGTTTAGAGCGCGTGAAACTTCTTTAATTTCATAACAGACCAGACTACGTTGTGCGATGACACTTAATTGCTGCATTGCACGAAAATAATTGTTTGATAATCTTGTTTGTGTTTGTATACATTCATGAGTCTCCAATTCAACTTACTGAACTATAGTTGCTCATACCCCTATAAATCCTTTTACAGGTCTTGATTTCTGAATACTTCAAGTATTATGCCACCCTACAATTATCCAAAGGTTAGTTCTTTTGAAGCTAGGGGTGTAAGGATCAATTTACTCAGTAGTGATGTGTAGCGAGAATATTCTTTGTAGTTTGAGGATGAAAGACTGATAATTATTATGTAAATTAGTAAACTGTTGTATATATATAGAATTTCCTAGGCAAAAGAAATAATTTTAAGAAATTTTACAAAATCTGAGACTCACCTAGTCCAATGACTTTTTGGCCTCTAACACTGGTTCAGGTATGTCGGTTGGTACAGGCAGTGGGTTTGGAATGAGGTGGTGGTAGTGGTGGTTCGGTTCCAAGTGGTGGTGGTGTGTAAGTTGGCTTTCTTGCTTTCTCTGTAGAGATTTGAGGCAAATGTCTAAAACCTTAATTTTTTTCTCTAAATTTCGGTGCTCTCAATTTTTCCAAGCTTCTAACTGTCCAAATGAGTTTTGTAATTTTTCTTACCATTTATAGAGCCTTGTAGTAATTATTATGCATTAATTAGACAAGACAGTGCTCAAATCTTTTCCAATTTACCTTTTGTGTTGCTTATTTTTTATTGGTTAATTTTTCTTCTTTAATTGCTAACCTACTATGACTAAATCTAGGTCATTCCTTATTCTTCTAATTTTTTTTATGATTTTTTCTTAATTATTTTATAATTTTCCTTAATTATTTAATAAGTTTTTAATAAATTTCAGGCAATTTAGGTAATTTTGCATGTTTTTATCTACACGTAAATACATGTGGGGTACAAGTAAACATTCATAATTATTATTTAGGTTATTTAATAATTTTTAGTATATATATAATGTAAGCCTCACAATCTGTCATTAAAGGTTTTGATCGACTGAAAGCTTCGATCAAGCTTAAATTATAAAACTAGAAATATTAGTAAAAATGATCCCGTAAATTTGAATTTAAGAAAATAAGAAATAAAATAAAAGAATATAAAAATTTCAAATTTTAAGTACATAACTCGTTATTTATTAAAAATGCGTAAAATGCATTCCAATAATTAATGAATTGCTAGAGATAAATTATATATATACAAAAAATCATAGAATGGTCTAAATAATATTTAAGAATATTTATTTGCACTATATATGAATTTACATATAGGTAGAAATACGTATAATTACTTAAAATATGCGAGATGAGCTAAAATAATACTAAATAATTAAAAAAAATTTATAATTAATTAAGAAAAAATAAATAAAAATCATAAAAAATAAGGAATGATCCAAATTTGGGTTGTGACAGCTGGAGAAAATAAGAAAAAATTAACCAATTAAATTAAAATAACATAAAAGTCAAATTGGAAGAAGATAAGGCAATTGTCTAATCAAATTAATATACCATAATTTCCCTAAAACTCTATAAATACTCCAAATTTTTCAGAAGCTCATTTTGGATGTCAGAAAGTTTATAAAAATAGAGAGAGGTGAAATTGAGAGAAAATTAAGGTTTTACAAAAATTTAGCAAAAATCTGTGCAGTTGGAGCTTATAAAGAAAACCCAAACCCAAACCCAAACCTAAACCCAACAAGCAGCTAGGAGTGGACGGCCACCACCACTACAAGGTGGTGGCAGCACCTAGGTAGGACGACACACCCATGGCTACCGACAGTGGCCGAAGCCACTCAAATAAGTGAGTTTGATTTCTTGCCTGATTTTGTATAATTTTTCTAAAAATAGTAAATATTATTATAAAATTATGAATTTTTTTATCTTAGAATATTTTTGTATGTAGTTTTTAGGAAAAATATTACTTTAATGAAAATATGTCTTGTAATATATGGTTCTTAATAAATCATGCAAAATCGAGTATGTTTCGATTTAGAAATAAATGATTTTAGGAGTGTAGTTTTGAACTCAAAATTTTTGTGTAGACTACTTAGATGATATAGAACAGTGCTATGAAGCCCGTTTTCAAAAATTAATTTTTGAAATTTTTAGATAATTTTTAGGCTTAAAATGAGACATAAAATGGGTAATTTAGGATAAATTTAGTAATTAAATGGTTAATTACTGATTTAGTGAATAATTATATGTTTTAGGATGTTGAAATCTGATGAAGTATAATAATTGTAGCATTTAAGGTATTAGATATCATTATTAGGTTAATTTGTAGTAAATAAGTAATAGGGAAAATAATAATAAATATTAAGTTAATTTAGTAATTTAGGGTAATTAGGCGTAAAATTTAATTTAGGATGAATTTAGACATTTTGAAATGATAATTGATGTTGGGAGATGGTAATTAGTGTATTAGAAATATTAGATGTGTATTTTATACATAATAGGTAATAATACATAATATATAATTATTGGAAATATAATAAATAGAAAATATTAGAATAAAAATTGATATTATATAAATAATAGGGATATCTAATAAATCTGATAGAAATCTTGAATTTATGTAATTATATGAAAAATATAAAAAATTTCTCATATTAGGAATAAATTCGGTATACTATTAAGGATTTAAATATACCAGGTATAATAAAATATTAACTAGGGGTAATTATGGTATTTAGGATATCTGGAAGTAATGTGATTAATTTCACATTATGAGTTAAAATAAGTTTCTAGAGTTCGGATATAAAATAGTACTTAGAAATTGAACTAGAACTAGAACCAGAACCAAATTTAGAAATTGAACTAGAACCAAATTTAGAAATTGATGCGGAAACTGAACCCGAACCTGGCCCCAAACCCAGATAATTGTAAGATATTTGAAAACTTAGATAATTGGACATATTAAACCCTAAACAAAATATAACAATAAGCGTTATAGGATAAAACCAACCTATAATAGTTATATGAAAAACTGAAACCACGTTTGTGTTATAGGGATGATCGACGATGGCCTAAGTGAGTTGGACCTTGAGTGAGCAAGCGAGGAGTCCGAGTAAGTTGGGATTAATACGTTGATGTATTTTGGAGGCTTGAAATTATACTTATTTGTATTTGTTAGATAGTTGGTTGTATGCATGTGCTTGATTATAAGTAATGCTATGATTCTGTTTGTTGTTCTAGCTTGTATTGTATGATTTGTATGAAATGATTGATCACCCTAAACTGGACCTAATCGAATATACGACTTATAATCATAATCGGACTTGTATAGCAACCCATTAGGGGAAACTTAGGATTCTCAGCTAAATACTGACCCCTTCGAAAGGAATAGCGCAAGATTACATAGCCACTAGAGAATGCTATTACTGCTTGCTTTGTCACTCTAATTACTTCATCATTATAAATAAAGTCATACGGATTTGAGTGGTTGGTAATTTCATAACCCAATCTTTCAACAACAATTTCAAAAATAAAGTTTATAAGATAACGGCTAACTCGAATTAATATAATACCCTGTTTAAGTCTCATTTTTATGTAAGATTTATCCAATGCCATGATGTATACATTGAACTCCTTTACCATCTCCTCGGTAATTATGAGTTCGGCAATTTCTTGGTTCACTAATTTTTAGTTAGCACTTTGCACGGCTATGTCCAATGATTCCACTTGAAATTTCTTAGTGAATAGTAGTGTTAGGACAGTAGTACATTAGCAACTCGATCACAGTTTATGTTCAATTCTCCTCACAGTAACTCGCTTAGACTTCAATTTAGATCATCACTTAGTTAAATTCAGATTTTAGTCTTGTTGAAGCTCAGTGAATCTTACACTTTTGGCACATACACAATTCAGTTTGCTACTCTATAAAACAGATCGACACTTTAGATCTGAGCAACTTTGTAAGAAAGTTCTTACACCCAAGAGCTCCCTATGGATGTTGTAAGCCCCATAACTAAGCAATCCGAGGTTTCGATCGGTTGAATGATCCGATCGAGCCTAAATTATAAAGTAAAACTAGAAATATTAGTAAACCGATCCCGTAAGTTTGAATTTAAGAAAATAAGTAATAAAATAGGAGACTACAAAATTTTCAAATTTTAAGTATATAACTCGTTATTTATTAAAAATGCGTAAAAGGCATTCCAATACTTAACGAATCGCTAGAGATAAATTATATGTATACTAAAAATTATAAAATAACCTAAATAATATTTAGGAATATTTATTTGTACTATATATGAATTTACATGTAAGTATAAATACGCGTAATTTCTTAAAATACGCGAAATGTGCTAAAATAATACAAAATACTTAAAGAAAATTTATAATTAAATAAGGAAAAATCATGAATGATCCAGAATTGGGTCGTGGCAGCTGGGAAAAATAAGAAAAAATTTGGCCAATTAGAATAAGCCAACATAAAAGCCAAAAATCAAGGGATAAGGCAATTGTCTTGTCCCATTTAATACACAATAAATCCTCTAAAGCCCTATAAATAGCAGGAAAAATTCAAGAACTCATTTGGACAGTTAGAAATCAGAAAAAATTAAGGAGAGATGAAAATTGAGAGAAAAATTTGGTTTAGAAAAAAAATTAGAAAAACTGTGCAATCAGGGCTTTCAAAGGGAACCCACACCAAACGAGGAGCTGGGAGTGGACAGCCACCACCATCACACGGTAGTGGCAGTGCCCAGGCCGGACGATAAGGCCACGGCGGCCGGCGGTGGCCGGAGCCACCAAAATCGGTGAGTTCGATTTCTAGCCCGATTTTGTGTAATTTTGTAAAAATAGTAAATATTATTATAAAATTATCAATTTTGTTATTATAGGATATTTTTGTATGTAGTTCGTAGGAAAAATATTATTTTGATGAAAACATGCCCCGTAATATATGGTCCTTAAGAAATCATGCAAAACCGAGCACATTTCGGTTTAGAAATAAATGACCTTAGGAGTATAGTTTGGAGCTCAATTTTTTTCTGTAGGATGATCATGTGATAGAGAATAGTGCTATGAAGCCATTTTTTTAAAATTAATTTTTGAAGATTTTAAGTTAATTTTTAGCCCTAAAATGATGGAAAAATTGGGTAATTTGGAGTTAACTAAGTAATTAAATTATTAATTACTGACTTAGTGAATAAGTAGATGTTTAGGGATGTTGAAATCTGATGGAGAATGATACTTGTAGCATTTAGGGTTTTAGATGTAATTATTAAGTTAATTATATAGTAAATAAGTAATATGGAAAAATAGTACATTTTAAGTTAATTTTGTAAATTAGGGTAATTAGGAGTAAAATCTGATTTAGAATGAATTTAGACATTTTGAAATGATAATTGATGTTTATAGATGATAATTAGAGTGATATAAATATTAGAAGTGTAATATATACATAAAAGGTAATAATACATAATAGGTAATTATTGGAAATATAATAAATAGGAAATATTATAATAAAAATTGATATTGTGATAATAATAAAAATGTACAATAAATCTGATAGGAAATTTGAATTTATGTAATTATATGAAAAATGTAAAAATTTCTCACATTAGGAGTGAATTCGGTACACTAATAAGGATATAGGTATACCGAGTGAAATAAAATACTGACTAGGGGTAATGATAGTATTTAGGAGATCGGGAAATAATGTGATTAATTTCACATTATGGGTTGAAACGAATTTCTAGGGTTAGAGTATAAAACACTACTTACAAATCGAACTAGAACCTAATTTAGAAATCGATGCGAAAACCGAACCCGAACCTAACCCCAAACCTAAATAATTGTAAAAGGCATAAGACCTAGATAATTAGGCATATTAAACCCTAAACAAAACGTAACAATAAGTATTATAGGATAAAATGAACCTATAATAGTTATATGAAAAGCTGAAACCACGTTTGTGTTATAGGGATGATTGGCGGTGGCCTGATTAAATCGGACCTCGAGTGAATGAGCGAGGAGTCGAGGTGAGTTAGGATTAATACGATACTATATTTTGGAGGCATAAGATTATGCTTGGTTGTGCTTGTTAGATAGTTGAATGTGTGCATGTGTTTGATTATGGGTGATGCTATGATCCTGTTTGTTGCTCTGACACATATTGTATGATTTGTATGAAAGGATTGATCACCCTCAACTGGACTTAATCAAATATCCGACTAGTAATCATAATCGAACATGCATGGCAACCCGTTAGGGGAATTTAAGACTCTCCGGTTAAATACTGACCCCTTCGGAAGGGATAGCGCGGGATTGCAAAATGGTCCCTTCTTCATCCCCAGTCGAACTAAGTGACAGGAGAGGAGGTCGCGGCGAGGGTGAAGACAGTGGTTTGAAGGTAGTCGCGGGAGGAGCAAGGTCTCCATTACACAAGCCTAGGTTTGGTCATGAGCTGTTGCATTAACGGCAACTCCTCAACTCGGATTAGAGCGGGCGCAATTTCTCTAATCTCACGACGGGCCGAATAACGTTGTGCGATGGTATTTGCTTGCACATGCATTACACCTAATAAGTGATTGAAAACCTTGTTGTGTGTATGGTATAGTTTTAAGTCCTCCGTCCTAACTTACTGAGCTATGGTTGCTCACATCCCTATAGACGTCGTGCAGGTGCTGGCTAAGAAGCGGCAAACAACTACTCTGAAACTAGCAACTGCTGGATCTTGGGGAGTGAGGAAAAATATTGAAGAATAGACACGTATTTTTAAGGTCTAAGTTTTTATTATTTTTCATTTTCGAATGATGTAATGATATAGAAAAATACTATAGAGAAATATCGTAAACTTTAACTGCAATAACTGAATTATAACATATATATAATTCCTCACTTTTATAGGTAAATGATTTATTTAAATTACAAACTGTCTACTTCAAAACGGGTTAGTTGTGGACGCCTTGTGTAGATCAGGTCTAAGATAGCGGCTGTAAGGCCAACTTCTATCTTAGGATGGTTTACACGGCGGGGCTGTTATGACTCTGCCGCTTCGGGGCGTGACGGTTTTAAATAGGTATCAGAGCGTAGTTTTACTATACTCGCTTTGAAATAAACAATTAAAAGAATTAGACATTTTAGGAGTACATCGAGAGTAGGTAGAAATAAATGGATATTAAAGTATCGTACTACAAATTATAAGACAAGTAGCGATTATACCGCTAAAGTGAGATAGCCGTTAATCAAATTTAGCTCCAGTGATGGGATCATATGGAGAAATTGGTAGTTAGTTGAGGTGATTCAAGAGGACTGAAGGAGAACAATATTATAATGAGTCAGTTAGGATATGTTAATATTATAGACAGAATTACTAAGGAGTTTGTTAATGGAGTTGTGTGGAAATTGATGAGAAGTGATGAGATTTATGGACAATAACGAAGATTAATGTGAGTTATAGTATAATAGGAATCATGTGATATGACTTGTGGAATAAGGACGATTTGGAAATAAAAGATTGTAACTCAAGTAATGCTAGTAAGATATGTGTAGTAACGATAGAAGAGAGATATCTTAGTCTACGAGTATGACTAGTACATCATATATCCTTGGATGATTAACCCCAAAAAGATTTATTGAATGGCTATCACATTTTGTTGAATCAGTTGGAGTAGATTAAAATTATATACAGCATGAGAATACAGATTATGAGGTAATAGTTGATTTAAATGATGAATATAATGTATTAGTTAGTTATATTTTGTTAGGAGTTAGGATTGATTATATGATTGGTTATGCATATAAATTAAGACCCTATCAATCTTTCACTTTACTTTAGCAATTTAACCAAGAGCTTGGACAAGCTAGGATCGGCTTGGCAACTTAAAGAAAATTTAACTCGGCTAACTTGCTATAGCTCGGACAAAGCAAAATTATATCTCGACATGAATACAATCTAATAGCTTGGCAATAGTTCGATAATTGACTATATACGTAGCACTTCATCTTGGCCTTTTAATTACACCTGGTCGATCTTCTTCAATTCAATCACACGACAGCATAGGTGTACCTAATAGTGCGGCATTGATCAACAATTTTCAATTAGCTCAACACTCTTCTTTACCTCTGCACTTTAATAGAAAGCTTGAATTCACTTCAGCTTGGATGTGTAAGTTCGGCTTTATTCAGTTTGGATTGACAAGGTGTACGAAGCTCGGATATAGAGTTCACTTCAATAGTTCAGCGATGACATAGAAAAGATTAGTTTTATAATTGTGCACTACACAAATTAGGATTAAATTCTATAAGGAAGCTCGGTAACCTTGAGAGTATTACAACTCATCTCAATGCTTGTGGCCACTTGTCCAATTGCACTTACTATAAGTTACATGCAATAGCACCCTTAACACTTCAGTTGGGCAATACTAAATTTTAGCTCACTATTTCAGATTGTAGCAACTCTGAGCTCAGACACTTTAGTATTTCAGTTCGGCAAGTTTAGCAAAAATTACTCAAGTTGGTACTTTAGGTCACAATAGTTCGGCACCTAAATTGTGATAGCTCGTGATCAAACAATTTAATACGGTAATATAGTACAAGTACGATACAAACTACAGCAGCACAAAAACGAACAGCAATATGCACAGAACGAGCTTTAGTACACTCATCAATTGGCACAAATACAGTAGTTTACACAACAACTTGCAGCCACCACTTCACGTACTGCTGTACTTTGAACACAACACAATCACCACCAATTCAACTCCATTGAAGGCCATAACCAAATGTATAAACAAACTGTATAGTAAGTTTATCGCACTATTCAACTCCAACAACCATCGAAGCTAAACTCATAGACCCAATACAACCATTATCGCAACAACATGAAGGATTCCCAATGGTCGTACAATTGAATTTGAATTATCCAAACCATGAATTGGAGCGCTTACTATAAGAAGAATTCAATCATCCACTACTTAATATGAATTTTAAGTCCAAATCCCCTCTAATTTTCGCGGCCACGCATAAGTAACTCAAACCTTAAGCAGTTGAACTCCAATTGTCCTTTGAAAGTAAAGGATTCCTAATTTCATATCTTAACACATAGGCATCAATTGTAGTAACATGAAAAGCAAAACCACCTTCTTCTTCTTTTTTTTTTTTGCGTGTGTATATATATACATATACATATATAATAATCTACGACTTCACTTAAAGGAACACCTTCTTAAATTAGATTTTGCTGTCTATCTCACCTCCTTGCAGTGGCAATACATTTCCCTCAGTTTTAGGTATTGCTATGGTCTCCGTAAACACAAGACTCAAAAACCCAATATCCAACAAAGAGAAAAAGGGTAAATTAAATCGGAGTTTCAATAAACCTAGTTAGTAAACCTTCAGTATCACAATATAAACCAACAAATAGTACCCTCTCAAACATATAACATTAACTTCAAAACACTCACTGTGGTAGTCACAGAAAGAACACAACAGCCACTAACAGTACGCGAACAAAAACTTTATGAAATATAACACGTTTCGTTGTTAGAACTGCACTTTGATACCAGCAAAGTTAATGCATCTCTAGAGTCAGACATACGGAGAGACACTACAATGAACTAAAACAAGAAAATAAAATGGGGGTTTACTAAATCCGTAAGCTATCTAGCTGGATGTAATGCATCAACAAGATTCAACATGGCCTAAGACTTATTAGATGTGATGCACCAGTTTAAGTGATGGGTTGCTTGTCACGATCCTTACTAAAAGATTGATAAAAGTGGGTAGAGGGGAGTTTTTTAAGAGAAAAGTCTCAAAAGTTTTTCATTAAAATGTTAAGTTTACCTAAAGCCTTACACATATGTTCTAGTTATACATAATAGCAAACCTTTGAGACTAGTAAATAAAAGGATTAAAAGGATGCCCTATTGGCATTCCTGTAAATATAAAATAAACATGAAAGCAATTTAGAAAAAAATACAAGAAATAAGATGTCTAAATAACGTAAACAAAAATAAGCAATCAAATAAGATATCCGGATGAGGAGTGGATGAGTTGGCCTTCGACATTTGGCTTGGTTAGTATCTCGAGTCCTATCAAATAATCTCCATAAACTCTCAAAATTTAATATCTTTAACTATTGAGTTCAACTAAAATATAAAACCAAAAGTCTTCAACAACAACTAAGCCAAAATCTTCTCGATTGAAAAATAAAACCTAATTTAAATAGAACCAGTTGTAAATCTACTATCACATCATATCATTATAGAATATTTAGTGAATCAATCTCCTTACCTCTTAATATCCATATACATCATGGTTATGTAACTAGCTTCAAAATCATCATTATCATTAGTAGTTAAAACATAAAGTCTTAATAAGTTGAGTTTTATATTCTAATACATAACTATTCCTTAAACACATACATATATAATACTTGCATACAAGCCTATAAATTATTAAATGCAGCATAAAATCAATTAATTTGATATATATCATTTAGTATGAGCAAATAACATAATCCCGATATTTAGAATTTGTAATTACTTAGATTCCACTTTGGTACTCTACTTTAGAATTTTGACCCGTAGGTCCTTAAATGTAATTCTTAATTCTCAAATCAATAGATACTAAGGTTAAACTTATTACCTTTTGCTTTAAACATACTAATCATCTCATTGTGGGTTAATCATCTATTAATTAGCCATTAGTATGAAGTCAATTACAATGCTTTAAGCGATATTCCATTCCATAGATTAGCATTACAAAGCCATCCTTTCTTCTTAGCCATATTGGACATAACTTATTGACGGCCATTGAGTGATGGTAGAGAAATTAGAGCCTAAACTACTTACTTCCTCCGATAAATATAGTGCATCGTATGCTTGTTTATTATTACCACATATAGGTCGACTACACACAAAATAATACAATATTTTTAATTGACATAATATTTATTATCTGTTTCCATTACCTTGATAGTATAACCAATAATCAGCAGCAGTTTTGTTTTTGCTTTCCAAATTAACTAATCAATAAAAAGCTTAGAATACTCAACGCTTATGATTCATTACACATTGATTAAACTCATTCTCATTTAATGATAATTAATTTAAGTTTAAAGTTATGTTTCTCACTCATTCTTTCAATAAAAAACCTATTAAATATATCTGTCTTTCTCAAACAACTCAAAATAGGTCGAATAAGGAATGGTAGGGTCAATTGAAGCTTAATAAACTAATTGATTGCCAAACTACGAGGAGGCATATTGAATGCCATGAGTAGGGCCTGTTGACCATGGTTCTTAGAATGAAGGTCTCTGATGGCCTCTTTAAGGTTGATCAACTATAGTTTTAAGGGGTTTTTGCTTAGGGTTATAATTAAAGTCGATTCTACATATGTTGATGAGTTTCGAACATTTGTTCTTTGATTAAGTCCAATCTTTATGCATCAAAACACAAACTTAACAACATATTACTATTTATTCAACAATTTAAGCTTAGTTTTCCATTTATATCCATAATTGATTAAATCATATGCCTTTAAGTTTAAAGTTTGAGGAAAAAAGAAAATGAAAGTGAATAGATTATCTTATAATCCTTTAAGAAATTGAATGTTCTTAAGAGAGAAAAATGTAACCTCGATACATTTTATAAAAATCCTTTCTTATGATTACAAAGGTGTTTAGCTTTCTACAATGGAAGGGAGCTAAAAAAAAAAATAGAAAAGGGTACTTAGCCTTTATTGAATGTTGTTGTCTCAACTTCGATTCTAGATCATTAGCATGATAAAAATGACTTAGAATTATAATCTATTAACCTTCAACAAAAAATGAAGTAATTGATTAGAATAAAAAAGGGTAACCTCAATGAGATGTTAAACTGTTTCTTATTTATCACCAATAATAAGCCTTAACCATAAGAAAGAGCATGGTGATTCTCGAGTTTCAATGGTTATTAAATGAGATTAAGGGATGTCTATATACCTATTTGGTTATGTAATTAACCTTATCAACAAAAGGCAAAGTAATTACCTATATGCCCTTATTTTTTGAATAATTATAAAGGCATTTCATCATCTACATAAAAATAATTTCATCATCTAAATTTGGTTGAAGCTTAGAATGACTTAGGGTACATACTTTTTATCTCCTTTCCTAACTCTAAAATAGTTTCTCATTTGGATCTACAAACTTCAACCTATAACAACATCTAAATTTAGATTAACTTCCGATCCTTAATTGGAATAAGAATTGGAAAGATGCTTAGACTAAGGTCTCTTGAAGATTTGTCTTGGAGATTAAGGATTATATCCTAAGATATAGGCTTTATTTATCATTTTATTCTTTATATAGCTTAAGTTAATTAGGAGATTTAGTTCGTAGAATATAAATTTGTTTCCTTTCTTGTATTATTTTCTTTTACAGTAACTAGGGTTATTAGATTATAAAAAAGTTTACTACGAGATGGATATCAGTCAGTCATATTGGATTCAACCTTGCAATCTTTATTTAATTTAATGAGTTTTATCCTCCTAAATCTTTGATCTTACCAATCATCTAAGCTAATTATGGCCAACTTTTGTACTCATTAATCTTCTTTAAGATTGTGACATATATACGATAGTCTGATTTGTGGTTCATATTGAATTATTTCATTGACGATTAGATTGCTTTAATGATTGTGAGTAATATTAATTGTTATTCTAATTATAACTCAAATTGTTTACTAGTTAGATAGTAATTTGTTCATATCCTTTTTACTTAATTTTGTTCTTTTATATATTGGAAAAACCATAAAATATTTCCTCTCAGTTTATTATACTTGGAAAGCTCCTAAAGTAATTCAATTTGGTTCATGGGTTACAGATATTGATTGTATGTTGATTCTTCCGAGGATCTAAGCATTTTAAGATACAAATGTGAGTTAGATGGGAAAAAAAAACATATTGGATAAAAATGGGTGAAATGAAGGATATATAAGTAGAACAGACCCATTAACCAAATTTTTTAAGGTTTTTGGGTTGGATATGATATTAAGCAAATTGATTTTTTCTTTTATAAGATCCATTCTCCTCCATGATGTACAATCCCTTAAGGCAATAAGTGATAGTAAAGCTAATTTTGACTAAAATAAGACGGAATACATGTGGTGATTTAGCTCTTTATGGTTAGCCATCCCATGTTGAAAGAAGAGCTCTATGGTGGTGACTTAGGTGAAAGTCCATGAAGTATGGTAAGCGAGGTAGGCTATAAGTCATTTATAAGGCGAGCTTAATGGATTCAATTACTAAGGTTTTAATGGGGCCACATGGATTTCTACTTAAGTGGAGTGAGAGCTAAGCCTTATATGGAAAAAACTCTCACTTAATGAGTTATTATTGGGATATGAGTGTGTGTTAGGAGGATTTTTATGCTATTTCTATTATTTAGGAATAGACCAAAATGGAGTTAGTATTTCAAATTCCATTCTCTTTTCTCTAGGAAGAATATTTAGTAAGCAAAATCGTGATTACATGAAATCAACGATTTCAATTTTAAGGGAGAATTCGATTCTCTTTTGAAAAGGCAAAATTGCAAAAGTGCAATTCCATTTCCCTTGATTAATTAATATTAATTAAAATTACTTATTTAACGTTTAAACAAATTATTTCGAAAAAAAACTTTAAACAAATCATGACATACAATAATTAAAGATATTTTTGCAAAAAAATCTTATTTACATATCTAATATCATTTCATTTTATTTTTTCTATTAACATTTCTATTTCTATACATAAGAAATGGTTTCCATTTTAGTTTTAGTTCTCATCCCAATCTATCGATTTTATTCTATTTTATTTCATTCAATTCGATATCATTCTTTCACACTAAATATGATATTAAAGTATTCGGTTAAGTATAATATCAAATTCAAGAATGAAGCCTTTCACAAGTCCCATTTTCCTTAGTGACATATGCTCCTTCACACGACAGGGCACGTCAATTTTGGTAGTGATTATTAGACAAATGTCTTTAAAATGTTGATTTTTAAATAACCATGCCTTAAATGCATGGTCTAGCGCTCAAAACGTTATAAATTTATGGCCATTTTGTTGCTTTTTTTTTTTCCTCTCTAAAATAAATTGCTTTCTTCTTAGTCATCATCATGAATCTAATCACGATATTTTACAACTTAATATATCATAGACATGATAAAGAAATTTATGAGTAAACAGTATTTTCAATAGAAATATCAACAACCAAAAGGATATTCGATTAAAATCAAAAGCAAACAAAGTCACTTACAAGAGCGCTTACCCCAAAAAAAAGGAAAAAAGTAAATAAATGAATACTTACAATGGTTGTATATATATATTTTTTTTTCGAAGAAGTGATGTTAAGCACGTGCTAATGAGGTCGCGTATTGTAAAATCTACAGTAACAGAGTACTACTATTAATACAGTAGTTTGCAGTCTTCCAGAGTGCTTTGTTTTTGCCAACATTAATAAACAAGCAATATCTTCTCTGACATCGAAACCAAAGATTTGATTGAGCCTTGTTTTAGTTTTTAGATTTATGGTTTAGTAAAAAAAGAAAAAAGAAAAAGAGAAAAACACATAAATACATACACAAAAACTCATTAAAGGCATTCACGCCATTTTTACACACACCCCCACAAGCACATATCTGAGCCAGTACTAATACTAGCTCAGGAAACCAAAAGTGTACGAGAGGACTTTAATTACACACACCCACCTCAACATCAAATACGCTTACACGCTCAGCATAGACATATACATAGATACTCGGTTCTTGTGTGTGTGTGTGTGTTCGAGAGAGAGGAAGTGAGAAACACAGAGAGAGGGAGAGAGAGATGTTTGCAGCTGAGAATGGACTCAAAGGAGACCCTAGGCTTGAAGCCATATCTCAAGCCATACGGGTTGTTCCTCATTTTCCTAAACCCGGTTGGTTTTGTGCTTTTTATTTATTTACTTATTTTATATTTTTGGACATGTTTTGTCTTTTTTCTTTTTTCACTAAGAGATGATTTCTTGCAGTAAAATTTTGAATGAATGTTGTTTATTAAGTTGTCAGGCATGGTCTTTTCTTTTCTGGGTATACTTCATATTTCTTGAAGATTTATTTTTTCGAAGAAAATGTTCTTATTGTCTTTTGTCGATGAAATGGCAGTTCTTGTAATTCTTCTAGTATAATATGGTCTGTGAAGTGATAAAGTTTGGATTTTGCTGTCTGGGTGTGCTGATAATTCCTCCATGAATTTCTAAAAAAAGAAAAAGAATGTTTCGTTGTACTATTATTTTCAATAGAAGTAGTACTTTTACTTAGAATTTTTGTAAAATGTTGTCTGTAAAGTGATAAAGTTTGGATTTTTCTTTCTGGTTTATGCTGCTCTGTTCTTAAATATATTTAATTTGATGATGGTTTTTGGAAACGTTTCAGGCATAATGTTTCAAGATATAACAACATTGTTGCTGGATCATAAAGCGTTTCAACACACAGTGGACATTTTTGTCGATCGATATCGAGATATGGATATCTCTGTTGTTGCCGGTACACCATTTCTTTTACTCATGCGTGCGATTGTTGGGAAAAATTTATTTTTAAAATAATTTGTGGAAAAGGAAAGCAATTTTTGGTAGATTCATCAGGATATATGAAAGCATCGTGCGCTGCCTCTTTTTTTTTTTTCCCTTTTCCTTTTATTTAATCTTTCTTTCTCTTTTTTGAGTTCTGGAGGATGTTTTGTTTATCATATTCGTGGAAAATTTAGGTGTTGAAGCAAGAGGATTCATTTTTGGTGTGCCTATTGCTTTGGCTATTGGTGCGAAGTTCGTTCCTTTACGAAAACCCAGGAAGTTGCCGGGTATGGAGTTTTCTTCTGTTTGATTTCAAATTTCATGTAATACCAGTACAGTCCTTTCGTGTGTATTGTTGTTCGATTGGTGGGAAAAATCGGCTTCTTGTGTAATCCTATTGAGGGCCATGAGCACATTTTCAGTGACTTTCTTCTCTTTCTTCTAGATGATGAAGACGAAAAAACATTACACATGTAGTTGAATGGAATACGGATAGTGACATGTAAATGCATCTGCGAAGGAATGGGTCGGAAACGAATTAGTGAACTTAAGGATAGTGAGCATTAGTGTACGCTTCGTGTACAGATAGACCTAGCCACCGGTTGGGTTGGAGCTGGCCGGTCATTGAACTGCTGCCCCTTTTTCTTTTTAAATTGAAGAAAAATTGGGCAGACTGGTTCCAAAATCAAATAATATTCTTTTGATTGCATTTCGCTTTGATTTCCTATGTAAGATCCATTTTTTGGAAGTCCTATTGAAAATTTAATTCTTTTGTAGTATAGTATGGTGCGAGAATATCCAAATTTGAAGGCTTTTTTTTTTTTTTTTTTTCCTATAATGTATATCCAGTGAATGAAAATTTTCAGAAGGGAAGAATTTCTGGAGAAACCTTCTAAAGTATTTGTTCCTTGTAAAACTTCCTACGGCTTGTTAACCTTGCTAAGAAAGATATTACAGACCGTTTTCATAGTACCTAGAAAAGACAAGATGTTAATCGTCCCTTGCTTGAAGCAGCCATTGGTGACAATCGATTTGTCCTGGATATCCAAATCCAATAGACGAAGTTTCTCGATTGCCAAATTGCCAAATCGTATCGTAGCGTGTGCCCTTTCCAATCACATGCCTCGTATGAGAAAAAAGAAAAAAGCCAAGAAGGATGAGGATTAACTTGGCAACAGTCGGATATTTGAATCAGCTATTTCTTGAATATCAGTTAAACCGATTTGGTAACATGGCTGATAAGGGGGACCATCTATATTTAGGATTTTTTGTCTTGTTATGGAAGGTGTACAACCAGTGGTTTTTATTTTCTCTCATGTGTATTTGCTCTGTCCACATATGTTACATGTCCCGTCTGACTGCTGCATTTAACCTCGAAGTAAATGTTCCGATTCCATATCTTGTGTGTTTGGAAACAGCACTATCTTGTTTCTGTTTAGATTGGCCCATGCCCTGAGGATTTACTGTTTCATGATGTGGGAATTTATGAAATTAAAATGTGCAGGTGAGGTTATTTCAGAAGCGTACGATCTGGAATATGGTTCTGATTGCCTTGAGATGCATGTTGGTGCTGTCCAGCCTGGGGAACGCGCTGTAGTTATAGACGATTTAGTAGCTACCGGTGGTACCCTATCTGCAGCAATTAAACTTCTTGGTAAGCCATGAGCTAACAGTTCTCAGTCTTTCCATGTCTGTGTGCTGACATTGCTAATTTTCCTAGAACGCGCGGGGGCAGAAGTGGTTGAGTGTGCTTGTGTTATTGGATTACGTGAAGTCAAGGTGATTAAAAAAGTGGTGCTTTCATCTTCTGTCTTGATTTTTGAATCTTGCTAGTAGAACATGGTAATTTGGCAAATGGCCTATCATAACTCACATGGAAGTACCCTAATCTGATAGTGTGAATGCTAGATTTTAATTTTATTAGTTCAATCGTAGTAGGACGGGCTTCTTACCACCTGTTAAGTATGTTTTACAGATAATACTTAAGAGAGTTGCAAGTTTTTGTGATTCCATGTGTAACTTGCATCCTACTATTTGTATGTTTTTCAGGGTCAGCATAGGCTAAATGGAAAGCCACTTTATGTTCTTGTTGAGCCACGGGAAGCAGATAGTTGTTGTTAAGGTAATGAATCTAGCAGGGGAAGACAAAGATCTACTTCCATTGAATAAATATGATGATACTCTTGGTGCTACAATCAAATTTTTTTAGACAAAATCAACTTCAAAATTTTCAAGGAAGCATTGATTCTTTAAAAGCACTAGTTCTATCGCGTTATGTTAGAATTTTTTTTGTTAGTTGCAGATCACTCGTCAATACACATGGCAGCTTGTATATATATTTATTTATTTCCAGTCTCCTAAACAAGTGCCCCATGCTACACATGGCAGCGTGTATATATATTTATTTCCAGTCTCCTAAAGAAGTGCCCCATGCTATTCTCCACATCCTTACCTGAAATAATCGGCACTACTAAATTGCAAAGAACATCAATTTAAAATAATCATCTATGAATTGACCATGTACTCGTTTATCTAAGTTGCACTTGCAATGTGGATTGCTCCATGCTTTAATATCAGTAATGAATGGTGTGCCTTTACCTTGGGTATGGAATTAGATCATGCAACACTTCTCAGTGATTAAGCAGAAGTATTTTGGAAGAAGAATGAGAAACTACATCTCGGTTTCCTTGTGCCCAAACGGTTTCACATTCTGTATCCCAAAGAAATTCTTAGTATTTGTCCTTTTTCAATTTGTACATGCTGACATGTGAGTAGATATTAGAGGGGCACGGATGGGAATATCATTTCAAGCAGCGAAACTGCTTTCCTGAAAAACTCATTATATAGTATGGGCTGCTATTCTTACCATTCTAATGTACCATTCTAGTGATGTAGGCATTTTGGTTTTAGACATTTTCTGAAAGTGCATGTGTAAACAAATGTAAATTGGATGTATCGATTCCAGAGACATTAAAATCAATGCAGACCTTGATGATTCTGTCTTGTTAGCGATTGTCTGGGACTATCTATCTATCTAATTAATCTCTAAACATAGATTTTCTTGCTTGGTTTTGCAGTTAATTGGTATTTAGTATGCTCGGGCTGACTTAAAGAGAGATGTGATGCTTGAGCAAAGTTAGAATTAGGGAAATGTTTTGCCATACTGTTTGGGTCGATCGAGTACTAGGTGATATCATTTCAATTGTTGAAGAAATGTATTTAGGCTGTTTTTCCACTCCACCATTTGTAGTTTTGATCAGCATCTGTTTTTTTTTTTTTTTTTTGTTCAATTACATCCATCCATTTGTTAGTTGTAATCATGTGTCAACCTAACGACTAGCCCGGTTTGGGGGGAAAACTTTGTTCCATTAACCCTTTCTATTGCTGGCTTCATGGACTTGTCCTTGGTAATATTTTGCTAAATATTGTTTTCATTATTTATTTTTTAAATTCACCATATTTTCTTGCTTTTCATCGAAATATATCAAAGCAGCATGTATGGTTGGACTATGTCTCCGAATTGAGATAAGCTTTGTTGGGTTTTTATACATGTGCATGAGTAGCAATGCAGTGAAGTTTAAATATATGATAATGATAATTGATGGTTTTAAAGGAACCTAATCCATATTATAGATGCTGTTATATATCTAAATAATGTTAGTATTTATCTACCATTTGTAAATATACACACACTTGCTGGTGGTAATTCCCATTAAATATCTTCCCCTCTTTTTTTTTTTACATTTATCCAGCGGATGCGGGGTTGTGATAAGAGGGACGAACGGGAAAAATTTAATGAGGAAATTTTGAGAGGTAAAAGTAATAAAAAAAATAATTAGGATAAATTGCAAATACATCCTTCGGTAGGTATCATCTTAAATATATGGGAAGAACAAAATTTTATCAAATTCATACTAAAGGAGTTTCAGAATTGTACTAACATAGTATCCATTTTGATACTCTGGTGAAGAGTCAATTGTTAACACCCAAAAAGATTTATCAATGACATTAGAATGCCTATTGGTAGAGCAATCTTGTAAGACAGTTGTCAAAAGTCCCAATTAGAGGCGGGACCAAGTCGAAAACATACGAATTAAACCAGTGAATGGACACGGGAGACTATACATTATCTAAAGTTGGCCAACCAACAGAAGACAATTGGCTGGCTATATTTAAGGCAATCTAGCCTGCTGACTTGGGGATGTTGGCCTGTTGACTTGGGAATGTTAGCTCAGTAACATCAGGCCAGCCATTCCGTATCTGTCGGGGCCGCAATGCATTTTGGGGGTTATGGGTCAAACAACCACTGCTCGAAATCTGGCACCACCAAGGCACCAAACGATAAAAATTGAAAAAGACAAAACTGCCTAGATAATTGAATTGGGTAGTAGTATCTGCATGCCCTTGGAAAATCACGTTTAGTTGTAGATAGCCACTGGGGTGAAGGAAAAACTTGCTAATTGAATTAATTCGTGAATCAAATTAAAAATATGGTTTTTCTCATAAATTAGATTAGAAAATTCCTCAATGCTAATTAAATTAAAAATTTATGATTACTTTGAATATAAAATCGAGTCAAATAATTTTATAAAAAAGAAAAAAAATATATTTTACTTACAGTTAAAGAATTTTCTTTGTTGTAATACAATACTTAATTTAATTTATATTTATTGAGATGTATATGAATTGGATTTTTAATTACCAAAATATATAAATTATATATATCATTTAATTCCAAAGTTTATGCTATATACTCTTTTTATAAATAATTAGCTGTTAATAAATATTTGAAAATATTTGGCTACATGAATATGATCTTCATCAATTTCTATTGTGATATTAATACTTATTATTATATTAAATGAATTTAGTACTTTCAATAGTAGATTACATGTATGTTATGCCTAAATTGGAAGATATGATTTAATCCGTAAATCAAGTTAAAATTTTATGATTTAGAAAAATTTATAATCCGAATTATACGGTTTGATTCAAAATAATAAAAAACCAAACCACATTTTTGGGTCGAGTTTGGTTTGACTTAGCTTGGAGGAAAAACTGAATGAAATTGGACCGTGCCTGTCTTTAGAAACCACAATCAAATTGCTAACGTTCCGCAATATGGGAGCTGGAATCTGCGGCCCGGAGACTGATCTAGCCACGGTTTAACTTCAGAACCCAACCCATCCAGCGCTTGATCGTACTCCCGATGAACTCGGTTAACAAACGAGTCAGGTGCTATAAGGCCAAGGTCAAGAATCCGAACCTTTCTGTTGGGTCTTGGGCCATTCACTTTGTGATAAAAGAGATGGACCTTTGGGGCCTGCCTGAGATTAGGCACTCTTTAGTCTATTTTATCCGAACCAAATGCACAACTATACTAGTAAGAGTATTACATCGGCTGTTTCCACAAAAAGATGCACAATGCCCCTCTTTAAGTATGGTATGTTTAGATTAGGGAATTATTTAAGAGGATGTAATTATTAGTGAAGATTATCCTTATTGCTCACAAAAATCATTCTCTTCAAATATGGAGAGAAGATTATACAAAATAATTTAGACACTCTTTCAATGAAACATTGAATAATAAGGACGTTTTGGTAATTTAATAATATTAAAAAGGTTTAATTAATTTTGCCTTCACAATATACATTAACGTTTGCCTTAATGATTAAGGCCTTACTTGGGATATTAGAGCTGGTTCGTTGGGCACCTAAGGGCAAGTTCATCAATAGTATAGCTAAGGAGATATTTAGAGTGACATATCAACATTTTAATTAATTCTCATTTCTAAATAACTCTCCATTTTTATCAATGAGGTATCTAATCAAATTACTCAGTTATTTAGAAAATTTAAAAATTTTTCAGAATCTCATATTGTCATTATTTTTCAAACCAATATATAAAATGTTTTTTAAGATCATTGAAATGTGTATAATTATTTATTATTTCCACATATTATAATAGTAATGTTTTATTTATTATTATGGAAAATTTTTAAAGAGGAAAATAATTTAAAAATTTAGCCTTAGTGCACTTTGGCTGACAACCAAATTCACCCCTCTATCAAAGTTTGACAATGTCAAACAAAAAGAACAAAAGAAGAAAAATTAGATAAATAAATGAATAAAAATTGCGACTCACTGATTTTATTTTAAGGAACTTAGTGCATTAGAGCACTGCATGCTGCTTTCGCTTTGTTAATAAAAGTAGGGTGTTCGTATCAAGCACCCTTCATAAATATAACCTAAGGAGGTACTTATGATGTTACACCCATGTTCAAACTAGCTTTCTATTTCAAGTAACTTACCGCTTTATTAATGTTATTTTACAAAATTAATTAACTATTTTTTAAAACTTTTATGGATCTCATGTTGTTATTATTTTTCAAACTAATGTTTAAAATATCTATATATTTTTAAATATTTTTGAAGTGCAAATAATTATTTTATTATTACTATATAATAATAATAATAATAATAAACAAAAAAGGAAATTAAAAGAATTGGGAATAGTCCTTTCATTAAACAATGGTACAAAATTAGCCGACAGGGTTAAAATAGCTTGAGATTGTCAGACTTCCACCAATTGAAAAAAAAGGGAGAGAACTGAGAAGCACTAGCTCCTAGTTAGGTAAATGGGTGTCGTCATGCACTTAAAGCTGACATCATGTTTATCAGTTAAAGCAGAGTGTTTAGCATGAGAACATGTGCGAACATTCTAGATAAACATGTTTTTAGAGCACTTCTTTTCATGCTTCACATAGAGCCTCACGTAGAAATGGTTTATTTCAATTTATTTAATTTTAATTTATTTTTTAAAAATATTATTATATATAATTAATGATCAAAATTATAAAAAAAATTAATTATATCATGATGATATCATAACTTATTTAAAAAATTTAGATAGTCTGTATTATTGATTTATATATTTAAAGAAATAATAAGAAAAAAAATTACATGAATCTATATAAACTTGATAAGAATAGTTACCCCATTTTTTATCACGTGGGGAAAGCATGATAATTATTACCTTTCACTAGAAAAGGCAATTGCCTAATTGCTCTCTTGTCCAATGACTTAAAAAAAGAAAAGAAAAGATCCCTTTGTGGTCGTCTATTTTTATTTCTTGATATATTATTTAATTATAAGATTGGACTAGATGAAAAGAATAGAATAAAACAAAATAATATAAGTATAAAGAGAATTGAACAGTATAAGTTTATTGGACTATGTTTGTTTTGCCTAGTATTTTACTGGACATAAATCTTTTGTTTGTTATATATAAGCACCGATTGTGTTATTGTATTTTGACATTTATACTCTTAATATTATTTAATATATATTTTAATTATATTTTTATATTAATTGAAATACAATTTGAAAGGATTATTGAATCCATATAATCAAATAAATTATATACAATATTAAATAAAAACTGTAGATTTGATAATTATTAAAAAAAATTAACAATTTGTATTATAAAAAAAATAATTATTTATATTAAATAAAAAACCATATTGAGAATGTAAAATATATATTTTTTTATCCTGTAAATTTCATTTTTGTACTACAGTATAGATAGAACAAAATTTGAACCTTTTTATCTAGTCTATTAGCTTACTTTTTAGTCCAATCACCAAGTAAAGTTATAAACTAAATATGAGATAAAATTTTTTGTTCAGACGTAATTAAATGCTATTTTAGTATAAAAATGGAAAAAAAGATTAATTGGTATTACACGGTATGTGTTATATACACGTGATATGTAAATACCAATAGGATGTTGACATACATAATAATGAAATGAATAACCTATAAATCAATTATCATGTATGATTTACAAACATCATATATGCTAAAATTTTATTGGTATTTATATATTACATGTATATAATACGTAACCTATATTACCTATTAAATCATTTCTTACGGAAAAAAAAAATGGTAAGATAATCCTTTTCCTTCACGTTTCTTTCCATTCTAATTCTTTAATTTCACTTTCTTTATCCTTTTTCCTTTCCTTCATGCTAAGCATAGTACAAGGAGACCTTCCTAAGCATAATGTTTATAGAGCACGGAATAAGCTTGATTCGTTTCTTCTTCACAAGTTTTCAATTGTTACTAATTGCACATTGTCTTTACAACAATATTACTATAAATATATATTAAATATTATCTCCAAGAAGAATTAAAGGAGGGGCATTTGCTATTGACGAATAATAAGTCTCTCTATTCCAGCTAGAACGATAGACACGGTTTTATTGGATTTGAATTTTCTTAAGATGCGGCCAATATAATCAATTATTGATATTTATATAGAATAAGAAGAGTATCGTAATGACGTCTCGACACTCCAAACGCATCTAACGACGCTGCTTTCGTTTTAGCTATGGATATTCTCAATAAATATATTATTGTCAACGAAACCTATATTTGCTTCTCCCCTTTCAGTTATCTATTGATGCCATGTGCAAGCAGGCTTATTTGTCACATCTGTCTTGTCTACGACCGGTTCGAGTCTAGACATGCGAGTTTGTACTTATGCAATACGTGTGCTTATGTATTTTAACGTATGTTTATCTACTAGAATGATCTATCACATGGGAGTTTTGGCATTTGAATATCACTATCCATAGTTTGTATTTTTCAGATTATATCTTTAGTTTGTCTTCTCCAAACGGCATATACGAGTCCAAATATATCTTCACAGATTTCCTCCTCATCCAATTTAAAAATGGATAATGTTGGAAAATTATACCAACATTTTAATAATATCATTTTATGATATACCTTTACTTTTTTATTGTTTTGTTCTACGTTAATTTATTGTTAAATTTTGATACAGACAAGCATGTGAATGCTAAATTTATTATAACTTAACCATATGATTATTGGTTTAGCAGGATGGATTTGATTCGCTTCTTCTCTTTTTCTAAATTTATGATATAATAGTTGAAAAAAAAAAATCGTATATGAAAATAACCAAAAGGCACAAAAAACGTATTTTTCCTCCACATTTTTTTATCCTAACTCTCAAAACTCGAAACAACCCTCTCTCAAACACCATTTTGCAAGAAAATCATTTAATCATCTCAAAAAATGGGGAAGAAAGAAGGTTTTTGGATCTTTTCCTTGCTCAGATGCTTCTTGCATGCCCAGCTTCAACCTTAAAGTAATATATAGGAGATCACGATAAATGCAGATATAGTAAGTATAAAAGAAATGTAGTTATATAAGGTGGAAAAAAAAAAGGATAAAAGTACAAATATGTTATTTGCAATTAACCGAGAAATAAATTTTAATAATCTTAAGGGTACTTCCGGCATTACTCCTTAATCATATGATTTTTCACTTATACACTTGGTTTGAGAAGGTATTAGACTGCTTAGACCACATAATTTGTTTACATTGCTTGACCAATATCTCCGGGAGCTTTATTCGAAATAAATTTCATGGTAAATTTAGGTCTTTATATTTGATTTATATGTTTAACTTTTCCATGTTTAAGATCGAGTTTTTAAATTTTATTCAACATGCTTTCATAAATCTCATTTCACTATTCATCCTTAGACAAAATAATTAAAAAATACTGAAATTAAAAAAGCTTACGTAAAATGAAAAGAAGAAGAAGAAGAAGAGGAGGAGAAAACTATCCAAATCTTTTATCCTTTTCTTTTTATCGAACCTCTTGTTTACTTAATGCCTTTTTATTTATTTATTTATTTCTTTGTGTTACTTCGAAGGGCAAAATGATTAAATGAATGTTTGAAGCAACTTCTCCCTCTTCTTCTTCCTTTTTATAGATTTAGAGGTCTAAACACTCAATAGAAAAAATTATAGAGTTAAGTGTATATGGGAAAATGCAAAGGGATATATTTACAATTTACCTTGAAGTTTAACCTGCATGATATAAATGTACAAATAGATAATAATTCAATGCATAATTTTTCTTTTATCTTAATAAAACATTGAGTTTAACGTGAAGTCGAAGGCAATTGAAATTTTAACGTAGGGTTTATTCATTGACCAGTACAAAAACATAACACAGAAACAAAAATTGTTTTAAGACAAGCAAAAGAAACAAAATACACAGTAATTAAGAATATGTATTACTCGATAAAAACTGTACGTATCAAGTTTTTCTTTAGTTGCTGTCTGAAATTTCGAAAACAATTGATTTCAATTTGTTGTATATATACTATTCTTGTTGAGTGCCACCTCGGCGCTCGATTAGATTGAGTCATCATGAGAGAATTTGAATATATTCAATTTGACTGGAGTCAATCATGAGTAATTAAATCAACTCGGTTTGGTTAAATTTGCTGTTCTACAACATCCGCAAGAACGTATACATGAGATACATAGAGTAGCTAGGACGTTAATGTCATTAATTACAAGAAGCTAATATGCATTATATGCAGAATGGTTAAGGAAAAATTTAACATAGTGAAAAGCAGGGATTGGGATAAATACATTATAAGTGTCTGTGCTTTCCATTCTCGATAATTTAGTGTGTGAACTTTTGGTTTTGCAATGTTGTGTGTATATATAAATATAAATATTAATATATACTTTCAATTCGACTACAAAATAGTAAATATTTAGATACTAAAATTACCAACTAAATTACAAGTATGCATACTAAGTTGTAACCAAATGGAAAGTATAGATACTAAATTATGAAAAAAAAAGAGAGTAAAAATTTAAAAACCATACAGTTGAAAATTTAAATTCCAAACACCTATATTGCCTTTAACCTGAAGGAATTCAGCGTCAATTCCAAAGAAGAATCCAAATTGTGCTGTCCATTGATGTAAACGTTGCAACTTGCGCCAACAAGTGGCTATTAATTACGAAGAAGTAAGGAGCCAAGTTTCTGAGAGCTTGGTTAAAGAAAGAACCATATATGTGCAATATTACAGATTGGAGGACGTATGAATTTGTTTTATCTCCTTCCAGGGAAGAGATATTCTCTTGTACATTCTTTTCTTCATATTATTTTTTATCCTATTTAAGGAAAGAGGTATGAGAGCAATAGCTTAGTTGAACTAGTTGCCTCTTATTGTATCGGCGACTTATCAAGCATGAACTATAGTAGGGTTAGGCCTAAAATGTTAGCAAGATGAGGCGATTCATAAATTATTTGGCCTTGAATTTATATGTCCCACTTCGATTATACTTGAACTCAAACTATATTCACACTAATTTATAAAATTCATTTTGCATTGCATGACTGTCTCTTAAATTATTAAAAGCTATTATTGCTACACGGTGAAGGAAGAGAATTTACTTAAAATAGAGTGAAATTTTTGCTATTCATGAACTAATTGACTTAGAGGTTGTGATAGGATTGACAAAGTTTGGAATTCCCACCCTACTTTTTTGGGTTTGTGAATTTCTTAAAAGAAGAAGAAGAAGTTGCACTATGAGCAAGGTTGTTAAACTTATGATTTTATTTAGAATTGTTAGAAAGTCTGTAGAATTGGAAAATCAAATCAAAACACAAAAACGTAAATTTATATAACTTATGTAAAACAACTTTAAAAAAACTATAGATATACTTATAATAATTATAAAAAAACTTAAATTAAATAATATAAATAAAGAAATGGAGAAAATTTGTTCTTTTTCAAAAAAAAAAAAAAGAAAATTCTTAATCTATAATCTAATATTCATGAAATGAGGATAAATTATGGTTGAAACTAATTTTCTTTTCGATTGTTTTGTTTTTTTTTTTTTTAAAGACAATGAATTGAAGAAAACCAAAGTTGTTTATGGTATAACTTAAATATATGGTTTTTCTTATAAACTTTTCTATTAAAACTGGAATCTGAATGAAAGTTATTAATATCAAAGAGGAGATTAGGATAGAGAGAAAGATGAAAAAAAAATGGAATAGGATAGAGAAGATGATTTAATACTTTAATAGTCAATGGGATAGTGAAATATATATATATATATATATAGGCCAATTCAACTAATATATATAAAGTTGCAAATTTGATTAAACGTAAGTTTCTACTAAGTTTCGAATATAAAATTAGTTAAAAATATAAATTTCTACAGGATAATAATTTCATACACGAGTTAACTCAAAAAAGTTTTTTAAAATCATAAACTTATAGAATTGCATGGCCGCAATTTTGATAATTATGATCAAGAAAACTATAGACTGATTGAGATATTAAGATTGTGATATTAATGTACTAAGTGGTGTTTTGGATGATTCCAAGCACTAATAGTAGTGACTAAACCCTAAGTTAAGATTAAGGGGAGGCTTATACCTTAAATTTCACGTTAGCTACTGGAAGACCACATTGAATACTTACATTCCTATAGTTGTTTATACATAGCATATGATTGAAAACTTGTTTAATCTCACTTATACGTACATAGTGATGAAAATAATACACTCCATCTCATTGAGTGACAGTTGCTCATTCCTCTATAGTGGCCTTTTGTAGGATCTAGAATATATATTGTTACCAGAAGAACTACTAGGATAAGTTTTGGGGATTTAAGAAATAGGAATGATGATCATAAGGTAGCAATAGAAGTTACTTGGCCTTGATATGGTTATCTTTTCTAATGTTTTGTAGATGAATTCTAGATCTTTGATCCTTTGTATTTCAATTTAAGTTATGGGAGAAATGTGTTCAAGTTGGCACCTAAGATACAACTAGATCTTGTATTCTTACCTCTTTTTGATGTAAGACCTTCTATTGAAAATGTTATTTTCCTTTCTATATATGTGCAACAATTTTAAATGTTTTGCTAGTTTTTTATAGGTTATAGAGCAACCGTAGCATGAGTAAGGCGTGACAATAGCTAACATAACATATTAATTAAGAGTAAATTACATCAATTACCCTTGTAAATTTTGTAAATGACACGGATATTATTTTTTTCAAAAACCTATACTTACCCTTCTACTTTTAACTATTAGGATATCGATGTAGCACAAAAGATGACATATCATTAGCACATCATTATCTCGTCAGTATTATTAATAATTTTATATAAATATTATATATATTAAATAACTAAAATTAATAAAAAAATTAAAATCAATTTAGAAAAATAAAGAGAAATCTAAGAAAAAATATCACTTTACTTATGCTTGAATAAGTAATATGCATTTTGCAATTTCTCGCTATTTATGTCACGTTACCATCCTACTAGGTAAAAATAGAGGGATAAGTGTAGGTTTTTGAAAAAGTGGGGTGTCTGTATCATTTATAACATTTAGAGGGGTGGTCAACATAATTTACACATAAGTAAATAATTAAAATTTTCACCTCATTACTGAATTAATCAAAATGGTCTATGATGGAGCGAATCAATTCATCAATAATCTATTCTCTTTAATTATTTTTAACTTAAAGTAGAATAATTAGTTGACTAATTTAGTTGGATAGCTTTAAGATTGAACCCCCTCAAGACTGATTCAGATCCAAATTAATTCCTAATCAAATTTGATCTTTCACTACTCGGTTCACTAGGCTAATTATAGTGGACCAGTTTAATTATAAAATAAATTAAGCTTACTTGCTTAATGCATTTTTCTTAGTACATAAACTAAACTAAAGTCCATTAGACCTAATTAATGAGGTGAGCAATCAAATAATTGATTTTCAAAACTTATAATAATTAAATAATGATATTTATTTTTTACTTATACATATAACTTGACTTGTGGTTCAGTATTGGTTAATTGGTTTCGATTCATCTCATTTCGGAATTTAGGTGTAAATCACCTTACATACTATATGTGTTAGTTGATAGGTTAAACTTGACTAATACATAAACTTAACAAAAGATAAACGGTGTTTGCTACTTTTGTGTTGTTGTTTCACTTAAAAGTTAACAACCATAGAAGTGGATTCCCCATCCATGGTAGTTAAGCACTTAAGCTACCGAGGGTAACTTAATCAATAGGAAGAAGTTACAACCGATAAGGGTTAGGAAGCATAAAAAGAATTGTATCAAGCATATTTTGAGGTTATGAAACTTGAAAAACTATATGTTATTAATGGATTGCAATCTTCGATAGCTATATAATGATAGTGACCTTCTTATGTGACTACATCATAAATATTGATGAAGATGGTAGGTGCATGTAGTTGTTATGTATGCTAATCTCCAATGCTTGTTGCAATAAGTTTGGACTCCTAAGAGTATTGTTAGGACCTATGATTACTCTTATGATATTTTGCTATACTAATTTAAAGCTCAATGAAATTTGCTTGTTGCATTTGTAATAGGTATGTGTGCATTTGGCATCCATATGTTGTTGCGACCAATACATACTAAGTTATTATAGCACATTTTTCTTTCTTTCTTTTTTCTTTTGATGATGGTGACTTTTATCACGACCTTAGCTATGATAACTCAGGCTTTGGATATGTAGATGAAGATTTTGGGGATAATAATTGTGGCAAATTCTTTTACGAGACCTAGATGCATTTACTTTTATTTGGGTTGTTTTCTTGCTAGCCATGCGGACTTTAGTTTAATTTAGATTTATTACAGACTTCGTTATATTTTTTCACGTTTTCTGATAATTTGTTTATGGACTTAATGAATTTCAGATGTGGAACTTTTGTTGTTGGGCTACATCGCCTTGTTTTGATATGATATATGATATTAAGTATTTTTAATATCTAAAATCTCTTTTATAAACAATTTCCAATTGAACTTATATTACAACCAAAGGATTTTCAAAATTAATAAATGATTCACTAAAATATGAAATTGGTTGGAAACTTACCAAACAGTTGTTCATGTTTAGCGTATTTTATTAAGTGAAATACGAAAAGATTGAAGACATATCTACCTATGATAGACTTTTAAGTAGCATTAAAACCTTTACTTAATTGGAAAACCTAAGCTCTCTATTGATCTCAACATGTCCATGCTCTGCATTTTGTGTAATTTTGTTAACCTCACTTCATTGGTTCTATAATTATAAAAACATCATGCAAGGTTATTGCTCATTAGTCATAGAAAATAATAATTCATTTCCAATGTTGCTACCCTAATATACTATCATCTCTTTTCCAATATAGCTCAATAGGTATATAAATCCAAACATTTTCTTACAAAGTCAAAATTTTAACCTCACTTTTCAAAGACACAATAATACCAATCTAACCTTCGAATTCCATAAAAGAATGTTGGGAATCTTTGGTAATTTCCTTTGCAGAGAAATGACAATAAATTTTTCATCTTGAATATCAAATTGTACAACCTTTGCACCGCACTATAGTTCATTACCAACCTTAGCAACAATGTAGTAGATTTTTCCATTCATGCTTACAAGATTCCCTCTCTTTAAATGTCTAAGGACAATTGACATTAATCCTTCTCAATGACCCTTCATTGACTTTTGCTGTAAACTGTTCCATGATGAGTTAGACCTTATTATTGCAAAAATTTAGCATAGTGTATTAAAGCCTAGAGAAATAAATAAAAGGGAAAAATAAAAATATATAAAATATGCATTTAGTAGGTTGGTATGGCTTGTAATTAACTAATGTCTATAAAGGCATTTTATTTAACAAGAGTTTAGAACTCCTGAACCTTAGCCTTCTTTTCGTAAACTCATGTTTAACAATGATAGCTCTTTTCACTGTTATTTAATAGGAGACCCAAATAACAGATCTTAAGCTCTCGAGTGTCAAAATTGCACGTGAATGTCGAATTTGCTACAAAAACATGAAGCTAAGGTAAGATAGTTAAGGTTGGCGTTGTGAAATTTGTTTTCCTTAAAAGAGAGGTGAAAAACCTCATTGTTTTTATGATTTGCAGCTTTGAGAAGGGTTGAAATGATTTTGGATTGCTGTTTTAGTGGAGGAAAAAAGTTAGTAATCTTAAACCTAATGTTCCTATGTTAATTTTGTAGAAATAGAAAAGTTAGGAATTGTTTGATTAAAAATTGGGTTTGTGGTTTGTTTGATCTTGTTGTTTGAGGGATTGGAATTGACTACATGGAGGTTAGGTGATTTGTTAGGGTGTATGTGATATTTTATAGATGATTTGGAATGGTGTTTGAAGGAGAAAAGATTCGTTTGAGGGGAATGCGACCAAGGACCATGAGCTTGATGGTGACTGTATTCTTCTTAAGGGTATTGCAATAGATTTTGCATGGAGAATAATTGGAATCAAACTACTAGGCAAGTGACTTGCAGTTGAGCCCAAGGATTAGAAGGATCGGTAAGACAACTCCTTTTGCTCCAGCTGACTTTTTATAAGCCCTAAAGTTAAGCCAAATGACCGTAGGATTAAATTTAGTACAGAAAGTTTAGGGCAATCGGTTAAAGGATCTAATCAAACCTAAATTATAAACTATAGATAGAAATATTATTAAAAATGACCCTGTAAACTTGAATTTAAGAAAATAAGTAATAAAATAAGAGACTATAAAATTTTCAAATTTTAAGTATAATACTTGTTAATTATCAAAGAGGCAAAAAATGTAATGTAATAACTAATAAATTGCTAAAGATAGATTATATGTATACTAAAAATCATAGAATGATCTAAATAATAATTAGAAATATTCACATGTATCCCACATGTATTTATGTATAAATAAAAATATACGAAATTACTTAAATTAGCTAGAAACTTCTTAAATAAATAAAATTATTAATTAATTAAGAAAAAATTAGAAAAAATAATAGGAATAGGGAATGACTTGGATTTAGTCATGGCGGGTTAGGAAGTGAAGAAGAAAAATTAACCAATAAAAAATAAGCAATACAAAAGGCAAAATTGAAGGGATTTAGGTAATGTCTTGTCCAATTAAATGCATAATAATTACTACAAAACTCTATAAATAGAAAGAAAAATTACAGAACTCATTTGGATAGTTAGAAGTTAGAAAAAATTGAGAGCATCAACATTTGAAGAGGAAAATTAGGCTTTAGGAAATTATTAAGCAAATCTGTACAGTAGGGGCTAATGAACCGAACTTACACACCACTACCATTTGAAATCGAGCCACCACCACCACCCCACTCCAAACCCACTGCTTGGACTGGCCGATACACTTGGATTGGTGTTAGAAGCCTAAAAGCCATTGGATTGAGTGGGTCTCATATCTGCTCCGATTTTGTATAATTTCTTAAAATTATTTATGTTGCCTAAAAAATTAAGAAATTTATTATTTTAAGGTTTTATTGCATGTAGATTTAGAGAAAAAATAGTGATTAAGTTCAATCACGTCTAAAAATATAGAGTTATTAAGAAATTAAGCAAAACCAAGCACGATTAGAATTAGAAATAAATAGGCTTAGGAGTGCAGTTTGAAGCTCAAATTTTTTTTTTTTGCAGAATGCTTAAGTGATATAAAACAGTGCTATGAACCCGTTTTTTTAAATTTAATTTTTAAAAATTTTAAGTAAATTTTTAGCCTTAAAATGATGGAAAAATTAGGTAATTTTGGGTTAATTAGGTGATTAAGTGATTAATTACTAATTTAGATGGTAATTAGATGTTTAGGGATATTAATCTCTGATGTGGAAACCTAATCCTTGCCTTTGGAGTGTTAAGTGTAATTAATATAGGAATTATGTAGTAATTGTAGGAAATTAGGAATATGTGGAATTGAAAATTTAATAAATATGAAAAATTAGGTTTATTCAGATAATATAATAATAAAAATCAGTATATAATAAATCTGAAACAAAATTTAATTTTAGGTAATTGTATAAAAATGTAAGATTTTCTCATATTGGGGTAAATCCGGTACCTCAATTAGAATTAGAGTGTATTGAATAGTTTAGAACACTAAATTAAGACTCAATGTGATATTAGAATACTTGAGCTTAATATGATTAATTTCACATTAAGATTCAAGCATATTTAGGATTCCTCGTAGTTAGAGACAATGTAGAATCAAAAACTGGAATCTAATTTAGAAACTGGACTCCGAAATAAAGTAGAATGAATCATTAGTAAATAATAGGTATACATGGAGAAATGAGTTAAATTATAACTTAGAATATGAATCATCAAAGTATAAGTACTAAAAAAATGTATTTGTATTATAGGATATTCAGAGACAAACTGACTTGCAATTAAGTGATTGGGTGATTGAGAATTCCAAGTAAGTTACGTTATTACTTACTGCATTGGAGTATTATTTTATAGTACTCGGAGACTTAGTATTATGTATGATTGTGATTGTAAGTAGTTTATGCATATGTTTAGTAGCTGAATTTGTGTTGAAATTTGTATTATGATTGATTTTGTGTTATGACTGGATTGGTGTGAAATTGTTTGAATACCTTAAATGGAATTTAATCCTATTTGACTCTAATGGCCTAAATTGTCACATATTGCAACCTTTTAGGGGATCATTAGGATTCTCCAACCAAACACTAACACCTTCGATAAAGAGAGCGCTAGATAGCAAATTGGTCATTTCTTTATTCTTAGCCGAACTAAGTGACAGGAGAGGAGGTCGCAGTGAGGATGAGAGCATTGGTTCGAAGGATAGTCTTAGTGGGAGTAGTGTCTCCATTGTACAAACCTAGATTTGGTTGTGAACTGTTGCATAATATGAAAACTCCTCAACCAGGATTAGAGTGGGTGAAATTTCTTTGATTTCGCAACAGACCATACTACGTTGTGGATGACACTTACTTGTTGCATTGTATAAAAATAATTGCTTGATAATCTTGTTTGTGTTTGTATACATTCATGAGTTTCCAATTCAACTTACTAAGCTATAGTTATTCATACCCGTATAGATGCTTTTGTAGGTCTTGATTTTTGAATACTTCGAGCATTATGCTGCCCTACAACTATCCAGAAGTTAGTTCTTTTGAAGCCTAGGATGTGAGGATCAATTTGCCTAGTAGTGGATGTATAGCTAGAGTCTCCCTAATAGCTTAAGAATGAAAAACTGATAGTTGTTATGTAAATTAGTGGACTATTATGTTAATATAGAATTTCCTGGAAAGTTCTGTAGAATTTACATGTAATTATGTATGTTGACCTAAAATTCTTGATAATTACTATAACTTTAGCTAAACTCTTAATTGAACCGTTTACTTCAAAGTGAGGAGTCGTTGATGCCTTGTGTAGATTATGTTTATGGTAGGTACTGTGAAGCCAGTTACTATCATAGAATAGTTTACATGATAGGACTATTGCAACTCTGTGACTTTGGGCGTAACACTTTTGCCGAGGCCGAGTATCTCTTTGCCGACTTGTTCTACATGCTGAGCCGAATGACTACCTATTTCTTACAGATAGTGTATCGAGAAGCGAAAGGCCGAGACAGCAGCTAATCTTCATTTTCACTCATGCATGGCCAATCACTTACTTGACATTACCTTTATCGAGATGGTGAGAGAGATACTCTGAACTGACTAAGTCACTCCTGCTTGGACAAGCAAGCTAATTGTACCTTTTGTCCGTATCTTCCAATGGCATAACCAATACAGCATTGCCATGTGTATAGGATCAGGTGTAGAATTCATTACACCAATGATTGATTTCCTTAAATATTTATTTTTATCCTTTTATATCTTGTACATTACTTTCTTAGGAAATACTCTTTTTATCTTTTCCCTTTTGAGCAAGCTGCACTAACATATAGGTATAAATACCTTTGTATTTGTAAGCCCCACAACTATCCATTCGAGGTTTCGATCGGTTGAAAGACTCGATCGAGCCTAAATTATAAAGTAAAGCTAAAAATATTAGTAAACTGATCCCGTAAGTTTGAATTTAAGAAAATAAGTAATAAAATAGGAGATTACAAAATTTTCAAATTTTAAGTATATAACTAGTTATTTATCGAAAATGCGTAAAGTGCATTCCGATAATTAACGAATCCTTAGAGATAAATTATATGTATACTAAAAATCATAAAATGACCTAAATAATATTTAGGAATATTTATTTGTACTATATATGAATTTACATGTAGGTATAAATAAGCGTAATTACTTAAAATATGCGAAATGTGTTAAAATAATACTAAATACTTAAAGAAAACTCATAATTAATTAAGAAAAAGTCAAGAAAAATCAGAAAAAATCAAGAATGATCTAAATCAGGTCATGGCAGGTCAAGATCTGCAAAATAAAAATTAACCAATTAAAATTAGACAACATAAAAATAAAAAATCAAGGAAATTGGGCAAAGTTATGTATAATTAATGCATAATAATTACAAAAATCGTTTATAAATAGGGAAATTTTTTTTTAGAACTCATTTGAATAGTTTAGCATTAGAGAAAAATAGAGAGACTAAAAAATTTGAGAGAAAATTTAGAAAAAAAGAAAGAAAAGGAAAACTGTGCAGTTAGTGCCACCAAGGAGAACCCAGACCCGATGGGCAGCTGGGAGTGGATGGTCACCACCACCACACAGTGGTGGCAACTCCTAGGTAGGCTGACACACCCATGGCCACCAACGGTAGCCGGAGCCACCCAAATTGGTGAGTTCGATTTCCAGCTTGATTTTGTGTAATTTTGAAAAAATAGTAAATATTCTTATAAAATTATGAAACTTGTTATTCTAGAATATTTTTGTATGTAATTTTTAGAAAAAATATTATTTTGATGAAAATATGTCTCGTGATATAGGGTCCTTAAGAAATCATACAAAACCGAGTATGTTTCGGTTTAGAAATAAATGACCTTAAGAACGTAGTTTCGAGCCCAAAATTTTTGTGTAGACCACTTAGCTGATATAGAACAGTGCTATGAAGCTCGTTTTCAAAAATTAATTCTCTAAATTTTTAGATAATTTTTAGGCCTTAAAATAAGACATAAAATGGGTAATTTAGGGTTAATAAAGTAATTAGATGGTTAATTACTGATTTAGTGAATAAGTACATGTTTAAGGATGTTGAAATCTGATGGAGTATGATACTTGTAGCATTTAGGGTGTTAGATGTAATTATTAGGTTAATTATGTAGTAAATGAGTAATAGGGAAAAATAGTAAATTTTAAGTTAATTTTAGAAATTAGGAGTAAAATCTGATTTAGGATGAATTTAGACATTTTGAAAGGATAATTGGTGTTTAGAGACGATAGTTAGAGTGATAGAAATATTAGAAGTGTATTATATACATAAAAGGTAATAATACATAATATGCAATTATTAGAATATAATAAATAGAAAATATTATAATAAAATTGATATTTTGATAATAATAAAAATGTACAATAAATCTGATACGAAACTTGAATTTACGTAATTATATGAAAAACGTAAAAAACTCTCACATTAGGAGTGAATTTGGTACACTAATACGGATTTAAGTGTACCGGGTAAAATAAATATTGATTAGAGGTAATGATGGTATTTAGGAGATCGAGAAATAATGTGATTAATTTCACATTATGGGTTGAAACAAATTTCTAAGGTTGGAGTATAAAACACTACATAGAAATCGAACTAAAACCTAATTTAGAAATCGATGTGAAAACCGAACCCAAACCTAACCCCAAACTTAGAATAATTGTAAAAGACTTAAGGCCTAGATAATTAGGCATATTAAACCCTAAACAAAACATAACAATAAGCGTTATAGGATAAAATGAACCTATAATAGTTATATGAAAAACTGAAATTACGTTTGTGTTATAAGGATGATTGGCGATGGCCTGAGCAAATCGAACCTCGAGTGAGTGAGCAAAGAGTCGAGGTCAGTTGGGATTAATACAATGCTGTATTTTGGGAGGCTTGAGATTATGCTTAGTTGTGCTTGTTCGATAGTTGGATGTGCGCATGTGCTTGATTATGGGTGATGCTATGATTCTGTTGTTGCTTTGGCATGTATTATATGATTTGTATGAAATGATTGATCACCCTAAACTGGACTTAATCTGGCATGGTTCGTAGGTTTTTGCTTACTATTCATTCACATATGTTCTTTCGCACATTCCCCATTATTTCCTTTTTAAGGTTTTGGCAAGCTTGGACCTATTTAGTGACTAGCATTGTCTGTTCATGGCCACGGTACGCATCAGAAAAGGAAAAGAAAAATTTAGGATGAGAGGATTATGGCTAAGGTCCATGGCTATGATTCTTACCCGTATTCTTCCTAAGTGCAAGAATAAGAACCATGGACAAATTTTACAACCGTAATTCTTAGTCTTATAATTATACTACCTTTTGTTCCTTCTTTTCTCTGATTTTAGCCTTCTAAATTTGTTCTGAAAATGTAGATAACCATGATTTGAACTCAAGACCCCAGTAAGATTAAGGGAAACTAAGTTAGAAAATGAAAGGACATCTTAGAAAGTAGGTTCTAAATATTGCCTTTATTTTTGTATAGGTATTGATCTTAGACATACTTTTTACTTAGGCATAAGTGATAATAACGATTGTTCTTCGGATTTAGGTATGGGGCGCATGTATGTTTTGTTGTGCTTGTTTAGTATAGTTGATTAACTGGAATTGAATCATACTTAGCCTATTAAATTCTATGCTATGGGTGCTTGGCTTCGAACTCTTATTGGTAGGGTCCAGTAATTGTACGTGACTCGCCTGATGGGGGTTCTGTATTAAGACAACTTAGTTAGATCTAAGAAGAGGAAGAGGAAGAGTTACTTGGGTGATGGATATAAACCATATCAACACTATTATATATATATTGCATGTTTAAGAGTCATGAGTTATTCTAAGTTCTAGGACATTAGAACTATGTTGTTTGATAACTAATTACAAAGATAATGAATACGTACTTGCTGCATTAGTAGTTTATGCCCGTAGGCTGCATTTGAATCTCTGTTGTATGTATGACATGGATATGTGTTTTTAGTGTTTCATACTAGGCATAGCTCACCCTTTTAAGGATTTGTGATTTTTCAATTGAAGGCACATGTACTATGGAATCTATCGAATACTTTGAGGTGTCGAATTTTGATTATTAATATTTTGATCAAGAGACAGGATATTACTACTTTGATGATAGGATGGGTTTTGCCTAGTGGTTGATTTGCAATTATTTATTGGACACTATTGAGAGTTGAATAGATTTTAGTTCTTGCATTTAATTTTTGGGACTTGTAGGAGTCGCCTGTGACTTCCTCCTACTTTTCTTCTTCTTCTTCTTCTTTTTTTTTTTTTTTTGAGTGTGAGACTCCTAGTTTAATACTATGAGTTTGTTTAAGTTAAATGTGAGACAATTTAAGGAGTTTTAATAGTTGAACAAAATGATTACAGGTGTTATTTACTTAAGTTAAGTAGTGCAATATACCACTTGTATTTAATATGTGAAGAAATAATCAATGTAAGACTAGTGATTTTTATTAATTATGGAATATAGACAGGTGGTAGGTTGTTAGTTGCCTTAGCGTGTTAGCTCCTAAGGTTGACACGGGGCATGACTGCATCTTCCCGGGTTTCGAGGCATTATAGAGTGCATGTTTCTCGTATTAGATCAAACATAATCTTAATAATCTCTATCCCATGCTCCTGTATATCATGTAATTCTGTTGCTCTCACTTCATTGGTCTTGTAATTATAAATATCATGCGTGGGTGTTGTTGGTTAGTCATAGAAAGCAATGATTCATTTCTAATGTGGTTACACATGATGAATCCTAATATATTATCGTCGCTCTTCCAATACAGGTTATTAGGTATATAAATCCGTACGTGTAGGTCAAGTAAAATAGGATAGGAAGGAGGAGTAGATAGTCTCGATAGGCTCTAACACGTCATGTGATAGGTAGAGGAGTGTGATGGCATTAAACTCCACAATAGATGAAGAATAGGGTAATGTTCTTAGGGTTTTCGAGTGTTTAATCTTTGAGATAGGATTCCAATAAAATAGTGATGTTCTGTTGGAATTCGTCTCTTCCCCAAATGAAGAAGTGAATGGGATATTTATAGGAAGTGGTAGGTTGATTTGATCTGTTGGATCATGATATTGATTAATAGTTATGATTGAAGCATTATATAAATGGATATTAAGTGGGCATTTTTTTATGGGTTTAGGTCCAAATAAAGGGCTTTATTATCTTTTAGAGTGAGCCAAACTAAGAAACATTGAATTGGGCGGACTAATCCAATAGGCGTTACTTCAGGCTTACCATGCCAAATCTCCTTCGATCATCTTAAGTTCTTATGAGCTTGACTCTTTGGGTCTTGTTACCTTAGTCCAAAGAGTCAATTTATGTCATTATTAGGCTTGAAGTCTATGAATCAGATTTAGCCCTCTACAAAAGACATCTAAATGCCTCCTATTACACGTGCAACAAATCAGTAAGTTTTAAGCCCAAACTTGATCTTTTAACTCTAGATTATTACATTAATTCTATGAACACTCATGTTACTACATTCATGAAATAATTAGATCGAATACAATAAAATGCATGAAATGTTATTTAAGTGGTGATAAATGTATTTTTTTACACATTCATCAAGTGTTGATATGGATTGTCCTTTACATAAAAACAGATATACTATTTGATTAATGGGAATATTTACTACATTGGTATAATGGAAGAAGGTAGTAATGAGCCAAAATGGAATTTAAAAATTATAGAGTTGTAAAGAATGGTGTTATCATTTATTTATTTATTTCTTCACTCGTGTGGATTATACACATGTTAGAGTTGGTTACTGTTATATTTTTACATAAATACTCTCTAGATAGTTAGTTAAAGAAACTGTTACATTCATATTGCTAAATGAATGATAATAGAACTTTGTTTTCTAGCTTTCTCAACTGTTTGCTAATTCTTGAGGCTTTTTTTTCTTTCTTTCTTTGAAGTGCTTTTCATGGAGAAGATTATCAATCTTCCACATAGTTTTTAGAGGAAATGTTATGTTGATTACATCAAACTCTTACATTTGTTTATAAATTTACTAATTAGATAGAATCATACATAACCAAGGTAATCAACTTGCAATGGTATTGATAGATCAAACCATTTTTTATCTTATGTACATTTGAAGATTAGATGATCGTAGCATGGCTATAAGTAACTGATATAAGGCAAATGCACCTATCAAATTGTAGTAAGCGAATTAAGTCCAAATGTCGATCGTTTAGATACTTTGACTACTAATACTTACTAAATCTCTATTATCTAACTTATAAATTTGAATTCGAGGGACTTAAAGAATCTAAATTAAATTGCAACAACTACTAAATTTACCAACTAATTAATGAATATTAAAGAACTTAAATAGAAAAGCAATACATGTATATTAATTCAAGATTCGGAATTGTATTTAGACTTTTACTTCACCTAGATCTAACATGTGATTTTTCCTAAACATAATCTAATTTCTTCTTTAATATTTCTTGACCGGGAGAATTCTTTATTAAAGTTAACCACTTTCTCAAATCAACCACTTTCTTAGGTCAATTAACCCTAATATTTAAATTATCTATTAGAATATTTTGTTAATAGTATGATCTAAGATCGCATTACTGCATAACGGATTCTCTACAATCTAAATCAAGATTCTAAAAAGATTTTGCAAATTATCTCCATCAACTATGTCTAGCTCTAATCTTATAAGAAGTTTCTTATTTCTTTTGTAAGATATCAAAGTTTAGATCACTGTTTGTGGAAATAACAATCTAAATCATGAAGCATACATAGTTGAATCAAGAAAGAAAACAAAGAATCAATTAGATCTAATAAAAATTATGCCACATGAGTAAATCTAGATTCCACGATACCTAAATGCCAAAGATCTACTCTTTACACATCATAAAGCAACAGGTAAATAATTATAGAAGAGTAAGTCATGAAATCTAAGAAAAATTGAATCTTGAAGTCTTTTTTGTGTCTTGCTTTCTTAAGTGTTCTTGTCTTAAAAAACTATTTAAAGGTCGTGTAATAGTTCTTTCCAAAAAAACCTTAAAGAAGCTTTATATAAGAAACAAAAAAAATAAAGCCCACTACAAATGACGCTACCGTACCTCTTGGTCATGTAACTCATTACCAAATTTCTTCGCGTCTTCACCCTCTCTCTTTCTCTCTTAAACTAGAAACGACACGACCATAGACATGGTCGTGTCCGTTGGTTGTGTAATTGGTTGTGATCATTGAAAAATTGCACCAAAATTGCCTATAAACGCTATAGTCGTGTCGTTCGGGTATATCGATTTTTAAACCTTCATAACTTACTCATTTTAACTTTAGTTGAGTGAAACCCGATTCTATTTTCTCATTTTCTTCCATAGATTGTTCCAAAACCTAAAAATCAAGATTTTACTCAATTAAATATTATTTTATAAAAATAAACTCCAAATTTAAGGGAAAATCATGAAAAATTACCAAATAAAACATAACCCATTTAGAGCTTATTAGTAACAAAGATTTTAATTGCTTAAATTTTCTTTATTGAAATTTGTAATTTAAGATGGGTTTTGCTGCCTAACTTAAATTAAGGTTTATTAATGGATTGATTCCAGAAACTAATCAAAATTCACTTGATCTTGTTAAATGAATATATTGTGATTATGTAGTGAGATGTTGGATTTTAAATTCCATGTTAGGTGAACTTTCTCAAAAATTTCTTTATGCTTTCTCGACATTGCAGTTGTGGAATGGATTGAATGATCAATATTGTCAAAGTGGTTGTCCTCTCATTTTTAACTGCGGCTTCAAAATAACATTTAAAACAATTAAATCAACATGTTAGAATTGAAGAGGTGTGTTGAAAAGTATAGTAGTATAGATTTGATGTTATCAGGTAAACTTTGCAAGAAAGAAAACTAGTGATTGTAATAACTTCACTCATAGTGTTGTAATTGAGAGAGTTCGATTTAAAGAGAATGAAACAGAAAATATGATTGGGTATATTTTGTAAATATCTTATACACAAAACAAAATACTGTCATTACTAACTACAACTAACTAGAGTCTAAATCTATTAGCATACATACAGAAGTAGTTGAAAATTAGTATACAACCATACTAACATTCCCCCTACCCCCTAAAGTTGGCAACTCTTGTAAGCTTAACTTGGATTTACTGAAGAATAAAGAAGATTCAGTCACAGATTTGGTCATTAAATCAGCAAGTTGGAGCCTACATGGTACATAAAGCACTTGAAGAAAACCAATAGATGCTTGATCGTGTGTGAAATGCACATCAATATCCAAATGCTTAATTCTACCATGAATATATGGATTGAGAGTAATCTGCATGATAGATTTGTCGTTACAACACAATGTAACCGGATAAGAAATGGAAATGCTCGAATCTCGAAGGATATATGAAGTCTAAAGTAACTCTTTTGTGGTACAGGATATACTACGATACTTGGCTTCTATAATGGAAGTAGCGATCATGTATTGCTTCTTAGTTTTCCATGACATAAGAGTTGAACCTAAAAAGATACAAAATCTAAATAATGACCTGTGATCGTTAGTTGAAGATCCCTAATCCGCATTTGAATAAGTAACTAGATTAAAATAATTACATACTGCATAAAATATTCCTAAGGATGATGTGCCTTTCAAATAGTAAAGGATGTGAAAAAGAGTAGCAAGATGAGTTGTTTGAGATGCTTGGAGAAGTTGATGTAATAGATAGACTGCAAAACAAATATCTAGTTGCGTAAGTGTTAGATATAACAAATGGCCAATCAAACGTCTATAAAATGTAGGATTAAGATGTAAATCATCATAATTTTCTAAAAGTTTTAAACCAATAGGCAAGTGAAACTTTACTAGCTTAGTAGCAGTGTAACCACCATCCTGCAATAGGTCAAGAACAAATTTTCCTTATTGCAGCAACATCCTTGAAGTACTATGGTAAAGTTCTAGGCCTAAGAAAAACTGGGCAGGCCTAAGATCTTTAATAGCGAATTTTGCATTAAGAGCAACCTTTAGGAAAGAAATAGAATACTCATTGGTTCTTGAAAGTAACATGTCATCTACATATTGTAGCACCACCGAAAACCCGCTATCATTAGTCATGGTAAATAATGAGTAATTATGTTTGGATTGAACAAATCCACAAAACAGAAAAAAAAAATTTAGTAAGTTCGACATTCTATTGTCTAGAAGCTTATCGCAGACCATAGAGGGATTTTCGTAATTTACAAACTTGAGAAGGCTTAGCTTTAGTGTATCCCTCAAGTGAAAGCATGTAAGACTCTTCATAAACATATCCATGCAAGAAACCATTATTTACATCTACTTGATGTAATGGCCATCCTTTAGATGTAGCTAAAGCAATCAAAATGCAAACTATACTAAGTTTAGCAATCAGAGAGAAAGTGGCATGAAAATCAATTCCCTCCTCTTATGTATAACCTTTGGCTACTAGAGAAGCTTTGTATATCTTAATTGTACCATTTGGTTTATATTTAACCTTAAACAACCATTTAGATCCTATAGCTTTCTTGTCTTTAGGTAAACTTTCTCAAATTTCATTATTTTCTTTGGCTTTTAATTCTTTTTGTATGGCATCAACCCACTGTTTATATTTACATACTTGTGAATGGCAAATCGGTTGTTGATTGTTAACACATTAGCTAATAAAGTCGTGTAATCAAATGGATAAGAATGCATAGAGGATAGATCAAATAAAGAGTATTTTGAAGAAGGTGATAAGAAGGATCGGATTGTGTAGCATCAGTCAAGACTCTATCTCCTTGACATAAAGAGACAAAATTTGAAAGCCAAATTGGTGGCTCATTCAAAGCTGTCACTCTATCTCCTGGAATGATCTCTCACACGTGAGAGTTTTCGTATCTGCATTTTATTCTTCCGTCTGATATTAATTTACCGTTAAATGTGAATGAAAATAAAAGACCCGAGAAACTTTTTTCCTTCTCCATTTTCGTTATCCTAACCCTGAAAATCTAAAACAACTTTCTTTCAAACACCGTTTTATCAAGAAAATCGTTTAGCCCTTTCAAAAAGTATGGAGAAGAAACAAGATTATTTATTATCTGTACGAAGTGCCAAAAACTATATCGTAAATATAAAAAAGAAGAAAAATGTATATATCATCTATAAGTTCTTGAGTTTTTATGTTTATCCTTCCTAAACGTTTTTATTGCATTCTGATGGTATTTCTTGTTTGAATTCATATTTTAATAATTTTTGGAATAATTGCAGCATGACTTCTAAATCATATGATTTCTCACTTATAGTCTTAGCTCGAGAACATGTATTTCTTGGACGAAATAATTTGCCCATATTTCTTGTCCAATATCTCCGCAAGCTCTATATAAACTATGTCCCGATCAGGATTTTTACTATCGAATCCTGGATCCAGACCCGGCTCGTGGAGGCGAATCCTAATCCATCGGGTCCCTATCGGTCAGCCTATAGAATTTCAGCACTAAAAAAAGAAAAAAATTACAATTGGATAGCTTAATTTTGGACAACTATCGAGCAAATTTATAAATGGAGTTTTTAGAAATACTGGCCTGCCTATATCTGCCACAGAGTGAAGAAGAAGGATTAACATGTATATACAGTATATAGCGAATAATATTTATTGAATTTTTTTGGGGAATTAAAAAAGTATTGACATCTAGTTTAGAAGACAAAAATTTCAGTAATTTCAACACTAAGCTAGTTGAAAGTGCAGATAGGTCAACTCTCCAAGCACAGTGTTTTGTACGATTGAGAATCATTACTTGTCATCAATTAAATAGTACGGAAGCTTGCAGTAATTGCATACTACAATCGACTCTTCTTCAATACCTTTGCGTTAAAGTAATAAGGTTATCAGTCGTATTTATAAGTCGGTACTTAAAAGTAAATATTTTAAGTGCTTTTCTTTTTTGAACGTTACTTTACTTTATAAATAAATATTTTATTAAGTATTTATTTACTTTATAAATGAATACTTCACCAACTTTACCGACCAAATTTTTAAATCTTTTATAAATTTTGTATTAACTTTATTTTTCAAACAAATCTATAAAAATATAATTTTTTATTATTATATATTTTTTATAGATCTTATATTGATAATATTTTATTTATTATTTACCAAAAATGTATAAAAAGGAAACCGAAAAAAGAAAAAGAAGAAGCCATAGGGCGTCACTTAAGCAACGGCCGTAAAATTACAAAGGCCAAATTGGCCTCGGGGTGTAGATGTCTGACAAAGTTAGAGAAAGGGAAGAGAGAGAAGGGACGTTTATTTTAAGTACCCATTCTTTATAACTATTCCTTATTATTAAAGAGATAAGGTCACTTGATATTATTAAGTACTCTTTATAAATATACTTTATTGCCATCTTTTCTTATTTTCATTAGTGTTACACTTGTTTATAAGGAGATTAGGACTCCTTTATTTATTTTCATCCTTGAAGAACATGTGATATGTATGTAAGTTTTTATATCTTCCTTTCTATTTTTTTTTTAGATACCTTATCAAATTATGCCAATAAATTTCATGGTGGTTCCTCGCCCCATTAACTTGAGTTGTTCATCGAATTAAACCAAATTAAATCGAAATAGATTGAGTCGCAAAATGTGGTTCTTTATATTTCAATTCGACTAGAGTCCAAACGCTATATGATTTGGTTTTGTAGATCAAATCATATCGATCCAAACCACTTTTTACTAAAAACTAAAAGACTATAGACATTCCTTATGTGAACCCTATCAATGTTTTAGTCAAATCCTATTTATCTTTTCTATTTTATTATTTATCATCTTATTCTCATCCTCCATGATTTACTCCTTTTTTTTTTTTTTACTGTTATGTCTCATCTCTAGCAAGCTCGAACGCCTTCACTGTTAGCTAAGATGCAATGTCGCTTGTATGTGTATATATATATTATTTGGTTTTAATTCTTATACAATGTTCCGTAATTCAGATATCAACATTTAGATGAAAATTACAGTGGCTATCATTATGATCATTTAGAATAAGATGTTTAAATTGAATTAGTTCGATTCATTTGAACTATTAAATGTTGCTTGGTTTACTGAGGATTAGAACCAAACCATTTAAAATATAATCCAATTCAAATCCTAAATCGAGTTAAATCGAATCATAAATAACCTTATCATAAACTAGGTTTTTTACTAATGAAATAAATAAATCACTATATTTTCGTTGATAGTTAACTTATTTACATAATTGTAAATGTAGATAAAAAATTGAGGCCAATGGACTCTAAAAGAAAGGAAAAATATGAGATAAGCCAAAAAAATTTATTTCTAGCCAAATTTATGGGTCCAAGACCAGTGAGCTGGCACCATGAGACCGATGTATTCATAGGAACAGCCACGCAAAATCGGCTAGGGACAAGTTGGTCCCGGTTCCATGGCCAAGCGGTCCGTGACACATCGACACTTGGTGTGCTGGGTCCGTCTCTATGCATGATAATGGGCAGATATATAATTTTTTTTTATTGTTTGATAATGATTCAAATACAGCGGTGCATACAATTTTGATTTAGTTGAAAATCATTAACATCCATGATCATACAATTTTTAAAAATTTTGATATCTGAACTTTGATTGACTTATTTTCAATTAATTATCTAAATTTTAAGATTATTAATTTCAGTATCCGATTGGACTTTGAGGTTAATAACATCATGTGTGTATCAAATTCCACTTAATATGTCGACACGGTTATCTAAACAACAAAAGTCGTAGTAAGAACCCATTTTTCATATGGTATATTATGGATTTGGAGTTCATTTTTGCTACCTAAACAGCCATGTAGACGTCGTAAGTGGAATACTGTTACTTAAGTAATCCAACGGGGCATATGTGCCCCTAAAATTGGTATAAAAAAAATACCAACTAAATGGAGTCAATAGTATGCTGATCTTGCAAAATATGATGAGGAATTGAAATAGACAATATCAAAGTTCAGATAACTAATTGAAAAATTAGTTAAAGTTTAGGTGCCAAGTGTGATATTAAAAAATATTGGCTACATATGATAAGTTTTTGATTGATTGCTTTATAAAGTTTTTGAAAGTGGTATCTCAATTTTTGTCAGTATACTCATGGAAAAGGTAAGTAAACTTATCATATGCTGCTATTATTGAATGGCATCAGGACACTTGGATTGACGTGGTGTATTGGATTGAAGTACGAGAGAATTTGATTTTGCAACTTGAACTCAAAAAACTCGTATTTGTATCAACCTAAATTTTCATTCTAATATTTCGGTTTGGTTCAATTGTTTTTTTAGGGATAGGAGGAAACATTTACTAAATAATACATACCAAAAATATATACATGTAATTGGGTTTGGATAAATGGTGATAATAGTGAATAGTTTAAAAAAAAAATACTATCCATGTTTTTGTAAATACTATTATGTGTTAAAATATTATTGAAATTAATCTACGACATGTATGTACACAACATATATTAGTGAATTTTTTTTTTTTAAGGAGGAAAGAGGGAGGAAAATGAGGATGAGATGTGACTTTCACTTTGCGATAATAGTCGGAAACATTCACAAGTAATATATATCTATATATATATATATATATATATATGTGTGTGTGTGTGTGTGTGTCTACAGGAAATTAATACGTACTCTATGCAACGTGGAAAGGAAAGTTTTAACATGGTGAAAGCAGGAATCTAATTTCTAATGTCAATTCAAAAAGAAGAATCCAAACCGTGCCGTGCAATGATGCATACTTTGCCCCCAACAAGGGGCTACTAATTACTAAGAACTAGGGAGCCAAGTTTGAGAGAAACTGGAGAGAGAAGAAACTTTATTAATGGAATGTGTGCAGTATTGTAGCGGATGACCGGAAAAAAATTTATTAGGTATTACAGGTTATGTAAGCTACTCTAGTATATAAATATTAATAAATTTGTTATGTATATGTTATGTATCGGGCATGATGATTATTATTTTAAAAACTACCCGTTCTACTTTGCTCGAGAGAAAGAAATATTTTTGGAAGCATTTTAAACCACCAAGCAAAAATGACTCGGTATGTTTTTTTTTTTTTCTTACAGATACCTACTAAAAAAAAGTTGTTTGAAATGCTTTTCCTCATAAATTGGATTTACTCGTTTGCTAATGATAATTATACCCATTTCCGATACTTGAGACATTTAATGCTCAAGTATGACATTCTTTTATGGTTGTCATTATATTTTAATCGAAATAGACGAGGGAAAATCAAATTTGTTTTATTTCAGTAGAAGAAGATTATTCATACGGTATCAGTTTTGAGGCCTTAAAGTTGACATTGGAACTGCTACGGTCTAATCTCTTTCTCAGAAATTAGTATCACAAGTATAATTTTTCATACTTTATAGTTCAAAATACATGCTTTAAGGACAAAAATAAATTAAGGAGGCTTGTGGGAATGTGCAAACATATAATTCAAGATTTTGTACTATAAATGGACAAGATACATGACACGTAAGGCAAACAAGCTTGCCTAGTTATTCTAAAATAAATGACACAAATACTAAAACCACATTCAATAAGTCACCCTTCTCTGAGGAGCACATCAAATTAGAAAAATAAAATACACCATACCACCAAACACTCATACCAAACAAATAAAATTTTCAAACCCTATAAAGGATTTTTTTTTTTTTTAAAAAATAATTATTAACATTTGAAACCAGGGGGCACTTCCTTTTGGCAAGCACTGAGGAGCAAGCTCAATGTGACTGGCACGTTCAAGTTGATTCCAAGCACATTGGCCTTGATAGCAGTACAAAGACACAAGGCAGCCTCCAAATCCACCAATCCTTGCAGCAAAGCACAGCATGGTTTTGTTGGTGGGGATCCAACAACAATATTAACAAGTCCAAGGACGTCAGCACACACTCCTAGCTTCAACGCATCCCTAGGGCATTTTTCCATGGGGATGGGGGTAGGGCACGGCTTCGGTTTCGGTTTCGGTTTCGGGCCGCACGAGACGCAAGCATTGGACATGGTGGAAAGGAGGATGAGGAAGAGGATGAAATTGGCTGAAGAGAGGCTTTTGGAAGCCATAGGGAATGGACACTCACACACACACTAAAGTGAATTGGGTTCTAGGGTTAGGTACCTTATGGGGGGGGGTTGGTGGATTTCTTTAGATTGGAGGGGTATTTTATAGAAGGTTTATGAGGTGGGTGTTTGAAGTTCAAGTGAGTGGAAGAGAGTGGGAAAAGATGATAAGTGTACCACCAGTTGTAAATTTTTGTATGCATTCGGAAATGGGAGTAATGTTGTTTGGTTTTTACTAGGATATTTCTAATCTCATTTACTATGGGAGATTCATAATCGCGAGAAATACCTGTCCTTGATTTGTAGGGTAGCTTCTTAGAACCATGACCAATATCTTTGATGGAAATATTATTTATACATAACTGGCATTATGCACTTGAATTATTAGTATTATTGTTCCAATTTCAAGCGTAATGCACACAATGATGCTATATTTCTAGTATGTGTACAAGGTACATCCAACATTGGCACAGCTTCCACGAGAAGTAAAAATTTCTCTTTGCTTATACAAGTCATATAGCAAAGTCAGGCTTTGCTTGTAAGAAGTGATATTTTTCCATTGACGCCAACGCTTAAGCTCCAAAAGCTTATACAATGGATACGGTGATATTTGTTTCATGGCATAGATTTTTCACAACGTTTTGATTTTATTAATTAAGTTGTAAATTTTCAAAAGATATGTTTAAGCCACGAATCTTTCTGGATTTGTCAATTTAGTTCCAAATCCATCATAAATATTCATTCAAGTCCAAAATATTTTTAAATAATGTGTTTTTTTTTCTTTCCTACTTTATGGCTTGGGGAAATGAGGGTCTATTCTGTTTGGAAAAAAAAAAAACCCAATTTATTTTATCGGAAGACTCGTAACATATTACTAAGTTACAATAATTTTACCTTTTAAATAATGTTAATTCAGTTGTAAAATACACTTAGAAAATTATTTAGAAATTAGATCTTGTAGTCATTTGGCACTTTCTAAAATCATTTGCGGTTTTAATGCACATTCAGAAATGTTTATAGGTCAATTATATAATTAATTAAAGGTTGATGACCTAAACAACATGCTTTAAAGGTTTTGTATTACTAGTAGCCTTTTTCCCAAATTAATCTTGCAATTGCCAATTATTTAGATAGCAACATCGACACAATGTAGCTATAGCAGTTTTAATGAAAAGTCAAACTATTCTATTTTTCTTTCCTTTTCCATTTTTCTATTGTGTTCTCCATGTTTAATAAAACTTACAAAGTGGGACTTTTTAAACTCTGTTAAGTTTTTCAACAGCAAATGACATGTGGTAGCACCTAATTGGTCTATATAAATAATGTACCTAAATATTATAATTGTACATATTCATTTACTAAATACAAAGATAAAGAAAAACTATAGCAAGATAAGAAAAGAAAACATCTAACTGCCTCCAACAATAAGGGGTGGATGGTGATCACTTGGAGGGTTCACACGATCCGTTATATATTTCACCTCCTAACTTTAGGTTGATCAGAATGGTCACAACTTGATAGGTGGATCTTAACCCACATATGAAAATGAGTCATTCAATCCACTATTAATGGTGGATCATAGTTGCCCACCACCTTAAAGGGATAAATCCAGACTACCATGCGGCCTTAAGGGTAGCTAGAGCTTCTTTTTTTTTTTTGTTAATTCTTTTATAGTTTTTTTTTCTTTTTTCAACTTTTTATTTTTTTTAACTTTATTTATTTTCATACTTTATCATATTACCTATTTAATATAACTATGTGAACCAATTATAGGGCCATGTATCATATATTAACAAAAAATTAGTAGTGTTACAAAAAGTTATAATTTGTTAACATTTGCAAATATTAAGGGTTTAAATAAAAAATTGGCTAAATGGTGAGAACTAAAAGTACACTTTTCCCAAATTTTTTACAATGAGTGGTGATGGAAGATAATTATAGCGACCAACATCCTTAGTAATCATAAAAGATAGCAACGTGCAATCAGGAAATTGATTCCCTCATTGTTATGGACATTTCTTATGATGGTTAGCACGGTTGCAGTCATCACATACCCTCTTTGCCCCTTACTATCATTTATTGTTAAAAACCATTAGCAATCACAATATTTTTAAATTATTATGATTATATTTAGCAATTTCCCAAGAAATAATCATACCTTAATTGTATGAGTTATTACGTTTTTCCATATATATATATATTTTAAATTTTTGGCAAAAGGTTAGTATATCAATTAGCTTTTTCTCTTTAAAACATTTATATCTTAATTACTCCTAACTCAAACGCACAAATAAAAAAATGATTAAACTTTGTACTTTAAGGTTCTTGTCTAGTGATATTAAGATAGCTTCACTTTAATTTCTTTCTTTTCTACATAATTCTTGCAATGGAGTAAACATTTTGTATTGTAAAGGGCTAGATTGATATAGGTTTGACTCCTTAAGATTGTGACATTATTTAAGAAATCCTATTGATGATATAAAGAGAGTTGGATTGGCAAGCTTAAGATGGATGTCGTTGGACTAGTTCATTCAATAATCCTTCTCAAGTATGTTCATGCAATCAATAAAGACAGTAAGAGACTTTTGGCTTATGAAATCTTGTCAAGTAACCTTGGAATGAGTAAATACTCCATATCACTCCTCTAAGGCTAGATGAACTACGAGCCTTACTCTACATGTGTGTGGCAGCATCAATTGGTTCCACATATCTACATAATACAAATAAGATATTATGGACTCTATTGGAGGACATGACTTCAAGATAAGTTCATTTAGAAAATTATAAAATTAATATGTCTTAATCACCCCAACAAAACCCATGCACAAAGGCAGACTACATGAAATTATATATTGCATTATTTTGTTACATTACATTCAATTCGTTATCCCCAACAATCAGGCAACTTCTTTTGGCAGTGCAAGAAGACGTCCAATGCAAAGTCATAATCAAGATCTGGGTTAATGAAAGATTTGACCATGTTGAGAAGGTGATAATTCAATGGTTACCATGTTTGTTTGTGTGTGTAAGAGAGAGGTAGTTTCGTTGAAAATGATGTTGCGAGCAAATAAGACACAATTAATAATGAAAAATGGCAACTGACTTCTGCTTTTTCAAATACCTACTAATATAATCACTTAACTACTCCCATACCATCACACCATATATTTTACCTTTTTGAATACTAAAACACACGTTAAACATCAAACTAAGAAGATTCATAGTAAAAACAAATTGCATCCGATATAGTGTGGGCCTTCTAGATAAACAATTATCTTCACAATGTACTTCACAAATCTTATATTGTAAGCTGGACACTTTACAATGTACTTCACAAATCTTATATTATAACTTCGATTTCATATGTAGATATGTTTTGGGACCAAGCAGTTGGTGCCAGTAAAGAAAATTGGTTCAAGTTGGTTTACCATTATGGATTTTTGAAAACAAAACATTTCATTTGGAATTTTTTAAAAACCAAATCAAAACTTTTACCAACGGAACTAAACTAAAATTTTTATTTAGTTTTAATTTAAACCACATAGCAAGGAAACTAACACATTAATTTATTTTAGTAAGATGACATGTATATTGTACATCATAAGCTGTATCTATTTCATATATTGATTATATCAATCGAAACATAATGTAGGGATAATTTTGCATTTATTGAAACATAATGTGTCCTTTTTCTATTATGGACGGCTTAGGATTATAAGTCATGGACCATCTCAATTGCCAGAAAGGGGAAAGGAAGAAAATAGAAGCCGATCATTTTTATCCAAAAATTAGTCTAAGAATGATTGAAAAGCATAATTGGTCAAAAGCTAAAGATATCAGAAGTTAATCAAAAGCCAATGAACTAGAAGCACAATTCTGATTTTTGAGTTATAGATCTATCAATTTTGAAAAGTGATAATTTTTCACATATTAATAGTTACAGAACTCATAACGTATTTAGATTTGAATAAACCGTTTTATCGTTTACTAACATTTTAGAAGCCAAATTTATATGTTTTGGTAAGATACAAGGTCATTGAAGGCATAGTGTTATTTTAAGAAATTTTATTTTAATTTTATTTTATTTCTTAATTTATTGGTATCTAGATTTTATTCTTTTTCATTATTTATTCTAGGATTATTAGATTATGAATATCTTATAAAATAGTTGTATCGAGAGTCATTTATAATAATACAAGTTTTCATCTTCATATATTTATATTTATCTCACTATATATTATGCTATTTTCACTGGGATTTCAGAAGTCCTATATATACATCTTTTGTGTACTTATAAAACAGTCTTACTATCTATATCATTGAAATCTCACTGAAAGCATCTCTAGCATTCGTCGAATTGCGCAACGACATGTTGGTCGGACTACAAAGTCATAGTATTTACATTGTATGCGGCATCGAAATGGATTATATGAAATAGTGTATGATTCATATATTTACTTATCCAATGGCTGTCCCTCACGTGATCGCAATCTATAAACAGAGAAAAGATAGATATTAACCAGCAATACAAGGAGCTAGACAGCAGAGCTAGAGCAAGTTGCTGTGATGGATTGAGGGGGCAAAGATCAGTAGAATGATTTTTTTTTTTTTTCCAGCTCGAGATTTGTGACAACCATGAATCGATCTTAGGTGTATCTTTTGTCCTGTACTATGGGCATAGTATTAGTATTAGGTCATAGATCAGAATTATTGAGAAAGCACTGAGGGCCAATGCTTGTTTTCCAATCACATGGCACACAGATTTCACTTGTCAGAGTCCGCATTGGTCGACATGGGGGGTCATTATCATTCCTATATGGTCATGAATGATTTTACGCGTGGACTGATCAGGTGTACAAAAAAGATGGTCCGCTTCATAGCCAAAAAAAGCCAATAAAATATCTAAATTACTTAATAATAGACGATTAAGTACGACGATCATCCCTTACTAATACTTATATGTCAAATTCTTATTTAACATATCATTACTTATATGTTATAGACGACGGAATTCCATTGCAATGATTACATATATGTAGTATGAGTTTCACAATACACACATGGTCTAAGCTAAATGACGTGGCAATCACACGAGTTGTTTTGGAGAGAGAGAAGATAGAGAAGGAGTAGGTAGTTTGAAGGAGTTCAAACGTATATGTTACGGATGGGTGAGTTACAGTAGAAGCCTCACTTTTTTAATGAGAGGTGGTATATATATATATATATATATATATATTTATCTTTATTCAATCTTTCGAAATCCAGTATAGTAGTTTGATACCACAACGGCGTTTTCCTAATCTTTGAGTTGTGTAAAAAAACAAGAGGTTTTCAAGTATTTATAAATCTTGACTATTAGATAATTGAATATTGATAGATCTTTCTATGGCTTTCTCTAAATCTAAATCCATAAAGGTATCTCTAAGTATATAAAGCTTTTTTAAGTAAGATTGAGAGTAAATGGATTAGTTTAATAGTTTTTATATAAAGTTTATCATGTTAATTTTTTTTTTAATCATTTTAAGTCAATGAACATGATTCCTACGCTCTCACACTTAATCCATAAACTTAAAATCAAGTTGCAATTAGATTTGAAAATTTAAAATCCATCTCAAAATCCCAAACGAGGAAAAGGAAAAAGGGAAAAATGGGAATCGATATGGTATTTCCTCTTTTATCGATCTTGTGTCATGTGATAGTCCTGTGTATTGAACAAGGCCTATTCAAATATTTTGCTTAAGCATTCTTTTCATTTTTCCTTTCACCCTCTTTCATTTTTGTGTCTATGAGTGAGCCATCTTGGGATGAGCAAAAGTTGATATTGGCATGTTAGGTTGACGCAGTCTATATATCTTTGAATGTTTTTTATTCCATCCGTCATTCAAAGGACTAAAATTCACCCAGCAACGGTGAAGAAAACCGTTTTAGCTTCGTACTTCATATCAAATTCTGACTCGAGGGCCATGTTAAAAATTTTAAATGAAGAATTTTCCGAAGTTTACCTATAATTGCAAGTGCAGGAGGATCAAAAGTTCATAAAAAATGGAAAGAAAAATAATTTTAAGGGGAAAAAGACAAAAAAAAAAAAAGAGAGAGAGAGAGAGAGAAAGAAAGAGCCTTTTTATTGTAGATTTTTGGGTACAATATCAATGGACACTAAACACAAAATAAGCACTTGAGGTTGTGGTCATTCTACAAAACTTTAACTTCTGAACAAAGTGTAAATTCCTCTACTTCCATCGTCGTACAATTTGTCCCTATACTTGGATACTTTTAATGAATTGACAAAATTATAAACACCACTGGTTTCACAGGGACATGATCCACAAGTTGGTGGTTATGCCGGTGATGATGAAAATACACGAGAGATTTTCATGAAAAATAACTGTACTATAAGATGCTAAAAGTCTAAAAACATCTCTCGTTCTGTTATCTTTTATGAGAAGGGATTTATTATATAATACACATCACGTAGATATTCACGTAGTGTATAACTTTTAATGGTTTTCAAATATTAAGTAGTAATAATAGGTGATTCCTTAAAAAACTATCACTTATATGATAGTCGGTAATTCTAGATCTAGATAAAGAGTCGAATTGGTCTTAAATTGCTAGTTCATTGGCCAAGAGTATAGTGAATTGTGATCGACCAGTAAGTTACCGGTATCAAGCCGATTCAATAGGTTCGACGATTCAAGGGTTGGTTTGAGGCGTTTGAACTGTTTTTTTTTTCTTATTTTTTTATTTTTCCTTTCTTTTCATTATTTTTTTCCCTTTTCCCTTGCCGAGCCTTCAACCCTTTTTTTTTCTTCCCTCCTTCCATAAAGCATATATTACGAATAGATAAAAATTAAAATATAGAGAAGTCTTTAATAATACGAAGAGCTAATTTGATTGAGTAGATTGAAATAGTCAAAGGGAAAATATTTCTTATTGTGTATTTTAGTCGCCCAAAAGGTGCCTATATATCCAGTAATCGAAATCAGACCGCCATAGTTCGGTTTGAATTTCTTAAAAAAATTTAGTTTGTTGGTCAATTTTACGTTTTGCAAAAAGAATCTAAGAATATATAAGTATCCAATTTAAATTTTTTGAAGGAAAATAATTTTACTCAATCATAATTTGAAAAAGCCTAATGTTAAATCACCACTTTTGAGAAAACCATGCCATTTACCTTTTTTTTTTTGAATAATTGGGAAAGAGGATTTATTTACGTGATAAAACTTTTTTTGGGTAGAATGAAAAGAAAACTTACTATGTCTCCTCTTGAGGTAGCTGTTCGTGTTCGTAACCAGCAGTGGAATCTGCGGCTAAGCTTGGGTTTCTATTAGATCTGTTCCAGTCGCTAAAATAATCATCCTGCCCGCTTGATATCCTTTATAGTTCTTATTGTCTGCAAGCCCTCTTGTACCAATTTTTTGTGCGAGCACTTGCCTCAACGTTGACAACAGATAAGGAGGCTTGGTATTGTCGATGATCAGGCTTACTATATTAAACGCTTTCTTAATGGTAACAGTTGAAGTTGGAGTAATAAGTACTTTACGGGCGATGCGAAATAAGAGTGGGTAGTCTCTTGTGTACCTTTGCCACCACTTTAAGATATCGAAGTCCTTGATAGAGATATTTTTAGAAAACTCGAAATTTATATTGGTGTAGTACAGCATCTCAGATATTAAACCACCGGACCATTGCCTCTTCAATTTTTGCACTAATAACTACTCACCCATAAATAAGTAATGCTACTCCTTAATAGGTGGCGAAGAAGAGACTGATGACTGGCTATCATATTGACTTTGGTAGTGGCTAAGCATCTCCTCTTTGTCGACTATTATTGCTAACGCTTCTTGCCGTACTTTCAAGCTGTATACGTCTTAGGAATCCGTTAGATCTTGATTATAATGGTAATAAGTTTTCAAATATATTAGTAATAATTTTGCTTTACAATGAAGATCTAGAATAACTGCTACAAGATAAATACAGAGAATTTTTTTATAATAGGTTAACCACTTCAATATCATATCGTATACGCATGCGCGTAGATTTAGGTCCTCACGAGCCTGAAGTAGCACACTAAGTATACCAACGGTTGATGTTATAAACAAGTATATACTGGGCTTGTAAACCTACAAGAAAGTTTTAGCAATATCATGAAAAACTTTCAAAACTTTTAGCAATTAGATACATATATTCCAATTACTAAGTAAAATGTCAACTTCCCACATATTGTACATTACGAAGTCACACAGTAGTTTGTTGTAAAGAAATGTGCTATACAATAGCTCGTAAGTCGAGTTCTGGTAGTATTAAACATCTATCTTAAACTTTTAGAGCCTCTTCTTGCGTTCCACACAGAAGTTCTTTCACTTTTTGTAAAGGGATGATCTCTCTGTTATTGTCTTGACAATATTTTTTATTGGAGTTATATTGTCCTATAAAGCTATAATGCTATCTTTGATACATAAGTTAATAACATGATATGCACAACGTATGTGGAAACCACCCTCCCAATGTTGGTTGACAGTAATTTTGCAGATCAAATATTGAGGTAGGTACTTACATTTTGAAAACTAATAAAAAAAATTTTCCTCACTAATCCGTACTTATTTAAGATTTCTCTAATAATTTTATAGATATTTTACATACTGTGTCATTCGTTACATATTCTTAAAGCCAATAATCATTTACTAAATTGCCAATTATATTTATCTAATGTAGTAACACCTATATAAGAATTATTATGAAAAGAATCTGTCTATATGTCTACATATATGGACACATGCATATCGAAGGAAGAGAACTTACCTACAAGCTCCCTCTTATCTATGTAGTAGAGTTTCTACACGGCCTGGGTTAACGTTCTGTGGCTAAGTCATTGTAAGCTAAGGTTGAATGTCTCCTTCTCGTATTGAATCTGTCACTCTAATGCACTAGTATTGAATGATAAGTGGATGTTTGCCAGGTTCTGTACTAGGTTATACTTATACCTCTCTTTATCATTCCTTATCAACAGTTGACCGGATGAACCACTACCTCGGGTAATCTATTGCTATGTATTATATATTCCCACCTCCTCAGGATACTTCGACCGTAAGTACCTATTAAGGATACCATATTCCTCTCCTGTGTTCTACGAATAACTCGCGTTGCAGTAGTTATAGAGTACTCTTAAGTTCCCTCTTTCGTTTGTATTTTTACGAAAATACGTAGTAAAAATATTAAACTTACTAGGTTTAGGGGACTTACATAATCTTAAAGGTCTCGAACTGCTAAGTCTATGTTGTCCTATATGTTGCTATTCTGTTTTGGAAATAATTTCTATCCTGTCCTCTTCATCTTCGAATATGTTTGTGGGGCAACTCATCCGTGGAGGTTCAAATCTTACAGGTCGTGCAAAGACACTTATATAAGGAGGTTTGAATCTAGTGAAATGTTCAGGGACACTCATGCCAGGAGATTCAAAACCAAGAGATGGTGTATCTCAGTAATCCATGCGTTGAGGTTCAATGTCAAAGCTTAAGAGGTGGTATGCTATGATTACTCATGTAATGAGGTTCTAGATCGAACTTAAGAGGTGGTGTAACTTGTTCTTCTTTCTCAACTACATTGTGTGTCCTCTGCTTATTCAGGTTGTGCTTGTTATCCAAATACGCCTAAACGTCGTCGAATCCTTATGGCTCAGACGACATACCAATTCCAGTGCTCTTGCCCTTACTTTTCTGTTTTTGCTAAATGAGAAACTATGCTTCTTACTAGAGAATGTACGATGCAAAAATCTTTTCATGGATACTAATTTTTTTTCTTTTATTTACTACAATAAAGATTAATGAATGAAATATAAAAATAATATATAAGACAAAACAAAGCGGGTATGTGTATGTGATGTTCTTTGCTAATGCAAATGATTCGGTGCAATGGAACGGAGAATTATACTCAAATATTAGTGGTTAATGGAAGGAGATATTTCTATGATAACGTTTCATAATTGAAAAAATTCAAAAGTGGAATGGTTGGAGTTAGAGTGTTTTAATTAGCTTGTGGAGTAATAATTGTTACATATCAGTACCATTCAATTTATATAAAGTGAGGAATGTGTAAACGTGTCATTTTAATTTTAAAAGTTTGAATTTTTAAACATTTCAGCGCTGTAATTTTTCAATTCAAATTATGAACTGCATGTGCCAAAAGTAATTGGACATTTGAAATTGTCCCTTTTTTGAATTCAAAAGACAGGAAAGCAAGGGATAGGGGGAGGTTGCCTGTCAAAAGAATCGACCCACTTTTCTTCTTCTTCTTCTTTTTGTTGGCGGTTTAAGGACCACCGGTTCAAGCGGTTTTGCTTGAGTAAACCACTTGAGCCTTTAAGGCCCAATGGTTCCTCGTGGCAATTCTTGGTTGGGCTTGTTCAAGGCTTGCCCAAGCTATTCTAAGTCAATTTACGGTTCAAAATTGGCTCCTGCTCAGGTCTAGGTGGTTCTTAAAAAAAATATTACTTATATTATCATATGTTCCATTGCTATTGGTAGTTACCCACCATTTATATATACACATGGTGAGTAATACCATTAATGCATACACAGGATTCTCCAAACCATTCACCATTTGCAATTTTTAGGATTTAGTTTCTCTTCAAGTGTCTTTTCCTTCATCTATAAAGTTTAAGGGTCAAAATAACACTCAATAATGTAATATCATTATTTTCACTATAACTTTAGATCAAAAGAAAATGCAAATAATCTCATAAACATCAATCTTAGTGCAAATATGCCCCTTAACTTTCAAATATTATAAATAAATTCCTAAATTTTGATAAATCAACAAATAACTCCCTCAATTTTGGTCTTAATATGAAAACACTCCCTTAACCTTATTAAAACGTGCTTTAACATCTCCTAAATATCATTCTTATGGCTAATTTATCAAAGTATAGGAGATTATTTGTAACTTCTAAAAATTAGAAGTTATATCCATGTTGATGTCAAAGCTTAGGGATTTATTTGCGATTTCCCTAATTTTAACTTGTAATTTTTTAACATGTAATCATCAAAAAGGTCAATGTAAATTGACGTTTAGAAAATTAGAAATAGGGAGCCCTAATCTATTGTAGCCTAAACTCAATACTACTAAAACTATTATAATCTAATAATATTAATATTAATTCTAATACAACAAAGATGATAACTAGGATTGATTTCTCCCCTCATCCCCAACCCACCTACAACCACCAACACTCCACCCTCAACCCCCACAATTGGAAATTAGAAAAAAAAAAAAACCTTATTGATGTATTTCTTTTAAAAAATGTATTTTCATGATCAACTGGAAATTCCGTGTCCGACATGGCCGAATGGTTTTTTGTCCTGCTAAAAATGCGGATGTATTTTTTCTTTGTACGGCTGATTGGGTAATGTTTATCTTTTTCTTCAGACTAGGAGCTCTCTTGACCGTAAATGGTTTCACACAAGCAAATAGGACCACCTAAATAGATCCTCCAAGCTCAACTCATGATAAGATGCATTAGTACGTGGTGCGAGAGACATGGATAGCACCTGATAGGCATATGGAATAAGGTAAATTCAATAAATTGAATATATATAGTTTGAATATGAGAAATGATATACAATAAATTAGTAATTTATATATGGAAGTAACTACAGGTGGAGAAAAGAAATGTACACTCAATCGGATTTTAGAACTTCTAATGTTAGTAGTTGAATTCCAAAACTTTAAAAAACCGTGCAGTCAACTTGTGGGATTAATGCGCTATATTTCGGTAATTTTCATACTTTGTGGTGCTAACATGACATTATAAGTCAACAGATTAATAAAATAAGAAAAATTCATTGAAATATCAATTGAAAATGAAAACAAATGGAAAAGTATATGAATTTAATCATTCACCTCTTATAATAGATCATAACTTAAAATGAGGGATAGCTAGAGATACAGCCTCAAATGAGTAGCTTATCAATGCCATATGTAGGTGGATGGTGTCATGCCCTATGTTTTTCCGAATGGTGAAGGAGAGGTGGCCAACCACCTCAAATTAACAGAGAAAAATTATTTCCCTTGTTGGATTTAAGTGTTTAGGCACCTAATTTTGATCCTGTTAACAAAAATTTATATATATATATATATATATATATTAAATTGTGAGATAATGTACTTGACACCACCTATCCTCTACGCCAGGTTGTATAAAGCACATACTTTGATTGTCCTGTTGACCACCTCTAATGGTGAAATAACCGCTTCATTGTATCGTGGGCTGTTGGGGATAATACAACAAAATTCCACTTATGGTTATAATATTATCTTTTTTTAGAAGAAAAAAGAAAGAATTTTTCTTTTAACTTTTTTCATTTCTTATATTAAATATATATTTTATTTTTTTACGTGAAAAACTTAATGACATATCATGCCGTTAAATGTAACATAGCAAATACGAAAATACGAAGGCATGGTGTGCGAATGGTCTACTTAGCATGATTTTTGGTAATCATAGGGCATTGTTGCCAAAATTGAATGGTGTAAGATTTGATTTGTAAAATTTTAGAAAATTATAGATCTTGTTGGATACAATTTTTTCCTTACTAATCTAATTTTTTCCTTTTTGACAACTTATTTAAGTACCTTAAAACTTAGCAAGTATACCTAAAACTTTACCAATATTTCTGAAGCTTAAATGATATCTAAGGATTTTACTGATTCTTTTTTTATTCGTACATGACCATACGTCTAGCTCTAGTCTTCTATATTTCTCTCTTCTTCTTCTTCTTTTTTTCAAATATTGGAGACATAAATTCACTGATAATATATATGTTTATAGGTTGCTGGTGTAAATCTTTGGGATATAATGTACTTGGAGGTCAGTCACACGTGTGCCACGTGATGTCCCACTTCAAATGGCTTTAGAAAAATCTTGAACCTATGACATCTGGAAAATTGTAATTGGAGAAATGCATAAATGGAAGAATAGACAATCTCAACAGCTAGTTATTATTTGGGACTGCAAGAATACTTATACACGTGTTTCATTTGTATATATGTAATTATCTCAATGGTTGAACTGATTAGTTAAACGGTTAATAGGATAGCATAGATATAGAAGAAATTTTATAGCTCTGTATATTACGACTTTTACATTGAATTTTAGTTATCAGTTTTTACATTTTCGTTCCAAATCAAAGTAGATTCTTCTTCTTCGCTACTCACGATGTCATCTCCAATAGCTACTAGATAAAGCTCCCGTGGAGCTTAAAGCAACATCTTAGCAAAAGTTAGGTATTTGTAGCCCGACTAAGCATATTTAGGAGCAAAACTTCAACAACATAATTTTTTTTGTTTGATCTTGTCAATTATCATATATAAGGAGGAAGAGTTGCTTATTTATAGTTTTTAGTGCTCAATATTGTCCACTAAATGATTCTAATGATTAGTATAGGAAATGAGCTCTCATGACATCTGTTGGATGGTTTTAATAAGTAATGGACTAAATGAAACCTCTTATATTCTTCCTCTTGAGCTTTCTATGGTATAAACCTATGGATAAGTCTATTAGGCGATAGCTCATTGGAAAGGGTCGAAAATGGTCGACTGACCTAATAATTCTTATTTTAAACCCACTAATCAAAATTTCTATAATACATTATTTTATTAATAGGCTTGATTTCTTATACTTAATTATTAACCTAAAGCATCAATTTGAGTTTATTGTTGAGCTAAGGCCTAACTACAATCCAAATTAAAGGCATGTGAACAAGTAAATTTGATAGTTGATCTTGTAGTATAGTTGAATTTTTAAGAAAATATGATGGGAAAAAGAAAAATCTTTTGATGGTAATAATCATAAAAGGGTTAGAGAAAATGTTAACCCACTTCAATTGCTAAAGGCACTTATTTCAATCAGCCAAACTTAATTGATTACTTCATTTTAGTGAAACTTACCTAGAGTGTCATAAACAAGTTTAATTGAGATAATACAATGTTGAGCTTGACACGAGCTTAACTTGAAATTTCAAAGCTAAGTTGGAGCTCAAATTCGATCGAATTTAATTAAGCTTGTTTCAACTTATTAATCTTTAAAATATTTTTAATTAAATTAAAATTAATATTGATACATCTAAAATTGTCTCTAACTTGGCTAACATTTAATAGAGCCAAATATCATAGAGTTCGAGCTTGATTTGATAAGGTACTCTAGTAGCTTGAGTTTAATCTTAACTCAACTGTGGCAAAGTCAAATTTAAGTAAATGTTGAGTCCAACTTAACTAACTTACAATTATGTTTGTCTAGTTATACTCTTAGCTCAACCATGCCTATACTTCATCATCTTCTCCCCCTCTCTCTATCTCTCTCTTATAATACTTTATATAACATATCTTACCTAGTGAATCACTTTTTTCTATTATCAAATTTTCAATATTACCCTTAGTTAATGAAATTTATGTGGCTCCATTGTTGTCCTAACACCTTCCATTTATAGGTACCATAATACAGTGGTCTTGAGGTAAAGCCACTCTCATAATTTTCCATCTCATCTTGTTGTTCATGCTAAAGAAACAAAAGAGTACTTTAAAAAAAAATTTCTAACTTTTGTTGTTGTTGTTTTTTTTTTTTTTTTTACCATTTGTTATTACAAAACCTCGCACTTATTGAATCTTATTGTTGAAATCTTAATAAGTTGTGAATATCAATGGCTTATAATGATAAGTGATGATGAAACATGATGGCAGTAACCTATTATAGGTTATGATGATTAGCAACCATAAAATGTTAATTTTGATTGCAAATCCAAAAGAACCTATTACATTATGATATATCATGTATAGTTCCTAGTGCTCTGCTGTTGGAAGGTTTTTTTCTTGGATTATCTAATAATTCTGGGTCTAGAAAATACAACTAAAATGGAATGGAAGTGCTCTTTAAATATTTAAACGAGGTTGTCGCCGTTTAATTAACCTCCAGTTTTATTCAATAAATCTAGACAGAATCTTTCTAAACACTCTCAAATCACGTTGAAACCCCAGTCTGTCGGGGTTTCGAACCTCACCAAATTGGCAATGTCATGTTTCTTTTGCAAATTGGCTGTCAACTTTGTATAAAATCTAGCCTTCAGTCCCCTATCCTAATCCTATATATTTCCTCGTGTCTTGGGAACAATAATCCAAGGCAACCCCCCGACGAAAAAAATATCCATTGCCATTAGCTAGCTGGCATGTATGGAGATATCACCTTGTATCATTGCGATAAAGAAAGGAAAAAAGGAAGGTTCTTTATAAAGCGCGATGGATTGTGATTGAAATGGAAGCACTCAAAACCCTAAAATGAGACTTGCCATCTTCTTGTCTTGTCCTCTTTTGAGTATTTTTTTTTTTTTTTAACAAAGTTTAGGGGAAAAGAAAGAGTGAGTGCTAATGGAAACATTAGAGAGCCCCATCTCACATGGCAAATGGTTCTCCAACAATGCAATTTTGTGCTTTCTCTTACGTTTGGAGGCTTATGGTTGGATTTTTCGAAAAAGTGTATATCATCTTGGGAAATAGGAATTACTATATCAAAAGGATCAAGGACACGTATTCATGAATTCATGTTTCATATAAGTTGGAATAAAGTTGAACTGCACCAGAGATAGGAGTGGTATCATTTTTTCTTTCGGTGGTGATAATGGTATTGAAAGCTATAATTAGACATTGGCAAGGGCCCTGGTCTAACTTAGCCTAACCAAAATCAATAGGTTGCAAGCCCCCAAAGGATAAATCATAACAGACCTATCTACGGACCCATAAACTAACCCTTTTTTTTTCCCTAATTAGATAAAAATGTAGATCAATAAAACAATTTTGTGTTTGCATCAGGTGAAAGTAGGTAAGAGCACCTTTATCGGTTCTTGCACAAGAACCTAGGTTACGATCTCCCCATTGAGGTCCTTTGAGATAAAATGGGATGCTTATTTAGCAAAATAATAATAATAATAAATAAATAAATAAATAAATAAATAAACGGTGGCAACTATTTTTTTGTTTTTTTTGTTTTTAACAATTTTTCAGAACGTTCCATTTTTTCCTTCCTCCATGGAAATGGAGCAACTTCAATGACATTTTCGTTTCTTTTTTTTTTTTTTATAATCTTTCTTTATATGGGTGCAATAAGAAGTAGCATAAAAGATTTGGTTAACTCTTTTTCAGAATCTCAAAATTAAAATTGAAAGATTTTAAGAAAAGAAAGCTTTTAAAGATATTGATGTAATACTTGAAAAACCCACGTTAGGTCTTAAGTATAAAGGTATCTAAGAATTAGTTTTACGTTCTAAATGATGTTAAATAGACAAAGAATAAAACAGAGGAATAAAAATAGAGCAATAGAGGATGTTAGCGACAAGATTTAGGAAGAAAGCTAGGGAAAGTGCATGAACAGTCGAAGACACGTGTTTGTGAAAATGGATTCCTCCTATTACTCAAAAAATACATAACTTCAAGATATAGGGTCAAAACTTTACTATCCGTAAACATATATCCATGGAAACACTTTCCATTGAGCTATAAATTTTGGTCATATTTTAAAACCAAATAAATTTTCCCAAACAGTGCAATTATATTTCCAGCGGTTCCATCTTAACAAAATTTATTGCAGTAGAAAATTGCCTAATGATGATTAGCTTCCAAGTTTATGTATCTATATCTATATCGTAGTAGATTTGTTTGCTCGGAACATTTATTCGAGGAGCCTAATTACGAGTTCACAAGCTTCTGATTTGATTGTTGTGATTTGTACCTGTACTTTTCTTAACTAAGGAGGCGACTTGCTTATTTAAAAATAATTGCTTATAACATGAAAAGTATTAAACAAACCGAAGGTAAGTGAATTTCGGTTTGTTGGAAATTAATGTACACTACACTAATCAAGATGAGCGTTGTACATGGGCAATGTCCATGAGTGGAAATTACAACAGTTATACTAGAATTTGTATCTCTATTTTGGGTTTAGTTTTTAAATCCTACGAGACCAATTACAAGTTTACAAGTCTAAATATACAAAATGAATAAATATATAAATAAATAGATTATAAAAGAATTTTATTTTGAATTCAAATTCGACTCGTTTATTGATTAAGTTTGAGTATAACCAAATTTAAAGCAAGCTAAGCTTAAATAGCTTACAAGTGGCTTTATTCATTTGCATTCCTACTTAGAAAGAAAATACTAACTTTAAAAAAATTTGGGAAGCTATAATTATAATTTATCAATAAAAAAATAAAAGGGAACTTTTCTTATCAATGCCATTTGACTTAATTTCTTGATGCAACAAGTTGTAAACTAGTTTGGGAAAATCCCAATTCCTAAAATAGGATAACATGAGTAAAAGGTTGACACAAGATAACCTAGATGGTCAGCTAACTTAGCATCACCACTAATTGTGGATTTCGATTATTACGATCGTTCTCTACTTCATTGCTATTTTCACTCTCTACTCTCTACCATAACAAAATGTTTCCAATATATCTTAGGAGTAGTCAAAGGAAGGGTCAGGGTAGGAAAAAAAATCACTAATAAGGCATATAATAATGGATCAATTCATTTAAAAAGATTCATTCACAAGAACACTTTCATACTTCAATCAATTCTCTAAGCTAGTTAAAAACCTTTGTTCGGTGAAAGCGTTCAAAGAAAAAGAATGCCTCATGCAAGAAAGAATCTATTAGTAGTGACATGAAAAAAAAGAAAGCTATGTGATGCCGGTTACAAAAGCTGAAACAGTACGGGATTTTATTCAAAGGAATTCGTTAATGGAGGAGGAATTTATAGCTTATTATAATAGATAATTGCATTAGATTTGTAATAAATAGTATATGTCGTAGAAGGGTAGAAAGTAGATTCTATATAGTTCCTTAAGAGGGAATGAGATAGGGTCATATGTTGATGTTAAAAACACGCATTTTGATTATGTCAAATTGGGCATAGAATGAGTTTTTTTCGAGAATTGAAGAGCAAGTAGTCTTATCGATAGGACAAAGTTAATTAGTATTACTCTAAAGAGTTAGATTTAATGGGGAATGCTTTTATGCTGAAGTGCTATAGCTAAGGGGAAAAGCTATCGAAGAAGAAAACCCTTTCTCCTTTCTCCTCTTCTCCAAGTTATTAAGCTAGCAATACCTCAAGTTAATCACTCCTAAAAGATGGATTTCCCTTTTGAATCGGATTCTGTAACCTAACTTGTAAGTAAATACAATAGTTCAAGGATGCTAAAGGAAAAAATCCCAACTTCCTACCTTCTAAGACTTGCATACATCCCCTCAATGACCAGGGGAACTTCACCCAAGCTAACCAAGGCTTGGTGTTGAGATTTGCTCAGTTGAAGCCCTTAGGCACTTTCTTCTAGCATATGCTTGACTCTTTTACTAATAACCATAGCATGAGATGTGCAAAAGTGACCCATCTTCCCAAGCCAACTGGCAAAGCGACTCTCTGTGCTCTTTTAACTTTGGGTGGCTACTAAAATTTTAAAAATAAAATAAATAAATATATGTAAAGAATAAAAACTAAATAAGATAAATTGATTGTTTTTGAATTCTTAGTAAATTTTTTTTCGTTTTTTTTTTCAAACCTTCCCGTTCGAGCCTCTATCTAGATATTAGCATAGATTGGATTTAATTGGTGTCTATTTTAAACCCATTCCAATCATGGGAAAGGAGAATGACTCATTATGAGAACCCCATTATAATAAACCTAGTGACTCTCATGCCCCCAAATTGATCCATCCATAGACTGAATCAATGCTAGGATTTAGAAAATGGATTTAGACCTAGAGGAGTAGGGAATCCATGCATATCTACCTCCCATTTTAAGTGAAGCATTAGAGCAATATGGAGTCATGTATAAAGTTATAAGCATCATAATACATATTACAAAATGATATAAGCGAAAATGGATAGTATGGCTTCTATACAACTGTTTTCTTTTTCCTTGAGAAAATGTAAGAACATGGAGATATATATTTATACATAATATTTATACATAAGCAGTCTCATGCTTGAAATCATTGTCTCCCATGATATTTATTGTTGTATTATGATTATCCAAGAAAATTCATAAAAAAATTCAACAAAGTATATCGTTTTCCCAACAAATTTGTTTCAATAATAATTATCCGAGAAAACTAATAAAATGTTAAATAAAGTATATTTTTGCAGTACATGCTCTTATATGTTAAAATGATAGAGGAGACAACTTTCGATGTTTTATGAGGTGCCTTCTGGGCCACATGAGACAGAAAGCCCACATCGTAGTTTGCTTATAATTGGGCCAGCGATGTCATTAACCAGGTCATAGTTCCCTCATACTTAGCCGTTCATTTTTCCATTTAATGCTTCCTAACATCCTTTCATTTTTGTTTTTTTTTTAATTATCATCCAAAAAAAGAATGAGCCTTTTCTATTCTCCTTACAAAATTTCGTTGTGTCTTCCCCTATATATAAATAGAAAGAGAGAGAAGAAAAAGGAGAATTGTTGAAATCCTGGAATATAAAGGTTGAAATTGAAAAAGGTATGATCATTATATATATTAGTATATACTAATATATATAGATTTTGGCCAATTATTATATTTATTTTAACTTTCAAAAAGAGAAAATCAAACTTAATTACTCCATTTGAAAGATTGGTACTTATATTACTAGATTATAAGGATTTTGGTAAGAAAATATAACAATTCTCATGAACTAATAAACATGGATCATTTTGAATACGTTCATACCACATATCATAATAGTTTTGCCATGTCATCGGGGTCCTAACAACGTCATAAGTTCGAACATATCTTAATTTTCAGTTTTTCACCTCACAAACCAATAAATATGAATCATTTTTAAGATGTATTTTTCATATAATCATTTTGAGTCATTAGGAGAATATTTATACAATCATTTCGAGTCATTCCGAGAATATTTTACGCCGGTTCAATACTGAAGTGCCCTCAGGCCTACATGCACCCCGAAAAGATAAAGCTAGAAATATATATATATATATATATATATATATATATATATATAAAGATGCAATTAGACGGGTTTTTATTTTATAGGGAATTTGAATTGCCTAATTTGTTAGACCTACAGGATTAGACCATATGGGGTTTTATAACAGATTTTAGGATATACAAGAAACTCAACGAAAAACTTAAGCTCGATAAAATTAATTAATATATATATTTTGTGTTATGTTTATATGGATGTTTATCCTTAAAAGATATGATAGAAGTTGGCTAAACTCTATTTAATTTAGAATTTTGATGAAATAATTATTTGGATGTTCCTGTTTTGATTTTGAATTTGTAACAAGGATTTATAACCACAATTATTTGAAAATTGTATTGTATTATGATATGATACATAAGAAATTTGATGGAACTTAATTTTAACTCCATCAGTAACAAGGGTATGATGCTTTCCGATTTTTTTTTTTTTTTTAGCAATTGGAGCGCATTTTAAACAAGTTTTCTTGAATCTTCTAGGGACAAGTTATGGGAGTAAATTAAAAACCCTGTAAAGTTCTAGGATAAGTTCTGAGATGCCCTATAGGATAACACGACAGGTTTGGGTTTTGCAAAACTCATCCCAAACCTACCTTAGTAACATCCCTAAAATAAAATGACCTAGCAGTGCTTGTAATATAGGATCAAGCCCTCCAAACTAAGTCTCAATTCATCGTTTTCAACAATGAATTTTTCAAATTCGAACAAAGTTATTAGAATGTTGAAAAAAAAAGTAATTAAAGAAGAGGTTATACGAAAAGCGTGAGCACCAACTCCCTAAATTCAAAGTTTAAATAAAGAACTTGTCGATTAGCTTTTTTTGAACTTAAGCTCCAGAGGCTTAGGTGCAAGTGCCTCAACATGTTCGGGTTCCTCTGAGCACTCCTTGGGTCGATAACTCGACCCCTTCTAATAAATCAACCAGCTCCGCTTCCTTTGTAGACTTGCTTTAGCTCAAGTACACTTACATGGTCGATAGTACCTAGTATTAGCATAACTTGCGCTAGTCATCCCCCAACACTCCTTCGACCTGACCAACTGAAGACCTTAGAAATTTCAATCAATATCCTTAGTATGCCTGGCTCCTCGGCACTTAATATCTTGAGGACTCCATGGTCCTTGGGGTAGCCAAACCTATGGTTCAATAGACCCGCATTGACCTTGGGCTTAAGTATCCGGTATGCAACCTAAGGTCAATGACACCATAGTTGCTCTGCTGATTTCCTTCTCTCTTTTCAACAAATACCACCTAACAGCTTGCCATATAACCTAGATGCCTAGTTGCCCTAGCTATAGTGGCTTCTTATATTGATGTGACATGCACCCTTCTCTAAAGCCATCAAACGGTAGAAAGATGTTGTCCTTTCTCATACTGAACATGCTTCCTTGCATCAATTACGTATAAGCCAATCCTCATCTGCCACATATTTTAAGCAGGTAAGTTTCATGCTATATAAATAGGGCATGAAGCCAAATATAGGGATCGAATCTCAAGTACTCTTTATACCTCTTTGAAACTCTGTCTTTCTCTTCTTGTTAACTTTAGTTGGCATTGATACATGGGACTTCCTCATAGGTCCAATGTTGCGTACAATTGTCGAACTACCAAAAGATCACTAGACAACTATCATTTATGATATTCACTGTCAACAAAACTAATTTGGTAAACAAATAAAGAACTAACAAGATATTTGATCTCTTAAATGTGAATACAAAATGTCACACCAATAAGAAGTTAGGACACTTATTTCAAAAACCTCTTCAAAAAACAAATGTTGGAGTATGCTAACCTTATAGGTTGATACTAAAGTTGAGCAAACTTAATGTAACCAAGACACCTATTCAGTGTTTTAAGTAGAGGTGTGCATGTAGGTTAAATAAGTTATGCTCATTTGACTTGCTTTTTAAATAAACAAAAAAATTTTAACTCTAATCCGTTTAAAAAGTGAGTTAAACGGACTAATCTACCAGCTAAAAGTATAAATATATTAAATGGTTTACCCATATTAACTTGCTTTAATCCACAAGTTAAATGGATAAAGTTCATTTGACCCACTTTTTAAATAAACAAAAAAATCTTCATCCAAACTTATTTAAAGAATAAATTAAATAGCCTGACCCGTAGAACAAAACCCACTTATATACCTCTAATCACTACTTATAGAATAGTAGTTTAGTGCACTCCTCTAAGTTTATACAATTTATGCTGGAGGTTGTAAAAGTTGAAGGTAAGTAAAGAGTCAAACTATGTGTTGATTCATCAAGTGAGTTGGATAAGGGGTTAGGTTGACTAACTGGGGACATAAAATATAGTTTCTTATATTATTTATTTTACTTTTTGAGAAAAAAAAAATTGTATGAGTCTCTAGGTTTACTTGGGATCTCTATGTAGACTTGTGCCGGAATTAGAACACCAAAGAGACTTCACTTACATATCAAAATATTAATATTAATATTACTTACGTAGTGGGTTTGCAACTCCACTTCTACAGTTTTTTACTCCAAATTCAGCTTAAAATTTCCACATGCATTCATGCGTTTTACTCTTACTATTTTCTTAACAACTGCTTGATTCTACCATAACAAATTACCCGTCTAAAACTATAAGGAACACGAAAGAAAAAAGAAAGTACATGAAATCGGAATCGTTACTTCTTTCTTCTATATATGTTACAATTATTAAAATCATGATTTTATTATTATTTTAAACATATAAAATTAGTAAAATGCTGCAAAATCATATATAAAATTAGAAATTTATATAATCGTACATTAAAATTCACAATTTTACTAAAAATTTATATTTAAATAATTGTATATTCATTTTAACTAAAAATATTATAAAATATAAATTCATAGAATTGTATAATTATTTCGTAATTTTAATAATGCCTTCTAACAAAATTGATAGAATGTAAGCGCTAATGTACCAAACATGTAGAAGTCCAGATGTCCAATAAATTAAGTAGATATATTTACAATTCAATCAAGAGTCCTTTTATTTGCACCCAAAGTCCTCTCAATTGCTTTTTGCCTTCCTTCTGTCAACATTTTTTTTATTATTCTGCCTGTTCCCAGAACCGGCCGACAGATAATGGGGTCCTCACTCGTCGGTCATGCCGCAGAAACCATAAATATTCCATGTAAACACGAACAACAAAAAAACAGTACTCGGTTTGGATGCTTCCATTTGTGCAATAACTACTACCTGTATCCGAATAGAATAGATTAATACCCTTTAACTTCATCGGCTTACCACCCAAACAGAGCATTGAATCACGCAATTTAAGCCTTGACATGAAATTTGAAATGGAAGCAATCGTTACAAGATTTCCAGAATCCACCTGCCCTTCATGTCCATATACTGTATATGAAAATTTAGAAATTACTTGTAAGATTTAAAAATATTATATACACTATTCATAGATTATTTACATTTTTCTCTTAAATGTTATTCAGAAGCTAATAATATAATTAGTTTAAGTTAAAAAGCAAATGTAGTGCCATTTCATTTATAATTTAATTGGCTTGCTGTATATCATAAAACCAAGTTCTTTTCATCATCTTGATAGCTTATTGGATCTAAATCAAGTAGAATGGCATAGTATCACATGGAATCAGTAAAATTATAAACCGATAAAATTGTATACTTAAAATCATAATTTTACTATAAGTGTACATAAAAAATGATTTTATATATGATTTAACTTGAGAAACAATAATACAAAAACCATTGGAAGCTCTTTGGAATCAATACCAGTACTAAGTACACTATAGTTTTGGGCTTTAGCTAGTGTATTGATAGAGATCAATTGTTTATTCTATGATGCATTAACATTCTTTTTTTTTTTATTCTAGGTATTGACATGTGAAGGAGTGAAGAAGATTAGAGATAAAATCAAAAAATCTGTAACTAATTACTCTCTTTTCTTTTTTCATATAAATAGGATTAGATATAATTTCTAATTATCAGTAGGATAAAGAAACGAGGAAAGAGAAATAAAAACTAGATTCAACTTTGATGAAATTCAAGTTCATCTTCCAATATTATTTCTAGAAATAATATATTCTATTGAGTTGAGAATGAAGTCTAGGAATCTAGTTTGGGACAAGAATATCATACAAGATATTTCAATGAAATAGTATACTTTAAATTGAATTCTGTTCAAAATAGAACGAAATTAAATATAGTTACAAATTCTTTTAATATTACTTACTATAATGTGTTGTGATTGCAACAAAATCTTTCATAATTTTGAGTTAGCAACTTTTTTGTTTTTTTTCCTTGCTTCATTCAAAAAATAGAAGAGTTCGTTGAATAAAAAACTCAAAGAAAGTTCATGGCCAAGGGTAAAGATTTTTGAGTAAGGATTATTTTAGAACGTACCAATTGTAATCGAAATGATCTTACTAAGGAATCAATGAGGATTTCCAGATATATTACATAAAAGAATTGACATAATACATCTAATCGATTGGAATAGAGAAAATTTTGTCCCTATTATTACAAACATATGATTCTTGGGGAAATAAATATATAGATCAAGGCAAGTGTCTATGTATCACTCTTACAAGGAACATGAAAAATGACATAAAAAAGGAATATTCTATATAGACTAATATAGATTATTCAAAATTATAAACAAAAATTTAGATAACTTAACTAAGTAATAGAAAATTAAATATAAGAAAAAAATAAACTCAACTCCTATTTTTACTTATAAATAAATAATTTTGGATCAGATCAAAATATTATTTTTACAATCAAAATAAGGAATAAACAAACTATGGATAAATTCAAGCAACTCTTTTTAAAACTCAAGCAATCTTGTCGTATGTGTTTGCCCCCAATCCACTCAGGGGATCAAATTGATTATAGAAACATGAGTTTAATTAGTCAATTTATTAGTGAACAGGGAAAAATATTATCTCAACCGGTAAATAGATTGACCTTAAAACAACAACAGTTAATTACTATTGCTATAAAACAAGCTCGTATTTTATCTTTGTTACCTTTTCTTAATAATGAGAAACAATTTGAAAGAAGCGAGTCGACCTACAAAACTAACGGCCTTAGAACTAGAAATAAAAAATGTATATATATATATATTTACTCTGAAATTGAAACAAAATTCCTATTTGAACTCAAATTGATGTTGTATTGTGTTTGAAAAATTCAAGAATAAAATGCAATTTTTATTGTTGGATCATAAGAAAGAACTAAGCATTGGGTAAGACAAAATTCTTTTTTATTAGATATTGGACTTGTTTTCTCATTTGATTTTGAGTGACTTTATCCTATTCTCTTTATCTTATATATTCTCTTAATCATACTAATTTCCACTCTACCTTCCCGAAGTTCATTCTCTATAGTAAACTCCATTTTAAATATTCTGGTAAAGTCCTTATCTAATTTTCTTATTTTATGATCTCATTCAAAATCATATAAAAACAATTCTTATTTAATATAGCTATTTGTGCAAGTATTTTACAATTAAGAAGCAACCATTTCTTTTACAGATTGTATATAAATATGCTATAACTATAAGATATCTCGTTCTTGCGAATTACTGCATTTATCCGAGTTATCCACAAACAATGAAAATCTCTTTTTTTGCCTATCTCTATTTTAATGAGATGAAACTAAGGCTGTAATTTTCTGTTGAATAGTGGTTCGAGTAAGTCTTGAACAAGCCCCCTAAAAGCTTGATGTAAATAAATGAATTTTTGGTCTACATCTTCAAGCTATATATCCTCATCTAATTTTGGTCATTGAATAAATGAAACTTTAATGAATAACTAATTGATTTCCTTTGTTTTAATTATTCTTTTCCTCTTCCTTAGTTGATTAATAACAAAATGGATTCTTCTAAAATGTATAAAATAAAAATTCCAATGGCTTTTGCTACTATAACCTTCCTACCACAATTTATTTTTTTTCTGGGCATTTTACCTTGAAACGAACTAAGAAATTGTATTGACACCTCTTGGTATAAAAAAGAAGAAGAAGAAGAAGAGAAATATAAATGAATAAAGAAATAGTGGGTTACATCGATTCTATGGTTACGTTTTAAATAGTAAGGTCTTCTCTATGCACCGGAGCCCCTTAATTCATTTAATCAAGGTTATTGGTAAATTAACTTGGACAATTCACATTCTTTTGGCTTTACTCATGAATTATCTAGTAATAAGTTTTTCACAATGAGATCTACCATACAATAATGGTATTTAATTATGAAAATTAGCTGGGTAACTGACTTTCTTAGTTTGTTTTTATAAGAGTGAAAGCATAAGATTTCGTCTTTAGAAATAGGATTTCCCCTACTTAATGAATAACCCCTTGTTACTAATAAGGAATTTTTTCTCATCTTCAATTCCGAATTGAAGTGATTAGATTTGCACCAATGGAAACCATAAATTTCATATACAACATAATAAAAGGATAGAATAGATCTTTTTTGTCTTTTTCATGGGTACAAATCATTGATATTAGAAAAGGATAGAATAGATCTGCATGAGTCGCACATATACCTTAGTACATGTTCCTTGGCATTGAGGACATCCCTGAAGAGTGGGGGATTTGGTGACATTTCTGATTGGCTGTCTTGTGTTTATAATAAGTTGTTTAATAGTCGGCATGCATAATTGTATACATACCGAATAGGCCAGTTTAGATCGATACTAACCGAATGATTATGAATTACTTCTATTTTTAATAATAAATGAATAAAATATTATGAAACTTGATACTACAAAGATAAAATCTCAAGTTGCGTATTTGCATAAAATTGCTACTATTTTTATTCAATCGCTACAAGATCAACAATTCTATGAGCTTAGGCTTATGTTATTGACATAAAAACATCCCTTTCCATATCTTCGGATACAACCTATGAGGGTTTGCCCGTTCTTTATACATAAAACCTTATTATGGTTTTACACAGTTTCAGTAGTTTTTCTGCTTCTAGGATAAATTCTCCCGTTTGTGCATCACAAAAAGAACTCATAGGTTGATGTATCATTGCCTTGATGATATAACAAATAGTTCCTCTATCTCACATGATGAATTGAGGAGAGGAGATAAAGAATAATAAATAAAAGAAAAAGATAGAATTGAGTAATTGTATTAGCATCCTTTATGCATTTCATACAGCTCTACAATAGAATTTCCTTCTTCCTTCCATCGAAGAAAGATAAAAAAAATTAGAGATGATATGAGTTTTATCCAATCTGGATTGACAAATGCTCCAATTGCCATCCTTCCTTCCTTTTGGAGCAGTTAAAAAAAAAATACTATGATGGCTCTGTTACTTTATCTATATTTATCTCGTCTATGATTCAGTAATCCCAAAGTTTCTTTATATACATATATATGTGATTTGAAAACAAAAAAGTTTGTGATGCTAAAAAGGCTTCGATATATAATATCAAATCGAAAATACCCTTTATTTTATACTAATTTCATTTTATACTACTCTTTCGATATAGAATCTAATGTTTTGAAAAAAAAAAATCTCATATCGAATTCGAAGTGTTGTGCTATTATTATTGATTTCATGTGACAAAGGCATTTTTTTTTTCTTAAAAAACTCATTGGCACTAAGCATGATGGAATGCTAGATGTTTGGGAATCTCTCCTATGACCAAGATAAAAGATCCCATTGAAGTAGTTAATCCCATGCATATTGTAAGCATATTAGGTTGCACAAATTGCATAGTATCTTGAATAGCTACTTTGGGTTTCCCCATCCCCCAAGAGAGTTTATAAATAAACATAGATCCTTGTTATCATTCTCTGAAATATACCATAAGACCAATAAGTTGATTTGAGATCTCATTATCAACCTCTTAGCATAAAAAAAATAATTTTTCTCAATAAAGTTGGTTAATAAGGATAAAATTACATGCACCTTTTGATGCATACGGTTCACCAAAAATTGAGAAAAAAAAAAGAATTAATGTGTAAATTTCATTCCCCTTTCTTTTTTTTTTTCCTATTCATAGTAAGATTTTTTCCTTTTTTAATTGAATTTTCGATTTTCATAAAGAAGTGGCCTTTTCTTCTATTTTTCGAGTGAGTTTTATTAATTTTCTTTCTATTTGTATCTATAATAAAAAAACCATCTATGCAATAATAAACAAAATCTATTAAACTAATTGAATTAATTTCTCATTGATATATTCTTTCATCGAGATCAAATCCTAATTACAATGTCATTTTCTTGTTCTTAAGTGGATTTTTTCAATTCTTTTAGTTTATGCTCTACTCAGAGTAAAAATAAAAATATGCCTAATTTTTATTTGCACATATAGGACAAATGCCACTAATACTATGGCCTTTTCCTATAATTTATTCAATTCATTTCCCATATTTTGCAAAACATCCTATGTATTTATTATATTACTTTACTTGCTTGATTAAAAGTTTGAGATTACTGTTCTTATTATTAAAATCTTTTATGATGTATGATATAAGTATTAGGAATCATAGATAGATTACCAATAATAGATGACTAATTGGGTTTTGTCTAAACGGAACCTGGATACTTCATTTTATTGGTCCAACCAAGATAACCATAGATTTTTCTAATTGATAATATTAATTTGAATACCCCCGAAAACAAAAATGGATCTAATTTCATCTAATTGCACTTCATGCTCCAAATTATTGATAATTCAATTTAATCTGGGTGAAACAGATAATATCTCAATTAAGGGAGAGAACGAGGAAATCCCATATGACCCAATGTATCTGACAAACCGCATTATATGTTAACCTAAGAGACATCTTCCTCTCTAGGACTTCAAAAAGGTACTTTTGGAACACCAATAGGCATAAAATGAAAGAAAAAAGAATTAAGTATTATATTTTACTTTGATGTGGAAGCATAACAATACGTTTATTGTCTTAATAATATTTTCTTTTATTAGATTTTATCCATAGATTGGGAAAAATTCTTACAAATAGTTCTTTTAAATAATTAACAAATATGTATGTATTCATTCATAGAAAATGGGATCAACTTATCATGGCCTTTAGGAGGGCTTAGTAGGATGACCTAAAATTTTCATATTACGTGTGCACCTGTGATATGAAAACCGCTTTACAAGACTCAAAACAATTAGTCACTAAAGCTTTGTATTTTTAATTTAATTTAATTAACTTACTATAACATTTGAGTAACTATAGATATCTGATATTTCACAGTCCACCAGAATAGCAGAGAATTGATATCCTCTACCAAATGCTAAGATAAGGTAAAATAACTTAATAATTTACAAGAAATATTGTATTATACATAATCTTATCATATAAATATTTTTTACATCAATGGTTTCTATATTACCTATACATATTTCAATCAACTCTAATATTATCAAACATATTTTTTGTTTATACTCTGCTCTCAAGATTTTCTATGATCCTTGCTTAAGGAACTTACAAAAGAAACTATAGGGGAATGAGCAAACCATGGCTTAATGAGTTCGTCCATCACTACTATCTTTTAAGTAAGTTATCAAACATTATTAATACCCATGCAATTTATCTACAAGCGAAATGAATGTATACGTAGTGAATATAAGTAACACATTCATAAGAGTCCAACCCTATAGAAGGTACAGATTTATACTGTTTATACATTGATTTTTTTCCTTCGTATTTACCAGCATGGAGCACCCTATCTTAACCACATGAAGCTGCTTAGGGACAACATCCTACCGGACGACATTTAACTATTACCCTAACCAAGAAACAATAATCAAACATTATTAGCACATCCATGCAATCTACCTTTCAAGTAAGTTATCAAATATTATTAATACCCATACAATCTATTTATAAGTGAAATGAATGCGTACGTAATAAATGCAAGCAACACATCTATAGGAGTCCGGAACCATAGAAGGTATATTTATATTGTTTATACGTTGATTTTTTTCCTCCGTACTTACCAGCACGGAACACCTTACCTTAACCACATGAGGCTGCTTAGGAGCAATATCCTACCAAACAACATTCGATTATTGCCCTAGCTAAGAAACAACAATCAATATAACTGAACCCTAACTAAGATCATCCACTAAACATATCAAAGGCCCTTCGAGCACACAAACCGAGTCATCTCGTAATTAATTGGAGATGTTATGCTAGCTTTGCCTTAACGATAAAAATATCATTCACAAGCACTATGAACTCTCACAGAATTCATACAAAATATATTTAAGATTAGGAAATAAACGTTTTCTAAAATACTTTTCTCAAAATTTACAAAGCTAGTACTCTTCTTCAGTATACCAATTGGATCACTAACATGCGACAAATATAACCAGTTATTTTAGTCGAATAGTTACATTTACCAATTTAAGAAAGTGATCACATGGATGATAGCACATGAAGCAATCAGTAATTCAACAAATAAATTAATATCAACTAACAAGCAGCATAAAAATAACAAATAGTAAGCAGATAACAGATCATAAGAATTCCTTCACTTGGAGTAATGCTCACTCTTCAATCTTTTGAGATTTCTAATTTGGTACTTAAAAGATAAAAACATTTATAAGTATTCTGAAAAATTAGGTTTATTGATTAACTAAATATCTATTATTATATTTGCTTAGTTTTCCATTATAACCCAAGTATGGTAAAAACATAGTTTAACTTTTACATTTTAACTCCTATTTTTATAAACTTATAGTTTATCTTTATTGTTTTCGAATGTACATTCTTATAGCGGGTTCCATTTTGAACATTGTAACCCATATTTTTCATTATGGTATGAAAATATTATAAATTTTATTATTTTGACTTAATTGATTATAAATTATTATTTTAAGCGTCTCTTTACATATTTATGATTTAATAAGTATTTAATTCTTATATTTTGTAATTTTCTTAATTTTCAGTTTATTTAATTATAATTTACGTATTTTGCTATTTTTTGAGGGTTTATACCTATTTAATTCATTTTTATTAGTTTAATCATTTCTCATTAATTAATTATTTTATTATTTTTTAATTACGAATTTAATTAAAATTTATTATATGTTGACATGGCAACAAAGGAAAATGGCATGTTTGATTTCTACAATTTTTGAATAATTTCCATATTTGTCTCATTTTGTATGTTTTTACGTGTTATGTATATAATTATACTTTATTACATTGGGTAAATTAATTGTTTTTCCCCTTTTCTTGAATTCCACAATATATATTCTTATTTATATAAATATTACTTTACTTTACTTTACTTTATTTATTAATCTATTATTATAGTATACTATGTATGTATCATTTAAGTATAACAGTATTTGGCTTTATGCTATATTATTAAAATACTTATTTTATACATACATGTATACTTGTGAGATATGATAATATATTACAAATGCTATTCGTATATATATATATGTATATACATGTAGTTGTATATTTTTTTTATCTTATACATATGTATACATATACAACCATAATTATCTATATATATGTATCTATTGAAATTTTTTAACATATATATATGTCTATAAAATGAAAATACATTATATATATTATGGTATACACATATATATTTCGAATATATATACCTTATTGTAAATATACTATACTAGTATTTTTATTTTTTTGTACTTTATACGTAGATAATATATATATATATCTCCGGTGGCATGTTGTACACATATATATGTATGATAACTATACAAACATAATTATACACATATTATACATGCATACATATAGATATATTTATACTTAGTCGTTTACACTATATATCAAATATAACATGTATTTACATGTTAATATACTTTAGTACTTACATATATGAACATATATACATATGGAAATACTAATATTACATATTCTATTGCATAATCTTATAGTACCTAATGATTCTATCAAATACATATATGTACAAGAACACATAAAAATGATTAATATAAATAAATATACTACACATATTACTTATCCATTTTCTTTAGTAATTTGATGAATAAAAGATAGCGAGGCCCTTCTTCTTCTTCTTGGTCTTCTTTTTGAAGTCAAAAGAAGTTGAAAAGGAAGAGGAAAAGATGCTTCACATTTTGGAACAAGGAAAAGAATTTGTAGGACTTTGTTTGTGTGTTAGAAAAAAAAAAAATATGTGTATGTGTTTTGTTTTTGCTCCAGCGTATTTTACCCAAAGAAGGAACAGGCAGCAATTTATGTGATTAAGGAAAGAAATAAAAGGACAAAAAAATCAAGATAAGATATTTTCATTAGTTGACAAGGCACAACCCTTATCTATTAGATTTGTTTTGAGTAAATAATTATCGCATGGTGAAAAAGGAGTCCACACATCATTAGCCGAGAATGTTGCAGCATTTACATGGAGGAAAAGAGAAAATAGGGAAAGAAAAAGGAAAGAAAAAAAGGGAAAAAAAATCAATTAACAAGTTTTTTTAAAAAAATGATAAATTTAGTAATTATAAATAAGATTGAAATTTTTATAAAATTTATTAATTAAATTGTCACCTGTTATGTTAACAATATTTAAGAGTTATCTTATCATGTTCGTTAATAATTTTACGCGATTATGTGTATAAATCAATAATTATATTCATTTAGGGTTTTATTACTATTGAGGGTACATTTATTCATCTTATAAGTTTAAAATTATAGTTTTAGGATTTTTATCAAGTTTGAGTTCAATTTCGGGTATTTATATGTACATAGGATTTAGGGTTTTCATATACGATTTAAGTTTCGGTCAAATTTCTATAGTTTTTTTATTACGTATAATATATTTAAATTTATAATTTAATAAAATTTTTATCTTACTCGACCTTATCGACTTGCGAGGTTATCTATAGTACTAGGGATTAATTACACTTTCAAATAGCTAAATTTACGGTTTTACACAACTCCCATTGTATATTGGTACTTATCAGATATAGAATAGATCTACTCACTTTGTTCTTACGAATCGAATTGTTCCATTTTTACTTTACGAAAAAACACAATAGATAAATATTAATCCTTTATCCGAGATAGCCCACAATAGGGGGAAGTCCACGGTATAGTTTTTTCTAATATAATAAAGTTACATAGTATCTATTATTCATTAATAAAGAGGTATTTTACATGGGTTTACCTTAGTATTGTGTTCATACAGTCGTATTGAATGATCTTAATCATTTGCTTTTTATCCATCTAATGTATACAGCTTTAGTTGCTAATTAGGCCGTTTTGATGGCTTTATATGAATTAGCATTTTTTTATCCCTTTAACCTCATTCTTGATACAATGTAGAGACAGTTTATGTTTGTTATACACTTCATGACTCGTTTAGGAATAACCAATGCATGGGGTGGCTAGAGTATCACAGGAGGAACAGTAACGAATTTTAGTATTTGGAGTTACGAAGGTATAACTGATGCATATATTATGTCTTTGGCTTGTGCTTCTTAGCAGCTATCTAGCATTATGTGTATTGAGATTTAGAAATATTTTGTGATGAATGTATAGGAAAAGCTTCTTTGGATTTGCCTAAGATCTTTGGAATTGATTTATTTCTTTCAAGAGTGGCATGATTTGGTTTTGGAGCATTTTATCTAATAGGATTATATGGTCCTAGAATATGGGTGTCCAATCATTTTGGAATAACCAAAAAGGTACAACTTGTAAATCCAGTATGGTGTGTAGAAGGTTTTGTTCCTTTTGTTTCGAGAGGAATAGCCTCTCATCATATTGCAACAGGTATTTTAGGCATATTAGCAAACCCATTTCATCATTGTGTCTATCCACCTCAACGTCTATACAAAGGATTCCATATAGAGAATACTAAAACCATCCTTTCCAGTAGTATCACCACTGTCTTTTTTGTAGCTTTTGTTGTTGTTGCAACTATGTAGTATGGTTCAACAACAATGCCTATCAAATTATTTGGTTCCACTCATTATCAATAAGATCAGGGCTACATTTAACAAGAAATATATTGAAGAGTTGGTGATAGGTTAGCCAAAAATCGAAGTTTATAAGAAGCTTGGTCTAAAATTCCGAAAAATTGGTCTTTTATGATTACATCGATAATAATTTGACAAAAGGGGGCTTATCCAAAGCAATTTCAATAGACAACGGGGATGGAATAGCTGTTGGGTGGTTAGGACATCCTATTTTTAAAGATAAAGAAGGACGTGAACTTTTTGTACGTTGTATGCTTACTTTTTTTTTTTGAAACATTTCCAATTATTTTGGTATATGGAGATAAAATTATTAGAGCTAACGTTCCTTTTAGAAGGGTAGAATCGAAGTATAGTGTCGAATAAGTGGGTGTAACTGTTATGTTCTATGATAATCTTATATAGTGAAAGCTGCGTGACTAATCTCATTGCTAGGCAAAAGCCATTTTTTCTGATACGGATTGGGGTGCCTTGCCTAAAGTGTCTCATTCGAATATAGATATTATAGATCTGCATACCAAAGATTGGAATGACCAGATAACTATCCAAATCTCTACTAAACGGGTGTCAAATAGGAATGTAATGGGATGACTGATTGATGGTTATGTGGTAATTTTTTTTACTCTTGAACGATTTGGTACTCCCTCTTTCTCTATGGATTGAGCATATGAGGTGCCACTACCGTATCAATGCAAGTTATAAAATAATTTATGAATAATTAACAACTCCAAATTCATTTTCTTGTGATCCAATTCTAGGATATCAATTCTTGGACTACAACAGAGGAGCCGTGATTTTGAAAAGAATGTTTCATTTTTTATCATATTTATTCTATTGGTAAATTGATTATGTAATTTTATAGATTGTTGAATGTATTATATGTTGAATATTACACATGATTCATAGAATCTACTATGTTTTGTATGTATTATCATTAAAATATTTTGTATGGTACATGTACATATATATACACCAGCTAATAATACAAACGTGTTACACGTGCATATATATATAAAAAAAAATCAAATGCATTAAATTTATAATTGGATTAAGGTGATTTATCCACCCATAAATTGTGTAATGAAAATCATATAACAATTAAAATACTAATTATATGTCTCTAATCTCAATGCACTTACTTTCATAAAATGCTATTTTTTTCCTTTCTACTAATAAACTGCCGTATAGGTCCCATTTATAACCCTAAATAATCTTTGTTTTTTTTCCTCTCTATTAATCCTCTTTCCTCGGAAAGGTAACCGCATGCATTGCTTCACTCAGACTGCAGCACGAGAAACCTATATTACCATTTATGGTCGTATACACTGTTTAGATGGGATTGATTGATTACTGTTTATTTATTATTTATTAAATTTAAATGAATGAAAATATAATAAATTTAATAGTTTAAATATAATGAATATTAAATTAATGGTGCGATAAAAAATAGAAAAAGTGAAAAAAATCATCAAAAACTTGCTCTTTTGCCTCTCAAACTGTAAAATTCTTACCTTACTGAAAAAGAATTCTTATATAAAAAGGCGAACAACAAAAGCTGAGTTCAAAATGCAAAAATAACATATTGAAAAATTAATAGAGAAACACATATTGCCCTTCTGCCTAACTACACATGTTTATATTCCTTCAATGCAAATGGATGACGTGATCAATTGACTTCCTAAATCATTTCGATTATTCAATAAATGAACACATTTTATTTTGAGTTCGATTGGACAACATTTAATTAATACAATAATTAGAGCCTCAAACAAATCAACAAACAACTAAGATTTTTTATAGAAGGAAAAACATAATTTTATGTTTTAGTACTCCTATTTTGCAAAATTTATTTGCAGGTGGATGAAATACATTATTTGATCTAAATGACAAGTGAGACATATCATTAATAGAAAATATGGTGACATGATAAATTAATGATTTAAATTTATTGATTAAAATTAATATAAATGGGAATTGAAGCAAATTATTGATGACCAAATTGGAGTTTCTACTCATTTAGATAAATGAAATATTTAATACACGAAGAGGGCTAAAGGCTTTAAAACTATATACAAATTATTTAATTGAAACATATATTATTAATGGTAAACATGATAAAACCATGAATTAATGATTTCTATTTTGAGTTATTGATTGGAATTGATGTTAATGGGGGATTGAAAAGTATAATTAATGACCAAAATAGAGGTTTTGGTCATTTAATTAAAATAGTATGTGTAAGACACCAAAGGGGCCTAAATAATTTAATAGTTTATATTTTAATGGGAGTGATCGAATTGTATTATTAATGATAAACGTATAATGACACCGTAATTAGTTATTTAAATTTTAAATATTGATGAGAATTGATATACGAATTATTAATGATGACAAAAATATAGAATATGGAAAGGTGTAATATGCACATTGTTGGCAAAATATGTGCATAAAAAAAGAGAAAAACATTAAAAACATCAAAGTAGTATTAATCCCTTTATAATGCTATATTAGCAGATAATGCTCTCGCACTCTTTGTGTGTGTATATATAAAAAAATCAAATGAATAAAATGTATAGTTAAATAATGGCAATTCATCCACTTACAACTTTCGTAATAAAAATCATATAACAATTAGACTACGAATTGTATATCTCAATACATTCATTTTCTTTTAATAGATCATCTCTATTAAGAAAGTAGAAAGATTTACTATAATAAATTAAATGTGGTATAAGTGAGAGAGAGAAATAAAATGATTTTGTAAAATTACTCATTTACATTTAATATTATTGAGTTAGATTATTGTTAACAAATATTTTAATAATTTTCTCAATATATTTTAGGTGTAATTGATCGAAATGTAAAATAGAGACCAAAAGCCTACTAGAACTTGAATAATAAGATAGATATATAGACAACTATAGATGATGTATAAAATATTTATCACTTGTTGAGTTCTAAAGACACTATAATTGAATATTACTATTTTTCATCCGCATCTAATTTACAAACGTTGTCTCCAACCATTTTTCCCAAGTCTAAAAAGACACCAACTCTTATAGATTTTCTTCTCATACAACTTTTGTCATAAATGTCATGAATAAGCAGCTTAAACACATTAAAACGTAACGATCCAAAAAAGATGGGGACAAATTTCTCATGCTTTATCTCTTTAGCAACAGATAGCTTAGAACTGCTGCTCCAAAAAAGAAAAAAAAAAGTAAATTCTTTTTTTTTTTTTTTTTTGCCTAATTTTTTAGTAATACAATTTGAATTTCATGATTTTGAAATAAATTATTTAAAAAAAATTAAATGCAAGGTTGTAAAATTGAGGCGACATTAAGTGTGTAAAAGTGCAAAAAAGCTTCTAAAAGAGTGAAATTATTATTTGCAAACTATTTGATTTTGAAAAGAGGAGCTTTACCATTTTGTTTTTCGATTCACATATAAAAAATATAAGGTCTCTGAAATGAACAATAAAAGATCACATTTTACAACACAAAAGCTCTATTACAAATTAACCATTAGGTGCAAAATTTTGATAAAATTAAGTAATATATAATGAACAATAACCCATAAAAGTCGTGAACTTTAAAAATGAACAATGACTTATGAAAGTTGTGAGCTTAATTATAGGATGAACCAAAATTTTCAAAATTTGGAAACATCTCGTGAGATCAAATGTGGGAGATAGACTGAAGAGTAATGAGTTTCCGATTTACGGGGAAACTGCTTTGAAAATACTATGTAGTCAGAGTAGAGAGGAATATAAAGCTTATAGAAGTTATAAAAATGGGTAGTGTTTTGCATTAGAGAAAGAGTAATAAAAAGGAAATTACAAGAACGGAAGGGGATCTAGCTGCGCTTACTATAACAATTGATTTTTCAAAATCGTCCTTTTCTGAATGGTGTTGTAACTGAAAAAAGTAATATTGTTAAACTTGAATTTGCCCTACAATTCGATTCAGTTCGACTCAAATTCGATTCTCAATTGAGGCCCATTTTTTTTTTTTTTTTTAATCCTTGATCGTTTTATACGGCTGAACCAAAATACGAGAAAAAGATAGATGCATAAAGGACTACACTGTGATCTTGAAATAAGAAAAACCTATCAAAAAATTTTCCCCATTTCGTTTTAGCATTTTCCGTCATTTTTAGCTTGAGTACTAATAATGACTATACTTACCATGCCTGTCATAAACATCAATTGCAAAAGCCACCTGTACTAATATATTGATAAAAACATTCAATTATATTAAGTAATATGTTTAGATGAATAATATAAAAATATCGATAATAATGTCTAATTTTTAAAAATCTATTAGTTATATTTTTAGGTGTTGATATTATATTGAAATTTACATCTCTTTTTATTTATACATGCAACATATTAATATTATTAAAGTATTTCGTTATATATTGAGATATTTGCAATAATTTACAATGATTTCTAAATTTCTTTCTGCATAACAATTCCGCGCACACTAATACTCCCTTCCCTTTATGCCTGATTGAAGCATCATCGTATTTGAAAAAAATAAAATAAAATAAAAATAAAAAAAGAGAAGAAGCATCATCATATACATACAAAGCAGTCTTCATAATAAACATACCACTACACAAACAATTTCTTTGTCGCTACAATGATAATTCTTGCAATTAGTAAGTGTACTAATGCCTCGTTGTGATAAGAGAGGATTCAATTCAGCGCAATGTTTAGAATTGCCATCCTAGTACGTTGTACTTGCATAAGTGAATAAATAGACCAAACAAATTAATATGTTCAAATAAGAAACAAAGTAGAGAACTAAGAAAAACTTGGTGAAAACCATGTTATTTGAATATATTTAATGCCTCCTCTTCCTACATTTATTAACTAGGAGAAATATAATGAAATTGAGCGCGTGCTCATGCATGAGGAATCAAGAGAAAATACGATTAAGAGTAATCCTATGAAGCCTAGCAGTCTCTGGTAGCTTTGGACACTCAAAATACCCGAAATTCCGATTTACGGGGTCAATCAAAAACAATTTGTGAGTGCCATACTTGAGTAAAACCTTAACATTCTCTACCTCTCCTATTACCTCAAATTTTGGTCGTCTATCTCGCATCACTTCGAAAGTGGGCAGAGAAAAATCATAGTTTAGCACCCAAGATTCTTCTAGACAATATTCCTTCATGACCCAAATCCGCAACCGCCGTTTGTTTTGGCAATGATAACACCTAGTCATGCAAAGACATCCTCTAAGACTGTTAGACCGTGATGCGTAGCTCCGTAAGGTAGCCTTATCCAGCTAAACTCCGTTGGAAGCAGATGGGCTTCTATTGAATTAAATAAACACACTTTTCATACAAAAGAAAGAGAGAAGAGGGTATGTAAGTAATCGTACTTTTCATTCTTCATTAATTTCATACTTTTAAACGTACCTTCATAAAGTGTTTATACCATTATAATTCACTAAAAATAAAAATGGTTAACCTAGATGATTAAATTTACACCATAGCAAAATCCAATCATTCAAGTACATGTTGTTACTTTCATATTTTGTCTTCTATATTTTTGCATTTAAATGAATTTTACAAGTTATTCCAGTTTAGTTTCCAACAAACCCCCCCCCCCCCCCCCCCCCCCCCCCCCCCCATCAACTTGTCATTTTCACAACTCCAATAATCTCTCTAAGCTATTGATATTGATCTTTCTTGAGGGGTTTTGTGAAAATATCAGTTATTTGATTAAGAGTTTTGATTTATTCTACCTCAACCTCCTTGTTGGTAATGCAATCCTGAATAAAATGAGACCTTATGCTTACTTCGATCATGAAATATCGAATTTTTATCAAGAGTAATGGTTGATTTGTGGTCTGCCAAAATTTTAGTCGCTTTTTCTTAAGCAAAATGAAGTTTGTCTAGCAATCTCCTTAGCCATATTGCATGACATACATCGGCAGTTGTAGCAACATACTCCAATTTGTGTGTTGAGAGTGTTATAATTGATTGTTTCTTTGAACACCATGAAATTGCATTTTCTTCAAAGAAAAATATAAACCCGGTAGTACTCTTTTGATCACCAATATCACCGGCATAATCACTATCACAATATCCTTTTAAGTGATCCTCATTTGAAGAAGTATAAAAAATTCCATAATCAATAGTACCTTTTAAATATCGAAGAATTGTCTTTGCAACTCGCATGTGCTCTTGACTTGGACTCTCCATAAATCGACTCACTAATCTCATAGCAAATAGCATATTAGGTCTAGTACATGTCAAGTACCTTAGGTTTCCCACAAGACTTCGAAATGTGGTTGAGTCAACTTTCCTTACTCCATCCTCCCTAAAGAGTTTTACCCTGCACTCCATTAGAGTATTCACAGGATTGCAATTCATCATATTAAACTTCTTTATAATCTCTCTTGCATAAGACTCTTGAGAGATAAATATCTCATCACTTCATTGTTTCACTTCTATCCTCAAATAATATGACATAAGCCCCATGTTACTCATCTCAAATTCTCGTTCCATTGCCTTCTTAAAATCATCATATACTTGTTGATTATTTCTTATAAGAATGAGGTCATCAACAAAAATGCAAATAAACAAAATATCATCTTTCTCCTTTGTAACATAAAGTGCATATTCATGAATACACCTTGAAAAACCATTTTCTTAAAGATATTTGTCAAAACTACTATTTCATGCCCGTGGCACTTGTTTAAGGTCGTATAAAGCTTTTTCAAGATTTCATATTTTATTTTCCCTTCTTTTAACAACATACGTTGGGGTTTGTTTAATGTATATTTTCTCCTCAAGATAGCTATTTAGAAAAGCTTATTTCACATCAAGTTGATGAATTTTCCAATGATTTTGAGCAACAAGTGAAATTAATAGTCTAATAGTCTCCATGTGTGTTATAGGAGCAAAAATCTCTTCATAATCAATGCCTTGTCTTTATGTATATCATTTAGCAATAAGTCTAGCCTTATATCTCTCTATTTCTTCTTTGGCATTCCTCTTAGCTTTGTATAAACAGTTCACTCCAACAAGCTTATATCCAGTTGGAAGTGAAACAAGTTTCCAAGTGTCATTCTTTTTTATTGAATGAATCTCTTCATTCATTGCTTCAATCCACTTTTCGCCTTTACTTGCTTCTTCAAAATTCAAGGGTTTTACATTAGTTAAGAAGTATATTAAATTTAAATCATTAAGCCTTTCGATTTCATTATAAATATTTGTAAGACTTTGAAATCTCCTTGGTTTATCAGTTAAGCTTAATGAAGGTGAAGAGGTTGATGGCAATGGAGTTAGCGAGGTTGGTGAGTAGCATTAATTCCTTAGTTAACTTTTCGCTCTTTATCTTCAAAATAAGGTAAGAAATCATTCGAGCCTTCCTTTTGTGAACTCCAATCCCACAATTTTCCTTCATCAAATTCAACATCTTTGCTAGTTATAATTTTTCCATTTTTTGGATTATAAAGTTTGTATACTTTTGAATTTTTATCATAGCTGATAAAAATGAATTTTTTGCTTCTATCATCAAGTTTGGATCCGTCCTTTTCTAGAACATGCACATATGCTATTGATCTAAAAATTCATAAGTGGGAAACATTCGAATTTTGTTTACTCCATGCCTTTTGGGGAATTACGTCTTTCAAACTCTTAGTTAGACAATTGTTTGAAAGATAAACAACACAAACAATTGCTTTAGTCCAAAATTCTTTAGGCATATTCTTACTTTTCAACATAGCCCTTCCCATATTTAGGATTGTACGATTATTCCTTTTCACAACTCTATTTTATTGAGGTAAACCTGGAACTATGAAAAATTAACTAATCCCATGCAACTTACAAAAAGCTTTAAACTCATTAGATGTAAATTCTCCTCCTTTATCTATTCTTAAGGTTTTTATCTTAGAGTCACTTTCCGTTTCAATAGCCACCGATGGAGGGTTAATTGGCCTACATACATTTGCATGAATTAATTGAAGTGGTTTAGTCGCCCTTGAAATAGATTGTTTTTGAAAGCCCTTTCTTAGATGTTTTCCAAGTAAATAATCTTCACAAAGTTTATTTGAACGGTTAATTATTGAAATTCCCTTCACTAGCTTCTTTCCTTTGAAAACTTTCAATCTACTAAAATTAAAGCGTTTGAATCTCATGTACTAAATCCATGATGAATCTTCTACACAACTTTTCAAATATATTGGTTCAATCATTCGTAGATCCAAATTAAACATTCGATTTTTGGTCATATTGACCTTTGTGACAAGGATACTGTTTTGATCTTTGAGCCAAATGATGCCATTTTTCCATGATGATTTCGTAACCATTCTCCATTATTTACCCGATACTCATAATATTGCTTTTTAATTTTGGAATATGGTAGACATTATGAACAAGTTTATGACCTCTATGTTTTGTTTCAAATATGATAGGTCCTTTGCCTTTGATTTCCACTTTTGTATCATCTCCTTACTGTACATTGCCAGTTACTTTATTGTCAATCTCTACAAACTTAGTTCTATCACTGGTTATATGATTACTTGGTCCATTATCAAGATACTGTGTGCTCTTGGCTCTTAGGATTTCTTCCTTGAAAGGAAGAAATAAGTTTGTTTCTTCTACATTTTCTGTGTTCTACCAATTTTGTTTCTTCTATGAGGTCATTAGCAAGACATTCCCAAGAGTAATGGCCATATTTACTACAAGAATAACATTCCACATAGGAATTATCTTTTCTTCTTTCATTATTTTGTCCACAAGTACCTCTTCCTCTTCTACGATTTCTTTGAAAACTTGGATTTCTATTTTCATTGGAAAGGTTTTGCTCCTCTTCCATAACTATGTCCTCGTCTAAAACGACGACCTCTTTGTAGTTGAGTATGTCCTCTTTTTGTAAAAGAATCTCGTTAAAGTTTAGTGTATATTTTTGTCAACAATGCTTGTCCATCTTGTTCTTGCTTTCCATGATTCATTCTTGCTTCATGGGCACATAAAGATTCAATCAATTCATTAACTAACATAGCATTTAAATCCTTAGACTCTTCAAGAGCACACTAATCTTTCTTTCTTTGCATTTGTAAAGTCTCTTTCTTAATTGGTGATAATAATGCCTCATCTTAAAGAACTCCATAGCCTTTCTCTACAATATCCCATACTCCTTAAGAGCCAAGTATGGCCTTTATTCTGATAGATCAATTCTCATAATTACTCTTATTGAGTTGTAGATATTGAAAGGATAAATATGCTCCTTTTATAGCTATTTCTTTTTTTCAAAGCTCTAATACCACTTTTTTGGCAGTGGATAAGCTTTTATTGAATTATATAGACACGTTCATACAAAAGAAAGAGAGAAGAGGATATGTACGTAATCGTACATTTTATTCTTCATTAATTCTACACTTTTAAACATGCATTCATGAGGTATTTATACCATTAAAATTCACTAAAAATAAACCTGGATAATTAAATTTATATCACTACTAATAATAACAAAATCCAATTATTTAAGTATATGTTATTACTTTCACAAGTTGTCTATATTTTTGCATCTAAATGAGTTGTATAGGTTGTTCAAGTCAAGTGTAGTTATGTCAATGCTACTACTCCACTGTAGTCTTCTATTTAGAGAAGCCTTTGGATAACCATTACAAGGATAATAATGACTAATATTTCTCTAATTTTTACTTTGACCATCATATACCTTAGCTAATTCGAAAGTAGAAAACTTACTAATTTGATAATTTTCATGCCCCAAAACAGCAGAGTCGTAATAGCCTTGTTGTGTAAACCATCCTAAGATAGAAGTTAGCCTTACAACCGTTATCTTAGACCTGATCTACACAAGGCGTCCACAACTAACCCGCTTTGAAGTAAACAGTTTGTAATTTAAATAAATCATTTACCTTAGAAACTGAGAAAATTTATATATATACACTATAATTCAGTTATTACATTATTCAAAAATGAAAAATTCTAAAATAAAACAAAACTTAGACCTTAAGAATATATGTTTGTTCTTCAAATATTTTTCCTCACTCCCCAGGATCCAGCAGTTGCTAGCTTTAGAGTAGTTGTTTGCCGCTTCTTAACCAACACCTGCACAACGTCTATAGGGATGTGAGCAACTACAGCTCAGTAAGTTAAGATGGAGGACTTAAAACTATACCATGAACATAACAAGGTTATCAACCAACTTATTAAGTACAATGCATGTTCAAGCAAATTTCATCACATCCTAAAACACATACTTATTCACTAAATCAGTAATTAACCATTTAATTACTTAATTAAACCTAAATTACCCATTTTATGCCTCATTTTAGGGCCTAAAAATTATCTTAAATTTTCAAAAATTAATTTTTGAAAACGGGTTTCATAGTACTGTTCTATATTATCTAAGTAATCTACACAAAAATTTTGGGTTTAAAACTATACTCCTAAGGTCATTTATTTTTAAACCGAAACATGCTCGGTTTTGTACGATTTCTTAAGGACCCTATATCACGAGACATATTTTCATCAAAATAATATTTTTCCTAAAAACTACATACAAAAATATTTTAGAATAACAAAATTCATAATTTTCTAATAATATTTACTATTTTTACAAAATTATACAAAATCCGGCTGGAAATTGAATTCATCGATTTGGGTAGCTCCAGCCACCGTCAGTGGCCATGGGTGTGTCGACCCACCTGGCCGCTGCCGCCACCATATGGTGCTGGTGGCCGTCCACTCTTAGCTGCTCTTCGGGTCTGGGTTCTCCTTTGTGGTTTTAATTGCACAGTTTTCCTTTTCTTTTTTTTTTCTTTGGTTTTTCTCTTGAATTTTTTAAGATCTCTATTTTTTTCACTCTCCAAACTTTCCAAATGAGCTTCTGAGAAATTTGGGGTATTTATAGAGTTTTCTGGTAATTAATGTGCATTAAATTGGACATGATATTGTCCAAATTCCTTAATTTTTGGCTTTTGTGTTGCTCTAATTTAATTAGCTGATTTTTTTCTTATTTTCCCCAGCTGTCATGACCCAATTCTGGATCATTCCTTATTTTTTATGATTTTTTTATTTTTCCTTAATTAATTATGAATTTTCTTTAATTATTTAGTATTATTTTAGTACATTTCGCGTATTTTAAGCAATTACGCATATTTCTACATACATGTAAATTCATATATAGTAAAAATAAATATTCCTAAATATTATTTAGGTCATTTTATGATTTTTAGTATACATATAATTTATCTCTAGCGATTCGTTAATTATTGGAATGCATTTTACGCATTTTCAATAAATAACGAATTATATACTTAAAATTTGGAATTTTTATATTCTTTTATTTTATTACTTATTTTCTTAAATTCAAACTTACAGAGTCATTTTATTAATATTTCTAACTTTACTTTATAATTTAGGCTCGATCGGGTCTTTCAACCGATCGAAATCTCGAATGGCTAGTTTTGGGGCTTACAATAATGACTTAATAAGATAACTTTATATGATGCCATGACTAAATCATATCCAAAACTACAAGCAATAATTTGCTTTTTGCTCGAGAGAAAATCGAGTTTTGACAACAATATCTTTTGGTTTGTGAACAGGTTAGAGATGAGGATTGTTGGCTAATCAGTTTGTAAACTCAATAAGCAAAGTATGCCTTTGCAAATCCAATAATTCTAAACCTTAATCCTGTGTAACTCTTGAAAGCTTTGAGTTTTCTTCTAGAAGCTCTAGCTTTGTCAGGCAAGTATGAAAAACACAAGTCTACATCACCATTTATGATGAGGACTTGTTTTTCTATAAGGTAAGATCGAAAGTATTAGGTTGTTGAATAAATAAAGGTTCCATATCTATGATGATCTTCCTCTACCTTTTGCAAACGTAACGTACCTTATGTATAGAAACTCTAGGGTTAAAATCTTAGAGAGGATGTTCATGATAATCTTGTCTAAGAGAAGATTCATTATTTTGCTTTAAACATGAGATGGCTCTCACCAAATCCTAATTTATCACTTTAGAATCGATTTTTACATATGATTGATGATATTTTTTTTTTGAAAATATATTAATATGGAAATGTGATCTTTTTTATTGGTTTTATCTTGAAAGATGGATCTTATGAGAAACTTCACACCTTTATACATTATAAAGGATTTTTATGTATGATTGATGATATCTTTTTTTTTTAAATATATTAATGTGGAAATGTGATTTTTTTTATTAGTTTTATTGGTTTTATCTAGAGAGATGGATCTTTATCAACAAAATTTCCCTCTATCTTAATATAAGTAGATTTCCTTCCTATTTTTAAAACACATCTTCTTATTTTGAAGGAAAAGTCCTAAGCTTTAAAATTAAAAATTGAAACTAATAAATACTAACATTTTTAAATTTAAAACACAATTATTTAACACCACTTTCTTATTATATGCTTATTTATTTTAATAATCATGCTTATTATCAATTTACTTGAGCCACCTCTTACAATTTATCTTTTACATTGTATCAAAGTATTCATAATGTATGAGCAGTTACTTTGTTAAAATAAGATTAGCAAACTTCCTTAAAATGTGTGCTCAAATTGAATATTTGGTATTTCTATCATTGTTTATATCAAATATAAAACTACAATCAAACCATTTAGCATATACATATGAAGATATTATATGTTTAAACTTTAGAGTTGAAATATGGTATGAAACAAAATTTCTTAAATAAAGGAAATATAAATTAGAACAGAAAACTAATATTGATGGAGAGTTCTAATTAAATACATAAATGCAATGGTGTTAGTAAATATTGTTAATGAAACTACTGTGATTTTAAATAGTAAGATAAATTTGATTAGTGAAGTATTTAATAATCATAAAAAATTTCATATAATCTAGAAATTACTTACAAAATGATATCCTAAATTGAAAAATAAATGTAAGAGATGCATCTAATATATATCAAAGTATTATAAGATAAAATTATGCTATCTAAGAAGACTACATTCTAGCTTTTATTGAGATGCCAAGATTGAAAGAAAAAACAAATTTCTTGAGATATCTTTCCATTATATAAATATGCCAAATTATCTTTATTAGATAATGTCATCTCCATATATTATTCTCGATGAATGATAGAATAAGTTAAATCCATTGAATAAAAATTTTGAAAAAAGCTTTGAAATTTAAAGATTTCTAGTAATATTCATTATTTTAGATATCGCCACTTTTGAATCAATGATGTGAATAGAGAAGAAAGTATTAGTAGGTAGCATACTCATAATGTATATGCAAATTTGAATACTATTAAGATTTAGATATGTTGAGGGTTTTGATTGTCTCCATAAAGTTTAGCATCATGCAATTTATGTGGGTAGACATCTAGCAGTTGAAAAGGTAATTGGTAATGAAATTAACTGCAATTAAATTATTTATAATAATTTTTAAGGGGTGTAAAGTCTAATATACCATTTATTTCCTTACTAATAAAGACAATAATATACACAACACATTTGAATCAAACTATGTATAGATGTTGCTTACACAGAAATAACAAATGAAAACTGTGTACGATCCAATGAAATTTTTTCTAATCATATTTTAACAAAGTAATTGCTTCCATATTGTAATTTTTATACTTGGGAAAACTGGAAAAGATGAATTATGGGAATGTGACTCATGTAAATCGATAATAAATATAAAGATATTAAAATGAATAATACAAAAAGTAAAAGGATACTTAGATATATATTTTCACCATGTCAAAATATGATCAAGATTCAAGATAAAAGAAATTAAAAGATGGTTATATAATTTACCTTCTATTTACTTTTTAAATATATAAAACTTCTTAACAATATAATGATTTTCATTAGTTAGAGCATATAATGAGAATGTGTCATTGAATCACAATGTCTTGAATTTAAAAAAATTAGTTTTGTTATTTTCTTTTCAATTATAAAGTTTAAGAAATATAATCTTCTTTTTTTAAAAAAAAAGATGCATTTGAAAATTAAGAAGGAAAAACTACCTCTATAAATATTGGAAGAAAATTTTCCAATTTATACTAATGATAAAATGTAAAATAAATACAGAAGTAATACTAAACGTTTATATTTTATGCATAAAAAAGCTTAAAGGTTTGTAGTATCCAAAACTTAAGTTTTGGATCAATATAATAGGAATAGATATTAAATATTACATATATTTATAGTGTTATTATAATATATATAAATATATATACACTAGCAAACATGCACCCGTGATGCATATACAAAAATCAAATATAATGCTATAATAGAATTCAGAATATGATACAATTACTAAATGAAATGATATATACAACTACTATCTTGATATAGGAATTAGAAATAATATATTAACCATAAAATTGTAATAATATATATCATAAATATACTTATTGAAAAACTAATAGTTGCACTTATTTTTAGGTAATGCATATAATATTTTGAAACGACACCAAACTTATTGCTTGTGAAAATTCAAACGTAATAATTAAATAGATTTAGGACTATTTTAGTAGGAAAATTAATGTTAAGTCTCAACTATATGCCTAATGAAAAACTTTTGTAACACTTTTAAATATACTAAATTTTTAGTTTGACTAATATAAATTATTTATTGTAGTTATCAAAAGTAAAGTGATAACAATGGCAACAACTTAATTGATGATAGTGGATAATGATTATATTATAATATGGAAACGAATGATAATTAGTAAGTTAATAGTAATAGATATAAGTCCATGAATACATGGAATAAAAAATATGGGGAGAGAGAGAGAGAGAGAGAAATGGTGTTTGAAAATTATATCAAAACCTTATATTAAAGATGTAGAATCAAAGAAAGCTTATGAGTTAGGGGTGAGCAAATACAAGGTGGGTAAGGTATGGGACTTTATCTTTTCTTATCATATAAGGTACAAGCAATCAAATTTTGGAATTAAAACCTACTCAACAGCAATTAGAACAACCTTAGTACTTATACCATGTGACGGCTTATGATATAGAGTATTTTATGAAACCTACAAATTTTTGTTTTTTTTTCCCTATAAATTTCAAGTTTATATGATCTAAAATAAGTATTTTATATTTTATATTACAAATTGTTTATATGTAAGATAACTTATAACAAAATCTATGAAATTAAGAAAAAGTATTTTTTTTTTCTCATAGCTTAATTATTTTAAATTTTTGTAAAACTTATTACTTAGTAAATAAGAAAAAATATGATGAGTCTCCGCAGTTATACATATGGGAAGTGTCACGCTCCAAAGCGGCAGAATCGTAATAGTTCCATCGTGTAAACCATCCTAAAATAGAAGTTGGCCTTACAACCACTATCTTAGACCTGATCTACATAAGGCATCCACGACTAACCCGCTTTGAAGTAAACAGTTGCAATTTAACTAAATCATTTAACTAAGAAAGTGAGAAAATTATATATATATATATATATATATATACATTAGAATTCAGTTATTACAATTATCGTTTTCAACGATAATAGCTTAAACTTTAAAATATATGTTCGTTCTTTAAATGTTTTTTCTCGCTCCCCAGGATCCAGCAGCTGCTAGCTTCAAGGTAGTTGTATACTGCTTCTTAGCCAGCACCTGCATGATATCTATAGGGATGTGAGCAACCACAGCTCAATAAGTTAGGATAGAGGACTTAAAACTATACCATAAACATAACAAGGTTATCAACCAATTTATTAAGTGCAATGCATGTTTAAGCAAATGCCATCACATGACGTTGTTTAACCCATCGTGAGATTAGAGAAATTGCGCCCACTCCAAAATACAGCAACGTGTTAATCCCAACTTACCTCGACTCCTCGCTCACTCACTCGAGGTTCGATTTGCTCAAGCCATCGCCGATCATCCCTATAACATAAACGTGGTTTCAGTTTTTCATATAACTATTATAGGTTTGTTTTATCCTATAACGCTTATTGTTATCTGTTGTTTAGGGTTTAATATGCCTAATTATCTAGGTCTTAAGTCTTTTACAATTATTCTAGGTTTGGGGTTAGGTTCGGGTTCAGTTTCGATTTCCGTACCGATTTTTAAATTAGATTCTAGTTCGATTTCTAAGTACTGTTTTATACCTGAACTCTAGAAACTTATTTTAACTCATAATGTGAAATTAATTATATTACTTCCCGATCTCCTAAACACCATCATTACCTCTAATTAGTATTTTATTCCACCGGTACACTTAAATCCTTATTAGTGTACCGAATTTACTCTTGATGTGAGAAATTTTTACATCTTCCATATAATTACATAAATTTAAGTTTTCCATCAGTTTTATTGTATATTTTTATTATTATCATAATATCAATTTTTATTCTAATATTTTTTATTTATTATATTTTTAATGATTTTGTATTATGTACTATTATTTATTATGTACATAATACACATCTAATATTTTTATCACTCTAATTACTATCTCCCAACATCAATTATCATTTCAAAATGTATAAATTGATCCTAAATCAGATTTTACTACTAATTATACTAATTTATAAAATGAACTTAAAATTTACTATTTTTCCCTATTACTCATTTACTACATAATTAACCTAATAATTTCATCTAACACCCTAAATGGTACAAGTATCATACTTCATCAGATTTCAACATCCTAAAACATATAATTATTCACTAAATCAGTAATTAACCATTTAATGACTTTATTAACCCTAAATTACCCATTTTATGCCTCATTTTAAGGCCTAAAAATTATCTAAAAATTTCAAAAATTAATTTTTGAAAACGGGCTTCATAGCATTGTTCTATATCATCTAAGTAGTCTACACCAAAATTTTGGGTTCAAAACTACACTCCTAAGGTCATTTCTAATAAATATAAGTTTCATAAATTTTCGTAAAAAATAAATACAAAAATATTCCATAATAACAATTTTCATAATTTTCTAAGAATATTTACTATTTTTAAAAAATTACACAAAATCGGGCTGGAAATCGAACTCGTCGATTTGGGTGGCTCCGGCCACCGTCGGTGGCCATAGGTGTGTCGGCCCACCTGGGTGCTGCCACCACTATGTGGTGGTGATAGCCGTCTACTCCCAACTGCTCGTCGGGTCTGGGTTTACCTTTATGGCCCTAATTGTACAGTTTTTTTTATTATTTTTCTTAACTCTAATTTTTTTTTTAAATTTCACCTCTCCCTATTTTTCTCACTCTCCAAACTGACTAAATGAGCTTCTGAATTTTTTTGGCTATTTATAAAGCTTTAGGGAAATTATTGTGCATTAATTTGATTAGATAATTGCCTTATCTTCTTCCAATTTGACTTTTGTGTTATTTTAATTTAATTGGCTAATTTTTTTCTTATTTTTCTCAGTTGCCACGACCTATATCTGAATCATTTCTTATTTTTCATTAATTAATTATGAATTTTCTTTAATTATTTAGTATTATTTTAGCACATTACGCGTATTTTAAGTAATTACACTTATTTCTACATAAATGTAAATTCATATATAGTACAAATAAATATTCCTAAATATTATTTAGGTTATTTTATGATTTTTAGTATACATATAATTTATCTCTAGTGATTCGTTAATTATCGGAATGCATTTTACGCATTTTCGATAAATAACGAGTTATATACTTAAAATTTGAAATTTTTATATTCTTTTATTTTATTGCTTATTTTCTTAAATTCAAACTTACGGGATTATTTTACTAATATTTCTAGCTTTACTTATAATTTAAGCTCGATTGGATCTTTCAACCGATCGAAGCTTTGAGTGGCTGGTTGTAGGGCTTACAGGAAGCACTATAATGAATAAGAATAAACAGAAAAAAAAAAACAGAAAAGGGGGTTTATCAAACCCAGATAGCTACTTAGATGGATATGACATATCAATTAGATCCTACATAACTTACAACTCGCCAAATGTGACTCATCGGTTCGAATTATATAATCACTTTCTACTACTCTTTACTAAAGGGAATAGATAAAAGTTAAGAGTAAGCAAGAATGCTAAGGTTTCTCAAAAGGGGAACTTGTAATAATCAATCATGAGGTATGATGATACGTATAAGTAAATTAAGGTTTATATACTAGCCTCACTAATGTTACAATGCATACATGAAAAAGATAAAGAGCGTAATTTACAAATGAGATACATAAGACATGCTAAAAAGGACAAAAAAAATTTCTGTACTAAAGAGTAAGGAGTCCTTTTGAAATATTGTGCTAGAAGACATGTGTCAAGAGGTAACCGGGGGCTTGTAATACAGCTGGCTATGCAGAAATGAATTTTAAAGCTGCTCGATAGTTGGAAGATCCAACTTGAAAGAGGTCAGAAGAAAGCTAGCGGTTGGAGCTAACTTGATCTGGTTTAGGTCAAAAGTTGGTCATTTAAAGATACCTAGATTCTCTTTAGGTTGCTCGGCTTAGTAGCTTAGTAGATCTAATGGTCGATAGATCAAATTAGATAGATGCTTGTTACTTGGTAGCTTGGAAACTATGCTGAACCTTAGTAGAGTTTGGAAATGGATGCAGTTGCTTAGTAGGTCGATAGATTTGCTTAGAAGCTTAGTTGGCTTAGCAATGGAATCCTCTCCTCTTAGTAATTCTCGAGTTAAGACACGTTGAGTATATCCTGATAGTCCTCTTACTTGACTTCTAGTGGTTGATCTAGGGAGTTGATTCTTATCATCTACCTAGGGGATCATAAGCATTTGTCCTCAAATAAGAAGGGGCTTTTGATGGTGGCTCTCTTCTAGTCTCTTTTATGATGTCATCGGGCTAGTGAGGGATCGGATTGGTCACATTGAAGGTAAGGGGAAACACCATAGTTCTCAGGTAGTTCGATCTGGTAACCATTATGGTTGATCTTCATCAAGATCTTGAATGGTCCATTAGCTTATGGGGATATCTTGCTTTATCTTAGGTATGGAAAAAACTGTCGACTGAGGTAAATTTATACTAAGTCGCTTAGCTTGAAAGAAATAGTTTGGTAGCTACGACTACTAATCTCTTACTATTTTTTATTAAACTTACCGATCTTCCTTGCCATGAATTGGTGCAGCTTTTGTAATTCTTGGGCTCAAGCAACTTCAGATTGGCTCTTTTCAACAACTATAGGAGTACCGATCGTATTTAGAGGAATAGTGAGGTTAAGGCCATAGACAACCTCAAAAATGGTCTTCCTAGTGGTAGTATAGACATTCGGGTTCTAAGCAAACTCTATAACTAGTAGACACTTGTCTCAATCTCTTCAGTTCTTTCCTATGACAACTCAGAGTAGGTTATATAGTATTCTATTCACCACTTTAGTCTAGCCATCAGTTTAAGAGTAGCTACTAGAGTTGAATACAAGTATAGTTCTAAGTCTTCTCTAAAGTGTCTTCCCAAAATAGCTCAAGAATTTTGTATCCAATTTAAGACAATAGTCTTTGGCACTCCATTTAGTCGAATAACTTCCTGTAAAAACAAATTAACAACATATAAAGCGTCGTTACTTCAATAACATGAGATGAAGTATGCTATTTTGTTGAAGCGGTCCACTACAACAAAGATTAAATCTTTTCCTTTGGATGTCCAAGGCAACCTTAGGCTAAAGTCCATGCTGATGTTAGCCTAATGTGTGGTTGGTGTTGGCAACGACATATATCTCCATACAGCTCTCTCTTCCCTTTTGCTCGCTTACACACTTTACAACTTCCAATCACTTTATGGACATCTTAAGCTAGACTAAGTAAGTAAAAATTTTCTTTCAACAGTTGGACCTTTTTGGTCTCTTCGAAGTGACTAAATAATCCATTACTATGAGGTTCTTTAACTAATGGTTTGCGTGTAGAACAATTTGGTATGCACAATCTCGTTTCCTTAAACATATAACCATCCTTGAGGTAATATCCTCTAATAGCTACACCTTCTTTGCATTTCTAAAGAATGGGACAAAAATGTGGGTCCTGAGCATATTGCTCGATGATAAAAGAGAATCCCAATAACTTTATCTATAGAGCAGTTAGCAAAGTCTGCAGATGAGATAAGACATTTGCAACCACATTGACCTTACCCTTCTTATGTTGAATTACGTAAGAAAAACCTTTCATAAATTCCAACCATTTTGTTTCTCTTTTTGAAAGTTTGTTCTAATTATTGAGATGCTTTGAAGACTCATGGTCTTTATAGATCACAAATGATTGAGGTAGTAAATAGTGTTGCCAAACAGTAAGAGCTTGCTAAAGAGAGTACAATTCTTTATCGTACACAAAGTAGTTTAGGGTAACACCATTGAGTTTCTCATTCTGGTGAGCCATAGGTTAGTGTTCTTGCATCAGCATGGCACCAATACTAATGCCTGATGCATCGCATTCTAGCTCGAATAGTTTGTCAAAATTTGGTAAAGTTAAGACAAGAGCATTAATAAGATTCTCTTTGATCTCCTTAAAGTTTTACTTAGCTCAATCATTCCACCGGAATCCCTTACTCTTTTAGTAAGCCTGGTCAACAGAGTAGCAATGGTATTTAAGTTCCTAATGAATCTTTTATAGAAAGAAGTAAGGTTAAGAAAACTTCATACTTCAATGATACTCTTCGGCATTGATCAATCCAAGATAGCTTAGAATTTTTTCTCATTTTCTTGGATTCCGTCTCAAGATACTACATAACCAAGAAAGATAACTTCCCGTTGACAGAATATACACTTCTTCAGGTTCCCATACAACTTCTCAGCATGTAGTATGTTAAAAATATCTTGGAGATGTTGAACAGAGTCCTCCAGGTCAACACTATATACTAATATGTCATCAAAGTAAATGTCCACACATCTTCCGATCAAAGGGCATATCAAATAGTTCATGAGCCTCATAAATGTGCTTGGCGTATTGTTAAGTCTGAATGGCATAACCAACCATTCATAGAGACTATACTTAGTATTGAAGGTAGTCTTCCATTCATCACCAAGCTTTATGCTAATTTGATGATAGCTACTTTGCAAGTCAATCTTCAAGAATATCTTGGTGCTATGAAGTTCGTCTAACATGTCATCGAGCCTCGTTATTAGATATCTGCCCTTGATTATAATATAGTTTATAGCTTAGCTATTGATGCACATGCACCACGAACTATCCTTCTTTGGGATTAGTAGAGTTGGTACAACATAAGGACTCATGCTCTTTCTTGCATAATCTCTCTTTATGAGCCTATCTACTTGTCTCTTTAACTCGGCTACCTGCTTAGGATTCATTTTGTAAGCAGGTTGGTTAGGTGGAGTTGCGCTTGGTTATGGATCGATGCAATGTTCTATGCCCTGGGTCAAGGTTAATCCCTTAAGCAACTCTTTAGGAAACAGGTTAGAAAATTCTTCAATCAACCTTTGAATTTCATCAGGCACATCTTTTAGATCTCTCATCTCCAATAATCTCCTAATCAATAAAAACATAGCTCATCAGCCTTCTTAGTAGTTTGAAGGTCTCTTTGGCCCATCACTAATGATTTCTTCTTGTTAGTTCGGTTAAGCTAGTTATGGGTATTATTACCTAAGTTGGGGTCATGAGTTGCAGTATGATCTTCTTTCCTTCCTTGACAAAGGCATAAGTGTTCTTATATCCATCATAAGTAATACGCCAGTTGAACAACTAAGGTCTTCCAAGCAACAAACATAAAGCTCCCATGGGAACAACATAACATGGCACTTCGTCCCTATATACATTCTCAACACTATAAGGTATACATATTGTTTGGTAACATGCAAAGCACTCTTATCATGTCCCTTAATGGTATACTCAGTGTGGAACAAATTTTCTTTGATCTTCCTTAGAACTTGGTAAGGAGCTCAATGCTTACATCAGTACTAGTCTCATCACTTCTCTTTGGTTGGCATAAACACAGGTCTCCTTTTCCTCCTTAGCTTTAACTCTTCTAGCATTCTTATCCTCTTCGTAGGGTTCACTTTCATGGTGCTATCTACTACATCTCTTCGGAGCACCATAGTACGTCAGTTAGGACATTCAGTAGCCAAGTGTCTGTAATCTAAGCATTTAAAACACTTCATCTCACTCGTCTTCCATCTAGAGGTTTATCCTTTTTCGTATGTCCTTGCGGTTGGCCTATCTTTAGCATGACTCTTTTGGCCTACTCGACTGTCATCAGGTTTATCATGTTTTTCCTCAACTCTGGAGGGTCTCCTTGGCTTGGCATGAGCAGGTAGACATGGAGTAAGAGCTCAGGAAAAACTTGGCCCAAGTTTACTCAAGGTATTTCTCCTCTGCTTTTTAACCCTCTACATCACCTTATTGACTTCCTCCAATGTATAGAATCTCTGTACCCCTATAATGTTGCAAATCTTATATTTGAGTCCATAGAGGAATCGAGAGACAGTATGACCTTTAGGCTCTTCTACGCCTACTTAGATCATTAGCATATGAAATTCTCTCATATAGTAGTCAATAGATCGACTTCCTTGGTGATGCTCGTATAACTTAGCAAATGCATCTTGCAGGTAGGTCTTAGGTACAAATTTACCCCTAAATAATCTCTCTATCTCTTCTTAAGTTGTTACACCTTGATAGGATCAAGTTACTGGACCATTGACCTGCAGCTGAGTCTGAGGACTGGAAGGCCTAGCATGATGAATTCTTCTACTCTAGCCAACTCCTGTTGAGATAGAGTATCTCTTTGTCAACTCGTTCTGCATGCTGAGTCAAATAACTCCTTATTTCTCATTGATAGTGTGTCGAGAAGCAAAAAGCCGAAATAGCATCCAATCCTTACTCTCACTAATGTTTGAGAAATTACTTCTTAGCATCACCCTTGCCAATATGCCGAGAGAAAGACTCCGGACTAACTAAGCTACCCCTGTTCGGATAAGCCAGTTGACCATACTTTTACTTGTATCTTCCAACGACCTCACCAATACAGCATTGCTATGTATACAGGATTATGTGTAGAATCTGTTACACTAATCATTGTTTTTTTGGAATATTCATTTTTACTCTTTTGTGTTCTTGTACATTATTTTTTTAGGGTAATACATTTTTTTGTCTTTTCCCTTTTAGGCATGTTGTCCTAAATTCTCGAGTATAAATACCCATTGTATTAGCAATTGTAATAATCATATTGAACATTAATACACTTGACATTTCTCTCTTGTAAACATTACTTTGTTTACATTCATCTCACTCTTATCCTAACTCTTAACTAAGGTTAGGTGGTAAGTAACCTCATTGGATAATCTTGTATGTTATATTGAGTTGTGTCGTGAGTCTTCAGAAGTTCTATTGGTATGTTATATTTATTAGAGCTATTCGTGAGTTTTTGCTTACTTTTCATTCGACATTTGTCCTTTCGCACATTCTCCATTAATTCTTTTTCGAGTTTTCTGTAAGTTTGGACTCATCCAACGACCGACCTTGTTTGTTCTTTGTCACAATTCTCAATACACCTTGTCTTCCATCTCTCACTCTAGCTGCATTTAAATTCTTCCACCAAATAGTAATATATTAAAAAAATTCAAGTGTAGTAAGTCAAACCTTTGCTACATTAATATACCCATAGCAATCAAACACTTTCTCAACTTTCTCTTCCTACCCTGGATACTCGTTTGCATTTCCACTCTTACTGAAGGTTGGGATTTAGATTTTAACATTGTTAAGTCATCGAGAAGTTTAGTATCTTCGTTCTAATGCTTTGTAATATTCAACATCTTCTTCTTCCTCTCATTTTACCTCAACATCTACCTCCTTAATCTCTTTCAGATCCAATCTTCATCTAATAGCTCGATTTACCACTCATCCAACTTGATGGGGTTAAATTGGGTGATTAGCTGGACCAAGTTTGCCATATCGTCTCTTGAGGACATTCTCAACTAGGATGCGGTGTGGTACACCTTATGGTTGCTACCTGTTTGCTTGCATTGCAGTGACCAAACTCACAAATACCAGACTTTCAATAGGATTTGTGAGTCTATCAAGCTTATCATCGACTACTCCAGGGTCATTACTATCATTTTGGCTTGGCCAGCATGAGTACCACTATTCTGGTCACCAATAATACTATAAACACTTGAATTCAACATAATGTAACACTTCTTTGACGAGTTTACAACATAATACCCAACAAACACTTCTACTCATTACCTAGAATCTTACTAATATACTCTAATAACTTCAATACCCAACTCACAAATAATACAGAAAAGAACTTGCTCTGTTTTCAAAGTGAAGAATGGAGTAGAATAGAGTAATAAGGGGAACTACTCTTACTGCTTCATAAACCGCCATTATATAACTCATAACTTCAAAACTTACTCCACTCGAACATATAATGGCAACTACGGAAGGAATACGGTAGATATTAACAATAGACACGAAAAGAACTCCATTGCACTTTACATACCCTTTTTTGGAACTGTGCTCTATACCAAAGAAACTAATGCGTTTCTTGGGTCGTATACAGGGAGAGTACCGCAACAAATAAGAACAAACCAATAAAAAAAAAAAAGGGTTTTAGTAAATCTGTACAGCTACCTAACTGGATATGATGCCCCAAGTAGATCCTACAAAGCTTAGAACTCATCAGATGTAACTCACCAATTAGAATTATAGGGTCACTTGCCACTACTCTTACTAAAAGGAATCGATAAGAGTTAAGAGTAAGTGAGAATGCTAAGGTTACTCAAAAGGAAAACTTATAATAATCAATAATGAGGTGTGATAATGTGTATAAGTAAATTAAGGTTTATTTACAATATATACATGAAAAAGACAAAAAAGATAATTTACAAATGGAATACATAAGACAAGCTAAAAAGGACAAAAAATATTATGTATGAAAAAGTAAGGAATCCTTATAGAATGTTGTGTAAGAAGACATGTGTTAAGAGGCAATTAGGGGCTTATAGTACGGCTAGCTATCTTTAGATGAATTTTAAGGCTACTCAATAGTTATAGGATCTAACTCGGAAGAGGTCAGAAGAAAGTCAGTAGTCAGAGATGACCTTGTTCGGTTTAAGTCAGACCTTGGTCATTTAAAGATACCTAGATCCTCTTTACATTACTTGGTTCAACAGGTCAGCATCTCAGATTAGACAAATGCTCGACACTTAGTAGCTCAAAAACTATGTTAAACCTTACTAGAGTACGACAAGGGATGTAATTGCTGGGTAAGTAGGTAGATTTGATTGGCAGTTTGGTTCGCTTGGTAATAGAATCCTCTCTTCTTAGCAATTCTCGAGCTAAGATGCGTCAAGTCAATCCTAATAGTCCTCTTGCTTGAGTTTTGGTAATTGTTCTGAGGAATTGATTCCTATCAGGATGAGTGAAAAAGATTGAAAAAATAAAGTTGGAGAGGAAAATAGGGAAGAATAAAGGAAAGAATGGAAAATGTAAAGTAGGAGAATTAGCATTAAGCTTAGCCTTTAAGGCTATAAACTTATGGTCTTTGGCTCCTTTTTTTCATTTTACTTAAATAGTTATTCACCAAATAATACAATATTCTCCTTTTATATTCATTTACTAAGATTATATAATAATTTGCCGTTCAGTGAATATAAGGTACCTTAGAACATGTATTCTTTATACCTTAGATTAGAATATAGGTTTGAAGATAGGTATAGAGTAAGAAGACCTCGAGTACTTATCTTACCCTATGAAAACATGTTCCAAACAATCTGTATATGAGAACTATCATGTGACCCTTAATACCTACTTAAGGCCTACCTGATCAAGTAGGTATGGGTTGTGTATCCTAAGTGATAATGCAGCGAAATTGGTCTTGTTTTTTTAAAAATAAGTCTTCCAATTGTGAATAGGACATTAATATGGGGAAATGAACTTTTAGAGTATAATTCCTCAGTACAAGGATCATTTCACCACACTAACACTATTTCCACATAAAAAAAGGGGCCTCATTTCACCATTCTAACCAAATTTTACCATTTGATGGCTCATGTACTCATACTACGACTTATTTGACCATACTAATGTCATTTTCACTACTTAAAGGCTTATCTCATACTATGACTCATTTGACCATACTAATGTCATTTTTACTATTTGCAGGCTTATCTCATTGAAATCAATCTAATATCACCATGCTATCACCGTTTTTACCATAAGGAGTATAATGCCTCGGGATCCTAAATGAGCATTATAACTTGCTATATACTCCAGCTAGCCCGGAATATACTAAGGCTTCTAAGTTTACCACATTGCATCCATAAAATAACTATACCATAAAATATATACATAAGAACCTACAAAGAAGCAAGTAACTACATTCACTGAAAACCTCATAAAACAAAGCTTAACTAATACAATAGTTTAGGAATGTATCAACTCATAACCGTTAAGGCATAAGATAAATCAAGAGTAGCTAATCTCCTCAAAGTTTCTCAAACCCACATAATATAGTAAAAGAAGTCTATCTCCTCAATAAAACATGACTTTCTTGACACGACATAACATATCTCATGTAAATACATAACTCATCTCTACTCTAATCATCTTAATAATAAGGATACTTGATACCCTCCTCCTCTTGGATGTTGTCAACATATGACTCCTCATAAATAAAATAATCATCTAATCCTATACCTAAAAAAGAATAAGGATGAGTTAAAGCCCAGTATCGGTGCATAAACACGCATGAATGTCATACTAAAGCATGTACATACAAACAATGCAACTTATTGAGGGTAAACAAGCAATCAATTAGTTATTTTTAATTTAAGTCCATAAATATCAAAGAAATACTCATGACTTCACCACAACTTGGTCTTTTTTCACATACGTAGGTGGATATACATATAAATTTTTCTTTAAGTCTTTTATGTCTGGGTCTAGAGTTTAGAAATAGAATTTTAGTTACATCTCATATGAAAGTCTACTAAAGAAAGCTCACATATCATTAGTAGTGGGATCTACAATTGCAAGCCTCTAAAGTGAGTAGGTCAAGCACAACTAACAAATTAGATCGATTAGGTTGTATATGAGTTATTCGGGTTGCATTCTATATCCTAACAAGCATAAGCAATCATCTAACACCATGTACTTGAATCCTCAATAAGTAAATGATCTTGGCAAGAGAAAGCTAAAGTAAAAGAATCCAAAACCTGACCTAAAGACAAAGTAATTTGCTTAAATCCTCATCTCTTGATCGTACTTCTCAAATAAGGTCATTAACTCACTAAATCACATCTCATAGGCCAATTAAGGAATTACATGAAATTGTTTCTTAAACATTAGTTTCTTGATTAAAGTTTGAAACTTTTGGAAGTGGAAAGGATAGACAAGGAGTCAGTTGAGTTAAGATTTGATCAAAAACTAACTTAGAAAACAAAAAGGTTAGAGTAGAACATGGCGCCCAGATGCCATAGAGAACAACGTATGGACGTTACTCTTCTATCTAATACAAAGGCCTAGTGTCTAGAAGTTACAAAGCAAGGCATCTGAATGCGTTGCTTTTATTTTGTATAAATTGCAAAATAGAAACCCCTTCTAATTCTAACAAAAATTTATCAAATCCTTATCTAAACCCACGTAAGCGCTAAAATTAAGCCAAGTAACCGCAGGATTGAATTTAGAATCCAAGGTTTAGGGCTATCGATTAAAGGATCCGATCAAACCCAAATTATAAACTATTGAGAGGAATATTAGTAAAAATGACCCCGTAAACTTAAATTTAAGAAAATAAGTAGTAAAATAGGAAACTATAAAATTTTCAAATTTTAAGCATAATAATTGCTAATTACTGAAAAAGGCAAAAAGTGTAATCTAATAACTAATAAATTACTAGAGATAGATTATATATATACTAAAAATTTTAGTTAGACCAAAATAATAATTAGGAATGTTCACATATACCCCACATGTATTTACGTGTAGATAAAAATACGCGAAATTACCTAAATTAGCCAAAAACTAAGTAAATAATTAAAGAAAATTATAAAATAATTATGGAAAAATCAGAAAAAATCAAAAGAGGATAAGATGAATCAAGATCAGGTCGTGGCAGGTCCAAAGCTGCAAAAAAAAAAAAAAAAATTAGCCAATAAAAATTAGACAACCTAAAAGCCAAAAATTAAGGAGATTGGGCAAAGTCTTGTCAAATTAATGCATATTAATTACAACAAATGTCTATAAATAGGAGAAAATTTCTCAAAAGTCATTTGGTCAGTTTAGCATTTGGAAAAAATAGGAACATTAAAAAAATCGAGAGAAAATCTAGAAAATAAAAAAAAAAAAAGGAAAACTGTGCAGATTAGGCAAGTGAGCTAAACCTACCACTCACCACCACCCGGGACCGAACCACCACCACTACCCTACACAAAACCCACCGTCTGGACCGGCCGACAACTTTGGACCGGGCTTGGACGACCAGAAAGTTTCGAACCGGTTAGTCATTTATTTACCCCGATTTTGAATAAATTTGTAAAATTAATTATTTTTCCTAGAAAATTATGAAACTTGTTATTCTAAGGTTTTATTATACGTAGATTTAGGGAAAAATATTGATTTAGTTTAATTATATCTACAATTATAGGGTTCTTAACAAATTGTTTAAAACCGAGCATGACTAAATCGAAAAATAAATAGGCTTAGGAGTATAGTTTGGAGCTTAAATTTTTTCTGTAGGATGCTCATATGATGTAGAACAGTGTTATGAAGCCATTTTTTTTAAATTAATTTTTGAAATTTTTAAGTTAATTTTTAGCCCTAAAATGATGGAAAAATTGGGTGATTTGGGGTTAATTAAGTGATTAAGATGTTAATTACTGATTTAGATATTAATTAGATGTTTAGGGATACTAATATCTGAAATGGTACCCTAATCCTAGCCTTTAGAGTATTAAGTATGGTTAATTAGGGAAATTAGGTAAATAATATAAGAAATTAGTAATATGTGAAATGGTAAATTAATAAATCTAACAAAATAAGGTTATTTAGATAGTATTATAATAGAAATCAGAAAAATAATAAATCTGAAATAACATTTAATTTTAAGTAAATATCTCAAAATGTAAGATTTTCACACATCGGGAATAAATCCGATACCTCAATTAGGGTTAGCGTGTACCAAATAGTTTAGAATACCAAATTATGACCCAATAAGATATTTGAATACCTGAGCGTAATGTGATTAATGTCACACTGGGATTCGAGCCTATTTAAGACTTAGGGATTAAAACTATAATCTAGTTTAAGATTCGAACCCCAAAATAGAGTAAAATGAATCATTAGTATATTATAGGTATACATGGGGAAAATGAGTTACATTATGAATTAGAATAAGAATCCATAAAATATAAGTACTAAAAAGACCTATTTGTATTATAAGACACCTAGAGACAAATCAGCTCGCGACTAAGGAATCGAGCGATTGGGCAATTTCAAGTAAGTTGGGTTATTGCTTATTGTAATATTGTACATGTTATTAGAAATTTGCACTCTTTATCATAATTGTAGTTTAATTGTTAATCGGACTGTTTACTTCAAATCGAGGAGTCATCGACGCCTTGTGTAGGTCATGTCTATGCTAGGTACTGTAAGGCCAATTACTACCATAGAATGGTTTACACGGTAGGACTGTTGCGACTCTACGACTTCGGGACGTAACAACCCATACACTTCCAATTCTCATATTAGGGTGCCCTAAACGAAAGATTCACAACATTAAGGTTCCACTAAATCTCCCATTTCCAGCCTCGAATAGCAGATTCTCAATTCAACATCTCAAATTATGAAAGAATATTGAAGGAACTTACTTGAAATGCTCTAAACACTTGGTGTAATAGGAGAATGAAGATATACACCACTACAATATGTATAATACTTGATTTTACATTGAATCCTCAATAGAATCTGAAGTTAAACTTCTCCGTAACACTAAACCAAAGAGAAAACTAAGTTTAACCTCAAGAACTTTCATTACACTTACCTTATACTCCTAAATGAACTATCACTTGAATGTACACAACAATTCTAGCTTGTTTCACTTATAATCCAACTAAAAAATACAAAGAACAAGAAGATTCAGTATACTAGAAGGCTTAATATGAATTTCCTTGAGCTTGAAATTCAAGATTCTTACCTTTATTTTCTTAGTTTTTTTTTTTTTTTATGGTAAAGTTTAGGGTAGGGTTTTAATTGGCTAACATAAGAAGAGGGTATTAGGCTACAAATAGTAAAAACCAGGGTTTTAGTAAATAATGATAGGTTTAAGAGTGTAAGGTTTGAAGAAAATATAAAAATTCCCAAATTGCTCTTAGTTTTGAAAAAGATTTTATTGGTTTATTATAGAGAGAGATTTTATAATTTCACCATATAAATGTTTGATTCCTCAAATAAAGACTCATTTTGTTACACTAATACTATCTCCTGAAAGCAATATTCATTTGATAACACAAATATATGTTACATATATATATATATATTAATATCTTAAACCTTATACTATGATGCTTCTATTAAAAATATATTGAACATTACCTAATGCACATGCACAAGCACTATATATCATGATAATATATATATGTATAAATCATACACATAGACATACAAAATTATACATACGAGTTATAACATAATATATATAAATATGTATACATGTAATGTATACTGTAGTTGGTGTCTACGTATATGTTTAGAATTCCAATAATAAAATTCTAAAAGTGAAATGATTTCTTAGTTAATTTACATGTATTAATAAGGATTAACAACATAGGTGAAAAAAAGATAAAGTTATGTATAGAAGTTATTTAAAATTCTGAAAGTATGGAATCATTTAAATCTTGTTAGATTTACAATAACCTTGTTATTTTTATAATAAGCAATGCCATAATCTACTAAGACTATATTAATGAATTAAAGTTCCTCACATAAACATGCAGTATATTAAATATTACATAGTGTATATGCACAACTACTATATATTAATATTAATATATAGCATATAGTTACAACATTATACATTTGTATATATAGTACACTATATGTATAATATACCTTAATATATATTATGCTAAAGCATGCATTATGATACTTATATACCCTATAGAAGTTACAAGTTACAACATAATATATATATATATATGCATGTATATGTGCATTTATGTTTTAGATATTATGCTATGTATGTGTGTATATATATTATAAATAACAATATATTGATATGTGTGTATGTGTAGTATATTATATCCATAATATCTTATACATGTGTAAAATGTTAAATCATACCATGATGCTTAAAGTAAAATTATGTTAATTATTATATACTAATGTACAAAAATACTATATTTGCAAGATATATAAATATATTATATGAAGTTAGAACATAATACATATTTTATATATTATATATATACAGCAGTATACTATAGTACAATATAGGAAACTTTGTATAATACATGATCTAATATATATAGATATATATGATATTCTGCATATATGTTAAACCATAAACTACAATGCTTATATACAATATATAACTCTAGAACATAATATGTGAGTGTTTAAGATACTATGTTATGCAATATATATATATATACTTATATATTATAAAATAACAATTTACAAAATAACAATATATATATAAATGTTAGTACATTATATGTACGATACATTGTAACTATGTAATAGGTTAAATCATATATTAAGACTCTTATATGTGTTATGTAAAGTTACAACTTAATATACAAATGTGCATGTATGTCTTAAATATAATGCTATATGTATATGTGTGTGCACGTGTGTGTATGCATTATATTATAACTTTACATATATGTATATATATATATATAAATTATAGATAACAATCTATAAAATGACCATATGTGTATATATGCAATATATTACATGTATAATACATTGTGCTTATGCAATAAGGTAAATCGAAGACCACATGCTTAGTATGCATTATATAAATTTACAATATCATATATATATATATATATAGTTTTGTGTATGTTTTAGATATTATACTATATGTGTATACATATATACAAATATATAATAAAAAATATCTTTACATGTATAGTATATTATATATATGTAATAACTAAATCATATATTATATATTGACTGGGAAATGGTGTTATCAAGTTGTAATTGAAATGTATATTCAAACATAAATGATTAATTCATTTTGTTTACAATTTGGATATCATTCAATTTGGTTTGTATATGAATTTTGTTTTGATAAGAATTTAACAGTGGAGGTAAAAAGCAAGGAAATGACTCAAATGGAGAGAGAGGAAGGAAATTGAAAGACCAATCATAATTGGAAGGAAAAAAAAAGAAATAATAAAACCATAAATAAATACTATGCAAGATTGAGATACATTTTTCTTTTCCAACTATTGGAGTTGGAGGATTCAAATCATAGTCAACTCTACCAGGAGACTAATAGTAATGTCACAACGCTATAATAGTTATGATACATTTTAAATAAATCAATGGTAAAAAATATGGTAGGACTAGCTCCATAATTTTTTTTGGACGGAATGGGATTGTAGAAGGCCTCATTTTGTTGGGAACCATGAGAGACTAGAGAGCTAGTTTCTCAATGTTTTTAAATATTTTATACCATCATTAGATAGTATAAGATACCAAAATGGCTCAACCACTTTAATAATATAAATATAATTATATACTTACATTATACACTAGTTAAAATATAACGTACATATATTATTTATATAGTACATGTAGTTGTAAAACTTATAAAATATGTCATTTAATTAATCTCAATATGATTTACTAAGACGTACTGTAGAATATGCAACACATATTATGCTATATATTCACATGCTAAATGTAATATTTATCTTAAATAATATTATGTGATATATTGTCAAGAGATGGAGGGTGTCTTTAACAAATATGAGTGTATCATTTCTTTCTGTTAAGTTATTATAATGTGTTTATTAAATGTGCAAATTATTTAAGTTGGATAATTTTATGACATGAAGGTTTAACTCCATTTTAATTGAATATATTTACATAATACATTTAATTCCATTCCATTGAAGTTGATTAATTATATCTATAGGGATTAACTTTTACTAAGGTGAAATAACTTGGTAGATGGAGATTAAATTACGAGGAAGTAGAATGATTAAGTATGTGGAGATGTGGACTGAAATTGAATAAACTTTAAATTAATGTTTACAATCTCTACTTGGACTATGGCAGGTCATTTTCTTTTAACCTTGGCAGTAACCAGCTAAAGTAATTATTATTCACTACTCCAACGTTATAGCGTGGCGGTGAAGGTTCATATACATGTCAAGCTTGGGATATTTTTGAACGAGAAGGTTAAGCTCTTTATATTCAACTAGCAGCTTTTAATTCATTTGTTATGGCAGCCAATACGATTCAGGCTTGGTTCAACAAGTCAACTTACTGTCAAGTTTTTCATATGTTCCACAACGGATTAACATGGGAGTCAGTAAGATATATCTTCAGCTGTTATATGGGAAAAATATCTCGGATGCAAGTTTAGATCAGGAAGATATGGATTAATTTGGTGATATCTTTTTTCTTCAAATTCAAAATTGGAAGATTTCATGGAATTTTAAATTCAAAACAAGTAGAAGGTATGCATATATTATGGGATAAGTTTTAAGAGGGGTTTAAGAGGATTTTATGGATTGTTTTTTGAAAAATATCAAACGAAATATTTTTAACAGATTTTTGGAAGATTTTTCTTTTAAAGATAATAGTTACAAGGAGATATAATATATATATATATATATTTTTTCCACACTTGTTGAAAGTTTATCACAGTAGCACTATTCAAATTACAGACGATCCCCACTTGTTAGGGATGCCACCGGGACGGGTTCGGAATAGGTTTTACAAAACTCAAACTTGACTCGGTACCTTATGGTGCTCCCCAAAACTATGTAGTGTATAGGGTTTTCACTCTATTTCCATAACCCACTCTTGTAGGGTTTTGAAAAATTCAGTTAGAACCCACCTAACCCACTTATGATAAAAAAAAATTATAAAAAATATATTTAATAAAAATAGGTATTTTTGATCGTAAAATAAGATGCTTAAGAACATAAACATGCCAAATTGTTCATGAATCACATTACTATAAAATTTAATTTTTAAATAAGCCATTATTATAAATCTTTATTACAAACTTAAAAGTAAAACATCAAAACAACATTCATGTAAATATTATGCAATTAGGATTGTTTGAAAGGAAAGAGATAAAAGATATTATTCTGTTATTTATATTCTATCAACACTTATATTTTATTATTATATTATTTATAAATATTACTATATTGTTAACTCATGCTTTGTGGAACATCGATTTCCTGTAACGTAGATTTAATGATATGGGCTATAAGGATGAGATTAAGAGTTCTTATATATGTACATATTATTATTTTAAAACGGGTTTGGGTTTTCAATCGGGTTTTTCTTAAATTCCAAAATCTAATCTATAACCTTATAGGATTGGAGAATTAATTTCACAACTCGCTCCAAAACTTTATAAGATCTAACCATATAGGACTTTTAACGGTTTAGATAAGTCAAAAAATTATAATGACCCACCTAGTGGCAACTTTACTTTTTGTTCCTTAATATTTTAGTGACTTCCGTTAAGGAAATATTTTGATAATACAAAAAGAAGAAAAAAAGCCATCGATGACTCTAAACCCTCTTCCAAGCGAGAAAGGCTTCAATGATACTAACACACTATGTTACGCTCCAAAACCACAAAGTCGCAATAGTCTCACCGTATAAACCATTCTATGATAGTAACTGGTTTCATAATACCTACCATAGATATGATCTACACAAGACGTCGACGACTCCTCGCTTTGAAGTAAATAATTCAATAAAGTGTTTAGCTAAAATTATATTAATTATCACAAATTTTAGATCAAAATACATAATTATATGTAAATTCTACAAAACTTCCTAAGAAACTCTTCATAAATATAACAGTTCACTAATTTACATAATGACTATCAGTCTTTCATTCTTAAACTATAAAGGATACTCTAGTTATACATATACTACTAAGCGAATTGATCCTCACAGCCCAGGCTTCAAAAGAACTAACTTCTGGATAATTGTAAGGTGGTATAATACTCGAAGTATTCAGAAATCAAGACCTGCAAAAGGATCTATACGGGTATGAATAACTACAGCTCAGTAAGTTGATTTGGAGACTCATGAATGTATATAAACACAAACAAAATTATCAAATAATTATTTTCATGCAATGCAACAAGCAAGTATCATCACATAACATAGTCCGGTCCATTGCGAAATCAGAGAAATTTCACTCACTCTAATACAGGTTAGGAGTTTTCATGTTATGCAACAGCTCACAACCAAACCCAGATTTATGTAATAAAGACATGCTCCTCTTAAGACTATCCTTTGAACCAATACTTTCATCCTCACCGCGACCTCCTCTTCTGTCACTTAGTTCGGTTAAGGATGAGAAAAAAGACCAATTGTTATCCAACGCTATTTTTATCGAAGGTGTTAGTGTTTAGTTAAAGAATCCTAATGATCCCCTAAAGGGTTGTAATGCATGACAATTTAGGTTATTAGAGTTGAATAAGATTAAATTCCATTTAGGGTATTTAAACAATTTCACACCAATTCAGTCATTACATAAAATCAATCACATTACAAATTTCAATACGATTTTAAATACTCAAACACATGCATAAACTACTTACAATCACAATCATACACAATTCTAAGTCTCCGAGTACCATAAAATAGTACTTCAATACAGAAAGTAATAACCCAACTTACTTGGAATTCTCAGTCGCCCGATCACTTAATTGCAATCCGATTCGTCTTTGGGTATCCTATAATATACATAGGTCTTTTTAGTACTTATACTTTAATGGTCATATTCTAAGTTATAATTTAACTCATTTCTTTATATATACCTATTATTTATTAATGATTTATTCTACTTTATTTCGGGTTTCGATTCTAAATTAGATTCTAGTTTTGATTTTGAAGTCTTAAATATACTTGAATCATAATGTGAAATTAATCACATTAAGCTTAAGTATTCTAATATCATATTGAATCTTAATTTAGTGTTCTAAATTATTCAGTACATGCTAATCCTAATTGGGGTACTGGATTTATCCTTAGTGTGAGAAAATCTTACATTTTTTATACAATTACCTAAAATTAAATTTTGTTTCAGATTTATTATATACTAATTTTTGTTATTATATTATCTAAATAAACCTAATTTTTCATATTTATTAAATTTTCAATTCTTCATATTCTCAATTTCCTACAATTACCACATAATTCCTTCATTAATTACACTTAACACTTCAAAGGCTATGATTAGGTTTCCACATTAGAGATTAACATCCCTTAACATTTAATTACTATTTAAATCGATAATTAATTACTTAATCACCTATTTAATCTAAAATTACCTAATTTTTCCATCATTTTAGGGCTAAAAATTTACTTAAACATTTCAAAAATTAAATTTAAAAAAATGGCTTCATAGCACTATTCTATATCATTTAAGTATTTTACAGAAAAAATTTAAACTCCAAAAACTATACTAGTAAGTCTATTTATTTCTAGTTCTAATCATGCTCGGTTTTGCTTAATTTATTAAGAATCTTACATTTTTAGACGTAATTAAACTTAATCACTATTTTTCCTTAAAACTACATATAATAAAACCTCAGAATAATAAATTTCATAATTTTCTGGGAAAAATAAATAATTTTAAGAAATTATATAAAATTGGAGCAGATGAGAGACTCACTCAATCCGATGGCTTTTGGGTTTCCAACACCTATTTAGGTATGTCGGCTGATCCAAGCGACGGGTTTGGAGTGGGGTGGTGGCGGCGGCGGGTTGGACCCAGGTGGTGGTGATGTGTGGGTTTGGTTCATTAGTCTCTACTGCATAGATTTCCTTATTTTTTTCTAACCCTAATTTTTCTCTTCCTATTTCAATGCTCTCTATTTTTTTTCTAACTTCTAACTGTCTAAAGGAGTTCTGTAACTTTTTCTCCCTATTTATAGAGCTTTGTAGTAATTATTTTGTATTTAATTGGACAAAATATTGCCTAAATCCCTTAATTTTTACTTTTTGTGTTGCTTGATTTTGATTGGTTAATTTTCTTCTTCACTTCCTGAATTGTCACGTCTAAATCCACATCATTTCTTATTCCTCTGTTTTTTTTTTTCTGATTTTTTCTTAATTAATTAATAATTTTCTTTAATTATTTAATAAGTTTTTATACAATTTAAGTAATTTTGCTTATTTTTATCTACATGTAAATACATGTAGGGTACATGTGAACATTCTTAATTATTATTTAGGTCATTCTATGATTTTTAGTATACATATAATCTATCTCTAGTAATTTATTAGTTATTAGATTATACTTTTCACCTTTTCGATAATTAACAATTATTATAATTAAAATTTAAAAATTTTATAGTCTTCTATTTTATTATTTATTTTCTTAAATTCGAGTTTACGGGGTTATTTTTACTAATATTTCTATCTATAGTTTATAATTTAGATTAAAACGGATCCTTTAACTGATTGCCCTAAACTTTGTGTTCTAATTTCAATCCTATGGTCATTTGGTTTAACTTTAGGGCTTACACGCTACATGTTTAGTAAGTGGTGGACAAGTACTAGTAGGATTAAAACATGAAAAACATAAACCCATTATTAAGGATATGTGTTTTATATCATTATCATTGCCCTAAACTTTGTGTTCTAATTTTAATCCTATGGTCATTTGGTTTAACTTTAGGGCTTACATGCTACATGTTTAGTAAGTGGTGGATAAGTACTAGTAGGATTAAAACATGAAAAACATAAACCCATTATTAAGGATATGTGTTTTATATCATTATCATTACTCACTATTCATAAAAATATATGATATATTTGCACCAATCAATCTCTTTTTCACTTGACAATTTTAATAATATATGTAGATGTAGATATTGAAATCATGTTTTCAAGTAGGGATTTGATAATTATGAAGTTTATTTTAGAATTTTCTTTATCGATAAAGAATTGAATCTAAACGCGAAATATGCATATTGATCGGGTCAGATTAAGAGTTTAGGTTTTCAGACATGATTGATGAAATGATTGTGCTATAGGTTAAGGTTTTTTAGATACGAAACCATTTAAATCTGAACACAAAACATAACCCATTGTCATGAACTATGCTACTATTATTAATACCTTCTATCCACATCTTGATACCGCCACTAGTACCACTACCACCACCTCTTATTATTATCAACTTCACTATAATTGTCATTTCCACCATAATTGTCACATCACTACACCACCTCACAATGACCACTAGTGATGCTTCTATTATTACCATTATCTCTACATTGCTACCAACACTATTACTCTCGCAATACCACCATTATCATATTGCCATCATACCATAAGCACCGTTATACCACCACCTTCACCACCATAATTATCACCACCATTTCCCTTTCTTCTACCATCATAATCACCAAAACTTAGTCACCAGCAAAACTTTACTACTTCTACTTTGTACCATTGTCCCATCTTGTACTAATATCACTACTACTATCGTTTGCACAACATAATGGCACGACCATCAGTGCTACCATAATCTTGATGATAAAGTTATTTTGATGGAAGTTGTGATAATGGTGTAATCATAATGGCAGCATCCATATATCCCATTCTTAGGGTGAAAGCTGAAATTTGTATTTCCTAGTCTTATGCATATTGGATAATTGGAATGATACTTATTGACTTAGCATTGAAGTTTATTATTCAATTTTAGTAAAAATCGGGCGGATTTTGATTTATTATTAGAATTATTTATTAACATTTAAAACTTTGAAAAATAAGAAATGATCTTGATATAAAACTTTGGATATGTAGATCGCTACATCGAGAGTACTAGCATTATCAGTAAGGCTCTGTTTAGTGCACCGGATCAAGAGTTGTTGAATATTTTTTATCTTGTGAAAATCTTTCATGTTGTTAGGCCACAATAAGAATGAGGATGAGGATGAAATAGAGTTCATACTTGATACGTAATATTTACCAGAACTTACTACTTTTTCATTTTAATATCTATTTTTTGTTTATTGATATTTTGGGGACCTTAATGTTACATTGTTGGTGGAATCAGATCATGATGATTCCAATGAAGCTTTTTTCAAAAGAGAATATTTTGTTTATTCATATGGTTCACTATAAAGAATAAAGAATATTGATAGAATTAAACTAAAAAAAAAAAATAAAACAACAATAATAATAAATCGAAAAGATGTCGGCTCAACGTACACACTCTTCAATGCCCCAAGTTAGGAATTAGGAAAATCAATTTTAAGTTTAGCAATTAATAAGTTAATATCGATTGGTGATTGCTTTACCTCTATACAATTGCATGAGAGTGATATATAAATATATATATATATATATTTTATGGGTTACGAGTCAATCTTCCTAACAATTGGTTACCTCAAAAGTTAAGTAAGCTAAGCTAAAAAAAACTCGCTTTTAAGCAAGCAAAAATTTTTAAGCTCAACCCAGAAATTTTTTTGTGGATTATGTAGGATGGTTCTTATAACCAACCCTACTTACGTAGTTCTAATCATAAAGGCAGTAAATTGATTTCAAATCAATCCTTTTTATCCCCTTTAATTTAGAGATAATGATTTTTGATGGACCGGAAGAAATAATTTCTAGTCAAATTCATCCCTTTCTCTTTACTTTCTTTATTAAATAATAATGTTGTCAAACCTAAATTGGCTTTTACCATTCAATCCAGTTTGATCCATATTTAACTTCGCTTTAACTTTCGATTAAACTCAATTCTTCGTTTAATTTCCATTCTTTTTAATTTGAAGATTTGATTGAGGGAAAAAATTTCTTTTCAAATTCATCCCTCTCTATTTACTTTTTTTTTAACCTCTATGATTCAATTCGCTTCAACTCGGATTCAATTTTGCTTTTAACTTCTTAATTTTTATTCATCTTATATATTCGGATCTAGCAACACCTCCAAACGATGGAGCGGGTCTTGAAACCTTTCATCCCTACTTCGGGATAAGGAAAGCCAGTTTTCACAAGGTCAAAAAACGGGCTAAAAATTTGAAAAGGAGCCAAATGAAGTTGTAATATCCGGAGAACAGGTACTAGGCAGGACCATCTTACCAATTACCGCAAATGTGGAACTTTCCTTTCGTTGTCCGGTACAAAAGACTACCATAAAGCAAAAAGGAAAGTTAGCTCCATTCCTTCCACGTCCCTGTACCTCTATTACCCTTACCTTCCTCTTCTTTCCCCATTAACTCCCCATTTTTAGAGAGAGAAAGATCCTTCATTGTTTAATCAATTAATTAATTAACAAACAATAAAAAGGCTGTATACCCTACACTACACGATATCATTCCTCTTTCCCTCTCTCATCTTAAAATCTCGACACTTCTTTAGTTGTGGTTTCTATGGCGATCCTCTACGCGCTGGTGGCGCGTGGATCGGTTGTGCTAGCGGAGTTCAGCGCCACCGCCACAAACGCCAGCGCTATCGCAAGACAGATACTTGAGAATACTCAGGGGACAGCGGACAGTCATGCTTCTTACTCTCAGGATCGATATATTTTCCACGTCAAACGTACGGATGGTCTCACCGTTCTTTGTATGGCCGATGATACCGCCGGAAGTATGGATCATAACTCACCGTTGACATAAAGATTCAGTCATTTATTTATTTATTTAGTGATTTTGCGGTGGTTTGATTGAGTTAGGGTTTTTGTGGAGACTTTAGTGATTGAAGTTTGTTTCTTTCATTGTTCTTTTTGATGGATTGAGTATGCGATTATGAGAAAGGTGTTGAATTTTGAAGGATTATGTCGAGAATGTCTCGGGTTCCGAAGTTTTTAATACTGAATGAATGGATAACAGATGAGGATTCGTTATCTAGCAATTTATCAATTATTTGTCTGAATGGTGAGTGACACTCATAGGGCAATAGAAGAAATTATAATTCCTGTTCCTTATCAACGTTGTGAGTTTTTATTGGAACTTAGAAGATTAGCCTTGATGTTATTAGTTGAGATTTGATAATCCCCTCCAATCACGTCTCCTTTGGTTGATTAGGTTGCATTTATTTCATGAGTATCGTTTTAGGATCATTGTTTGAAGTTATTGATATAATTTAACTTTTACAATTATGAATGATTGACTTAGTAATCTATAGGACTTGAGATATCTATTGGATACTCGTGGTAAGTGGTGGTTGCAAAGAGGTGGCAATGGGAGATGAAGGTATGGCTAATTGACAGCGGCGGTGATGGTGGTGGTGGTTGAAGCACCATTGATCACAACAATGAAAAATAAGGAATATGACTTCTGCTTTTGGAAAAAAGAAATTAGTTTGCTTATTTTCCTTGTATTGATATTTTTGGTAGCTAGCCCCTACCACAGGCAGCTGATTACAACTGTCATTGCAGCTGCAAATAAAACAGCTACTCTTAATTTTTTTTTTTTTTTTTTTTATCATCAGCTACTCTTGTTTACTTAGGTATTATTCGATCATAATAAATGCAGAAAAAGTTTGGAAAACATTTTCTATACGGTAACATATAGCCTTGACATAATCATATTCAAAATTCGATATCCCATTATTGAGTTCTCCTAAAATAGACGTCTCTTCCATTGTAGGATAAGGTGTTTAGCACCCTTGCCTACTGCTCCTGGGTTGGCAGCAACAACATTGTTTGTGTATTGGTTGGATTTTTGACAATGAGTTATCCTTGATTTGAACCACTTTTAAGTACTTGATTGAGTGTAAACTTAATGGTTTTGCAGGGAGAATTCCATTTGCTTTCCTTGAAGATATCCATCAGAGATTTGTCAGGACTTATGGGCGTGCAGTCCTTTCGGCCCAGGCTTATGCTATGAATGATGAATTTTCTAGGGTGTTGAGCCAGCAAATGGAGTTTTATTCTAATGATCCCAATGCAGACAGAGTAAACCGCCTAAAGGGTGAAATGAGTCAGGTAAGTTTGTGTTCCTTGGACTGTAGGACAGACTCTACTGATGGCCTTTCATTTTATCACCCTCAATTTGTTGGGGACATGCAAAATTGTTTTAGAAGCCTGTTCAATAAGAATAAGTTCCTTTGACAATGCCCTTCATTGTGAGAGCTGCAACTGTTTGATAGAATAGGCTCGAGATGGTAGTTAGATCGTAGCTTTGATAATGGAACTCCACTCCAAAGCTTTATCTTTAGAAACAGAAAGTATTTAAATGTGAGCATTCTTTTTCTGCTAATTCTCTATTTTGTTGTAATAAGAAGTTCATATATGAGCCCCAATAATTACACTCTGCAGGTAGCCCTATTCCATTGTTGTAACCAATTTCATATGCAATTTATTAGCATAAGGCATACATATGAGCTGTAGAGTAGTGCATCATATTTGGTGTTACTTTTACTTATCTGCTCTTCCATGCAGAGGATGCCACAGTTAGCTGATGGTTTGGTTTTGTAGGTGCGAAATGTCATGATAGAAAATATTGATAAGGTGCTAGAGAGAGGTGATCGCTTGGAGTTGCTGGTTGATAAAACTGCTAACATGCAAGGAAATACCTTCAGATTCAGAAAGCAGGCTCGCCGCTTTAGAAGTGCAGTGTGGTGGAGAAATGTCAAACTCATGTATGTTCTGCTCCTTTACAATTCAGTAGACCACTGATTTCAATAACTTTGGTATAACTAAGCAATAAACTTGCATTTGGAAGATGTTAGCCAGAGCATCAAGCACTCATAATTAGTGATGTATTTGTTTTTATTCAATCGATTCATATCTTTAAAGGTAGAGATAAAATTGGAGTGTGTATCTTTTAAACAATTATAGGCAAAAGAACCTTAATTCTGAAAAAGGCCCAATTTTCATTATTTTTTTGGGGATGATTACAGAGGAGAGGGCATACGTTTGCCTTTGAGTACAACTAGAGGATTTACATTTTCAGTAATGAAAACGTGAACAAACGTTTTAGGCAATGCAAAAAAAAAATAAAAAATAAAAAATAAAAAAAAAAAAAATGGAGAAATAATTAATAAATAAAAATTATCCTTGGTCTATACCTTTTAATAACTTATATCATTCATTTGCACTCAAGGTAGGTCTTCTCTGTAGTAATTAGTAGTTTTTTTACATTGGGTATTACATTTGCACGGACTTGAAGGAGTATACGTAGATTTATTATCTGAATTTCATCCGTTTTTGTTGCATGTGAAATTTGTGTTTTTGCAATTCATTGACTCAAGTTTGCAAATGTATTGGTTTAAAGGTCTTTATTATGACACTGTTTAAGAAAATTCTGTGGATATATCACATGGATCTGTGATTTGGTTGATGTCATTACGATGGAGATACTTAAAAGGATACATTTGCAAAGGTGGGACAAATTTGAGACACTAAACTGCAAAAAATCACAACTTCAGATATCCCCTTGAGAAAAGAGTTAAGATGCTTGGGGATACATACACTGACCCTTCTTTTCTTTATGTTGCTCTTGCAGGGTCGCGTTGATCCTTATCCTTTTGGTCCTTGTTTATGTTGTGCTAGCTTTTGTATGTCACGGCGTCACTTTACCTTCCTGCATAAAGTGAATGTGGGTAGTGGGCGAATTTCAATTTTCCGGGGTAAATTGTATTTTACTTTTGCATTTCACTGTGTGAAGTTTGTGGGGGAAATTTCTTGTATGGTGGAGGATTTTCTTATAGGCGACACAATTCTTTTGTGTCACACTGGTTCTTTTGTTCTTGTGAAGAGTAATTGACTCACACCCTGCAGTGTGTTTGAAATATTTGATCAGTTAATATAGGCATCTTGAGAGTGGTGGGTTTTTTGGACACTAGATGTTGCTGGTGGCCACTTCAGCTCCTTTTTCTTGACGATTGAAGATGAAACAAGTTCCTCAATTATCTTTTACATGTACTGAACATGTGAAGTTTTTACCTTTATTTGTTTGGTGCTATAAGAGAAGGACTTTTAACCGTCTACTTAAATTTCCGTAAATCGTGATCCACCTAATGTAAATGAGACTTTTGAGTGCTGTTATTTGTTTTGTCTTGGTTAAATTACTCAATGGTTTGTATGTACATACCGGTTCAAGGATACATCGCATTCGTGCTTAGAAAGCATCAAAGCACACAGGAGTGAGGTTTTATAGGAGTTTCTACATGGAAGCAAAGTTATGATCCCATGAAAATAGATTTTTTAAAGTATTTTTAAGTAAAGTTATAAAATTAATAGTTGAGATTATTTAGATTTTTTAACTATAATATTATAATGATGTCATTGTGTTTATTATAATTTTCACCATTGATTATATGTGATAGTAGTTTAAGAGGATAATATTAAGGAACTTTAAAGAAAGTGATTTTAAAATATCCAAATTCATATTCCTTCAATTGAATTATTAAACACACGTGAAATTGGGGTATATTGCGTACTCTTACAAGACGAAGGGTTTCGTATTAGGGCTCCATTAAAGTCTGGTGGCATGATGATGTGAGATAATAACAGTTAATGTTGATCGATGTTGTTGGTGGTAGTGATGGTTAACTAGTAGGTAAAAAATGTTTTTATTTTTTTATTTTTAGAGGAATTAATTAGAATAAATCATTCTATTTATTTTGTATAAATATATTTTTGTTAACTACTAGCAAACATGATGCCTAGCTGATATTGTCATCCATTTCCTCTTGCACGGTTGCACCAATCCACCTATTGATTGATTTGCAGTGGCTTGTGATTATGGGTCGTTATCTAAATCCGTGTTCATGTTCTTCATTCTAGCATGTTAGTCCTATACTAAATAAAGGAGGATAACTATCCCAAAATATGGGGAAAACCTGAAGGAAGAAAAAACAATAGATTCTACCATCAAAATTATATAAGATGTACCAATTAAATTAGCATACAATATCTTATACTCTATCTATTCTATAAAACATAAACTCCTATTTATATTTCAAGTCATACTATATTTATATTATTAATATTAAGTGATACTCCTTTATTGGACAATATTTTTATACTAAATGCTACAAAACATTACATACATGTTCTATATATTTTGCCATCTTATAATATAATATATATCGATGTATATGTAATATATTGTTTAGGTATTAATATGTAATATATAAGATAGTAATGTCATGCAATTTGAATGTATATAATATATAATATCATAGCAAATGGTAAATATATAATATGTCATTATATATACATATCATAGTTAGAGGTTAGAGGTGTTCATTTGCTGACTCACCTTTGAACCACCGGTTTACGGGTTGGGATGGGACTGAACTGAGTCTAGGCCATCGATTTAGTAGCCTTTGAATTGTGGTTTTTCTTCTTCTTCTTTTTTTCTTCTTTTTTTTTTCTTTTCCTAAATTTCCTTAATTATTATAAATAATTTGTGTATTATTTTTCTTTTATTTTCAACTAAATCTAAAGTTTTATGTTGTTACTTGTGAATAAAAAATTTTATTTTCGATTCAATTTTTTTTTATCTCAAAATAATTTGGTTGGTATATGTAAGCTTGAATAGATGATGTTATATTATATATAGTATAATATACGGTATATATGTATATTATAATATATTATAATACTATATACTTAGTTATATTACATAGTATATTATATAGTGTATATAGTATGTTTGTATTATATATATAGTATATTATATATATTTTTTAATTTTTGGGGTTGATTCGATTTTAAACTCTCGATTCAAGGATAGTTTGACTTATCGATTCAACAACCCGCTAACCTAGTGGATTGTGATGGTTGAATTGTTTAGATTCTTGCAATCCAATAGTAGTTCAATAGCCTATTTAGGCTTGCTAAAGATTGGTCCAAACTGATTTACAATTTGAAAGAAGTTTTTATATAAATCTAATAATATATATATATTATGTATTTATATAAGGAGAAAAAAAAAGAAAGAAAAAGCTTAAAATACGATTCGGTTGCATGACTCGATTGTTATTTTATATGGGTCATAGTATACTTATTGTTTGAGGGAATTTTGAGCCATCTTATGGCTAAGGAGTACTTGTCGGCTATCTTTAGGTAGTCACGTGACATCCCTCATCTTGGGTTTTTTATTTCCAACCTTTTTCTATGTCTTTTTTTTTTTCAATTTTTATTATTTTAATTAACTTATATATAAATATATATAATTATACTACATATTGAGATTAATTAGGTGGACGAGACTGTTTAAGTGTCATATACTGATCGGTAAGTTAATGTTGTTAAAAAACTCCAACTTTATAAAGTATTTAAACAACGAAGACTTAAACAAAAAGGGAAAAAAATGTAGGACTTAAATAGGAAATTGATGAAACATTGAAGACTAAAAGCGTATTTTTCCTTAATATATATTTTGTTGTTATGTCCTTTTTTATGATTTTATGATTATATATAGGGTATCATATTATATTCTTAAGCCATTCAATCTCATTCCTCGGTCCTTTCAGCCTACTAAACAAAGTTTCATTAAAATAATGTAATCTAACCATTTTGAAATTATTATAGTTTTATTCAATTTCTTAATAATGGTTATAATATTATAATCCTGTTTCATTCATCTAACTCAACTGAGTTAAAACTTAGTGAGTCGGTTTTTTTTACTTGCAACTTTCGTATTATAAACACACCAAGAATGATTTATAACCTTTTTAGTTTTTTCATTTTTAGGCACTTATGTCAGAGATGCATGATTTACGAGTTTATATAATAATTAAGGTAATCTGACTTGGAATAAAATAGTGAGAAAATCAAGTGCCGGACTAACAGAAACACCGAGAATAACGCTCTAGAATTGGATTCCCCAAAACGAAGGAAATGAACGTAGAAGAAAAGAATCACTTTCCAGATCAATCTCCAGAAACATGAAGTCTAATTCTTTAATTATTCTCCTTTTTCTTATTATTTAATAGTAAAACAAGAAATTACCTTTGTAAATTAAACCATCATGTGAAATCTCAATCTTATAACTAACATTTCAATTCCTGTTATGACACCTACCTCTGTTCCTATGCAACAACACAAGTCATTGCTCATAATTTCATACATTGCAGCTACAACATTGTATCCATGAAAATTCAATCGTATGTCTCCAATTAAGTTTCACTGATTTGTTACGAGAAAAAGAAAAGAAAAAGGAAAATGGCATTTGTCTCGGGTGTGATCCTAGGAATGATCTTTGGTGTCGGAATGATGTTTGGTTTCGCTTATTATGAGGGTATCCGATCCCGGCGTCGAAGGGAATTGGTAATTGATAGTCATATACGTAGAAATGTTTGTGATGGTTACTTCTTTTACGTTGATGCATGTTTGTTTGTACTTATGTGGTATTGATGATTTTGTGTCGTTCTTATGTCGTTAGGCGGAAACGATTGCAGCATTTGCTAGAATGACAGTGGAAGATTCAAGAAAACTACTGCCAGGCGAGTTTTACCCCTCTTGGGTTGTGTTTTCGCAGCGACAGAAGTTGAGTTACATCTGCAATACTTTCGTCTTGCATTGTTACATTTTCTCAGTCCCAGGGTGTTTGGCCTAATCTGAATTGTCATTTTAGTCTTTGATCATTAAAATCATGTTTACTTCCTCTTATTTTCGTTTATAATCACCTTTTGAGCGCGCTTTTAGGATAAGCTACATGCAACAAATGATTTCTAACGGTAAAATTCTTGTGAATTTTATATTACTGTACTGAAAGATGTCTTGATGTTTAAGAGCTTCACTGTATTGAATTCAGGATATAACATTCGAGAAAAGTGAGAATTGATAGGGTGTTTATAAAATGACTTCATCGTGCACAAAAGAAGTTTCAGGGGTTGAAATTGAAGCGAACATGCCAAGAGAATATTATAATTTCGAAATGTTATTTTCTTATTTCTTATATTTATAAGTATAGATATTACTTTTTTTCTTATTCAGTTTCATGTGAGATTTCATAAGCTTTCTTCTCTAACAATTTGTTTTTTAAACAAATTCCAGTTAACTTGGCTGAATATGCAACTTAAGAAGATATGGCCTCACGTCGATGAAGTAAGTCAATCTGATTATGCCACTTGTAGTAGTTTCCACGAATGACAGAGTACTTGAACTAAATTCAAGAATTGTTCTTTCTCACCTTTTGTTTTCCACTTTTGATGTAAAAGGCAGCATCAGAGCTGATTAGAAATAGTGTGGAGCCAATCCTGGAAGAATATAGGCCGATTATCTTATCATATATCAGATTCTCAAAGCTGACTCTGGGGACGGTTGCTCCACAATTTACAGGTCCATTTTATGCTGCATTAGATTTTTTTGCAATCTTAATGATGTAATTCTATATAAATTAATTGATGATGGCTTCAAGTCATTTTCGTCATGTAAAAACTTTTAGACCAATTGTCTGTGGCTCTGAATTTAACATGAATTGTATCTTCTAGATGAAGGAGAACCTGAAAATGTAAACGTTCATCTGTTCCCGATAATTGATGGATACTGGGACTGATGGCAACATACTTCTGCAGGAGTTTCTATCGTTGATGATGAAAGTGGTTCAGATGGTGTTACCATGGAGTTGGAAATGGATTGGGATGGTAATCCTCATATTGAGCTTGACATTAGGACACGGGTCGGTGTAGGATTACCTGTGCAGGTACCCTTTGCATGTTTCTTGTTTCAGCCAGAGACTGTTCTTTTTACAGGCTTAAACTTGTCTGTCTTAATCTAATTGCACTGATATATCTATAACAGATGAAGAACATTGGATTCACTGGGGTTTTCAGATTAATGTTCAAACCTCTAGTGGATGAATTCCCCGGTTTCGGAGCTATTTGTTATTCTTTGAGAGAAAAGGTGGGGTATCGTGTTCCTATTACCGATCTATTTGCTTAATTGATCCTGGTGTGAGCTTGCTTTTCATTTTACAAATACAGAAAAACCTGGATTTCAAACTCAGCATCGTCGGTGGAGATATAACATCCATTCCGGGTATTTCTGATGCTATAGAGGTCTGTTTTTTTTTTCCAATCTTGATCTAATTATCCAATGCTAATGATGTCACATGTAGTATGCCTTGGGAACATATCATAGACCCCTTGAACTGAGAGTTTGAATAAATCATTGAGATATGTTTAAACTTCTTCTAGGAAACAATACGAGATGCAATCGAAGATACATTGATGTGGCCTATGCGGAAAGTTATTGCGATATTGCCTGGAGATTATAGGTACAAAAGACACTTGAATGGATTTCTTATTTTAAATGGAACTGTTTCAATGCCATATTCACATGTTCTATGGATTTGTTCTGCTTAGTGACTTGGAACTCAAGCCTGTTGGAACGTTAGAAGTGAAGTTGGTTCAAGCCAAAGAGTTGACAAATAAAGATCTCATTGGAAAATCCGATCCGTATGCTGTGTTATTCGTGCGTCCATTGAGCAGCAGGACGAAGACCAGCAGAACTATTGTGAGAGACCACAAAAACTAACATATTCCCTCTTGCCTTTCCATACTTTTTTTTCCTAAAGCTGTAGTATTTCTTTATATTCTTGACAGAATAACCAGCTGAATCCGATATGGAACGAGCATTTCGAATTCACCGTTGAAGATGCATCTACACAACACTTGACGATAAAAATCTTCGACGATGAAGGGGTTCAGGCTTCAGAACTCATTGGGTGTGCTCAAGTTCCACTCAAGTCCCTTGAGCCAGGCAAAGTGAAGGATGTGTGGTTGAAACTGGTGAAGGACTTGGAAGTTCACAGAGATAACAAATATAGGGGTCAGGTTAGATTGCTTTTCATTTTTAGTTTCATGTTACGCGCTCAGGCAATCTCTTGTGAAGGGGATTTGTGGGAATTATTTTTTTTAATTAATCTGGCATTAGGTACAATTGGAGCTCCTATATTGTCCCTATGGCACAGAGAGCAACCTCGTGAATCCTTTCCGACCTGATGTGTCATTGACTTCATTAGAAAAAGCTCTTAAAGGCGGTCCTGATGAAGCAGAAAAAGGTGCATCTCAGGCCAAAAAAGAAGTAATCGTCCGAGGAGTGCTGACGGTGACAGTGATATCAGCAGAAGACTTACCAGCTACGGATATAATGGGAAAATCCGACCCTTACGTTGTGCTTACCATGAAGAAGTCGGATGTAAGATATAAAACCAGGGTAAGAAAGACATCTTTTCTCCTAAATCTTATCAAAGTTCTTATCGGCTGCCAATTTTAGAATTTTGATTAAAACAAATGGAGGAAAGAGTCTGCAAATTGCATCCAGTGAAACAAACAAACCTGCTGCTTTGCATCTCCTGTTTATTTCATAAGACAAGCTTCTTACTCCGGCATGCAACATTGTATGTTCCTGGTTTTACAGGTTCTGAATGATGTTCTGAATCCAGTCTGGAATCAAACATTTGATATAGTTGTGGAGGATGGTCTTCATGACATGCTCACGCTTGAAGTTTATGATCATGACACTTTTGGCAAGGTACTTTATTTTCTCTTCCTTTCGTAATCTTATTCCTAGATGCTTCTTGATGTTACCTAAGCTGGCCTCTTCTTATACAAGCTCGACAAACGTCAACATTTGGTATATTTTTCATCTGTTAAAGTCACATTTGTGACAATCCACTCATTATATTTATTTTAGTAAATACTGATTAATTGAGTAAGTCTTTTTTTCTTCTGATATCTATTTTTATTAAAATTTCAGAGCAAGATTGGAAGATGTATCATGACCTTAACGAGGGTCCTATTAGAGGGGGAAGTGCATGATACTTTTCCCATAGATGGAGCAAAGACAGGAAGGCTCAATTTGCATCTCAAATGGACTCCACGGCCAATATTGAGGGATCCTTGAAAAGCCAGACAACTTATTGTCTTGCATGGATGAGGATCAAATGTACAAGTAGTTTCTTCCTTGTGATTAGCACCCCATGATATGCCTCTGGAGAAGTTAGTGAGCGAAGGCCTTCTTATATATCAGCATGGAAGAGGAAGAAGGGAAATCATACCTTCTCACCTCCATGGCCTTGGAATGCAAGTAGCATCAACCAAGATCCCATTGGAAATTGCTGCCGCATAAGTGCAGTGTCGTTAGTTGTTATGTATAAACAATTTATACATGTCAGAATTCGAAATGTTAATGGATAGGATAGAGAGGGGAAGAAAGGAAAGAACTATCTTCTTTTCTTTTGGATTTAATCATAGTTTCAATTTTTGTATTTATGAGATATTCATACCTCTATGTATCTGTATCTGAGTGAGTACATGAGAATTTACATGGAGATTTTGACGGTAACAATATTTTCTGAAGTTTAAGGTATTTGCATCTCGAGGCATTCTAAGCTCTTGCCTATGTGTTTTTCTGTAAATAATTAAGGTTTCATCTAGTGAACATGTAAATAAAAAACCTAATCATATCTTCATCTTCTTCTTCTTTATCTTACACTTCATGGATTCTATTATTATTATTATGAAAAGAGATCCTTTGCCTCCTTTAGTGAACATAATATAAGGAAATGGAAGTGTGAAAATTATGACTTCTATCCTAGGTTAAAAGCAGTTAGTCTTAAAGCAGAGGTACTGATTGACTATTCATTTTGCCATAATAACAATTTCATACCTTATTCTCTCTAAAAAAAGCTATTATGAGTCTTATCATATTTTAGGTCTGTAAGAGAAATTATATTAAAAATCCTTAGTATAAAAAAATATTGAATAAACATTTATTATTCAAACTTATGAATAGCTATTCAATGTTGGAATTGATTTTTTTTTTTTTTTTTCCCCCCTTCAAAATACACTCGTTTAAATCAAAATTAACAAATGATAATCTCATTATAGGTATATTACATTCCTCGATAATGGCTATTGTACTATCGCTCTAATCCACTCAATGAAATAGATAGGTTGTAAGTAAGAGAAGGTGCAGGGCAATGTCATGGTGCTTATACACCCATTGAAGGTTGTCAATTCGTTACGTTAGTTTTCTTATTCTCTTGATATTCTTACTTGTTTGTTGCATCATGCTATCACGCGTTTATCTATTTCCATGCATATAACTACGGATATAAGAATAATTTTCACTAGGGAAAACATCCACCAGATTCCAACATCTATAGGATGTAATTCTCTTTAAAACTTGGGAGAGAATCAGGGAGTTTCACAAATCCTCAAAATTAGTTTAAATTAATCACAGGTTCTTCTAGATAGAATATATTTAGACATATGAAAAGAAAAAAAAAGTGGTCTACAACGTTGATAAACAAGGAAGAGAAAGAGAAGCTTATTTATGAAATTAGTCTAAATTAGTGTTAGGAATAATGTTTGGTTATGTGATTGGAGAGATCACTCTAACAAGCCTCCAAAATTTAAGAGATTGGAGGACTTACTTCCTCTGACGAGTCCTTAATTAACTTTTTTTACAAATATCCCCATGACTAGTTCTCTAACCGGGCCCATAACCCTCCCATTAGATTGATTCACAACATTGACCGAGCATTCTAATTATTGCCGTTTAGTGATTTTCTATTCTTCGTGAAGCGTCGAGTTCCATTGATAATCGTTAATATCCCTATTTTCTTTAATTTTCTGTTTATCCTACGTATACCAAAAACGCAAAGATTTGTTTTACTTATTTGCTGTGTAATATCGTCTGTGAGTGGATTCAATCCTAGGATCCTGTCACATCATTATGGTTCAAGGATCATTAGAAAACAGAGAAGACCAAATGGGACACAAACTTACAATTTTCCCATTAAACAAATGAATGACAACATATTGTTAATTTGCATTCCTACCTCCTTTACAACTACCCTCGCAAAAACAGTTTCAAAGGTGTGAAGTTTGTTCAATTGGGCATCAATGAACCTGACAAACTATCACGATGCAGAGTTCCAAAGGCAATCAGAAACTGCTACAAACCCACCTTCTTTGAGATCCAGTCCGAGAGATTGGCAATTATGAATCCGGCAAACACCTGTTCACAGCAAAACAGAAGACAATGGGTTAAGCCAAATGAATTAGGCTGAGAATGCCATACATCACCAACTTAAATATACGCTAACAGGACAGGGAGGATCATCATGCAAGAATTATCTACCTAGTGGCTCTATAGCTATATTTGAGATAAAGCTTCTCCATGGCAAATATTGAGGAAGTTATGTTTTAATAGATCCATATCTTTTCAAGTCATATGTTGAGGTACAGGCCACTGCCCCAAAAAGGTTATTTACATAAAAACATTGAATCTCAAGCCTTATCGGTATCACAAATATAGCTGTAGACTAACTACCTGACATGAACCCAAAATGTAAATTGCTGAATAATGCCGTCCATGAATCATCATGTCAGCTACCATAGCAAGAGGTATCGTAAGAGACATTCCCAATGTTGCCACCAGTGGTGTTGTCCAGACAACACATAATGCCCTAGAAAAGTCGGGATTGCTTATGATGAGGAAGCACAAATGCAAGAAATTTATTCAAACAAGAAAAACAGTCGCATACCAGAAGTAGTCAGAGAGAACGCTTCCAACAAAGCCATTTGCAAGGACGACTTCATCCATCTTCGCTGAATGAGGGATAGTAAACTTAGGTTCTATTCCTAATGCGGTCAACGGCCACACTGCAAAAGGAAAAGGAGATTTAACCCAAAAAGGGATTAAACTATCTGCTGACTTTTTCCTGATGAATTTAAAATCAAACATGTGAACAAAATGCGAAAAAGTATAAGTGCTCAAGCAATTATCAAAGAGCACTTAAAAGCGATTAGCCGTTTAGAATATCCATAGTCTGAAATTTCTCACATATAGTTCTCAAATTAGAAGCCAGCAAATGCAATTTTAGGCTATCTAGATAAAATTGATATTCTTATATACCAGAATTCTGTATTAGTGATCATTCAGAAGGCATGCTTAGTATGAAGAAGTCGTAAACATTGTAAGATGTTTCTATGGGGTCTAAATAGGGCTTCTTAACATTTTTGTTATCCTTTATACAAAAGCTTTATATGAAAAAGTAGAAGTACAACATCACAAAACAGAGGTTGCTCCATAGGCAGAGGAAAGCATTATATCTCAGGGAAGTTCTTTAACTCCTCTTGTGATAAAAAGAATTAGGAAGATGGATGGGATTATATATATATATATATATAAAGAAAGAAGAGAGAGAGATTATAGACATCATATTAGAATTCCTAGGAAATATAATGAAGGAATGCAAGAAAAACTACTGCAGCAGATTTTTTAAACAATGACGTGAAGAAACACTTACCGAGCCACCACAGTGCTACAAGGGTAAACAATCCAATGTACCCGAACAACTTTTGCACGTCCACTCTCCCCCCCTCTTCACCAGCAAACTTTTTTAGAAGCACTGTGTCACTCATTGCAATTAATTAGGGAAAAGTTATTTAATTATCCATCAAAAATAAGCATTGTACTGATGACAGCCAATTCCTCACCAGTAAATAACCCGTAAGACACAGCTGAAAGCAAGCCAAAAAGATCTCCAATAAGAGACCGTTTTCCATTTCTGCAGAGTATTTCTTATTGTCACTATCAGAGTAATAAGCCAATATAAACATGCACAAGCTCAAATCTGCAACAGTAAGGGCATGTTTCAACAAGAAAAACGTGTATTGCAATGGTAATTTGACTACAACATAACACTGTAAGAGGGGGTGGGAACCTAACAAAGATAGGTGCCTTCAGACAAAACACCATTACTAAAGAAATTTATACACTGCTATCAAGTAATGTTAGTGTTATAGATATGCTCACAGGATTTAATCATGGGCGAAATATGTATAAGAAATGAGACAAGACACTGTTCTGTCTCTAACTTCGAGAGCTCATTAAAGAGAGCCTCATTTTTATAGGCATTAATAATAGATGAATAATCAAGTGAATAATACTTCTGGTTTGCTTTATTTCTCATAGCCTCCCAACTTTAATTTTTCCAAAAGAAAGGATGACAACTTTTCTATCAATCTAATGAAATCTCCAACAATTTCTCATAAAAGATGCATAATGATAAATCTCCAGATAAAACAATTAATTTTCCTTAGTTATCTATATGAATCAGCTATTCCAATTATTTCATATTTTAAAGTTAGCTACTTTGCGTGTGGCTGAGAAAAAGTTTGTCTTCTCCATTCAGCAATTAATTGCAGTTTTTAGGGTTTTTTTTTTTTTTTTTCCCTCTCCTCAAAATAAGGAGAGAGCAAAATTTTTGACTTATAAGGACTTCTGTAATAAGACAGAAAAAGGAGAATATGCAAGGAAAGCAGCAACAGTAGAAGACATGGAGTACCTATGGTCAAATCATACATGAGTAATAAAAATTTGAAGTTGCAGGAATCCCTTCGTTTCTTTTATTCTCCCAAATGATAAGAAACTCATCCTGACAAAACATATTTATATCAAAAGAGACTCTTGTATAATGGTATGATGACTGGCCAAAAGGTACTCTAGAATTGCAAACCCAGTCATATAGCTGTGACCCTTTCCAATGAAGGGCAAGGCGACAGTAAACCTTCACTATGAATCATAAGAATGATAGCAACACAGAAGAAGCAGAAATAAATATTCCTATTTTACTTAAGCTGGGATATTTCTCATGAACGAGGCTTCTCAAAATGAGGCTGGCAGATACAGAAATAAAATATTTATTCTGCTCTAAATTAGAGCTCAGCAGAAAACAGAATTATGAGATGTGTGCTTAAATGACATATGCATTACGGAAAAAAAAAACACAAAGTATGGACTTACATGGAAGCACTTAATCGAGATTCATCTGTAGCCCAAGTTTTTCCGAGAGTTGTCATGACAACACCAGCCATGCTCACAAAAACAGCAACTACTTTTGCCACGTTTAAGGAATCCTCACCCAAAAGGACTCCGATGAAAAGAGTGAAAAGACCAGAAGTTGAGGACAAAACAGTTGTGCTGGCAACACTTGTATGCGCAAGTGCTGCATTTGACAGATACTGCAGAGAAAACACAAATATAAGAAGTCCTGTCATAGCTCCTTATTCTAGTATGAAAGCGTGTGCTTTTTTCCATTTAGATGAGGAGAAATACACAAAAAAAAAAAAAAAAAATAGAGAACGAAAATCACTATTTGCAGCCAAAACTAAGTCATCATTGGGATGTTCAAGGATTGCTGTAAAGGCCTCCATGCATGAATTCTCAATAGCTAAAAAAAATCAGTTGAATAAGCTTAAGAGTTTGATAGATATTTGACTTGCATCAGAAGGGGCATATTTACCCATGGTAGATAAGACATAATGAAACTATCCCAATCTGTATGAAGGCTATTGATTGCTCGAAAAAATGAGGGTGAAGGCATCAACGAGATTATTTGTCTTTACCAGGCACTATACAGGGGAGCATAAACTAGGAGGTTATCATCCCTACTCAAACTCTATGACACAATGCCTCACCTTACCCATGCATAAACAAGAACTGATGCCTGTATTTGTATAATACTGTTCTATGTTTGCACACATGGATAAGTGAAGATATTTAGAAGAGGTATCCCAGCAAGACCATGTACGGAAGCTTTTATGATTACTTAATACTAATAAAATACCATTATCCAGCAAATCCACCGTTAACAGAGGTATGTTGAACCATTTACAAATAAATCAAGTTCCCTTAGAAGAATTTACCAACTCTATCGCATTTTAGATATGCAAAAGTCAAATGAAGACAATTTGCTGAGATAAGAAATTTTGGCCAAAAACATGATAGTGGACTAAAATGGATGGCTGTAAATATTAGAAATGTATAGTGCTGAGTAAAATCTCATAAAAGTTGAAAGAACTTTTACCTCTGTTATAAACCATATAGGGGCAATGTAAAATCCATATTTAGCTATTTCCCTTGTGGTGACCTCTTTTTCCTCTTTGCCTCTAGGAACCAATGGTGCGTCTTCCAAATGAGGTGAGAGGTCTGCTTCACTGTCTTTTCTAGTCAAAATGGACTCCATCTCAAATATTTTTTTCCCTCCACCGTACTTTAGAGGAGAACTATCGTCTGCATTTTTACCACTTTTAGAATAACGGTTTTTGATGAATTTACATAACCAATCCTTGATGAATGCTATTGGGAGGTAAACTACCATTAAAGAAGCTCCAAGATATGTAACTGCAAATGGCTGTTTATAGTCATTAAAAATACCCTGCAAAAAAGAAAATACAAGTTAACATGAGTAGGCATAATTGAAAGATTTGTCACATGTTATGAGCAACAGATATTTTCTCACCACCAAGGTTGCAAAACAAGGGTAGCACATATCGCATAACTAAATTGATATAAAACCTAATCAGCCATGGCCCTCATAATGCACTGTATATTGCTATAGAGAATGTAAGGAAGTATCTGTGGGAGTTACTTTAGCAAAAGATGCCTTGAACAAGAATGTTCCAGTGCAGCAGCAGGATACATTCACGAAGCCGGCTCTATCTACTGGCACTGCTACATTGTCATTTCCTTAAGTTAAGAAAAGGCCTAAAGTGTTGAGGACTTGGACAAGAATAGCAACCTAAAATATTGTTAAAAGTCCTTGGTTCACAATAGATCGGATAAAATTGAATCACCCACACAGCAACAAAAAAGAGAGGAGAGAAGATCAACATGTGGTAAATGTGGTCAGTATGCTGTATGGTTCTTATTTGTGGACAAATGGGAGTAGCAACGAGTTTTTCCTATCATCAGAAATCACAAGAGGAAAGAATTCTCAAGAATACATAAAGCATTAACTAAAACTGGGTCGGATTGAACCTGAATTCTCTGCTTTTAGTAAATGTTCTTGATGCCTACATTAGGATTCTAAAACATTCTGTCACTGTTCCTAAGATTCAAACGATCACAAAGGAAGAAAAATTGGTCCTTTGAAGGGTTCAAATACTGTCCAATCTCTAGTTAGCCTTACCCTATGGGTCATTGAATTTTAAATGAGTGCATTGATTCCAGTGAGGAAAAAATCTCAGTCAAGGGGATATCAATGCCAATAAGCTCCTTTTTTGGAACAGCAGTCAAAACACTGATGCTTGGATGTATTAATTAATTAATTAATTACAAAAAATCAAATTATTTATATGCAAATATATAATAATAAAATTCAACAAAGTCAAGTCCTATACGGCTCGAAATTTCCTCTCCCTAGTCCCTTCATCCCTTCATGACCTCATACAGGGTAATCTATTGGTCCCCAAAATGAATACATAACAAAGACACCAAAACTAGATTCCCATCCATACCCTAATAAAATCCTTCTGAAGACAATATAGTTTCCTATACGACAAGCAATATCCTTTATGCATCAAGAAGTCAAAACAACCTCAATAGGCTAATAATATCAATATACGTATGTCAACCGTACATCTTCTTCTGATTTTGGACATACCCCTCAGATAGTTTTCTCACAGCATTAAGTGCCGCACAACAATATCCTTAAAAAGCTTTCAACACAACTTCCTTGTGAGAAAGTGCCTTATAACATGAAGACATGATCATTATTTCCATACAAGTACAGAAAACCTCATTAACACACAATATTTAACAAAAATTCTTGCAAGAAACTTCGACATAAAAGAGAATGAAACAAGAAAATAATAATAATAAAAAAAAAAAACTAACCTGGGTAACTTCAGCTGAGGTGACCCAGATAATGACAACAGCAGCAATAAGGAACAAACCAGCTTTATATCTCCAACCCATTTGCCAATTTCACAAAATAACACGACCCAGGTTATCAAATTCCTCAAAAGAGCTAATTTAAATCGATGGTTCTTGAGATCTTCAAAGCAAAGTCAACAAAGCTCCGAGCTTTTTGGTTTCGTAGTACGTAAAAAGTGTTCGTGAGATGGTTTTAAAGCTAGATCCAATCCTCGAAGAAGCAGAAGATGAAGGAAATTATTGGGAACAACTCAATACAACCACTGTGCTATTAAGCGGATATGATAAAGTACGGAATTGTTACATGGAATTGATGGTAATGAATTCTATATTTAATAATTTTAATAACTGTTAGTTAAAGGGTTCATTCACTTGTTTTCTATAAATATCGTTTGAAAAAATTTGTGGTGGGACCTACTGCTTTATATGAGAAAACACTCTTCCCTCTCTTTTTGTGATTTTCTTTATTATTATATTATTATTTTTTGTAATTACATTCTTGATTCTTATATATAAATATATTCTTTTCTTTCCTATGAGTTTTGTCCGCCATATTCTTGGACTGTCTATTATTATTTTGGTCTAAAAATTAGGGTGCTGAGAAAGATGCCATCATACGTTTATCATTTGATGGGGATTTAAATTACAAGTATGTATCTTCCACCTTAATTTTTTTTAAGCAGTGCTGGAAAATTTGGTAACCGTTATTTACCATTTTTTGAAACTTCACCTTCATTTTTTATCATTTTTCAGAAACTATTTAAGTAAATTTATACCTGTCTAAATAAACTTAGTCAAGTCAATGTGAATCCATTTTAGGATAACAAATTTGAATCCAGATGAAGCTCAAAAATGTTAGCACGATTGGAATCGAACTTTAAAATATTTTTTGTGACTAGTAAGGATGTATAGGAAAATTGTGGTACATTATGATTTAAATAAATTACACAATACACTTATTTTCTTCTTCTTTTTTTTTAACTTTATATAGTTATACTTTTTATTTTTTATACTTCTATACCTCTGTTTATTTCCATCTAACAATATTAATTAATGGACAATTGTTAACTTTTAATTGTTCCATAAATAATAATTGTAATAAAATTGTACTATTGATATATTTAATTAAATAATATAATAATAAAATTACAAAAGTTCAGAACACAGAAAAATGGTCGGGAAAGGAAAAATAAAATTGATGGTTTCCTTTCTTTGGCTTTTCGGCCTTGGCCTTGGGATTGGGAGTGGTCTTTTACCGCTATAAGCCACCATCCAAGTGGGCCATGTGATATTAATATTTCTCATAGATTATGATGTCATTCATGTTTTTTCATGAATTGGATGAAATGGTTATTTGTTGCGCTGATGTACTCCCAGAAGATTATATATGATATTAATATATTTTCAATAACAGATGTTGTGAAACTTTGTATGTTATGCATATAGTGTAGAATTATCATGCCTTAGTAATGGGACTTGACATTTATAAATATAGCCCAATACATTTAACTCGTGATGTTTAATCCAATGACAATATGCTATTTGATTTCAAATTAAATGGTAAACCGGGATGCACTACTTAGTGAAGTCATTCCATTATTATGATTCAACCATTTGGTTTCATGAGATATGTGTAATTTATTAAGGAATTATGTTAAATGGTTCTATTTAGACACCTATTAAGAATTTAAAAGAGAAAAATAACATCACAATTTATGAAAATCTAATTGTGCAAAAATTCTTTATTTAGCTTATCAATAAAAATACCAAATATTTTTACATCGAAAGTATAACTCACTTAAAAAAATTTAGATGAATTTTTGTTTTATGGAGTTTGATTTTTTTCCCCTTTTTTTTTCTTTCTTAATAATATAGAGTGAACGGATAATTATATTGTGACTTATACCTCATTATAATACTTTACTTAATCAAATAAGTGCTCAGTAAAAAAAAAAAAAAATTAAGTCACAAATAGATTACAATTATAACTCTTTGGAACCTGTACCATGGTATTAGGTATAGTTATCATGTCTCAATATCTCATACCCACTTTTAAACTTGAACTCTAAGTTATGTTGGGAAGAGGGTTCCAATATAGTATTTAACCATTTTGTAAAAATTATTAAATAATATTAATGAAAGTAAAACAATATCATATTTTTACCTTCTTAGTCTCATCAAATAGAAAATAAAATATATGTATAGACTTTAATTAAAACCCATCATCCATACTATTTGGTTTCTTCCACCTTCTTTTTGTCTCATTTTTAAAAATTTTTTATTTTCTACCTCTCTTGTTTTATTCCTTATTATTATCCTTTGTACCGTTATATTTTCCATTGGATGTTGTAGTTGTAAACTTATTATAATAGATTTAGTTTTGCATATTTTAAGTAATTTATTAAACACTATAATTAATTATAAGTCAATGCAAATAGGGGTTATGCCTTGTTCACAAATGTGTCTTTTTGCCACTTTTGTTATGTAATTTTACTTCTCGTCTAGATTGTTAATATGAGGTAAATTTTATAATGTAAGTCTATACTATACTCGAGGAGATAATGCCTTCATTGATTTGAATGAGTATGATGTTATGGAGATATTGACGGTTTTAAAATGTCATAAACTAAAAAAAAAAATTTAAGTTCCATAGTCTATTTTGTTATACTATAAGTTTTACATAGTAAAGATTTCAAGGCGGTTCTAAAATATAGCAAGATAGTGTTTGGTTCTAAAATTTAGAAATTCGAACTTGTAAGAGAGAATAAAGGTTCTCCGTACTTTAATTATTAAGTACCCACTAACCCCTTAATACTTATAAGATCACTTTCAGGAGGAGTATCATTCAAATTATAAAATACAAAATGAAAAAAGAAAGGATTTAATACAACTTTTATAATTATATGTTTTATGAAAAATAAATACACAAAAATGTAGAAAATTCTTAATTTAATCTTTCAATAAGCATATTAAAGAACTGATTAACATTTTTCCTATTATATTGCAATTGCAACTCTCTTTAAAAGAAACTCAACACAACTTTTATGGTTCATTATACGTTTTACAAAAATAAATAAATATACAAGTAAAAAAACTGCAAAATTCTTATTTTAGGCTATCAAAGAGTTAAAATTAAAAGGAAAAAAAAATCAGCATTTATTCTATTATTTTGCAAATGCAACTCCCATTAATAATTTTAAGACGGATTCTTGCATCATTTTTTTTAGGGGGTTTGATTTATCTCCTCAAAAATATTTATGGGATGACTTAGACATGGACGAGAAGGAATATCCTCCGAATCCAAAATACGAAAGCTCCATGATGCGATTTGTCTGACTAAAAATAGTTTTAATTAAGCTTTGGACTCTAGCACACGTCATTTATCAGTTAGTTGGTATGTTTACACCTTTTTTTTTTTTTTTTTCCTTTACATGTTTATATTCTAGTCTTTGTACGCATTGTATATATATGTTAGGTTACCTTTAAAATAAGCATGTGAAATGCATGTAATATAAAAAAAAAAAAAAAAAAAATCCCCAGAGCATTAAAATTTGAGAAATGAATGCCAGAAGAGCTTCCGGATCTTTTTCTTTTGTTTACATTTGGCCTATTTATTTGTTTCTAACTTCTACTTTGTGTTTTTGTAAAACCCAAATTCATAAATAATAAATGAAAGGGAATTAAAGAAAATAAAAAGGATGTTTGCTTAAAGTATTAAGGGTAAAAAGGTTCAAGAAAAAGATTTAAAACCCCTCTTTCTCACTACTTATCTTTTGTTTCCCTTAGATACATTTCTTTTCTCCTCCAACAAAATACCAAGATAAACCACCAGAAACTTAAACCAAAATTTGGATTAGGAGGAAATTCAATCTTTTAAGTGAAGCAAACATCATATTTGGAGCGAAAACAATGTATCGGGGTAAGTTTTTGCTCTATAGATAAAGGAAACTTGTTTTTCCTTAAGTTTGGTGAAGGACCTTAAAGTTTCTAGTTCTTATAAAGGAAAATACTAAGAAATCATAGGTTTCATTGTTCTTGTACTAAGAGATGTCAAGGAAGCCATCTTCAACCCATTCTTTATGTTAAAGTTCCATTCTTATTCTTATATGACGGAGTTTGAGTTTTAGCTGAGGTTAGGTTGTGATTTTTTTTTTTTTTTTTTGTGGTTGTTTGGAGGGTGTTAAAGATTGTTGGTGGTATGTGTAGGGGTGGAAAAACACTTTGGAGCCAAAGTTAGATGTTTGAGATTGAGGTCAGAGTTGTGTAGGGGAGGAATCGCTTGACACAAGACTGTGCCTAGCATCTAGATGCCATTAGGCTTAGTGATTAAATGCTCGATCCCTCAAAAACTCACAAAACGTGAGTTTGGATTGTCATCTAGATGCTAATCGACATAACATCAAGACGCCATCTTTGTAGCAATGTAGAGAACCTTCCCAATTTGTATTTCATGACTATTCTAACCTTCTTTTTCAATAATAAAAAAAAAAAAAACCTTTCCAATATGTTTTTAAATAAGTTCTTTAAACTGAAACATCAATCAAACACTATTTTTCGAAGAATTGATTCAAAGCTTCATGTAGAGGCTTGTAGCTTAGTTGAAGGATTAGGATTATAAGGAGTGGTTAGTGGTTTTTGAGTTGAATTTAGGGGTTTAGGTGATTTTTTTTGTTGTATTAGGTTGTAGAGCATCTAGTTACTTATCAAACTCTTCTATGAAGTCAAATATGAGATACTTGATTAATGATTGTATGTATGTATATAAATCAAACTTAAATGAATTGAACTTAATTAATTACTACTTGTGCTTAGCTTTAATTACTCATTGGTCAGGTCCAATAGTATTAGTGAGGGACCTGGCAATCTTTATGTAATATTGTCCTGAGTGAAGTCTCACACTAAAAGGATTCAGGTATATTTAGAATGGTTTTGGCACTTGGGTGTTGGAGAGGACCTAATACTAATACTTGTGTAAAATATATATATTGTGTGTGTAGGGGTCATGAGTAATCTTGAGTCTTAGGATGTTGAGACTATTGTCGTGTCCTGAAACGACAGAGTTATAACAGTTCTACCGTGCAAATTATTCTACGATAGAAGTTGACTTTATAACTACCATCTTAAACCTGATTTACACAAGGTGTTAATAACTAACCCGTTTTAAAGTAAATAATTTACAAATTAAACAAGTTATTTATCCAAGAAAGTATAAAAAATATATACTATGATTCAAATATTACAATTAATGTTTACAAGATTTCATTATATTGTATTACTTAAGTAATACTTTATTTGAAAATGGAAGATTCTAAAGTAAGAACTAAGACCTTAGAAATATATTTGTTCTTCAGATTTATTTTTTTACTCCTCAAGATCTAGTAATTGCTAACTTTAAGGTAATTATAAGGCTGCTTTCTAGTTAGCATCTACAACAATATCTATAGGAATGTGAGTAACAAACTGCTTAGTAAGTTAGAATGGAGACTTAAAACTATACATCAAGCACAAACATAGTTATCAACTAATTATTTTAATGTAACGTGACAACAAAATACTATTACATAATATTATTCGGTTTGTCATAAGATTAGAGAAGTTATACCCATTTTAATCCAGGTTAAAGAGTTTAGTGCATATTTCAATAGTTCATGACAAATTCAAGCTTGTATAATGGAGATGCCTCTCTTCTCAAGACTATCTTTAAACTATTAACCTTACCTTTGCCACAACCCTCTCTCTTATCACTTAAATCAACTAATGATGAAGAAGGGACTAATTATGTTATCTAACACTATTCCTTTCGAAGGGGACTATACTTGGTCAAAGAACTATAAATGTTTTCCTTAATGGATTGCTATATAGGTTCGTTTTAGACTTAAAAGTCTTATATTTAGTTAGGTCAAGTTTAAGATGTTCAATCATTTTACACAGATCACACAATTTTAATCTAGAACATTAAACCAGAATCATATAACAAAACCTAGAAATATGCATACATAGGCATGTATACAGTTAACTATCTAACAAACACAACCAAGTATAATCTTAAGTCTTCAAGTACTATAAAACAGTATTTTGAAATATAGTATTGTATTGGTCTCAACTTACTTGGATTTTTCACTTACTCGATTAAGGTGCGACTTGTACAGATCATCGTCAATAATCCCTATAGTACAAATATTATTTTAGTTTTCACATCACTACCATAGATAAATTTTACTTTATAATTTAAATTATTATCTTTAGTTTATGTTCTTCTTATATTTAGTGATTTAGGTCTAAGTTTCTTAAAATTATTTCTCTTGTTCAGCTAGGTTTGGAATTTGCTTTTTATTCTGATTATAACTTCAACTTTTGAATTAACTTTTAGTTAACCTTTTTTCTTTTTATTACCCTTTATTTGTAAGTCTTTTAAAAGCCTTTTAACCTTTTTCTTATAATTTATCTCAAGAGTATAATCTTTGGTTTAGGTTTTTGACTCAATATCTAATATATTTACTTTAATCTTAATTCTAATTCTACTTTTGAGTTAGATTCTTATATAGGAATGATCTATATTTTAATATAACTATTGATACATATGTGTATATATACATATAACCTCTAAATAATTAGTTTTTAGTTTAAAATTATAATTTTACTCAGTTATTCAAGTTCTATATCTCCTATAATTAAGTTAGTCTTAAATTAATTTCTTATTCAATTTCTAAATTAGTTTCTGAATTAAGTTTTGTTTCAACTTTTGATACTATTTTTATTTGTAAACCCTAGGAATTTTTCCCATACTAATATGTGAAATCCATATAATTATACTTAGATATCCTAAATCTCCATTTTAGCTCCTAACTAGTATTTTGATTAATACGTTATACTATATTCCTAATTTAACTACTGAATTAGCTCTCAATATAAGAATAACCTACATTTTCTACTTGATTTCCTAAATTCATAGTCTAAATAAAATTTATGTAATATTCATATTATCATAATATTATCAATTTTAACCTAATATTTTATACTTATTAATTTCTTATATTTACATATTACATGTTAGATATCTTTCATGGATTTTGATGATAATAAAAAGAAAGAAGAAGACTAGTGAATTAACAAGTGTACGAGTATTCAGAAAGCTTAAAATTGCAAATTAAGGTACATTCAGAAGCTTATTCAGAAGGTTTGAATTGATCGGAAATAAACTAGCTTGAAAATCTTTTAAAAGTATTTCAAAAACTTTTATAAAAAGGATTAGTTCAACACTTCATAAGCTTATTCAAAGACTTTAGAAACTAAAGACTGATATTTTTCAGAAACTTGTTCAGAAAGTAAGTCTAAAAGTATAATGTTAAAAATAGTTTTTGATTAGATTCTAATTAATCAAGGCCTAACTCTACTGGATTGAATGTATTAGGAAAATACATTTAATCTATTTCACTCAAGATAGAATTGTGATCCTTAGGATTTATTTTTTAAGTGAAAATATTTTTAGATAAATTAAGATATGCATAAAAATGGATGAAGATAAGGTTGATTAGGATTTTATGGAGTTTCAAATTTTTGAACACAAGGCTTATTCGGAAGTTGCTAAAAAAAGCAGATCTTTTTAAATTCAAATAAGAAAAGCTTATCTGGTGGTTATGGATTAAAGTTTATCTAATCTAAACAAGATAAGGAGAGTTGTTTTTTAATTTCAAATTACCAAGATCTTTTCAAAATATCCAAAGATTTATTTTAAATAACTAATGTTTGGAAAAAAGATAACTTTCAGATTTTTAGCAGTCGGAAAATTTTAATATAAAAGAGAAAGGATTTAAAATGTTAAACATAACTATGAAGAAAAAAAATTTCTTTGCACAAAAAATCTTTATCACTTTCTGAAAAGCCACAAAAAGCATTTCAAATAGTTTTTCAGAAAGTTTTATCGAAGCAAACATTACAACAATCGTTATTTCTCTTTAGAGCGAAATTAATTGAGATTTATAATTTTGTTCTCATGTGTAATATGTAATTCTTATTTGTTGTTTAAGTATTAAAACAAGTACATTTGTACTCTATAGATTTGTATTAGCCTAAATTGTTGAAAGGCTAGATAGGCAAAGTAAAAGGTTGTAAAAATTCATATGTGATAAGTGCTTGTAATCTTTTATGATTTAATTTAGTGAATTAAGTGGAATGACATTGGTGAAGTATATCAGGTCTCCAATAATAGAGCTGGAAGAGAACAGTAGGTAGGCTGAAACTCTATAAAATCTGTGTTTAATATTTTTTTTTTCTTACTCTGTTAATTTGTGTTATTTAATTGTTGTTTAATTGTATGTTGTATTATTAAATTATTACTCTTCACCATTATAAGTTATTAAGAGAGATAATTTTATTATATTGAAAAAGTTTTCAAAAATTTAAAGATATTAATTCACCTCTCCTCTTAATATCTTATATGGGACCAACATTGCCTATTATTACTTAATATGTACCTAACATGCACATCTAACATTCTTAACACTTCAAATATTATCTTTTATCAGCAAACAACATCTCAAAACGTCTAAATACATCTTAAATAAGAATTTGTACCAATGTAACCATAAATTATAAAATTAACTTAAATATGATGTTTTTACTAATTATTTAATTACACTTATTTCCTATATAATACATATAATGCATATATCTAACACCTCATATATGAGTAATATCATACTATATCAGAAATTAACATCCTAAAACTCCTAATTACATTCTAAATTAGTATTTATACATTTAATTACTAAATTAAGCTAAAAAAACCGCTCTTTTATATATCATTTTAAGGCCTAAAATTAATTAAAAAATTAAAAAATGAATTTCTAAAAAAATATTTTCATAACATTGTTTGATATACTCTAAATAGCTTTAAAAAAATTTTGGGATCAGAACTATACTATTAAAATCATTTATTTTAATATTGAAACAGCTCAAATTTAGAGATTTCTTAAGTACTATATATCACAGGACCTAATTTTATCAAATGGACTTTTTTTTTCTAATCTCTATATAAAATACCTCATAATGCAAAATTTCATAATTTTTCAAATATTTTTTTATATTTTTAATAAATTAAACAAAATCGAAAAGGAAACTTAGACTTGTTGTTTGATCGGTCTCTAACTACTAACAGTGGCTACCACTGTATCAACAACCTTAGGCAATGGGGATGTTATCCAATGGTGGTGGTCGTCCCTCCCCAAGTAGTCGTCGAACGTAGTTTTCCCTTATAAGCCCTATTTGCACACTATTTTTCTAATTTTTTTTTAGTAAAGTTTGTTTTTCCTCTCTTTTCTCCTCTCCCTAATTTTTTTTTTTATTCTTAATCGACTAAAATGATGTTGGGATGGGTTGTTTTGAATTGATAGTGCAATTTAGGGGTTTACTTTGAATTTTATGTCGTCAAGTATCTCTTTTTTTTTTCTTCCACTTTCTAAATGGTTTATTATTATTGATTAATTTTTATTTTTTAAATCCTAGCATGCTACGCTTATTCCAAACAGTTCTACACCCCCTTGAATTTTTCTTCATTTTTCCTTGATTTTTTATGAATTTTATTTAATGAATTAATATTTTAACATATTTTAGGTATTTTAAGTAATTGCATGTATTTTTACCTATACGTAAATACATATAATACAAATAAATACTTATTAATATTATTTATGTTATTTAATGATATTTAGTGTTTATATAATTTATCTCTATCAATTTGCTAGTTATCGAAAATCATCTTACATGTGTCCAATAAATAACATGTAATATACATATAATTTGATATTATAATATTTAATTATTTATTTTCCTAATATTCCTGATTTCATTATAAAATTTAGACTTAATCAAATAATTTATACGATTGTCTTAAATTTTACAAACCGTTTTCAAATCAGCCGATTGTAAGTTGATCATCAATTTTTGTCAGACCTTATAACTATACTGCTTGTGGACTTAATAATAAGATTAAATCAGATGTTTGTTACATTTATGATGGTTATTTTTATGTGTACTTGACTGATTACTTGTTTACGCGCATGTGTATGATACCCTTTATTAGGCGTTAGCTTACCTTACAGGAGTTATTGGTTTTCAAATGCAAGTTCGGGTTATGAGGTATACGATGAGGTTTACATTGATGTTTTCAATTATGATTATCTATATTATGATGAGGAGGGAAACTAGTATTACTATAATGATGGAGGGGAGACTTCGTAGATTAGTTCTAGGAGTAAACTTTGAGAACTTATGTTTATTTCCGTTGTATTTATATGTTTATGAGACTTGTGTTTTTATGGAGTTGCTTGTAACTCTTATTGTTGATGTCTAGTAGGTTAACTCTCATAGTTGACTCTCATAGGAGCTATGAGACTTTAGATCATTGGCTTTGGTGTTATTTGTGTGTTAGGTTTTTCCTTTACATCAGATTTTAGTTATGATATTATATGGCATTTATAGAGATCTAATGGTTGATAATCCAATCTAAATTCATATTTAATGTTACTAATTGTGAGTTGGCAAATTTTACAATAATTCGTGGAGCTTAAACAGGTATGTGAATCTTTGTATGTCTTAGTGTGTTTATCTATAGGGCCGATACTTGGCAGAGTTGTGTTAGCCTTGATTTTGGGGCGTTACAATTTCCTAACTGAAAGAAAACACACAAATAAAAAACCTAAAAGAAAAAAAAGAGCTAAAAGACAAATATACGAAATAAAAAAAATGGTGAAAATACATTTTTAAATAAGTTCTTTATTAATTAATTCATCATCAACAACTAATGTGAGGATTAACTAATGGGATAAGGAATGATGATCGAATAATATTAATTAATTGAATGAGTAAGATGTTATAAAAATATTAATTCGTTCAAGATGTCAAAAGTTTACTTCAAAATTTTAATATTATAAAACTACAAAAAAAAAAAAAAGATTCCACAATACTTGGGCTAGGCCTAAACTAGCCTAGAATCATCGAGTTTGATCCTACTTTATGTTGGTTCTAGAGTGGTTCATAGGCCTATAAACTGGATCCCAAAGAATATTTTTTTGTGGTTGCCATTTATATATATATATATAAGTAAAATATGTAAATTATATTACATATGTCAATATCTACAGTATATATATAATATGTATAATATATATGACATGTATAATAAATGCACTAATATGTTAATGTGTATAGTATACTATGTATGTTAATGTTTATATTATGTATAAAAAATATATGTTAATATAATATATATACATAGAATATAATATAAATGTAAATCACAAAAAAGAAAAGAAAAGAAAATCCATTTCAAACCTATTGGTTCAAGCGAGTTAAGGGCTTGAATCGCTTAGAATTACATAAACCGACGATTCAAAGATTGAATCATGTTTGCCATACGCGAATTAGTTCTATGTTGGTTTAAGGTTCAGAACCTACCTTCTCTTGGTATATCCATAAGGTATCTTGTCACCTTATAAGTTTTATGCAATACAAATTTTAAGATGGTTTTAAGATATTAGAAGATAGATTTTAATTCTAAAATTTAGGAACCTTCAACCTACATTTATAGGGTTCAAGTAATATTCTTTATACTCTACTCATTTTGTATCCACTTATCCCCTAATACTTATAAGATTGCTTAAAAGAAAGAATATCCTTCTTCTATTCATGAAATATAAAAAGAAAAAAGAAAAACTTAATACAACTTTTATAATTATATGTTTTATGAAAAGATAAATACATAAAAATGTATAAAATTCTTAGTTTAATCTATTCAATAAGCATGCTAAAGAGACTCGTTAACATTTTCTAATTATATTGCACTTGCAACTCGCTTCAAAAGAGACTTATCTTCTATGATCCGTTATATGTTTTACAGAATATATATATATATATATATATATGTGTAAAATAACACAGAATTCTTACTTTAGCCTGTCAATAAGGGTAAAAAGAAAAAAGTCTATTATATTGCAAATGCAACTCTCATTAATAGTTTTACGATGAATACTTGCTTGCATCAATTTTTTTTGATGCAAAAATATTTATGGAATGACTTTGACATCGATGAGAAGGAATATCCTCCGAATCCTAAATACAAAAGCTTCAAGATGCCATTTGTCTAACTAAATAGTTTTAGACTCTAGCCTACGTCAGTTATTCGTCAGTGGGTTTATTTACACTTTTTTTTTTCTGTACCAGTTTGTATTGTAGTTTTTTACGCATTGTATATGTATGTTTGGTTGACTTTAAAAATAAACATGTGAAATGCACGTAATATATAAAAATAAAAAATAAAAATCCCCAGAGAATTAAAGTTAGAGGAATGAATGAAGGAAGAACTCTCGGAATTTTTTCTTTTGTGTACATTTCGTCTATTTATTTGTGGATAATACATATGAAAGTGCTTGAAATTTTTTATTTTGAGTAGTTTAGAACTTAAAAACTTAAAACTTGAATTTCAATATTTAAAATTTTAAAATTTGTTAACTTGAATGTCTGAATTTTTTATTTTAAATAATTTAATGCTTATCATGTGCATGACCTTTAATAAATATAGATACTTAAATGAATAAATTTTTAATTGTTGAACATTGAAATTTACGTTTTGAATGTTTAGAAAATAAACTATCCAAAATTTAAAGTATAGACACTCACATGTACGTTACCTTATTTATTTCTAATTGATACTTTTGCATTTTCTAAGTGAAAGAAAACACAAATGAAAAAACTTAAAAGAAAAAAGTGCTAAAGACAGATACATGAAATTAAAAATGGTGAAAACAATATTTTTTAACAAATTCTTCATTAATTAATTCCGTCATCCGCAACTAACATGAGGAATAACTAACGAGAGGAGGAGTAACGATCGAAACAAAAATATCTCCGCTTACGTTATACGAGCATTATTTAATATTTATCACAAGTCATGACCCACTGACAGCCTTGAAAGCGAAGCATATAATACAAAGAAAGAGAAATATATGTAGGTATATGTGGTCGAATCTCTCCATTAATATCATGGCAATTGGACACCACAAAGGTTGCTAATGTGGCAATTGGCAAATTTCACATAACAAGCACTTATTAGTGGGTTTGGCTGGAATGCAAATTTGGATGTTAACAGTTGATTAATTAGTTTATGGAGTAATGAGATCATATTGGAATGGATTGGACGAGCTTCAATTCTTTTATCTTCTAACAATTATAACTTTCATGACTTAAGGGATCGTCGTATATCGTATAAAGAACCACAAATTTATTTATTTTTTTCAATCAATAACTCTTTATGCGATATATAAAACTATTATTATAATTAACAATCTAGAGTTAAGCAAATACAGGTAATATCATCGCATGATAATAATAATAAAACTATTGAAATATAAATAATTCATATACAGATAGTTACGAATAATAAGTCAGTAATACATTAGATTACGAATTGATAATACTTTACATTACAAAACAAGATTCAGGATCTATTTACAGTAATATGAGTACACTTTCATTACTATTCCCACACTCACATAAACCCACATATGGTTCACTAACCTCGGGTATCTTATAGCCTAACTCTACAAATAAATCACTTTGCGAAAAAAAATTACGGAGGAGTAAGCTAATTAGTTTAGTGGGATATTCCCTCAGCCATATAATTAACAAGTTATACAACAATTTAATTCAATCAAATAGATAAATGAATAATTAGTATGCCATACAAATATATGCAGGTGATCAGGTATTGCATACAACTCAAATTTAATGCCTTCTAAAATCAGGGTTGGAGATACATTGATACCAATCAGATTCGGATATCATACTAAAATTTACATAACAACTAAACTTCGCATTTTGTATTAAAAAATATAATGGTATATCCATTTTTTGTTTTAGTCAAAACTTAATTCTACGTATGATTGTGAGTAAGTTCATGCAACTTTTACTCACTTGTAAACGTAGACATCTAGACTCGACTCTTAGTCAAGCGATTGATGCCTCCAACGCCTAGTGTTTCTGCGAACTAGGTAAGATTATTTCGTACGTGTATACTGTACGAAAACACTATAATCATAAATAATCAACTCACGTATGGTCTTTTACTATCTCTGTGTAATGTGATGGTTGAAATTAGTTATGCAGTGCATGATTATGTATGTTTCGATTTAGTTTATTTAAGTTAAATAATGTTAAGTCCTTTTATTCAAGAATCAACAAAGTCACAAATAGATCAATTCCTATTGAATTTATTACGTAGCAAACAGTAAATTATTATATTTTAAAGTAAATTCACTATTAACAAGCAATATCATACACAAGCATAATCCAGCTCTACATAACATTTAATTATGAATAACAATTAATATTTACTATCTACATTCACAAGTATGTACGGAATCATTAAAAATACTCACTTAGCCGTTCTCAAAATCAAGGGTCGTAATAATCAGTTGGCAAGTCGATGTCAAAATCGTGATCACTTGACATTAAAGGAATACAAAAAGTAATAAGTATGAGAATTAAATAACTAAACCAGTACTATACTTAGTATAATTTATCTTGTTTGTATAAAATTATCAATTCGAGCTTTTTATCTAATTGCATATAACTTTTTCGATTTAGTTTAAATTTTTATAAACTTATAGTCCATTTTGATTATTTTTTAACGTACTTTCTCGTAACGGGGTCCATTTTGGATATTGTAACAGTTTGGATTACGATATAAAAATATTGTAAAATTCATTATTTTGACTTAAATAATTATAAAATATTATTTTAAGCTTTTTTTTAGTACAATTATGATTTAATAATTATTTAAATTGTATATTTTGTAATTTTCTTATTTTAGGTCCATTTTACTATAATTACTTATTTTTTGGGTTTAAGATTTATTAATTCAAAATTTTCAATTTTATTATTTTTCTAACTAATTAATTATTTTATTGTTATTATTAATTAAGAAAATTAATTAATTTATGCTAGGTGATGATGTGGCAACATGTGCTACGTGTCATACTTATACTTTTTCCTACATTTTCTTATTTTTTGTATTTTACGGTATATACATATTTTGGTATTTATTATTATATTTTACTAAATTTTCTAAATTATTTATTTATTATAATTTTTCCTAAAGGTATGGTACATATATATATATATATATATACTTTCATATTTATTAAATTGATATTACAATATATTATATATGTACTATTTAAATATACTCGTAATTCTACCTATATGATACTATTTATATACATATATTTGTATATATAATATACTTGTGTATTAAATTTCTTAATCTTAAATATATATTATATACTATATATATGGTAAGATTATCAAACTTGCAATTTTCCTTAGAATTGTTAGAGGGCTTATAAAATTGAGACTTAAGTTTGAAAAATTATGGATATACTTTGTAAAATAACTTTGAAAAATTATGGATATATTTATAGTAGTTATTCAAAACTTGAAATACATTATAAAAATTAAAAAACATATGAAGAAATAATTATTTTTCCATAAAAAGTTTTAATATATAATCTAACATGTTAAGGAAAAGGATAAATAGAGCTAAAAATAAACCTTTTCCTATTTTTTTTTAAAAGATATAAATTAAAGAGAACCAAATATTTCAACTTATTTTATATTATTGACAATATAAAATAAAGTATATAGTTTTCTTTATAAACTTTATTGTTGGAATTGAAACTTAAATAAAAGCTATGAATATAAAGTAAGAGATTGAGAGAGAAAGACAGAGGAAAAAACTTATAATGGGATAGGATGGATGTTGTAATGCTTTAATAGTTGATGGCTTATAAAAGGTTAGTTATATTATTTTTTTCTCTAATTTTTTAGTCCATTTAACTCAGATATGTAGAATCGGTAAACTTGGTAAAAAACATATGTTTCTACTGACTTTATATGTAAACTCGATTAAAAACGTAAGTTTTTACACAAAAAAAAAAAAATCTATACTTGAGTTAACTCAGAAGAACCACCTAAAATTATAAACTCGTAGAATCACATGAGTAAAATTGTAATTTTGACAACTATACGTATGAATATAATATACACGTAAATATACTCTCTATATATGTATATAAACGGTTATATTACATATTTATGTATATACTAAATTACGTAATACAAATAATATTATACATAATTACACATATATCCCAATACGTCCAGCATACATGTACCTAAAGAATTTTATGAAAAGAAATGAAAATCTAAGTATATATATACATATACCTACTATACATGTATACATATATATACATCATATAATAAAAATAATAGGTATATATATATATATATATATATAATCACGCATACATAAGGGTATGTGTAAATAAAAAGAGAAAATACTTAGTATATACATATGTATATAAATAAAGAAATTACATAGTACATACATAGATATTACATGCGCATACATATATATTTAAGTACATAAATAAAGAAAATACACCATACATACAGCTATATTTAATCATTTTATTATTATTAAGTTATATTTAATCATTTTATAAGCTTAACGTTATAATTTTAGAGTTTTTATCAAATTCAAGTTCGATTTTGATTTCAAATATTTGCGTGTATATCGGATTTAGGGTTTTTGTACGCGATTTAAGTTTTGATTAAGTTTCTAGAATTTTTATTACCGATACTATATTCGGTTTCACCATTTAATAAAAAAATTATTTTGCCTAGTTTTATCGACTAATGATATCATCTAGAACACTTGAATCTAAATTATGATATATACTACTGACTATGTAAGGTTTACAATAATCAAACTTATATATGTATATATATATATATATATATACACACATACACATACACAATCAATTGTACGAGGACATTTGGTAATTGAAGAATGTTTTTCAATGTTAATCTTACCATCATCTCTTTTCCATACATTATCATATGAGATCATGGGACTAAAATGTCCAACACTCATGAAAGTGAAATCTAGGGGACTACATATCCAAATTTGACTCTTGAGATTACTAATCTGAACAAACTAGAATTTAGGGATCAGCTCAACTTTCAAAACTAGATTCCAAGGATTCACATCAATTTTAAAATGTGATTGAGGAACTCACTTCATACTTTCAAAATATAATTTTATGGACTCTGAGATCCTTACTTCCAAAACAAATTCTAGAGTGTCTTGAAGGTCCATACCTTCAAAATTGACTCTAAAGGACATTTAAAGAATATACTTTGAAAAAATCAAAATGGACAATAGGGAGCCTATAGGTCTACTTGATATTTTGAATATGGACACTACAATTCAATGTGATTATTATGAAATCTCACATAATAAAGTTTTGATATATGAAATTCACTTGAATTGTATTTGTTAGGAGTAGGAACAAAATTGATCAAATTGAATTGATTCACAAATTTAACCGAATCAAACAAAATATATATATATATTGCAATTTAGTTTAGAAATTCCCAAACTAAAATGAATCGAACATACATTGTTAGTTTATCAATAAATCGAATAAAATCCAACCAAGCCATTTAAAGAATATATAGTAATATTTTACTTCTAAGTAAAAAAAAAAAAAAATCTACATTAACATATCACTTAAAGAAAACTTTAGTTTATATTATTGAAATGTACATGAACTATAAATTTGTAAATTATATATACGAGTCAACTCAAAATTTATACTATACAATTATTGACTTTGTCGGCCTCTTATATGATAATAATATTTATTCTCATTAAATGAATATCGTACCTTTCATATGAAATCAAATTTTATGCAAATACATGCTCATAAATTACAAAATATACTTCAATCTATAAATCAAACAACTGAAGTTTTATTATTTGGGAAAATTCTTAATCCAAACAATAATTTAGTTTAAAGTTGAAAAAAATCAAGCCGTAATTTTCTGGTTTATTTTGGTTTAAAGGAAACATTGAAGCCGGTACCTATTTAAGTTGATCGTCTAATCTTCAATAATGTATATAAATGACATAGGTTGTATATGTTGTGGCATTTATGTGCTTTTGTACATAGTATATCTCTATTAGGTAACATCGCTCACCTATTTTGCCATATTATTTTAAGTAATGAATCTATTGAGGACACTGATTGTTGTGATTATTTAGGTCATAATCTTGCTAGTGGTGGGGGCGGTGATAGTCAATTCAACTTTCATAGCAACAAGTAAAAAGATTTACCTTGTGATAAACATTTATGTTATCATCCAATTTGTTACTTATCGAGACTATAGATGGTAAGACTTATAAAGTATTTTTCTATGAGTAAACTTATGTAATATATTCATTAGGAATATAAATAAAGGATCACTATATTTTTGAGGTAATTCTAGTTGCTGTGAGTTTGGCATATTTCCACAGTAAATGGGAATATATAGCAGAATAGTTAAACTCTATATTTTAAAGCATAAGACTTAAGTTACTAATCTTGAAATTACAAATAAATCATGAAAGGACATTGTGGTTGCAAACATGAATGAAATAAAGTAAACAATAATTCATTATTATCAACACCACCAACCTAACAAATCTTAGTATACAACCATTGTAACCCGAATCCCTATTACTAGGTTCATTCAAAGTCATGGTTTCAACCAAAATTTATACCAATCCCAGCTTCAAGTTCCACTAAAAAAAAAAAAAAACTAAAGAAACTTTTAGTTATTATTTCTTTTGGAGACACTAAAGAATGAGGGGTCCAACTTCAAATAGATAATAAAATTTTCTAATATGTTAATATTATTACAAGCGTTATAATTTATATTTTTGCATCATGTCTCTTTTGCATTAGCATTAGTCAATATAGTTTACCTTATGCATCAGCATTTGTACATTAGCCTTAGTTTAGTTTAGCTTACATTTGCATCATACTATAGCTTCACATTCCTTCACGTGTGGAATTAATAAGTTGTTAGTCAGTTAGGTTTCTACTATTAGTTAATTAGATTGTTATATTTAGTTATATGGCTAGCATTAAAACATATTCATATACTAGTAGTATAAATACAGGGATAGGGTTTTAGAAGAGTTACTTTTCATATTCTTTTCTTCATTGCTATACAAACTACAATTCAAATACAACAATTTCCTTCTTTCGATACATCTAGACTTTTCATATTCTTTTCTTCACATTCTTTCATTGTATGTACTAATAGTACATACATAGATATTATAAGTATATCTAGATTAAAAAATATCAATAAATATAATAAAAAATACTCATTTAATCCAATCTAATCAGTAATCATGTATATAGGTCTTATTTAACTATTTAATTCATTTTAGCTTATTAATATTAAAAATATATCCCGATTTGTAATTTAAGCCATTTTATTAAGTAAATTCGTAATAAATAGTTTGAGTTTCCAAATAATTCCCCGAAAATTTTTATAGACTCCTAAAAATATAGGGAATTTAGTTATCACTTGATTTCAAGTTTTCGACTTATCACCTATATACTAGTATTTATAATTTTACCCCTAAATTATCCTAAATTACTCAATTATGATTCTTTTTACACTAAATTAATTTTAATCCGACTCAATATTGTTATTATTTACTATAGATCAGTACATGTCCATTTCATCAATAAATTTTATAATTTCCTATTTAATTGATAATTTCAGCCTATTTTTGAGTTATTTTTAGGCCAAAAAATGCAATTAAATATTAAAAAAATTCAAATCAAAATTCAAGCTACATAGCAATTATCTATATATCATACACATCTTATACAAAAAATTTCAGCTAGAAATAACATCATTTAGTATATTTATTTTCTAATTCTAAATTCGAATGAATAGTATATTTCTTAATAAAGTATATTAAATATTACAAATTTTTAAAAAATGAAAATATCACATAAAATTATATTTAAAATAACCGAAGTACAATTTTTTCAAAAATTTTTGAGTGGATTTACTATTTTTTAAAAATTTAAGAAAAATAGGATAGAGAATCGACCTTCGTGTTCTTAGACTCTCTGGTGGCTGATGGCAGTTGGGGGTGTGTCGGATGGCCTAGATGCGACATAGACCGGTGGTAGCCAGTCGGGTTTATTGTCAAGTGATCGTTTGGGTCCGACACAGCTAGGGCACGATGGTTGCTTTATTTTTTCTATTTTCTTTCTAATTTCCTACTAGTTTTTCTTTTGAGTGTTTTTTATTTGTAAAGTTGGAAGGTGATGTACTGAAGCCTATTTATGCTTGTAGAGTCGATTTCTTTCCTTTTTTATTTTTTCCTTGCTTTTTCTTCATTAATTTAAGGAAGAGGTAGCCAATTGAGGTGAAATTTCTTTTCACTTAGCTCTACTTTGTTTTCCAAACTTGCCACAGTGATTTCTAGGAGTTTTAGCCACAATTTGATTCATTTTGGATTACTTTGGTGCATATCATAGTAAGATAATATATATATATATATATAAAGTTCACATTAGTTATTTAATTAGTATATAAGTATTTACCCTATGTAAATATCAAGTATAATATATAACTTTACTCATATAATTAAGTTTCTAATATATCTTTAATTTTTAGGATATGTTCTCTTAATTAATTTTATGAATTCAATGCAATATATATATATAATTACGTAATTTAAGGATAATTGATAGGTATAATTATTATTTATACCGAGTATACTCATAAAATTACGTGTATATTCATAAAGTAATTTATACAATATTTTCTTATTTTATAGCTCAATTAACTTATCTTTAAGTTCTTATTGTAATCCGAGCTCAATTTTAGGAGTTTAAAGCATTTTAGTACTATATTGAATAATCCTACTTCTAAGGGCAAAATTGGACTTTTGGGTCATTATTTGTAAAATTTAACTTCACTATATCAGTTCAAATAACTTTTCTATTTTAGTTTTAAAATTCAAGTTTAATTGTATAAGTTTCCCTAAAGGCCTTAAATCTAAACTCAGTTGTCCTAAACTCAATTTTAGGGGCTTACAAACAACAATCATCATCCAACTGCCCATTAGATAGGTTGTAGCTAAGGCCATCATAACATACATCAAAGTAGTATGTAGTAATCATCATCATCACCTGAAACCCTATGAGGAAAAATAAGTTGTGAGAACCCAGTAACATAGTAGACGCATAAACATATTGCATGCTATCCATTCATTAGCCTATTTATGCTCAACAATCATTTATTAGTTAATTATGATACTAAACAAGCAGCTCACTTTCAACATTCTGGAAATAAGAGTAAATCACAACTTTGAAACACGACAAGAACTAAGGAGTCTGATGTGCTTAGATTTCCAAGACAAGATGTAAGCACATTCTAACCTCTCATAAGTATATGCTGGGATAATATTGATCATTAAGCAATAAGGAGCAAGAGGTTAATCAACAACTCTACAGCGATCACAATCACTACATCACGAGTAATAATTATTTTAGGATTTTAGGAATAGAGCAATTGTAGGAAAAGACTTTCTCCTAGATAAAACTCATTAAGAAAAAATTCGAACTATACCTAGCTTATTTGATACGATTAAAAAATAAACTAAACAGTTTACTCACTACAATTGAAAAAGAATGATAAGAACATGGGTTTGAAAGAGATGCCCTCCCTCAAAGAAGTTGTATTAAGAATTCAACAATCAAAAGTCCCTTCTTATAGGGTTACACATGACTTCTTCTAAAATAGCCCTATTAACAAATGATGAAATTGTTACAAACAAAAGGATATCATTGATACAGTCATGGCATAAATATTACATTGTGTAGGGATAATGAAATTAGTTTCTACAAACAATTTAGAAGTTGTAACTATAAAATTAGTTAGACAATTAGGATTCTCGGACTCTGTTAGTGGATCCATCAAATCTAAGGTGTACTCATCATAAACATAAATAGAGAAAGAAAAAAGGGAATCATTATCAAACCCTTTGAAAGCAAAATTGGTGCCTCTCATAATTTGGAGCCTTAGCCTTACTCGAAAAGGCTACCAACATTAGATCGCCTCGCGAGAAAACATAACAAGAATCTGTTAATGATCTATCATCAACATAAACGAAGAAATTAGAAAATACAGAAAAAGTGGGTTAGTGCCATCGCAGAGAGAGAGAGTAAGAGTCAGATCTAAATAATAGAAAGCTTTTATACTTAGGACTAGAAGCTTCTGATTTTTTCTATCCGAGTAAAGTGTCAGAGTGAAGTTGGGGGTTAGGTCGAATTGTCGCATGGGGCTCTATCAAAAATCCAAATACAAACCAAGTAAATAAACTAGGAAATACGAGAATTTAAACAATGGAAAGAAAATATTTGGTTTCCTAGAAGATTGTAATGTGTATCTTTTCTAGTATTCTAGAAATAAATCTTCTATCTTTAGTAAGAAACTTCGACCCGCTCTCATTTTAATGTCCGGTTCTTATTAATATCTGTCGCTGAAGTTTTCTCTCTCGGTCAGAAACTGTTACTTCAGAAGCATTGCCTTCAAAAGTTGAAATAAGAAAACTCTTCCCACAATGCATGTGATGCATCTTGAATGAGCTACTGAGTTCTTCCTCTTCAGAAGCAAAAGAAACTCTCAACATCCTTGGAACCAGATTAGTCAAACCCTTAGTCCTAGATCTAGTCATCGGACTGGTATATTCCCGATTCTAACTTGGTTTTGATCTTTGACCTACTTTTACACTAGCTTTTGACTCTGATTCCCATATGAGTCCAAATCCGGCCATTTAGGGATTAATGGGGGTAGCTAGATCCTGCATCTCTAAAATTAAAAACCAAAGTAATCATGCATGGAGATCACTGCCACCTCAACCACTAATGATCAGAGTACACATACACCGTATTACCCAATGTGTCCCATACCACTGGATAACTCCCATTATAGCTTCCTTCTAATCTCGGTAGCTTTATTTGATGCAAATCCCTCCTATTAATTACCCAACGAGCTTCCATTGGTGGCCTAAACGCCTGACTTCCATATCCTCCTAGGTTATTCCTATCCAAGGTTGTCGTCCATTGGCTTGGTATGACTAAGTACAAGCAAATAGCAAAACTTATCTGAGTTTGTATTAGTCTGATTATTATTTCTATCCAATCATACACATAGCACATAGAGCTTACCACATCCCTAAAGATCCCATGATCACGAGCCCAGCTGAGCCGAGCTAAACATGAGAGTCTGAAAATGAACCGAAGGTATATGCAGTTAAAGATTAGAAAGTTAATTAGTTATCATTATTTATGTTAGTTTACATTTGTTAGCATAATCAGGAAAGCCTTTACCTACACTTAATAAAATTCTTTTATTATTTAAATTTTTGCCTAATTAAGTAGTTGAGCCCAATTGACAGTTTGATTTGAGTCCAAACTGAACTCACGTAGATCGGTTCCATTCTTTTGAACTAATCACGTGACGAAGGGAAAAATTTGCAACTTTCGCTTACTTATTGTTCCCTTTTATTTACTAATATTTATTATTTAATTGGATTATTAATTATAAGTACATTATTTAGTATTTTCCCAAAGACATTTTTTCACTTATCATCATCAATCTATGGAGATTAAAGCAACTTCTTAGTATAATTTAATTCAAAATTTTAATTGTGAATTGCCGTGCTTATACTTCATGATCTTGTAGTTCCACTGACCATGAAGATACCTTGAATTACTAATCCAACTAAACCAATCAATAACTCAACATTCATTGACAGCTACAAATTTGATGAATTTAAAGACTTTCATGAATCAAAGAGGGAAAAAAAAATCTAGAAAATAATCCTCTCCAATAAATCATCTTCACTTCCTTAACCGGACTCAACTTCCAAATTTCATATTCATTAATAACATATTCAAAATATAATATTATTATAAAAATTCCGGTAAGGTTTTGTTGACTGGAAACTCCACTTGTTAAATTACTATAAACCTAACAAATTTGGTTATTTGAGAGTAGAATTAAACTTTAATACTGTAAATAACTTCATAAGACGATAAGGTCAAGTAAAATAAAAATTTTATTAAATTATAAATTTAAATATATTATAAGTAATAAAGACTTTAGAATTTCAATCGAAACCTAAATCGTATAAAAAACCCTAAACCTTATATATATGTAAATATCTGCAATTAAATTTGAACTTAACAAAAACTTTAAAACTATAACTTTAAACTTATAATATTAAATAAATTTATCCAATAGTGATAAAACCGTAGTCAAATATAATTATCGACTAATACACGTAATTATGTAAAATTGTTAACGAACACGTTGAAATAACTCATAAATATTATAAATATAACGGGTGACAATTTAATTAATAAATTTTTAAATAATATTTATTAATTATTAGTTCATAATTTATATTTAAAAATTCCTAATTTTTCTTATTCTTCTTTCTCTTTTTCTTTTCCTTCATTTTCCTTTTTCGTCTTTTTACTTTTCCTTTCCTTCTCCAATTTTTTTTACTTGCCATGTTGGTTCCAGAAGTTGCTTGCAGTTGCCTATGTGTTTTATTATTTTCCTCATATGCTTTATTATGTGGATGAGGACAATCCAAATGATAAGATCAATCCCATCGATTTAATGTTTTCCATTATCTTTCCTTTTCCTTTTCTTTTTCTTGTTTTCATTGGAAGCTTTCAAATCTAGTTTACTTTGTCAGTGGAAAATTCTTCCTTTTGTTTTCAAAACACACTCCATTTCACATTATTAAAACAACCGAAAAAAAACTTTCTACCCTTTCCCTTTTTGTTAGTTCTTTTTCCCAACTTTCTTCTTAATTTTCAATCAATAGAAGAGGAAGAAAAGTAAGCACTTAAGACAACTATATATCAAGAAATCAAAGGGATTAATTAAGTAACCTTTTTATGTATGTATATTGTTAAATTTCATGTAGAAATATTTGTATTTAGGGATGTTGGATCTTATATTAAGACTAAGTATACACGAAATGAGATTTCATATATTTATATATGTACAAACACGTAAGTATATTCATGTATATATATATATATATATGTTATATTAGATTCTACAAAATATTTAGTATAAGAGATTGGTGTATATGTACATGTGTACATACGCATATAATAATATATATTAGGTATTTTCATTACTTGTATATATATATATATATATATATATAAAGTACAAAATACTAATATAGTATAATAGAGTATATATATTAGATAGAAGTTGGTCTTACAATCGCTATCCTAGACTTGATCTCACAAGGCGTCCATGACTAACCCTCTTTAAAGTAAACAGTTTGTAAATTTAATAAATTATTTACCTAAAAAGTGAGAAAATATATATATACACTGAAATTCAATTATTACAATTAATGTTTACAATATTTCACCGTAATATATTTCCTAGTTGTTATATTATTTAGAAATGAAAAATTCTAAAATAAAAGCTTAGATTTTAAAAATATATGTTTGTTCTTTAAATGTTTTTCCCAAGGATCCAGCAATTGCTAGCATTAGCGTAGTTGTATGCCGCTTTTTAGCCAACACCTGCATGACGTTTATAGGGATGTGAGCAACCACAGCTCAGTAAGTTAGAATGGAAGGCTTAAAACTATACCATAAATATAATAAGGTTATCAATCAACTTATTAGGTGTAATGCATGTTCAAGCAAATGCCATTACACGACATTATCCGTCTCATTGCGAGATTAGAAAAATTGCGTTTGCTCTAATCCGAGTTGAGGAGTTGCCGTTTATGCAACAGCTCACAATCAAATCCAAGCTTGTGCAATGGAGACACCGCTCCTCCAACGACTACCTTCGAACCATTGACTTTACCCTCGTCGCGACCTCCACTCTTGTCACTTGGTTTGACTAAGGATGAAGAAGGGATCATTATGCAATCCTGCGCTATCTCTTTCGAAGGGGTCGATATTTGGCCGGAGAATTCTAGGTTTCCCTTAATGGGTTGCCATGCAGGTCCAATTATGATTATAGGTTGTATATTTGATTAGGTCTAGTCCAGGGTGATCAATCATTTCATACAAATCATACAATACAAGCCAGAACAATAAACAGAATTATAGCATCACTCATAATCAAGCACCACTCATAATCAAGCACATGCACATAACCAATTATCTAACAAGCACAACTAAGTATAATCTCAAGCCTCCAAAATACAACAACTTATTAATCCCAACTTACCTGAACTCCTTATTCACTCACTCGAGGTCCAACTCATTCAGGCTATTGCCGATCATCTTTATAACACAAACGTGGTTTCTGTTTTTCATATAACTATTATAAGTTGTTTTTATCTTATAATGCTTATTGTTATATTTTGTTTAGGGTTTAATATATCTAGTTATCTAGGTTCTCAAATCTTTTATAATTATTTTAGGTTTGGGGTTAGGTTTGAGTTCAGTTTCCGCATCGATTTTTAAATTTGGTTCTAATTCGATTTTTAAGTACTGTTTTATACCCGAACCATAAAAATTCATTTCAACTTATAATGTGAAATTAATTACATTACTTCCAGATATCCTAAATACCACCATTACCCCTAGTCAGTATTTTATTCCACCCAGTATACTTAAATTTTTATTAGTGCACCAAATTTACTCCTGATGTGAGAAATTTTTATATTTTTCATATAATTACATAAATTTAAGTTTTCTATAAGATTTATTATATATCCCTATTATTTTTATAATATCAATTTTTATTCTAATATCTTCTATTTATTATATTTTTAATAATTGTGTATTATGTACATAATATACATCTAATATTTTTATCATTCTAATTACCATCTCCCAACATCAATTATCATTTCAAAATATCTAAATTCATCCTAAATAAGATTTTACACCTAATTACCCTAATTTACAAAATTAACTTAAAATTTATTATTTTCCCTATTACTTATTTACTACATAATTAACCTAATAATTATATCTAACACTCTAAATGCTACAAGTATCATACTTCATTAGATTTCAACATCTTAAAACATATAATTATTCAATAAATCAGTAATTAACTATTTAATTATTTAATTAACCCTAAATTACCCATTTTATGCCTCATTTTAAGGTCTAAAAATTAAAAAAAAAATTAATTTTTGAAAACAGGCTTCATAGCATTGCTCTATATCATCCAAGTAGTCTACACAAAAATTTTGGGTTCAAGAATACACTCCTAAGATCATTTATTTCTGAACCAAAACATGCTCGGTTTTGCATGATTTCTTATAAAACCATATATCATGGGACATATTTTCATCAAAATAATATTTTTCCTAAAAACTACATACAAAAATATTCCATAATAACAAAATTCATAATTTTCTAAAAATATTTTCTACAAAATTACCCAAAATCGGGTTAGAAATCAAACTTATCGATTTGGGTGGTTTCCGCCACCGTAGGTGGCCACGGGTGTATCGACCCACCTGGGCACTGCCACCACTATATGGTGGTGGTGGACATCTACTCCCAGCTACTCGTCGGGTCTGAGTTCTCTTTATAAGCCCCAACTACACAAATTTTTGCTAAATTTTTGTAAAACCCTAATGTTTTCTCAATTTTGCCTCTCTATATTTTTCTAAACTTCTTGACATCCAAAATGAGATTCTGAAAAATTTGGAGTATTTATAGAGTTTTAGGGAAATTATTGTACATTAATTTGATTGGAAAATTGCCTTATCTTCTTCCAATTTGACATTTGTGTTATTATAATTTAATTAGCTATTTTTTTTATTTTCCCCAGCTACCACGACCCAATTCTAAATCATTACTTATTTTTTCTGATTTTTATCTATTTTTTCTTAATTAATTATGAATTTTTTTTAATTATTTAGTATTATTTTAGCACGTTTTGCGTATTTTAAGTAATTACATGTATTTATACCTATATATAAATTCATATATAGTACAAATAAATATTCCTAAATATTATTTAGGTCATTCTATGATTTTTAGTATACATATAATTTATCTCTAGCAATTCGTTAATTATCAGAATGCATTTTACACATTTTCGATAAATAACGAGTTATATACTTAAAATTTGAAATTTTTATATTCTTTTATTTTATTACTTATTTTCTTTCAGCCGATCGAAATCTCGAGTGACTAGTTGTGGTGCTTACATATATACTTGTATGTGATCATATATAGATATTAAGTAATTTCAATAAATATAGATATATATATATGTAATCATAGCTGTATATGTATATATGTATAAAATACAAAAAATACAATTATGTATATATATACTCATATATATAACATATGTAGTGTATTTATAATTATATTATCAAATTACATAAGTATACATGTATGTATAAAATATGTATATTCATAGTAAAGTATAAATCCATATAGGGGTATACATAGATAATACATGTATAATATACTATAATAGTAAATTAATAAATAAAATAAGGTAATATATATAAGTATGTATATATATATATATAGGTTATGAGATTCAAAAAGAAAATAAAATAATTAATTTCCTAAATGTCAGGTGATCTTGATACGAATACTGACTTACCGAGTGAACTATTACGACCGTTGATAGACTTAATGACCAAGTGAGTACTTACCGTGACTCGATATTTATTTTGTACTTATAATTAGTGCACCTAAAATAAATATTAATAATTTGATGCTTAGGGGTTCGGGGTTATGCATGTGCCTGAAAATCAGTTATATGTTATGTAAATATTGTAAAACATAACAGCTGAATAATTGGCTACTTGATTTATTATTGTATAATTGAATGATTTGTTGATATTTGTTGATTACCTTATAAATTGACTTAATCATATTTGATTTAACTAAAATTAAATAGATCATACATAAGCACAACATTACATGTAATGTTCCAGCTGTCACCTTACGTAGTTAGTAATGAAGGGTCTTAGAGAGATGGGTTTCTACATAATTTGATTAATACAATACAAAAATATTAGTACAACAAGATCTTACTCTTAGCTTACAGGTTTACTTGGCGTCGAAAACACTAACTATAAGTGGTTGAGGGTTGAATCTAAAGACCAACACTTAAGGCGAGAGCGAAGATTGTGGGGGCCACCTCACCACTAGACTTGGGATTTTGTGTGTTACTGCATTCTTTAAAATGAAAACGTATTTTGTGAAATATGGAATTTAAATTTATGGTTAAGAAAAAACCTCAAATGCTAGAATCTGGTTGTGATCAATGCCGATGTATCTCCAATCCTCACTATTACGCCCTGAAATCACATAGTGGCAACAGTCCCACCGTATAAACATTCTATAATAGTAACTGGCCTCATAGTGCTTACTATAGACATGATCTATACAAGGTGTCAATGACTCCTCGCTTTGAAGTAAACAGTCCGATTAAAAGTTTAACTACTATTATGATAAATATTACAAATTTCTAATAAACATGTATAATTATATGTAAGTCCACAGAACTTCCTAGGAAATTATACATATTCACAACTGTTCACTAATTTACATAATAACTATTAGTCTTTCATCATTAACTACAAAGGGCACTCTACACATCATTATTAAGTAAATTGATGCTCACACCCTTGGCTTCAAAAGACTAACCTCTGGGTAATTGTAGGGCGGCATAATAGTTGAAGTGCTCAGAAATCGGGACCTGCAAAAGGATTTATAAGGGTATGAGCAACTACAGCTCAGTAAGTTGAATTGAAGACTCATGAATGCATACAAGCACAAATAAGATTATCAAGCAATTATTTTCATGCAATGCAACAATCAAGTGTTATCGCACAACGTAGTCTGGTCCATTGTGAAATCAGAGAAATTTCACCCGCTCCAATTCCAGTTGAGGAGTTTCCATGTTATGCAGTAGCTCACAACTAAACTCAAGCTTGTGCAATAGAGACCTCGCTCCTCCTACGACTACCTTCGAACCATTGACTTCACCCTTACCGCGACATCCTCTCCTGACTATGGATGAAGAAGGGGCCATTTTGCAATCCTGCGCTATCCCGTTCGAAGGGGTCAGTATTTGGTTGGAGAATCCTATGATCCTCTAACGGGTTACAATGCATGACATTTTTGGTTATTAGAGTCGAATAAGATTAAATTTCATTTAGGGTGTTCAAACAATTTCACACCAATTCAAGCAATCACAAAATCACTCACATTGCAAATTCAGCACGCATTCAGATACATCAAACACATGCGTAAACTACTTACAATCACAACCATATACAAGCCTAAGTCTCCGAGTACCATAAAACTAGTACTCTATTATAATAAGTAATAACCCAACTTACTTGGAATTTCTCAATCGCCCAATCACTTAGTTGTAAGCCGATTCGTTTCTGGATGTCCTATAATACAAATAGGTCTTTTTAGTACTTATAATTTAAGGATTCGTATTCTAAGTTATAATTTAACTCTTTTTTCCATGTATACCTATTATATACTAATAATTCTCTCTACTCTATTTCGAGGTTCAGACCTTAAATTAGATTCTAGTTTTGATTCCTAAGTTCTAAATATGCCCAAATCCTAATGTGAAATTAATCATATTAAGCTCGAGTATTCAAATATCCTATTGGGTCTTAATTTAGTATTTAAAACTATTCGGTACACTTTATTCCTAATTGGGGTATTGGATTTATCTCCGATGTGAGAAAATCTGATATTTTTATACAATTATCTAAATTTAAATCTTATTTCAGATTTAGTATTATTCTGATTTTTATTACAATATTATCTAAATAACCCTAATTTTTTTAGATTTATTAATTTTCAATTCCACATATTACTAATTTCTTACAATAACTACCTAATTTCCTAAATTAACTATACTTAATACTCCAAAGGCTAGGATTAGATTTTTACATTAGAGATTAACATCCTTAAACATTTAATTACTATCCAAATCAATAATTAGTATCTTAATTACCTAATTGACCCATAATTACCCAATTTTCCCATCATTTTAAGGCTAAAAATTAACTTAAAATTTTCAAAAATTAATTTTAGAAAAATGGCTTCATAGCACTGTTCTATATCACATAAGTATTTTACAGAAAAAAATTGGGCTCCAAACTACACTCCTAAGCCTATTTATTTCTCGTTCTAATCATGTTCGATTTTGCTCAATTTGTTAAGAATCCTATATTTTCAGATGTGATTAAACTAAATCACTATTTTTCCCTAAATCTACATATAATAAAACCTCAGAATAACAAGTTTCATAATTTCTTGGGAAAATAACTAATTTTACGAAATTAGTCAAAATCGGGGCAAATAAGGGACTCACCGGTTTAATGCTTTTTGGTCGTCCAACTCCGGTCCAATTGTGTCGGCTGGCCTAAATGGTGGGGCTGGAGTGGGATAATGGTGGTGGTGAGGTGTGGGTTTGGCTCACTAGCCCTATCTACACAGTTTCCTTTCCTTTCCTTTTCTTTTTTTTTTCTAGATTTTCTCTCAAATTTTTTAAGTTCCCTATTTTTCTTTGATCCTAAACTGACCAAAGGAGTTCTTTGAAATTTTTCCCTATTTATAGACGTTTTGGGTAATTAATATGCATTAATTAGACACGACATTGTCCCATTTCCTTGATTTTTGGCTTTTGTGTTGCTTAATTCTAATTAGATAATTTTTCTTTTTCATATTCTGACCTATCACAACCATATTTGCATCATTCCATACCCTTCTGATTTTTTTCTAATTTTTCTTAATTAATTTAATAATTTTCTTTAATTATTTACTAAGTTTTTGGCTAATTTAAGTAATTTCAGGTATTTTTATCTACACGTAAATATATGTGGGGTACATGTGAACATTCCTAAATATTATTTAGGTCATTCTATGATTTTTAGTATACATATAATCTATCTCTAGTAATTTATTAGGTATTAAATTACACTTTTTACCTTTTGATGGTTAACAAGTATTATACTTAAAATTTGAAAATTTTGTAGTCTTTTATTTTATTACTTATTTTCTTAAATTCAAGTTTACGTGGCCATTTTTACTAATATTTCTCTCAATAGTTTATAATTTGGGGTTGATCGGATCCTTTAACCGGTCGTCTTAAACCTTATGTTCTAAGTTCAATCCTACGGTCTCTTGACTTAACTTTAGAGCTTACACTTACTTCAGAGGGCATTAAATCTGATGTTATATGCAACACCAGTTAACTGCATATATATTGTTCAGCATACTATTTATCCAGACATTCATATGTTTAGTAATAATTTATTTAATAACTTGCTTACTGGTATAATAGAAGGGATATCTCACTAACTCTTATAACTTACTCCTCAATAGTTTTTCTTTTGCAGGTTGCTAGATAATCAAGCATAGGTTAAGAGCTAAGTGTTGAGTACTAACGTTGAGGAGCTTAACAGTTAGAATATGAGAATAGATAGTATAGTTGGTTTGAATTATTATATATATAATTATTAATACTATATTTAGATTCTATCACTTTCGTAACTTTAAGTTCTAGATCTTTACTGCCTAATCTTATTGTTTGATAGGGGATGCAGATTCTCTACGATTCTAAGAAACCGTAGAATATTGGATATCCTTAGTTATTTATATAATACGATAAGTTTATAAATTGAAAATTTAAAACCTTAGAGATTAACTAATTAAAGTTTTGAAATTTTTAACTTGTAGGCGATTTTCATATCATAAGTGTATACGTGATATGAAAATTTTAGATAATCCTATTACGTCTCTTTTAGGGTCATGACAATTATTAGGCTTGATCTTTGAGTGTTTAAACTAAGTCCCTAAGCTTAGAGTGGATGGGACTTGCAAAAACACGGGGGAAGTGAATCTGATGCGAGCACTCCAGCGCTTAAGTTAGAAACCTAATAAAATCTTAATAGAGTAACAATCTAATCAGTTAGGTTATTATGCCTAGGGGCTTTATCCCTTATTTAAATAAATGGGGGCCTAGATATTTTTGGCAAGTAATCCTTTAGGTCATATCTTCTTAAATTATTACTTTCCTAATTTAGAATCTTGTTAGGATGGAAAATGCACCTGTTCGATGGGTTCCTTTTTAAGAAAATCTAGTGCTGACCTAAATAGGATTTAAGGTCTTCAGGTTAGTGCCAAGAATCTGGTTTGGAACAGGCCAACCAAGCTAATCTTTGTTTTGGATTGCTTTTATGTCATTCAGAATGGGTAGGGCCATATTGCTTTAGGCTTTGTGGTTGGTCATGGATTAGGGGCAAGGTGGAATTTCGCTTAAGGGGTTTGAACTAAAAATAACCTATCAATAGGTTTTGTATCAAATATCTTCAACTATATCGTATCAAATATTTCTTTCAATGCCTAAAACACTTCGGATTAATGCCATATTAACTAATCTTCAATCAAACATAACAATAACACTTAAATATCATGATTTACATATACATGAATCTTCACTTAATTAATACATACTTCATAACAAATAAATTCCTGAAATTACATATCAATATGGTACTGTCTTCAATAAATAGTTCCTCATCTAATTAACACTATCTCAACTCCAGTTTCCATTTCATTCATCAAGTCTTTAATTTCACATTATCAAATACTTAATTTAGCTAAGGATCAACTTAAGCTACCTCTAATGAAGCTTTATTTGGTTATGCTCCAACTTACTCAAGAATGGGATAGTAGTGGTCTACCGACAAGTTTATCCTGATCTTGGATGTAGCACATTAGAATCTTAAAGCACCACCACAGACGCTTCCGTACATTTGCACTTAATGCAGTAAGGTACCAACTTATTGTGCTAGCAAACAACTCCAGCTTGTCAACTTAATTATTCTCACCAAGTCACTTACTTGATGTTTAGCTTCCCAACTGGTAGATGGTTTGTTTTCCCCTAGATGAATGAAGAGGGGCAGTAGGTTCAAGTCGTTGAATTTAAATCCAAATTAATAGATCTATACATTTCTAACTTTGCGTACATGAAATTACCAAAATTACATAATAATTAATATATTAGTCTAGGTTAGAAAAGTCTCTACATCATATATAAAATTGAAGCTGAAACTTAAAGATCAAAATTTGATCATACACTTAGCATGTAAACTCTTCGTAGATCTTCCTCTTCAATGCTTGATCTTCTTGATTTCCATTAATTGAATCGAATTCCTTATAATTACACACTTAAATTTAGTGATCTAGCTACTTCAACTAAAATTCCTAACTAGACTAATTGAATCAAAAGCTTAATAATAACCACTTGATCACCATAACTTGACTTCAAACCATGCTAGAAATTAGATTTGCCTCAAGTTGATCTACACCTATAATTGATTAGAAATGGATACTTTTTAATTTTCTTGGGATATTTTAGCATTAATACTTCTCTATAATGTTGCACCCAAATTACATACATAATATTTCAATAACAATCTTGTTTTAGGTCTTGATCTTGTGAAGACACTACAAGAAAATCTAGAATAAACTGTAAATCAGCAACAGCTTATAAGCGTTTACTAATAGTGCTAATTTATAGTAGCAATTTTATTTTTAATAAATATTTATTGAAGCAATTTTTTTTCCCTGTATTATAGTCCACTATGCTTTTTTTTTTCAATATAGAAAACCATTGCAAAACACATAATACCACAATTGCCAACATATTAAATATATCACTATTTATAAGCTGTTTAAGAGTGTTGGATAGTGTTAATAGTGAAATTTTGTATAGAAGCTCGATGAATTATCGACTTGTTTGACTACCCACTTATCTCTACGATTAGCACATGCTTAAATTTAGGAGGCACTACGTATCTGAGGCAGTTTAATTGCTCTTATTTAGTTATCAAATAAACTTCTACAAATACATGAAGACAACTACGATAAGACTCTTTAGACTCCCTTACTACTCACTCTCTCTTACACATAAGCACTCTGTCTAGAAAACTAACTTACAATGGAATGATAACACCGAATGACCCCGTTACCCTCCATAGCCTTACATTTATTTTTCTGCAAATTCTAAGCATTTCTCCAAATTCAACCAACAACAAATAGCAAATTACATTGTCATAGTAGATAATTTATACCTACAACTAGAAGAAGATTGCCACACTACATATTTACTAAAAATAATTATGATTTGGGAATTGATAACTGTAGCAGTTGTTCATAAATTCTAACCTCAGTTTCTCCATTTTTCTTGTAATGAAAGTTGTACATAGAAACTAAATTGACTTTGAAACTTAAAGCTCTCTTAAAGTGATCTTAAGGATTTATACATCAATAAAGACATGTGGCAATTAATCTTTAGTAGTTGCATTATATATTGTAATTTAAAGGCTAATTTTGCAATGAATTGAGTCATGAACTAATTGTAAAATGTAACAATTCAACAATTGTGGATATGTAAAGAATTGATGATGGATGTTATTTGGAAGTTTCCTTATTAGTCCCTTTGCCTAAGAAGTACATAGATGATATTAAAGATTTCCTCCCCCATATCAAATCCCATAATTTTTAAATTCCACCTTGGCTCTTTACTACATTCTTGACTATAAAAATGTCTTAAATATTCCTATGAATGCAAGCAACATGCCTCTCTTTTCATGTAAAGGACAATCTACATTAACAAATGATAAATGTGTAAAATAACACATTTATCCTCACTTAAATAATGCGTATTCACTCATTTCATTATACTTTCATTTAATTATTTCAGAAACTTAGTAAAATGAGTGTTTATAGTGTTAATGCAATAATCTAGAACTGAAAGATCAATTTAAGGCTTAAAACTAGATCATTGCACGAGAGGCACTTGGACACCTCTTGTCAACCATATGAATAACTTCTTACCTAGAGTTTTAGGATTAATCCAACATCTTGACACTTGCCCTAACCCATGTAGATGATTGCACAATGAGGAAAATGTAAGATAACTCATTAAATGAGTCAACATATGAGGTCAACCTTTCTATAAGGTATCTAGACATTTGCACCATGGTGTCCACATGTCTTGCTCTTTGCTATAAATAGTAGAGGACTTAGACTTTACATTTTTCATTTCTTTACTTTAGAATTTCATTATATTACTTAGAATAATAAAACCTTGAAGCTTACACCTCTAGCACATACTAAGAGTTCTTAAAGCTCAAGATTGTGAAGTTAGGTTGATTAACACATTGATATCAAAGATTTTCTCTCTTTAGGTATTCCTTATACTTCTATACTTGTATATTCATTTTGTAATGGTGCTTTAAACTAATTCATGAGATTGTGATAATGCAATTTGATGAACTAATGTAGAATTGAGGAGTATTGATGATTTTTTTTTTTTCATCAGAGTTTTTAGTCATTTAGTTATTATTGTTCATTGTCTACTTGATTTTTTTTCTTCTAATATCAACTATTATATTGATTAATAACTATAACGCTCCAAGAACCTAAATGGACGCTACAACCTGCCACATATCCCATTTAGTCCATAATATGTAAGGCTTCCTAAGTTCACCATTAAAATATAAAGAATCATACCATAAGTATATAAAAAAAAAAAATCCACAAGGGAAAAGGAACTGTATCCACTCGTAAACTCATAAAACTAAAAAACCCAACAGAGTTTGAAAATATATCGACTTACAGCCAACAACATACGATAAAACAAATAACTAAAATCCTCAGATAATAAAAGAACATAATTCTCAACGAAACGTAAACCACCAATAACATAGATATCACCTTATCTAATCATCATAGAAATGTAGATACTTGACTCCATCCTCTTCTTAGATGTCATTGACAAACATCTTCTCATAAATAAGGAAGTTCTCATATTCGGTACTTCAAAAAGAAAAGAATGAGCCAAAGCCTAAGCCTAAGCCTAAGCCTAAGCCTAGTACAGGTATACAAACACATACGCATGCTAAGATGAATCATTCATATACAGAGACGCAAATGTAGTAGAATAATACATTCATTGGTTTCATTATCTCAATTTAGGTCCATAGAACAACCAACGGGTAGTTAAGCCTCGCCACACCTGCATATATAGATAGATATAATTATACGTTTTCCTTTTAAGTCTTTTATGCCTAGAAACCAAAGTCCAATACCTAATATTCTAACTACCTTGTCCCATGTATGAATTTACTAAGGAATCCTCACAAATAATCAACAGTTGCCTCTCTAGGAATCTACCACTACGGGCCCCTAGAGTGAGTGGATTAAGAAAAATTAGCAAACCAAATTAATTAGGTCAAGTGTAGATTTAGTCTAGTTTGATTACTAATTCCCATCAAACACAAGCAATAGTCAACACCACATACCTAAAATCACTCCAAAATCGCTCCAAAATCAATACGATACTCTGATCTTAAACCTGAACAAAAGTCAGACCTCGACAAAGGAAACTGAACACCACGAATCTAATAGGAAACCGAACACTTTTACATTCTAAGACTAAGTCCTACCTAAGAGTTATCTAAGAGCTTAAGATCTATTCAATCAAGGTCTCAAAAGAAATCGTTAAATCTAATAATAATAATAATGACATAATATGAGTAAACTAAAAAGGTGACATAGCTATATATATAAGATCATTTTATAGAAACTCGTAAAATACATAATATGTATATAACATATCTATATGTATATAAAAGAAAGTATAAAATGGACACATAACTAAAGTATCGAATAATATAGATTATCGAATCGATATGATAAATAAATAATATGTACATACTAGAAAAATAGTATGATTTGTAGAAGTTCGTAAGGAATGATATAATAATAGTTGACACGTAAAATGGACATACTATGAGTAATATGATATGCCAAAATAAATACATAATACTAACGTGACTAAGTAATTAGATCACAAAAACACTGATAACAATAATAAATCTTACTAATAATGGAATAGATTTGCAGTATACTAAATTGACATTTAAAACCTTGTATAAAATACGATCATTAACATAACCCATAAATAAACAAAAATTAGTGATCTACTTAAATGTGACAGAAAATAGAAAAAAATTTGGCCCCAAAATAAATATCTATAACTAATAATCTGAAATACAACAAATATACTTAACAATGATTCTTATATAAAATAAAATTATATAATATGATAATCAATCATTTAAAAGTAGAAATCAAATATTAATAATACTTAAATTAACACTAAAACGGAAATAAAAATAAAATAATAATAATAAAATAATTGAGGCAATTGAGATGGAAACATTGAATGACGACGAACGAGAATTTATCATAAATAATAATACAAAAATTATAACCTGCAAAATAATATACTCATATAATAAATTAATAATATTTATCAAACTAAAATGGAACGTGAGACATAGCATTAAATTAATCCCACTGTATTTAATCGAAGGAGCTTCAAACTTTACTGAAACTTAGAAAAGATCCTCAGAGAAGAAACGCATTGTAGAATAGGAATGAAGGTGGGACCGGGGGTTTATGATAGGGTGTTTAGGTCAGGGAAATGAGGAGAGATTGGGGATGTTTGGGGGCCTGATAAGTGAGAGAGAGGATGATGAAGATAGGGATAGGGTTGGGTCAAGTAGAGACATAGAGATAAGGGAAGACGAGAGAGGAGCAAAGCGATAGAGAGGGGAGATAGAGATCGTGGGGGGAAGGGGGTGGAGGGACAGGCACCAAGAGAGATAGAGATGGGTGAGAGGGGTCGGGGTGATGAGAGAGGAGAGTAGGGGTAAAAGAGAGAGGGAGAAGGTGAGACGAGAGAGAAGAATTAATGAGGTGAGAGAAAGAGGGAAGATCGAGGGAGAAAGAAATTGTGGCTAGAAAGAGTAGGGTTTTAGGGTAGCTTAATTTAGGACCTTTTAGAATATAGGATAGTAGTTAAATATAGAAAAAGAAAATAAGAATTAATAAAATATATATATGCTGCATAGGAAAAATAGATTTTTATATAATATTATAATGTAAAGTACTAATAAAAATTATTGTATCCTATACGTAAAATATAAAATTTTACTATGCTTAATATATACATAAAATAAGGATACTAAAAGAAAAATAATTAAATCGGAACCTTAATTTCAATTTCTAACGATACTAACCTAAGAATTTTATGATCTAAATAAAATACTAAACTAATTAGGATAACTTAATTTCGTTAGTGCTTTGTTAATCCAAGAAAGAGGTAAGTTATATTGAATTTGATTAAATCTCAATTATTTGGTTCTTATCATTAGATCAAAGTATATCAATGATTCAAATGAAAATATTCTTAACCCACACTTATATCAAATACCTCCTTATTTCATGACCATAAATATTGCTAAGACATTTGGTTTAATATTTGATTAATTATATTGCTTTCACTTCTAGTAAACCAACAATTAAATTTTTTGGTTTAGACATAATTGATACAATCATAGCCCCTATAGAATTGACTCTTGCTTCTACATTATATCAAATACCTCCTTATTTCATGACCATAAATATTGCTAAGACATTTAGTTTAATATTTGATTAATTATATTGCTTTCACTTTTAGCAAACCAATAATTAAATTTTTTGGTTTAGACATAACTGATACAACCATAGCCCCTTTAGAATTGACTCTTGCTTCTACATTATATGATTAATGCATTCGCTAATTCCTTTTTCCCATTTTTCATTTTCAAAAAAGTATAAGTGTAAACACGTGATAATCTTCATAAAGAGTAAATGCAAGAAAAACTGTACACATAAATACTTCTCCATGAATTTGCACTCAAATGACATATATATCATTCATGACAATTTTGTTTTTAGTCTTAATCTTATGAAGACACTATAAGAAAATTGAGTAATTATAATTGCTAGTTAGTAGTCATTTATAAGTAATTACTATAATTACCAATTTATAACAACAATTTTAATTTTAATAAGTATTTACTATAGCAAGCATTTTCTTACTACACTTCAAATTTGACAATACAAAAAATTGCTGTAAAATATATTTTGCTATCATTATAAACCTAACACTTTTGAATTACTATTATCACCATTGGTTTAAAAAAATTGCATATTATAATAGCCAACTACGTTTTACATTATTTTTTATATTGAAAATTATTAAAGTATCCCATTTTCCTTAATATATAAGTTACAGCTAAAATAAAAAATTGCTAAAATTAATATTTTCTTAAAAAATGAAATTGTTATTGTAAATTGGTAACTATAGCTTATAGATTATAATCTTAATTATGGTAATTTGTTGTGGTGAAAATGTGCACTTGAACATGTATTTACCAAATTAAATTCAAACTACTAAAATCTCTTGAAATTATCTTTAAACTTTATATGTTGAGAAAGATTAATGAGATTTTTTAGTAGTTGCATTAAGATGCATTTAACTTTATAATGAATTGACTATACAAGGCAACAATACAAGACCTCAGGAATTGAAAAAAAGCAATTGTTAAACTTTCCTTTCCATGAAAGTGTAAAGGGATGATATTAAAATTTTCTTCCCACATATTAAATATCACAATCTTTATCCTAATTTGGTTAGCTACCCTCTTACATAATAGAAAAATAATAAATATTTCCACTAATAAAATAGTATGCTCTCTCTTTCTCAATTTGTGTATGTTATCCTTATATTGGGCCATGCTAATCTTCTCTATGTCATTCTAATTTTATCGGATGTCTCCAAAGAAACATCTTCTCTCTTTTCACGTAGGAAACAATCTAAATTTGCATTTTTGTATAAATTTACACTAAAATCACATACACAATGTTTCCTAATAGTCTTGTTTTCAATCTTAATATTGTAAAATCACTATGAGAAAATTTAAGTAACAAAGACTAAAATTATCATTAAATTATTAAGAATTGTTGTAATTGTCAATTTATAGTAGCAACTCTATTTTTGGTAAGCATCTATTACAAAAATCTTCTTCTTCTTCCTTTTTTTTTCTTTTAACCATGGTTGTATAAACATGCACATTTTGTAAAATAAAAAATTGCTGCCAAATATATTTTGTTAACATTGTCTAACCAAAATAAAATATATAAACCATCAATACTTAGTATGCATATTATATTACTAAAGCACATTTTAAGGTAATTTTTAATATTAAAGAGATTCTAAACTATTCCTAATATTCACTAAATTATGAGAACCCAGCAATCATAATTTTCTTAGCTAAATATCTTAAAACCAAACATCTTGATTTAAGGTTAAACCGTTAAGGCTTCTTTAGGCATTAGGTTGTCTGAAGGATCATGGAGGTGGACTAATATAGTTAGAATTTGATAAAATTAATGATTCAATTTTACATCTTACACACTTAGTAAAAAAAAAAATTACATGTAAAAATTTGTTCATATGTATGTGGTGAAACGAACTTTAAGAGAATATGCTGAAAAATATTTCAATTTTCCCCTCTTATCCCTATATCTCAAATTTTGGAAATGAAAAGGTGAGAATATGGAGAAAGCAGTTTGTAAAGAAATATAGATAACAAACTTAACAAACTTGCTAAAACTATTTACTAACAAACTAATTAAAACAATTATTATACACATGCTGGAAATCCTCATAAATAAGCTTCTCTAAAAATCATATCCCCTTAAAGTTGGATCATATGAAAGACCCAACTTATACAAAATTCAACTAATTGTTTTTGTTGAAGAGCCTTGGTCATAAGATTGGCGAGATGTAAATGTGTTGGAATATGCATAAACTTAAGAAAGCCAGATACAACTAAGTCTCGAACAAAGTGGATGTCAATATCGATATGTTTCATGCATACAAAGGTTCGATGTAATCAAGATGGTGGACTTGTTGTTACAGAATAATGGAATAGGAAAAGACAGTAGAATAGCCAAGTCTCGAAGAATATAAGATACCTATTTAGCTTCTTTAATAGTACTGTGATATTTGGCCTCTGTTGTGGAAGTAGAAACAATGGCCTGTTTCTTTGTTCTTCAAGACACAAGAGCATAATCGAACATAACACAATAAGTACTAAGAGATTTTCTATCTAAAGTATACGAGCACCAATTAGCATCTGCATAGACTTAAAAGGGACAAATCATTTTGAGTTGGAAAATAAAGACTAAGACTAATCATGCCTTTAAGATAGTGCAACAAGTGAGCCAGTGCTTATAATGTGGAATGCAAGGTGTTGAAATAAATTGACTAAAGTATTGCACCAAAATTGATATATTAGACACCCCACAAGTCTTAGAAAACTTGTTAGATCTACTAACAGATCTTCTATGACATTGCAAATTAGTGGGCATAGGAAATCTGATTGGTTTGCACCTTGATAACCCTACATCTAATAGCAAGTCTAGAAGAAACTTACGCTGATTGAGCAAAGCATCGGTAGTTGTGGAACACAACTTCAAGCCAAGAAAAAACCATGCAATCCCTAAGTCCTTGATGGTGAATTTTTCATCTAGCTTAACCTTAATATTAGAAATGAAGGATGGATAGGATCCTGTTAAGATCATGTCATATATACATACAATAAAATTGCAATAAAGCCATGAGTAGTATGCTACGTAAATAAAGAGTAATCATGTTGAGATTGCATAAAATCATAAGAAACAAAAAATCGAGAAAGCACCAAGTTCCATTGTCTACTAACTTGCTTAAGCTCATAGAGAGACTTGGTCAATCAACAAACTTAACCAAGTGATGCCTTATTATATCCCTCTAAAGGATGTATATATATATATTTGTCTAAATGACTACATAAGAAGGTATTGTTAATGTCAATTTCATGCATAAGCCATATATAAGTTGTAGCTATAGTTATAAGTATTCTTACACTACTTATTTTCACAACAAGAGACAAAGTATCATGATAGTCTTCGTCCTCCCGTTGTGTAAACCCTTTAGCTATAAGCTTAGCTTTGTATCTTTTAACTAAATCATCTGGCTTAAACTTCCCTTTATTGGTCTACTTACAACTTATTGCCTTCTTCCTTTTAAACAAATTAGTTAACTCCCAAGTGTGATTGCACTCTAAGGCATCAAGTTCCTTTCGCATAGCATCCTTTCACTTTCGTTGTTTAATAGCTTGTTTATGATAATGTAGCTCTTAAAATGTGAACACATTTTCCATAGAAATAGTAAAATGATGTGATATGGAACAAAAAATGTGCATTATCAGGTAATGGATATGAGGCTAAAGAAGATCAAGTACTGGAATTAGTGTATGAATTATTTTGAGAAAAATCATCATGCATAATAGTATTAATATGAGTTGTATGCACAAAGTCAAGTAGCCATTGTGGAGTTTTGCATGTCCTAGTAACCTTCTTAAGTTGTTGACCTAAAGTGGAAGGATCGATAGTATCTGAATCATGAGAAAAATTTTGATACAACTTTGGCATTTCGAGATTGACATGAGGCAAGGAAGAAGTAGATGTGCTTTTTGAAGGCATACTGACTTTAGAATCTTTAGTTGAGCTATATGAAAAAATATTTTCAAAGAATACAACATTTTTGGAAACCACCACCTTGTTTTGAAATAAATCATACACTCTATGCCCTTTTTATCCCCAAGCATATCCAAAGAAAAAAAAAAACACCTTTTGATCCTTTAACTTCAAACTTGTCTAATGGTTTTCATTAAATTGATAAAAAACATAAGCAACCCATAACTCTTAATCTACTATAATCTGGTGCTTTTCTAAACAAGCATTCATAAGGAGATTTCTAAGACAACTTCTCCATAAGCATTCTGTTTATTAAGGGTGTAACGGTTAAAATACATTCACCCCGAAAAATTTTGGACAAATGTGCTTGAATGCATATAACTTTAGCAACATCTAATAGATGTTGATGTTTTCTCTCCACACAACCATTATGTTGAGGTGTATATACAACTATTCTCTGATGCTCAATCCCTGAATCCTTGAACAGGGATACACACTCGTGTGCTAAAAATTTTGTACCGTTGTCTGTTCGAACAACTTTAGGCATAACTTTAAATTGATTCTTGATGTATGTGAAGAAATTTGACATCAATGAACAAGATTGTGATTTATGATGCATCACAAGTGTCCATGTTGTACATGTATAGTCATCCATTATAATTAAGAAGAAACATGCACCTATGATGAATCCTACTACATATGGTCCCCATATGTCTATATATAGTAACCGAAAAGGTTCAATAGATTCACTAATGCTTCTATGGAAAGTAAGGTGATGAAACTTGGATTACCGACTAACTTTACATACAAAATCCTTTACATTCAAATGTTTACATAGCAACAAATGCTTCAATTAAGCAACTGAGATATGTCCCATTCTTCTATATAACAATTGGACATTTATTAAAGAAGTTTAACTAATCGAACCAGCAAAATTATTTATTTTGTTTACGACAGCATAAGAATTAATACTTGACTTAAGAACATACAAACCCTCTAATATATACAGTTGCAACAATTGTCTTATTCTTTTGAACCTGGAAGGAACATGTGTCATGAATGAAAGTAACAATTAATTGTTGATTTATTACAAGGATAGGGATGGATAGTAAATTGTGTTTAAGATGAGGCACAAATAGGACATTAAAAAGTACTAGATTGTGACACAAAACAATGTTGCCAGACTTGGTAGCAGTCAAATGTCTACCATTAGGCATTTGAACTTTAATAGGATGGGGTAGTTCAACAACATTTTGGAAGAATGTCAAATTAGAGGAAATATGATTAGTGGCTCATGTGTTGATTATCCAATAGTTTGCATTGTTATCGATAGAATTAACATAAAAATAAGCATAAGAATACATACCTGTGCATAGTCTTACCCAATGGTTTGAATCGACCCTGAACTGGTTTAGAACTGTCAGTTCGTGAGCTCGGTCATGGTTGAACTGTGACTGGCCCGTGAGACTGGGTGGGTGGTTCAAGTCGGTTTACTAGCCCTTGAACCATTTTTTTTATATTTAAATATGTTAATAATTTCTAATCTTTTTTTTTTAATTTCCAACTTAATCCGGTTTCAACTTTTATGTATTTTTTTCCCTAAACGTGACCTCTTTTCTTTATTTTTGTTTTTAAAGTATATTAATTCATTAATAATTTTAAATTTTTTTATTAATTTTCAACTTAATATAATTCTAACCTTTTTACTTTTTTCCCCTTAAATTTTATCTTTTCCCTATATTCAAGTCCTTACCATTTGACAAGTTTTACAAAAAAAAATTATATTAACTTAAATTGAATTTTCTATCTATTTTTAATATATAATTAACTTATGATTAATCATATATTATTAGTTTGATAATATTATTTTTAAAAAATTATCTTTTATTATCGCAAAGAAGGTAGTTTTGACATACTATGATCTAATAGATATTATGTAATTATTTTTTCTAACTTAATGTCCTCCATTTTCTCTTTCTCTCTTTTTCTTTTTTTTTAACAGGTTGTGAATTGTTGGGTCGACTAACTGGTTCAACGGTAGGTCGTGTAAACTGTAAACTCTCAAAATTGAGTTTAGAACAATCAAGCCTAGATTTAGGCCTTTTAGGAAAATTGATCCAATTGAACCCAAACTTTGCGACTAAAATAGAAAAGTTAGACGAAGTGATAAAGTGAAGTTAAATTTTAGAAATAATAACCCAAAATTCCAATTTTGCCCTTAGAAGTAAGAATACTCAATGTAGTACTAAAATGTTGGAAACTTCTAAAATTGAACTCAGATTACGATAAGAACTTAAAGATAAGTTAATTGAGTTATAAAATGAGATAATATAGTATAATTTATTATATAAAAATATACATATTTTTATGAGTATACCTGATATAAATAATAATTATACCCGTAAATTAATCCTAAATTACTTAATTATATACATATTGTGTTGAAATCGTGAAATTTATTAAGAGAATATATCCTAAAAAAAATATATATGTTAGGAATTTAATTATATGAGTAAAGTTATATAATACACATGATATTTACATAGGGTATATACTTATATACTAATTAAATAACTAATTTGAACATAACATATATAGATATATTAAATAACTAATGGACAACTCCAACTTCATTAAATGGAGAAAATGTCACGCCCCGAAGCGGCAGAGTCGTAACAGCCCCGCCGTGTAAACCATCTTAAGATAGAAGTTGGCCTTACAACCGCTATCTTAGACCTGATCTACACAAGGCGTCCACAACTAACCCGCTTTGAAGTAGATAGTTTGTAATTTAAATAAATCATTTACCTATAAAAGTGAGAAATTATATATATGTTATAATTCAGTTATTGCAGCTAAAGTTTACAATATTTTTCTATAGTATTTTTCTATATTATTACATCATTCGGAAATGAAAAATAATAAAAACTTAGACCTTAAAAATATGTGTTTATTCTTCAATATTTTTCCTCACTCCCCAGGATCCAGCAGTTGCTAGCTTCAGAGTAGTTGTTGCTGCTTCTTAGCCAGCACCTGTACGACGTCTATAGGGATGTGAGCAACCACAGCTCAGTAAGTTAGGATGGAGGACTTAAAACTATACCATATACACAACAAGGTTTTCAATCACTTATTAGGTGCAATGCATGTGCAAGCAAATGCCATCGCACGACATTGTCCGGCCCATCGTGAAATTAGAGAAATTACGCCCGCTCTAATCCGGGTTGAGGAGTTGCCGTTAATGCAACAGCTCACGACCAAACCCAGGCTTGTGTAATGGAGACCTTGCTCCTCCCGTGACTACCTTTGAACCACTGTCTTCACCCTCGCCGCAACCTCCTCTCCTGTCACTTAGTTCGACTGAGGATGAAGAAGGGACCATTTTGCAATCCTGCGCTATCCCTTTCGAAGGGGTCGGTATTTGGCCGGAAAGTCCTAAGTTCCCCTAACGGGTTGCCATGCATGTCCGATTATGATTTCTGGTCGGATATTTAATCAAGTCCAGTTTAGGGTGATCAATCCTTTCATACAAGTCATACAATATGTGCCATAGCAACAAACAGAATCATAGCATCACCCATAATCAAGCACATGCACACATTCTCTATCTAACAAGCACAACCAAGCATAATCTCAAGCCTCCAAAATACAGTATCGTATTAATCCCAACTTACCTCGACTCCCCGCTCACTCACTCGAGGTCCGATTTGCTCAGGCCATCGCCGATCATCCCTATAACACGAACGTGGTTTCAGTATTTCATATAATATTATAAGTTCATCTTATCCTATAACGCTTATTGTTAGGTTTTGTTTAAGGTTTAATATGCCTAATTATCTAGGTATTAAGTCTTTTATAATTATTTTAGGTTTGGGTTTAGGCTCGGGTTCCGCATCGATTTCTAAATTAGATTCTAGTTCGATTTCTAGGTACTGTTTTGTACCCGGACCCTAAAAATTTGTTTCAACTCATAATGTGAAACTAACCACATTATTTCCAGATACCCTAAATATGATTGCTACCCCTAGTCAGCATTTTATTCCATCCGGTACACTTAAATCCGTATTAGTGTACCGAATTTACTCATGTTGTGAGAAATTTTTACATTTTTCATATAATTACCTAAAATTGAATTTTGTTTCAGATTTGTTATGTTCTGATTTTCATTATTTTATTATCTAATTAAACCTAATTTTTCCATATTTATTAATTTTTAATTCTACATATTCCTAATTTTCTACATTTACCACATAACACCTTCATTACTTATACTTAACACTCCATACACTATGATCAGGTTTCTACATCAGAGATTAACATCCCTAAACATCTAATTACTATCTAAATCAGTAATTAATATCCTAATCACCTAATTAATTCTAAATTACCCAATTTTTCCATCATTTTAGGGCTAAAAATTAACTTAAAAATTTCGAAAATTAAATTTAGAAAAATGGCTTCATAGCACTGTTCTATATCATATGAGCATCCTACAGAAAAAAAATTGAGCTCCAAACTACACTCCTAAGGTCATTTATTTCCAAACCGAAATGTGCTCGGTTTTGCATGATTTCTTAAGGACCCAATATTATGGGACATGTTTTCATCTAAATAATATTTTTCCTACAAACTACATACAAAAATATCCCAGAATAACAAAATTCATAATTTTATAATTATATTTACTATTTTTACAAAATTTCACAAGAATCGGGCTGTAATTTGGACTCACCGGTTTGGGTAGCTCTGGCCACCACGGGCCGCCGTGGCCTTATCGGCCGGCCTGGGCGCTGCCACCGCCATGTGGTGGTGGTGGCCGTCCACTCCCAGCTCCTCGTCTGGTGTGGGTTCCCTTTAAAATCCCTAACTGCACAGTTTTCCTTTTTTTTTTTTGGATTTTCTCTCAATTTTTTCGGTGTTTTGATTTTTCTCAAATCATAAACTGACCAAAGGACTTCTGAAATTTTTTTCCCCTATTTATAGAAAATTTTAGAAATTAATGTGCATTAATTTGATGGGATTTTGCACCAATTCTATGATTTTTAGCTTTTTGTTTGTTAAATTCTTATTGGTTATTTTTTTTCTTGTTGACCACGACCTTATCTTGTTGCAGCTTATCCTCTTCTGATTTTTCTGATTTTTTTCTATAATTATTTTGTATTTTTCTTTAATTATTTGCTTAGTTTTAGGCTAATTTAGGTAATTTCTCGTATTTTTATCTACACGCAAATACATGTGGGGTACACGTGAATATTCCTAAATATTATTTTGGTCATTCTAAAATTTTTAGTATACATATAATCTATCTCTAGTAATTTATTAGTTATTTCATTACACTTTTCGCATTTTCGATGATTAATACCTATTATGCTTAAAATTTGAAAATTTTATAGTCTCCTATTTTACTATTTATTTTCTTAAATTTAAGTTTACGGGGTCATTTTTACTAATATTTCTCTCAATAGTTTATAATTTGGGTGTGATCGGATCCTTTAGCCAATCGCCCTAAATCTTGGGTTTTAAGTTCAATCTTACGGTTACTTAGCTGAACTTTGGGGCTTACAGAAAACAAAAGGAAAAAAAGAAAGAAAAATTCCTAGGTGGTGGAAAAATTTTATAAATACTACATCTTCGACAGACTAGTAATAGTTTAGCAATTAGAAACTAAGAATAGAGAGAAAAAAAATTGGAAAATAAAACAATTTAAGAAAATTAGACAAAAACAAAGTAATTTTCGTGCTAAGCTAAAACCCGAACCTAAACTAATTCTGCTGTGAAACCCAGCCAACCTCAAACGGTCCACCTATCGTGCAGGCTATTCAACAACCACCCAACCATCGTTAGTTATCGAAGTACCCAAGAACATTAAGATCGATTTCCTGCCTTATTTTTTTTAATAATTTTTAAAAATTAGTAAATCCACCCAGAAAATTATTAAAAAATTTGAACTTAGGTTATTTTGAACATGTTTTCACATGATAGTTTTATTTTTGAAAAATTTGTAATATTTAATATACTTTCTTATGAAATCTACTATTCAATCGAATTTAGATTTGTAAAATAAATGTACTAAATGAAGCTGAAAATTTCTATGTAGGATGTGTATGATATATAGATAATTTCTATATAGCCCGAATTTTGATTTGAATATTTTCAATATTTATTGCATTTTTTGGCCTAAAAATAGCTTGAAAATAAGATGAAATTATGAATTAAATAGGAAATTATGAAATTAATTGATGAAATGGACATGTACTGATCTATAATAAATAACAACAGTATTGAGTCGGATTGAAATTTATTTGGTGTAAAAAGGATCATAATTAGGTAATTTATACTAATTTAGGGGTAAAATTATCAATATAAATATATAGGCGATAGTTCGAAAACTTGAAACCAACTGATAACTGAATTCTCCATATTTTTAGGAGTTTATAGAAATTTTCTAACCCAAACTATTTATTATGAATTTACTAAATAAAATAACTTAATTTACAAGTAGGGGTATATTTTTAATATTAATAAACTAAAATGAATTAAATAGTTAAATAAAAACTATATATAGGATTGCTGATCAAATTGGATTAAATGAATATTTTTATTATATTTATTAATATTTTCTAATTAGGATACACTTTATATATATTAGAACTGGATAATACTTATATTGTAATGATATATGGACAAATTAAGTAAAATACAATTTAATAACATAAATTACGTATAATACGATCATATTTATATAAATACGTATAACTGTATTAAAAACTTGAACTACCTGTTAAAAATCGTTTCTATAAATAAGACTCGTAAAATATATCGTTAGGTCTATACGAACCCAACGATATTAATTTTGTTAAAATTGGACAACCTTAAGTAATTTAACCTATAAATTTATCACATTCAAGAATGCACATATTTTGGTAACCTTACCGAAATTAAAACGTGAATTAATAAATTAAAAATATGTTTCAATACGATTGAAACGATATATAATACATAATAGTATATATGATGTATAGTATCAACAATTAATAATATAATTTGATAATAATAATAATAATAATAATAATAATAATAATAATAATAATAATAATAATAATAATAATAATAATAATAATAATAATAATAATAATAATAATAATAACCATTTTAGATTAAACGCTAATATTTTTGTAATTATTACGAAAACTAAATTTAGGTCTTTTGTGTAAATCAGATCTTCTAATACAAAGATGGTCGACGATTCGAGTCAGTAATAGTGAACGTTTAAACAAGTAAGTTGGAATTGTGGCTTCACCACTTGTTTAGATTCTGTTTAAAGTATCCGGAGACCTAAGAGTACTTCTGGTTGTATTTGTAGTTAGTTGATTGTGTACATGCTATGTGTGTAGATGATATTCAGTTGTAACAGGAGTTCAACTCTTTACACTGTTCTACATGTTTGCATGAATTCTGTAGTTGTGTGAACTTATTGGCTACCTTTGATTAAAACTAAAGTTTATTCAACTAAAATGAAACTGGACGTACATAACACCTATTAGGGGAAACGATTAAAAGTGTCAGACCAAATACTAACTTCCTTCGATGAGGATAGTTGAAATTGTCCTTTCTCCAACCTTAGCCAAACTAAGTGACAGGAAAAAAGGTCGCGGCAAGGTTGGGGGCTGTGGTTCAAAGGCGGTCATAGGAGGAGGGTGCTTTTCATTGCACAAACCAGAGTTTGGTCTGACTTAAGTGGCGATGAAACTCCTCAATTCGAGTTGGAGTGGATGTAATTTCTCTAACTTCACAATGGATCGGATAACATTGTACAATGTTTCATTTTTTTTATTGCATTGCATTCATCATTATTATTAACCTTATTCGTGTTTGTATAGTACTCTTCTGACTCCGTCCCACTTACTGAACTAGTTATGCATACATCCTGTGTTGAGTGAGGTTAGGATATTCATATACCACCGTTTTTAGGTTAGTGTGCTACTATTTGAAAAAGTGAGAATTGAGGAATCAACTGAACCTGGGTTTTTGACTTTATCTTTAAGTTTTTGAGGAAACTAATTGAGAATTCCCCGAGAATCCACTAATTTCCTAAATTATTGTATATAGACTGCAAAACTTGTAGTTTTTAATAAACTTTGATTGTAAACTTTACCTTTAGGCGTAAAACGTTTGTATAAATACTGTTATGGTACTAGACAACAGGTTGTATAGAACAGGTATTTTGTAAAAGTTCCACCACAAGTTTAGCTATTAACAAGTGTTAGAACAAACATTTCAAGCTAGTTGAATTGTGCGCCTTATGTGAACTGTATCTATGATAGCAGCTGTGAGGTCAGCTTCTATCTTAGATTAATTTATACGGTAGAACTGTTATGACTCTTCTTGTTTGAGGTGTGACATAAATCTCGCGAATTTAGCTATTTAAGAGTAAAATTGAACTCTAATATTATAGATAATCTTGCAAGTCAATAAGGTTAAGTAAGATGAAAATTTTATCAAATTACAAAATCGAATATATTATAAGTAATAAAAATCCTAAAAATTTTGATTGAAACTTTAATTGCGTAAAAAAGCCGTAAACCCTATGTACCCGTAAATACCCAAGATTGAACTCGAACTTGACAAAACCCTTAAAACTATAACTTTAAACTTATAAAATGAATAAATTTACTCTAATAGTAATAAAATCCTAATTAAATACAATTATCGATCAATATGCGTAATTATGTGAAATTATTAACGAACGTGTTGAGATAATTTCTAAATATTATAAACGTAACGAGTAACAATTTAATTAATAATTTTATAAAATTATGAATATTATTTCATAATTATTATTAAACTTATAATTTTACATTTGGAATTATGATTCTTAATTTTTTTTTTCTTTTTTCTTTTCTTTTTTTTCCTTTTCCTTTTCCTTTCCTTCATTTTTTTTCCTTGTTCTATATGATATTTTCTTCCTTCTTTTGGACATTTTCTTTTAGCAACCCATGTGCAAATTAAGTAGACCAAAGCAAAAGTGATAAGATAAAGTAAAGGTCAAATCTTCATTAATGCATGGCTTTATCTTCTTTTATCTTTTTCTTTTATAATTTTTTTCCCTTTCAATTCTTCTTCAGCAACTGCAATGTACCCAAATTAAACTTCATTTTTTTTACTCAACATAAAGTAGACAACACAACTTTTTCTCTCCTTTTAACCACCGAAAATTCCTCTTTCCTTTTTTCTTCTATTCATTTGGTTTCTTAAATTTTTCATCCCTTTTTCTCATCAAGTAAAGAAGAAGAAGAATCTTGGGAAATTAAAATTCAAGATATTCCAAAAGAAGAATATTTAGTATGTATATGATGTTTATTGTGTAATAATCATTTTTATATATTTTTATACATACATGTATTTAGTATCATGTTTATGTAATATAAGGTTATGTACTAAAGATATGTGTAGAAAGTAGCATTTTTTTATGTATATATGTGTACTTACATGTATTAATTAAGTTTACAAATAGTTAGTAAACAAAATTTGTATAGGTATAAAGGTATATGCATGTATAATTTATGTATCTTTATGTTTATATAATTTTCATTACATATACATATATGTACAACATGTCACCAAAAATATATATATATTTATGTATGTATAAAGTATAAAAATACTAGTATAGTACAGTATATGTATAATAGAGTATATGTTCGATATATATATGTATACCATAATATGTATGGTATGTATTTTCATTGTATATATATATATATATGGACGTGAGAGTATATGTATATATATATATTTGTATATGGTAGTATATATATATATTAAGTAATTTCAATAGATATATATATAGATACATGTAATTATGGCTGCATATATATATATATGTATAAAATAAAAATACAGTTATGTACATATATACCCATATGTATAACATATGTAGTGTATTTATAATTCTATTATCATATTACATAGGTTTACACATACGTATATTAATAGTATAGTATAAATCAATATATGGGCATATTTAAATAATACATGTATAATATACTATAATAATAAATTAATAAATAAAGTAAGGTACTATATATGTATATATATATAAGAACATATGCCATGGAATCCAAGAAAAGGGAAAACAATTAATTTACCAAATTTAATAAAATATAATTATAATAAAACGTAAAAATATACAAATTAGAAAAAATATTGAAATATATGCAAATTTTGGAAATGACACATGGTGCCTATCCATGTTGCCATGTCATCATATAATTAATTTTTAAGTAAAAATCGTAATTAAAAATAATAATAAAATAGCTAATTAATTAGAAAATTATTAAAATAGCAAAAATGAATCAAATAAGTTTTAAACATTAAAAATGATGAAATATGAAAATTATGATAAAATGAACTTAAAAATAAGAAAATTACAAAATATAAGCTCTAGATATTTATTAAATTGAAAATATACAAAGAAAAGGTTAAAATAATATTTTATAATTATTTAAGTCGAAATAATAAAGTTCCTAATATTTTTACATTATAATAAAAAATACAGGTTATAACGTCTAAAACGGATTTTGCTACATGAAAGTACATTCGAAAATAATAAAAATCGACAATAAGCTCATAAAAATTGGAGTTAAAATGAAAAAGTTGTACATAACTGAAAATTTAAGATAAACCAAGAAAGTATAAGTAAAAGATTTAAGTTAAACTATGTTTATACCATACTTGAGTTATAGTGGAAAGCTATGTAAATAATAATAGATATTTAATTAATCGATGAGTCTAGTTTTTCAAAATACTTATAGATTTATTTATCTTTTAGGTACCTAATTACTAAGAATTGAAAATCCTAAAGGATTGGAGAGTGAATATTAACCCAAGTAAAGGAGTTTTTATGATCTGTTATCTACTTGCTATTTGTCATTTATATGCTGCTTGTTGGTTGTCGCTTGTTAGTTGCTACTTATTGTTTGTTGAATGATCAATTGCTTTATGTGCTATTATTCATGTGATTGTTTTTTAAAATTGGTAAATATAATTATTTGACTAAAATAACTAGTGATATTTGTCACATATTTATGACTCAATGGTATATTGATGGAGAGTGTTAGTTTTGCAGATTTTTAAGAAAAATATTTTTGGAAAACATTTTTCTAATCTTTAATATATTTTGTATAATTTTTGTGAGGGCTTGTAGTACCCGTAAATGATATCTTTATCGTTAAGGTAAAGCTAGTATAGCATCTCCAATTGATTGCGAGTGGATTTGCATATTTGTGATCATGGGGTCTTGGATATATTTTGATAGCGAGAGAACTCGCTTTGTGTGCTTGAGGGGCCTTAGATATGTTCGGTGGATGGCCTGACTTGGGGTTTACCTATATTAATTGCTATTCTTAGCTAGACTAATAGTTAAGTGTCGTTTGGAGGGGTGGTGCTCCCAAGTAGCCTCATATGATTAAGGTGAAGTGCTCCGTAAGGGTAAGTACGAAAGATAATCGACGTGTAGACAACGTGAATCTATACCTTTCATAGTTCCGGACTTCTATGGACGTATTGCTTGCGTTCACTATGCATGCATTCATTTTGCATATAGATAGATTGTATGTGTGCTAATAATGGTTGATAACTTGATTGAATAGTAGTAGCAGGAAACTAACTTACTGAGCTGTGGTTTGCTTATTCTCCTATAGTTTCTTTTACAGGTTCCTTTAAGTAAGGATTGGGATAATCTTGAGAGCATAGTATAAATTAGAAATAGGTTTGATAATATTAGAGTTGATTGAATATGTATAGTTGGTATAGAATGTAATACCCCTTACGTACCTGGAGAGAGGAACTCTAATAATCGAGGCGCCTTTTGGTATAGTAACTCGGAGTACGTCAAAATTCCGGAGTTAAGCGTACTCATGCTGGAGCAATCTTAAGATGGTTAACCTCCTGGGAAGCAGCTGCACTAGGGAATAAAACCATGTGGTGTTTTACGCCAAAGTAAACAATACTTCAATGAGAAGAGTTCCGGTCGAATTGTTATAGAATGGTATCAGAGCAGTCCATTAGTCGAAAGGGCAAGGCTTTGCCTGGTGGTTATCTTGGACCTATGTAACGAAACTGACGAGGGCATCAATTCTGTAAGGGGAGGAGATTATAATACCCCTTACATACCTAGAGAGAGGAACTCTAATCATCAAGTTGCTTTTTGGTGTAGCAACTCGGTGTACGTCGAAACTTTGGAGTTAAGCATGGTCATACTGGAGTAATCTCATGATGGATAACCTCCTAGGAAGCAACTGCACCAGAGGACAAAACCATGCAGTGTTTCACGCTAAAGTGGATAATACTTCGGTGGAAGGAGTTTCAGCCGGGTCGTTACATAGAAGCGATTGATGTAGAAAATATTTATATGATAAAATTAAGTATAATATAGTATTTCTTGAAAATTATTAAGTTGTTTTACCTCATCTTAGCATTTGGTAGGGGATACCGATTTTTTACAGTTCTGATAAACTATGGAATATCAAATATTCATAGTTACTTATATTTTATAGTAAGTTAATTAAATTAAAAATTGAAAACTTTAGTAACTAATTATTTAGAATCTTGTAATCTTTAAACTTGTAAGGCGGTTTTCATGTCATAGGTACATACGCGATATAAAAATTTTAGATAATCTTATTAGACCCTCCTTTAGGATCATAATAGGTTGGCCCGACGGTTTAGGTAGTTTTGCCTTATTGAACTCCTTGGGCCCTTAGGGTTTCGAGGGGTGTTTCAGGCCCAGTTATTTCTTAATTGAGCCAGTTCACAGTTCGGAATTAGCCATTGTACAGGTCTACTTGCACATTGGATTAAATTCACTACATATGCTAGCTCATTAAGATCCATTTGCTTCATGAACTCTTGAAAAATAGATTGAATGAGATCCTTGTCAACCTGATTCTTGGATTTAGTAACTTGACTTGCTTAACTTGAATCTAGTAGATGATCAAAAGGAGTATCTATAGCATGATTTACAGTTGTTGTATTTGCTTTGGCTTTAACAATCTTCTTTCCTTTGTACCAATCAGGGAATCCCACTAGCTGGAAACAATTTTCTACAATATGTCTATCTCCTTTATAGTATTGATACGTTACTCTTTATTTATTTTTCTTTCGATCAACTCCTTGTTTTACTCTTCCTTGAAACTTATTAGCAAGTAAGGTTGAGCTATTAAAGTTTGTTATGATCAAGGAAGAAACTTGTTTTTGCTTTTCAATTTGTTATACTAGGTAAAAGGTACAATTTACGTAAGGTAACGGCTTTATTGAAAGGATTTGATTCCTCACCGAGTCATACCTTTCACTCGATCCCATGAGAAACCACATGAGACATGTTTCAGACTCAAACTCCAAGATTCTTTCCTTCAAAGCACAGGTACAATATTTGATCCTTCCACAAATACATGAAGGATATGCATGTAACTGCTGCAACTTGTCCCAATATTTCTTGAGCTTATTGTAATATACACTTACGCTTTGGTTAAATTGCTTCATATTACTTATCTCATATTATAGCTAGAGTATAAGTGGTCCATTTGCAACTTCATACTGCTTTGTAATTTCTATCCATAGCTCATTAATCGAGTGAGTGCACATAAAACATTGAGTTATATCTGGACTCATGGAATTGATTGTCCAGCACCTAATCGTATAATCATATTGTAACCACTGCACAAGATCAGGCGAATCTTTTTCTACCTTGATCACTATACCGTCTATGAATCCTAGCATCAACTTTGCTCCTAATGCCAATTTAACCACTCTACTCCAAGGTAAGAAGTTTTTTCGATTAAAAACTATCGTTCCTAATGTCATTCCAGGGCTATTCGATTTGAAAATGTAATGAGGATTGGCGAACACAGCTTCATTATTAACCCTAAGAAATTCTCCATTGATGTTCACGGTTAAAACTCAATGTACTATAAAAATCTACAAGTGAAAGAGTAAGAACTTGAATTGTGGTTGAGTATTTAATCTGCAATTGATCTTGAAATTCATGTATCAATCTATAATTTGCCAAACCTACTTTGGTACCATCTCAAATTCTAGAAATGAAAAGTTGAGAATATGGAGAAAACAGCTTGTAAAGAAATGTGGAATTATACTATGAAAGGTCACACTCTAAAAGTGCTACAGCTCTACATATATAGTAATGAAACTAGCTGGCTAGAATAACAAACCTAACAAACTTGGCAAAACTGTTTACTAACAAACTAACTAAAACTACTATTATACATGTGTTGAAAATCCTCATAAATAAGTTCTTGTACACATCATACTAAATAATTCTAGACACTTTATATAATGTATTACGATGAGAAAGACTAAACTTTGGTTGCAAAGCATCTAAAATATATTCAATTCTTCAGATTCAACAAACTTAAAATAAATGGCAATTTGGAATTGATAAATAGTCAAGTAAGTCTCATTCTACATAAATCTTGATCAGTTTTGAGTTACCAATTGTCATAACCTTAAGAGGGAGGCTAGTAAGATTGTCTAAAATTTCCATATCATGTATGTACCCATAATAAAAAAAACTGCCTTGTAAGTCAAAGATTGCAAGACTTTAAATAATTAAACACTAAGGTTTTTAATTTTAATTAAATAATTTACTATAAAATATAAGTGAGTATGGATATCCAATAAGTCATAGTTCATCAGAATCGCAAAGAATTGATATCTTCTACCAAATGCTAAGACAAGGTAAAACAACTTACTAATTTACAAGAAATGTTACATAATCTTATCATATGGATATGCTTTACATAATTGTTTTTGTATACACTTTTCAGTCAATCCTAATATTGCCAAACTTACCTCTAGTTTATACTCTGCTCTCAACTTATCCCAATCACTTCTTACATGAAACTTGTAAAAGAAACTATGAGGGAACGAGCAAACCATGACTCAGTGAGTTCGTTACTCATCACTACCGTCAAGCGAGTTGTCAAATATTATTAGTACACATATAAGATATCTACATACGAAATGAATATAAGTGCGATGAATCTAAGCGCGATGAATGTAAGCAATACATTCATAAGAGTATGAAATTATGAAAGGTGTAAATTTGCATCATCTGCACGTCGATTTTTCCTCCATACTTACCCGCATGGAGTACCTCACCTTAACTGCATGAGGTTGCCTGGGGACAACATCCCACTAAACGTTACTCCACTATTACCCTAGTTCGAGAATCATCAATCAATATAAGTGGACCCCTAACTAGGGTTGCCCACTAAACGTATCAAAGGCCACTTGGGTATAAATAGCAAGTCCATTTTGCTATCAACAAATATCCAAGGCTCCATGGGCACAAATATGCGAGTCTTTTCGCAAACAATTGGAGACAATGCTAGTTTTGCCTTAACAATGAAAACATCATTTACGAGCTTTACGAGCCTTTTTAGAAATTGTTTAAAAGTATATTTAAGATAGGAAAAACATTTACCAAAACACCTTTCTAAAAAATTTGCAAAGCTAATACTCTCCATCTACGTACTAATTGGATCATAGACATGCGACAAATATAACCGGTTCCTTTAGTCAAATAGTTGCATTTACCAATTTAAGAAAGTGATCACACAGATGTTAGCACATAAAGCAATCAATCATTTAACAAATAATCAACATCAACCAACAAGTATCATGCAAATAACAAACAACAAACAGATAGTAGATTAGAAGAACTCCCTCACATGGGTTATGCTCACTTTCTTGGCCTTTGAAAATTTTAGGACTTGATAATTGAATACTTAAAAGATAAGAAATCTTATAAGTATTCTGAAAAATTAGTTTCCCTAGTTAACTAATTATCTGTCATTATTTGTCTAGTTTTCCACTATACCTTAAGTATATAAATATAATTTAACTTAAATCTTTTACTCAAATTACTTTAAATTTTCAATCGCGTATAACTTTTTTAATTTAGTTATAATTTTTATGAACTTATAGTCCATTTTAATTGTTTTTAGTGTACTTTTTTAATTTTGTAGCGGGGTTCATTTTGGATATTATAACTTGCAATTTTGACTACGATATAAAATATCACAATTTTATTATTTTGACTTAAAAAGTTATAAAATATCAAATTAGTCTTTTCTTAGTACAGTTATGATTTAATAATTGTTTATATCATATATTTTTGTAATTTTCTTATTTTGGGTGTAGTTTACTATAATTACTTATTTTTGAAATTTAAGATCTATTAATTCAATTTTATTATTTTTCTAATTAACTAATTAATTATTGTTATTATTAATTATGAAAATTACTTAATTTATATATAAGTGATGACGTGACAGCATATGGAAGTGCCATGTGTCACCCTTATAATTTTTTCATATTTTCTTATTTTTTTTTTGTATTTTACAGTGTAATAATAATAACTATATATTAATACTTATTAATATATTTTAGTAAATTTTCTGATTTAGTTATTTATTCTACTTTTGAATATTGCGGTACACTTATATATATATATACATATATATATATACTAAATTACTTTATTTATCGAATTAATATTATAATATATTATATATACTATTTAAATATACTCGTATTTCTACGTATATGATACTATTCATGTACGTAGATTTATACATACTTTATCTAATAAATTATTTTAACTTTAATTATATGCTATATACTATATGTATGAGTACAATATACATGTATTTATACTTTATATATATATACTTATACAGTTATGTTATATATATATATATATATATACAAAAATACTAAATACCATTAATAGTGTTATATATACATTACATGTCCAACACTTATACATATATATATATATATGTATAGAAAATTTTTATAAAATGGAAATACTAATTATAAATATATCCACTATTATACATGTACACACAGACATATATATATATACAGAAAATACGAGATATATACATATATATACATAAAGGAAATACAAAATATATGCATATGTACATATATACGAAAATACATAATACATGCATATACATATCATATACTAAAATAAATACTATGTACATACACATATATACCCATTTATACGTACATATATTTTCAAGAAAATACTATACATGTACACACATATATATATTTACGTATACATACATACACATAAGAAAATACATGGTATATATATATCATATATACATACATGTACATACTATATCCTATGTATTACATACATATATATTCACTATACATACATCATAAATAAAAATAAAAAAATACCCAATATACATGTATATACTATAGAGTATATATATATATATATATATATATACAAAAATTAAATAAATACTTATCTAATTACTTTAGTAATTTACTTGATTTATTTTTCCTAATTTCTTCCTCTTCTCCTCCTCTTCTTCTTAGTATTAGCTTTGGTTTTTTCCCTTTTCTGTTTTTGGTTTTGGTGTGTGTGTTAATTGCTTTGTTTCTTCTTCTTTTTCTGGTTTTGTTTGATTATCCAACCGTGTTCCACAGTGCAGTGAAAAGTGAACTAAATACAATGAAAAGAGAAAAGAAACAATCAACTAGACTTGTGCATTAATTGAGATAAGATAAGCTTATCGTATTTTTGATTTTCTTTTTCCAAATACACAATACCTGGAGGAGAACAACTGATCACGTGGGTTGCTAGAGGAAAATGCTCTTTCTTCGCATAATGATCCCATACCTTAGACCATAACAGGGGTATCTGATGATTATCGTAAAGAGATCGTATTTCCACTAGTAGCATCTTTATGGGTCCGTTATTGTTAATGCTTTGCTTCCAATGTCATTAGTGTAGACTGTAGACATCTGTACACAAAAAAAGTACAATATTAGAACGTTGCTTTTATTAGATATTATAACATTTGATACCAAATAGCAGATAAAAGTAAGCTATCCGATTTGAAATCCAAAATTTCATACTAATCAAAGTCTGAAAGTTTGACAAACAGTACAAAAGCAAATGTATGCAAATGCCAGTTGATCTTTAAAAGAATATCTAATTTGACATGTGATAACATAAAGATAACATGTGGTATAACTGGTATGCCTCACCTGGACTTCTTTCAAATAGTGCAAAACATTAGTGTGAAAGACTGGTACTCTAGATGTGAGCTGGAAGAGATATTAATTCACAAAGGAGGAAACTCTATAAATAGGTGTCCAATCTTCTCTATCCTCCTTGCTTTATTTTATGTGGTTCATTCAATTGTTATATAGCTTTTGTGCATTAATCTCAGCTATATAATTGTAAGCTTTGTTATAAAAAGGGCTGTGTTTGCTAAATGATAAACATTTATGATAGAAATGGCCTTCTTATTGTAATATAGCTTTTTTATTTTTTAATTTTTAATATATTATTATATTATTTATTTAATATTCGTGGACCAATAAAATTGCCCTACACATCTTATAAAATGTTATAGTATTGAAAAAAAAGTCCTCGTTCATAAACTTTGTATAAGATGTGTAATAGTATTGAAAGAAGTCCTCGTTCATAAACTTTGTAAATATTAAGGATCGAAATGCAAATGATACACACTTGTGATAGAAACCGAAAAAACAGGGTTACGGTAAGACCAAATTTGTCTAAAATGAACTAAGTTTGACAATGCTCCACCAGTTCTATCATCAAATGGAATCTCACCAAACTGCATTCGTCTTGCTATTTAAGCTGAGACCCAAGAAATGGGAACAGAGGTTGAGCAGAATCTCAACATACACGCTAAATTTCAAATTTCAATCCATTTGGAGAAGCAAAAACCATGAAGTGTTGCAGTATTTCGCTTCAATACATCCACAATTAGGCCATCGCCTGTCGGCTGCCATCGACACCATTATCACCAATTAGCCGCGGTTGTAACCGCCATGAGATAAAGAGTCTCGATCATGCCTCGATAAGGCAGGCTTCACCTTAAGATTAGATGGCCGACTAATGCTACTAGAACAAGAATTATTCTGCCAGTGAAAATCTTTAGCTCCACGTACTATTTCGCATTATCTCATCTAGAAATCGTAAAAATCATACGGCAAGTCAGTTTTATGACAGCACCAGACTGCAAAAACACAAATGAAGATGGCAAGTTTATCTTATCCTGAGGTGAACATATACAGACAAACATATGCTTGTACTCCAACATTGTCGATAAAACATATGTCGTGCATTTACATCTGTAAGAAAAATTTGTGTAAACCCAAGATTGAATTAGGGCGAGATCCAAGTACCAAATACAAATTTCTCCTACTTTATCCTATCTGTACAATTTGTCAAACTAAAGACCTCCTTTTGTTAAAAGGAAAGAGTGCTTGCAGCTGGAGAATGGTTAGGTGGTCTGGGAATCCCCGACTCATAAGAAGTAGGTAATTTTCTGATTTCCAAACGTGTAGGACAACGGGATCCATATGAAATTCAACATGTATGAGTCTCATTCTTATACATAATGTTGAAAAACAAATGGAAGAACCATCCATCTTGGGATTATATAACTTTTGCTCCATTCAGCTTTTTTTATGAAACTCAAGCTGAAGAACCCCATAAAACCTCTGCAGTAATAGAGGCAACCTCAACATCAGAGACACAAGCCTCTTTCACCCTCTTCAACACTTCCACCTTAAACTCTGCCTTCTCTTTCTGTGTCAAACCTTCTCCTACTTCCACATGCACAGCAAATTTAGCCACACAACCGTCGAAGAACACCCCATATTCACGATTACCATTATTACCATCTCCCACATTTGCCCTTTGCAGTTGCACAAGCTTTTCAATCAAACCTTGCTCAAGCATCCCCCAGACCACTTCTTTCCTAGCATAGTACCCAATTTCACAAACACAATTAAATGCTGAAATCTGTGTTGACAAGTCATGTGAACTCAAGAGACCGACTATTCTAGGAATCTCTCCATGTGCTTCGATCTCATCAATAAGGGGACTTCTTATTAAACTCACTAGAGAAGTAAGAGACTGAATTGAACTGCATGAACCTATTGATATCAAGACTTCATTTGTCGGCCCCATTAATATTAAACCCACAAAAACATTCCTATTAAAATGTACTAAAGAGATTATAACTTGGGCACATTCTTCTCTAACCCTTCTAGAACAGTTTTCATCACATAGCATTGATTCTAGTACCGAAAATACCTTGGCTTTCAATATTAAGTGTTGGAATCCTCTATCGAATCCTCGCGAAACCCGGCATTTGAATTCAGCCAAGGCATTACATATCTCTTCTTCGTCACGGGATTGGTCCAATGTTCTCACCAATTTGATTACACTCTCTTTATCCAAGTATTCTCGAACTTGTTCTTCCATTTCACACCCAACTCGTGACACTTTGTAGTACAACTTTTGTCGAGAAATCATGGCTTTTAGACTAAACCCATATGAGTTAGACCGATTTTGTGATGATCTTTCAAGCTCATGGGATAAAGTTTCAAGCTTGGATAGTAATTGAGAGAGTTTTAACAAAGAAGGGTCTGTTTTGAACATGGTGGTGTTGTCAAGTTCATTTTTCAGTTTAAGAATTGTTTCGATAATGGGTTGTGGAGTTGTGTGAAAAATAAAAGAAGTGTAGTTTTGGAGATCTTTGGATGTGTTTTTGAGGGATTCCAGTGTTTTTAAGACATCTTGGTACAGGTAATTGTCTTGTTTCTTGGGGTTTTGGTCCATTGATGTTTGGAGGTTTTTGTTTTGCAGTTAGCGATGATTGAGAAATGTAGTTTAGGTTTGTATTGTCTTTGCTTGCAAAATAAGTGATTAGGACTTCCTTGACTGTCGTGTGTGTTTATCGAGTTAGAGACTTTCAAGTATCAACTAACATTCCAATAAAAGGGAGCTCTGAGTACAAAAGTACCCAATTGGTAGAGGAAATGTTTAACTCATATACTTGTAGGCTCTTATTGACGGTTTTTTTTTTTTTTTCCTTTAAAAAAGGTTTATTTACTTTCTAATGCATTTGCTTCTCATTCTAGAGCACTCGTTAATAGATCCGATCGGTGAATAAAAATGGTTAATTGAAATATTTGGGTATTTGCTTTTACGCTTTATATTCTGAAACTTTTTTTTTCTTATGAAACGTGTAAATTTTTAATAATTACTTTAACAAACTAACATGACATGATATATGCAAACTTCTATGGTATAATGTTTTGTAAATCATCCTGATTTATGGTAAAATAATACCCAAGAACAGTAAAATGGAACTTTCAACGTCTCGTGGAACTTTTATAAAAACTAAATTATTTAGTTACTTGAAAATTATTGATAACTTTATGAAAGTTATTGATAGTCTAGTTTTTATTGTTACCAGTTTCATTTTTACTGCTACTAGGTATAATTTGCTGTAAATTTAATTGATTTAAAGAACTCAAAAATAACTAAACAGTAAAAAAGAAAAAAACTTCAACTATATATTATACTAACTTTTAAGAGAAGTTTAATTTCACATGTAAAATACAGAATATAATTCTGTAGTTTTTCGGTGCGGGAAAGGTACAAGAATATGTAAATGACATCTTTTTGGCATTGAGTGTGGTTATATATGATAGTGTTTTAAGGTTTCCCTTGGTAGGTGGAGGAATTTCATAGTTGGACTAGACTGTTGGATTGTCATCCGATGTGGTCCCACCAATCAACATTTTTTAGGTCAAGTTAAAATCATATCAGATTCACTATGGCATTTTCATTATGTGCATAGAGATTTCCTCAACTCCATAATTTATAAAAGATAGAAAAGAAATTTCAATATTGTTCTGTCTTTATTGAAAGGGGTGTTGATATCAAATGAGTTCCAATTCCCACCACTTTATTTTTTGGTATTCGATTTTGTAACGCTGTTTACTATATTATGAAATATACAAAACTATTAAGATCTCCATTAATAAGTGTTTACAGTCTGCTTTTTAAAATTGACCTTAAAAATTTTAATTCTAAAAGATTTTTTATTTTTTATTTTCATCTATTATCTCGACCTAAAAATTAAAATTTGCTACTCGGTCGGAGTATAATAGAAGATTTTATTATGTCCAATGAAAAGATGCTTGTAAAAGTCCAGAAGCATGTAAACGTTGCAGCTTCAATAGCAAGTAAGTATCATATGAATTGTATATTTCCATTAAAAACCAGACAACTAATAAAACCTGTGAGTCCTTCATATGTGATATTAAATATAATAAGATGATTCATTAAGATTGGTTGCTTTCTCACTGGCTCCATTAATGTACAACTCAAAGCGTGTAGAGTTGGATTTATGTATATAAGTATTAAAAGTATTACATGCTTTAAATTATTACATTACTATTACTTCTTGCTTCATTTGGGAAAGCATGCATGACACAGCAAAAAATACTCAAAACGGGTCACGAGAGGGACAGTTTGGACTACCATTATACACAGGAAATTCGATTTTTTGGAACAAGCTCTAGAGATTGGTAGGTAACACATGAGAATTAAACACGTAGGAAACTTGACATGCATCAATTCAAAAATTACGCACTTAGTCAATAGACGACTGACTCGATTTGATGTTGGATTAACGGTTCCCAATTCTAAAATCTTGGACTTAAACCCAACTTTCATGATTATGAGATAGTTTTTAGAACCAGGGGCCGATTCAGTTTTGATTTTTGAATTCCACATTAATCCTTTTATGTATCTTAAATCAAGAATTCAGATTGTCTTGTCTTGATTTGGTCTTAATGGAGCATTAAAACGCGGCTCTTCAAGGATCAATTTAAAGTTTCTACTACGGTCCATTTTGTTCCTAAACTATTTTAATTTGCCCAGGTCGATATGAAAACATGATATATTTGAATAGGATATTAAATTAAAAGTAGAAGTCATTTATGAAATAAACAAGCATTTGTGATGCATCTAATTGTTGCAAGAAGTCATGCTTTTGTAATGTTTGATTTTTCTTTCCCCCCACCCCCCACCATTTTGTAATGTTGCATGAAGTCATGCAATTATGGTAGTTGCTTGTCCTCTTTTCCTCACATACAAAATGTTATGCATATCATTCGAGTTACCCTCTATTTGATTATTCAACGAACATTATTCATGCAAGAAATTCTAATCGACCTTGATATTCACTTTCATTAAAATCTTATAACTTTTTGTTTCCTATGGATCAATTCATCGCATTCTACTTATGTTCATATATATATATATATATATTCTTATGAATTGGTGAAAATAGACAAATATTTTTCATTTTCAACTTGCTGTTTTAAAATATATATATATATATTCTTAGAAAATAATGTATAATTATAAAAATATATTCCATTTTGTGCATATGTCATATAACTAGTAGGAACATATTAAAGTTTACCTCTTAACTTTCCTTCATTAATCAATCAATATTATCCATCATGCAATCTTTGATGATCACTTTTCCATGTATTACTATGAAATGCAATGCTTGCGCTTAGTATTGAATTTAACAATATTGGACTACATTGAATTCCACATCAATCTTTGATGATCACTTTTCCATGTATTACTATGAAGTGTAATACTTGTGTTTAGCATTAAATTTAACAATATTTGGACTACATCGAATTCCACATCAATCTTTGATGATCACTTTTCCATGTATTACTATGAAGTGCAATACTTACGCTTGGCATCGAATTTAACAATATTGGACTACATTGAATTCCACATGCTCTCCCATGTCAAACTTGCTGTGTACTAATGTAAGAAAAGTTACCTTTGGGCTGCTCAAATGCTAACTAATCCTTAGTACTGTTTTTCAAACCAAACCGAATCTAATCAAACTATAAAATACAATTTCTTTATATTTTGATTTGGTTCATGGATTGATTCGAAGAAGATTTAAGTGATTTGAACTTACTTAACTATAGTGTATTTTTATTGAGTTAAAGATGTTTAAGTATTAATTAACATTCCAATAGTGATAGAGGAAAAGTTCACTCATATTTTTAGGCTTTTATTGAGTGTAGATAAAATTAGGCTTGGTTTTTAATACATTTGTTTCTTGCTATGGAGCACTTGTTTATGGGACTGATTAGTAAGTGAAAAAGGGTAATAGAGGTATTTAGATATTTACTTTTATGGCTTTTTTTTTCTTATATAAAATGGGTAAATTTTTAATAAATGTTTCGAGACACACGTCAATAAGATTCACGATAAATTGGCACGAGATGATATATTATACTAACTTTCGTAGAAGTTTTATTTCACATGAAAAACACAGAATAGGATTCTCTAGGTTTTGCAAGAAAATGTGAATGACATCATTTTGGCTTTGTGTGTGGTTCTATGTGATGGTGTTTTTAGGTTTTTCTTGGTAGATGGAGGAATTTAAGTGGTGGGACTACCATGCTGTGTTGTCGGTAAGGTCCCTCCAATCAACAAATTTAGGTCCATGTTATAATCATATCAGAGTCACTTTGGCATATTTATTATGTGCATAGAGAAATTTTTGCCTTCCTAATTGGTATTACTATTCTGTTGACAACTATATTATTTATAGAAGATAGTAAAGAAATTTCAATACTGGTCTATTTTTATTGAAAAGGGTGTTGATATCAAATCAGTTCCGATTCCCACCATTTTATTTTTTTATTCGATTTTTTTTTTTAACTGTATTGTGCAATATAAAATATCAAGGTCCCTGTGAGTAAGTGCTCATAAATGCTAGATGACATAGTGGGATAAATTCCACAGTCACTTTTCAAATTGGATTTTTTTTTCTTTTTTGTTTAAATTGACCTTAAAAATTTTAAATCTAACTTTTTTTTTAAATTTTTAATAGTATTATTATGTTATCTGTTTTGTTGAGTTATGGATAAATATCAATAAAATTATAATATTAAACCTACTATTATTGATATGTGTTTAAATATTATTATTATTTACTTATCATTCATAAAAACAAATAATGTATTTTTTTTTGAACAATTAAAATTTGCAACTCACTCCGAGTAAAATCCATGATTTTATTATGTCCAATGAAAAGACGCGCGTAGAATTCGAGAAGAATGTAAACGTCGCAACTTCGATAGCAAGTAATTATCATATGAATTGTATCTTTCCACAAAAAACCAGACAAAAAAAAAAAAAAAAATGAGAGCCCTTAATATGTGATATTAAATATAGTAAGATGATTCAGTAACATTGGTCTTTGCTTTCTCACTGGCGTCATTAATGTACTACTTCAAAGCGTGTTATCAAATAAGTTTTAAAATGATTGCCAGCTTAAAATTATTACATTGCTGGTACTTCTTCCTTCATTTGGGAAACCATGCATGACACAGCAAAACATACTCAAAATGGGCCACGAAAAGGACAATTTGGACTATCATCATACGTAGGATATTCGATTACTTGGAATAAGCCCCAAAAGATTGGTAACACATGGCAATTTATACACCTAGGAAATTGGAAATGCGTAAATTTACAATTGATCAATAGACAAGTGACCCGATTTGCTGCTAGAACTAGTGGTTTCCAGTTGAAAAATCTTAGACTTGAACCCGGCTTCCTTGATTATGATACAGTTTTTGAAACCACGCAGCTGATTCAGTTTTGGTTCTTTAATTCCACATTAATCCTTTATGTATTTTAAATCAAGGGTACAAAGTGCTTTGTCTCGATTAATTTGGTTTTAATGGAGTTTTAGATTTGGTTCTTCAAGAATCGATTTAAAATACACATGGTTTGTTTTGTTTTTGAGCTGTTTCTAAATTGACCCATGGCTAAGTCTACGTGAAGACATGATATCCTTAAATTGGGTTTGGTTTACTCCATTCATTTGTCATCGAGTAGGGGAAAAAAAAAATACCCCTATTGGAAAATGATAACACTTGTAATTTGGCTCTAAATAAAGATTTTAAATAAAATAAATGAACAAACAATCGGAAACTGATAAATTACTAAAATGTAAAAAACTTACTACTGAATCTCTAAGAATAAAAAAAAAAAAAAGAAATTACATTGTACTAAATATTAAATTAAAAGTAGAAGGAAAACATGAAATAAAGAAGCATCTAATTGTTGCATAAAGTCATGCTCTTGTAGAGATGCAATTAGGCGAGTTATTATAAGATACCCGATCCGTTTGACCTAATAAAAACCCTAACTTGCATTACGTAGACCTTATATAATTTCATATTATACAACATATTTGATTTTCAATTTTTATTATCGTGTAAGTTAGTAAATATAATCTTGATCTTACTTAACTACTTTATACTCTACTTTCTCCTTCATCTAATTTGAACCCCACGAGAACCTATCCCTTATAGGGTCATTTGAATAATATAAAAAAAGACCTTATAGAGTTTTTGACCTTATAAGGGCGGTTTCTAAAAATAGAGGATAAAACTTTATAAGATTTTTATAGGGTTCTAAGAAACGTTAAACCCCGTGAAGATAGGTTAAAGGTTCATAAAATCCATCTTGAAGCTGCTCTAATTATATTGTTATGTTGTTGTGATCTTACTTATGTAATGTTTGATTTTTTTTCCCCTTTTTGGTGGTAAATGCTTGAATTGCTAGCAATGGCAATTATGGTAGTGGCTTGTCTTCTTTTCCTTACCTATACGATGTATGCATATTATTCAAACTACCTTCCATTTGATCATTTAACGAATATTCTTCATGGAGGAATATCTAAATGGACCTTGTGAAAAATACTAGGCTAAACTCAAAAGGAAGGCGAATTGAGTTTTAAGAACAAATTATAATTCTTTTCAAAACTAAGTACTAAATACAACTATGAGTGAGATTAAAATAATGATAACATAGTAATGAATGCGGAAATTAAAAGAGATAAGGATGAGAAGATTAAGCCTAGATATAACGTAGAGTTCAGATCGACCCTTACGTTCCATGGACACATAATGTCTCCAACCGAGGACTTTACATCACTTTATTAATTTGTCAATCTAAGCTTTAAGAGCTACATACATACAAATTTGATTACACAAGTTTTACATTCTCAACTCCTAACACAAGTCATAATCTCAATTTACAATACAAAAATCAATTTAAAAAATTATTGGTGTAGTACTTTTAACTTTCAATACTTTGCAACTAATAACTCATAAGCACTATACTTCAATTCTTTCTAAATATTAGCAAATTAGGGTATAAGAGATAATGAGAATAATAAATAATAAGAGCATAAAGGAATGTTGGAATATTGTAGTAAAAGATCAGTTTTTTCTTGTCCTTGGTCGAGTTATTAAGTGTTTATATTATCTCATTTAATTCTTCTCGTTATAGTGTATTAAATACTCTAACGGCTAAATGAATCAAATTTATTAACATGTTGGTACCTTATCCTTACTAGCAAGCCAATAATAAATTGAATTATCAGCATAAACACCGGTAAGTGAACTGGTAAGCCAGTTCCTTAATCAGAAGCAATTTCATCCCTTATTTAGACTACTTTACCGTCAAGCTAGTAGTGCTTTGGAATCATTAACCCAGTAGGCAAAAAATTACCTAACAATACTTTTAACAACTAACAAACAAATATATTTTGTAATCTAATTCCGAGATCATTTTATCACCACTCAAAGGATTAAATTTCTTGTGGAGATAATTGATATAATTAATTATTGAGCAAATTAATCAATCTTATTTAATTAACTCAATATAATCAAATAATATTTAATTTAATTATCCACTTATTTTGTTCTTTTAAAAAACAATATGTTTAAATATATATTTTTTGTTTTGTTTTCATTAAAATCAAATAATGAATCTTAATTTCAACAACTTGATAGTCACTCTGACTAAAATCTTGTAACTTTTATTTTCTATGGATCAATTCATGGCATTCTACTTATGTTCATATACATTACATATATATTAGCAACTATCTTTTGAATAAGCAAAAATGGATAAATATTTACCGTTGCTAACTCGTTATTTGTAGCATGTTTCAATTGATTTCATGTACACATTTGTATAAAAAATTAATATATAATTATATTAAAAGTTTACTCCATTTGTCTATGTGTATGTATGTGATTGAGAGGAACTCATTCAAGATAAGAAGTTCACCTAATAAATTTTCTCAATCTTTTGGATTTCTTTTTCTGTTCTTTTTCCTTTTTTTTTTTTTTTTGGGTTCCAAAGTATTAGAAAGTAAAATCGCATCAAGTGAAGATGAGGGTAAGAAACCCAACCACTTGGGCACATCTTCAATCTAGAATGAAATACTATTTAATTCATAGTTTTGTATGCTTAATGTTTGGTTAGAGAAAATTTGGCAATCTTTAAACATAGCATTAAAGCTTCCAAATAATGAATAATAGTAGCAAGATATTAGGGGAGTCTACAGAAAACCTTAAATTTTTTATAATCAATCTTGTGCATCATGTAATATTTGATGATCACTTTTCGTTTTACTACCATGGAGTTCAATATTTGCGCTTAACATTGAACTTGACAATACTGGGCTACATCGAAACCCACATATTGTCTTATGTCAAGCTTACCATGTATTAAGCTAAGGAAAGTTTGCATTTAGGTTGATGGAACTCGAATGCTAACTAATTCTTCAAGTAGCTCAAATCGTTCATTCCCATATATTAACACTAATGCATTGATAATGGGATGAACCAAATTGTATACATCACATTTAATCCACTTAGAAAAAACAACATGCACAAAACATATACGATTCATTTATACTTTTAGATTTAAATGCATTTTAATGGTGATATCTTATTTACTTCTATCTTACTTCAATTTTTCATATCTAAATTTTTCTTATATGATAATAGAAAATAAAGAATCTTTATATAACGAATTGTAAGATTTGGTTTTGTTGAAACAGTTCGATCTTTTTATCATATAATATTTTAGTTTGAAAGAGATTTGAATTTGCTGATATATTTTATTAGTAGTTTGGTATTTCAAGTATAATTGTATCATGGAATCACAGTTTTTACGCTATAATATTTTACTTCAAAAGAGATATATTTTCTTTATTAAATTTTTGTAGCTCTATCTTGAAACATGCACTTTTCTAGAACCACCGCAAAACTTTCCAATTTACAAATTTATACATTTTTAGGCCCATAATTGAGATTGAGCTCATGAAAGCCCTAAGTATCTCTCATGGGCCAGGCCCAAATAGTGAAAAGAGGAATCCAATCTTAAAAAACCATTACCATTAATTTATTAATTTCCGATAGTTAAAACTCCGATCATCTACGTTGTATTTGTATATTTGTATACTGTACAGAGCTGCTTCTTCTTCTTCTTCTTCTCGTAATAACCGAATCTCATATCTTTCTGGTCCCGACCATGAAATCTCATCTGGTTCTTCTTCAACTAGCAGTTTTCTTACTATCAATTTCATCTTTTTGCCACGCAATTCCATCTGGGTACGCAAATTTAGAGCATTGTGCACCTTTTTTTCCCTTGCCTTAGTTGCTGAATTTCTAGGGTATTTGTGAATTTCTCTAATTGGGTCTTGTTTTTCTTTTTTCCAGGTCTGCGGAAGGTCACACAATCAATGGCCGCGTCAAAATCCCTGGTTTGTTCATAAACCATAACCACTCTTTCAATTTGTACTCAAAGATTTAAACTTTTCAGTTCGTCGAGTCTTGTGTAGTTTGGTTTGATGGTTTTGGAGAATTATACATTGAATTTCGGTGTTGTGTATTGATTTGATTAGAATTCGTTAATTGTTTAATAGGAGAATGAGTGACTGGATAATCCAATCATCCATCTGACCATTTAATTAATGCTCATTCTATCTGTACCATTAATTATCTATAGCTTGATAACTGGATCATTCAGTTGACCATAAAGTATAAACTCTCAATTGGAATTGGCTGGTGTAGAGGAGTGATTGTGCCATGAAGAGGGGGAGTGGGTTGGTGTAGTGGAGTGGTTGTCCTAGTACATGGGGTTGATCCAGTTCGTATTTGATTAGAATCCAAATTAAGCCTAATATAATGGTTAAATGATTGTGAGTTGAGCTGCATTTGATGGTGAAATTTTACATTCAAGTGCATTTTACTAGTTGAGAACCTTTGAGCTTATGTGCTGAATTGTCTATGTGCTTGAGCAAAGGGTGCTTGCAATCTTGGTAGAATTATCATGGCATGCTCTACCAAATATCTCCCAACAAATTCAGAAAAAGATTTCAGATTTACTTCTGGTTTCTTTCTAACTTAATGCAGCCCTATAGTTCCATATATGGAAATTCCCAGACCCTTTTTCCCCTTGGATGAGGCAACCTGTGTGTTGGTGCCTTTGGTCATTCTGAACTGGAATTGATTGTAACTCAATTTGGTTAGACACCTTTTGGAAAGGAAAATTTTGATCTTACCAAAGACATCGATAATGCTCAACGATTTACAATGTAAGGTCATGACTGAATGTGATGACTGGATGCACAATGTGCTTAACTGATAAGTTCTAAATATTGAAAATTCAGCATATTCTTATGTGCCTTTTCTTAATGAATATTTTTTTTTTTTTAATAATAAAAACCTAGTGATCTGCCGGTATAAATCCAAATAGAGGCATTGCTCATGCAAATTTAATCCTTAGTTAGTCATGAAAATATGGGAGGAGGTGTGAAAGTAACCACTCAAGCTATTGGCTGAAGGATCTAATGAGAGGCATATGGATTTTTGTTGGTTCCTTGAGCTCTCTGCCTATGTTGCATGCCCTGGAAATTTAGTCATTTGATTGTTACTTACATTTGCTTTGATGCTTCTTTTGTGAAGCAATCGTCTCTGTGTGACTACTGTGCTGTAATATCTTTAGGCTGGAAAAATTCAACAGGAATTTTAGATCGATCTCTATATTGCATCTATGGCTTACATGTCAATCAGGTGGAAAACAGTTGTAGAATTACCAAAAGAATGTCTTTTTTTATTACTGGAAAGAAGACAAAAGTTTAAATAGAATGAAAAGGCAGAATGGCCCCTTGCTGTTGATCATTTAGGAGAAGGAATATTTACTTTTGTATGATAAGCTGGTAGCAATAAGGGAACAGAAACCAGGACCGCCACTTTTGTCTCAGTTTGGAAATGCTTGTGCCTTCTTGGTTCCATTTTTAACAATTTCTAGGTGCATTTAATTTATTTGTGATCTGTTAATTTATTCTTTCTTAATAATCATTATTTATATGTACAGGGTTAGGACTAGGAGCAAAAGGTTTCAGTCTTCCTGGAAAGATATCAGATATCAAAGTTATTCTCAATGGTGGCAAGAGGGTTACTTTTCTTAGACCAGATGGATATTTTTCATTGTATCCTTTTCTAGATGCATTCACCATATTTTTCTTTTGTGATGCTCTATATTTCTTTTTCTCAACATTTTACATTATCGAAGTATGGTATTCTTCATTTGAATGATAATCCTTAATTGTATCTGATAAGCCACAATATTTCAGCTGGTACTCATTTGATTGAAGTGACTGCACTTGGCTATTTCTTTTCTCCGGTGGGTATTCTGGGATGATCTTCTGCTCCAATGTTGAACCAATAACTTTGTGTCATATTTCTGATAATTTGTTGTCTTATGGTCATTTAGGTTCGAGTAGATGTCAGTGCTAGACATTCAGGCCACGTTCAGGCAGCCCTGACAGAAAACAGAAGACATTTGAATGAGTTGGTTTTAGAGCCATTGAAGGAGGAACAGTATTATGAGGTTAAATGCCCCTGATTAGTTATATTCTGTTGTAATGTTTGGTGATAGTTTGCTGATGCCTTTCTTCTGATTGTTTTTTCAGATCAGAGAACCCTTCAATATAATGAACATTGTGAAAAGCCCAATGGGTTTGATGGTGGGGTTTATGCTAATTATGGTGTTCTTGATGCCAAAATTGGTGGAGAATATGGGTAAGACTGCATGCCTTCTTATCATTTCATTCTTTTACAGGATGTTTGAAGCAACTATTTATATTCTTCTACACTGTGTTTGTATTTAGTGTTGTCTAGCAGCATTACTTTGCTCACTTTAGTAATCTACTTCAAAGCAAATTATCACTTACCATCACTTCACATTGGGAGATGGAAGAAAATATAACTAGTCTTACACAATTATATTTAGGAATATGCTATTAACTTTATCCTATATTTGCAACGACCAGATGGTTTTGTCTTGTGCAACTGCAGCTACATTATTTTCTTTTGCCATAGTAGATGCTGCTTCCTAACTTCATCTGCTTTAATTAGAGTCCTTATGTGTGTGTGTGTATTGGAAGTATGGACTCAAATATAAATCAAATGAGGTAAAGGGGTTGTAGTTGAGTTCTTAATTTAATATTATTGTATCCTCACTTCTTGTTTTAGATGGAATAGCGTTCTGCCATCAGGTTGCTTCTATGTTGTGTTAATTCGGTTTCTGATGGAAATGTACTTTGAAAAGTTGAACTTAACTTACTTGCATCGATGGCAGATCCCGAGGAAATGAGGCGAGCTCAAGAAGAAATGAGGAATCAAGGGGTTCCGTCTTTAGCAAGTTTGTTGCCTGGAGGAGCAGCAAGAAGCAACTAGTGTTTTTTAGTTGTCCTAAGTATCTCTTCCATGTTTACCACAAAAAATGCTTGCAAACTTGGCTGGGTGGATATTTTGGAAAAAGGAAAACAACTCATGAAAGCCTTTTTCTCTCATTTACATTATGGCCTCTGTAATTTTTGAAAATTGATTATGGGTTGAGAATATTTAAGCTTGGCTTATTCTTTTAGAGGTTTCAGATAACAGGAGGCATATTCCATGTAAATTTTGTACTCCTTCAGATCTGCATGCTGACTCAAAGAAAGCAGCTGTTATAGAGCTGTTTCCTTAACTATATTTAGCTTGCTATTATGCCCGGTTTTGAGAAAGCAGAGTTCACTTATTTTTGCTCTGGTGATGGTTGAGTTTCTTGCTGAAGATCTTTTGCTCAACACGCTGCTGTTACACCTATCGTCAGTGCTATAGGTTTACTCTAGTTGTGTGCGCCTCGTGGCTTTCCCGATGTATGTAACTTTGTAGCATAAGGTTGCCCCTGGCGTGATCCATGTCCTGCTGTTTACTAAGATTTACCCGCTTTATGAAGTTTAGAGCGGCACATGCACTAGTTTTAGGTATTCTGCATATGCAATTTTTCAACCTCATTAGGCTGCTGACTTTTCAAGCGGAAATTAACTGCACTTTGTAATGCTTGTTCTGAATATTTTCAGTCCTTTTCCCCAATGGGGGCATAAAATTTCTTAGTCATGTCAAGATGCATGTAAATTTCTTAGGGACTTTTGTTGTCTAGTCGATTGGTCTATGACCGAAGAGTTGATTCCCGACAAGTTCCCAACCAGTGGGTTGGGAACATTTGCATTCTCCTTCAATTGAAATGACGGTATCAACTCAGGAAGGGGATGAGATCTTGATATTGGAATATATAACAAGTAGCAAATTCTTGAGGAAAATGATCTCAATGGGAAAAAAGAAAATCAAAATTTGTGATCTGCAATGAAGTTTATCAGCTGATAAGAAGTAATTTGCATAAAAGCAAATTTATCTTCTATTATCCAAATACAGAAATTTTGTCATGCTCTCTTTCATTACATCCTACTTCCTACAGCAATGAAAATAATAATCCTTATAGCCATGAAGATATCTTTCGGCCGAAAGGGTGTGAAAACACTAACAAACTAGAAAACAGAGCCTGTACCTCTATTTGCATACAGGAATATCTATGCTAGGTATCCTAGCAAATACGATGGAGTATGGGTCCACGGTAACAGGTTCAGATATCCTCGTTTTCATAGGATCCAAGGATGGAATAATTCCTGAAGAATTTGCACTCAATTCTTTGCCATTTAGAAGCATCACTTGACTATGTAGATCTCCATCCTTGGCTGTTAAATGATACTCTTCCCTTATGTTGCCATCATCTCTGGCTGATTTCTCGCTGCCCTTATCGATCGAAACATCAATTTCATATGCGTTTCCGTCCAGATTGATCAAGAGTAATGTGATCCCTTCCTGCAATGCCAAGATGCAACCACTTGAGCTATTGAAGTTAACCATTCAATGTTGATGTATATGAAGTTTAGTTTGTACTTACTGAATTTTTTGAGCAATGGGCATAAGCACGGATTCTATCTGTGCCGACGAAGCTTGTGGGTAGAACTGTACTTCCCATCAATCTGTGCCACAGAAGAGCTCTGCAAAGGAAATTACTAGTCAGCAAAGTTCTTAAGTATCATTTGAATCCATTTTCATTGCAAGAAAAACATCTTCCGAATTATTTTTGTTGTTTATTATATTCATAGTTTTAGAATTACATCTCAAAAAATTACTATTGTTAAAGACTTCAGGTAACAGATGATAGAAACATGCTAAATGATGGCTAATGGTGATAATTGATGACTATGAAAAAAAAATATAGAAAACGTATATGATTTATTCATTTTTTATAAAGGATAATGCTAATTAGTATTTAAGAAAAAAAATAATCCATATAATTATTTTTCTATAAAGTGTATAATCAATATTAGAAAACGTAAAAAGCTTTTTCTTTTTTAAGTACCTAGTAGGTATATAAAGCACCCATCCATTTCTAGTCCACTGTTACCATTTTTTTCAGCCACAAATAATCAATAAGATTCTTTAGCATTTGTAGCCTCTTGAAATTACTATTATAATAACGTTTGATAGTGAAGAAGACGGTTTTTGCAAACAGTCACATTGCAGTGTCTAGAGGGGTTAGCTGACCCATAGTAATCTGGGTTTGGCTCAAACGTTGTAGTGTTGAGTAATCCATAGTTCCCTCCAATCAATGACTGTCTGCAATATGTTTTGGTATTATGCTTCGCAGCCAGTCCAAGCTGATCCAAGTACCTTTCACATAAGGGAAAGAAGAAGCCACATAAGAACCTCAAAGTTGAGTCATGCCAGAACCCATTCGATTATATTTACCAGTTAACAATGCAATATAATAAGACCAACTGATTCGAAAGTTTAGTCCTGTCGGAGCTGACTGGATTATAATCAGCTTACCAGAAACCAAATACATAGGCATCAGTGACGAGGTGCTGGCCGCTATTGAAGGCACCTCCGGCTTCGCCAACCCATGCAACTGCTGGAGATCCCGAGTTGTTCAAAAGGCTGTCAAGTTGACCAAGTGGCTGTTCGCCTTTGTTGAGACAGGATGTATCCAGAATCTTGTCAAAGAGTGTCACATCAACTCCTATATTCATGACAGTTGATAGTAAGTTTTACACAGTCTATCAACCTCACAAAACTTCTCCTATGCGGTTGGAGGAATCACTGGAGTTGATTTTACCTGGTCCGAGGTTGTAGATGTGGTGAGAGACCACTTGAAGAGTCTTGTTTGTTTTAGCTAGGAATTCACTGAACCAATCGAAATCGAAAAACCCTCCTGGTGCGAGGACCAGTGGCTTAACTTCATGGCCCTTGTATAATCTCTGTACTAGGCTTGTTAAGGTGTTCACGTCCGTGGCATATTGCTCTGCTGAAATACTTGCTCCAACTCCATATCCATTTAGTTCATTTCCTAATACACATTAGTAAATTCAACTAAGTAAAAGCATACCCTTTGCATTGTGCACGCCATTTTTTTTTCTTCTTCTCCTTTTTATTTTTTTCCTGATATTTGCAGTTAGTTACAAGAGATGATGAGAGGCGAAAATCGTAGCTGATTGCTGATGATAGCGGTTAACAAATACAAAAAATATTCCAAAGAGATACTTTACCAAGCTCCCAGCCAAGGATAGGATAGCCTTTGTTTATAGTGTAGCGGATGAAAACCTCGGCATTGCTGGGATCCCATGGTGCTATGACCGATTCATCAACACCCACGGTCCGACCGTACAATACATTCAACCCGAACGTGACAATAGCCCTGTTGATCATAAGATGGACAGCATTCAGTATTCAAATGAAAATCAAGACCGATTGGATAAAACTGAACTTAGAAGCTGCAGTTTTTTACCCAGCCCGTTTGAAGAATGAATTGAGCTCATCCCACCGTGACATCGGTAAGCAGCCTTGGGAGAATTCCAGCAGCTGAGAGCTGTCTTTGGTGAAAGGGGTGCATGGTGTCTGGCTTCCTGGTGTTTCATAAACTAATCTGTCCTGTAAAGTGCCTCCCATTCTTATTTTTAGCGGCAAAAAGGCTGTAAAACTGTTAATGACTTGGCATAACTTGGGGAATCCTAGGCTTATATCAAAGATTTCAGCAAGATACATACGTTTGCTTAGATCAATATATACCTTTTATAGCATTCAAGAATCTTATGTTCTTGAGATCCTGCACAAACACAACAGTAAAAAACAAAAACTTTAAAGTTAAACGGTGTGTTTTGTACTGCATTACAATAAATGCAGAAAGAGTAGATGACCCGATTCTATATTTATGCTTTCGTGTTTAAATAAGTTAAACTACTCATGAACTATTCGAGTTGGGCTTGATATTCACTCGAGTTTGATTGGAGAACAATTGAGTCGAACTTAAGTTTGAACTAGTAGAGTAATCAATCGAGTAAAGCTTGAGCTTTATAGTATTTGGCCTGACTACTTCGTGAATCTAATCAAACATTAATCTTAATTGAATTTCAATATTCATATTATTATAATTAGAATAAAAATGTATTATTTTAATGAATCGAGCTTAAATAAACTTAATCAAGTCAAGCTCGAGTTTATTAAGTACTATATCGAGTCAAGCTCAAAATTCTAAGCTTGACTAAATTCGAATCAAGCTCGAGCTTGAACTCGAGCTTTAAATTTTTAAACAGAACTCAAGTTTTAAAATTTTGAGTCAACCTTAAGATTAATCTCAATATTATATCGTTTTGATTATATTCGTTTACTGTTCTATTTACACGTATTGTACTCTGGCAGATATTCATCTTTCCTAGTATCATGTTTGGAAATGAACAAAAGAATTAAACAAGGAAAGCGATTTACCAAAGTGAGAAGTGTGGCATTCCCCCAGCTGCAATTACCATAGTCACATTTATTAGGAGGCCACCAATCTAGAGTAGCACAAATGTAGTTTTCATCAGTTTGAGCCATGGAAACCGTTCCATCAATATAGACAGTTCCATTGATAGAAAAGCCAGATAATTTGGGTCCGGAACCGGGATCGGGACTGGGGCTGGGGCCGGGACAGTGACCGTGACGGGGACAATGGCTTGAAGGTGCCGAGTGTGACTTGTGATGCGTCAAGTAAATCCAGCAACCCAACCCTATAAGAGCAAGCAAGCAGACAATCCCACAGAATACATAGAGATAAACTGAAGATGTCTTCAGTTTCTGTTTCTGCATATAGAATTTTTAGTGTTAGCACGAACCAAGTAATTCTTTTATGTACCACTTTTGCTCACCATGCGTGAATCCAATATTATGGAAAGAGATGGACTTAGGGTAACCTAAGTTTTCCGTCTTTAAATGGTGTTTTTTTTTTTTTTTTTTTTTTTCCTTCTTGTTTGTGTTTATATGATATATGATTAGAGAAAATATGGACGGAACTCCCTTGAATTAAAATGAAATTTATTAGTTTAAGGCTAAACAGGTGCATCCATATAATAATAGCTTAATTTGTGATTCTATCTCAATTACCATACGAGATTGTGCGCATGTTAAGAAAATATATAGAGTAGAATCACAAATTAGTTAGGGCTATTTTTATGGCCATTTTGCTGTAAAATAGACTAATAATATTCGAAATAATTAAGGTTTTTGAAGATTAATGGTATAAATATTGCTCTCTTAATAAAATACACCAAATTTGATTCAGTTTTTTCCACCAATTTTAATGTGTATTGAAGTTGGGAAAAGATTGAACGGAGGTATAACTGTTTTACTGCTAATTTAAGTTTTCAAGGCAAAGTAATTAAACCATCTTAGTAATTAATGAAGTCTTCCAAAGGTAACTTTTGCATGTTCCTTCTTTGTGACAAAATAAAAAGAGCCAAGTCCTTCCGAATTTCCACTTCTTTATTAATTTATTTTTTGTTTCTATTTAACACATACAGTCTCATGCTTTAATTGAGATAAAATTCAGCCATTAATATAAGATAAATTTTTACAGCCATTTCAGTAAGCGTAACCAATAATAATAGATGGACTATTATTTAAATTAAGGCTAGAGTCAGTGCATGATTTTTGAAATTATTAAAGTTATCGAAAGGTAATTTTTGCAAGTTCCTCCTTTGTGTTATGATAAAAAAAAAAAGGGACAAAAAAAAGAAGAAGAAGAAGCTGAATCCTTCCGAATTCCACCTTAATTGGCAAAATTCAAGAGGGTGAAGATGGCCAAAACCGAATAGAAACAAAGAAAAAGCTGTGGAAATGGAAAAAAAGGTATAATTTTTTTTAACACATTGTATTTAAGAGAAATAAAGTGTTTAGTTGATACTATGTAATTAATAAATATTGTTGCAAAGGTTGCTTTTTTAATTTTAGTTTCATTTGCAATGTTTTCCTTCCACATTCATATTGTATTCATTAAAGTTAAAAAAACTTAAAATTTCATTCCATTTCCATTCAATTCATTACATTTGGATCCATCTATACCCATTAGAAACATCATCTAGCGCTCAACCAATATCTCAAAATGGAAATTTTGGATGATGGCCATTTAAAGCTATGAAAGGAGGTGCATTGACATATCTAATACAAAACAAAACAAAACAGATAACAAATGCAATTAGGATGTCTGATTAAAATATAGGCGACAGAACCACAGGATAACCCTACACGAAGAGTTTTAGTTTTAGAAAATGTACGAGGAATAGAGAATCTAACCTCAGGAGAAGACATCTTGTGTCTTATAGAGGAGGGCTACCTCACTACAACCTGCAAATCAAGCGTTCATAGGCCGGAGCGTCTGTGCCACCTTCTTCTGTTTCCATTGGACGCCATAACCTTTGAATGCAGGCTATTCGTCCTGCCTTTCCACTCTGGAAACTGGAAATTTTCTTTCGTTCTTTCTTTTTCTTTTCCGTTGAAATCTAATCCGGAGAAGTTGCCGAAATTAATGCGGGGTTGTCATATTTAGGAGGAGGTTTTGGTTGTCCGTCATAAAAAAGTTAGTATATTTGATGACTATCTGTCACTATACAAGAAAAACGTATAGTTAATCTCTATCTATTGTATTTCCATATATGAAAATGAGGTTTTATGGGTCTTACATTAATTCCATGTGTCATAGTTCTAATGGATGGAAGAAGAAAAGAAAGATGGATGTATATTCATATATAATTCTTTTATTATATGTGATTTAGTATATCTAAAATTGAAACATACATCTCTATTACATACACACAGATGTATGTAAATATATATTGTTAATATTTACAGTAATGTTGGTATTCATCCATATTACAATATTTTACATGCACATATATATATTCTCATATACATATATAAATTAATTATCACTAAAGCTTATATAGGCGTTTATGCGTTTATATCAATCCGTATTTCATAATAAATGCGTATGAATAATTATTTATTTGTGTCATTAATTTCAGTAGTCAATTCATAATCTGTAGTGCTTATAGGACAAAAATCGTAAAATTTACATGTTTTTCATTTTATACCGATAGGTTTCGTTTTTTTCGATAATTTATAAAGTAACAAAACGAATATTTAGATTAGAGGAAATAATGTAATAGAATATAGATTTTCGACCGCACCCTATATATAAAATACTGCTCATATATAGCACATGTATATAATAGCTATTAATGTTTTATCGATGTGTATATGCTATCCATCAACAATTGTATATTCAACAATGTCATATGTACATGCACACCAATATATATATCTGTATGTATGTATATATATGTTATGCTGTTTTATTATACTACATGGAAAAATATGATTTATAATTATTAATTTTAATTATTATGCTAATTTAAATAATAATTATTTAACATTTGACAATTTTATGAATACAACAGGTTTTGTTTTAGTTGGATTATAAATTGGCTTTTTCCATATCTTATTATTAGCTGCTTTTGCAACTAAAGTAGCTCTAAAAATAGTCCCCGTCAAAGAAACTTTATCTTATTCAGACCAAATTTTCATGTCCCTAATATATGCTAACCGATATCCCTTTCAATCATGTGGGGTCCTATGATTTGGTATATATATCACACCTTTTTCTTTTTGCTCATATGTAATTTTAACAGTCGGTTCATTTTGTTATAATAAAAACTTCATAAAGAATTCCTATTGCAAAAATACTGGATAGTTATTTGTTTCTGAAATTAGATTTTTTCTTCAAGATACCTTCAATAAAATTAACAAATGACAATGCAATATCTATTCATATATGAATATCTATGCTGTTTATAAAATTAACAAATATCTATGCTATTTATAAAGGAAGCAAACGAGAGGAACAAAAAGAATCGAGAAAAGTAAAAAATGATTTCACACACTTGAAACAAAATGTTTTGCAATGGTTGGGCATGAGATAGTATCTTGATAAATGAAACAAATGATTTATTTTAAAATTATTATGTATTTGTGGTTTTATATTTTATACTATTAATATGAATTTTTAATATAATGTAGATAAAGTTAAATAAAATTGTCCATAATTAAGTTAAGGTTTTCCTTAAGACTCATAGACATAAAGATGAAACAGATGTAAATGAGTAAGTAGCCAATGCTGTAGTATATGATTAGTTAGTTGTTTAAATTTAATATCTCTTTTATTTTAATAAGTTTAACATGAGTTATTTTTTTCTTAATAAGAAGAGATTGAGAATCTAATGTAACCTTATGAGATGAATTCAATTTGGGAAACTAATTGGAAAATGGATGCATATTCTATATTCTTTGGCCTAGAAAAGCTTGGTCAAATCTATGGCAAAGGAAAAGGTCTTATACTAAAAACCCATAGAAGGATTGCCCTTGAAGTTGTTTGCATAAGCTTAAAGCAATATAAGAAGGCACTTGATGATACCGTTATTTTGAAGGAGCTAGGAAAAATGCAATTCAATAAGATTTTGAGATTAGAGAATTAAGTAGTATCTTTACTTCCTCTTCAACAACGAAACTTACATTAAGATTCCTAGACCCAAATTCTTATGCCCATAATTGTTTAAGTAATCTCTTAACTTAAAAAATTTATTTATTTTTTCTCTTTTTTTGTACTCTACGAATGTAAAATACTAAAAAGGTGCATGTTAGTTTTTTTCTTTACTTTTTATTATTGTAGTCCCAAAAATGAGGCATTGGAAAGAGAAGTTATCGAATTATTTAATGGGACAAAGAAAAACTAATAAATAGGGAGGAAAGAATTCGGATGGATCACAAAATGGTTGTGATACCAAAGATGACTCCAATATAATGGTGAGTACTATTATACTTTTTGGTACATATTTTTCATGGTAAAGTAATATTTTCAGTCTACTTATGTATAATCAATGAGCACGATCCATTATATATCGAGAATATTATGTGGATGGAAAGAAATGATTATTAGGACTAGCATTATCTCTTATGATTTCATTTTTGTTTTGTTTATATCGGATCTATTGAGAGAGTTAGATTGTAATAGATATGGCATAAAGGGTATATCTATGTCTTTAGCTAATATCATAAAAAATGTATTTTGAGATATGTTCCTAAATGAGCACGAGGTATTATATTCATTTATTTCATATCTTTGGATAGAAATAATGCTTATAGAAATAATTTATTTATGGTACTAGTTTGAGAACTCTACATGATTATGTTATAAGTTTAATTAAGATATAATGCATGTCTCTTAATATAGTTGGAGAAAATCCTTCTGCCGAAGGAATTGAGACTCCTAATATTGTAAATTGGTTTTCAAGTTACATATGTGAGTTTCTAACTTGATAATTAGCTTTGTTTGTCAAACTTGCATGTAAGTGATGATTTTATTTCCCCTTTGTTATTATAGTTATTAAAAATGTATGTATTAAACGGTTTTAGATTTTTATAAAATAGGGTTTTTATATTATAAAGGGATAAGTACAAAAAAGTATTTAACGTTTACCTATATATACGAATCGGTCCTTAACTTTTTATTTAGTTTATTTTAGTCATCAACATTTTAATAAATTTACAAAAAAGTCTCTTAGTTAGTTTTTCCGTTATGTTATGTGTAGATTTGTTAAGGAATAAAATGAACCAAATAAAAAAGGTTAAGGACTTATTTATATATACAGCTAAATGTTAAGAATTGATTTGTATATATGGGTAAACGTAATAGACTTTTTTATGCTTACGTGGACCAATTATATACTAACACGTATATATAGTAATAGAAAATTTAATAGAGTTAATAGAAGGATTTACTTGATATGACTTAAAAAGGTTAAGGATTAAAATGTATTAAATAAAATGTTAAGGATTGATTTGTAAAAACATGAAACGTTAAGGATTTTTTTGTACTTTTCTCCATTATAAAAAATAATGTAGCTAGCTTATTACAAGTCAGGAGGGTACAGATGAAATTGGCTAGATGTACGGTTGTATAGTAGTTCGTTGAATGATTAAGGATATTGATTGGCATATGATATTATAATGGAAACAAACATCAAACTCTTTAAATTTATATGTATCTTTGAATTTTAGATGCTATTGTGCTATCATAACTCATTCTAGAGAATGAAATACTATAAGAAGTTATATATGCGTTCAAATTTTGTTTTATATAGAATTAGATATTATGAGAAATAAAATTAAATGCTATCTCGATAGCAGATTGTTTCCAAGGTCTTGTTGTTATAAATAAGTTATAAATCATTCATCGATGAAAATGAGTATATATAGCTAGTAATCCTATAAGTATATATATGTTTTTTGTTTCTTTTTTATGAGAAAGGAAATAAAAGTTGATTATAATAACTATTATTTTACATTATTAGTAGCCATTTTAAATTGAAATTAAATGTAGAAAATAATAATGAATTAGAATAGCTTCTATATTATGTCACTAGTGGTAGTCTTAAGTTGCTGCTATATAACTAATTTAGTAGCTTTTAACGAATGCTATTGTAATATATATATATATATATATATATATCTTTACTTTTTAGAAACTGTCGCTATAATATTATGTGTACCTACATTAAAAAAAGTGATGCTAATATTACTTTGTTGCTCTTGTATTTATAGTGGTTTCACATTATTGCTAAAAGTTATAATGGCTACTAAATATATGAAATAAAAGTTACAAAAAATCAAAACTCTTGTAGTAATAACTTATTATAACTCTATTCAATTTCATATTAAATGGTTATTATATTAAAGTTTTATTTCATTCAACAAACTATATTGGTGATAAGAGATTCAAAATGGTTCGTGAGGTAACAACATTGTGAACCTTATGAATTTTATTTTATCAAGAATTTACAATAGTCGTTTGCTTTTCAACTTAAACCATTTTCTTTACCATTTCTTAAGGTGAATTTAAAATAGAATTTTATAAATATGTAGTAATTTCTATTTATACACATATACACACACATACACACATCTATGTATGAAAATATATCCAATTTTCCATTTGAATATTTATATATGCATGTGTATGTGTGTATGTATGTATGAATGAAAATAATCCAATGCTCCATTTGAACCTAGACTTAGGTTCCAGTTTGGCCTTGGGCGCTAGTTCGACCTAGCTTGGAACATGGCCCTTGAACTTTTTTTTTTCTCGTATCCCCTCTCTTAAGCCTTCACGTTATTTTTTTTCTTTCTCGCTTTACTGATCCTTTAACCATTTTTTTTTAAACTTTCCATCAAATATACATTAAAACAGAAAGAAAATAAAATATAAAAAAAATCTTTTACAGTATGAATATGCAATGTCTTAATCTAATCGAATAGAATGAAGTAGTTAGAGGGAAAATATTTTTTATAATATTTTATGGTCGCCTATAAGGTGTTTATGTATCCACTAATCGAAATTAGACCACTGTAGTGTAGTTTGGATTTTTAGAAAACCTTTAATTTGTTGATCAATTTTACGTTTTTAGAAAAGTATCAAAGTGTACGTAACTATTTATGTTAAATTTTTTGAATAAAAATAATTTCAATCGGTCATAATTTGGAAAAACCTAATGTTATATCGGCACTTTTGGGAAAATCATGCCATTTTGTTTTTTTGAACAATTAGAAGAAAAGATTTTTTTAGGTGGCAAAACTTTTTCGTAAAGGATGAAAAGAAAACTTACTATGTATCATCTTGAGGTAACTATTCATATTCGTGAGTAGAAGTGGAACCTACTGGTGAACTTAGGCTTCCATTAGATTGGTTCCAGTCATTGAAGTAAGCATTCTTCTCATTTGATGTCTCGCATGGTTCTTATCATCTATAGTTTGTCTTGTACTAATCTTTTGTACAAGCATTTACCTTGATACTGACAACAAATAGGGAGGCTTGGTGTTCGTTGACAATTAGGCCTATTGTACTAAACGCTTGCTCAACAACAACCGTTGAAACTGGAGCAATGAGTACTTCACGGGTGATGCGAGATAGTAGTGGGTAGTCTCTTCTATGCCTTTGCCATCACTCTAAAATATTGAAGTCTTTCATAGAGATATTTTCCAAAAACTTGAAATTTGTATTGGTATAGTGCTATATCTTAGAATTTGGACTACTAAACCGTTGCATCTTCAATTTTTACGTTAGTAACTGCTCACCCATAAAAGAGTAATGCCATCCCTTTGTGGGTGGCAAAGGAGAGATTGATGACTGGTCACCGTACTGACTTTGATAGTAGTTGAGCATCTCCTTTATGTCGGCTGTTACTGTCGACACTTTTTACTGTACTTCTAAGCTATACACGTCTTGAAAATCCGTTAGATCTTGAATGTAACCATAATAAGTTTTCAAATATATTAGTAATAATACTGTTTTACAAAAAGGGTCTAGAATAGTTGCTACGAGATAAATACTAGGAATTTCTTTATAATCAGTTAACCACTTCAAGTCATATCGTATACGCATGTGTGTAGCTTTGGGTCTTTACAGACCCGAACTAGCATGCTAAGTATACCGACTGTTGACATAATAAATAAGTGAACATTAGGCCTGTAAACTAGTAAAAAAGTTTTAGTAGCATCATGAAAATTTTTCAAAAGTTTAAGTAATTGGACGCAAATATCCCAACTACTAGGGAAAATGTCAACTCCTTATATGTTGTACATTAGGAAGTCATATAGTAATTTGTTGTAAGGAATTGTGCTATGCAACAACTTGTAAATCGAGTTCTAGCGATGTTGCACATCCATCTTAAACTTTCGAGGTCTCTTTTCGCTCTCCATGCAAAAGTTCCTTTACTTTTTGTGAAGGGATAGCCTATCTATTATTGTCTTGACGAGGTTCTTGATTAGAGCTATACTGTCGTGCAAATTTGCAATGCCATCCTTGATACACAAGTTAAGAATATGATATGCACAATGTATATGGAAAAAAATCTCCCCCAATGCTGGTTGATAGTAATTTTGAAAATCAAATATTGATGCAGTATTAGCAGTTGCATTATAAAAAACAATAGAAAAAATTTTCCTCACTAATCCGTATTTATTTAAGATTTTTTTAATAATTTTATGAATATTTTGCGCTGTATATCGATTGTTAAATACCCTTAAAACAAATAGTTGTTTATTAAGTTGTCAATTATTGTCTACCTAGTAAACAGTAATACCCATATAAGAACTATTACGAAAAGGATTCGTCCATATGTTTGCACATATGGATACTTATGTATTCAGGGAAGCAAACTTACCTATGAGCTCCCTCTTACCTTTTTGGTAGAGCTCCTATGTGGCTTGAGTTGTCGTTTTGTGAGTAAGCTGTCGTGAGCTAGGGTTGAACGTCTCCCACTTGTATCAACTTTGTCACTCCGATGCACCTGCGTTGAATGAGAGATGTATGTTTGCCAGGTATTGTGCTAGGTTATATTTATCTCTCTCTTCATTATACCTCATTAGCATTTGTCCAGATGAACAATTGCTTCGGGTAATTTGTTGCTGTGTTTTATCTATTCCTACCTCCTTAGGTTGCTTCAACCTTAAGTGCCTATTAAGGGTACCATATTCCTCTCTCGTTTTTTACGAATAACTCACGTTGCAATGGTTGCAAAATGCTCTCGAGTTCTCCCTTTCATTTATACCTTTACGGAAATGAGTAGTGAAAATATTAGATTTATCAAGTTTAGGGGGTTTACCTGAGTCGTATGGTCTTGAACTGATAGGCTTACATTGTCTTATATGTTGCTCTTTTGTTTTGGAAATAATTTCAATGTTGTCCTCTTCATCCTTGAACATGCTTGTAAAGAAACTCATTTGTAAGGGTTCAAATCCCGCGGGTTATGCAGGGACGTTTATATGAGGGGGTTCGAATCTAACATGACGTTCAAGGACACTCACGTGTGGAGGTTTGAAATTGAGAGGTGGCGTGCCTCGGTAATTCATACGTTAATATTCAATGTCAAAGCCAAGAGGTGGTATGCCTCAATTACTCATACGATGAGGTTCTGCATCAAAGCTTGGAGGTGGTGTAAATTCTTTTTCTACGTTCTTAACCATATCATATGTCCTCTGCTCATTTAGGTCATACTTGTTATCTGGATACACCTGAACGTCCTCAAACCGTAGTGGCGTAAACGACGTATTGGAAATTCTAATGCTTTTACCCTTACTTTTACCCTTACTTTTATCATTAGATGATGAACCGTGTTTTTTATTGGAAAGGTATGGCGCAAAAATCTTTCCATTACTGCAAATATTTAAGAGTGAAAGATAGAAATAATATATAAGAGAAAATATAACGAAAATTATATGATGAGTATGTATAAATTAAAGTTATTTGCTAATGCAAATTTTTTCTGTGTAGTGGAGTGGAGAATTACGTATAGAAATTTGTGGTTAGTAGAAAGAAATATTTTCAACAATGTTTTGCAACTGAAAAAAAAAAAATGAAGGCAGAATGGTTAGAATTAGAGAGATTTAAATAATTTGTAGAGTAAGTATTTCTGCTATGCTTGAATCTGCCATTTATAAGTACTAAGGAATATGGGAACATATCATTTGAATTTTGAAATTTAAAATTTTAAGCGGTTTGGCGTTGCAAATTTTAAATTTTGAACTTGAAATTTAAAATTTGCGATGAGTGTGCCGAAATTTTTTTTACATAAACTGACAGACAGAAGACATGGATAGGGGTCTGGGGGGATAGGGTTGGGGGAGATGACAGGCCCAATTATTTTTTTTAAATAAATTTAGCGGTCCTTGAACCAACAGGTTGGCCCGACCATGGTTTGGAACTGACCCTTTACTAGGTCTATTTGAACTAATGCAACTAAGGTAGTCGGTGTTCGCTTGCATGGAAATTTTTCTCTAATTTCATTCACCTCGATCTTATAAAAGCAAGATAATTTTATATCTATACAATCAATATGAACTAGACATACATTAATATTTTTTCATATTCGCATGATTCTTGCATTTTGCTTTTTTTTTTTTTCACCAACCATATAAATGAGAGGATTCAAATCCTAATATATTTTGATAAGATAGCGATATCACTAAATTATAATAACCTTAACTTTTACAATATTTTATATCCTCATCAACAATTAATTATCAATTAATCCATCTACAATTAGTTAGTAATTAGTGAATGGTCATGGAGTCTTATCTACTGACTCCTTGAAAGAGAGAAAAAAGGCGTTAATGGTACTAATATATTACGTGTTTTGATGAGTGATGGATAAATATGAATAAGTTTTTTATATGTGCAAATATTGAACAATTATTATTAATGTAGATGGTTAAATTTAAAATTAGGCCTTAAATTTATTAATTAATTGGATTTGACTTTTTGAGCTAAAGTGACAACGCCTATAAAATTGACGCCATATACTGGAGATGATCAAGGAAGATTTTGATATAGTAATCTTGGAGTAAGTCTTATTAGATCAGTCTGTCCAATCCAATTTTTCTCAACTTAGGTTGATACTAAAGTAGTATTTAATTGGAAGGATTGGATAGGACAAAGAAAACTAGATAGGACAAAGAAAACTAGATAGAACAAACTTTTTGTATCATGTTTGGTGTACATAGTATTGGACAAAAAATTATATTAAGAAATTAATTATTTATATTATAAAATAAATAATTTTTTGTAGTATTTAATAAAAATAACATTTATTAACTTAATAATATAACATGGAGGGATATTTTTTAGAATGCAAAATATTTTTTGTTTTTGTTAAGTGAATTTTATTTGTACTATGGTACAAATGAGATAAAATTTAGCATTTTGTCTAGTTCATTAGTCTAATTTTTGTCTAGTTACCAAACATGAGATAAATTTTTTTATCCAATTCAGTATTATGAAAATTGTATAACTAAACGCTACCTTAAAAAATAAGGTTTTATTGAGCCTAGGCTAATAGAGAGTCCACTTAAGGTCCATTAAGGGAAGCGATGAATTCTAGCTATTGATCATCATCACGATCTAACAGATGAGATCAATGACTATCCTCTATAAATATCTGTCTCCCTCTCTCGTTGGGTAGAAAAGAATTTGGCATGAACACCATTACTTCGTTGAATTCTTATAATGAAAAACTAAACATTTGAATATTTCAATAACGCTTTTTTATCTTTTATTCGATAGTGGAGTTGATATCTTTGAACTCTTTCATTTATTACTATAAGTATTAGAATCTTATTTCACCCACCCTCCTCTTTAAATTTTTCTTTTGATAATTCCCTACGTGTGATTAAAGTTACTTCCCTAGCTAGTCATGTGTAGTGTATTGATTACGCAACATGCACGTAATCTTTATACTTGAACCCTAATTGTACCCCACAGGTAATATATATCTAAATACCATTAGTATTAATGGTTTCCCAATATTTAACTTGTTTAATGGAGAAGAGGAAAGTTTACTAAATTTCGATCGGAAGATGTTAATTTATGTTTCATTGTGCACCTATCAAGAGGTGAAGAGAGAAAACTTCAATCTTATTTAATACATAATCAGCGTTATATAAATATGGAAAACTCCATTATGTTATCCCTAAGAAAAGCTTCATGCACGTTTCTTAGCGGGATCATTTAGATATACAGGTTTATATCGTGATTTGTTAGGGTTGTCTAAGCATCTTATCCTCCGCCATTTAATCCATAGTGTCACTTCGCGTAGCATATTTAATTAATAAGGATTGGTGAAGGCTACAGTGGACAAAGTTATAAAGTTACAATCCTTTGTACCATTTAAATTTGGTTCAAATTCAACTATAAATACTTTCTAAGATTATTTATATATCGTAAACTATTAATATTTGGAAGTAGTCATAATACAACTGTATTCTTCCATTATAAAAAAAAAAGAAAAAAAAAAATCCAACAAAAACAGCTTTTAAGTACGACCTCATCGACTGGAGCTTGGCATGCGTTTCAAGAGGAGAAGGAACTCTTGGACGTTCCTTAAACAACAAACATCGTTTCATTAGAAGGTTATGTGCCCCGTCAGCGGATCTGCTTTGCTCAAATTTTTTCTTTTCTTCTTCTTTTTTTATTTATTTTATTTATTTTTTTAGTTTTAATCGGTTAAAAATATATTATGGAACCTACAAAAACTTTAAAATAACATAACAAACTTTCATAAAGGAATTTATGATTGAAACAGCGAGTAAATAGAATAATGAGAGTTTTTTATAACGTTGGTATGATAATTAAGGATTTAAAATGGGTTTCTTAAAACTAAAAATGCTTTAAATAGACCGATTTTTTTTGTGATCGATTTATTTTTTCGGTGTGATCTATCTAATCCAGAAATTTCAGTAAGTAAGATGAGGAAAGTTTTGCTCTTTGATGAATCTTGGAGACAAATGCGCACTAGTTCCTTTTAGTTCATATATAACACCTGCCCTCCAAAAAGGAAACAGAAAGAAGAAGATTATTCTTATTTTTGCTTCTACCCAACGAAGACCTTTTTCAATATGCACATCCCTAGATACGCATACCGTAAGCAGTTGGGCATAGTGATCGTGGAAATTATTGATTATTAAGGAGAGGAACGAGGGCAGAGATTGCCCAACTACTTACTAGAATAAACCAAAATGAATCTGATAAATTAAGAAGACATGAACAACGACACTGCGCAATTATTGAAACGAAGAGATAAAAAGCACTATGGCTATTTCTACATTTCAATCTATGATAATTGAATATCTGAATTTTCATTTTTCATTGGATGTCTATATTTTTTATTTAGTTGTAATTTAGTATATGTACTTTCAATTCGGTTAGTAATTTAGTGCTTAGAATTGAGGCAACTTGCAATTAAATTGAAACGATGGATACTAAAACGCAAGAAGAAAAAAAAAAAAAGAAATAAAATTTGAAATGGGAGTCAAACCTACATCAATGGATTTTGTGAATAATTAACTAAAACTGTTGTAACTTAATAATATTACCACTGGTTTTCATTAGGATAGTTCAAGTTTGAATTCCCTCTTCCCTTATTTTTTTTTAAAGAATTTTGTGAATAAACAAAATAGACAAGGGAAGACAAGGTTTTGTTTTGTAATTTTTACTTTTTTCACTTAAAAAATTTAGTCAATAGAACTTTACAGGCCAAAATATGCCAAAAATTAAGAGTTTACAAACTAAGGGTTCAAACTATCATAATTGAAGTGTTCATGTGCTCAAAACACCAATATACACAACATTTGAATTCATTTTGACCACTATGGAGATGTTAAGAGTATACATAACATTTGAATTCATTTTGACTACTATAAAGCTTTATAAGGGTAACGTAAACCCCACAATCAGTCACTAAGGATTTCAATCGGCTGAAAGATTCGATGGAACCTAAATTATAAGTAAAGCTGGAAATATTAATAAAAATGATCCCATAAGTTCGAATTTAAGAAAATAAGCAATAAAATAAAAGAATATAAAAATTTTAAATTTTAAGTATATAACTCGTTATTTATCGAAAATGTATAAAATGCATTCCGATAATTAACGAATCGCTAGAGATAAATTATAGGTATACTAAAAATTATAGGATGACCTAAATAATATTTAAAAATATTTATTTGTACTATATATAAATTTACATATAAGTAGAAATACACGTAATTACTTAAAATATGCGAAATGTACTAAAATAATACTAAATAATTAAAGAAATTCATAATTAATTAAGAAAAAATAAATAAATATCTGAAAAAATAAGGAATGATCCAGATTTGGGTTGTTACAGCTAGGGAAAGTAAGAAAAAAATTAGCTAATTAAATTAGAACAATACAAAAGTCAAATTGAAAGAAGATAAGATAATTGTCTAATCAAATTAATGCACAATAATTTCGCTAAATCTCTATAAATACTCTAAATTTTTCAAAAGCTCATTTGTTCAGTTTGGAGAGTGAGAAAAATAGAGAGAGGCGAAATTGAGAGAAAAATTAGAGTTAGGAAAAAAAAAAAGAAAATTGTGCAGTTGGGGCTTGTAAGGAGAATCTAGACCTGACAAGCAGCTGAGAATGGACGGCCAGCACCACCACATGGTGGTGGCAGTACCTAGGTGGGCTGACACGCCCATGGCTACTGACGATGGCCAGAGCTACCCAAATAGGTAAGTTCGATTTTCAATCCAATTTTGTGTAATTTTGTAAAAATAGTAAATATTCTTAAAAAATTATGAATTTTGTTATTCTGAAATATTTTTGTATTTATTTTTTATTAAAAATATTATTTTGATGAAAATATATCCTGTGATATATGATATTTAAGAAATCATGCAAAACCAAGCATATTTCGGTTTAGAAATAAATGACTTTAATAGTGTAGTTTTGAGCAAAACTTTTTTTTATGTATACTACTTAGATGATATAGAATATTACTATGAAGCCTGTTTTTAAAAATTAATTTTCTAATTTTTTTTTTATAATTTTTAAACCTTAGAATGAGGCATAAAATGGGTAATTTAGGGTTAATTAAGTAATAGTTAATTACTGATTTAGTAAATAATTATATGTTTTAGGATGTAGAAATCTGATGAAGTATGATAGTTGTAGTATTTAGGGTATTAGATATAATTATTAGGTTAATTATGTAGTAAATAAGTAATAGGGAAAACAATAAATTTTAGTTAATTTTGTAAATTAGGGTAATTAGGTGTAAAATCTGATTTAAGATAAATTTAGACATTTTGAAATGATAATTGATGTTGGGAGATGGTAATTAGAATGATAAAAATATTAGATGTGTATTATGTACATAATAAGTAATAGTACATAATATACAATTATTAGAAATATAATAAATAGAAGATATTAGAATAAAAATTGATATTATAAAAAATAATAAGGATATATAATAAATCTGATAGAAAACTTAAATTTATGTTATTATATGAAAAATTTAAAAATTTCTCACATCAAGAGTAAATTCGGTATACTAATAAGGATTTAAGTGTACTGGATGGAATACAATACTGATTAGGGGTAATAATGGTATTTAGGATATCTAGAAGTAATGTGATTAATTTCATATTATGAGTTGAAACGAATTTCTAGGGTTCGGGTATAAAACAATACTTAGAAATAGAACTAAAACCTAATTTAGAAATCAATGCGGAAATTGAACCCGAACCTAACCCCAAACCTAGAAAATTGTAAAAGATTTGAGAACCTAGATAACCGAATATATTAAACCTTAAACAAAACACAACAGTAAGCGTTATAGGATAAAACCAACTTATAATAGTTATATAAAAAATTGAAACCACGTTTGTATTATAAAGATGATCGGGGATGGCCTGAACGAGTTGGATCTTGAGTGAACAAGCGAGGAGTCTAGGTAAGTCGGGATTAATATGTTGCTGTATTTTGGAGGCTTGAGATTATACTTGGTTGTGCTTGTTAGATAGTTGGTTGTGTGCATGTACTTGATTATAAGTGATGTTATGATTTTGTTTATTGTTCTGGCTTGTATTGTATGATTTGTATGAAATGATGGATCACCTTAAACTGGACTTAATCAAATATATGACCTGTAATCATAATCGGACCTGTATGGTAACCCATTAGGGAAAACCTAAGATTCTCCGGCTAAATACTGACCCTTTCGAGAGGAATAGCGTAGGATTGCATAATGGTTCCTGCTTCATCCTTAGTTGAACTAAGTGACAGGAGAGGAGGTTGCAGTAAGAGTGAAATCAATGGTTTGAAGGTAGTCGCGAAAGGAGCGGTGTTTCCATTGCACAAGCCTGGGTTTAGTCGTGAGCTTTGCGTTAACGACAACTCTTCAACCCGGATTAGAGCGGGCGCTATTTCTCTAATCTCACGACCTGCCAGATAATGTTGTGCGATGGCATTTGCTTGAACATGCATCGCACCTAAAAAGTTGATTGATAACCTTATTATGTTTATGGTATAGTTTTAAATCCTCCATCTTAACTTACTGAGCTATGGTTGCTCACATCCCTATAGACATAGTGCAGGTACTGGCTAAGAAGTAGCATATAACTACTCTGAAGCTAGCAACTTTGGATCCTGGGGAGTGAAAAAAAACATTTGAAGAATAAACATATTTTTAAGGTTTAAGCTTTTATTTTAGAATTTTTCATTTCTGAATAATATAATAACTAGGAAATATATTACGGTGAAATATTGTAAACGTTAATTGTAATAACTGAATTTCAGTGTATATATATATTTTCTTACTTTCTTAGATAAATGATTTATTTAAATTACAAACTGTTTACTTTAAAACTGGTTAGTTGTGGACTCCTTGTGTATATTAAGTTTAAGATAGCGGTTATAAGGATAACTTTTATCTTAGAATGGTTTATATGACGTGGCTGTTACGACTCTGTTACTTTGGGGCGTGATAGGTAAGTACAGACTCCAATATTAGATGATTTATACATGAGGTGAAAAGCCTTTCTATACAAGATGCCTCAACAAATGATAAACCTATATCTACTTTATTTAATACCTAAATACATTATTACCTCTCCTTGTGCAACTATCCCATCAGCCATATTTATGTATTTGAAGTTGTACAAACAAGTTAAATAGGTGAATCTGGTCTAATTTGTGATCAGGGTTAAACAAATTAGCCTCTTATGACCCATTTAATTTCAACCTAATTTAGTTATTTACTAGCTAATAAATTAAATAGGCTAATCCATCAATTTAGCATATTTAATGAATTTTAGTATTAAATAGACCAATTTGCCAATCCATTGAAAAAGGATAATATTTTTCAAAATTATTTAAGATAATACATAAATTAAATTTATTAATCAGCTACAAAACTACTATAAAAAATAATAATTGTAAAGTTAATTGATTTAGTGGATTGGATGATTTGATCTAAACATCAGCTTGTTTTAACCTATTTAGTGATTAAATAGGTTAACTTATAGATTAACTAATCTAACCTATTAAAAAGTGGATTAAGTAAGTTAGCCTATTGTGTGGCATACTAGCACACTATAGCTCATGCAATTGAACTAAATTAACCATAACCTACTTTTTTGGTAGGTTGAACGAGGTGACTTACTAAGATCAAATCCTTCAAATTGTTTTCATAGGTCATGGGCTTCACTGTATAATTTTGTGATGGCAAAACTAACCGAAGGTAAAGGACAACTATGTATGTAGAACCTTCCAAATAGTTTTGTTTCTTTTTTCTTTCTCTATTTTTCCTTTTTCTTTTTTTTTTTCTTTTTCCCTTAGCTTTGTAATCTTTCTTTATTTTATTATTATTTTTTTTGGTTAATATATTTAATAATATTATTTTTAATATTATCAATTGTAAACCTACTTGAAGTTGATATAATAGAATAATATAAATAGAATTGTTTTAAAATGTTGATGACTAAATATATAACATAATCTGTTGCTTGGAGGCCTTTATTTAACATATAGAGGAAGTATAATATCTAGGAGACAAGTTCATCATGTCATCCGAAGCTGAGAACAAGGTTTACTTATAGTTGAGCATTTAAGTAAACTTAAAAAAAAAAAAAATCGATAAGCATCCCCCTTTCCCAACATAACGCCCCTATATAGACACTCAAAAGCCATTTTTTTTTAATTTGCAATTATCAATTTTTAATAATGCCTTAAAATTATACGACTACTAAGAAACTTAAATATACATATATATCTATATTATTAAACCCATCGAAAATTTAAGTAATTATCATAGTTGAAATTTTTATTTAGATCAATATCAAATATCATTTAATAGAAAAATCAATATTAAAATGATATTATGAAATTATATATAAGTTATATCATGGCTAAAATTGTTTCTTCTTATAATTTTCATATCTAATTTCTTTTTTCTACTTTTTAAAACTGTACTTCACCTTCTTCTTTTCTCCTCTTTTATCTCTCCTCTTTCTTATTACTTTCATTTCACAATTTCCCATGAAACCAATTTTTTTACAATTTTCATAATTTTTCTGTTATTCTTGTGATTTTTGGAAAAAATTCATTATATATTATATAGATATGTTAGAAGTAAAATTTGTAATGGTAAATACCAAATGTTTTATTAAAAGTTTAAAATAAATATATGTTTTTTTATTAGATAAAAAAAAAAACTAATTTTTGCATACACAATCCGGTTGCCCTCACGGTTAATTATTTTGTGGGCCAATGCGTGTTTCCAGGCGTGGTTTTCAAATTATCTACAAGCAGTAATATTTATGCTAGGAAAATGAACATATACAATAGAAAATGGAGCCACCAAAATGGGATCAAATAAGCTAACTTTGACAGGATTCAATGGAGGAATTTCGCCCAATGAATTTATCGTTAAAACTCCGCCGTTTAGAAAAGTCACCTGGCTGCTCAAATCCCCATCCTTAGCTGTCAAATGATACTCTTCTCTTGTGTTTCCTTCAAATATTGATCCTCTTGAAGCGCTGGCAAATTTAGATCTCCGAGGTTGGTGTTCTTGTCGCAAAATCAGTGTTCCATTATTTGAAACATCTTCTATTGAAACATTAACTTGCACGTTTGTTTCACCATCAAGATTGATCATGACCAATGTTATACCAGGCTGCAACAACACAAAAGAAACGTTAGGAATTTGTGGTGTTTACTTTATTTAGCTTGTGTGAAGGGTCTGTTTACTTACTGAATTTTTAGCACAATGAGAATAAGCGTGTAGTTTCTTTGTGCCGGTGAAGTTTGTTGAAAGAACATTGCTTCCCATCAACCGATGCCAAAGAAGCGCACTGTAGAGGTAAAATGAGATACTTCACTCAATGGTCAGCCATTAAATCAATGCCGTCTCATATGCTTAAGTGTTTGAACTCAAGATCATCTGCTGTAGTACCGTTATGAATTTTACAACACCAACTAATTGAGCTAAAAATTTAAGCCCGTTAGCTTTGGCATGGTTTAGCATTTACTAGTCAATAGTTATGTCAAATTTTTTCCCTCCAAAATAATTATATGATATAGTGAATGCAATAGAATAATTGAAAGAAATTTAAATCTGTATTATTTTGCAATAATTATTATTTATAAAGAAATAGTCAAAGATGAAAAGAAAGAATATATAGAATTTATAAATATATATATATATATCTCTAAAAATTAAAGGACTCATTACGAGTCTTACTCTTTTTTGGATTAGAAGTTATATCTTTTTAAACATAACCGAAAAATTTACCTATGTAAACCTGTCCACATCAATATACGAAGGGAAAATTAAGCTAAAGTGTTAGTTTGTAACCTAACCTATAGTAATCTGGGTTAGGGAAAAATGTGGTGGTATTGAGCAAACCATAGCCACCTCCGATGAGAGTCTGCCTACAATATGTTTTGGTGTCATAAATTGCTGCCAGTCCAAGCTGGTCCAAGTACCTGTTTTATATATCAAATACAGTTATAAACACTACCTAATGAAAAATAACACAGAATGTTAACTTGGAGGCATCTATTCTACCAAAAACTGGATACGAAGGCATCGGTGACAAGATGACGGCCGCTATTATGAGCCCCTCCTGCTTCACCAACCCATGCAACTGCTGAAGTGCTGGAGTCTATCAGAATTTTCTCAAGACTTGAGAAGGTTTGAGCTACACCGTCGAGATAGGATGGATCGAGGATCTTGTCTATTAGGTGAGGATCATCTCCTAATAATGCAAAGGATGAAATTCTAAATGATTCTATTAATTAATAAATCTAATAGTCCATACCATATCCTAAAAGTATAAAGCTTGCAGATAAAATATTTCGTGAATTTTAATTATATCATATTCCTCACAAACAAAAGGAACACCGAGATTGTAGCACCATTTACCTCCTCCAAGACTGTAAATGTGGTGGGTGACAACTTGGAGAGTTTGTGCTGTTTGGTTTATGAAATTCTTGAACCAACCAGGATCGAAGAATCCGCCTGGTGCTAGAACCAGTGGCTTAGCTTCATAATCTTCGTAGATATCATTTATCAGATTTTGGAGAGTCTTCAAATCAGATGCATACTGTTCAACCGAAAGTCTTGCTCCAATTCCACTTCCGCTCAGCTCATTTCCTGAAGGGCAACACAATTTCTTTTAAAAACTATGAAGTGGGTGTAAATGATTGATGGTTCAAACTTACCAAGTTCCCATCCATAAACAGGATAGCCCTTGTTGACTGTGTAGCGTAGAAGAGACTCAGCATCACTTGAATTCCAAGGTCCTGTAACAGAACCATCCGGTTTTACAGTCCTCCCAGACAATGCATTCAACCCAAAGGTCACAATAGCCCTGCGATTTCACCAAAAAGAACGTCTAATTTCAATAGACCTTTTTTTTTTTATTTATATACAACAAAAAGCTAGGAATGGAAGCATATATATATATATTCTTCGCATATTGTCCTTGTATTTGAGCTGAAACACTGATTGAAGCCTGTTACATGGTTCTAGTCAAATGATGGCAAAAGATACAACCTTGAAAACTTTCGGCATTATCATGACACCTGAATTTCAAGAACAGTTCATTCACACCAGTGAAAATGGCAATACAGTAAAATTTATTTTCCAATTTAATAATAATTAACGACAAAACCGTATAGTAGGGGATGAATCGCCTAAAAAAAGTCCATATTAATATAAATGATTAACCTGCTTTCTATATTTGAAGAATTTTTATTTTTTCTTTATTTTTGTCAATATCTCTCATAGAGTATGAATATGCTATTATAGGATTTTTTTATAATCCCATTCTTATTTTTTACTGGATTGATCTTGTCATTTATCTTTTCATTAATTTATATTTTTTAAAATTTAAATCATTTAATAGACTGTAAATTTAACGGTTTAAATATTAAAGAATATAAATAAATGATATGATAAACGGTGGGATTGATATGTGAAAATAGAATACGGGACAGTTGATTTTCCCACTATTATAATACAACCAAAAAATGTTAATGGGTTATTAAAAAGTCAAAAGGCTTTTGATTAGTTCATCCACTTTTTCGTGAAGCATAAGGCGAATATCGGAAAGCATGAACTGCTTTTTAATTTTTAACGAGTATCTGGACACTCGTTAATCGAATCATTATAAAAGTTCGCGATTTCACCATAACTTAATAATTTCCCGGAGGTATCATGGAATTCATAAAGATGAAAATATGCTACTCGGAAATAGAAAAGGGAAGACTGCATTGGAGTAATTTATGAAGGCTAAAGAATTTCTTAACATACCCTGCTTTTTTGAAGAATGCATTCAACTCATCCCATCTAGACAATGGCAAGCATCCTTCAGTGAAACCGAGGAATTCTAACTGATCAATTCTGATGGGATTGCATGGTTTTCGATCACCTTCTGTTTGGTAAATCACTCTATCTTGTAGTGTCCCTCCCATTCTAATTCTCAAAGGTGAAAAGGCTGCAAAATAATAAGATCACAAGTTACTATCCTAAAGATTTCTCGAGTTATTCTTTTAAAATACAGTCACGTATAATAATTGATTCATATTATAAGAAAAACGATAACATCATAAAATATTTCGAAATTTAAATAATCTTAACTATTAATTTTATAACTTAACTTAAAGTCTTTTAGACTCGGTTTAGAAACTGCCAGAAGAATGAATTTGCTTCTACACTAGAAACCTTCAAGATTGGGATCGATTTCCTACCTTTAATGGCATTCAACAGAATTGTGTTGTTCAAGTCCTGCAAAACAGAGGGAAAAGCCTTAGGAACAAGAAAAAGTTTTATTCCTTGAGGAAATAAATGTTTCTTGGTGTGTTTGTAATATTTTGATGTTGCTAGTGGCAATGATGGTTGAAAAATGTAAAAATAAATACACTTTCAAAAATAAAATAAACATATATCAAAATGACATTGAAAGTTACACACTATATAACTATCCAGTTATTTATTGGGACTAACCAGACTGAGTACAGTTGCATTGCCCCAACAAGTGCCATGATCACAATGATCAGGAGGACCCCAATCCAAGGTGGCACAAATGAAATGATCATCTGTTTTAGCAATGGAAGCTGTTCCATCGATGTCCACGAACCCTTTAACAACATTGCTAGACACTCTTACATTCTTCCGTCCATGTTCTGATCGAGACTCCTCCACTATCCAGTAGGCAAATAGAGAGAAACCCAGAAGAATGAGAATAGAAAGAAACCCACACGCCATTCTTAAAAAATGTCACTTACTTCAAGTTTTTAGTTACATGAATAACCACTTATATAAGTGTTCAATGAAATAATTAATAAAGAATGTCCGCTTAATGTTTCTTTTTTTCTTTTCTTTTCTTTTTTTTTTTTTATAGAGGAGTTCAAAGTATCAAATCAAATTGTTTGGTGTGCCAAAAAAATTGTAAGGTGGATTATTTTTAAAAATTGATGCTATCTTTGAAACTTCATTTTTCAATAGATAGAAAAAAAATGAAACTTCATTTTTCAAGGACAAAAAGCTAGGTAGAGCATTGATTAATCCACTTTTAGCAACATCCTATGTTAATGGACAACACGTAAAATAAGTGAGTTCATATAGTCTTTATATAATTTGATTTATTTTTTATGATGATTTGAATAACATTATTACCCGCTCTATTTGACTTGGTATAAAATATGTGTATGACCCTGTTTATCTAGTACAGGTGGAACTTACTTCACTATATCAAGTATTGATTCCTTTTTTCTTCTTCAGAATTGCCACTCGCTGTCGTTTAATCTCTTGGAATTCCTTTTTCCAACAGAATATTGAGAAATTTTTTACATGTATTAATATTAGAGCCGTTTTTCCTATTATTATTCCTAGCAAAATTTAAATGTTTGCTAACAAGTAAAAATTAAAGGAAATAGCTTTCTATTTATATTTATTTTTTCGTAAAATGTATATTGAGGAGTAAAAATCAAACACAATTCATCTTATCGAAAAACAATGTTTACGCCAATTACACTGCAGGCTTTATCCAACAACTTTCACTTATTTATAAGTAGCTTATGTCTGTGTTGATGTCTAATGTATATATGTAATGATCATAATAAAAAATATGGTTTTCGAAAATGAAAAATGAAAAATAGAAAATGAGAAACATAGAGGTGATGCTTAAGTTTAAATTTTATTGGTGTTTTCTTTTCGTTTAAAAGTACACAAACTTTCTCTTCCTTTCGCAAATAATGATCACCATCTTTATCTGATAAGATATCGAAAAAATATATTTAAATATCAAGTTTGAAATTAATATATATTAGAAGCACATTTGACATGGTTTTCTAAGCGTCAAATTTTAAAAGATATAAAGCATTTATGAAATAGATAAAAAAAAAAATCAAAAAACCATAAATTGGGTGCGAGAGATGAGACGAGATGCTCCGTAAAAGAGGAAGTGGATCATTATTCATCCAAACACTATTTTTTTATATTTATTTTTTCTTTTCTCCATCAATCCCCAGGTACATGTTGCACCAATCAATCAAGGGAAATCGAAAAGTGCCCAACTTCTTGTATAAAATTTTGGATAATAATAATAATAATAGGGATTGGGATGAATGTGCAATATGTACCTGGGGATTGATGGAGAATAGAAAAATAAATATTATTTAAAAAATATTTTATATTATTAAGAATTTTTTGATACAATTAACTAACTCCCATCACCATTACCTTCTAGAGATCCAAAAAGCCCTATTCTATATTATTTAAAGAATACATTAACGTTCTTAAAGCATTTGTTAGGATGTGAGCGCTTAATACAGGTATGATGGGCGTAATTTACTCGAGCAATAACGTCAAATTTTCCTTCGACCGCTATATCTTATTATCAAGAGCCTCTATGAACGATGTCGGTGTGTTCAGTATTATGAAGCGTGGTAGAAGTTAATATAATATGTAGTGCTTATTTTTATTTCGTTAAGGTGTGGTTAGTTATAACTTTTAATATACGGGTATAAAGAACAGGAAGAATGCTCCGCAAACACAATGCAAAAAGGACAGCCGAATACAGCAGAGACTTTTTTTTTTAAAAAAAATAATTTACAAGAAGAAACATTTATATAGACGTCCTATTGTAGAACGTACTATATATAATATTTTCCCAGGTATAAATTAGTTAGATAATTCTTGGTGCATGTGCTAAAGTGGCACATCACCAATATTCGTAGACATGCTAGAACGTGGAAATGCTTTTCTATTACATTACATTCATTCCCTAGTTGGTTATGTAATAAAACTGGGATTACTATAAATTAAAGTAGGGCTTCAGCCTAGACGTTCAAATGTGATAGGTTCATTTTCATTGCCCAATTTCAAAAATTAAAGTAGAGCTTGATTCCATCTTCCATTCATCTTTTAATATACAGAAAAATGGAATCTCATACGCGATCCCCTTTTTTAGTATACGGTTCTCAACTATTGAAATATGATATGCTTAATTTTAGACAGGACAGGTAATATTTGTGTTCTACTCTATCTCGCTATGTCAGTGTTTTCCTTTCTTTTTTCCAACCCACCTCCCCCACCCCGCCCCACAAATCACCACCCCCCCTCCCTAAACACCCCCAAATTCGTTTGACGATTTCAACGACATTATTACTTACTCTTGTTTGACTTAGTATAAAATATGTTGATGACCTCGTTTATCCAGTACAGGTACAACTTAGTTCAGTATGTTTCTCCACTTTCATGATGCGTTTAGGTAGCTACCAAGAAGACCCAAGGCCAGATGTGAAAGTATTGGTTCCTTCTTCTTTAGAGTTGCCACTCATCATTGTTTACTCTATGCATGGATTATAGTGCCGTCGTTTGTATGTTAACAGTTGACAAAAAGTAACTTTCTTACTATTATTATTATTATTTTTGTAAAATGTATATCAAAAAGCGAAAACCAAACTGTTTCATCCTATTAAAAAACATTGCTTATTGCTGGTTTATCTAACAACTTCACTTGTTTATAAGCTTATGCTTTGAGTTGCTTGAGTATATTCATGATTTGATGTCATGCATTTGGAACAATTGTTTCTCACAATCGATTGATATTTTACCATTTATATTTTCACTACTCATATAAGAATGCTGTGTCAAAATTTACTATGTATTTAACGATTATAATAATAAAAAAGTATGTGGTTGAAAATGAAAAATGAAAATAGAAACCGAAAAACATAAGGTTGCTAGAGTGAGATGGGACTTTCAATGGTTTGGTCACAGATAGGATCACTTTTAAGAAATTGTTGATATTAAATTATCCTCTATTTTTGATAAATCATGCCTATTAATGGGAAAAATAAAACCGTCAACAACGAAAAAAGAAAGAGGTTATGGAAGCTCTTGATAGATGACAATATTTTACAAAAATTATCGATAATTTATTATTTTACTATTGATAATTTTTTTTTTTATCATTGATGGATACTATTTTACTGTTAATGAAAAGTGATTTACTAAGGCTATTAACAATATTTTAGAAATGACTACATCGTGTGATCACTTTGATTGACTAAACCGTAGAATTTTCTAGGTAAATTAAGCCTTGTTAAATTCAAAGGAAATATAAATATTGATGAAAATTCCAAAAGTATTTGTTCCAAATGGGTTAACTTAAGTCAGTTTGGTTTTTTGCTTTTTTCCAATTTCAAGTACCAATGTAATGCCCTCACTTTAAGTGTCTAATTAAAAATTTTTCTTTACATTCATACTTGAAGACAATTTGTTATTACCATCTTTAAGTTAAGGATAAGGCAAAATCTATATTATACCTATCATACAACAATGTGAAAGTCCTAATTCCAAAATACTTCTCATTTGATATAACAAACAACAATGGAAATCTTTCACAAGAATAAGCCAAATCTAGAGTATCACAACTGTAAATTCTTATACAATATATAGCTTCTATTACAATATCCTTATTATATACATATTCATTAGAAGATCTACACATCCCTTTATAATCTCTTGTTAAGGTCCTTACAAAATAACTTAGTAGTCTTCTTGTAGAGCTCATTTTTAATGCTTAAATCTAAATTTCTAACTACTTGCCTCTTAAAGAAAATCATGCCTCTTAAGAGCTTCATAGTTCTTTTGCTCTTATGATGTAAGATCTTACCTAACTTTTTTTAGAACTCGAGGATAAGAAAATTTATCTCCTTAACTTATTGTAAGTTGAGTGAGATTAAATAGATAGATAACTAAAAAAGCATAATCATGTGACAAACATATAAGCAATTTATCAATTTAGTCAAAATACTTTTGAACTATCTAAGAAATATAAATGCTGCAAAAGTATATCATGCTAATGCACGTGACATATCTCGATACTGATAATCTAGTCCCAGCCTTAGTCCTAAACATCCAAGTAGTTGATGTTATCAAGCATCTAAATTAGCTAATTTAAGGACCTAAAATATAGCTTAACAAACTCCACATATTCTAAGTTACGCCATTCTATATGCTTGAACACCACTTTTATGAACCAAGATATATGTATTATAAAAACAAGTTTTTACAAACTAAACTGTTTACTTTACAAGAGCTTAGTTTTCAAAATAAAACTTAACAAAGTAAAATTCCAGTTTCACAAACCTTGATCTATAGGTCCTTTTCATGCCATACCATAAATGCATCAATCGCATACCAAGAAAGACTAGACAACCATCAAACAACACAAGCAAGTTTGTTTTCAATTCATTAATTGAGCTTTTACTTAATTTTATTTATATTTCCATATCTAAAACCTTAATATCGGGTTCACTTAAATAAACACCTTAAGAGGTGGGGTTAGTAGTTAGTATTTAGTTTATTGTCTAAGTTAAATACAAATACACATCATTAGTTACACTAGCAGTAACACATCTGAAGCTATTACGATCGATATCTAAGCATGTCTCATCCAACAAAATATACCAAAAGAGTTCAAAAGGCATTTCACAACTTAACAATCAACATGTCACTTTTGTATGTGAAAGACCAATTGCAATCATTGCAGTTAGATAAGTTAAGAGTAGATAAAATTTATGCTAAAACACAAGTAATTTACTTAATTACTTAGGCCACTTAGCAAAATTTCAAATCTTACCCTTGTTGTCAAGGCTTTTCCTTGGCCATATCTCTTAAATTAAATGCTTATAATATCTAAGTCAATATATGTCAATTATAAGAAAGCTTCCATCATTGTACTTTTTGATATAGTTTCTGACCTCTTCAACATTGTATAGATATTGTTATATTCCATTTTCTTACCATACCATTTTAATTCTAAGGCAAATGTTTTTAATAAAAACATTTATTAAATGTCCATTTGCTAAAATATTATTATTATATCAATTAGGTTTACTCTATGGCTAAATATATATGAATGACATAAAGAGTTATTCCAAAAAGACATATATGTATAAAAATAAAATCATCCAACTCCTTTATATAACTTCCCAATCTAGGTTTTATGATGACGTTCAATATCATACAAACTAAGGGGGTAGGTCCGAATCGCAAGATAATCAAGAGAGTAAATGAAAGTCGAGAGTTGAACAGGAGTTCCTGTTCACTAATGTTGGATATGATGTATCGATTCCTTATACGAGCTTAGGTCGCACTAGATATGACGCATAAGTGTAGTTGAAGATCATTCGCTATTAGTCCATACTTAATGAGCTAGATAAGAGTATTCGAGAGTAAGTAGAGAAACTTAGCTAACGAAAGAGATGTCTAAATATCAAATGTGATAATCATTATGGTTATTACATAATACAAGTAATTATATGATCTAGTTAGGGTAAATCCTAGGTGAAAGCAAATTACAAAAAAAAAAAGATTCCTACTGGTAAACGTAAGCCTCACAACTAAGCAATCCGAGGTTTCGATCGGTTGAATGATCCGATCGAGCTTAAATTATAAAATAAAGCTAGAAATATCAGTAAATCGATCCCGTAAGTTTGAATTTAAGAAAATAAGTAATGAAATAGGAGACTACAAAATTTTCAAATTTTAAGTATATAACTCGTTATTTATCGAAAATGCGTAAAAGTCATTCCGGTACTTAACGAATCACTAGAGATAAATTATATGTATACTAAAAATTATAAAATAACCTAAATAATATTTAGGAATATTTATTTGTACTATATATGAATTTACATGTAAGTATAAATACACGAAATTTTTTAAAATACGCGAAATATGCTAAAATAATACAAAATGCTTAAAGAAAATCCATAATTAAATAAGGAAAAATCAAGAAAAATCATGAATGATCCAGAATTGGGCCGTGGCAGCTGGAAAAAATAAGAAAAAATTCGGCCAATCAGAATAAGCCAACAGAAAAGCCAAAAATCAAGGGATAAGGCAATTGTCTTGTCTCATTTAATGTACAATAAATCCTCTAAAGCCCTATAAATAGCAGGAAAAATTCAAGAACTCATTTGGACAGTTAGAAATCAGAAAAAATTAAGGAGAAATGAAAATTGAGAGAAAAATTTAGTTTAGAAAAAAAATTAGAAAAACTGTGCAATTAGGGCTTTCAAAGGGAACCCACACCAGACGAGGAACTGGTAGTGGACGGCCACCACCACCACACGGTGGTGGCAGCGCCTAGACCAGACGATAAGGCCACGGCGGCTAGCGATAGCCGGAGCCACCCAGATCGGTGAGTCCTATTTCTAGCCCGATTTTGTGTAATTTTTTAAAAATAGTAAATATTATTAGAAAATTATTAATTTTGTTATTCTGGGATATTTTTGTATGTAGTTTGTAGGAAAAATATTTGTTTGATGAAAACATGCCCCGTAATATATGGTCTTTAAGAAATCATGCAAAACTGAGCACATTTCGGTTTAAAAATAAATGACCTTAGGAGTGTAGTTTGGAGCTCAATTTTTTTCTGTAGGATGCTCATGTGATATAGAATAAGCCATTTTTTTAAAATTAATTTTTGAAATTTTTAAGTTAATTTTTAGCCCTAAAATGATGGAAAAATTGGGTAATTTGGAGTTAATTAAGTAATTAAATTATTAATTACTGACTTAGTGAACAAGTAGATGTTTAGGGATGTTGAAATCTGATGGAGAATGATACTTGTAGCATTTAGGGTGTTAGATGTAATTATTAGGTTAATTACGTAGTAAATAAGTAATATGGAAAAATAGTACATTTTAAGTTAATTTTGTAAATTAGGGTAATTAGGAGTAAAATATGATTTAGGATGAATTTATACATTTTGAAATGATAATTGATGTTTAGAGATGATAATTAAAGTGATATAAATATTAGAAGTGTAATATATACATAAAAGGTAATAATACATAATAGGTAATTATTGGAAATATAACAAAATATTATAATAAAAATTGATATTGTGATAATAATAAAAATGTACAATAAATCTGATAGGAAATTTGAATTTATGTAATTATATGAAAAATGTAAAAATTTCTCACATTAGGAGTGAATTCGGTACACTAATAAGGATATAAGTGTACCAGGTGAAATAAAATACTGACTAGGGGTAATGATGGTATTTAAGAGATCGGGAAATAATGTGATTAATTTCACATTATGAGTTGAAATAAATTTCTAGGGTCCGGGTACAAAACAGTACCTAGAAATCGAACTAGAATCTAATTTAGAAATCGATGCAAAACCTGAACCTAAACCCAAACCTAGAATAATTATAAAAGACTTAAGACCTAGATAATTAGGTATGTTAAACCCTAAATAACACATAACAATAAGCGTTATAGGATAAAACAAACTTATAATAGTTATATGAAAAGCTGAAACCACGTTTGTGTTATAGGGATGATCAGCGATGGCCTGAGCAAATCGGACCTCGAGTGAGTGAGTGAGGAGTCGAGGTAAGTTGGGATTAATACGATGTTGTATTTTGGAGGCTTAAGATTATGCTTGGTTGTGCTTGTGAGATAGTTGAATGTGTGCATGTGCTTGATTATGGGTGATGTTATGATTCTGTTTGTTGTTCTCGCATATATTGTATGAATTGTATGAAAGGATTGACCACCCTAAACTAGACTTAATCAAATATCCGACCAGTAATCATAATCGGACATGCATGGCAACCCGTTAGGGGAACTTAAGACTCTCCGGCCAAATACCGACCCCTTCGGAAGGGATAGCGCAAGATTGCAAAATGGTCCCTTCTTCATCCTCAGTCGAACTAAGTGACAGGAGAGGAGGTCGCGACGAGGGTGAAGACAGTGGTTTGAAGGTAGTCGCGGGAGGAGCAAGGTCTCCATTATAGAAGCCTGGGTTTGGTCGTGAGCTGTTGCATTAACGGCAACTCCTCAACCCGTATTAGAGCGGGCGCAATTTCTCTAATCTCACGACGGGCCGGACAACGTCGTGCGATGGCATTTGCTTACACATGCATTGCATCTAATAAGTGATTGAAAACCTTGTTGTGTTTCTGGTATAGTTTTAAGTCTTCCGTCCCTACTTACTGAGCTGTGGTTGCTCACATCCCTATAGACGTCGTGCAGGTGCTGGCTAAGAAGCGGTAAACAACTACTCTGAAGCTAGCAACTGCTGGATCCTGGGGAGTGAGGGAAAATATTGAAGAATAAACACATATTTTTAAGGTCTAAGTTTTTATTATTTTTCATTTCCGAATGATGTAATGATATAGAAAAATACTATAGAGAAATATTGTAAGCTTTAACTACAATAACTTAATTAGAACACATATATAATTCCTTACTTTTATAGGTAAATGAATTATTTAAATTACAAACTGTCTACTTCAAAGCGGGTTAGTTATGGACGCCTTGTGTAGATCAGGTCTAAGATAGCGGTTGTAAGGCTAACTTCTATCTTAGGATGGTTTACATGGCGGGGCTGTTACGACTCTGCCGCTTCGGGGCGTGACAGTAAATAAAAGAGAATAATTTACAGGGTAACATTGTAATCAGGAAAAAGAATACCTAGTAATAGAAAGGATAGTACGGATGTTAGAAAAGATAGTGTACGTGTTGTTTTCTCATTCTATAGTCTTAATGGCATTGTTAACCGAGCATGGTTGGTCAGAACTAGTCAAGTTGGCATTAGCAATTTAGCTGCTCTGCAAATCTCACATCCGGAATTAGGAATCAGTTGTTTTAAGCAATGGATCATTTTGGGTCGGATCAGGAGATTGGTTCTAGAGTGTTTTCAGTCCGCCTACGATAGTAACTCAGGTCGGCAGTATGCACATTCTGTACTAGGTCTTAGATAGAAGTCTTAGAGTGGGGTCGACTTAGCATCTGGTCAGTCACCTTGGCAATCTCCTGAATGAGGTGGAGGGTAGGGTAACTTGATAGGTCAAACTAGAGAAAGCATTGCTCTTTTGAGTTTAATTCACCTCAAATGGCTCGGCAAACAAAATAAGTGAGCTTTTAAGCTTAGGAATGCATGATTGGTCTGTGATCCCCATTACATAGGCAACTTCAAATAGAAACGTGTTTGTGACACTATAGGTAGTCCTACTGTAGATGAATTCAATTATTGGAAGGCGTAGATCCCAATTAACCATGTTCTGACCAATTGCAGCCTGTAGTAAAGTTCCTACTATCCTATTGACAACCTCAATTTGTCCGTTTGTTTGTGGATGATAGGATGTTCTGAACAATAACTTCATTCTCATGTGTCTCCATAATGCTCTTTAAAAGTCGCTCATGAACTTTAGGTCCTAATCTGAAACAATGGTTCTAGGCACTTCATGAAGTTTGACCACTTCCTATAAGAAAAGATAAGAAATAGCTGAAGTGTTGTTAGTTTTTGTACAAGGCATGAAGTATGCCATCTTGCTAAATCAATCTATAACCACTATGATAGAGTTCGTCCCTTATGATGTCTTTGGCAACCCTAATATAAAGTCCATACTCAGCTTTGACCAAAGTTTGGTTGGGATCGATAAGGGTAAATAGTGTCTAATACAAACTCATGGATGAACATATAAACCTAATATCACGCTTAACTAAAGGAAGTGGGTCCAAGCCGCGAGATGGCCTGAAAAGTAAATGATAGTTGAAGGTGAGCAAGATTTTTCGTATATTAACGATGAATATGACACACCAACACCTTGAACAAGCTCAGGTTTCACTTAATATAACGCACAAGTGTGGTCGGAGGTCATTTGCCACTAGTCTATGCTCGAATATGTTAGATAAGAGTAGGTCAAGAGTAAGTAAGAGGACAAGCTCAAGAGTGGGTAAAAAGTTCAGTCTATTCTTGTGTATATTCTCTATCTTGCGGCTATTATATTATGTGACTATTTATAGTGCCTTGTTAGGGCAAGTTCTATGTTGCAGATAATTACAAAAATGAATCATTATTTGCTAAATAAAAGAAAAGAAGAAGAATGTACAAAGAAAACGTGAAATCGTACGTTGCGAACGTCCTTTGTTAGAAAGGACAGTACGGTTGTTAGAAAGGACAACGCGAGCACGTTTTACTCTGTGTTTCTAACAATATAGTGAGCTGGGTAAGGGTGGTCCTCTGATCAGGTTTGTTCAGCATCGGCAATTTAGAGTCTTGATGGTTGGGGCTACATAGGGGATGGATTAGGGCAACTCTCATTTGGGTCGGCTTTGGATGGTTGGCTCTTGATAGTTATTAGCTCAGTCTCGGCATTGTGGTGATTGCTGTATTCAGATTTGGCACTTGGGCTAATGCATAGCAGAGGGTTCGGCTCGGTACCATGACTGCTCAACTCGGTAATACCTTAGATGGTATGGAGGGCGAAGTATTGGCAAATTGGATTAGGGTAAGCATTGCTCATAGGCACTTAACTCACCTTAGACAGCTTGGCGAACCACCTGATAGAGCTCTCAGGTTCGGGAGTGAGTGATCAGCCCTTGATCCCTATCAGTGTCCTTGCTTGACTCGGCTCTTTGCTTTTTTGCAAACAATAAATCTTTCCAACACAAATATGACATCCCTCATCATTCATAGGTTAAAGAACCTAGAGGATAATATCTTATGAGTTCAATGCTGACTAAAGTGTCTTGATAATCTTCCTTCATGCACCTTACTCACTAGTAATTCTCTCATAGAACATATCAATATACATGATCTCCTCTTCCTAAATAAGTATCTGTTTTCCTTGTGATAGTCATCAAATGTCCATCATTCTTCTCGCCTAGCATAGATGGGGCTAAAATGTAGATTCTCTACATATAAATCCTTTATCATTGAAAAACCTAGTAGCTTAGTTTATAACTCGGTTAAGAGGGAATGTCATCTCAATAGAGCATCAACTACTACATTGTTCTTCCCACTCTTGTATTTCACAACATAAGAAAATTCCTCCATAAACTCGACCTATTTGGCTTGACTTCAAGACAACTTGAGTTGGCTCTTTAGATACTTTAAGGATTCATGGACAGTGTAGATTACAAATTCTTTAGGCAACAGATAGTATTGCCATATGGTTAAGGCTCAGATCAGTGAGTAAAACTCTTTATCATAAATAAAATAATTGTGTATAGCTCCTTTAAGCTTTTCACTGAAGTAAGCAATAGGTTGACCTTCATATATCAATATGGCACCTATGCCTAGTTTGGACATAATATACTTTACTTTGAACACTTTGTCAAAGCTTAGTAGAGCTAAGGTAAGGGTTATAGTCAACTTCTCCTTCACCTCTTCAAAACTCCTTTGCTCATTTTCTTCCCATCTAAACTCAACATTCTTCTTCAATAGTTTAGTGAGCGAGGCTACTATCATACTGAAATTCTTTATAAATCTATAATAAAATGATGCTAGCCGTAAAAGCTTCTCATTTTGGGTTGGTTTAGGTGGTAGCTCATTTCAAGTCAAATCGAGAGATTGGTTCTTGAGTGTTATCAATCCCAACTCAGAAATAACTTAGGTCGGCAATATGTGCATTTTGTACTTAGTCTTGGATAGAAGTTTTGGAGTAGGGTTGACTTGACATCAAGTCAGTTACCTTAGCAGTCTCCTAAATGAGGTGGAGGGCAAGGTAACTTGGCAAGTTGGATTAGAGAAAAGCATTGCTCTTCTAAGTTTAACTCACATCGAATAGCTTGACAAACGAAATGAGAGAGCCTTTGAGCTCAGGAGCGCGTAATTGTTCCTTGATCCCTATTAGTGAGGAGGCCTCTAACGTAACCGGACCTCAAGAAACTAGCTTGGAGATCAAGATCCCTAGCCTCTTGAGCCAATAGGAAATTGCTTAGATAACCTCTATTTAATTGGGTTGCCTACCATGCTACCATACTCTACAGCTTAATTACTTACCTTGGCCTGAACTGGAGCTAGATTATTAAAGGCCAACCTATCGAATAGCTTGACCAGGAGCTCTAGTTCATTTATGCACATGCTTAGAAGCTCACATTGATAGTTGTTAACCTGTTTGCCAAAATTTGCATTGGGTTTCTCTAACTTTAGCTTCTCTCCAACACATCCTAATTGTTCCTTTTCTTTATGTATTTTGTACAAAGTCTCTTGTTTACAGTTTTGTCTTATGGGCCTACTTTAGGGTTTAAGGACCTTGAAAAAATTTGCAACTTCATTACCAGGGTTTTAGGTTTGTATAAATACTTCCACTATGTAATTAGGATGCAAATTTAAGATTAGAATTTTCTAGAATTTTATACTCTAGCTTGTAATGAGAAGTTTGTGAGTTCTCTTTTATTATTAAGAAGCTTCCCTTTCTATTTTAATTCCCTTGTTCACATCAATCTTCTTAGATTGTGGTGAACATTTTCATTTAGAGTTAGTGATTAATATCTATTTCCATGTGATACCGATGTATTGATTTGGTATGTATGAGTCATATCAAGCCCCATTTCAATCCAAACTTGGTTTATGTTTATAGTTAGTGAGTTATTCACATTCATATCCTTTATTTTAACATTTTATACACTAAAACCCAAAACACATTCCTCTGGTTCTTCTTTGTAAGATGTAGGTGAGCATTGTTTTGAATTGTGCCCTTCAACCTTGAAGCATATCAAAGTCGTTATTGGACTGCTTGTGTTCATTAAATAGATCATGTTAAAGAAAATGACAAAAATGATTCCAACTTTTTGTATGTCGAAAATCATATATTTCATTTTCTATTAACAATTCTTTGTGACGGTATATTAGTAGCCATCAATTATGACTTTTACCTCCCACTATTTGCTGTTGTGAAAAGCTATTTGTAATTATAACCTCTTCAATTATTATGATGATACTTGATAATTCTGAGAATTTAATTATTATAAATATAAAAAAGCTAAAAAAAATATTATGATACCTCCTCTTTTGTTATTCATTAATTTTTTTATGATGTTTTAATAAAATTGTGACCTCATCCGATTTGCATCATCTAAATTCATATTCTCTTAATTTATCCCTTTAGTATGTTACTATATAATCAGTGGTTGAGATTATCTACAACAACTTTAAGAAAACTATTTATAGGTTAAAGAACAAGAAGAAAAGTAAAGAATACTTACTTGAAGTAGATGAACGCATGTTGGAAAGCCAAATAAGGATGAACTTGAATGTTCAAACTAAAATTATAAGCATAAGAACTCGGATTTTGAGAATCTAGCTAAGAAAACCCATCAAAAGGAAAGTTTTTTTGTTGAAATGAACTTGAAAAAAGGAGTTTAGAGGCTTGAACTTACCTTAGCCTTAATTTAGCATGAATTTTTCTTAAGAAAATGAGAGCATAAGAACCTTATTTAGTTAGGTTTAGGGAGTGAGTAATGAAAAGAGTAGAGAATGAGTGGGTTTACGGAGTGTAAAGGCAAGGATTTAAGAAAATTTGCAGTTATGAATTTAGAAAATGAAGATGGGCTAGAGGGAAGGGCTAGGGCTTTAGATGGAGAGAGTTTAAGGCATCTTTACAAAAATACGCTTGTCTTTAAAACCTTTTGTCTTCAAATTTTGTTGGGTTTTACATCCTTTCTCCTTCCAAACAACTTTCATCCTTGAAAGTCACCCAATTCTTGAAATGACTTCAGTTAGTTTCTTCTCATTTTTTTCTTAAGCTCATAAATTGTTTCTCTTTGAGTTTACTCCATTGACTATACTTTATATATGTGTGTGTGTATATATATATTTAATAACTTATCTCTCAAAGATCTACTTTTTGGTAATCACACCCTTAGGTCTCTCTACTACTCTTGAATTTTCTAGCTTTCAACTGCCTTTGTTATATCCACATTATGTTTTTTTTTTTATTCATGTACTTCTACTCTTATCTTCATGGTGCTAAAATATTCTCTTTATCATTACTTGACTGTTGAATATACTTTGCATTTATTTATAATCAATTATAACACTTTAGAACAAGCCCCCACCTTACCCCCTTTCCCCCCTCTCTTTCTCTCTCTCTCTCTCTCTTTCTCTCTTGTTGTTTTCTTTCAATCAAAACATTAGCATACTTTCCTTTAACATATCGATTCTAACCTTCTATTATAACATGCAACATCTCCAGTATAAATCTTTAAATCTTACAAATCAGAAACTTTATTCAATAATAAGAGACATCAATCATTGATCATCAAGAATCCTTAATCAAGCCCAAAATTCCAAGGTAAATAGCACATACTTCTCTTATCTAAAACGAATTCCACAATACCCGTATTAGTTATCAAAAACACATCTCTTGAAAGGTAATAATTCTCATATCAAAGCATTAGGCCAACCTCACATAGTAAATAACATGATATAAACATCCACTAAGTTTCAACTTATCTAAGACCATCAATCATCAAAGAATTCTTAACATTGATCTACATAAATCAAATCAGATATCTCATTAAATATACACCATACTCCCATATTGATTCTTATTAGAGATTATATCATATCTTACTCATTAATTAACTTCAACCATAGCTAACTTTAAAAGCCCTTAAGTTTTATACTTTCTATTTCAGATGGTGCACTCCACTCTTAGAAAATTTACTATTTCTCCTTTCATTTGCCACCAAATCAATATTATTAAGTGATTTGGGAGGTGGTTATGATTATCATTAGTAACTTATGTACTTCTTAACTCATTTTATGATATTTAGCTAATTTGGTAGTTCTATATGATCTTTTATTCTCAATGTTCATTTTATTACTTATGTTTTTTAGTTGGTAACAAAATGTTTATACTTTACAACTCAACATAAGTACATGTATAATAGTTGATGAATGTCGATACATCACCGAATTGACTAATAACTGCACTTGACCTAGATTGACAAACTTGACACAACCTTTATTGACTTAAACAAGACTAACTTGACATAAGAAAAAGACTCATTTATTGTCTTGTTATAAGTATATATATGTTAAGCTTCCTCAAATCTTTTGAATCATACTTCTTAATTTAGCCTTCTATCCCATATTCTCATTCTTCATTTATTGCCTTTTATTGCTATTAGTAATAAACTAGTCATATACTTTTCTTTAAGGAATTATTATTTTGTAGGTGTCACTACTCACCATGCAAGGTTGGTCATGTCAATTTCTAGCCATATTCCCTCCTATCGAACATAGTTAGTGACATGACCATATTGTTGGTTGTGTCACTTTCTAACCAATTGGACACAAGTAAGGATATGGTCTGTGACATGATTGTGTCATAAATTGTATTCCCTTAGTGAAACAAAAATTTACCTTCATCGGCACTTTAAGCCTACTCATTTACTTTCAATTTTCAACCCAACCTTAAATACAATTCAAACACCTTTTAACTCACTTGTTTTTAACTCAAACAAGCTATAAATTTAAACTCAAATACCCACTTAATCATCAAAACAACCAATAACTTTAAGAAAACCAACTCTAAGCTAAAAAGCAAGAGGAAAAGTGAAAAATACTTGGAGGAGATGAACACAAGTTGAAAAACCAAATATAAGATGAATTCAAATGTTTAAACGAGAATTATAAGTATACAAAATTAGATTTTAAGAGTTTAGTTAAGAAAACCCATTTAAAGGGAAGTTTTCCTTGAAATGAACTTGAAAAAGGATACTAGAGGCTTGGACTTATCTTAACCTTGCTCTAAGATGAATTTTTCCTAAAAAATGGGAGCTCAGAAACTCTATTCAAATGGGTTTAGAGAGAGAGAGTAATGAGAAGAGGGGAGAATGAGAGGGTCTAAGGAGAGATGAAGGCTTTAAGAAAAACTACACTATGGGTTTAGAAAATGAAGAGTGACTAAAAGGAAGAGCTATTGTTTTAAACGGGGATTGTATTTAATTTTTTTTATCTTCAAATTTTGCTAGGTTTTACAAGAAATCAATTCCAAGTGGATATATGGTAGTTTTTCTTAAGCTATACTTTTTAGCTTATTGTCTAGTGCCTCTATGTTAATTTGTACAAGAATGTACTTTTTTTTTTGTTCTAACTTTTTGTAATGTGACATAAAACAGACTTTCATATATGTACTAAATTTTTACGTCTTTTAACTTGAGGTAATAATTTTGCTATGACTATAGGTAATTAATCTCACAAACTAAGGAAAACGGGCAACAACCTTTCAGCTATAATAGGGTCTTCTTGTTTGACTTTTCTACTTCCTTTCGACTATTATCAAATTTTGTTTATTAAAAATAAAAACCTAAAAGATAAAATACATGTAATGTTTCTTATAGAACTAAATACCTTAGAAATATCTATGAAGTTGTGAATAGCTATTTGTAATTATAACCTCTTCAATTATTGCAACGATACTTAACAATTCTAAGAATTTAGTTATAATAAGTATAAAAAAAAAGATAAAAAAATTGCAATACCTTTTCTTTTGTTAGCAATTAGCTTTTCTATGATGTTGTAATAAAACTTCAACTCTATCCAATTTCGATTTTCTAAATTTATATTCTCTTAGTTTCACTTAATTTAACATTTAATATGTTACCAAATATAATCAATTATTGAGATTATAAGAAATGAGATAATGTTATGATAATATTATAAAGTTGTTTAAATTTCCAAACAATTTTAGCTATTGATAAATTGAAAGGATGAAAATTAAGAGAAACGTAATGACCCAAAACATAAGGATACCACAACTTACTATGTATCTCCAGTGTCTTTAGAATCTAATGATACATTAAGGTTCTAAAACTAACTACAATATTTAAGATCACCCGTAACAACTGCTTATCAAGTATGAAAACAACGATTGTTCGAGTATATCATTTAGAGTGACTCATAGATAAGTCACTCTAACCTCAAACATGCTCAGTAATTGAGTCTAGATCTTTTATAACATATAGAACTAATCACCTCTCTATCTTAATCTAATGATAGAAATTCTCATATTTATCGCAAATAGTAAACTTATTAAATTAACTTGTAGTTGTAAAAATAAAGCATGAGTTGAAACCTAATACGTAATGCATAAGTAAAGACAGATGCCAAGCCAAACGTATCACATGCACAAAATGCAAAAATAAACAAAACAGCTTGTATATTTGTTAATAAGCACCAAAGGATAATTAATAACCCCATTATACCATGATCTATTATATATATAGGTAAATAGAATACAATATAAGTCTTTATAGTTATTATACACATACTACGGCATCGATCAAGCTGAGACCATAACATTCATAAACTATGAATCATGATATATACCTTGATTTAGTTGTGTTGTCCTAATGTGTAAATCTACTAGGAAATCTTCACATGAAGATTAACATTGCTCCCGTATACATGAGGACGAGTCGAGAAGCACAATTAATAAAACATGGTTATTAGGTTGGAGATGGATCAATCTAGTTTCATTCTATCCTAACATGTACAAACATAAACATGCATTACATACCTGAAAAGTTGAGTAAACAAACTATAAGTCTTGAATCCAAATCTCAAAGTCCAAAACTATACTCATTTAAGAACCAGATCAAAACTTGATAGTTAGAATAACAAGCCTTCCTTAATCCATCATTAGTCCAATTCAATATAAACCTCTTAGTTTAAAACTCCCATATTGACTTTGATTACAACCTTCTAAACTTAACCTTAACTCCTAAGGGTACCACCACTAAGGTTAAGTGTAAAGTTTGAAATTTTAATTAAGAATAAGTTAAAGGAACCATTTGAAGGAAGAATCGAGAACTTAAAGAAGCAAATGAAATTTGGAAGGAACATAGCTTGATTGATACTAATTATTATATTAGGTTTGTAAAATAAAGTAATAGTTCATTAAACTTGGTTAAAATGACATATGGGAGTAAAAAGTGTTTACAACTTATAAAAAAGAAAGAACTTAAGAAACCTAGGTAAACGTAAGAGCTTTTGCAAAAGAAAGCTAAGTGAAACTCAATATTAAGGTTATGAAAAGATTTGATTAAGATTGGTTAATAAAAACAATAAAAAAAGATTCTACATGAAGTTCACATCTTAACATGATTGGCAACATGATCTTGTCAATTTCCGACTAGTTTCCCTCCTATCAGACATAGTTAGTAACATGACCATATGGTTGGTTATGTCACTTTCGGACTAAGTGAACATAAGTATGGATATGTTTTCAAGTAACCATGTCACAAGTTGTGTCCCCTTGGCAAAGTAGAAATTCCACCTTTATCATCACTCCAAATATACTCATTCCCTTTCCATTTTTGAATCTAACCTTAAGCACAACTTAAACAACTTTCAACCTAACACTAAAGCATGTTTTAAACCTAAGCAAAGTAAAATTTTCAACTTAAACACCTACTTAATGATCAAATCTACGAACACCTTTAAGAAAACTAACTTTAAGCTAAATAACAAGAAGAAAAGCTAAGAACACTTACTTTGAGTAGATGAACACGAATTGGAAAACCAAACATAAGATGAATCAAATGTTTAGATTGAAATTCTAATCATAAAAATTCGAATTTTAAGAGTCTAATTAAGAATACCCATTGAAAGGGAAGTTTTTTCTTAGAATGAACTTGAAAAAAAGGTCTAAAGGTTTGAACTTACTTCAACCTTATTATAGCATGAATTTTGGCTTGAGAAATGAGAGCTCAAGAACCCTATGCAATTGGGTTTATAGAGAGAGTAACGAGAAGAAGCGAAAATAAGAGCATTGAAGAAGTGTAAAGCCAAGGTGAGGATTTTAACAAAATTTGCAGTTGTGAGTTTAGAAGGAAAATATAGGGTTTTAGATTGAAGGGGTTTAAGATCCCTTTAAAAATTTACAAAAATGTCCTTTATCTTTAAAACTTTTTCTTATTAACTTATGTTGGGTTTTACAAGAAATTAGTTCCAACCGGATGTTTTTCTCAAGTTGTACTTTTAAGCTTATTGTCCATCACCTCTTTGTTGATTTGTACAAGATTGCATTTTTTTTTTTCTATTTTTGTATTGTGACGTATAAGGTTTCACGTCTCCTAGCTCGAGGTAATAATTTCGCTATGACTATGGGTAATTAATTCACAAACCAAAGAAAGCGGGCAACAACCTGTCAGCTAAAATACGGTCTTCTCGTTGGACTTTTCTCCATCCTTTGGACTGTTCTCGAATTGTGTTTATAAAAAAAAAAGAAAAAAAAAAAGAAAAAAGAAGAAGAAGAAGATAAAAAATATATAATGTCTCTTATAAAACTAAACACCGCAAAAATATCTATGAAGTTAAACTATTTATCATTTACTTTATTTAATTTTGGGAAAAATCATTTTTTTTACTAATAAATAAATTATATTTCTTAAATATTTTCTCTTAAAAATACTTAAACTTTCATTTTCCAGCTTTTGTTCGTATTATCATATTTATCATAGTTGTGATACGACCTCAAAAAAGACAACTCGTTAAAACTTTACTGTTGAAACCTATGTTATATACAACTATGTTAATTTTCCAAACATATAAAATTTTAAATTGAAATAGGTTCAAAATAATAGATAAAAAAATAGGGAAAAAAAAAACCTTAAAGTGAGTGCCGCACATGCGACGAGGTGCTCAACGAGAGCGGCAATTGGATTATCATTCATGCAAACAATAATCTTTTATGTTTATATTTTTTTGCTTCAATACCACATCCAATCCGCTCCCCTTTCTTTTCTATTTTTATTTTCATTTTTGAGCTAACTCAATTATCATCATTACCACCTGAAGACAAAAATGTAGCATTCCTTTCATCGACGACAAATAAACAAACTTTTCAGATTTATATATATTGAAGCTAGGGTTGGAACTTTCAGTATATAAATACGACAAGCATAATTCACTAAAAACTATCATTTTACTTTCCTTTCACTAGGCCCAGTTTATCTCATTATCAAGAGCCCTCCGTAATCCTATGGCAAAATAAGTTGGTATATGTTGTTAAAGTAATATAATAATCGTTTTATCTAAAAGTATAAACTTACTTATGTATAGCGTGTTAAGGGAAGTATTACAATTATCTTATTTAAAAACCTAAACTTATAAATATGGTATATATTATTATATTTATTGTGTTGTACTTCCTATTATTACCAGTGGATTGAACTTTGACTAATACTCAATAAATAGATGACTTAATTAAATAAAAATTGAGAAACCACTTGGGGATTTGAAGGAAAAACCTTTTATTTTGGTTTCATATTTGGATAGTACCACAACTATTACCGTTTGATTTAAAATTTTAAGCTTCTAAATGAAATAGTTGTATATAATCATATTATAGTTAGAGTAAGGATTTTGGGCTCAAACCCCTGTATCGATAAGCTATTAGATAAAAATAGTTGTGATATTAATTATGAAAACATATTAGAGCATGGAGTTTTGAATTCAAATCCTTGCATAGTAAGTTAATTCTTATTTAATTAAGTTGTTTACTTATTGAATTTCAATCAAAATCCAATCCATTAGTGAATGAGAGTTTTATATAATATAATAGCTCATACCATATTTATAAATTTAAATTTTTAGATATGTAACATAGACGATATTATTATCTTTCCAAAGAAATTAACTATATACGCAAGAGTTGAGATATTGGCCGGATATAGTTATACAGAAAAGGAGGACATTCACGTTGGCTACAAGGAAATGAAAAACAAAAAGGAAAAAAAGAAAAAGAAATTAGAAATTCCAATTTTTGTAGCATTTGTTATTTTTTAATTACATTGATAGTTTGTCTCCCTATTGACAGCGTAAGTCGGACTTAAATCTATGCACGGATTACATGAAATGATGCATATGCCTAAACGGTGCCCATCTGATTATCGCCCGAATTCTCGAGTAATCTCATTCTCCATTACATCGTGGGGTGGCTTCGCAGGTTTGATTTAATAGTTTATCTTTCTTTTTACTTTTCCCCTTATCCTAACACCAGCAAGTACTATCGCGTAAAAAATCAAAAGAAAATAAGAGGATAACTTGATGGATCCAAATTCAAACAGAGGATAAAAGAATTGAGTAGTATAAATAAAAAAATGAGTGTTGTTTGGAATTGTGTAAATAGCGGATGTTCTTGCGCCGTTATTGTAATTTCATTATATATTACCAATGTGGTACATTAAATCTCTAAGTAGATGCTGATCTAGAGTGTATGGGGAAAAAAAAAATTTGAATATAACTAAAATCAAAATGAAAATTCACCCGATTTGAAAATGTATGTTTTGTTTTAGCAAATAGTTTTGATGCTTTAAAAATGATTTGGGAATTATTTGTATATTTTTAAAAGTTGTAAAATTTGAAGATATTTTTAAAAGTTGTAAAAGTTGAAGTAACACTTTGACAATTTAAAATGTCTATTCATATCTAACCAATAATTTAATAATTTATAGATGCGTTTGCAGTTATTGGAAAAAAAAAATAATGAAAAATAAAAAGTTAGACCTTCTCTTATGAAACCCAATTGAGGATGGAGTAGTAATAGTCTTGGCTGCAGGGTAGGGCTTTTAACCTTTCCTTTCGAGCTTCACTTTTAGTAAGGTGCTTGAAGTTGAGTTGAATTAGACGTAATAAGGCATAGGTAAAGTATGCTTCAATAAGAGGCCACATCATTAATTTTTTTTTTTTCTCAAACCACACTACCACATTAATTTTGCAAGAAACAAACCAGGTTAGTTTTTTAAGTTCTTCGGCCAAAAGAAAAGGTCTTTTAAGTTGATGAAATTTATGATACTTTCATGAATTTTGTTGGGTAAAGACAAGGCTTGAGAGTGTTTTTTTTTTTTTTTTTCCCCTTGAAATAACAATGTCCCCGACATGTGTATTATATGATTTCATATACATTAATACATAAACATATATACAATACATATATACATATATATATATATATAGATGAGGCGACGCGCTATCTAGTGATTACTCCTAACTAGTTCACTACCCTCGGCAGTCCAAAGGCCGAAGTTCACTTGATTAAGAGATTGGTTGGGGGAGAAATCTCTTTATTTTGCTACCTAGAGGGTTTAATCTTAAGCTGCTTGAAGGATTAGGCTAATTTATTATAAAATTTCTTATTTTATGCATATGAAAGGAGCTAGGTGTGTAAATGGCTAAGTGGAAATGTTTTACTAAATCAAGGAAAATTCTATTGTATGATTTTTTTTAATTCAATAAATCATCTAATTTATAAAAAAATATAAAAGGACAACCACGTTAGGCCATACAACACCATAATTTATTAAATGCAAAGGGACGATTACAATTAAATTCATTGGCCAAGCCTTCCATACCTTAGGCAAAATATACTAAGTCACAAGCTATTAACCAATCAAAAGTTTGGAGTTGTATATATAAATACTCTATTTCCCTACTCTAGAGGAGATTGGATAGAATCTGACTAACTTATAAACTCTTATGCCTTCATACAAATCTTATTCCTTATCATATGTGATCGATTTAAATATTAAAGTAACCATACTAAAGAAAACTTTAACATCCTTTATAGTCATGTGTTACTGTTGCAAATGACTAGAGACCCAACATCAAACATGGTGAAAAACACTTGTCAAATAGTAGTGAAAAAAAAAACTATCAATAACCTATCTTTTTTTTTCACTATTGACAATTTTATTTTTAATATTAATAGCTCTTATTTATTATAAATCAATTTAATTAGCTGAACTTAAAAGCGTATGGTATTGCATGGTGTTGTTATAAAGTAAAGAAAAACGCAAGCAACAATTTTTTAAGGGGCTTTTGATTGGATAAACTTTTTTGTTTTTATTATTGTATTTTATTTTTGGTAGTTATTGTGTATATGTTAAAATAGGAAACTAAAAAATGAAATATAAACACATATATCATTTATTATATAATTGAATACCCGATAAATTCTTAAATCTATCGTTTATTTCATTATTTACTTGAAAATGAATTTTTCATTCATATAAACTACATATCCACCACCTTCATGACATAAGGTTGAAAAAGAAAAGGACACAATTTGTGCATATATTAGGATTGAAACTGAAATAGATTAGATGTATTTAGATAGTTTTTTCAAAAACGTAGAATTTCGAATGTATACGATTTAGAGGTAAAACATGTACCGATAAAAATAATAATTAAAAAAATCAATAGAAAAATCTTGAATCGGTGCCAGACGTAAGAAAAAGGCCAAATGCATAAATCGTTCATGAAACACTATTTTTTTTATTTAATTATTTTCCGTCAATCCCTAGGTACACATTCCACCAATCAAACAACGTAAGTCGCAATAAGTGCCCAAAATGACGCATAAAATACTGCATAAGGAATCTTTCTACTGCCGTAAATGAGCTGTTTTCTATTTATAGTATGCTTGTAATATGCATTTTAACAGTTTAGTACATTAATTTTTTTTCTTCTACAATTTAGTGTTTCTATTTTATGAAAAATTGCTCACCAAGTGTCTATGTTAAACAATGATTTTTTTTTCTTTATTTATTTTTTTGATAATGATAATATATTTATACCAAATTAAACAAGATCATCAAGCATACAGAGAAATTATGATGTTGGGCTAAACATATTGTCCTACCTCCAAATCAAAACAACAACCTGGTCCATGCCAGAATCTGATACTATAGAATCAAAGATAAGCATCGGAAGAACGGATGAAAAACATAGTTTGTGCCTAGCTTCAGTCCTTCCTTTGCAAACAAGTCTGCTATATGGTTAGCCTCATGAACGATCCTGCAAAATTAAACATATGTGAATTTGTGCAATAAAGAAATACATTGCTTGCTTATAACTGAATTTGATCCATTCTAATTATGCCCTTGTTCAACATGATCTATGGCAAGAGACCGATCTAACTCAATGATAAAATTATCCCATCCTTTATCTTCTACCAATGGAGGGCATGGACAATTTCACAAAGTTTTGCCGCTAACGGAGTTACTTCACTAAGTTTCTTCTAGAAACCACATACTATTTTACCCTCATGATTGTCGCATATTGCCGCTATAGCAGCTTTATGCCCCCTCCAATTCACTGTAGCATCAATATTAATTTCTCTCCGTCCTATAGTTACTTTGGACCAAAAGTAGCGAGATAATGGTGCCTTCTCCTAATTTTTCCTACTTTTTTTCTTATTACCCACCATTCATGAGCTTCTTTATGGACTAGTCTTAGCCAACCACGATCACCTCTTGTAGACTTGAAAATACATTAATTTCTTTCATGCCAAATTTCTCTCAGAATAAATAGGAACAGCGTTGCCATTGGACATGCTCTATTCCTCTATGGAATTTTCTAAAAATGAGCATTCCGCTTAATATAATCAATGAAGCATTCTCGTTGGGTACTAGAAGGTAAGTCATGCCATCCAAATTGATTCCAAATTTATTTGATCATAGGACATCCTATAAACAAATGTTATACGCTCTCATCTTCGTCGTTGCAAAAAACGCAAGATTGATCTACTTCAATCCCTCTTTTCGCTAGATTATCCTTCATGGACAAACCATTTTGAATGATGTGCCATGGAAGGTGTTGAATATGAGGGATTATTGATGTATGCCAGATCCGGTCCCATTTCCCATCTCCCATATGGTCCATCTCATCTTGATATGGCAACTTATACATTGACTTACAATGGACTTCCCCATTGGTGTCATATAGCCACACCGAACCATCTTCTTCATCCAACGGGCCATGCATATGGATGTGTGGGTTAAAAAATTCTAACTTTGCTTTAATTGCTTCATCAATTGGAAACTTTATTTTCCTTCATCCCACCTTCCTATGGGTTTGTAAGTTTCTGCTACTGTTAAGTGATCACCATTTCGCACAGGTAACCCAACCAACCAATTATGAACTCGACCGTTTTTTTTTTACCATCTATCTAACTAGAAACTTGCCGCGACCTATTTAAATGGGGGTAGAATCCTCTTACTGTCCAACCATTCCATCTATTGCCTAAGAAATTTATACATGCTTGAGCCATTTTTCTTATGGAAACCACCATTTCTCTAATGATATTTACCCTCCATCAAGGTAATCCATAGAAGTTCCTTTTTATGAATCTTTCATGCCAACTTAACATAGTTTATCCTATTCCGACATTAGAGATCAAGGAGACCGAGACCGTCATATTCCTTCAACTTTTTAACTTTATCCCATGATATCCCGTACATTTTCCTTTCCCCTTCATAGCTACCTCTGATAAAATTTCTATAGATTTGTTCCAATTGTTTGCATACTTTACTTGGAATGGGGATCATTTGGGTGTAATAGTTTGCAATGCTTTCAAGGGTAGTAGATACAAGAAGCTTTTTAGTTGGGGCGCTTAAGAGTATTTCCTTCCATCTAGAAAGCTTTCTCCTTATCTTTTTAAGTAAGAAAGATAGATATGTGGTCTTTAGCCATCCACCTATCTCGACTAGCATACCAAGGTATTTGCCTAAATCAACATTTACATTAATGCCAAATATATTGCATATTTGTTCCTTGAGAAGGGTATTCACGTTCTCGGAAAATAATGCACACAACTTATTATAGTTTACCTTTTGGCTCAACATTATCTCAAACACATTCACGACCTGGTGCATGGCTCTTACATTGTCTACCGTAGCCTCCCCAATAAGGACTGGATCATTCGTGAAGAACATGTGTGAAAACATAGCATTAATACCTCTAATCTTGATTGGTTTTTAAGTTCTAGCCTCCACTAGTTCTTTAATGCATTCGCTAGCACTTCCATCATAATTATGAAAAGATAAGGAGACATCAAATCTCCTTATCACACTCCCTACCTGGCTAAAACTTATTCAACATTAAGTCTTTTAAGAGAACTTAGAAGGAGCTTGTATAAACCCCGCAAATTTAGGTTTTTGGGAATTGAGTCAATTTAAGTATTATAGGTAATTATCCTAAATCAATAGAGTTGATAAACTTATAACTGATTAAATTTTTAAACTTAAACATAATACAAATGAGAAAAAACCTTAAAAATTTTGATTGAAACCTTAATTGTATATAAAACCCTAAAACTTATATATGCAAATATACCAGAAATTGAAATTAAACTTGAACTTGACAAAAACCCTAAAACTATATAATAAAACTTATAAAATGAATAATTGTACCCTAAAAGTAATAAAACCTTAATCAAATATAATTATCGATCAACATACATAATTACATAAAATTGTTAACAAACGAATTGAGATAACTCTCAAATATTATAAATGTAACGAATAACAACTTAATTAATAAAATTTATAAAATTATGAATATTATTTTCTAATTATTATTAAATCCATAATTTTTATATTTAGAAAAAGTCAACCTTATAATTTTTCTTATTTTCTGTCGAGCCTATGTTTTTCACCCTCCTGGTTTTTTTATAAAATTATTTTTTTTTAAACCGACCAGCATTAAATCCTTACCTGTTTAATACTAGCCCTCGATTAGGGTTTAAAGAAAACTATTTTTTTAACTTAAAAAGATTTGGAGTTGCTACCTGACAACAGTCAGGAAAAGGAGTTAAGTTATAACCAATTGAGTGGATTGGTTATAACTTAGCTACTGGTTTATCGATTTAAAAAAAAAAAAAAACAAATTATAAAATGACTTTTTAAAAATTAGAGAATCTGGATCTAAGAGTTAGGAATTTTAAACCTTTACAGGTACCTTTGACTTTCCAAAATTAATTTTAATCTTTAAAATTCACCTTTTTATTTTATAAGATGGAACTCAATTTAACTATTCTAATTAGATAAATGAAATAATCTAAACTAAAAAAAAAAGAAAATTAGGTTTTTTTCATTTTTATCGTTGCCCTATAAGTGTCTACGTACCTGCTATTTAGGATTAGATGTACGTAATTTTTTTATCAAAAATATAGCGGGTTGATTAATTTTAATTTTTAAAAAACATCCGGGTTTTCATTTTTACCTATTTTGATTTATTTGAAGAAATTTCCTATGAGTTCTAAATTGGTTTATTTTGGAAAATCTAAAGTACCCTAATTTGGAAAGGATCCATTTTATTTTTATTTATTTGAAAAATATGTTTTTCTAAGTGGTTAAATATTTTTCTTTTATTATTTTTTTTATTTTCTATTTTTTCATTGTTTTTATTACTTATCCTTTTTATTAAAATGTGAAAACAACTAAAATAAAGAAATTTTCTCTTTTCTTTTCTTTTCTCTTTTTTTTTTCTTTTTTTTTGGTGTTGATTATGTTTACATGTACATAAATGTGTACATAAGTGAATAATAATAATAATAATAATAATAATAATAATAATAATAATAATAATAATAATAATAATAATAATAATAATAATAATAATAATATAATAATAATAATAAAGAAAAAGAAGGAAATTAAAAAAGAAAAAGAAAAAGGATCAAACAAGATGCTATATAGGATGTGGGTCAGCTAGGACTGGAGCGGATCTCGGATTCAAGTCGGATCGAGTCAAGTCGCTCAATGGATTCAAGTCGTCGTTAGGATAGAAGAAGCAATGGTTGCGAAGGAGAGGCTCCAGGCATTTTTTACCACTTAAACGACGAGTAAATGGGGTTTTGGTGAATATTTTATTGGGTTTATGGGGGGTAAGCGAAGTGTCGTGACTAAAAGAGCTTGAGTCGGTAGTTTTTGAAAGTTGGTAGTAGGTAGCGGTAGTGGTCCAGCTGTGTGAGGTTTGTTAGGTGTGATTGGTTAGTTGAGGTAGGTTTTTTAGAGTGTAGGGAGTTCGATTATAGGTTTAGTTTCGACCAAGGGCGGCTGAGGATGGTGGTTCGAAGAGAGAAAGGGGCGACGGTTAGGGTTTGATGGAGGGTGGCTCAGGGAAGTTGCTAAGAGCTACAGTAACGGTTGAGACTGGTCGGGTTGGAGAGCTTGAGCTAAGGGGAGTTCGGCCGTAGTGGTGGTTGGGCTTGGGTTAGAATGGAAAGAGAGAATCGAAGAGAGATAGTGCGGTTTATAGAGAGAAAATGGTCGCGCGCGAGAGAGAGAGAGAGCTTGGATGTTACTTGTGAATGGTTGTATGTCTTTGTGGATGGTCCATGAGCTCTAATTTATAGTCGAATTCAACTAAGCAACAAAGAAAAGCTTGGATCTAAGTTAATGGGAATGGCTGAATTTTCAGTTTTTTCACAATCTTTGAAGCTTAATTTGAATGCGTAATTGACCAAATTTGGATGCGTTTTCTGTATCGATTCACAGTAGGTTATGTCTAGTTTATAATTTCGCCATTAACAAGAAAGGTTCCAAAAATCGTGTTGAAGTGGGCTATCCAAAGAGGAAAACGCTGCAAATTTGGAGAAAGATGAGGAAAATGAAGCAAAAAGGAAAGAAGGGGAGGAAAAAAGGGGTTGACGTAGTGTAACGTCAGCTAACAAGGCAATCCAATTCGGTGATGTCACGTGTCAAGATGTGTGGCATAATAAGATCTTGACACGTGGCATAATAAGATCCTGGCACATGACAGTATGCTAATTAGCAGAAAATAAAAAAAAAAAAAAAAAAAGCCTACCTACCTTTACCAAGATTCGACACTAAGACCTTACACTCAAACCCCATACCCAGTTCATATATCGGTCAACCTAGACTAGATTTAAATTTAAGCTTATGTTCGATGGCCCAACTTCTAAATTAAAATTAAAAATATGTCCTAATAATATGTTATTTTCTAAAATCTTTTACTTGATTTTAATTTTTCTATTTTTTTTGTAATCTTTTAAATTTCTGAATTTTTAAACTTCACTTTCTAACTTTTTATCATTTTAGGGTTTCTTTCTAAAATTTTCTTCTTTTTTTTTGTGCTTTTTCTTATTTTTGAAAGTTTTTGTATTTTTCCATGATCCTTATTTTTTGCTAAATTTTTTAATTTTCTTGGGTTTTCTTTAATTCCCTATTTTTTTAATTTTTTTCTAATTTAGGGCCTATTGAGAAAAGAAAGAAAAATAATAAAAATAAAGGGGGTAAAAATTAGGTGTCTACATTTTTTTTTCCTTTCTCTTTCTTTCCTCTTTCTTTTTCCTTTTCCTTTTCTTCCTTATTATTATTATTTTTTTCATTGCCGCGTTGAACTTCCAGACTTTACTTCGGCTATCACTTATGTGATTGCTTTCACCATGTGATAATTATGAGAGTAAAAAAAAAAAATATTAGATAAGGCCATTGTCATATCATTTTATCACCTTATCTTGCTTTTTATTTTTCTTTTCTTTTATTCATTTTATTTTTCTCTCTTTCCTCCTAATTCCACATTGGTTGGAAGCATATATCGACTTCTTACAATTTTGTTTTTATTTCAAAACACAAATACAAAACTACTCACATATATTTTTCTTTCCAAATTGAGAATTCCCTTCCTTTCCACTTTCATTTTAAACTTTCTTCTACTTATTTCAACAACTTAAGAAGAGGAAGAAGCTTTTCCATTAATTACTCCACAAGTTACCAAGAGAAGTAAATAAGTAGTATGTATATTATATTTATTTTGTAATAATCAATTATATGTACTCTTTCATATACATGTATTTTAGTAGAATCTTATGTATCATAGTAGTATGTAATGAAATCTACATGTATTCTATTATTCTTGTGAGAAGAGTATGTACTTGTATTCAAAAGTATATAAAACTAGCATTTTCTCATGTACATGTGTTCGTATATGTATAATACTTTCGGTATAATTATGTGTACATATAAGTTATAATTGATTATACAAGTATTTGGTGTAAAGGGATTTGTGTATATGTATATGTATATATACATATATGGTAGTTTATATTATTTATTTTCATTATATATATGTATATATATATATATATATGATCAGTTATGCATGTATGTATAAAGTACAAAAATATAAGTATAGTATATGTATATACATATAGCATATATAGTATATGTAGAGTTATGTCGTAAAATTAACTATATATATGTATAAATAAATTGAGGGAACCTAAGTATATATATATATACATATAAAAATTTGTATATTAGTAGTATATTATGTATAACTACATGAGTATACTTAAGAAATATATGTGTAATATGCAATACTATTAAATTACTATATAAAGTAAGATATATATATATATATATATAAGTGTGTATGTCGTGAACCTTCAAGAAAAAGAAAATGAATTAATTTGAAAATTTTAATAAAATATAATAATAAATATAATTATATGAATATTAGTAAAATACAAAATAGGAAAAAAATAAAAAATATGAAAAAATTTATGGAAGTGACATGTGGAATATCCTCATGTTGCCACATCAACACTTAATAATTTTTAATTAAATTAGTAATTAAAAATAATAATAAAAAATTAATTGATTAGAAAATTCTTAAAATAGCAAAATTGAATTAAATAAGTATTACACCTTAAAAATAGCAAAAATAAGTAAATAATGATAAATAGACTTAAAAATAAGAAAATTACAAAAATATAAAATTTAAATATTTATTAAATTATAAATATATAAAGAAAAGCTTAAAATAATAATTTATAATTATTTAATTCAAAATAATAGAATCCGTAATATTTTTAAATCATAATGAAAAATATAGGTTATAACGTCCAAAACGAACTCCTCTATGCAAAAGTACATTAAAAAAATAACAAAAATTGATTGTAAGTTCATAAAAATTAGAGTTAAAATGAAAAAGTTATAAATGACTAAAAATTAAAGACAAACCGAGAAAAATAAGGAAAAAATTTAAGTTAAATTATGTTTATATCATATTTAGGTTATAGCGGAAAATTAAGCAAATAATAATAGATATTTAATTAATCAAGGAACATAGTTTTTTAGAATACTTAGAAGTTTTATTATCTTTTAGGAATTCGATTATTGAGTTTTGGAAACTTAAAGGCTTGAAAAGTGAGCATTAACTCAGGTAAGGAAGTTCTAATGATCTGCATTTATATGCTGCTTAGTAATTGATACTGATTATTTAATTGAATGACTGATTGCTTTGTATGTTATTATTCATGTGATTACTTTCTTAAATTGGTAAATATAAATATTCAACTAAAATAATCAGTAATATTTGTCGATATTTACGACCTAATTAGTATACTGATAGAAAGTGTTAGCTTTATAAATTTTTAAGAAAATTATTTTTGGAAAAAAAACGTTTTTCCAATCTTAAATATATTTTTTATAATTTTTGTGAAGGTTCATAGTGTTTATGAATAATATTTTATCATTAAGATAAAGCTAATATAATATTTATAATTAATTATGAGAGGACTCACATATTTATACTCGTGGGGCCTTAGATATATTTGATAGCGAGAGGACTCGCTTTATTTGCTTGAGGGGCCTTAAATATGTTTGGTTGATAACTCTAGTTGCGGTCCACCTATATTAATCAATGTTTCTTGACTAGAGTAATGTAAGGTGAGGTGTTCTATGCGGGTAAGGTGATGTGCTCCATACAGGTAAGTATGGAAGATAATTAATGTGTAGATAACGTAAGTCTACACCGTACATATTTCTAGACTCTTATAGATGTGTTGCTTGTATTTATTACACGTGCATTCATTTCTCTTGTAAATAGATTACATGTGTGCTAATAATATTTGATAACTTGCTTGAACAGTAGTAGTAAAGAACGAACTCATTGAGCCATAGTTTATAGTTTCTTTTACAGGTTTATTTAAGTTGGGATTATGATGAATTTCGAGCAATGAGTGTAAATGGAAGATAGGTTTAATAATTTTAGGGTTAATAGAAGAGTGTATGGCCGGTACAGAAACAATATATATAGATACTATTTATATATTAGAATTATGAATTATCAAGTTAAATTATTCTATCTCATTATTTAGTAGGAGATACTGATTCTCTACGGTTCTGAGAAATTGTGAAATATTAGATATTCATAATTATTTGTATTTTATGATGAATTTATAAACTAATAATAAAAAACTCTAATGATAAATTAATTAGAGGTTTGCAATCTTTAGCATACAAGATAGTTTTTGTATCATGAGTACACATGTGATATAAAAATTTTAGGTAATCTTATTAGACTCCATTTAAGATCATGATAGCTTATTGGCAAGTATGACCCTATTAGTTTTATCCATTTATCTAGAAATTAAAACATTTCATTACATGTCGAATATAGTCCCACTCTAAGCGATCATAAGCTTTTTCTAAATCCAATTAACCATCATCCACACTTTTTCTCCTTTCTTATGTTTAAGGGAATGTAAGAGCTCCTAAAAAACAAGAACATGATCTTTTGTTGACTTCTCTAGCACAACGATCACTTGCTTTACGTTGATAAGATTTTGTAGATATGGTCCAAGACAAATAACTAAGACCTTTCCTAAAGTTTTGTACAAAGTTGTGCATAAGCTAATAGGGGGAAATCCACTTAGACGACCTGCTTCGTCCTTCTTTGGGATTAGAACCATTAGAGTTTGGTTTAATTCCTTTAGCACATGTTCTTTAGCCTTGATGTCGATAATAATTTGAAACAGCAATTCTCTAACTATTAACCAACATGCTTTTTAAAAGAGAGAGTATAATCCATCAATCCCCAGTGATTTCATATTTGCTATGCTCTACATAACATTTTTCACCTCTTCCCTAGTCACTTCCTTAGATAAATTTAATATATTGTTCTAGTTAAAAAAAAAAAAAGAAAACCCAATTAGGTAACTAGACTGGGGGTTTGATCTTGCAAAACTTCTTTCAATACATTGTATGGATTGAGGTATAGGGATTGCAAGGAAAGGAATTTGAAGGGAAACTTTACTTTTTATAATTTGGAATAGGAAGGAAAATCTAAATGAATGAATTTAGGTGATAATTTTTTCCTAGGCCCATAAAATATCTATTCCAATTTTGGAGATAATTAGGAAGACATTCCACTCTCAATACTACTTAATCCTTGAATAAAGACACTTATTAAGTTCTAAAGATTTCATGGTATTTTTAATAAAACATAAAGCTATATTATTAACTGTCTACCACTTTCAATCCTTCGAATTCATTTCTTATTCAAATAAGACAACTTATAATTTCTTTTCTCTCCCATCTAATTCTTTTTCCCTACTTCCTAACCTTCCATATTCATTCTTAGGATATTTTTTTATTGATGGTAATTTATCTAGTAAAGCGAGATGTAATGAAAACTTATGAGTTGAGTTATAAATTTACAAAAAGGTTAATGTCACGAATAATATCTAAACTTTATCAAAATTTGTAATTTACTACCTCTACTTAAAAAGATTAATTTTCTATTTAATAGAAATTTTTGTAATTATTTTTACTATTTAAACTAACTCTGTAAAGTTCATTTGTTGACATAAATATAAGGCAAATTAGGAATTGATCCATGGCTACTAGTGGATAGAATGATCCACCTTTTGAAATGGAATGCCACCAATAGTTGTTCCCACTCATATAGAGTTGCAGTCGACCAAATATCCAATTCTGGGTTTACCTTTATGTTTACCTTGGCACACTAACTTCATAGATGTAGTGTAAATAGTAAAAATAGATATCATTTATGACATCAATTTTTTTACAAAAATACAGTAAGCTTTGACATAAAAAAAAGGATAGTAAAATTGTGTATCATTTATCACTTTAATTTTTTACAAAAATACAGTAGGCTTTGACATAGAAAAGGAATTCAATTCAGCCGGCAAGGAGCATCTACCAACTTGCAAATAACCCAAGGAAACCATTGCAAAAAAAGATGCTACCTTGCATGGGAAAGTTGAAATGATTCATTGGAATCGTTGCGACAACCATTTTTTCTTTTGAAGAATTAGTCAATGATTCATATGGAGGGGCATCTTTTCCTCGTACCTAGATGATGCTATGGACAGGAAGAAACTGACAAAAGTCAGTGCCCCAAGTATAACAACATGGGAAGGCTTAATCAAGTCTAGTCGTCCGCCCCGATCTCAAGGCAAGTTCTATCTCGTACAATCTATCTCTGGTCTCTTAAATTAGGTGTAGTTATAATTTTAGGGATAAGGATAGGTACAAAACTAAACCAAACAGTATCGAAAGTTTTGTTTTCCTTTTATTCAGCTCAATTGGGTTCATTTTGAAAATAGTTTCATAGTATGGCCTACATACTTGAATCAAACCAAAATAATCTTTACGGTTTGATTTGATTTACACCATGAATTAAGCTAAATTGAAATTTTAACACTAAAACAGGACAAAAAACGGAAATGAATTATGAACCAAATTGAAAATTTACCCTCCTTTTTTTATTTCTATTTTAGTTTGACGACTAGTTCACGGTTTGGTTTATATAGTCAAATTGACGACTAATAAAATTCATCACGATTTAACTTGATCGGGAAGTCACATGATCGTTCCAAAAGTTATACTCATATTGTTTGATTTGACTTTTATATCTTACTGTAACTAGACCAAACCATATCGACTTCTATGGAAAGAGCTATTAGGAGATTTGATTTAACAACTTCTATTTTGCATCATTAGATTTAGTAACGGTAACGTAACGGTAAAGAGTTTCTTTATGAAAAATTGATATTCATGTTATCATATTTTGGTCACTTCAAAAACATTCAATCATTAAGATGAGTGAGGACTTATTTAGGTATACAAAATAGCATTTCCCACAGAATGGCGAAGTCCGCTGTGATAAACATGTAATGTGTCCAATTACTATTCAATATTTTTGGGACAAAACTGTAATAATGCAACTAAATGTACTTTTTTGAAGGATTAAAATGGCAAAAACTCTAGCAGCAGCTTTTGTTTACACAATGGAATAAAATGGGAATAGAAGTAGAATTTTTAAGGAATGACATAAAGAAGTTATTGTTATTCTTAAATTTATTTTGGTTCTTATGAGCATATATGAATACTATTATAAAAATTCCTCATTTTTTAGTAATAATAATTTGATGTAATAAACATTCCACCAACTAAACGTAGGACAGGTCTATTAGTAAAGAATCTATCCTTGTAAAATCCCCTAAAATATAATATTCTTAGTAATTGTTTACTTTGAAGTTGGGTATTCCATTTAAGAAGCATGGAAAGATACATTAATAGACACCAAAACTGCCTAAAATTGGCACACTAGGGTAGGAAAGCCATAGAAGAAAAAGTACATGTCCATAGAAGAAACGAAAACTTCAATCCCTAAAATCCTTTGTGAGATATATAAGACACCTTGAACTTACAAGACATAGGGTATCTATCCATGTAACTTTTAAATTTATGAACGTATGCCCAAAGTGTTGTTACAATCCCAAATATGTTGCTACATAGATTCAAAATAATGATGATTTTAGATTTTTAGTGACGGTTTATAACGTAATTTTATATTCGTAAATATTATGAAAATTATATATTTGTAAAAGTTAACGGAAAGATAGGTAAAGCCTATCTTTGAGAGTTTAGCTAACAATTTTGGAATTGTATTTATAGCTTGCAGATGCTCTTAATTACTACATGGAAGAAAATGGTTGATAAACTTCACTTTGCAGCTCAAATAGAATGTTGGCCCAAAAAAGAAAGAACCTCGAATAGAAGGTAGACCAACTAGTCCTTGGCTACATCTGAGGAAATGTTATGCAGTTATAGTACTTATTCTTAGGTATTAAAAAAATGTACGTATAAATTGTCAACCTATGGAGTGCATGTTTTAAGCTAAATCTGGTATTGACGGTATGGGGGAGTTGGTGGGAACTAGAATCTAAGAATGTCCTTTTCCTATAAGATTTTGTGGTGTGGATATTATTTTAAACTCATACCATGTTCCATTAACGTAGACCTCTCTTTTAGCATCTTTACCTAACTAGAATACGTGACTAATTCACTTCTAGGGTTTGGGGGTGCTTAAGTGAATGGAAAAGAAAATTGGATTTTGTTAACGAGTATATATGTAAATGTGAAATTCGTATAATGAGAAAAAAGATATCACAATTTGGAAGGGACTAATCATATATTTTACTTGTGAAACGAATGCATTTGGAAGTGGGAATTTTTGTTTCTCCTCGAAATATTCAGCTTGGATGAATTGTTTCATCTGAGCAATGATACAATGTTATTTCTCAGGATCTTTTGTAGCTTTTTAGCATATACTTATATCACATTTGCTTCACAAGAATGAATTAGAATAGAATGAAGATTAGCATGAAAAATTATTGTATTTACATGAAATAGAATGAGATGAAATGCAATACATATATAATAATTTTGTTCAGAATGTCTTTATTCCTGGATATTATAATTTCGCTGAAAAATAAAAATAACTAATATTTTAATTAATATAACCAACGAGGGTGGTGGAATGAGTTACAATTCTACCCTTCAAAGTCATAATCTAATTCCCTCATAAGTAGGAATTGTTAATTATAAAGAATTACGATTCTATTTTTTAAAAATACTTTCTTCGATGGGAAAAAGAACAAAACTTGAAAACATGATTTCATTTCGGTCTGTAATATTATAACATTTACTATATTTCATTGGAGGTCATAAACATTCCGAGCCTTGTGGAATAAGTGATTGACGTTTTAAGTGAGTAAATATTTTAAGAGAGTCAAAGAAAGATCATTTTATCAATATATGATGGTGTTTTGATGCCATTAGCCTCTAAGTAGCTTTTCAAAAGGCAAACCCTGGATGTTGACCCATTTGAAGCTGTCATCAAAATGTTATCTTTTATTCGATATATGAAAAACATTGATGAATTATTTGAACATGACCTTGATGTTTATGACATCTATTGTATTTGTTAAAAAAAAAATAATAAATAAATGAAATAAAAAAATTGCTTTTCATCATTCTTTCCTTTGGGGGTGATGCCATATTGCTAAAAGGTATTATAATTTTATTTCTTTTTTTGAGAGAAGAACAACCTTTTTCTTAAATGCAAAGGGGGCACCATGAGGAATTTCATTCATGGAATCTGCTTTCATTTTGTAAAGCAGGCATCTGATACTAAAATGCTCTAAAAGGAGGTTGATGTAAGCTATTAAATAAAAATACCCATCCTTATGCTTGTTATTAGAATTTTCGATAAAAATCTCTCCGATAGTTGTTTTGATATTATCCATTGGGAAAAATATCCATGACAAATGAGTAAAATAATAGTCGATTGCTATTTTCCATAATTTATAACCACCATCATTTACTATTTAAAGCACAAATACTATTATTATAAACGCAAGGAAGCAGGTAGTCGTAGGAAAAAATGATTCAATAGCGCGCTAAACTGCTAATACCATTGAAGATTTTCTCGTGTTCATAAGATGGGATTTGTTATTGGAAACACCTAAATATGTAATACTTGCTCAATAGGAAGTGCAGATGGTGCTAGTTTATGTAAGAAAATACACAGAGAACCAGAAAACCGATCGATCTCATGGTTGACTGAAAACTTTAGGGAGATTGTTCGCAGAGTGAATTATTTTATAATAACTGCATATGACTAAAATCCTTCTGTATTTATAGATTTTTTGACAAATCTAAGTGTGTGTGTGCCCATGTGAGTGTCTGCTTAAATCTATTTATTTTAGTGTCTGCCTATGTGTGTGTCCTGAGTTTTTCTAGACTATCTACAAGCAGTAATGTTCATGCTGGGAAAATGAACAAATACAACAGAAAATGAAGCCACCAAAATGGGATCAAACAAGCTAACTTTGATGGGATTCAATGGTGGAATTTCGCCCAATGAATTTATTGTTAGAATCCTGTCGTTTAGAAAGGTCACTTGGCTGCTCAATTCCCCATCCTTGGCTGTCAAATGATACTCCTCCCTTGTGTTTCCTTCAAATATTGATCCTCTTGAAGTGCTGGCAAATTTGGACCTCTGAGGTTGATGCTCTTGTTGGAAAATTAGTGTTCCATTACTCGAAACATCTTCAACTGATATTTTAACTTGAACATTTCTTTCTCCATCAAGATTGATCAAAACCAATGTCACACCAGGCTGCAACGACACAAAAGAAACATTAGGAATTTGTGATGTTTAAAATTTTTTAGGCTGCATGAGGAATAGATAAGTGTACTTACAGAATTTTTAGCACAATGAGAGTAAGCGCGTAGTTTCTTTGTGCCAGTGAAGTTTGTTGAAAGGACATTGCTTCCCATCAACCGATGCCAAAGAAGTGCGCTGCAGAGGGAAAATTTTAGATTTGAACTCAGGATATTCTCCTATAATACTATGATTCACCTTAGATTCACAACCAATTGATCTATCGTTTGTGACCTGTAATAGTCCGGGTTAGGGAAAAATGTGGTGGTGTTGAGCAAACCATATCCACCTCCAATGAGAGTCTGTCTACAAAATGTTTTGGTGTCATAAATTGCTGCTAATCCAAGCTGGTCCAAGTACCTGTTTGATATACCAAATACACAGTTGCTGTAAAACGCTCCTAAAATCACATAGAATGTCAACTTGGAGGGATCTATCCTACCAAAAACTAGATGCAAAGGCATCGGTGACAAGGTGGCGGCCGCTATTATGAGCTCCTCCTGCTTCACCAACCCATGCAACTGCTGAAGTGTTGGATTCTATCAGAATTCTCCTAAGATTTCTGAAGGTATCAGCTACACCTTCTAGATAGGATGGATCAAGGATCTTCTCCATTAAGTGATTGTCATCTCCTAACAAAGAAAGTATGGTGAATTTCCACATTTGATGCTTCTAGCATCCTACAAACTACGTAGAATTCCTCGGAACGAAGAAAATCGGAACTCGTAATGCCATTTACCTCCTCCAAGACTGTAAACATGGTGTGTGACCGCTTGGAGAGTTTGTGTTGTTTGGCTTACAAAATTCTTGAACCAACCACCATCGAAGAATCCACCCGGCGCTAGAACTAGTGGCTTAACCTCATAACCTTTGTAGATATCATTCATCAGATCTTGGAGAGTCTGTAAGTCTGATTGATATTGTTCAACTGAAAGTCTTGCTCCAATCCCATTCCCACTCAGTTCATTTCCTGAAGTTGCAACAAAAATTTCTTTCAGAAACAAAACTCCATTACAAGAAAAATATTTTCCTAGTAACTTATGTTTTCAGATCGGTTGGTTTAGAAGCTAAACCTAACATCGAATCAAGGCAGGAAGAGAGTGTAAATGATTTATCATTAAACTTACCAAGTTCCCATCCATAAATAGGATAACCCTTATTGACTGTGTAGCGTAAAAGAAACTCGGCATCGCTTGAATTCCAAGGTCCTATAACAGAGCCATACGGTTTTACAGTCCTCCCATACAATGCATTCAACCCAAAGGTTACGATAGCCCTGCAATTTCACCGAACCGAACGGTTAAACAATGGACCTTTTGTTCAAATATGCAATCATCAGCTACAATTGACATCTTTTCTATGTTAGAAGGAAAACTTTACGAAATTCAGAGGGATGAGGATATGATTGAAGTTGAAGTTGAAGATGAAGAATTTGTTACAGTAGAAACTCATACCCTGCCTTTTGAAAGAATGTATTCAACTCATCCCATCTAGACATGGGCAGACATCCTTCGGAGAAACCGAATAACTCTGATTTATTCACTCTAATGGGATTACATGGTTTCTGATCACCCTCTCTTTGGTAAATCACTCTATCTTGTAATGTTCCCCCCATTCTAATTCTCAGAGGTGAAAAAGCTGCAACATACTAACCGACTTTTAACTTGAAACTAATCGGAAACTGTCCAAAAGGATGAAGTTACGGATTTGCTTCTGCACTAGAAATTTTTCTGTATTGCATTTGAGTACTTACCTTTAATGGCATTCAACACAATGGTTTTGTTCAGGTCCTGCAAAACAGAAGGCACGATGCCAATATTCATATACACATATATATATATATAAAAGACATAATTTTTATCCATAATTTTTACCAGGCTGAGAAGAGTTGCAGTGCCCCAACAAGTACCGTGATCACAATGTTCAGGAGGACCCCAATCCAAGGTAGCACAAATGAAATTCTCACCTGTTTTAGCAATGGAAGCTGTTCCATTAATGTACACGGAACCTTCAACAACATCGTGGGGATCTCCCATATTACTCTGTCTATGTCTTGATACTGACTCCTCAATTATCCAATAAACCAAAAGACATGAACCCAGAAGAATAACCAGAGAAAGAAACCCACGTGCCATTTTATGTTTTTGGAGAAAAGCCTCCTTTTTCTTCTCTTTCGCTTGTAAATTGCAACTTATAAAGAGAGAGTTTGACTGGAATATTGAGTGGATATGGAACGCGTTCTTTCCTAAATTTTGGAGGGAGTTTAAATTATGAAGTTTCCTAGTTTGGTCGGTAAAAAATAGATGAACCGATTACTTTGTATATGGACCGTGATAATACGTCCTGCATGTTACCTATATATAGTATTTAAATATTAATTAGAAATTGACATATATAATTCGTGTACAAATGATAATATGTTATAATTTATCTGAAAATTATTTCATTTATTAATGTTCATATCAATATTTTATTGTTGATATTTATATGTTAGGTATACATAACAATTAAAGTGCAATACCTTTTAAATATTTAATTTTTCCCGTGTGGTTTGGATCAAGATGGAAAATATATTGCGATTCCTGCTCTCAACCCCTTCACTTTTAGGTTTATTGACGTTATCTTGATTATTTGGACAATTTGTTCCTCATTTTGTCAATAAAAATCATATTTTTCATATTCCATTGCTATTTCGGATATGCTTAACCAATATTGATGGCCATCGATTGTGACCTTTACTTCCAACTATTAGCTGCAGTGAAAAGTCTTCAAATTATTATGACAAAATTTCATAATTCTAAAGTTTAACGATTAAAAAATCTACGAAGAATGAACAAACACCCCCTTAATTTGTTATTAATAACTGTTTTGTGTATATTGCAAATACTCACTTATTTTTGTTCTAAGTGCACTTAGACGTATATCTTTAAAATTGAAGATTCACACCTCCAGATATTCTAAAAAAATTATTTAAATTTATACATTATCATCTTACACTTAGTTTTACCTCCACGACAAAATAACAAAATAGAGCTTAAAAGCATATATTGTTATAGATTCCGAGGATCTAAATACTCAATTTTAAAGATAAGATATTAACGTAAATATAACTTGGTGTATTTACAACAAATACTAACATGTTCATGATGTTGTATGTGATTCAAATTGCAGTAATCTATCATAGTATTGCCTTGGTATTAATTTGTATAAGAAGGTACTTCCATTTTCTTGTTTGTTTTCAATCATAAGTATAAATTACATAGTTTATGAAATATCGAATCTTAAACAAATATAAATTAGAGACAAAAATGTATACAAATAACGTGCAAGGGAAAAAAAATTAATAAGAGAGCCATAAATTGCATGCCAAATATGAGATGGAAAAAAAAATTCGTTGGTGCTAATAGATTATATATTTACATAAGTGATAAATGATTATCAATGATATTTAAATACGCGATAATAATTTTAAACATTTTCTAAAAATACTTACCATTTATATCTTTGTTTGTCAAAATTTTGTTGGTATTTTTTACTAATCCTTTTACGTATATATTAATATCATTAAAGTTTTTTTCCATGAAATGAGATATTAAAAATAAAAAAAGCAACAAAATAATTTTTCATTTCGATTTTCTTATTTTCCGTCAGTCCCGTCAAATGACCGAATTCCAGAACCAACTTGACATGTGAAATACTGGAAAAAGGTGTTTTGGTTTTTATAGTGACGTAAATGAGCCGTTCTTAATTTATAGTCCTCTTGGAATAAATGAGCCGTTTCTATTTTCATAAGTCTTCTCCTAATTTGCGTCCAATTGGGAACAAAACCATCTTCCAATAACATTTACCACATCCACTCAATCCTTTTTCTTTTTTCGAAAAATGTTAATCCATAGTATCTTTTTACTGTCTCATTTTTATTTTAAATAATGTTGATAATACATTGAGAATATATTTAAGAACGTGATATATTTATACATTAAGCCATGACTTAACTGTTGGATGAGCAAAAAAATAAATTAAATTAAATTAAATTTCAAAATCAGCAAGTGAAAATTCTATATAATAACTATTTCACTAATCAAACGTACTGATAGCTTTACGATGAAGAAATAATTATTCCGTTACATCCTCATAAAATCAACTAAATATGTTATTACTCTTAAGAGGAATATTTGTAATTACTAGTGTTGTCATGTTTTTGGAAGGTAAGTGATGGTCGTTGCTGACCCTAGTTGGTAGAGCTCCATGAAAGAGAGGGGAAACATTGGAGGTACTAAGGGGTAGTAATCACCTGTCCTCTTTCTTCCATGAATACTTTTCTAAAAGGACTCAAGCTACAAGTCTCGCATATACGCAAAATCTATAATATCTAAGGACAATATTCTACATCAATGTGCACATATTTACTATCTTTCCCTATGTAAGTTAATCTTTGTGCTACATTTGGCAACTCTCTAACATTATAACAGCGACATAATAATATGTACTATTTGTACCACTTTTCATAATGCTCATCGTCATTTTTTTTTAACTATCAAAGTTGCATAATTTTTCCAAAATAAGTAGGAGAAAACTATGGCGAGAGATATATGTCTAAATATTACAATTAACTCATATTAATTAATATGTAGATTTTACAAATCGACATTTTTGTTTTTCGGACGTGGTTCACTTCACAAACACTTGTGGAAATAGTTTGAAAACCAGTAGATCATAAGCTTTCTAAGACGAGGGTACCTACGATTTCTTTGAATAATAGAGAAAATATATACATTTTCATAGACATGTTGGCCGTATGAATATACATTAAATAGAAAATTCTACGATGATGTTGTTACTTGAATATCATAATAAGTTATACTTAATTTTCGTAAATTATGTTATAGACGATAAAATAAAAACCATAGATAGTTTTGTTTTTATTGTTGATAAATATGATTTACTTAAATTTAGTAAAAACAAAATTATCAGCTGAGTTTATGATATTATTTATTAAAATTAGGTATAACTTACTATATCGCTACGATAATATGATGTTATTAAATAAAAATCTCATTGTTATTGGTGAGTTAACCGTTTTTATAAAATGTGAATTTTTCTTCTTATAACTTTTGAATTAGGCTTCATTAATTGAATCAAATTAGGGCACGATTTTTAGTGACCAGCCTTTTTCGTTGAAGCCAACAACCATCATGTCTCCTTACCTAAATCACAGTTAGTATAAGCCAATTTTAAAGGTATAAGAATGGAAAAAATCCAAATTATTTCCTTTGTATTCACCGCTTAATTATTCTTAACTTTTAATCTAGTTTAGATATTTTGAATAATCAAAATCAAGTTTTATTTATTATCATTTAATTTTTTAAGGGCGTTTACGATTAATTTTCTTATACATAATCTTTAGATAAGTTGTCTTATACTGTTTAATAATAGTATAAACTATGTTTACTTTTCGCTATCATCTATATTTAGAGTAAAAGTGTTGAGTTTATATATATATATATATATATATATATATATATAATATGTATCTTGAGCCTTTCTATAATATAGACACTCAAAAGTGATCATGTCTAATAAATCATTATGATTTATAGTAAATAATGCATATTTACAATAAAAATGAAATTGTGGATAGTAAAACCAAGAATATGGACATTTTTTTTATTTACTATTAATGAACATTATTTTACTGTAAATTACAATGATTTACTTAAATTAAAAATAACAATACTGTATAATCAGTTATCAAGTCACTTTTGAGTAATCATATTCTATAAGTTTTTATATATCTCTTTTCTACCCATGTGTTATATATCTCGTACCGCTAGCCGGATGGAGAATAGAAATAAATGTGTCAAAACCTATTGGAATTTATAAGAATCTTTATGACTTTTCCAACTTAACATTAGACGTTTTGAAATAGTCAATCCAAAACTTCCGATCAATTTGTCCCAAAAATTACCGAAATTTATCCTTCAATGAAGGTACAAGAAACAAGCATTCTAGCAATCAACTAAGTTTTCAATGCAATCCATTCATGATTTGTGGTTGGGAATCCCTCATTGACTTACTTTTATTAAAAAGCACTGATAAGTCTAAGTCAATTCTATGCGGGTTGTTAACTTCAATCAAGGACAGTTTCCTTGGGTGATGGGCTATTTAGTTGCTACCCAGGTCAATAGTCAAGGTGTTGCTCCGAAGGCAATTGGCATTATTTTCCACGTGGGAGAGGAAAAAAAGAACAATACTTGTCATTTTGCTTCGCATCTTTGGTTGAACAAAATTGGGTATAATATTGACAATTTAAACTATTTTCATGTAAATTAAGAAAACTTATTTCCTACTCAAAGCATTTAATGTATTATTTTTAGTAACATAATATATAAATTTTCCTTTGATAAGAATCTAGTGAGGTATACCTTAACTTTCCTCTAAAAGTAATTCTTCTTTTTAGTAGTCCGAATCAACTATTAATATCTTTTAGTTAGAAATACTTAGTTATTGTGCTTAAACTAAGTATTAATATTCGCAATATATATGTACAAAATTAGATTGATTCAATAGTTTTAAGAATTATGAATTGACTTGTGAGAACCATCGTATCTGGACCTATCCTAGAATTAGCCTTATAAGAGTCAATTAGATTTAAGCTTAAGGGGCTTTATGTCGTTACACGATAGTTTTGATTTAAGTTGAAAATCTGTGTTAACCTGTTATTTTTCGTGTTAGTGTCTAAATATGTTAGTGTTTTAAATATTTTAACCTGTAACTTAAGTTGTTTATTAATCGTGTATGAAAACCTAAACTTATAATCCACCATATTTAATAAACATGTTTTATATCTAAGTTAAACATATTTATTAATTAAAGAGTTGTAACTAAATTTATAAAATAGTTATAAATTCATAAGAAAAACGATGATAAAAAAATTAGCAATTTGCAATTAAAAATGACATAATCCCAACACATATATGAAATTGCAACCAGTAGAAGTTTCATAAAGTCATGTTTGATCAAATCTAGCAAATTTAAATATTAATTGACTATATAACATTTTAGTATTAATTAGTTGAATCATGTCTTAATGGGATATTATTATTGGCGATAATTTCCTCGATCAGACAATCAAATAATTTACATATAAAAATGTTGTATTAATAAAAAATGAATAATGTTAAAATACCTTTTAAAATAATTCAATTTATGACATTAAAATCAATCATATACACATAAAAAATGTTTTCTACAATTTTTAACTTTAATGAGTTGATATATTGATTAAGAATTTGAGTAAGTATTAAAAGGAGGTTTCAGAGCTATCATAAATATCAATATGCTTAAAATATCATGTGTCATTTTGGTAACTTAAGGGTATTGAGATTAATTAGTATTCTGATAACTCAGAATACCTAGTTCAACTATTGTATGTTGCTCCTCATATAAATATAGTTTTGATTCAAGTGTATTGATACCTCTAAATATTTGTGTACTTCTAAAGGATTGAAATTCCTAAATAAAGTAAATATTATAAGCATCATAACAAATGAAATAAATTTGAATTCATTATATTTATTTGTAAAAGCTAAAACGTTACTTATAAATCGTCTGCCCATTTATCATTAATAAAATTCTAAATTCTTGATTTACTACTATCAATACTTGGACTTGTATTCATGTCATCCTTCTTCACTTATTCATGAAAAAAGAGAAAACGATTCTCTTTAACTTTTAAAATTAAACCAATTTACAGGTTGAATCATGAACCTATTTACAAGACCTATTCAATAAAAGGGCTCATAAGTGAGTTCGAAGGTTAAACTCGAACTTGAAGACAAATTTTGTCATATGTAAACAGGTTTGAACCACTTGTCTCTCTTGTCGATTTTTGCATATACAAACTCTTTTATAATTGTATCATATCGTGTTTGGATTTATGAATCGTGTATAAAATTGCTAGCCTTAGTTTTGGCTAGGTTGAAGCCTCGTACCACCTTTAAGATAGGCATTTTTTTTTTTTTGTTTATAACATCTTAGCTCAATAAGGATGCCATTGAGTGGATCGTTATAGGGTTTCCAACTTGAAATAAGATAAAAATCCTATAGGATACCTTATAAAATTTTAAAAAGCCTTATAAAATAATGAGTTGGGTTCGAATTTTGCAAAACTCATTCTAAACTCATCTTGGTAGCATCACTATAGCTCAATAAAGTTACGCTTTATGCATGGATGGAAAGGAAATCGATAACAAAAGCTTCTTGATACTAGTTAAAAAATGTTTGAAACAAATCTCTTCACATTTTTAAAAATTGTTATGCACTTCAAGGGAATATATATCTATATATATATATATATATAATATGTTATGTATATATATAAATCATGTTGATCTGGAATACATTGATAATTCTATAATAATCAACGTAGCGATATCAAATATATATTTATCAAACAAATCAATATGATACAGCTCATTTTCTTCTTTTTTTTTTTTAAACTATTAAATCATTTGTATGAACTCTTGGTGTTACATACATATATACACATGCATTTTAAACTAGAACCAAGATGTCTTCTTGTTTTAGGAGTGTAAGAAATCATTAACATGAGCAAATATAAGTAAGGGGATGTCGGAGGTCATTTTAGGTGCTTAAATTAGCGAGAGTTTTGAATTATAAGGAGAATGTAACAACAAGAAACAATGGGTTTATCGGACCCTTTTACTTGCAGCCATACGAGGGTACTTATAGGAGGAAGAGATGGGTTACTATTGCCTTACACCTACGACCTTGTCCATTGCAAGTTTTATTGATTTGTGGAGAGCAAATCTTGTGGAGTTAGAAAATCATGGCTATCTCTCTTGTGCCACCTATCCTTTCTTATCCTCTTCTTCGAGGGTCGAGCATGCTTCTTGGGTTGGGCTTGGAGGCCTAAAGAGGTAAAAGACAATTCTAACAAGGTTTTAAGAGTTCAATTGAATCTTATATCAAATTTATGTAACTTGATTATACACATCAATAATCTCTAGGATAGATGGGGCACTAATTATATTTTGCTATGGAAAAAAATAATCTTCATATACTTAACTAGGTGGCTAGACTTTTTTAAGAGAATCATTAGTGTGCCTATTGGAAAAACAAGCGATGACTAATTAATGACTAACGAGACTTAACTTTTTCACCAAAATTCACTCTACAAAATTATTTAGTTTGGTGAAGCATAAACTCCAATACCCAAATCATGTATATAATTTCTGAGGTATATATTCTCAGCGCTAAAGTAATTAAAATCACGAATTGTCGTTTACTATTATAGAGTATATACAATAAACAATCTGGTAAGAGGAATAAAGTTTATTCCTAAATGAATAATAAGCTCCATCTAGACACAAATCGAACATGATGAATGGAATGGTATAAACCTACAATCTTTTCATTACATTAGCTCAGTCGAGAGTTCAATTGTAGAATTATCTTATCAATTCATCACGTGAGATAATGTTTCTTGTTATTGTTATCTCTTGGAAACGTTTTTCTTTCTATTGAATGTTCCATGAACAAATTTGGATCTTTATATTTACGTTTTCTCAATTTTTCTCATTTACCCTCTTATAATAGTACTACGTGTAAGCAACATTGCATTTTCCATCTATCATATGTTTTTCGCTTATTGTTAATACTTAATGCCCATGCGAAGTTGTACTCTTTCCTGTCTTTTGATTATGCAACTAGTGTGTAACATCAGAATATCCAGCACTCGATGTAAACATTGTATGTTTTGCTTGTTTTAATATAAATGCCTTTCTGATCTAAAGAAAGAAAGGAAATTAAAACATCGTGAACAACGTTTTAGTGTGTTATAGCATGACAATTATTAGCAAGCGATACTAAAGTAATTGCCCAAAAACATGAGATACTAAAACAAAAAAAAAAAAGAGAACCATTACAGAAACTTTCTAAGATTTTCCTACAAAATATCTGCTATTGGGCCCATCCATTGGGCTGCTTAAAACCCTTAATGAAGCAAAATCTTGTATTAATAATCAAAATCTTTAAACATATGAATATTCTAAAAAAATTCATTGAGTAATTTCCTTTTCTTAGCACACTTTTGAAGGGCATCTTTTGGAATTAACAAGGATCAAAAAGCACTTCTTAGATGAATTCTTTTAAACAGAAAAAAGTTTCACTTAATATTATATTTTAGTTTAGGCCGGATCTCTCATAGGTAAACTGAAAATGTACAAGAGATCCGGTAAGGCTCGCATAGGAGCCCATCTGGATCTGATATTGATATTGAATCAGTTGTGATACTTAAGTGCATTAAGCGGAAGAAGGGATTTCTTTCTGGCTGCTACGTCCCTGTCCTATTATTTATCCGTCTTTGAAGTGAGTGAAGTCAAGCTAGCGTCAGCAAATCGGGTCATGGTAGTAGTAATAAATTTCTAGAAAAATCACCAACTGCGTTCTCTACACATTCAAAATTTTATTTATTTACCCACTACTGTTACAAGTACTTAGTGTATAATATTTAATAAATCAATAAATCTTTCCTCTCGCAGTAAAAGGTTATTTGGAACAGCTAAATTTTCGCCGACCGTTCACTAGGACCAATGTTTTAGTTTTATCCAAAAAGTTTTTTTAGCTTTTATACAACCATTTTGATACGTTTTGACCCATGAGTCTTAAAAAAAAATTAAAAACTATTAACATATCATATGAATCGATAAGTAATGAATAATTATTAATAAAATTTTGATTATAATAATGAAGATATTTATTTTTTAAAAAAATATTAATTATATTTTTATATATTAAAATTTTATTATTATTTATATATCGCTTATAAATTTACATGACGTTTTTTCTCTCCGGTCTCCTGCCTAGATCTCGAGTTTTTGCTTTAGCAACATCTTAATATTTAGTGGCTTTATGCATTTTATACCACATTGATCGGAAATATCCAGGTGGTAATGCCTGTAATAATGTCAAAATTCCTTGTATTCAATATAAAACAGTTCAGACGAGTATAAAACTACAGGAAACCAGAATTTTGTCTTCGGATACAGTAAAAATGCTTAATACAGTAGATAGAAGCACATCTGCTCGTACATTTCTTTCAGGGGAGACATTCTCATCAGTGTTTTTTTTTTTTTCGTCCCCATATTAATTATGATGAAAATTCTACAATTACCAAATATTTTCTTGTTAATGTTAAGAATGGATTGTGATATATTCCTAGGTATAATTTGAGATTTAGAAATGATAATAATGAGTTAAGATAGAACTTTCTATTACATTAGAGAGTAGTGTTTGGTTGCAATAAAAGTAATTCTTAGTAGATTGGATAATTTACTTAGTGATAAACACGGAAACTCCATTTTATGCATTACATCCTAATTATCACTAAAACTGGACTGTGACATGCATTCAAATGATATTTAATGTTAAATGCGTATTAATTTCACTAATCTATTGATTGATTTTGGAAACTGCAGGGTCAAATTCAAAAATAAGGGAAAGTCGGTAAAAGATATAAAGAGTTTAATTTCAAGAAATTTACTTGATAAAATAGCTATAATTTAATGGCATAAATACCATTCACTAATGAAATAGATTAGTTTTGATTCTCCATTTTCAATCCTATAATATAATATAATTGGAAAAAAAAATCATGAATTTATCTGCATATTTTTATGATAATTTTAGTATATTTGCATGTGAAACTTGACGACGTACTCTATTGTCACTGTACTTGCTAGGAGCTTGAGGGTAATTTCACCTGTCGACATTTGTTAATTTACGTTCGCACTACACATAATTTTAATCTAGAGGCACTGATTACGTGACTGTTGGAAACGTACACCTTTGGGTGTAAAATTCGAATGCAGGCACAATTTTTTTTTTTTCTTACCTACTTTTTGTCTCCTAATCTAACGCTCTGTTTGTTTCTGAAAAAAATCTTTTCTAAAAGACATTTTCCTTATTTTCTTTTTCTTTTGTTTGTTAAGTTAAAAATGACCTTTTAAGTAGAAAATGGAAAATCGTTTTTCGAATTATTTCCCACAAGTTATTTAACTTTTTATAAATAATTTCTATTAAATCTTTATTAAAACTTACCTATATTATTAATAAATATGAAAGAACTTTGATGAAAAAAAATTAACTTAAAGTACTTGTTAATAAAGTTTTAAAATATAAGCTAAGGAGGTTCTAATAATAAACGTTAAAAATTAATCAGCATATTATACTTCTATATAAAAAGCTTGTAATATATTCATCATAATATACTAATGATACTTTATTTAATTATGATTATACTTTATATAAAATTTATACTAAACAATGAAAAAAAATTTTGACATATTTTTGTAAAAGCAATGAAATACATCAAAGCATAATATTTTCAAGCAAATAGTTTCACTAGAAAATATTTCCTACTTGTGAAAAATTTTCCTTAAAACAAAACAAATGAGGCTTAAGACTTGATTTCTAAAACATGAAAAGTAAAGTATAAGTGCTTTTTTATTGAAGGTCGTTTGAGCTTTTATTGAGAGTATGATATAAGTTATCTAAATATCGTAGTGTTTGATATTTGAATATTGGTTAAAGATATTTTCTTTATCCCCTTTTAGCTTGAAAAAATAGGGATATCTTGCGATTTTGAACTAATAACCATCTTTTGGCCTCCTCCATCCCTAGGGACCAATAAGAGGTAGTATAGGAATATTCATCCGTTGGTTGAGAAAGTTAATTGTTGTTTGGCCAAAGAAAGAAAGTTAACTTGGAAAAGAAATTGAAGAATGTGAATTAACAATTAACGTGTCATTTCCTTGGCTATTTATGCGACCATAAACTAGCTTTTAAGTTTTAATATTGTTCATGAGATAAAAAATTATCATTACAGGATGATCACTATCGACAACATCTTGGTAGGACGGAATTATAGTGACTCGTTACTGTAGTCTCTGCCCTAGCGATATGAATGTGGATATTCCGATAGGATCGACATAATTCCTTTCTCTCATAACTTTTATGATATATAATAGCTAGCCAAAAGGAAAAAGAAAATTGTAATATTAGTCATTAATATGTTTTAAATATACATGGTAACTTTGAAGAAAGAGAAATAGATAGCATCTAAATTGTAACATTGGTAAAAATGTGTTACTATAACACTAGTAAAAATAAATCATTAATTTAATAAAACTTAATCTAAAGTGGTATTAAAACAATCATCAACCAAAAGTAGGAGAGCTAAATGCAACACAAGGCAAAGTGCTACAAGAAAGGGGCACCACTTAAGCCAATAAGGGAGAACCTCTAAAGTTTTCCCTGCTCTATAGTGGTCCTCAACCTATATAACGAAACTGATAAGGACATCAATTTTATAAAGGAGATAAATACCCTTAAATTAAATATGATGGAACTTTAATTATCAATACTTCTTTTTGTGTAGTAGCTTGGAGTTTATTGAAACTTAGAGATTCAATATGTTTAAGCTAAATAAATCCTAAGATGGGTAAAACCCTGAGATGGGATAAAATCATTTAATGTCCAAATAAATAATATCTTAGTAGAAGGATTTTTAGTCAGGTCGTTACAATCATTCATTAAACAAACATCATTAGGAGATGATTGGCTACTGCCCAATCGCTAGAAAAAAAATTTCAATAACATAATTATTAATATATAGCATATGTATACAAAATAAAAAAATATAAAAGCCACAATCTTATGTATGCAATAAACGTGATAATTAATTAACTACTACGCATGCATTGTTCTCAATTTTTTAATGTCAAATTTTCAGTATAGATCGTAGAGTACTCTTTTCATCTTTTTATGTTAATGCTATGTACTATGATACACTCATCTATGGCTAATTTGGCGAGAACTTCATTGAGTTAACCAATACCATCTACTGATCAACTATTTTCATCAACGTCCATTGACCTTTATAACGAATGAGTCAATATCCAATGGTTGCTTTTTCAGTCAGTGTGTTTGATTGTTTTTAATTTTTAAATTTTAAAACTGCTCTTAAGCCTTTTTGCCTTATGTGTTTCATACTAATCAAATATTTTGTTTTTATCCACATTCTTAACCGTTCATTAAGGCACTAACTACAGCATTCCTCAAACTAAAGCAAACTCCATATTCTGTAATCTATGTTTATAATTTCATTAAAGCATTTACTACAAACATGACCATGTAGGGTGTGGACCCTAAATTTGTAGCGTAGCGAGAGAGACATTAAGGCACTTTTTACAGGAAAAATAGAAAGTGGTTTTGGTAAATCGACAAAAGTCACAAAACAACAGGATTGCTAAACATAAAATGTCAAACTTCGAACATTTCATAAAGGCTGTCCGTGACGTGCGTGATTGATAAAACACGAAACTCTAAAATATAAACAGTAAAATACACTTTTGAATACAAATTATTGCTATAGAACAGTGTAGGACATGTCAAATACCTCAAAACTCAAAAGTAATCTTCTACTTTAATAATAAGAACAAATGAAAAATAAAATTAATAAAGAGAGAAAATCGAGAAAGCTTATTTGTTCAAAAAAGTTAGAACTTTGAGAGTTTGAGAGGATGCTGAACTTGAGAGTTGGAGCTTGAGTTTTGAGAGTGTCGATTTTTTCTAACTTTTAAGTTAACCTTAGCTCCAACTCTGTTTTTTTACCTTTGTTTATGTATATTGTCGGTTTTATGTTGTTGACACCTTTTTATCTATTATAAAGAGAGTAACACTCCCTATTCTTTAGGATTTGGTGTTTATTTCCTGCCTTATAATCATTGTAAGGAAAGTAATTATTTACTTTTTGTTGCAGACCAGGCGTATTTGTATTGATGTAAGAGCTCAAGACTTACGTCTCCCGCTTACTTGTACTCTTGATTTTATTAATCAAATTTAGGGTTGGTAAAAAAAAAAAAAAAAGTTAACCTTTTACTTTTTACTTTTGGTTTATTTTTCAGTCTTCAGTTTTTTTTTTTTTTTTTTAACTTTTTACTTTTTCCACCCAAAAAGACCGCTCCGTGTTTTGTGATTTCTTTAATTATCTAACCTTTTTATTTTTCTTTATTTAGAATAATGTGATCAGCTCAACCTAGCTAGGTTTTCTAAGTTAACCCATCTAAGCCAAGTGGTTCCACCCATATCACATAAAAAAAAGGGGTAAAAACAATGGATGGGCCCATTTTCATGGTTGGTTTTGATTGAACAAAATTGAATCAGTTTGGCCAATTCGAATTTGACAATCATGCTTATATTTGAAACTAAAATCATTTGTTACTCTTATTTATTTTAAACAAGTGGACTTTGATCTTATGATAGATTACAATTATATGACAGTATCATATGATAAAATTTTTGAAGTTATATTTTTAACACCATGACATATTGTCATAAAAAACACGTTAATCGAAAAATATGTAATTAAATTATTGAAGACTAACGAATATACAAGTTACATAAGCATGAAAAAAAATTGTTGATTGATAATTTTGGCCAAATTTTACGTTATAAAGATATAATAAAAAAATGTCACAAATTTCATAAAGTCCCCTTACCTTGATTTTTTAGAGGATATAGCTTCTTGGTTGTTCCTATTAGTAACAAGATAGGTTTTAATAATGGTGAGTTTTTGTCTAGCTTGTATTGGGCTTCTTTAGGCTTACAAAACAGTAAATGCGTTACAATAGATGTTGGAGTTTTCTTCAGCTTAGTGACTTCAATATTTAAGTAAGTTTTTGACTTACAGAAAAAACCTAATATGTATGGTAAAGTTATTGTATAAATCACCTTTAAGCTCCTTTTAAGGTTTCTTCTTCACGTATGTATTATTTATAATTGTGGGTTAGTAAAGCTAGATCTAACTTAGGCAGTTAGTCTTTGGTTTAGTGAGTCTTGTCAAGTAAGATATGGCTTTTTACACGATTCCCCAATGATAGGCCTACTTTGCATCCCATTACAATCAATGTACTGTAGCTTAGTGAACCGTTCTGGATATGGGATGGTTTAATAAAGGGTAGGAGGCTCAAGGATCAAGTACCTTCTTGTCTTGTATGATGTGTCTTCTAGGGGGCTTGTTGCACGTAGGGAATTCAAGGTGCTCGGAGGTTGAGTACTTTCTCTTAATCATCTAGGGAGCTTCTCCTAGGCCATCTCCTTAGGCCTTAACTTGTTCAAGGCTAGGAAATCTAGCCAATTTTTGGTTATCAACATGTTTCAATTCCAAAATTTAAAAATCCATACCTGGAAGATAATATACAGGTAGTGCTCATATCCTATCCTTTAGGTACTCGCCCAACCCCAAATTAAGCAATGTGAATTATCAATTATCACGCAATTTCCTTCACTGTTTCAGCAACCATAAATAGTATTTTGGAAAGTTCATGAAATTTAATAAAAATAATCACTACAGCTGTTTTGTTATTTTATTGAATTCTTATAAAGAATGGAAGTATTGTAAAAAGAGAAACCTAGTCAATGTTGATATGTGATATTTAGGATAGGTTTGATTTTGGAAAACATGAGTAATCAAAGTAATCTTAGTCATTAATTCATTTTCTTATGCATGGTAACTTTCAAAGGTAAGAAATTCACTGGATTAGAATCTAAAGATACTTTCCATGCTCGCATTAAAACTTTACATTTTCAAAAATCAATGTTACATATGGTGAATTTGGCAAGTGAACAAGTATTATTACCAAAGTTAAAAATAAAAATTAGAACTCAAAAGGCTTAACATCATAATACAATTCAGATTTACTGAAAGTCAAAGAAATGACAAATTTCAAAGGGCCTATTGGTGTAGTTACTTCTCTCTATCTTGCTACTATGGGTAGAGTGAATTTAGGTTTTTAATCATGTGTATACTAAGATGCATTTATGATATTCATATTAGTGTTAATATGCAATATCGATTGTATATTCTAACAAAATCTAAGGCTGGACGATATTATCACTTTACAATACTTTCAAGCGAGTTATCAAATATTATTAGTATACATACAAGCTATTTACATTCGAAATGAATATAAGCGCGATGAATATAAGTAACACATCTATAAGAGTCTAAAACTATAAAAGGTATAAATTTGCATCGTCTGTACGTCAATTTTTCCTTTATACTTACCTATATAGAGTACCTCACCTTAATCGCATGAGGCTACTTAGGGATAACGTCCCACCAGATGTTGCTTGCCTATTACCCTAATCTGAAAATCAACAATCAATATAGGTAGATTTCAACTAGGGCTACCCACCAAACATATCAAAGGCTCCTTAGGCATAGATAGCGAGTCCATCTCGCTATCAACAAATATCTAAGCCCCTACGGACATAAATATGCGAGTCCTCTCGCAAACAATTGGAGATATAATGCTAGCTTTACCTTAACAATGAAATATCATTTACAAGCTTTACGAGCTTTTTTAGAAATCATCTAAAAGTATATTTAAGATAGGAAAAACATTTACCAAAACACTTTTCTTAAAAATTTGTAAAGCTAATACTCTCTATCAACGTTCCGATTGGATTATAGATATGTGACAAATATAACTGGTTCTTTTAGTCAAATAGTTGTATTTATCAATTTAAGAAAATGATAACACGAATGCTAGTAGACAAAGTAATCAGTCATTCAATAAATAATCAATATCAACCAATAATTAGCATACAAATAACAAACAACAAGCAAATGACAGACTATAGGAACTCTCTCATTTGGGTTATACTCATTTTCCCAACCTTTGAGAATTCCTAGACTCGATAATCAAATCCTTAAAAGATGAGAAAGCCTATAAGTATTCTGAAAAACTAGATTTCCTAGTTAACTAAATTTCTATCATTATTTGCTTAATTTTCGACTATATCCCAAGTATGATATAGTTTAAATTTTTTATCGCATATAACTTTTTCAATTTAACTTGGATCTTTATGAACTTATATTTCATTTCAATCTTTTTTTAGCGTACTTTATCGTAGCGGAGTCCGTTTTAAACTTTAGAATTCGCAATTTTAATTGTAATATAGAAATATCACAAAGCTCATTATTTGGACTTAAAAAGTTATGAAATATCAAATTAGGCTTTTCTTAGTAATATTATGGTTCAATAATGATTTGAATCATATAATTTATAATTTTCTTATTTTAAACTTATTGTACTATAATTACTTATTTTTAAGGTTTAAGATTTATTAATTCAAATTTTTTTACTTTATTATTTTTTAATTAATTAATTAATTTATTTATTTATTTATTTATTTATTTATTTATTTATTTATTTATTTATTATTATTATTATTATTATTATTATTATTATTATTATTATTATTATTATTTTACAAAAATTACTTAATTTGTATATATAAGTGATGACATACAGCACATAAGCATGCCATATGTCACACTTGCAAAATTTTCATAATTTTTTATTATTTTCCTATTTCTTTTATTTTATGGTATAAGTATATATATAAATACTTATTATTATATTTTTCTAATTTACTTAATTATTATCCTTTTCCATAATTTACGTTACTATTATATATATTTATTAACTTACTTTATCTATTAAATTAATATTATAGTATATTGTATATATTATTTAAATATACTCGTATTTCTAAATATACGATACTATTCGTATACATACATTTATTCATATAATATACTTTATGTATTAAATTATTTTAACCTTAATTTTATATTATATACTATAAGTATAAGTACAATATACACGTATTTATACTTTATTTACAAATGTATAATCTGGTTATATTATATATATATATATACTAAAATACGAAACCACTAATAATATTATATAGACATATCATATCCAGCTTACATATGTACATATACATACCAAATTTTTATAAAATAAAAATATGAATTACATATATATATATATATATAAATATCTTCTATACACATACATACATATATCATATAGTCAAAATACTAGTATAAATATACCTACATATACCTACTATACACATATACATATATATAACAAAAAAAATTTAAATACTATATATATTTATATTTACATGAAGAAAAGACTAAATACTTACATATGTACATAAATACCAAAATACATAATACATATATAGGTATATATCATATATGTATACTTATTTTTATACATCATATAATAAAAATAAATACTAAGTACATACACACACATATATATATACCCATTTATACATACATGTTATATCCTTAGGAAAAAAATACTATATACATATACATATATACACTTAGTCAAGTATACATATACATACATAGGGAAATACATAATATATATACATTATATATACATACATATACATACTATAAATATACTATGTATAAATACCAATATACTTACGCATACATACATAATAAATAAATAAAATACCTAACATACATGTACATGTTATAGAGTATACATGTATATAAAAATAATTAAATAACTTACCTAAATTCTTTAGTAAAATAATTGATTAAAGCCCCTTTACTTTCTTCTTTTTCTCCTCCTTCTCTTTCTTAGTACTGGCTTACTTTATGTATGTGTTTTGCTTGGTTTTCTTTTTCTCTTTTCTATTTTCGATTTTGCAGGTTTCAAGCGTAAAGCAAACAGCAAATTAGGATTAAAAGCAAATGAAAAAAGAAAAGAAAACAATATTGGTTAATCTTTACATTAATTGAGAAAGGACACTTACTTTACTAAATTTGTCCTTTGTCCTTTAAATTGTTAACTCTTGGAATTGGATAATAAACACATGGGCTGCTATGTGTGCGTATAGAATTTTAACGTGGCAACAAGGGAAAATAGAAGGAAGAAAAGAAAGAAAAAGGAAAATAAAAATAATTATATATAATTTTTCCAATCATAAAAATAACATTTATAAATTAATTTTGAAATTTTATGAAAATTTATTAATTTAATTTGTACCCATTACGTTAATAATATTTACAAATTATGACTGACTATGATTATATTATCATTAAGTGATATTTATTTATTTTATAGGCTTATAGTTTAGGGTTTTAGTTTAGTAATTTTAAGTATTTACGTGAATTTAGGGTTTTTGTGCGTGATTTAAGTTTTGAATAAAATTTTAGGGTTTTTATCCTGTATATTATGTTTGAATTTTAAATTTTAGTTAGTTTTAAATTTACTAACTCCGTTAAGTTTACCAGGTCGATATAAGCCCCACAACTAGTCACTCAAGGCTTTGATCGGCTGAAAGATCCGATCGAGCCTAAATTATAAGTAAAACTAGAAATATTTGTAAAATGATTCCGTAAGTTTGAATTTAAGAAAATAAGCAATAAAATAAAAGAATATAAAAATTCCAAATTTTAAGTATATAACTCGTTATTTATCGAAAATGCTTAAAATGCATTTTGATAATTGATAAATCGCTAGAGATAAATTATATGTATACTAAAAATCATAAAATGACCTAAATAATATTTAGGAATATTTATTTGTACTGTATATGAATTTACATGTATGTAGAAATACGCGTAATTACCAAGAATACGCGAAATGTGTTAAAATAATACTAAATAATTAAAGAAAATTCATAATTAATTAAGGAAAAACAAAGAAAAATAAAAAAATAAGGAATGATCCAAAATTGGGTTGTGGAAGCTGGGGAAAATAAGAAAAAAATCAGTCAATTAAATTAAAGCAACACAAAAACCAAAAATTAAGGGATTTGGACAACGTCTTGTCCAATTTAATACACATTAATTACCACAAAGTTCTATAAATACCCAAAATTTTTCAAAAGCTCATTTGGGCAATTTGGAGAGTGAGAAAAATAGAGAGAGGTGAAATTAAGAGACAAATTAAGGTTAGGAAAAAATAAAAAAAAATAAAAACTATGCAATTGGGGCTTGTAAGGAAAACCCAGACACGACGAGCAGCTCGGAGTAGACAGCCACTACCACCACAAGGTGGTGGCAGCGCCCGGGTGGGCTGATACACCCATGGCCACCGACGGTGGCCGGAGTTACCCAAATCAGTGAAATCGATTTCCAACCCGATTTTGTGTAATTTTGTAAAAATAGTAAATATTCTTAGAAAATTATGAAACTTGTTATTCTGGAATATTTTTTTATGTAGCTTTTAGGAAAAGTATTATTTTGATGAAAATATGTCCCATGATATATAGTCCTTAAGAAATTATGCAAAACCGAGCATGTTTCGGTTTAGAAATAAATAACCTTAGGAGTATAGTTTTGAACCCAAAATTTTTGTGTAGATTACTTAGATGATATAGAACAGATGAAGCACGTTTTCAAAAATTAATTTTCAAAAATTTTAGATAATTTTTAAGTCTTAAAATGAGGCATAAAATGGGTAATTTAGGGTTGATTAAGTAATTAAATGGTTAATTACTGATTTAGTGAATAATTATATGTTTTAGGATGTTGAAATTTGATGAAGTATGATACTTGTAGCATTAGGGTGTTAGATGTAATTATTAGGTTAATTATGTAGTAAATAAGTAATAGGAAAAAATAGTAAATTTTAAGTTAATTTTGTAAATTAGGATAATTAGGTGTAAAATCTTATTTAGGATGAATTTAGACATTTTGAAATGATAATTGACGTTAGGAAATGGTAATTAGAGTAATAGAAATATTAGATGTGTATTATGTACATAATAAGTAATAGTACATAATATACAATTATTAGAAATATAATAAATAGAAAATATTATAATAAAAATTGATATTATGATAATAATAAAAATGTACAATAAATCTGATTGGAAACTTGAATTTATGTAATTAGAGGAAAAATATAAAAATTTCTTACATCAGGAGTAAATTCGGTATATTAATAAAGATTTAAGTGTACCGGATGAAACAAAATATTAATTAGAGGTAATGATAGTATTTAGGAGATCGGGAAGTAATGTGATTAATTTCACATTATGAGTTGAAACGAATTTCTAGAGTTCGAGTATAAAATAATACTTAGAAATCGAACTAGAACCTAATTTAGAAATCGATGCGGAAACCGAACTTAAACCTAACCCCAAACTTAGAATAATTGTAAAAGACTTAAGACCTAGATAATTGGATATATTAAACTCTAAACAAAAGATCACAATAAGCGTTATAGGATAAAAAGAACCTATAATAATTATAAGAAAAACTGAAACCACGTTTATGTTATAGAGATGACCGGCGATGGCTTGCGATGGCTTGAGTAAGTTGGACCTCGAGTGAGTGAGCAAGGAGTCAAAGTAAGTTGGGATTAATACGTTGCTGTATTTTGGAGGCTTAAGATTATGCTTGGTTGTACTTATTAGATAGTTGGTTGTGTGCATGTGCTTGATTATGAGTAATGCTATGATTCTTTCTATTGTTCTGGCTTGTATTGTATGATTTGTATGAAATGATTGATTACCTTAAACTGGACCTAATCAAATATATGACCTATAATCATAATCGGATCTACATGGCAACCCATTAGGAGAACTTAGGACTTTTTGGCCAAATGTCGACCTCTTCGAAAGGGATAGTGCAGGATTGCATAATGATCCCTTTTTCATCCTTAATCGAACTAAGTGACAGGAGAGGAGGTCGCGACAAGGGTGAAGTCAATAGTTCGAAGGTAGTCGCCGGAGGAGCAAAGTCTCCATTGCACAAGCTTGGGTTTAGTTGTAAGCTGTTGCATTAACGGTAACCCGGATTAGAGCGGGCGAAATTTCTCTAATCTCACTACAAGCCGGACAACGTCGTACGATTGCATTTGCTTGAACATGCATTACACCTAATAAATTGATTGATAACCTTGTTGTGTTTTTAGTATAGTTTTAAGTCTTCCATCTTAACTTATTGAGCTGTGGTTGCTTATATCCCTATAGATGTCGTACAGATGTTGGCTAAGAAATGGTATACAACTACTCTGAAGCTAGCAATTGTTGGATCCTAGGGAGTGAGGAAAAATCTTTAAAGAACAAACATATATTCTTAAGGTTTAAGCTTTTATTTTAGAATTTTTCGTTTTTGAATAATGTAATAACCGAATTATAGTATATATATATATTTTCTCACTTTTTTAGGTAAATGATTTATTTAAATTATAAACTGTTTACTTCAAAACGAGTTAGTCGTGGACACCTTGTGTAGATCAGGTCTAAGATAGTGGTTGTAAGGCCAACTTCTATCTTAAAATGGTTTACACGGCAAAGCTGTTACGACTCTGCCGCTTCAGGGCGTGACAATTGATCCACGAAGCAAAGTCCATTTGTGTACCTCTACAAATAAGCTAACCTACTCCTTTCTATACAGACAAATGAAAGCTTTGTTTATAATTATAACACGGAATTTTGGTGATTTTGCAATCTTTTATGTTTAACCATAGTTTTTGCCTTTCATTCGACCATCCACAAAAGCTATAAGGTGGCTGGCAACCACCTCACATAATCACTCGTGTTTACCACTGCAACCCTTGCACTTGGGGGTGGTTAGATTTTTTTTTTCTTATAATATTTGTGTAACTTTTCTTTTTCTTTTTCTTTTTCTCTAATTTTTTATCATTTTATTTATTTATTTTTATATTTCATGGTATTATTTATTTAAAATAATTATTTGGACAAGTCAAAACCTACAAACTATTGTTTTAGGATTGAAAGTCTAATGATATTGGAAAAGATTCCAATTTTGTGCACATTTTAAAAACATTAAAAAGTTAAATAGGGGCAAAATGCCCAAAAAAAAAATTTAAGACTCAAATACAATACCAATTAAGATGAAATTTTTTCCAAATTTAAAAGATAAATTAAAAATATATTCTTTATATTTTCTCAAATTTAGCCTCCTTTCTTTGAAATTAAGTATTTTAAAAATCCTATTTTGCCCTTGGACAAAAAAGTATAAAATCTAAAATAATAACATAAAATAAGCAAAAAGGCCATTTAGAAATCTGTAAGCACATTTTTAAAAGATTGGAGGATTCAAACACTAACAGCATATTCGATTGGGAAAAATAACAATTCTATTCTCTCTAGATTTCACAAGAGTCCTCAATTCCCTTATTCAGTTAACATAGGACTCCATGTGGAATAGAATTTAAGTAGGTCTCTATTACCCACAATAAGGATTTAAGATTCTTCATATGATGTCATGAATCTCTATTTCCACTCAATTTCTTGTTTTACTTCCGGAAATACCCTGCTAAAACTAAATATCACAACTGTTACCCTTACATAAAAACACAAATAAAAGTTATAACATTACCCTTGCATAAAAACATAAATCATGGCCATTGTTTGTTGATCTTTTTCATCCTTCTTTGTCATTTTCCTTTGTCCTCCTTCGTCTTTGTCTTTCTTTTTTAGCCACCAAATACTACTTTCGACATATTAGGAAATGGAGTTTTACTAATTTCTTCCCAAATTAGGAGTTAGGGTTTCACTTTGAAGACAAATATAATCATCATCTTTTTGTTTTAAGTCGATTCCTAGACAAATTAAGGTTAGGGTTTCGATTTTAAGAAGAACTTTGTCATCATCATCTTTTTCGTTTAAGTCGGTTTCTTCTCAAATTAGGAGTTAAGATTTTAATTGGAATACAAATTTCACCAACATCATCTTGTGTTGGGGTTTCAAGACAACATATTTTTCCTCCCTTGTGGGTTAGGCACAATGTTAGAAGATGATTGAAGTGTTTTAAGATAAGGAAGCAAACCATAAGATATTGCAGTTTGATTTTAATTTTATTATTTAATTAGATAATACGAAGAAGACAATGTATATTTCTTTGCATTGAATTTTTATTTTATTTTATTATTTAATTAAATAAGGATATATCAGGAATTTCATATTCTGCTCACGTTTTATTCCCTCTTAAATATTAAACACAAACTAAATACCATAATATTCATTTACTACTTGTTACCCTCCTATTATATTCCCTAATAATTAGAATTCTATTCTCTTATATTCCATTCAATGAATTAAAAGGCCTCTGAATACAAAAATAAAGCGATTAAGTGTCTATCAAACACATGTAATTAAGTATATTTACAATTTATGAAATTTAATAAATTAGATATTAAAAGGATTTTTATAACCTCCAAATTACACTTTGACAACCACTCAAGTTTCGTTGATAAACCCAATCAAATGTTACACCAACCATGCCCAGATTTTAGCGTACTCAGTCAGTTGTGGATGAGAATATGACAAAATCAAGGATAGTGAAAATCTGTACTATCCTTGATGATCGTAGGTCTAATATGCGCTCTCTCTCATCAGTCTCCCATCCTCGTTGGTGTCTAGCATTTCTCCTTCCACTTTTCTCCTCTATTGCCACCACCTCCGGCTCAACAAACAAGTTGTAGCCCCCGTCGGCTGAAATCGTCAAGTCGTAGCCCAATATAAGCATTTACGTGACAGGCACACACGTGACATTATCTGGCATGGCAACAAAAGAAGACATAGACACTGGATGAAAAAGAGAACTGAGCAGTATTATTACATTTACGGGTGTACAGTATTATAAATAGGTTTTTGGAATTGGAAAATTAAAAATTTAATTATTCATAATATAAATTTTAATAGAGTTTCCTATTATGATTGAAAAATTTGGTGTAGGATTATTTTTAAAATTTTAAAGATATATTTATTTTATAAAAATAAATTTTTGTACCACCAAATATAGGGTATAAATTTTTGAGTTTTGTGTAGTTCTAAGGGCCTCTTGTTTAATACCATAGCTAATGATACATATCAAATAGAAAATAAAAAAGTTTTATCATATCTAATATTATGAAATTACAACAATCGAACAATAGAAACAGATGACCCTCTGTGCACTTTCACATGGCAACCACACAAATTCATACTGCGCGAATTAATCTGTCTTCATAGTATAGGAGTCGATTGCCTAGGTTGTCCGTTACACATAATTTAGAATAAAAACGTTAGTAATGATGGTAATCTTATGGACCCCCTTCCTTATACATACATTACGGTTAACTATATCCACTAACAATTCATTAAATTATACCATCATTCAATAAAAAACTTTAAAAAATTATACTAAGACCACCTGAATTCTCCCACGTAAAAGGTGTAGGCTTTTAAAATTTGGTATACCTGGGATGCCACATGGTAGAACTATAATTTTTTGGTCCTTTCAATTATTTTAAACCTTTTCCTTTGATTTTTATAATAAACTAATGTGCTATCCCACCATATAATAATAATAATAATAATAATAATAATAATAATAATAATAATAATAATAAAAGATGAAAATATGGGGTCTATAATTATCAAATGGGAAAAAAAATGACATTTTAGAAAGATACATTTCTTGACATAATTTTTAAAGATATACATGATAATTAATGTAATTTACCATACCTTGAATTCACCAAATATAAGAAATCCTGCATGCTTTCGCAATCAGTGGAAACATAAACAATATAAACAGTGGTAACATATAACAAGCAAAGAATCAGAAGAAAAGCAGAGAAGATAAGAAGCTATTCCTGCCCCCATTTAATAGAAAAAAAAAAAAAAAATCGAAGAATCTTACAATCGAATTGGCCAGCAAGCCATCCATCCTCAGCCACTTTTTGAGTTTCCTTATTAAGTGCAATGTCAACACATCTGTCCATGTTTAAGATTTCTGCAAAATGGGGTTGTTCATGAGCTTCATGGGAAAAGTTTTTGCTCTATCGCTAATTGCCTACTTAAATTGAGATTACTCATTTTGCATAGGCGGTGTAACACCATCGACGCAGGTGGTCGGTTTGGTGATGGGAACACTTTACAAGCAATTCGTCGATAAAGACATTACAAATTTTGAAATTATATGTAAGAAAGTCTATGAAATTAAAAAAGGAAAAAAAAAAATATCAGTAGAGCTTTTGTTATTTTGTTGAATTCTTATAAAGAATGGAAGTAAGAGAAGCTTGATCAATGCTGATAAGTCGTAACTAATAAGCAGCAGCCCAAGTCGGCCCAAAAAGATAAGTCGTAGCCCAATATAAACATTTACGCGACCGCATACTAAGAAGGTCTACTGAAAAGAATCGCGCATCACAGTATCAGGGAATACGGGATGGTAAAATTACCGTACTTGATGTGTATAATATTATTGAATCTGATTTTTATAATTAAAAAATTAAAAAAATTGAAAATTTTAATTATTGGTTTCATAAATTATAATATAGTTCATTATTGTGATTAAGGAATTTGGTGTAGGATTTTTTTTTAATGTTAAAAATATATTTGTTTTGTAAAATTTTAAATAGATTTTTTTATCAGTATAAATTTTTAAGTTTTTGTCCCGAAGCTCTTTTGTTCAGTTTTACCATCGATTGCCTACGTTGTCCGTTACGTTACATATAAATTAGAATAAGACGTTAGTACTGATGTTTATCTTATGGACCCCTTTCTTTGTACATTAGGATTAACTATGTTTACAAACAAGTCATTAAATTATACCGTCATTCAATAAAAACTTTCAAAATTATGCTTAGACCACCTGAATTTTCCCTCCTAAAAGGTGTAGGCTTATAAAATTTGGTATACGTTGGATGCCACATGGAAGAACTATGATTTTTTTTTTTTGTTCTTTTAATTATTTTTAACCTTTTCTTTTAATTTTATATTAAACTAATGTACTTTAGATATTCTACCATATCACAATCCATATATTAAAAAAAAAAAACGAAAATATGGGGTCTATAATTATCAAATGGGGGAAGAAAATGACATTTTAGAAAAATACATATCTTGACATAATTTTTAAACATTTACATGATAATTAATATAATGTCATGTTTGATATAAATAAATGGTCCAAAATAGAATTAAATGAAATAAGGATAAGGATAAGAATAAGAAATCTTTTCTTATGTATAGAGATGACTAGAATGATATTAAATGCTCAAATAAAATTATTTATCAAAAATATTTTTAATTATTGTACGTTATAATTTTTTCAAAAGTTAAAATGTAATTTTAATTAATCATAATGAAGTGGAAATAAAATTGTGATTCCATTTTACATATTCGTTTATACCAAACGTAATATAATTTAGAGTAAATTATACGGATCATCCATCGAAACTGTTATAATTATATAGTAACCCTTTGATTTAAAAAATAAGCATTTACGCACTTTTAATGTGTATTAGCTACCTATGTGGAAGTGTTAATTGACATGGCTAAAATAAAAAAGAAAATAAATGCCAAGTTAGATAGATAGGAAGACATGGAAAAAAATGAAAAAACATTTATTTAGATCATGTTTCACTTTATCTTGCTAGATTATATGTCTTTTGTCAGTTTTTTTTTTTTTATTTTTTGGCTAAAGATGTCTTTTTCCAATTTAAAATTTTTCCTTTGTAAAATTTTTTTAAATTGAATTAGATTCTAGTATAGCTATCTTATTATATTTGGAAATTGCTCATCTTTAGTTTAGCCTCCAACCTCTTCCTAAGTATACAATAACAACTTACTCCAATCGACATATTCAAAATATCATGAACCTAAATTACCTGATATAGATATACTTTAACGAATAAATTTTACAATTCCGCAGGATATTAGAATGCAAAAAAAAAAAAAAATCAAAATTAGAAAATAAACGGGGAAATATCTTTGTAAACTCATATGCAGGGATTGAACAGGAGTATCATGAGCTTATTTACTTAGGTACAATGCAAATTAGGCACACGATGAAATTTGTAATACTGCAATTTTTATGCAGAGAAAATAAAATGATCGAGTAAAAGTTAATAGTAATATTAACTTCTAGGATTCTTAGCTTATTGTGTGTAGTCTTATGACCTAAGATTAGCTTAAAATGTCTTATTTGAATTCCCCAAACATAAGAAATCCTGCATGCTTTCGCAATCAATGGAGACATAAACATTATAAACAGTGGAAGCATATAACAAGCAAAGAATCAGAAGAAAAGCAGAGAAGATAAGAAGCTATTCCTGCCCCCATTTAACGGGAAAAAACCCTTAAAAAGAATCTTACAATTGAAATGGGTAGCAAGCCATCCATCTTCAGCCACTTTTCGAGTTTCCTTATTAAGTGCAATGTCAATACACCTTCCCTTGTTTAGGATTTATGCAAAATGGGGTTGCTTATGAGCGTCATGGGAAAAGGTTTTGCTCTATTGCTAATTGCTTTATTCGCTTTTCGCACTCATCTGGCTATAAGTTTTGATATTACAAATTTTGATGATGATGATGTACCAACTTAAATTTGAGATGTCTCATTTTGTATAGGCGGTGTAACACCATCGACGCAGATGATCAGTTTGGTGATGGGAACACTCTACAAGCAATTCGTCGAGAAAGACATTACAAATTTTGAGGAATTCCACATTGCAGTTCTTGACATCTTCAAGTAAAGCGTCACCATTTCCTTTCACTCTTCTGGAAACCATTTCAGCATTATTTTCAATAACCTCCATCGTAACATGATGTCTGTCTCTCTCTTATGCAGCACTTTCAACTCGGCACTGCCTGGAAAACACTTCGACGTGCCACCACGAGATGAAATAGAGGTAGCTCAGCCTCTCATTCCACCATGCCATAGCATGGAACTGTGGATAAGATGCTGTTTGGCTAAAATCTTGTGTTATTCCTACTTTCAGGCATGCTTTGCACTGTGGAAAGAAGCCAAGGACACGAAGAGGAAGAAAGTTTTCGTGAATTTCATCACCAAGAACGTGAACCTGAACAAGCTGGATGACTACACGGTGATAACTGGAGTAGTAACACCTCCTGCAGCAATGGCTGCAAAGAGGGCGGGGGAGAATGTACCTCAGCTGGGAATCATTAAAGCCATTCCTGATGTTGTTTTCGTGCCATCAGCCACCGTGCTGGCTCTCATCTCTGTCAAACTCTCGAGAAGGGTTTTCCTTAAGAACTTGACACCTTGAACCGAATTCGCTTTCTCCTTCTGTACCCTCCCCTCTTGCCTGCCAAAGAATTAAGAGAGAGAGAGAGAGATCGAACAAGGAAAATAAATGTAAAACCGGGTCATTATTTTCTTCTTTTTTTTTCCCAAAAAAAAAAAAAAAAAATGTTAAAACGAAAGATTGCTATGGTGAATGAAGCATTTATCATCTCGTCTATTGAGTTTTACGTTTTCATTAGTCCTTTTCTCCTGAACCTTTTCTTTTTTCTTTTTTTTTTAAGCTTTAACAAAGAATTGACCAGTTCAATGACATTTCCATCGGGGAAGCAATCTCCTTATGCAAGACAAATAGCAACATTAATATAGGAATAAGCTATTACCTTAATAATCCACTCGTTCATTAAATATGCATTATGATAACTCATCCTTTACTCCTATCCACTGCACATATGTGATTAATTAAACCGTAACATTAGCGCGATTTGATTTAGTTTTAAAAGAATTCAATGGTTCGCTTAGAAGGCAAAATAGGTATGAGAAATTCCTTTGATAGAACAAAGGGGGAATGGATTGAACATGATGGGAGACCAATTCCAGCTCCGATCATCAGGGCAAGCATGTGAAGACTCTTGTAACACAACGTGGAGAATCTTAATCGACCACCCGACGGAAAATGAGTCCGCTTTGCTCATTCCTACAAATTATATCATATCTCTCTCTCTCTCTCTCTCTATATATATATACCTACATAAACATTCAATTTTAAAGAGACTGACCTATATACAAAATAAGGACTAAACTAAACAGTTAAAAAGAAAATTACATTTTTAAGTAAAATCGATGTTTAAGGAACGTTAATTCAAAAAAATCGAAAAGAAAAAAAAAATTGATAAGTTAATCATACATCTACAACTTAATTCTTTCCGCTTTTACCATAAGAATGAATACTATGATCGGGAATTATTTTGCTACAATAATTATAACGAAGAAGAATATAAGGTAATAGATTACTTTTACTTACATTCCACGTGAATCATTGAGTGGCAACACAGAAGAAAAACTTTTCTCCTCTTACTAACATTTCAACAGCCAATTCTTCAGCTGACATTTTTCTGTTTTGTAACAATGAATGATACCAATGCAATGCTTTATCTTCAAAATGCGTGGATGCTATCCTCACCCTCAATGCCTTAAGTGTAGCATATAATGTGAAGTAATTTTCTACCTTAATCAACCAATTCTTTAAATCATCACTATTAAACATGGGAAAGTCTAATTCAGTTGACCATATGGGTACCGGATGTCGAGCCTAAATTTTCGATTTCTTTCATTTTAAGTTCAGTTCTCATTTTCTAATTAATACTAAACCTTGATCTATTTAATATTAATTCTTGACTAAAAAAATCGAGCCTAAATTCTAGTACTGACCAACCTAAGAGCTTAACAACTGTGGGCCGAGCTTACAAGTAGCTTGTCGAAGCACTATAGGCCTTGACCGACCCCAACCAAAACTAGGACATCTAACTACCATCTTCAACCAGTTCGAATCTTACTCATTCTAAGATAGCTTAGATGACCTGCATACCAACCTCTTTATTAAACATACAATTTTTTATATTTGTAAATATTTTCTTTACTTTAATTGTAGGATTAGTCCTTAAGGTTTAAGGCCTTATACACTATCTACGATATTTTGCCACTAGGGTTTTAAGATATACTATAAATAGTAACTTTTATACATAGCAGCCAGTTTTTATCACCAATGAAGAATTAAGTGAATATTCTCAAGAGCATTGTCTCTCTCTTGTAAGCTTATTAAGCTATTCTTAATTATTGAGTGTTATTTGCTCTTTAATCCTTAGTATATTCTTATCAACCGTCTTCATCTTGAGATTATGGTAAACCTCTTCATTTGAGCGAGTTAATGAGTCTCGTACAACCCTTATTTGAAATTGTAAGTATTGGTTTGGTTTTCGTGAGTATGATCGAAACCCATTTTGAGTTCAACCCCTAATTGTATTTATGTCTTGGTGTATGATATCTATCCATATTCACATTCAAATCCTTATTCCACTTACTACTTCCTCATTCTCATTGAATGTTGAATATCCATTTGTAGTTCGTGTTCGCTACCTACTTAGAAATGTATCATTTTCCCTTTATCCTACCATTATCCTTGTTAACTTAAGCACCAGATAAACTTTATTGGCCTAGCCATAGGGGACTCTATGTAGGTGATTTGCTACCGTGATCATTTCAATATTAATTCTGGATTTGCCCCGCCTGGTTCCTCTATGCAAAACTGTTGGTGCCGAAGTCTAAAGGGATCATTTTAATACGATAATTTTTCTTGTACAACAAGGATTTCAACAAGCATCTACAACAAATCTAAAATAGGTTTTCTCTATTTTCTTTATTCATTATCTTTATAGTGAATTTCTTGACTCTTTTTTTTAATTCTTATTTAATTTAATTTTTTAATTTATTTTCCATATCCTTACAATATTTTTATCCAATAAATTACACCACTTCTGTTGTCTAGCATCAAAATGTTTAGGAAACCTTTATATTTTCATAGAATTCTCAAACATTCATGTGAAAACCTTCATCTTTATAACGAAACAATCATATAAATATATGAACAGAACAAAATAAGGTATAGATTTTATTTATTTATTATAATGACATGATTTGTTTGTCTCGGTACCACATAATTCAAGTGTGGGTTAGATTTAGATGCTTTATTATCTCCGAATCTTTCTTTAATCAAATTCAGGTGGTATTATGAAGCCTAGGCCCCTGCATGGTTAAGCTATTCGAGACGGTTAGTCCGAGAGACGGATCAACCTGAAGTATGCAACTTTCTTATTAAATTTGATACTACTATATATATATGACTACTCACTGTGAATTTATGATCAATCTGATTGACTTTGTCGCTGCCAGCCTAGTTGCTTCAAAATAATGGAGAATATTGATGATAAGTTGAGCAAAACTTCGACTCTGGTCTATTATTCTTGCGGAAGAAAGAAAATTATATTTTATCTTATGCTTTCCATAGGTATATATTCATTTTTATATTAACTAAAGAAAAATGAAAATTATAAATATTACCTATGCTTTTTAGTTTCACAAACAAACGTCCTATAAATTTCTTTTTGACAAATACATAATCTATATTTAAAAATTAAGTGTTAATACTAATTATGAACACATATTAGTTTTCATTATTATGGACCACTGAGAATGCGTATATACTTAACGATAATATCCTTTTCCTAATTTCTATACCATCTTTTCATATATTGCAACAAACATATCATGCTCATCTCACTTCGCAAACTTTAAGCTTTATAGTTAGAGGTGAATAAATAACTTTAGTATATAAAATACCCGTTGTATTCTACTTGACCAAGTAGGTTCCAAAAGGATATTGAGAGATACATGGTAGGTTAGAGATATTGATTTTCCAACAATTGCTTCTATATGATAAGGTAAGGGTATATGATGTCTTATACCCTAGCATAATCGATATTAGAGGCTGTTCCCAAATACTATTTGCAAGTGAACAAACCTCAACAAAAGACTATCAAAATAGATTGGGATAATTCAAAACTTTTTTTGTGGATTTCTTTTAGAGAGAAACTAAATACAATGGGTTCAATGACTTTATGAAAATAGTAAGGAGGATTAGGCCTAGTTAACCTAATTATTAGAAACAAAGCATATGCAATAAGAAGATATTGGGAATTGAAACATAGGAAAGGTGTATAGGCTGACTTAATGAGAGCTAAGCACATAAAATTGAGGGAAGAAAGGAATAGATGGAAATATCTTGCTCTTTTCAAGTTAAGAAACTAAAAAGTCATGAATAGATCAAAGCACATAGATATAAGACCTTAGGAGATGGCAAAAATGTTGAATTTTGGCAGGATAAATAGGGGGAAAACTCTAAGATTAGAGGTATGTTTTAAGAATCAATCTATGATTAAAAAGCCTTTACTTTACAAGAATGTCGAAAGAATGAGAAAGAATGTGATGACACAAAAGTTGGATTTCCAATTTCAAAGTGCAAGATGCCTCTCCTCATTTGACAAAACCCTTCCAATATGCTTAATGATTATCAAATTCAAACATGATTATAATCAAGAATCGAATTCGTCATACCCAATCATTCAAATATTTACTATACTAAAAAATCATGATCTAAACTACTTTTAATTATCCAAACAACTTGAAATTATGTATTCCAATTATAACTTTAAGATCAATATTTTGTGAAATTCATCAAAAATCAACCCTAAACCATGGTATAACTAGTGTCCCGACATCTATACACCCACACATGTAAATTAGTAAGCTTAAATTCATTCAATACTTTATCAAACATCTAAATCAATTCATATATCGTGAAATCAATATTTAAAACAATAATCATTAACATCACTACAAGTGGCAACAAAGATTATTTCTCCCTCATCCACATATCGATTCAATGAAACTTTAATCATATGTAATCAAATCACCAATAGTATATTACATGAATCATCAATTAAACATTAAGATCTCCAAAGGTCCAAACAATACCCATGGTGCTACATTATATTCCATTTAATGTTCTAAAACTAATGTCCTATTTATTGAACACTCCAAATCATCAATCAACCATATAATTTTTGAATTAAATATAGAGACAAAAAGTTTTTACCTTGACATGTACTTTATTTTCCTTGAACTTCATTTCTAACCTTATAACTCTACAATTACCTACTTCAACACTAAGAACAACAATTCTAACTCTAAATATTGCAATTAGAGGAAGATTTAAACCTAAATTAGTATCTATATCAATATATGGAGAGATTACACTAAATATAACTAAGATCTAAACACTAAATCAATTATTTTCTTAAAATCACTCACTAATTCTCCATTCTGGGATGTCATTCATGAAGTACTTATTCTAATACTTCAATCTTCTTGTTCTTACTCTAATTCCATGATTGGAAGAAATAGAAGTTACTATTATATTGATTAGATTGAAATTCAACTTAAATTGAAGTTACTAATCTATTGAAAAACTAGTGGTCATACCATTGGATTACAATTATATCGTATCTTCTTTTTGTCTTCTTTATTAGATGTCTTTGAAGACAGAACCTCTTTTCCTCAAGTGGATTTAAGTACTTAAGTTACTTCTCTGCTCTTCCTTAGTTAAAGTAAAGTCTAAGGGTATTTGAATAATTTTAGCATTCTACCACTTTAAAATATTTTGCATGATTAATTAACCCAAATGTCGCTACATAATTTCATTCTAGTAAATATCCAATTTTAGCTTTACATTTGTTGATAAAGGATTGTGAACTACTAGTAGGGGTAGGCATGGTTCAATTTGGTTCGATTTTTCCTCCTAGCCAAATCACATAAAAATACATAATTTTGAACCATACCATACAATTTGGATTGGAAATTTTTCTAATAATAAAATTCTAGTATGGTTCGATTTAATTTGTTTAAGTTAGTTTATAGATTAAACCATATTTTGTAGTATAGGATAATATATTTATATAATATATAATCTCATACAAAAAGTACTTAATTCATTTAATAATATTGAGTATTGATATCCTATTAGAGTTCCATCAAGTCAATATCCATGTCACTAAGAAATTTAAATGTCTATTCCTAACTAATTTTATTTATGAAAATAACATATTGAATAAAATTTAAGTCAACATATATGTATGATTTATAAATTTTGGTAATAAAAGTTTAATATATATATATATATATATACATTTCAATAAATGTAAATCAAAAATCCTTTTTGAGAGTTGTGTTACAACATAAAAAACTCCTTAGTTGAAAGCAAAGACATTACTATGTTCTATATAAAACAGTTCGGTTCGGTTCGGTTTTACTGATTAGTTCGATTTATACTTTCAAAATAACTATAAATTAATGGTTTGATTCTATTTGGTTTAGGAATTTTCTAAACCAAATTGTTAAAAAGAACCTTATTTTTTTATTTAGTTTGATTTGATTTACCCATCGATTCAATTTACCGATTAGTTCGATTTAGTTAATTTTTTTCTTACCCCTAACTAATAGCATGTCCCCATACTCCATTAGTTGCACTTGTAGACAATTAGGTAATTAGTAAATATCCTCCTTGCCAAATTATCTTAATTGGCTAATTACTTTTATACTAATGTCCAGATCTTATATGAAGAGCTATTGAAGTAATTTTGGCTAATAAGATTATACTTCTTCCTAAATTTTTCTTGATTTAATTTGCTTGAAATTTCACCAATTACTTAATTAATTGGAATTTATGGAACACTTAAAATACCCTTCTTGGATTAATTATTTAGAACCAATCACTTAAAATTCCCTTTATAATTCATTGCTTGATTTGGGAGATTTCAGACTACTTATCTTTATTCATTTCTTGTTCTTATCAATTGTTATAAATTATGGTGACTAGTTAATTGAACTAATGGAATAGATTACTTGAAAATTTTTCAAATCATGTGCCACATCGATTTATAATTCGATCGTAAAATCAGCTTGATTTAAAAAAAAAAAAAAAGAAAAAGAAAACCACAAACTACCTATTTTGTTCCTTAAATCCAGAAACCGAAAAACAATTATCAAAGTATTTTGGAGTATATCCCATGTCTGCGCTCGAATCATTTTACCATTCCATCCCTGATTACTGTACATATTATTTAATTGCTTATATCATCTGCCGCAGATATCTAAACACCCGTGCACCGTGCACGTATTACAAAAGCCATCCATAAACATGTGCACTGAAGTGAAGCCTGAAGCCCAAAGCACAGAGAAAATCAACTGATGAACGAACCTCATGCTAAATTATTTTGAACCTTTAATCACACAAACCTTGGAAAAGCAAACACGTAAAACATTTTTCACCAAACACACGTAACTAAAAGATCATATTTCTGTGGAAACATCAAACACGACCTCTACGACTGCTTACTTAATGGAAACTTTATTCAATGGAAGCAACCAAATAAAGCTTTAAAGCAATTCCATTTGTTCGTTCTGGAGGATGTTCCACTTCGACTGTCTTCACCATACCCATTATTCTGACCTCCATCGTTGGTGGCATCAGCGGGGTCAAAAGTCCTCATATTGAAGTGGTAGTTCCTGGGAGATCCAAAACACTCCCTGTTAATGTAATAGGGATTCTCAAGAAATTCGAAAGAAGAGAGAGAAGCGGAATTGAGGATGTACATAGTGAAGATTTAGTGCTGATCGGTTGGGAAGAGAAGTATGAATAGAGAATGGAAAATGAAGAAAAGGTGGTTTTGCCAAAATTCTGGTCAGGTTATAACGAGTGTGGGGCGACTTTATATAGTACTCGAAGCGGCTACATATTAAACAAAAGCAATGCATATTAAACAAAAGCAACCAGGGAAATGTTCCGCGCACAAGGGAAACAGCCACGAAAAGGGGCCGGTCAGGAAAAAAACTAATTTCTTATTTCCGACGAGACAAATTAATTATGTTAACAGTATGCCCCGTCGGGAAGAACTCGATAACGATGAATGGAAACCTAATTATGCGAAAAGTGTCCCCGTCAGGAAAAAATTAATTATGTTTAAAAGTGTCCCACTCTACGCACTGCGGCAGTGATTTCTCTGAGTATAAATGTTAATATATAATTAAACATGGTTGAGAAATTAAGTTTTTTACTTTACATCCATAACGAGGGTTTCTTACTATTTTAAGTTGTATTTATTGTCTATTATAAATAGCTTTATTATTTTTAGTTGTTTTATATTTTTTTACAATAACTAATAAATTAAATTCCACTAATAAAAAGTGATAGTTAATTAAATAATTTTTTATTAAACTCTATTTATTTACCAATAACTCTACCATAAATAATAATTACATTGTCAATTTTACAATTATCTAGATAAAGGTATTATAAAGAAATTATTGAATACTATTTATTATATTATATTTCCCTTTTCATTATACTTGTAATTTTTTGCATAAATACTTCTTGCAACTTATTTTTCTTAATAAAAAAATTTACACTAATTTTGTGTGTTGATTTTATTTTTTTATAAATTAAAATTTTTATTTTAATTGATATATATGCCGCAAAGAAAAATTAATTATTCTTCTAAGCTTTTACAAAGTAAGCCGAATATTAATAATTAATTCATAAAAAGATTTATATTTTTTATTCAATATTAAATTATATTATGGTTGCATTTCTTCGATAAGATATTTTTGTATACATAAGATGCTTTTAAATGATAATAATAAGTAGATTTTTTTCACCCAAAATTCTAATATTAATTTGAATAATATGAGTCTATTCCTCCCTCTCCCACTCTCACAACTTTGCATCCGCCCTAGGAAAGAATGGTTGTCTATATCATTCTAATATTAATTTGAATAATATGAGTCTATTCTTTGTTGTCCGTATTATTAATTATATAGTTTTGGTTTCAGTAGGTTATGTATCACATATATTAGACATCCATCAATGGAAAGAATGGACGTATTATTCTACTATATACATATATTCTTTTTTGTCCATATTATTAATTATATAGGTTTGGTTTCAATAGGTGACGTATCACATATATTAGATTAGTTGAAAGGTTCATAGATTATTGCACTGTACTATTATTTATTTGCCCATAAAATTTTGTGGTCAAGGTGCCTATTGTTTGAGTTTTGAATCTCATAAGAATATGTTGTATTATAGCTTAAAATGGATGGAATCTTATTATTATTCATGCTTAGTCTGATGTCGTTTTTTTATTATTTTAATTTTAGCTTATTGAATGGTGCAAGCATAAAGGTATTAATATTTGTAAATTATACACAATATCTACTATTTCATTATTGGCATTTAGGCGGAACGACATATGAGGTATTGCTAATATGAAGATTTTCTCTATCCATTTTGGAAAAAAAAAATTAAAAACTTTGCATATAGGTCAGAAAATGAGTAACTTAATAGCAAAAGAGAAGGACGACGGAGAACTGTCTACACTCTACATGAATATATGAGACAAGTCAGATATGCTTGAGAGTCTCTTTCCGTACTCTATTCAAGATTAAGCCAATTTTAGTTAAGTGATGATGCACACATATATATATATATATCATATTTAATTATTAAATTTTGATTCCTAGTGCCATGCATTTGGCCTCTACAAAACATTTTTCTGGCACATGTTGGGCGAGTTTTTTAATCCATTAGAAGAAAGTATAAAATGCTGACAAAGGCCAAAAAACAAAAAAAAAAATTACCAAATATCACATTTCATATGTTATACTTACATAACATGTTAATAATATTGACACATATAATAATAGAATGAATAATTTTCAAATCAGTTATTATGATTGATAATTCATAATATCATATTATATCGTGTCTCGTTTTTATGTTTAAATGAGTTCGTTTCTGAAAAACCTAAACATGTTATACAACTCATTTATTAATCGTATATGGAAACATAAACCGTGACCTAACATCTTTGGTGTCTAAATTGAACCATATATATTAGGGTTGACCATTTATACTATCATATTATATCTCGTTTATTATTGGTTTAATATCGTTAATTAATTAAAAAGTTATAATTAAAAATATAAAATATATATAAAGAGAAAAAATAATATTAATATTTAAATTTTACAAAGACCAATGGCATAGTATCTTCATACATAAAAAAAATTACAATACAAACAAAAATTTATAATAAAGCAAAATCTTACTAGTGTTTGTTTCTAAATTTATTATATTGTTTCTTAAATTTTTAAGAAAGACAATTAAAAAATCTATACGTAAGTTAGTAATTTTTTGCTCATTTAGACTATGATATAATAAAAATATATATATAGTTAAAAATATTTTATATATTTAATTGAAATCTTTAATCTAAAAATATGATTTATGCAATAAAATGTAAATATAGAAAAACATATAACATATCTCGTGTTCTTTGTTTGGGTTGTGTCTAAGTTTGGAAACTTGACCCAAATACGAACATGAATTTAACCATATTTAACTAAGTCTCACTTATTTATGTTTCATATCAAATTTTTCTATACACTAATTTTTAAAATCATGTGCATGTAGGGTCCATTGCATCTGCATCTCAATTACCAATCTTATCAATTACTACTCACAATTTACACACATTAAATATAGTAATATTTTATTAGTATTTATATATCAAATGTAACGACACATGATATGTAATACCCACTAAGTCCTACACAAAAGAGGAAAAAGAAGAAGAATAAAAAACTTATATAATGGTAAACAATCATTAAGGATGATCTGAATCTAATTTACTTCTTTCTTTTCTTTCTTTTGATTCCAATGGTAGTAATAGAGAAAAAGCAAAAGACCACAAAGCAAGGCTAAATTAAAATAAATAAAGGATCTGATTTGAGAAGGCTAGAGCAATAAAATTCGATTTCAAAATTATACATTCTGTGATTCCTTTATCCAGTGTTTGTAAAACAAAATAAGTAATACGTTTAAGTAGATTCAAGTTTTCCTTTTCCTTTTCATCAAGTTTGCAAGTAATTTATATAATCTTTTACGGATAATTATATAGATAGAACATACGTTTACATATAATTATACTATATATATATATTCTATGCCATGCGTATTACTGTATAGTTTTGGTTTCAGTAGGTCTTTTATCACATATATTAGTTGAAAGGTTCATAAATTGCAATCTACTATTATTTATTTGCTCATAAAATTTTGCAGTCAAGATGCTTATCATTTGAACTTTGTATCACGCATATTGTTGAATTTTGTAGTATGCTTTTTGGGGTTTTGTTTTCGAAAGCGCATGTGGTAAATTTTATTATTATTATTATCATTATTATTATTATTATTATTATTATTATTATTATGTTAGAGTTTCATGTAGCTCATTGATAAAAAAAAATGAAAATTTCTTTACTTCGAGTTAAAGACAAACTCCTACAAATTTAAGAAAAAAGGGAGAAAAAGCTTTAAAACAATAGTTTTTAAATTTGATTACGAATAAAATGATGGTCATTTGGTTTTACGGATGTTACTTATAATATTTTCTATAGTAACCAATGTTCTTATAAATTTTACTAATAACAGCAATTTACTTTCTTCCTTAACTAACTAATCGTAATAGTTGCAACTATGTATCAATTACCTAACCAATATCTAAAATCATAATAATTTCCTTCATCCTTAACAAAAATATTGTCCTCAAGGTTTAAGAAACAAGATAAGCAAACAAATAAAAATTAACTAATCATATTTAATAGAAGTAAAAATTTTCTCAAAAGTACTCAAGAAACTTGAAGCATACATTCTTAGTTTGTCTTTATATAATGACTTTCCTTGTTTATGACCCGACTTTTTAACACTCTTGAATATTGTTTTCAAGATTAAGTACAACTTATTTCAAAAAACCTATTGCTTATGAAAAACATAAGCAACGATTTCAATCACTCCTACTATTGTACCGGAGTCAATATTAGGGAGATTATCATTAACCACTTTCACATTTTGATTCTTAAGAACTCCGAATGGTTGAATTGCCAAAATTTCTTAATCAATCTTTAATATTAATCTTAGAATCTTCTTATCTTACAATGGCAATATTTTCTTGATCATTTTTTTTGAATAATTTCTTGAAATTTGTTTTCATTCATAACTTCTATGGTTGAAGTAATATCTTCATTATACTATTTCATCAATTTTTTTTTCCTTAATATATTCAATAATCAATTCTTCCATATGCTTATTTCTTACCGCGAGTTTACTTAAATCTTCTTACATTTTGTCAAATGATATTGTCATTTTCTGTCTTATTACTTCTATTTGCATCATTACTTACCTCAACAAATTTTGTATTTGCACAAATATAATAAGATCTTGCAATTTGATCATGACTATAAATGAAGAATGAAATTGAACAACACAAAAAAATGGTGATGATAGAGAAAGAAAAAAAAAAGAAATGAATCAAATCATTAAGAGTGAATGAATGAGAACTAATACTCTCAATGGAAGCACCATTTTTAGATTCTCTATAACTCATTTATACCAACAAGAAAAATGAAATTATCTTCAGTTCAAGTTAAAGATAAACTCCTAGAAATTTAAGAGAGAAGGAAAAGAGAGTTATAAAACAATAGTTCTTGAATTTAATTATGATTGGAATGATGATCCTTTGGTTTAACAATTACTATTTATAATATTTCTTATAGTGATTGTCGAGCCTAATTTTTTGGTTTCTTAATTTCCTTAACTCAAGGATGAATCAAATTAAAAGGTGAAACTAAGTGGAGGTTCATATCGACTGATGTTAAAGAATTGACTGATGTTAAAGAATCAACGGATGAGTCGTGGTTAGGGGTGAAATACCACACAAACCTAAAGCTAGCAAGTTCTCCCCGAAATGCATTGAGGTGCAATAGTTGACTGGACATCTAGGGGTAAAGCACTGTTTCAGTGCGGGTCGTGAGAGCGGTACCAAATCAAGGCAAACTCTGAATACTAGATATGACCTCAGAATAATAGGGGTCAAGGTCGATTAGTGAAATGATGGGGGATAAGCTTCATCGTCGACAAGGAAACAGCCTAGATCATCAGCTAAGGCCCCTAAATGACCGTTTAGTGATAAAGGAGGTAGAGATGCAGAGATAGCTGGGAGGTTTACCTTGAAGTAGCTACCCTTGAAAGGGTGCGTAATAGCTCACTAATCAAGCGCTCTTACGCCAAAGATGATCGAAGCTAAGCGATCTATTAAAGCTATAGGATGTAAAAATGCATCGGTAAGAGAGCGTTTCAGCTTAGAGGAAAGCACCCATGAGAGCAGGGGTGGACAAAGCAGAAGTAAGAATGTCAAGTTGAGTAACGGAAACATTAGTAAGAATCTAATGCCCCGAAAACCTAAAGGTTCCTCCACAAGGTTCGTCTACAAAGGGTGAGTCAAGGCCTAAGATCAAGCCGAAAGGCGTAGTCAATGGACAACAAGTGAATATTCCTATACTACCCCTTGTTAGTCCCGAGGGACAAAAGAGGCTACGTTAGTCGAAAGATGGTTATTGGTTTAAGGACGCAAGGTGTCCCTACTTTTTCAAGGTAAGAAGGGGTAGAGAAAACACCTCAAGCCAATGTTTGTGTACCAGGTGCTACAGTGCTAAAGTAACCCATGCCATACTTCCAAGAAAAGCTCGAGCGACCTTCAACGAAAGGGCACTTGTACCCGAAACCGATACAGGTGAGTAGGCAGAGAATACCTAGGGGCATGAGACAACTCTCTCTAAGGAACTCAGCAAGATAGCTATGTAACTTCAGGAGAACAGGTGCCTCCTTACAAAAGGGGTCACAGTAATCAGGCCTGGGTGATTGTTTACCAAAAACACAAGTTTTCGCAAAGTCGTAAGACCATGTATGGGAGTTGATGCTTGCCCAGTGCCAAAGGGTCGAGGAAGTTGGTGACCTGATGACAGGAGCTGGCAATCGAAGCCTCGATGAATGGCGATCATAACTATAATGGCCCTAAGGTAGCAAAATTCCTTGTCGGGTAAGTTCCAACCCGCACAAAAGGCATAACGATCTAAACACTATCTCGGAGAGAGACTTGGTGAAATAGACATGTCTGTAAAGATGCAGACTAGCTGCACCTGGACAGAAAGACCATATAAAGCTTTACTATTCCTTGGGATTGGCTTTGGGCCTTTCCTGTGTAGCTTAGGTAGAAGTCGAAGAAGGCCTCCTTCCAAGAGGACCCGAGCCATCAATGAGATACCACTTTGGAAGAGCTAAAATTCTAATCTTATGTCAGGACCTACAGGCCAAGGGACAGTCTCATGTAGACAGTTTCTATAGGGCGTAAGCCTCCTAAAAGGTAACGGAGGCATGCAAAGGTTTCCTTGGGTTGGATAGAGATTGCCCCTCGAGTGCAAAGGCAAAAGGGAGCTTGACTGCAAGACTCACTCGTTGAGCAAGGATGAAAGTCAGCCTTAGTGATCCGACGGTGCCGAATGGAAGGGTCGTCGCTCAACGGATAAAAATTACTCTAGGGATAACAGGTTGATCTTCCCCAAGAGCTCACATCGATGAGAAGGTTTGGCACCTCGATGTCAACTCTTTGCCACTTGAGGCTGTAATATGTTCCAAGGGTTGGGCTATTCACCCATTAAAGCAATACGTAAGCTAGGTTCAAAACGTCGTGAGACAGTTCGGTCCATATCTAGTGTGGGCATTAGAGCATTGAGAGGACCTTTCCCTAGTTTAAGAGGACCAAGAAGGACATACCTCTAGTGTACCAGTTATTGTGCCTACAGTAAACACTAGGTTGCCAAGTGCAGAGCGGATAACTACTGAAAGCATCTAAGTAGTAAGCCCACCCCAAGATGAGTACTCTCCTATTCCGACTTCCCCGGAGCCTCCAGTAGCACAGCCGAGACAGCGACGAGTTCTTTGCCCCTGTAGGGATGGAGCGAAAGAAGTTTTGAGAATTTAAGAAAAGGTCACGGCGAGACAAGCTGTTTATCATTACGATAGGTGTCAAGTAGAAGTGCAGTGATGTATGCTGCTAAGGCATCTAAACAGACCGATAGACTTAAACCTTATTCCTATATGAGCCAATCAATTCGATCAAGCATTCGCCATCTATTTTCATTGTTCAACTCTTTGACAGCATAAAAAAACCAAAAGCTCTGCCACCCCCCTCCCTCCTTTGGTGTCCCCTCCAGCAACAATTGGGGCCTCATAATTAGGCCCCAATCACTAGTCGATATGCTTTTCTCTCATGCCTTTCTTTATTCATGGTTCGATATTCTGGTGTCCTAAGCATAGAGGAACCACACCAATCCATCCTGAACTTAGTGGTTAAACTCTATTATGGTGATGATACTGTAAGGGAGGTCCTGCGGAAAAATAGCTCGACGCTAGGATGATAAAAAGCTTAACACCTCTCATTCTTATTACTACTTTTTGAAAAAAAAAAAAATGAAAACGTCATTTTATTCAAAACCCCAATTATGAAATCCCTTCTCTTCCACTTCACACCTTAGAATGCACCGTTATTATAAAGAAAAAGGCGCTTTCACATCTTCTTAACCCAAAATGGTTGGGGAGAGGAAAGGTTCCTTTTTTTTGTAGGCTACTCCCAGGGACAAATCTAATGGAGATGGAGTGAAGCCTATAGCTTAGAGGATTAGAGCATGTAGCTACAAACCACGGTGTCGAGGGTTCAAATCCCTCCTTGGCCACAATCGACTCAAAAGGGGAAGGACCTTTTCCCTATAGGGGTATGATTGGGATAGCGGACCTAAGGCTATGGAACTTGGCTATGGGTCTTTTGTTGAAATGAAATGGTTTTCTTTTTCTTTATCATTAGGGTAAAAAAGAAAAAAATTTGCATATTTTTTTTGTTTTACACTTCGTAACTCTTTCTCAGTTAGGCTTGGTCAAATAGTAGAGCAAGAAAAAGTATCGGTAGCATAGCAAAAATGCGTTCCTCTTCATTAATATGTTTGCTCATGGTAATTGTGGCCTTTCAGAAGAATCGATAACTGCATCTTTGATGCATTTGCTAGTACATCTGAGAATTCTTAATTGACTAGTTGTAAATAGCCATAAGATTATGGAACAAAGGGTTATCCCGGACTTACATCAAGATATTGACGGTGATTCTCAAATATCGAAGAACAGAATGTGATATGATGAGATAGAATGCAATAAAAACAAAGACACAGAGAATGAAGGGGGGGTTACTTACTCTTAATGGTCAAAGCAAATCCCTTCATTCTAAAATTTGGAATGAATCAAATCTCCCCAAGTAAGATTCAAACCTACGACCAATCAATTAACAGTCGACCACTCTATCACTAAGCTACTAAGGAACAACAGGAGATTAGATCTCATAGAGTTCAATTCCGTTCTCAACTCATAAGCAATATGAGCTTGAAGTTTCCTTTATAACTCTTGGAACTTCTTCATAGTGGCTCATTCCATGCGTCATTTCATAGGAAACCTCAAAGTGGCTCTATTTCATTATATTCCATCCATATCACAATTCCATTCATTTAATATCCCTTTAGTGTCATTGACATAATAGATGTTGTTTCAAGCCTATATCTTTCTATTTTCATATATGGAAAGTTCAAAAATCATCATATAATAATCTAGAAAGAAAAGAAAAAGTGGAGGTTTATGATGATTTTGAAATCTTTTCTATTAGGTAATCAAGTATCCTTATGCTTGAAGATAGTCAATTCGGTTGTTATGGTCGAACTCTATTATAGATTTCTAACTACATTCTCCATAGGGCCCTCTTATCTCTTCATTCTCCGAGCTTAGGTTACGGAAGAAGGAGAAGAAGGAACCAAGAAGAAGGTATCAGCAACAACAGGTTTTATTGTGGAACAACTCATAATGTTCATATCAATCTATTATGTGCCTTTGCATATAGCATTGGGTAGACCTCATACAATTACTATCCTAGCTCTATCGTATCTTTTGTTTCATTTCTTCTAGAACAATCACAAACACTTTTTTGATTCCAAATCTACTACCAGAAATTCAATGCGTAATCTTAGCATTCAATGTATATTCCTGAATAATCTCATTTTTCAATTATTCAACCATTTCATTTTACCAAGTTCAATATTAGCTAGATTAGTCAACATTTTTATGTTTCGATGCAACAACAAGATGTTATTTGTAACAAGTAGTTTTGTTGGTTGGTTAATTGGTCACATTTTATTCATGAAATGGGTTAAATTGGTATTAGTCTGGATACAGCAAAATAATTCTGTTAGATCTAATGTACTTATTCGATCTAATAAGTAGTTAGAATTAAGAAATTTTATGGCTCGAATCTTTAGTATTCTCTTATTTATTACCTGTGTTTACTATTTAGGAGGTAGAATACCATCCAGAAACCTCATAAACAAAAGAAAGGATTGAAAGGAAGGGGATAAAATAGGAACAAGAGGGATTCACCGAAGAAGATCCTTCTCCTTTCCTTTTTTCGAAAGAAAAAGAGGATCCCCCAAGCAAAATCAATGAAAGGGAAGAAATCCAAGTGAATGGAAAGGAAAAAAAAAGGGATGAATTTTACTTTAACGAGACATTCTATAAAGAGAATTCGAAGTTAAAAAAATTTAAAGAAGAAAAATATTTATTATGGTTTGAAAAAGTAAAAAATTAATACAAAAACAAAATATAATAATAGACAAGAAGAAATGCAACTAACCCCTACATATTTGATACCTTTTTCCAAAAAAAAAAAAAAAATTGGTAAGGCCAAATCCATTTATAATTCCATCAATTATTTGTCTATAAAAAAAATGAGTCAATATTGTATAAAACATATCTATGTAACCACGATTGTATGATCAATCATATATTACATATATTATTTTGTTCCACAGAATTCTATTAGTTACTCTTTTAAAAAAGAAATTTAGTAAGTTCCAATGTTTTAAAGATGAATAAAGAGGCTTATAGAAAACAGATGTGATAAATATTCCTAAAAAAGCTGCACTCACGGAAAAAATTGCATTTGTCACAAATTCATACCAATCAAATGAATCATTTGAATTCGGATATAAAAGGTTTATGGACGGATTTAATAATTTGGATAATATATCCAAGTCAGCTCCTTCTTGATTAAAAGGGATAACGAAAAGTCTTTTGAGGACTAAAATGAAGAATAGGATTTTGAAAAGATTTTAAGAAACTAGATTTCTTGAGTTCAAGGTTATCCTATTAACTCTTATAGGTATCACTTTATCTTTCCAAGATTAACCTTATTTTTCAAAATAATCCTTTTTAATATATTCTAAATTTACAATTAAAAAAATTAATTTATTTAGAAAAAACTAACTTTATTTAGGAAAGGGGAAAAGGGGAAAAATAATTTTTTTTTCCTATTTTTAGTTGCTTTATATGTGCTTATGTACCATCTAGTAGAGTCTGTGATTTATTCCAAAAACTTTAGTATATTAGTTTGTTTTAATTTTGAAAATCCTTGCGTTTACATTTTTCATCTATTTATTTTTTACTAAAAAAAATTCTAAAATGATCCTAAGTTGGATTCTTTTTTGTTTTTTGAAAATTCTAGAAAAAAGGGTTCTACTTTTAGAATTGGTTGATTCAACTTTTATTTTGAAAATAAAGTTTCTAAGTGCTAAAATTTTCGTTTTTTTCTTTTTTTTTTTAAGAAAAATAAAACTTCATATATATAGATATTAAGCTTTTTTATTATTTGGATTAATTAGTCAAAGACGAAATAAAGTAATAAACAAAAACACAAAAAAGAAAATAAAATAAAAAGAAAAGAGAAAGAAACAAAAGGTTGGAGATTAATTAGTCAATGTCGAAGGGTGGAGCGCCGGGTTGGTGTGGCCGCAAGGGTTGAACACGGTTCGGTATGGTTGTGGGCACTCCGTGGGTATTGGGCAGAGAGGTTCGGGCCGACTAGAGAGGCTGGGGATGAGTAGTGACTGTTCTTCGGAGTTGTTGTTGGCTGCTGTTGGTCGTGCGGCGTGAGAGAAGGTCGGGGGTTTTGCTTTTGGTCGTGCGGCTTGAGAGAAGGTCAAAGCTGGGTCTGTTGGGCTTGCTGCAGCGGTGGAGTGAGCTTCTTTACGTGTGCATGGGTTGTAGTCTGGGTTAGTAGAAAGCAACGTCGATGAGGCTCTGCTGCGGTGGAGATCAGAGAGTGTGGTTCTAGGTTTGGGCAGTGGAGGGTGGAGAGTGGTATGATCTGGTCGTATGTGACAATGGAGGAGAGTGGTCGCCTGTCGCGCAAAGGGGTTCTGCGAATCACCGTGCTGCAACGTGGTGAAGAAAGACGATTGGGTGGTTTGATGATGACTGGTTCGTGATTGTCCGCTGTGCAGGAGCGTGCCGCGTTTGTGTAGATTGATGACAGCAATGGGCGTCGGGATTGTGATTGTAGTGGATCACCATGAGAAAAGTTCCCTTGTTTTCAAGCCGGATCTCTTTTTATATAATCATCAACCAAATCTTTATGTTAGATTTACATAAAGCTCACCCTTGATTGAATCTATATCCTCTCAGATTTAATAACATCACCTTTAGATTTAATGATGATTTTACTAAATCCGCTAAAAAACGAGAAAGATTTGAGAGGATTCAATACTAAATCTAAGTGCTGGAAAATTAGTGGGTTTTCCAACTTTTCTGTTGCTTCCTTGAAAAAAGAATGCGCTCAAAAGGACTTATGCTAGGTATCAAACCTTGTCTTCTTAATCCCATGTATACCCAAACCTATGCAAACTGAACTGAGATTTTTTTTTTTTTTTTTTGTTAAATGTTGCAACCCAAATTTACTTGACTTCTTCTCATCAAACTCACCTTTAATTTGGGCTTTTTATTCTAAAATCAACTTAACCCTAATTTATTCAAATTGACCACAACCCTTTAAAATAGCCCAAAACATACATGCTAAATATATTCTATCATCAACTTCAAATTTAATAAACATAGAGCCTTATTAACTAATCCCATTAAAATATCTTTAAATTAAATAAAAATCTATTTAAATATTTTATTGTGGTATTTTTCCAATGAAGCACAAAAATTTTAAAGACTCTAAATTTATTAAATCACATGTATATTTTCAACTATTTCCTTATCTGACCCTAAACAACTAACTGACTTGACTTAGACACTTTTCATTTTTTTTATTTTTCTCTTTTTCATTTTTTTTTTGTGTTTTTTAAATTAGGATCCTTTTTCTCTTATTCTTAAAAAAAAAAAAAAAAAACTACAAAGCAGGGTAAAAATGTAGTGCCTATAATGACTAATGTTCTAACAAATTTTACTTTTACTATGTTTCATAACTAACTAATCTTAATAGTTGCAACTATTCATTAAGTTGCCTGATCAGTATCTAAAATCATAACATATCATCATCATCATCATCATCAATATAATCTATACCATCAAGCCAAAGAGCTCTATATGTCTCTACATTATGATCTAAGCAATTGGAAGTATATGAGTAAGAAAGATAGTGAATGTGATGGTAGTTACTTTCTTAAATTATCAGTCATATATATAGTTTGTAATTATATCATGTTCTAAATTTTATTAAACTACTATACCTATTTTTACACACGCATCACGAACGTACATTTACTAGTATGACTATAATCCCTGTAGTCAATTGGATTATACCTGTTGAGATAAATTAAATTGAACCTCCGGAAAGCTATTAGTAGCTTACAAAATAAGACATTATGATGCTTAAGCTAGTGAATGCTTTAAGAGCTAGAGGAAAGTAAGAAAGTAAGACAACTTAGGAATTATAATATATGTGAAGGTGATTTACCATTTATAGCATACTGCTATGTGTAGAGGAGAGCTAAAGAGGATCTAAGAGCACATCCCTATATTGGAATACCCATTAAACTTAGAGAGTGTGGGTTGTGTTGATGGTCATGACCTATAAGTTTAGGGATGTGGCTCTTAACTAAGTTAATCCTTATCCATTAACATGTTCTGGTTATATACAACGTGTCCTCGAGTCAAGAATACTACGATGTCCACCCCAAAGCCTACTAAATCCTTATATTGGTCAATTGTAAATAGCGATAGACAAAAAAACCAACCAAATTAGACCAATCCATAAACTAAACCAAATCAAGGCAAACTAAAAATATGGTTTTCCTTACAATTTGGTTTAGAAAATTGTCAATCCAAACCAAACAAAAAAATTTATGTTTTTTTTGAAATGATAAATCGAACTAATCCTTAAAACTAAACTAAACTGAACTGAACCAAAACATTTTAGAAAAAAAAAACATATTAATATTTTACTTCAACTAAAGAAAGTCTTTTGTTATAATATAGCACATAAAATAATTTTTTATTTACATTTATTGAAAATATATATTGAACTTTTAATTACTATAATGTATAAATTGTATATATAGTTTGACTCAAAATTTATACTATATGCTATTTTATAAATGAAATTAGTTATTAGCAAACATTTAAAAAGTTTTAGTTACATGAATATAAATTCATCAACTTCTATAATGATAATACTTATTATTTTCAATCAACTTAATTTTTTTTTACATGAGATTACATGTGTTTCACAAATGTATTTTTCTAAATTAGAATATATGATTTAATCCATAAACCAAACCAAACTAAAATATTATTGTTTGAAAAAATTCTCAATCCAAACCATATGATTTGGTTTAAAATTATAAAAAATCGAATCGCATTTTTATTGCTTGGTTTGGTTTGAAGGAAAAATAGAATTAAACCAATCCACGCCTACCCCTAGTTGTAAGGTTAGAAGATTTGTCATAAAGTTGATCCGGTCGGTTAGGATGGGATCTGACATGCCCCAAAATAGCAGAGTCATAACAGTTTCGCTGTGCAAATCATTCTAAGATAGAAACTAACTAAACAGTCGCTATCTTAGACCTGATTTATACAAGATATCTACAACCAATCCACTTTGAAGTAAATAGTTCATAAATTAAATAAGTTAATTACCTAAAAATGTGTAAATATATATACATATATATATACGCTAAGATTTAGATATTACAAATAATGGTTGTACAGTTTCATTGTACTGTTCTTCCTAAGCAATACATTATTCAAAAATGGAATATTCTAAAATAAAAGCTAAGACCTTAAAACTAACTCAGTTCTTCAGATGTATTTCTTCACTCCTCCAAGATCCAACAGTTACTAGCTTTAGACTAGTTATATGGCCGCTTCCTAATTAGTACATATAACAACGTCTATAAGGATATAAGCAACCATGGCTTAGTAAGTTGGGATGGAAACTCAAAACTATATATCAAACACAAGTAAAGTTATCAACCAAATTAGTTAGATGTAATGCATGTTTAAGCAAATGCCATCGAACGACGTTGTCTAGTCCTTCATGAGATTAAAGAAACTTCACTCGTTTTAATCCAAGTTAAGGAGTTTTCATTAATGTAATAGTTCATGACCAAACCCAGATTTGTGCAATGAAGACATCGCTCCTCCTACGACTACCTTCAAACCATTGTCTTCACCCTTGCCACAACTTCCTCACCTATCACTTAATTTGACTAAAGATGAAGAAGGGACCAATTATACCATTCAGCGTTATCCCTTTCGAAGAGGTCGATATTTAGTCGAAGAAACCTAAGTTTCCCTTAATAGGTTGCTATGCAGGTTCGATTTAGAATTTCAAACCATATATTTAATTAGATTCGGTCTAATGTGTTTAATCATTTCAAACAATTCACACAAATACAAGTCAAAACAACAAATCAGAATCATAACATCAACTTAGAAACAAGTACATGCATAGCCACTATCTAATAAGTACAATTTCAAGCCTCTAAGTACTATAGATTAGTACTCTGAAATAAAGTAATGTATTAATCCCAACTTACCTAGACTCTCTACTTGCTCACTTAAGATACGACTTGTCACACCCCGAAGCGGTAGAGTCGTAACAGCCCCGCCGTGTAAACCATTCTAAAATAAAAATTGGCCTTACAACTGCTGTCCTAAACCTGATCTACACAAGGCATCCACGACTAACCCGCTTTGAAGTAAACAGTTTGTAATTTAAATAAATCATTTACCTAAGAAAGTGAGAAAATATATATATATATATATACTATAGTTCAGTTATTATAATTAACGTCTACAATATTTCACCGTAATATATTTCCTAGTTATTACATTATTCAAAAATGCCAAATTCTAAAATAAAAACTTAGACCTTAAAAATATATGTTTTTTCTTCAAATATTTTTCCTCACTCCCTAAGATCTAACAGTTGCTAGCTTCAAAGTAGCTGTAAGCCGCTTCTTAGCCAGTACCTGCATGACGTCTATAAGGATGTGAGCAACTAGAACTCAGTAAGTTAGGATGGAATACTTAAAAATATACCATAAACATAACAAGGTTATCAATCAACTTATTAGATGTAATGCATGTTCAAGCAAATGCCATCACACAACGTTGTTCGGCCTGTCGTGAGATTAGACAAATTGCGTCCGCTCTAATATGAGTTGAGGAGTTGCCGTTAATGTAACAGCTCACGACCAAACTCAGGTTTGTACAATAGAAACATCGCTTTTCTCGCGACTACCTTTGAACCATTGACTTCACCTTCGTCACGACCTCTTCTCCTGTCACTTAGTTCAACTAAGGATGAAGAAAGGACTATTATACAATCCTGCGCTATTCCTTTCGAAGGGGTCGGTATTTAGCTGGAGAATCCTAAGTTTCTCCTAATGAGTTGCCATGTAGGTCCGATTATGATTATAAGTCGTATATCTGATTAGGTCCAATTTAGGGTGATCAATCATTTCACACAAATCATACAATTCAAGCCAGAACAATAAACAGAATCATAGTATCACTCATAATCAAGTACATGCACATAATCAACTATCTAACAAGCACAACCAAGCATAATCTCAAGCCTCCAAAATACAGCAACATATTAATCTCAACCTACCTGGACTCCTTGCTCACTCACTCGAGGTCCAACTCGTTCAGGCCATCACCAATCATCCCTATAACACAAATATGGTTTCAATTTTTCTTATAACTATTATAGGTTGGTTTTATCCTATAACGCTTATTGTTATCTTTTGTTTAAGGTTTAATATATCTAATTATCTAGGTTCTCAAATTCTAGGTTTAGGGTTAGGTTCAGGTTCAGGTTCAGTTTCCGCATCGATTTCTAAATTAGGTTCTAATTCGATTTTAAAGTACTATTTTATACCCGAACCCTAGAAATTCGTTTCAACTCATAATGTAAAATTAATCACATTATTTCTAAATATCCTAAATACCATCATCACCCCTAGTCAATATTTTATTTTACCCGGTACACTTAAATCCTTATTAGTTTACCGAATTTACTCTTGATGTGAGAAATTTTTACATTTTTCATATAATTACATAAATTTAAGTTTTCTATCAGATTTATTATATATCCCTATTATTTATATAATATCAAATTTTATCCTAATATTTTATATTTATTATATTTCTAATAATTGTGTATTTATACTATTACGTATTATGTACATAATACACATCTAATATTTTTATCACTCTAATTACCATCTTCCAACAGTAATTATCATTTTAAAATATCTAAATTCATCTTAAATGAGATTTTACACCTAATTACCCTAATTTACAAAATTAACTTAAAATTTACTATTTTTCCCTATTACTTATTTACTACATAATTAACCTAATAATTACATCTAACACCCTAAATGCTACAAGTATCATACTTCATCAGATTTTATCATCCTAAAACATATAATTATTCACTAAATCAGTAATTATCTATTTAATTACTTAATTAACTCTAAATTACCCATTTTATGCCTCATTTTAAGGCCTAAAAATTATCTAAAAATTTCAAAAATTAATTTTCGAAAATGAGCTTCATAGCACTGTTCTATATCATCTAATTAGTCTACTAAAAAATTTTGAGATCAAAACTACACTCCTAAGGTCATTTACCTCCTAAATCGAAACATACTCGATTTTGCATGATTTCTTAAAGACTATATATCATAAGGCATATTTTCATCAAAATAATATTTTTCCAAAAAACTAGATACAAAAATATTTTAGAATAACAAGTTTCATAATTTTCTAAGAATATTTACTATTTTAAAAAAATTACACAAAATCGGGCTGAAAATTGAAGACACCGATTTGAATAACTCCAGCCACTATCAGTGGCCATGGATGTGTCAGCCCACCTAGGCATTGCCACCACCGTGTGATGGTGGTGGCCACCCACTCCCAGCTGCTTGTCGGGTTTGGGTTCTCCTAACAAGCCCCAACTGTATAATTATTTTTTTTTATAACCTTAATTTTTCTCTGAATTTCACCTCTCTCTATTTTTCTCACTCTCCAAACTAACCAAATGAGCTTTTGAAAAAATTTTAGCATTTATAGAGCTTTAAGGAAATTATTGTGCATTAATTTGATTAGACAATTGCCTTATCTTCTTCTAATTTGACTTTTGTGTTGTTTTAATTTAATTGGCTTATTTTTTATTATTTTCCCCAGCTGCCACAACCCAAATCTGAATCATTCCTTATTTTTTCCAATTTTTCTTCATTTTTCCTTAATTAATTATGAATTTTCTTTAACTATTCTAGCTCGTTTCACGTATTTTAAGTAATAACACGTATTTTAAGTAATAACGCATATTTCTACCTACATATAAATTCATATATAGTACAAATAAATATTCTTAAATATTATTTAGGTCATTCTATGATTTTTAGTATACATATAATTTATCTATAGCGATTCGTTAATTATCGGAATGCATTTTCGATAACTAACCAGTTACTTAAAATTTGAAATTTTTATATTCTTTTATTTTATTACTTATTTTCTTAAATTCGAACTTACGGGATCATTTTTACTAATATTTTTAGCTTTACTTATAATTTAGACTTGATTGAATCTTTCAACCAATCAAAACCCTAAGTGACTGGTTATGAGGCTTATACGACTTACACAGGCCATCACTAATCATCCTATAATACAAATATTGTTTCAGTTTTCATATAATTGCCATAGATTGGTTTTATTCTCTAACGCTTATAGTTATCTTTACTTTAGAGTTTTAGTATATTTAATTATTTAGGTTTTTAAGTCTGTTACAGTTATTCCTAATTTAGGCTAAGTTTAGGTTCAATTTCCACATCGATTTCTAAATTAGGTTCCAGTTCTAGTTCTAAGTATGATTTTATACGTGAACCCTACAAACTCATTTAACCTATAATGTGAAATTAATTATATTATTTTCAAGTATCTTAAATATCGTTTTTGGTCCCTAACTAATGTTCTAGTCCATGCTTTACATCTTAATCCTAATTTAACTACTGAATTCACTCCCGATGTGAGAAAATTTTACATTTTTTTATATAATTACCTTAATTTAAGTTTTCCACTAGATTTATTACATAATTCTATTATTATTATTATTATTATATTATCAATCTTATTCTAATATTTTCTATTCATTACATAATTCTAGAAGTATTAAATAGGTAAAACTACACTCCTAAGTTTTTTTTTTTTTTTCTAAATCGAAATATGCTCGAATTTACGCGGTTTCTTAAGGATAGCATATTTTCACACATAAATTCATCAAACTAAAATTTTTCCCTAAATCTAAATGCTAAAATATTGTAGAATAATAAATTTCATAATTTTCTAAGCATATTTAATATTTTTACAAAATTAAACAAAATCGGGTTGAAATTTGATTTACCTAACTGATTAACTTCTAGCCACTAGTGGTGGCTACAAGTGTGTTGGAAGCCTTGGGCGATAGGGCTAGGGTAGTATGGTGGTGGCCATTCGTTTCCAAGTGGCCGTCGAGTATGGGTTTCTTTTTAAAACTCTAATTGCACACTATCTTTGTAACTTTTTGTAAAATTATCTAACTCATCCTTTCTAGTCTCTCTCTATTTTTCTTGAATGTCTAACTGACCAAAGTGAATTTTGGAGAGTGATTTCTGAATTTATAAAGAGGTTTATGGCTTACTTTTGATTTTTAAAGGGCTAAGTATCCCTTATTTTCTTCTATTTTCACTTTCTAATTGACTTAATCTTATTGGTTGCTCTTATTTCTTCATTTTTAACTTGTCATGCCTCAATTTTAGACAATTCTATAATTTTTCTTTAATTTTTTTATGAATTTTATTTAATTAATTAGCATTATTTTGGTATATTTCACGTATTTTAAGTAATTTCACGTATATTTACCCACATGTAAATTCATATATGGTACAATTAAATACTTCTAAATATTATTTATATAATTTTATTATTTTTAGTATATATATAATTTATCTTTATCAATTTATTAGTTATTGCAAAAAGTTTAGAATGTATAATTGCAATTTTCCATAAAAAATATGAAAATTTTAAGAGTTAACTAAGGATAGTACTGTTTTGCAAAAATATACATACATTAGTTTTTTAAGGAAATTGGAAGAATTGGCCGTTGGATGAAAGGACCAACGGCTGTGATGATTTTCTGCGTTGGTGTTGCACTTTAGAGCATCGCTGTCTCTTGTCCTTCCTCACATTCTCCCATGCCAAGGAGCGCACGCTTCCGTTCCTTCGCCAATATGCAGAGAGCAGAGTTCCTTGTCAAGGAACTTGCAGGGAAACTGCATTTTGTTTAGTTATATATTTTTCTGTTTTAGTTTTTGATTGGTTAAAATTTTTTATCGGGACCATAAAAATTTTAAAAAAACTATTAAGAAATTTATATATAAGAATTTATGGATAAAATGTAGAATTCCTTAACATATTAATGTACCATTTAAGAATTTTATATGGATCTAAGAATATTCTTAAAGCTAGATTGAAATTCATTTGTCATCATACACATGAAAATATTAAAATGAATACTAACACTGCTTGGAAGGGGAGAAAAAAAAAAAAAAGATAAAAAAAGAGAGAGAATGAAAGAAGGCAAAGTCCAAAGGACATCTATCTAAGTAGTTGGCATGTTATAAGTTAAATATACTATGAAAAAAGGCACTTCTAAAGTTATGGATTAACATAGAAAAGTTCGCTGCCGAAAAAGGTTGTCAACAAAAATGTTTTTGAAACTAAACTAGTAGAGAAGTTTAGTTTATCAATTTCAAAGACAGGTGCAGATTTGGATTTTGAGGGACACACGTATATAAATGGAATGGGACGACAGTCTGACATGTTGTCTTTTACGTCAATTATTATTGTTTTACTTGCCGCAAGCTACGACACTTACGTAAAAACTTAGGGTTAGAAAATTCGTATTATTATATGGTATGTAATTTTTGGATCCAGCAAGATATAATTGGATGGATAATTAAAAGGTATTCGATTTGGTCGAATCTCGTGAAAATTCTATAGAGTTTATAAGTTTGTCATTGAGGCTTGAAAGGTCTTCTGCTGTTTTGTAGCAACTAAATAAAGGTACCGACTGATTTATTATATCTCTCGTCTTGCTCTTTCATAATTGATTTCACCGCATCTTCAATTTTCATAGAAATACGGGTTCCAACCATCCACGAATGGATGGCTCTGATAGCAGATGGTGTAGGGTGATCAAAATAAATGGGTAAGAGTAGCAAAGTAGACCTAAATGTAGAGTGACAATTGAAGGGAGCAATGTTTGTTTTGTTTTCTGATTGATTTTTTTTTTTTTTTTTTTTTTTTTTTTTTTTAGTCATCGGATGTGTATACATAGTGACTTGGAATCCTGTTACAAAATATTCCCCCAAAAGTGAAATTATACTAGACGATGATATGTGTACTATAGTTATGTGCTAATAACTACGATGCAATGCAGTGGATGCTAATGCAATATGTCTTATATGATGCAGCTATTGACTATAAGGCCTGCATAGGACCATTACAATGCAGTGTGATGTTTAATAATGATTTGGACCACATCTCCTCTACATACTTCCAAACTTTCAGACAGCAATCCATCTTCACCACAAACATGTTCCAACCCTTCCTCAGACTCTTGTTTGTCCACGTATTCCTGTCTTCCCTTAATACAAACCCTAAGCTCACTTCCTTTCCCTACAACAATATGTGATATCATTAGGATATGTTTTACAAAGGGTGCCTCCTACGCCAAACACTCCACGATACTTCACAAACTTGAACTCACCCATGCGTGCATAAAATGCCAAAGTTACTTGGAGAGGCTGTTGAAATTAGCGGTTGAAGAACGGCATAAAACTTTTGAAAATTCAACCCAACGTCTATCCAGCCAATGTCCTCTAAGAAATAAATTACAAATATAAAAATTAATAATAAATAAATTACTATTATAATATGTGATAGTAGTAAAAAAATTTTTCATACTTAAAAATTTTTAAAACATATTTTATATTTTCTTTGCAAATAACTATAATATGAAACTTACAAAAGATTTTTAGAAACATAGTAAGTAATTTTGGTAAAGTTCTTTTTTTTTTTGTTAGTTAGAATTACAATAAATGGTATTAACATTTAGAAGTAAATTCAAATAAAATATCAATATTTCAGTAAAAAGTTAAAATAAAAGATAATTGTTATATCACCCTTAGTTTCATCTAACGCAATCGATAAGTGCTCACGTGATATACACATAACATATACATGATGCTTAAATGGGTTTTTAAATAATAAATAGATGAAGAAAAATTAAAATGATATATAACATAAGTACTAAAAAATTAAGAAAAATTTGAAAAATAAAGAAATTAAATTAAAAGATATAAAACAACTAAAACAATAAAAATAAATAAATATTATAATTTATTTCATTTCTTTTGTAAGAAGAAAAGGAAACACGTGTAATGACAGGTGAGCATTCCTAAGTAAAAGAGGATTAAGTTGCAATTTTAGAATAATTATACCTAAACCTCACTTAGGTCACACTTTGCTCCATGGAAATTAACCTAAAATTCAATCATGATTATGGGCTCTGTTTTCTTTTTCATATTAGTAAGTACTTTTAGGCCGCGCAAAATCACAATTTTTTATAATTAATAATTTCGATTTTTAAGGGAGATTTCATGACTTTATTCTACCATCATTAATTGAAAATTATTGACATCAATCTAATTATAACATCTAAAAATTAAAAATATTTTCGATAAATACTATTATATACACATTTTATTTCATTATCCATGGATATTTCAAATATAGGGAAGTATTTATAATTTCAACCATAATTTCACTCTATTTCATTTTAATTTATTCCTACATACCAAACTTAATTAGTTGTTTGTTGAGAGGGCTTTTCACCCTCAAAACTTTTAATATTCAATTTATTTCTAGTTTAATGAATAACCTTTTGGCCAAAGGAAAATATAAATTTCTGTTGGTTATAGTCAATTTTGCTACCCATGTGCTTTTAGGTTTTTTTTTTTTTTCTTTCTTTCTTCTCTCTCTCTCTCTATATATATATAGATACATATATTAATATTGGCCAACGTGCAATCCAGGGCTCGGTTGGTGTAAATACTTATCAAAATCAATTTCCTTTATCATGTTTGATTCTAGGCGTCCAAAAATATGTAGTTTCAATATGCTATACAATGCTTGGAGTCTACAACTCTTTATTCACTAACTAATTCAAAATTTTGGAGTTTACTTTTCCTAATACATGTGAAATTCAACTGTCAATGTTTTAATAATTAAGTTTATTTTTCTGTAGGTAATTATATAGTAATAATAAGCTGGATATGATTGTATATGTGAGCAGTTAAGCTAAGCCCATTCTACAAGCCAAGAAGGAAAAATAAATAAATAAAAGGAAAACTCAGAAGTATAACAATTACCATGACAATCAGGATCCTATCGCTTTTTCTTGAGAAATTAAAAATCTCAATTTCCGTATCTTGGAAGATTACGTGTGTTTTAATCCTTATCCAATCTAAAGTTTCCATTTAGTCCAAAAGTAAAAGAATTTATGGATATTAGCCTCCCTAAAAAGATACAATATTTACACACTAACCGCTGATTTATGTCCCATAAATGATCTATTAATTTTTTTATTTTTGTGTAATTAAATAAATGTTCCAATAATTTGACTTCTTTTTTTTTCACAATAGTTTCGAATGCCTTTCCTATGGCTTATGGGCAAGAAAGTATTTGCGTGAGAGAGATAAAGATGATATTAGCAAACCATGCTAAAAAAACTAAATTAAGATCTTTTAAAAGTTTTTTTTTTTCGTCAAACCATAAGATTTTCAATTTTATTAGTCAATTTTTAAAAGTTTTTATAATTTCTCAACTTGATAAAATTTTTAATTTTAACAGTTAAGTCTTCAAACTTTTTAAAATTATGAATTGAAATGATGAAATATATATGTTGCAAATATGTAAGGTTGAAAAATCTAAGTAATCATAAGGCGGATCAAAAGGGAACTGCTTTAGTATCAACTAATTTAACAGATAAGAGAAATAATAATTATTTGAAAGTAATATAACTTTTGAAAATTATGCAACACTAATAGCAAGCAATAGCTGGCTTCAATCAAAGAAATATCAGTATGAGTAATACATTATTCTAAAAATTTACTAAAATATGCTTATTGATTGCTTTATCTTTCATTTATATAATAAGTAGCATGATAGTTAACAAAAAATACAGATAATATGTTAGTTATTTTTTTTTAACATGTAAGACACCAAATTCTAGAAGTGGTTGATAGTTACTAAATCTCTTAGCTTTAATAATATAAGTAATATTCATTAATCTATTAATTCCATAAGAGCAGAATTTAGATTAAACTGCCTCCACCCAAATATTATATTAGACACTAATAAGTGATAAAAGGAGGAGGCTTTGTGTTAAATTGATTGGGTGACAATTCCCCCAAAATTATTATTCTGGATTTTATTTGAAAAAAAGTCCACTCTAGGAATAAGAAACATGAAATTGATGTGAATTAGCGTTCATTAAAAAATAATAATTTGATACTATGATTCAATCGTTTCTTAGTTTTATTTACTTGGATATTTAATAAAAAAAAAAGGTTTTACAATCTAATAGCATAAATATTAATCACCCAACAGAATGATAGGATTCAATGCACTCTTCTCCAATAATTGCAATATTTTATAATACTAGAAGAAAAAAATGGTAGAAAATTACCGCAGCCAAAATCCTATTCATATGAGTGTCATTTATTTTTATGGTAAAAAGAAAAAGCAGAAAATGTAATAGTTGAAAAGAAATTGAATAGTGTAAACTAACAACTATCATATTACTTTTAGCTTTAGAAAACGTCCCTAAAATAAAAAGTAATCGCTCAACTGTTATGTTATCAATATGATATTAAAATGATAACGTTTCAACACATTTAACAGGATCCAAATCTAGGATACCATCCATGCTAACTGATACTCTTAAATCTCAAAAAGTTAATGCTGTGTAACTCAGATTCTGCAAGTGAATAAATATTCTTATCGAAAGTTCAAAATATAAATTAGAACCTTATAAAAGGCCAAATAGAGAAGTTGAAGCATAACAAATCCGAGAGCTAGTGGAAGTCAAAAGAAATGGCAAATTTCAATAAGCCTCTTGCCGCCATTACTTTTGTCAGTCTTGCTGCCGTGGGTAAGGGCTCTTTAGGTTTCATTCATTTGTCTACTAATATCCATTTTATCACACTTGTATTAGCGATTGAAATATAGAAAATCAATTACATATTCTAACAAAGTCTAGACTAATGGCAATTGACCGTCACAAAATCATTTCATTTCAACACTATTTTCACTATGCGACTACTGTACTTTAATAGGTCTTTTAATTAAGATCTAAATAGAAATTGCTAAAGACTCTTATTTTCTGATATCGGGTTTTTAAGTAGTTTCTATTCTTTCATTTGTTTGCTATCTCGAGACAATATTTTTCCATGATAAAGCTTCAGAATTTTATGCTACAATTGTGCGGAATTTTTTCTTTTTCCCCGGATTAAAGTCACGAACTTTTTACAAAAGATGCATATGTTTTCAGATCCAATTCTCAAATTCCCAGTTCATTTTTTTTTTTTATCGATACCATATATGCTTGTATTTTGGTGCACTTCAACTAATAAAATTCAATCTTCACTAGAAAAAGAAGAAGACATTTTATTTTCCCTTTTATCTTTAAATTTCACGCATGCCTTTGTTGGTGCTATCATAATTGTATGCATCATTAATCATAAAACTATACTTTATATGCAGCCGTTTGTAAAACTACATGCTCACTTGATACGTTAATCATGGGCACTGTCAGACCTGGAATGTTCGACGAGGTAAACCAGAATGGAGAGTGACAGTGACCAACGAGTGTTCTTGTCCCCATGCTTCAATCAAACTCAAATGCCAAGGATTTCGAACCACAGAGAAGGTTAATCCAGCTATATTCCGCCCTCTTCGTGATGGTAAATGCCTCCTCGTGGGTGGCAAGACTTTAGGGTCTAAAAAATCGGTTGGGTTTTCCTATGCATGGGATCCTCCTTTTATTTTCTTTCCAGCTACCTATAGTACTAAATGTTAAAAAATTTTCAATGATATACAAAGTCATATGAATAAATACAAGGTTTTTCATATACTTATGTGTTATTTTATAAATCCAAATTGATCCCATATGGTTAAACCCAGTTCGACTTAATCCAGTCATAAAACTAATTTGGGCCAATCTTGTTGAACCATAGTTGAATCCAATTTCATATTTTTAATCTTTAATCTTCTTATATATTCAAGTTAACTATTCAAATCAGATCTAACAACATTAATATTTAATATCATCAAATTTGTTTTACATAGTACTTACTTTATGCAAGCTCCATGAACCTAAAGGCCCAACTTATATTGAGTGGTCTGAATAAATGCCCAATCTTAACATAGATTATTTTTCATTCGAGCATTTCTCTTATTTTGTTAAGTTGCAAGTTAAAAGTTTGTTATGTAATAACCAAGGTAACAAATACTAACTAAAAAACCCATCCTAACCACTTGATCACAAAGTCTTTTTTTATTTTTTAGTTTATTAAAACCATAAAGTTTTTAATTAGTATTAACATGTTATCCATGATCTAACCTTATTAAACCATTACTAGACATCATCCATAATCATTAAGGCTAATGTAACCTAGTAGTATGAACAAGATCTAGCTCCCAGTAGGTTAGATTGGGTGTAAATCCTCCTCCCTAATTTATACCGAAGTTATAATGCAATTGGCTAAAAAAAAAAAAAGCTTCTCAATCCGTATGCAACATCATTCACATTCCATTTATATTAGATATCACAATTTTATTACCAAATTAATATAACTTACATATTTTAGTTATTCACATTATCTCAAACCATAAATCTAATCTAAAGACATTTGTACCCTTTTTAAAACTATTTTGAATGATTCAATTTCTTACAACATTAACTATTTCTTTCAATTCCAGTTTGTTGTTTTAATTAATTTGTTTACTATTGCAGAGGGAAATCCCAAATTAAGTGCAAACTGGAAAAGATTATACCATCCACCGGGCTATAAACATTTCTTTTATGTCAATCGACAATAAGATATTAGGCACTAACTTATTTTTATTGTTTGGAAAAAAAAAGGGTACCTACTTTCTTTCAAATATCATAGATATAAAGGTTTATTTATTGTAAAATGTAGATATATCCTCTCACAGTTACTTTATATGTATTTATATCATAAGATAGAAGATTCAACTTCATAGAGTGATTATGCAGTGCTCAACCATCCTTTCTTTTCTTATATTTGTAGGTATTTTATATAGTGAGTCAACCTTCTCTTCATATTTATCCCAAAACTTTTCCAAACCTATTCTTCTTAAGAAGTGCCTTGTACATTGTCATAGGCCCCCATATGTTTGGGAGGCCTACTTATTTCAAGTAGTCTCAGTCTACCTGACCATCATAAAAAAAGCGACATCGATTCCCAATCGATTTGTCCATAGGATGCTAAACACGCCTTTAGAGAATATCATGCCCCACGAATAGAACATCTTTTGACTCTACTCACTTCGCATTATGTTTGAGTTAAACACCCCCACTTGACATTCAAATCACAAATTGTAACATCTACCCTACCTAAATTTACAGTACCCTCATTATGAGGCTAACTCTTTACCACTACCCTCCACAATAAGATCATTAACCCTTCTTTACTTGTTTCCCTACTCCAACTAAGATCACTTTCGTTAGGACTTTAAGCTTCCACAGGCTCTATCATGGCCTCACACATTCCTCTATCCTCCATGGTTGTTTTTTGCTAAGTTGCCCAACAATGTCCTATACCTAATAGCTATGCGGCAATGGGAGGTTCAACTCCTTTAGAGTGCCTGTACGACAATCAACCATCATTTCTCTTCTCAAATATGATGGTATTCTGGATGGCAAGACAACCTTTTCTTTCTATTTATCCTAGGACTATTATAATCCCATCCTTCTCAAGGTGTTCCCTTTAACACTATCACAAGTCCTACATGTTTGGCAGGCTTAATTATGTTAATTGATTTTGGCTTATTGTGAAAAGAAACTTGCAAAGTGAAAATGGAAACATATCATTGATAAAAGATAACAACTTAAATGCATTGTCTTCGATGATGCTAATTCTTATGCTTAGAAAAAGTGTTATTTAAGAACTAAAAAACAATTACAAGGCTAAGGTCTCTGTAGCATAGTCATATAAACATTGATTTTCCAATAGGATTGATCAAATTCAAATCCCCCTTTCTCTTAGTGTAATTAGTTAGTCGAAAAGAAAAGAATAATTATAAGGTTCGATCTCCCTTTCTTCCGGGATAATTATTCCTTTAAAGTACCCCTCTCCTTCTTGAATTATGCCCTAATTATTGGGGCTTTTCCTCTTACGATCCATACCATGCTTATCATATCAATACCCCCCGTCTTCTTGAATTATGCCCTAGTTATAGGGGTTTTTCCTCTTACGATCCAATAGGGCTAGGCAAAAAAGGGGCAAAAATTGTAAATCAAACCATAAACCAAACCGAAAAATCAATTTTTTTTTTTTTTTTTTTTTTGCAAACTGTTTGATCTATGGTTAAATTCGGTTATGTATAACCGATTCACAGTTTAGTTTGGAAAAGCGAACCGAACCGTACCGTTTTGAACTGAACTAAATTGTTTAGTTAAATAAAAAAAAATTATGCAATTATTTTATATTTTTTTCCATCAATTTTCATAAATTTCATCAAATATTTCATATCTTGTTATTTTTTATCATAATTTTGTATTAATTATTAAGAATAAGTTTAGTAACTTCCATTTGAAATTTTCTATTAATTAGAGATAAAAAATTTATAGTGAAAATTTGACACAAATTGTTCGACTCGTGGGTAAAACCGAACCAAACTAATTTTTAATTAAGTTCGAAAAATTTATTAACCAAACTGTATGATTATGTTCAACTTAAAAAAAAAACTAAATCATTATATTAGGTTCAATTCAGTAAGATAGGCAAACCATATTGAACCGAACCGTACCTAGCCTTACAATCCACACCATGCTTATCATACCAATACCCCTCTTCTTCTTAAATTATGCCCTAGTTATTAGGGGTTTTCCTCTTACAATCCATCATGCTTATCATATCAATAGGTTCTCACTTGATCTCAAACTAGACAAGCCCAACATCATTCAAGTCTTGAACTAAGACATTATGCATAGAATTTCGGTGAACTGTCTTTTCTATGTCTTGGGGCCTCACATGGCCTGTATGCCTTTAGGTTGATTCTCGAGTTGTTGGACTTGAGGAGCTGTAATGGCTTAGGTAAGATTCCAAAGTAGTTCAAATGCTTTATTTAAGATCTCTTCTAAGGAGATAATGCTTTATTCAAGGTTATTGGTTCTAAAAATCTTAAGTCAAGAACTAATGAAGATCAGGTTGTAAATTGGTTTTAACCACTTGGATGTAGTTTTTAAAGCTGGAAAAACCTCTTTCCTATTATCTGAATTTTTATAATATTTTGAAATTAAAAAGTTGCAAATATTCCCTTCAAAAAGGCACTTTTTTTTGGAAAAATTTTATAGATAAAATGGTTATGTTACATGTGGGAATCAACAATTGAAAAAATTAACTACAGTAAAATTATTATAAGACTTAGTGGTTATTATTTAGGTAAAAATCTTTTTCTTTTAACAAATTCTTTTTGGATTTTAATTTTTTAATTTTTATTGGATTTTGAAAACTTTTCAATTTTTCTTGAATTTTTTCCAAAACAAATTTTTTTAAATAAAATCACCTATGGCACCATATATAACTAATTAATTCTTGCAGTTGCTAACTCTAACATGATAAAACCAGGTGTGTCCCATAGGTCTTCTGGTTCTATAACCATTGGTGAATCCAAAGTTTGGGTGAAATTATCTATCACCAAAAGATAGTGATATATATAAGGATCGATACAATGATTTACACCTTAATTTTCCATTTTTTACAATTAAACACATGAATACCCAATTGAAAATTTAATTATCATGATCTACACTTTAATTAACTCAAATTTATACCATTAGTCTATTCAGCATAATTAGCCAGCGAGATGGTCATTACATCCTTAAAGGTTTCATCTAACCTCCTATAGGTAGCTACTAACCACCTTTATCACACCCCGAAGTGATAAAGTCATAACAGTCACATCATGCAAACCATTCTAAGATAGAAGTTGGCCTTTGTAAGCCTCACAACCAGCTATTTGAAGTTCCGATCGGTTAAAGGATCCGATTGAGCCTAAATTATAAAATAAAGCTAGAAATATTAGTAAAACTGTTCCCGTCAGTTTGAATTTAGGAAAATAAGTAATGAAATAAAGGAATATAAAATTTTTAAAATTTAATTATATTACTTGTTATTTATCAAAAATGCGAAAAACGTATTTCGATAATTAACGAATTACTTGAGATAAATTATGTGCATACTAAAAATCATAAAATAACCTAAATGATATTTAGAAATATTTATTTGTACTATATATGAATTTACATGTAGGTAAAAATATGCGTAATTACTTAAAATACGCAAAATATGCTAAAATAATACTAAATAATTAAAGAAGATTCATAATTAATTAAGGAAAAATAAAGAAAAATCAGAAAAGACAAGGAATGATCCAGATTTGGGTCATAGCAACTGGAGAAATAAGAAAAAAATTAGCTAATTAAATTAAAACAACACAAAAGGCAAATTGAAAGAAGATAAAACAATTGTTTAATCAAATTAATACACAATAATTCTCCAAGATCTCTATAAATACCCCAAATTTTTCAAAAGCTCATTTTGGATGTCAAGAAGCTTATAAAATTAAATAGAAGTGAAATTAAGAGTAAATTAGGGTTTTACAAAAATTTAGCAAAAAATTGTGCAATTGAGACTCCTAAGGAGAACCCAGACTCAACAAGCAGCTAAGAGTGGACAGCCACCACCACCAGTTAGTGGTGGCAGCTCCTAAGTGGGCCGATAAACGCATGGCCACCAACGGTGGCTAGAGCCACCTGAACCAGTGAGTATGATTTCCAACCTAATTTTGTGTAATTTTATAAAAATAGTAAATATTCTTATAAAATTATGAATTTTGTTATTCTAGAATATTATAGTATGTCGTTTTTATAAAAAATATTATTTTAATAAAAATATGTCCCATGATATATAGTCCTTAAGAAATCATGCAAAACCGAACATGTTTTGGTTTAGAAATAAATAACTTTAAGAGCGTAGTTTTGAACCAAAATTTTTTTTGTAAACTACTTAGATGATATAGAATAATACTATTAAGCCCGTTTTCAAAAATTAATTTTTAAAATTTTTAAATAATTTTTAGGCCTTAAAATGATGCATAAAATGGATAATTTAGGGTTAATTAAGTAATTAAATGGGTAATTACTGATTTAATGCACAATTATATGTTTTAGGATGTTAAAATCTAATAAAGTATGTTATTTGTAGCATTTAGAGTGTTAGATGTAATTATTAGCATATTATGTAGTAAATAAGTAATAGAGAAAAATAGTAAATTTTAAGTTAATTTTGTAAAGTAAGGTAATTAGGTGTAAAATATAATTTAAGATGAATTTAGATATTTTGAAATGATAATTGATGTTGGAAGATGGTAATTAGAGTGAAAGAAATATTAAATGTATATTATGTACATAATAAGCGATAGTAAATAATATGCAATTATTGAAAATATAATAAATAGAAGATATTAGGATAAAAATTGATATTATATAAATAATATAGATATATAATAAATCTGATAGAAAACTTAAATTTATGTAATTATATGAAAAATGTAAAAATTTCTCACATCAGGAATAAATTCAGTATACTAATAAGGATTTAAGTATATCGGATGGAATAAAATACTGACTATGGATAATTATGGTATTTAGGATATCTATAAGTAATATGATTAATTTCACATTATGAATTGAAACAAGTTTTTGAGGTTCAGGTATAAAACAGTATTTAGAAATCAAACTAGAACCTAATTTAAAAATTGATGCGGAAACTGAACCCGAACCTAGCCTCAAACCTAAAATAATTGTAAAAGATTTGAGAACCTATATAACTAAACATATTAAATGCTAAACAAAAGATAATAATAATTGTTATAAGATAAAAACTAATCTATAGCAGTTATATGAAAACTGAGACGACATTGATGTTATAGGGATAATTAGCGATGGCTTCAGCAAGTTAGATCTTAAGTGAATGAGCGAGAAGTCAAGGTAAATTGAGATTAATACAATGTTGTATTTTAGAGGCTTGAAATTGTACTTGATTGTGTTTGTTCTGAGCTGATGATGTGATTTTTAATTTGCTGCTTGGCTTGTATTGTATGATTTGTATAAAATGATTGATCGCCCTAAACTAGACCTAATCAAATATACGACCTGTAATTATAATCAAACCCGCATAGCAACTCATTAGGGAAAACCTAGGATTCTCCAACTAAATACCGACCCCTTCGAAAGGGATAGCACTAGATAGCATAATGGGTCCCTTCTTCATCGTTAGTCAAACTAAGTGACAAGTAAAAAGCTCGCAACAAGAGTGAAATCAATGGTTCGAAGGTAGTCGTGGGAGGAGCAGTGTCTCCATTGCACAAGCTTGGGTTTAGTCGTGAACTGTTGCATTAATGGCAACTCCTCAACTTGGATTAAAGCAGGTGAAATTTTTTTAATTTCACAATGAATCGAACAACGTCGTACAATAATATTTGCTTGAACATGCATTACACTTAATGATTTAGTTAATAACGTTATTTATGTTTATGATATAGTTTTAAATCCTTCGTCTCGATTTATTGAGCTGTAGTTGCTCACATCCCTATAAACATCGTTGCAGGTAATGGCTAAAAAGTGCCTTACAACTACTCTGAAGTCAACAACTGCTGGATCTTGAGAAGTAAAAAAAAAAAAAAAAAACATTTGAAGAACAAACATATATTTTTAAGGTTTAAACTCTTATCTTAGAATTTTTCATATTTAAATAATGTATTAATGAATAAATAAATTACGGTGAAACATTATAAACGTTAATTATAATAACTAAATTCTAGTATGTATATATATATTCTTACTTTCTTATGTAAATTATTTATTTAAATTACTAACTATTTACTTCAAAGTAGGTTAGTTGTAGTCACCTTGTGTAGATCAGATCTAGGATGGCGATTGTAAGGCCAACTTCTATCTTAAAATGGTTTACACGGCAGGACTGTTACGACTCTACCGCTTCAGGGCGTACAGCTTTACAACCGCTATCCTAAACCTAACCCACATAAGGCGTTTACAACTAACCCGTTTTGAAATAAATAATTCATAATTTAAATAAGTCATTTATCTAAGAAGGTAAGAAAATATATATATATATACACTAAATTTTAGTTATTACAATTAACATTTACGACGTTTTACTGTAATCTATTTTCTAGTTAATACATTATTCAAAAAAAAAAATTCTAAAATAAGAGCTTAAACCTTTAAAATATATGTCTGTTCTCTAAATGTTTTTCCTCACTCCCTAGAATCCAACAATTACTAGCTTTAGGATAATTATAAGTAGCTTCTTAGCTAGCACCTACAGCGGCGTCTATAAGGATGTGAGCAACCACAGCTCAGTAAGTCAAGATGGAAGACTTAAAACTATACCACCAACACAAACAAAGTTATCACCCGATTTAGTTAGATGCAACACATGACATACAAATGCCATCGCACGACGTTATCTAGCCCGTCGTAAGATTAGAGAAATTACGCTCGTTTTAATCCAGGTTGAAGAGTTTCTGTTAATGCAACAGCTCACAACCAAACCTAAGCTTATACAATGGAGACACCGCTCTTCTCATGACTACCTTCGAACCATTGACTTCACCCTTACCACGACCTTCTCACCTGTCGCTTAGTTCAATTAAGGATGAAGAAGGGACCAATTATGCTATCTAACACTATCCTTTCAAAGGGGTCGATATTTGACCGGAGAATCCTAAGTTCCTCCTAATAAGTTACTATGAAGATCCGATCTATGTTTACAGGTCATATAATTGATTAGGTTCGATTTAGGGTAATTAATCATTTCATACAAATCACACAATACCAGCCAAAGTAGTAAATCAGTAATCATATCATCCGTTCAAAACAAGCACATGCAGATAACCAACTATCAAACAAAAACAATCCAATATAATTTCAAGCCTCCAAGTACTACAAATCAGTACTCCGACATATAGCGACGTATTAATCCTAACTTACCTCGACTCTTCGCTTGCTCACTCGACGTAGAACTCATTCAGTCCATCGCCAGTGACTCCTACAACACAAACGTTGTCTTAGCTTTCATATAATTGTTATAGATTTATTTTATCCTATAACACTTATTATTATCTTTAGTTTAGGGTTTAATATGTCCAATTATCTAGGTTCTCAAATCGTTTACAATTGATCTCGGTTTGGGTTTAGGTTCTGGTTCAGTTTCCATATTGATTTCTAAATTAGGTTCTAGTTTAGTTTTTAAATACAGTTTTATATACGAATCCTAGAAGCTAGTTTCGATCCATAATGTAAAATTAATCATATTATTTTCGGGTATACTAAATACCATAATTACCCTTAGTTAGTATTTTATTCCACCCGATACACTTAAATCCTTATTAATGTACCGAATTTACTCTTAATGTAAGAAATTTTTACATTTTTCATATAATTACCTAAATTTAAGTTTTCTATCAGATTTATTATATATTCCTATTATTCATATAATATCAATTTTTATTTTAATATCTTTTATTTATTATATTTCCAATAATTGCATATTATGTATTATCACATATTATATCCATAATCTATATCTAATATTTCTACCACTCTAATTACCATCTACCAACATCAATTAACATTTCAAAATATCTAAATTCATCCCAAATCAAATTTTATACCTAATTACCCAAATTTACAAAATTAATTTAAAATTTACTATTTTTCTCTATTACTTATTTACTGCATAATTACCTTAATAATTACATCTAACACTCCAAATGCTACAAATAGCATACTCCATCAAATTTCAATATCCTAAAACTTATAATTGTGCATCAAATCAATGATTATCCATTTAATTACTTAATTAACCCTAAATAACTCATTTTGTGTATTATTTTAAGGCTTAAAAATTATCTAAAAATTTTGAAAATTAATTTTTGAAAAAGGACTTCATAGCACTATTCTATAATCCCTAAGTAGTCTACACAAAAATTTTAGGCTCAAAACTATACTCTTAAGGTCATTTATTTCTAAACCAAAATATACTCTATTTTGCATGATTTTTTAAAGATCATATATCATGGGATATATTTTCATCAAAATAATATTTTTACTAAAAAATAAATACAAAAATATTTCATAATAACAAGTTTCATAATTTTCTAACTAATTTTGATAATTTTAACATTTTAAAAAAAAATCCGGTAGAAATCGGAACTCACCAGAATTGGTGGTTCCAACCACTATCGATGGCCATGGGTGTGTCGACCCATCTGGACGCTACCACCATCATGTGGTGGTGGTGGTGGCCGCCATCCACTCTCAGCTGCTCGTCGGGTCTGAGTTCTTCTTAGAAGCCCCAACTACATAGTTTTTTGTTTTTATAAATTTTTGTAAAACCCGAATTTCCTCTCAATTTCACCTCTCTCTAATTTTCTACAATTCTAGACATCTAAAATGAGCTTCTGAAAAATTTAGGATATTTACAGAGGTCTTGGAGAATTATTATGCATTAATTTAATTAGACAATTACCTTATCTTCTTCCAATTTTCCTTTTTTATTATTTTAATTTAATTGGCTAAATTTTTTTCTTCTTATCCCTAGCTACCATGACCTAAATATGGATAATTCCTTATTTTTTATTTATTTTTCCTTAATTAATTATGATTTTTTTTAATTATTTAGCATTATTTTAGCACATTTCGCATATTTTAAGTAATTATGTATATTTCTACCTATATGTAAATTCATATATAGTACAAATAATTATTCCTAAATATTATTGAAATCGTTCTATGATTTTTAGTATACATATAATTTATCTCTAGCAATTTGTTAGTTATCAAAATGCATTTTATGCATTTATAATAAATAATAAGTAATATACTTAAAATTTGAAAATTTTATATTCTTTTATTTTATTACTTATTTTCCTAAATTCAAACTTACAGAATTATTTTTACTAATATTTTTAGCTTTGCTTTATAATTTAGGCTCGATCGGATCCTTTAGTTGATCGGATCCCCAAGTAGTTGGTTGTCAAGCTTACAACTCCCAATAAAACAGTGAGTCATAATCTATTTAAAAAATGTAGGCCACGCAATCTTCTAGTGGCGTCTACGGCCGTCTACAACCCTATGAAAGTTGCATGAACACCTTAACACCATAGGTGTTTATCGTATTAGCTGATTGTGCCAATTAGACTAATGGTATGAATTGGAGTTAAGTGAAGTATAGACCATGACAACTAAATTTTCAATTAAGTATATAATTAAACAAGTTAAAACTTTAAGTGTATAATTATAAAAAATGGTAAAATTGAGGTGTAGACCATGAAATTGCCTTTATAAACAATGACAACCTGAAGGTTGTACAATGTATTTCATCCTAGTTTTCTAGATGGCTCAAGTCCCGACATAAAAACTTTAAACTTGGACATTCAATACCCATTTTCTTTATTTAATGTTCTTGTTTTTTCTTACACACTAAAAAAAAAGTTAGTCAAATTTAATAGAATACATTTATTGAAGATATAAAATAAATAAATAAACCCTTTATTTAGAAAAACCTTACTTAACTTATCTACTTAAAATACCCTAGTAGAGTCACTAAGTTGTTAAGGCCGAAATTTCACTTTTTTCTTAATATATAATTTATGTCAAACTTAACCTACTTAATATGAACTACTTAACAAAGAATTTAGAAAAAAATGTGTTTTATTTAAAAATGCTTTTAAAAAATTTTTAGAGTCTCCATAGAAAACAGTAAAAAAAGAAAAAAGAAAAAGGTTAAAATCATATGGGTGTACCAATTTTAATTAAGACACTAGTGTTTTGGAAATTATGAAACTTAGGGTCTAGGAACATGCCAGTGCAACTACCTAATAAGGTTTCTTTAAATAAGAGCTTAATTTGTTTTCCTAAATTTAACCAATGAAATTATCAAGTATAGGAAAAAAAATTATCTATTTATTATTGATTTTTGAAAAATATTTTTATTCTATTTATTAATAGTTTTTTTAGGAAAATAATTTTTATTTAATTTTTAGGCCACTTTAAAGGATGTGAATATACTTGGTGATTGGTTCTCGCCACAAGGTTTCTAGGCCCGACCCAAGAGGGATCCTTCACTCAATTAAGTTAGATGGACCTGCATAAATAGCACATGTAAGTAAAGAGAGCAATAAAAGTTACTCAAATGTGGCTATTTTAATGTTTAAGTTAGCTTAAGAAGAACATGACACTAAAGTGCTTAAGATGTTTTGAATTCATTTAAGCATCTCTCTTTTACCTTGAGGTGCTTATAGGTTTTAGAAGAAAGGATAGAAGAGGCGACAATTGGTGACCCCCTACTATTTCTCAGCTACCCCCCTACAAGCACCAACGTTCCTTGTAGCAAATCCTAACATAATCAAGTGGCCAAGTGGCTACCATCAAAAAGCGATACCCATCCATTCTTACCTTCTTCTCTAAAGGGCACCTAAGTGTACATGCAGACCGGTCTTAGGAATTGGAGAACTATGTCCCAAATGCACTACTACCAAACTATTATTTGAGATTAAACCACCATAGTTCCTTTTCTAAAGAAACTTTAGTGCATTGACATTCCTTTTTAATAATTTCTTTTAATTTAAGTTGCTTATAATTATTTTATAGAAAATATTAATATTAACGTATTCCCAAAAAATTATACCATACTTACACAATAACCCCTTTATCCTTACATCCCACAATTAATCAATAATTTTTTTTTAATTTTATGTAATTAGATTAAGCTTCCAATCTTTTGACTTTTTTCTTCTCAATAGTTTTAATGCTTTTCCCTATTGGTGAGTGTTGTTGCTCAATCTTCGTAGTAGGTTTGAGATCTGCAAAATAAAGAAAGATGGACTAAGAAGGGTACCATAGCTATCTAACATTCCTACTTCGATGTCTAAACTAAGTAATGAAAGAGAGTCTGTATAGAAATATATAAGTAAACAATGAACTGAGTCAAAGAGAGTTTTCTAAAGACCTTGGTCTCCTCTTTATGAAAGATTAGGGTTACCTTTCTCCACATGGAAGAAGAACCATCTAGACCACATCTTGAATTCGTGGAAGTAGTAGCAGTCGACAGTTACTTAGTTTAATAACTAGCAAACCATTTGCTTTCCCTGTCATAATTAAAAAGTTTGAACACTTAGGGTAGCCTAACCACCAACCTACTCCGAGTTATTTTAAACTCTTGCAAGCTAATCCCAACTCTTATTGGTGATGTACATATGACCTAATCAAGTTCAGCCAATCATGGCTACAAAGCTCATATTTGAGTGTGGTTCAAGTTAACTAAGCATATCATATTAGGTAAGAACAAATTAGCCCAATCTTTTTGCAAGTTGGCATTGGTCTAGGGGCCTTAACTAAAATTACCTATCAATAATGAGTAAACGCTTCTTATATTTCCCTCATACATTATTTATTGATCGGTTTGTATTTTTTAACAAAACATTTTTCGATGATTTTCTAGTTATTAAATGAGAAATAAAGGTCAATCAAAAGAAAAGTGGATAAAAATGAAAAGTGAATAAAGATCATGTAATATTCCTATTCCTATTGTTCTTTGGGATTGAAAAGAAACCGAACAATGTGAATAAGTAATTATCATATCATTTTCTTAGTTATTTCTATCATGATGAACCAGCTTTAAAATATGTCTACAAAAATGAAAAATAATCGCTACAATTGTTATGTTATTTGTAGATTTCTTTTATTGCTTTGTTTCTTCTTTTGTTGGACAAAGAATGGAAGTAGTATAGAAAGAGAAACTTCGTGAATATTGCTATGATTATGATAGTGAAAGGATAGGATTACAGTTTATTTAGATTAATCAATGTAATTAATTTTTTATAATACATGGCAATTTTTGAGAGTGAGTAATCGACGGTATTAAAATCTAGGATACTTTTCATCATGCTAACATGGTACACTCGAATCGTTAGAAATTAATGTTGCATACTCAAATCAGGCAAGTGAATGAAAATTGCTACCAGAAGTTCATAATATAAATTAGAAGAGAGTAAACGGACATGCAGAAATCGAAGCACATCACACTCGATGCCTAGTGGAAGTCAAAGAAATGGCAAATGTCAAGAAGCCTCTTGCCGTGATCAATTTTCTCTCTCTTGCTGCAGTGGGTAAGGGAATTTTAATTAGTTTTTATGCATGTTTCTACTAAAAGACAATCCATCTATCATATTTGCATTAGGGTTTGAAATTCATAACATCAATTACATGTTCCAACAAATCTAGGGTAATAATGGCTATTGAGTATCATATTAGCACCATTTTCACTTTCTACACTACAAGAGGTTTCTTGATTTAGATCTAATTATACGCAGTGTCCCTCCATCGACAAGCAAAGATTGCATGCTAGTCTTCCTTTTGACCTTAGATTTTTTTAATAGTTTTCGCTTTTTTCACTTGTTTATTATTGATATATATAAGATGTTTTCAGTATTATCAAATTCAAGTTAATTTTTATACTTCAACTTGATTTAAAGTATCCATTCATTCAACTTAATCTAACTATAAAGCCAAATCGATCCGATCTAATCATGGTTTAATTTCAGTTGAACTAAAGTTAATCCTGATTCAACCCGATTAAATTTTAACCTTTTTATATGTTCATATAAACTATCTAGTATGGGTTTGGCAATATTAGATTTTTTTAAATTAAAATTTGAGATTATACGATACGATTCTATGGAAATTATATATATGCTTATTTTGTTTTATTTAAATTAAAATTTGGGTTAGAGATATTTTATTTATTTTTCCAGATGAAAATATTGATACATTTTGGATCAGATTCTTAAATCTTTATTTTATTTTGTTTGTTTTATCAGTAGCATGTAGGCTTATAATCAACTAATGAAATTCATATTCTTTGAGAGAAAATCATAAAGAAAAGGAAAGAAAAGAAAAAAACATTATATTTCTCTTTTATCTTTATATTTTATGCATGCCTTTATTTGTACAATGGTATCCATCAATAATAGTCATAATATTATACCTTATATTATGCAGCTGTTTGTAAAACTATTTGCCCATTGGGCAGACTGGCCATTGGCACAGTCTAGACCGGAAACACTCGACAAGACAGTGACCAATGAATGTTTTTGTCCCCAAACGTCGATTAAACTCAAATGTCAAGGATTTCAAACCGCGGAGATGGCACGTGCCTCCTCATGGGAGGCAATATTTTAGGGTCTAAAAAATCAATTGGGTTTTCCGATGCATGGGACCCTCCTTTCATTTTCATTCCAGCATCATCTATTACACGATGTTAAAAATTTTCAATGAAATACAAGTTATATGAATAAATGTAAGGTTGTTCATATATTTATATCTTCTTTATAAATGGAAGTTGATTTTGGTGGAAATTTTCCACGTAGATGTAGATCGTGTATTTTGTATCATCAGACCTGCCCTACATTTCGCCAGCATTAAATGAGTTCTATATAAATCCAAAGGCCCAAAACATGGGACTCATATAGAGTGGTCCAAGTAAGGAAAAGTTTAATTTCATAAATATCATCTAAAGATTTTTTTTTGTGTAACACATATTTATCTATCTTTAAAAAAATTACAAAAATATGAATTAAAGAAAATTAATTAAGAAAATATCAAGGTTAAATGGCATCTTTGAGATATAAGAATAATAATTACATAAATGTAGCATCTAAAGGATGCAATTGAACTAAATTTGATATCGTCGCCTAATCACATTTGTGAAATGCGACTTGTTTCAAAGAAATCACACTTTAAAAATGTGATAAAGGTCTAAAACAATGCAAGGCCAAATCACTTTTGGGAAATACGATATATGTTTGTATAGTAATGTTATATTAATAACGTTATTTTGATAATATTTTTTATATAATATTTATTAATTTTGATATTAAATAAGTAAATTTCACAATATTTTACTCTTTTTTGAAATATATCAACAAAAGCCATTATAATTTAATAGTTTAAATACCGATTTTTTAATAAGATGGATTAAGTTTAAATTCCTCTCTTCTAAGTTATAATATTGGTTAAAAAAATAAAGAAACATATCATATGGTTCAATTTCTTAAAAGATTGATATATTTTTTTTAATCCTAGTTCTGTTTGTTGTTTCAATTAAATGATTCGTTTTTTGTTGTAGAAAGTACTCTCACATAGCAAGATATTTGTGGGCATTAAGGTTCAGTCATTTAAGCAAGAAAAACAAGGCTAATGTACTATTTTTCCTAGTCTCTCCCTTACGAAATTTATAAAAACCATGATCGTGGTTGAAAACATGTCTTACATCATAAATGCCAAGATAAGTGCAAACTGGAAAAGGTTATATAATCCACCAGGCTATGAAGATTAAAGATTACTTTCATGTCAATCCACCCTAAAATATTAGGCACTAACTCGTTTTATTATTTGCAAATAATGCCGCCACCAACTCCTTTTCAAAGATGATAGATACAAAGTTTTATTTATAATTAGGGTGAATTGTATATTTGTCTCTTTACATTTGCTTCATATGCCTAGCCCTCTATTTTTAAAATTAAGAGTTTTGATCCCAATTTTAAAAAATGTGCTTTTAAATCCTTTTTATACTAAAATTAAAAAATAAAAAAGAACAAATTAAGGCAAAAACAATTATGCAACAGTCAAAATGCATTATTTTCAAAAATTTAAAATAATGCTTGGTTGCTAAAATTAGATAGAACAAAAATGATTAAACAGTACAGGTTTAAAGAGTATAAGACAATATAAATAGGAGTGGACACAAATTTTTTTTTATGTCCTTACTTTATTTTGATATTCATACCAATACTATCTAATATTAATTTGATTATATTTTTACATTATTTAAAAAATATAAATTAGAAATATTGTCTAATATTTACTTACTTGAATTTATATCATAAATGCTTATATTTTTGTCTATTGAAGTTAACTTTTGCACTATAGTTTAGATAGAAAAATTTTGAACATTTTATCCAATTTTTCAAACTCTTTTTTATTGAGCAAATGAGGTTAAATTGCAAACTAAATATAGAATAAAAAATTTATCAAGTTCAATCGCATAAATTTTATGCAATCAAATAATACATAAAAAAAATAAGATCATATCATGTCACAATATATTTAAAATATTCAGACAGATAAAGCCAGTGACCTAGGTATTTTAGAAGATTTATTCCCATTTATGACAAGGTCATGTTTATACTTGGTCATACCCTAGTAGGTCAATATTTCTATTTGGTCATGTTTATACAATTTCATTTCTTCGCGACGCACGTACCAATCACCAACAGGCTAAGAAGCCTGCTTCTCAAATTGATTTTGAACTTGAAATTTTATTTAACAGGACACCTCCTGGAAATGAAATAAAAAAGGGGAAGTCCTAAGGAGCACCATGGGCTTAAAGCCACAACCCCATCCTTTTATGTCCAACTAGTTAATATCCTGCACATGACGCCGATTTTGGTTTAAAATATAATAAATGGTAAAAATATATATTATGTGATTATTAGATGATTTTTGATGAAATTATATGTTATTCAAGAAGATTTTTTTTAAAATGTAGAAATAGAGTACCTTCATGCAAAAAGTTACGTTGCTTTCTATTAAACTATGTAAAAAAGTTGCTAATATTTGAAAAATACATCATTTCAAAAAGTTGTCTTAAATTATGTAAAAATAACAATTATTAAAAAAAATTCTAATAAAAAAAAAAACCATCTCTTAAATAAAAGCTTAATAGATAGATGCCTCCACCAATCTAGCCGCTTGATTGAACTGATTTAAGCTTGGTAAAAATAATATATAATATATTCGTGCTTTAATCGATTTTGACCTTGGATCGCACTCGAATAATTCTAAAGAGAAAATTTCGCTTGAAAAATGAAAGTTTGGTTTCTAGTGGGAGGTTCTTGTGCGTTAATTTCACCAAATAAACTATTTACTTTTTCAATAGAGTATGTAAATTGTACGCGGAATAAGTTAAATTGAAGAAATAAAAAAGCCACTAAAATTTTCCTTGTTTTTTTAAATCCTCAAAGCTATTCATGCAATGAGACTAAAAAAAAAAAGGTTTTTTCACCTAAAGAAGTTCCTTTTCCCCATTTTGTTTTTATTTCTATTTGTTATTTTAATTTTTGGTTTCCCTTATTTTTCTCAATTTTTATGCTTTTCACTTTGTGGTTTTTTCTCTTTCATTTCTTTTTCAAATTTTATTAAGAAACTAAATTAAGCTAAAAACTAAGCTAAACAAGTGAAAATACAGTATTTACTATACTTGTTCATGCACGTACGGACATGAACTAATCTATATTTAGATATTGTTAAATTTGAATTGATATTTTAGAGGATAAAGCTAGTACAAATACTTGAACTTTCATCTTTTTTTTTTTTATTTTAGTATCTAAACTTTAAACTTATTCATTTTAATATCACAATTTTTTAAATAAGACAAATTGATATCTCTGCTATAATAGTCGTTAGTATAATATAGTAGAATAACAATATAAGTGTATCAACTTTCATTTTATTTCCATTTTAGTGCTCAAACTTTATTTTTTATTTTATTTTAGTATTTCAACTTTTTAAAATAAAAGAAATAAGTATTCCTTATAACATTCGTTATAATAGAAAAACTATTTTGTAAGTTGTAATACTAAAATGATGAAGTTTATTGTTTAAGTACTAAAAAAAATATGAAATTTTAAGTACTTATAATGCCTTTATCCCATATTTTAGTGTGCATGTTGCAGAATATCTATTCCTAAAATAGGGTTAAGTATATAGATCACGGACCGACCTACGTTGGCATTAGGAGTAAGCTAGAAAGTCGAGTTAAAATAACTAAATCTATGATGGGAATCAAGCTATAGAACCTATGACCCACAGTCGAGTTTGGGGACTAAAGGGGTTAGTATGACGAATCCTTATATTCTAATTAACCATTTGCCGAGCTCGAGTATTTCTTTACTGAATCACCTTTAATGCCATGCCATATGACCATCCATTATTCTGCGATATGCCAAGTTGATGATTACTCTTTAATGTTAAGTTGACCAATCACTTGACATCATCCTTGCTAAAAAGCCAAAAGATAGAGGATCTGAACTAACTAAGCCATCCCTACTTGGACAAGCCCGTCTGTCCGTACTTTTTGTTCACATCTCCTAACAACTTTGTCAATGCAGCGTCACCATATGTACAGTATCATATGTAGAATCTATAGCACCAATGATTGTTTTCTTTATATATTCATGTCTACCCTTTTGTATTGTATACATTACTTCTTTAGGAAATGTCCTTATTGTCTTTTCCCTTTTGGGTAAGTTGTCCTAACTTATGGATACAAATACCTTTATACTTGTAGCTGTAATAAAACAGATTACCATTAATACACTTGAGTACTTTCTTCCTTGCGTAAATACTGTTATTTACTTTCAGCATTACTTTTATCCTTTCCCTTAAGTAAGGTTAGGTGGCAAGCACCCTCATTGAACCAATTTATGCGTCATATCAAATTGTATCGTGAGTTCTCGAAAGTTTCATTGGTAGGTGTAGACACCTAATTTTTACCCCTTCATGATCCTAATTTTTTATTTTTTTATTTTATTTATTTTTTATTTATTATTTACAAAAGGGTCCTAATTCAAAAATAAAAAACAATAAAAATGAAAGATAAAAATAAACATAAAAAAGATTTTGTAGATTTTTAGGAAGTAAATTATTTTAGAATCATTCGTTTTAGTTTATCTTAGTTCAATAAAATAATCATTATAGAAAGTTACGCGGTTTAAGCACAATTTGATTGTACTGAATGTCAAGGCATAAGCTAACGGCCTAATGGATAAGTATTAGAGTATTGGATTAGATTTAATTTAAGGTCATAGGTTTGAACCTCACTAGGCATCTATGTCTTTTATTTTTCTATTTTTTTACAAAAGCAAGAAAAATAAACAAGATTCATATCTAATTAAAATCATTTGCATCTAATTTGATTTTATTAAATTGGATTTGAATTAATTTGGATCTAGTTGAATCATTATCAAATCAGATACAATAAATATAATTAGATATGATTTGATTTGGACCTTAAAAACACACATACACGTGCATAAAGAAAAAAAAGAGGAGACACAGCAAAAAAAGACCACCTTGACACAACAATAATTCAGCTACTAAACACAGTCCCATAAACAGCCCACTGTTATAACACCCTTTAAGACTGCGTACGCCCAACGACTACTGCTGTAGAATTCTTCAGCACGACGAGGCGAACAGCAGCAACACCAGGCGAACAGTAGCACGGTAGACAGCAACGAACAAGACAGCAGCATGGTAGATAGTAGCAAGGTGGACAGTAGCAAACAAGACAACAGCATGGCAAACAATAGCGAACAAGACAGTAGCAAGGCGAACAACAGCGACATCCAGCATTGTCCCAACACTACGAACAGCGACTCCAATACACATTCCAATTGCAGCTAGAACCATCTGTTAACAGCAGCACACATCAAACATGTATGTTGCTCCCTACACTGTCATAGTCTACATACTGATCATCTACACTGATCGCTACAACTGTACGAACCACCGATCACCAACAAAATTTGCACAATAATGCTTTACAGCAGCTACGCACGTTGGAGACAGTAGCCCCGTAATCAGGTTCGGTTTCTATCTAAATTTTTTCTGATTTATTATATTATTATTTTGTTAGAACTTTAATGGTTTAATATGATATATATATATATGTGTGTGTGTGTGTGTGTGTGTGTATATTAGTTTAAGGTATTTTTTTAATATTAGTTTTCTTTGTAATATATATTAGGTACATTATATTAATTTAAGTGAATATTTATTTAATAAGTAGACATAAACATTATATTAGGAACCATTAAGATTGGTTTTTTATTACATATATATGTTATTATATTAATTATACTTTATTCGTTAACATAATATATGATATATGTATATGTTAATTCAGGAGTTTCAGTATTAGTTCTTATACCAGTGTATCATATGAAATTAATTTATTTTAATAGATAGTCGTATATATTAGTTTAGGGATTGTTAGGATTAGTCAAATCTTAAGATTTGGTTTATCAAATAGAAATTTGTTTTTCTTTAAATAAAAATTAATAAAAGACCCTCTTTTTTAAAAAAAAAATAGGATTGTTAGAGTATGTTTTTTAAAAAAAAAAAAAACAAAAACACTCAAGAGTTAAGACCGTTTAGATTTTTTTTAAACCAAATCAACAAAAACATAAACTTGGGCAGTTTTTAAAATTAAAATAAACCAACACATTAAAGTTTTCGAAAAGAATTATGATCGTCTAATCCCAGTTAACAGGTACGTAGACACCTTTAGGGTGACGATAAAATATATAGAAACTTAGGTTATTTTTCTTTTGATTTTTATTTATTTATTTTTAAATATTATAATTAGAAGAATAATCCTAATTTCGGTAAATAAAAGTAGTATCTGTTAGGGTTTAATAGGTTAGCCCTGGAATTCGGAACCCTCTGGTTCTTTATTCAAAATTGAAATCAAAGACCGGTAGCTAAATCGTAATCAATCCACCTAATTGATTACGGTTTCTTTTCTTTTCTTGACGTCAATCGGTTGGCGACTCCAAAAATTATTTTCAATAAAAAAAAAAACAAAATTTATCAATTTCTTTAGTCGAGGATTAATATTAAATGGGTTAGGATTTAGTATTAATCGAGAAATGGGAAAATCGATTTTAAAAAGAAATTGAAAAATCAGGCTCGATAGTAAATCATATCTTTTAGTGTTATTCGTAGGTTTTTGTTTACTGTTTCATTCGTTATTGTTACTCTTTCTATACCTTTCCCAATTAACCATTTTTTAGCTTTCTGCAAGTTTGGACCCATCCAATGACCGACCTTATTTATTCTTGGTCATGATTCGCAACATCTTGATAATAGAGTGGAGGTTTTGTGTAAACTATAGTTAGTTTTTCTTGAAGTTCTGTTGTGCTCTATTTTGCGTGTGTGAAATAGAGTCGGTTACTATATTCATTTAACTGCTATGTTATTAGCTGTTCACTTTCTGAAATGTTTGTTTGAATTTTGAATCTGTAAGGAAAATGATAGACCTAAATATGAATTTTAGTGTCGGTGATGATAATAGAGTTATTCACCATGAACAATAATCTCAAGGAACTCTCAAAAGTACTAATGAGAGACTTGATAAGATAGTTAACCTCTTGATAGATCTAACCCAAGTTGTTCATGCGTTGTCTTACCAATCCATTGAAGCCATGCAAAACACTCGACAAGCTGCTCAACCTATTAGAGGTCAAAACCCAGCTTGATCAGTTCAAGATAAAGGAGTTGGCAAATAAGTAAGGCGAAAGATAGACCTAAGAGAGCTTAATGAGGAGGAAGAAGAGTATTTTAAAGAGGAACATGTTTGAATCCTTAGAGCATCCGATCATGTAAAGTTTTGGATTTCGAGTTTCAATGGATCTAGAAATGTTGATAAGTATCTGGATTGAGAAGAGAAGATAGAGTATATGTTTGATTACTATCAATATGAGAATTATGAGACAGCAAGAATTGCTGCTATTGAATTCTCTGGATATGCTGCTATATAGTGGAAGAACTTTCAAGCCATGAGAAAAAGAGAGAGGTACCAAAAGATTAACACTTGGCCCAAGATGAAGAGAGTGCTCAAAAACAAATTTGTGCCAAAAACATATCTCTAAGATACTTTCACCCAGCTTTAAGAGCTAAGACAAGAAAGCCGAACTGTTGATAAATATGTTTAAAAATTCCAAATGCTGATGATACAATGCAAAGTAGAGAAACCACTAGCCCGAACAGTCTCAAGATTTATTACTGAATTAAGAGGAGACATCTAAGACATTGTCGAGCTCCAACGATTTGACACAATGGATGAAGCTGTTAGAATTGCTCAGCGAGTAGAGAGGTAAAGAAGGAGCCGAGTAACTACCAGAATGCCAACTAACTGACTAGGACAGGTAAGTCACCGAGCTCAATCTAATATCAAACCAAGCAAAAGAGTTTATGTCAGAGCCAAGTAGAAAAGCCGACCTGAAGATGTAGTATCGACCCGAACGTATGAGAAGAGGCAAGGGTCTAGTAGGAAGACCAACCAGATTAAGTACTTCAAGTGTCAAGAGTTCGGACATATGACTACTCAGTGTTACAACTAAAGGATGATGGTCATTAAGGGAGACATCTTAAGTTAGAAGTACAGAGCACAGATGAGGAACCTGAGGAAGAGGAGGTTCCTGCAGAGAAAGAATTGATTCAGGAAGACATATTTCTCGAGGACTTAGACCAATTACTCATGGTTGTCCGGCACACTACGAGCATGGAACCCTCATAAAAGGAGGAGCAAAGAGAGAATTTGTTTCATACCACCTGCAAGGTGAATAATAAGATGTTTGCTCTCATTGTAGATAATGGAAGTTATACTAGTATAGCATCGGCCAAATCTTGTTTCAAAACTAAAGCTGCCGACTATTGCACATCCTAGGCCATACAAGTTGTACTGGTTGAGTGAGAAAGGAGCATTACATGTCACTTGGCAAATACTAATGTTGATCACTATAAGGAATTATTCTAACCAGATCCTCTGCGACGTGCTGCCTATGTATACTTCCTACGTGTTGTTAGATAGGCTGTGCTTATTTGATAGGAAAGTTATGCACGACGGTTGTAGGAACACGTATATGTTGGAAAAGGATGACTGAAAGGTCATACAAAATCCAATGCTACCGAAAGAAGTTCACAAGCTACAGACGAAACTCACTCGCAGCTCGAAGAAAACTCTAGTGATGAGTAGAGTTGAGCTCCAAGAGGCTATCAATGTTAACGAGCCAACTCTACTATTGGTTAGGCGACTATTGGAAGTAAAGGAGCAGGGTAAGCTTCCCTAGGAAATCAAGGAGTTGCTAAACAACTATGCCAACCTATTCCCTGAATGGTTACTTAAGGGGTTGCCCCCCAACTCGAGATATAGAATACTACATTGACTTAGTACCCAGCACTATACTGCTGAATAAGTCAACTTATCAGATGAATCCCAAGTAGGCTTCTGAATTCTAACGTCAATTGAATGAGTTGCTAAAGAGAGGTCATGTAAGAGAGAGTCCTAACCCTTGTGTTGTGCCTGCACTTTTAATGCCAAAGAAGGATAGACACTAGCTGATGTGAGTTGACAGCCAAGCCATGAACAAAATCACGATCAAATACAGGTATCTGATCCCAAGGCTAGAGAATACGTTGGAGTGAAGACAAGATTTTTAGCGAGATTAATCTCAAGTCTGGCTAACATCAAATCCACATGAGGTCAGGAGACGAGTAGAAGACTGCGTTTAAGACTCAATATAGACTTTACAAGTGGATGGTCATGCCCTTCGACTTATCAAATGCCCTAAGCACTTTCATGAGACTTATGAACTATGTGTTGAGACATCTCATCGGAAAGTGTGTCATGGAGTACTTTGACGACATCTTAGTCAATAGTACCAACATGCCAAGTCACTATAAACATCTTAGAGTGATCCTAGATATCCTTCATGCCGAAAGACTATTCGACAATTTTAAGAAATGTTACTTCTGCTAGAAGGAAGTGGTATTCTTGAGGTATGTAGTCAATGGAGGAGGCTTGCAAGTCAATGATGAGAAGATCAAGGCAATTGTATAGTAACTGACTCCTACTACTTATACCAACGTAAGAAGTTTCCACGGGCTAGCTTCGTTTTACAGAAGGTTTATCAGGAATTTCAACACCATCACTACACCACTTATCAAGCTAACAAAGAAAAACACCAACTTTCGATGGGGAGAAAGGGAGGAGAAGATTTTTTCCGATATAAAAGAAAGATTGACCTCCGCCCCAGCATTAGTACTACTTGACTTTGACAAAATTTTTGAGTTAGGATGCGACACATCAGAGATTGAAATAGGCATTGTCCTAATGCAAGAAGGCCGACCAATTACCTTCTACAGTGAGAAGTACCGAGGGCCACAACTAAACTACTCCATGTATGATAAGGAAATTTTGGCACTGATCCAAGCAATGCAAGTGTGGCAATATTGCTTACTACTGAGAGAATTTACCATATATACTGACCATAAATCGTTGAGGTACCTCTGAAGTCAAACCAAGTTATCAAAGCGATGAGCTAGGTAGGTTAAATTCCTTAAGGGATTCAATTTTGTGATAAGGTACAAGCAAGGAAAAAGCAATGTAATTACTGACTCTCTTTTGAGAAGGCTTGCATTCTTATCATAACTGCATACCAGGTTGTTTGGTTTTGCAAGTATTAAAGAACAATACTCCGGGGATCCACACTTTAGACCAATAATTTCATGATGCATAGATGGGAGGACAGTAGACGATTATTGGATAGAGGACAGCTATCTATTCTGAGGGGGGAAATTATGCGTACTGACTTGTTCCCTATGGGAATTATTAATTAAGGAAACCCACAGCAGAGGACTCTTTAGACACTTTGGAGAGAGGAGGACCTGTGAACTATTGAATGGCCTATTCTTTTAGCCAAGAATACAAAGAGATGTGCACCAAGTTGTCGAAAGTTATGATGTGTGCAAAAAGGCCAAGCGTTGAGCCGAATAAGGAAAAGCAATGCCCCTAAATATTCCGACGAAGCCATAAACTGAACTGAGTATGAACTTTATTCTCGGATTGCTGCAAACTACTCGAGGCAAAAATTATGTAATGGTCATCGTGAATCTATTTAATAAGATGGCAAACTTCATCTCCTGCACCAAAACTAACAACGCCTCAACTATTGTTTCTCTTTTCTTACAGGAGATTGTGTGGATGTACAGCATACAGAGGAATGTAGTCCCCGATAGAGACTGAAAATTCTTGAGCCATTTCTGGAGAACCTTGTGACGTCGGTTAGGAACCAAATTGCTATTCAATACCTCATGTCACCTCCAAACTGACGGCTAAACAAAGGTAGTTAATCATACTTTGGGGTAACTGCTTTGAGCTACAGTAGGGCAAAACTTAACTAATTGGGATATCTACCTGCCAGTGGTCAAGTTCGTCTATAACTGAATCGTACATGACACCACTAAGCAAAATCCCTTCGAGATGGTCTATGGATTCAATCTTGAGTTGCCCCTTGACCTCACCACTATACCAACATCCGTACAAGAAGACGCTGACGACTCGGTCAGAGTACAATCTCATCAGCACATCTATGACAAGGTTACTTAGTACATAAACCAAGCTATCAAAAGAATGCAAGAAAAGACCATGAGTAGGTCGGCCAAACAATTTCAGCCGAGAGACTTAGTATGGCTACACCTCAATAAGGAACAATTTTCAAACAAGAGGAAGAATAAATTATTTGCAAGAGCGGAAGAACAAATTATTTGCGAGAGCGGAAGGAGCTTTCAGAATCCTTCAAAAAATTAGTGACAATGCCTATAGGTTGGAACTGCCTGAGGACTGTGGACTTTCTAGCGCCTTCAACATTGCCAACCTCAATCCATATCAACCTGACAGAAAACTAAGCAAACAAAATTCGGATTTGATCCCAATCCAAAAAACCCGTAAGGAGTAATGGGAATCAAGCTATGGGACCTTTGACCCACTGCCGAGCCTGAAGACTAGAGGAGCTAATACGACGAATCCTTATGTTCCAACCAATCCCTACTAAGCCTGAGTACTTCCTTATCGATTCACCTTTAATTTCATGCCGTATAACCGCCCATTATTATGCAATATGCCGAGTTGATGATTACTCTCTAATGCCAAGCCAACCAATTACTTGGCATCATCCTTGCCAAGAATCTGAGAGATAGATGATCCAGACTAACTAAGCCATCCCTACTCAAACAAGCCCGTCTGTCCATACTTTTTTGTCCGCATCTCCTAATAACTTTGCAAATACAACGTCGCCACGTGTACAATATCATATTAGAATCTATAACATCAATGATTGTTTTCTTTATATATTCATTTTTACCCTTTTGACGTGTACATTTCTTCTTTAGGAAATGTCCTTATTGTCTTTTCCCTTTTAGGCAAGTTGCCCTAATTTACGGGTATAAATACCCTTGTACTTATAGCTATAATAGAATAGATTGCTTTCAATACACTTAAGTATTTTCTTCCTTACATAAACACTGTTGTTTACTCTCAGCATTACTCTTATCCTTTTCCTTAAGCAAGGTTAGGTAGCGAATACCCTCATTGGACCAATTCGTACGTCATATCAAATTGCGCCGTAAATTCTCAAAAGTTCCATTGGTACGTCATGTCCTTTGGAACTATTCATGGGTTTTTGTCTATTGTTTCATTTGTTATTGTCACTTTTTTCATACCTTTCTCAATCAACCCTTTTTAAGCTTTTTGCAAGCTTAAACCCATCCAGTGACCAGTCTTGTCTGTTTTGGTCACGGTTCGCAATAGTCTAAATGTAGGACACCTAATCCTAACACAAAATGGGCTACACAACTCATGGATTGATTAATGATGACCATTTAAGTGGATCACATTATAAGGATAAAGTAGCTAAATAGGATATAACGCCTACTCCTTACAAGTGAGGTTATTGTTGATGATCGATTACCCATGTAGAATGTACAAATCAATCTTAAAGAATACTTAATCAGATGGCACGTATACAAATGTGATAGAAAGAGACATGAGAGGAGAAATAGGTGAGCTCGATATCTCATATTACACATATGATAGAGGATTCTAATCTAACAAGTTAAAATGTTCTTTGATTCATTTTTCACTAGGTAGTTGTTTAAAATTCTTTGGAGAAGTTTCAGTAAAACTTTTGCATTTGTTTCCAATCTTGCAAAGTGTAGAATGAATCCTAAATAAGAGAATTAGCCTCTTATTTATAGATTTTGAAAGCTAATCTCATCCACTAGATTATTTCAGGTAGATGTTTGAGATATGTTGTTGCCAGCAGGCATTGGATTGCTTCTATTGATCTAATGGCTTATACCAATTTCTTCTTTTATATGTACTTAAACTTGAATTAGTGATCACTGGCTATAGGCTTGGGCTTAGTGTAAGCTCCACAACCAGTCACTTAGGGTTTCGATTGGCTAAAAGATCCAATCGAGCCTAAATTATAAGTAAAGTTAGAAATATTAGTAAAATAATCTCATAAGTTTGAATTTAAGAAAATAAGTAATAAAATAAAAGAATATAAAAATTCCAAATTTTAAGTATATAACTCGTTATTTATCGAAAATGCGTAAAATGTATTCCGATAATTGACGAATCACTAGAGATAAATTATATGTATACTAAAAATCATAAAATAACCTAAATAATATTTAGAAATATTTATTTGTACTATATATGAATTTACATGTATGTAGAAATACGCGTAATTGCTTAAAATAAGCAAAATGTGCTAAAATAATAATAAATAATTAAAGAAAATTTATAATTAATTAAGGAAAAATCAAGAAAAATATAGAAAAATGAGGAAAAGTCTAGAAGTGGGGCGTGGAAATCTGATATTAAAGAAAAAAAATCAACCAATTAAAATGCAACAAATAGAAAGTGGAAAAAAGAAGAGATAAGGCAATTGTCTTGTCTCATTAATGCACAATAATTTCCCTAAAGCTCTTTAAATACTCTAAATTTTTCAGAAGCTCATTTGGTTAGTTTGGAGAGTGAAAAAAAATGGAGAGATGAGAAATTTAGAGAAAAATTAAGGTTAGGAAAAAAAAAATAAGAAAACTGTGCAGTTGAGACTTGTAAGGAGAACCTAGACCCCACAAGCAACTAGGAGTGAACGGCCACCACCACCATACTGTCCGACACACCCATGGCCACCGATGGTAGCCAAAGCCACCTAAGGTAGCCAAAGCCACCTAAATCGGTGAGTTCGATTTCCAGTCTAATTTTATGTACTTTTATAAAAAGAACAAATATTTTTGAAAAATTATGAATTTTTTTATTTTGGATATTTTTTTATTTAGTTTTTAGGAAAAATATTATTTTAATGAAAATATGTCCCGTGATATATGGTCCTTAAGAAATCATGTAAAACAAAACATGTTTCGGTTTAGAAATAAATGACCTTAGGAGTGTAGTTTTGAGCTCAAAATTTTTTTGTAGACTACTTAGATGATATAAAATAGTTCTATGAAACCCATTTTCAAAAATTAATTTTTGAAATTTTTAGATAATTTTAAGGCCTTAAAATGAAGCATAAAATGGGTAATTGAAGGTTAATTAAATAATTAAATGGTTAATTAATGATTTAGTGAATAATTATATGATTTAAGATGTTAAAATCTGATGAAGTATGATACTTGTAGCTTTTAGGGTGTTATATGTAATTATTAGGTTAATTATGTAGTAAATAAGTAATAAGGAAAAATAGTAAATTTTAAGTTAATTTTGTAAATTAGGGTAATTAGGTGTAAAATCTAAGTTAGGATGAATTTAGATATTTTGAAATGATAATTGATGTTGGGAGATGGTAATTAGAGTGTTAGAAATATTAGATGTGTATTATATACATAATAGGTGATAATACATAATATGTAATTATTGGAAATATAATAAATAGAAGATATTAGAATAAAAATTGATATTATATAAATAATAGGGATATATAATAAATCTGATAGAAATCTTGAATTTACGTAATTATATGAAAAATGTAAAAATTTCTCACATCAAGAGTAAATTCAGTACACTATTAAGGATTTAAATATACCAGATATAATAAAATACTGACCAGGGGTAATTATGGTATTTAGGATATGTGAAAGTAATGTGATTAATTTCACATTATGAGTTAAAACAGGTTTTTAGAGTTTGGGTATAAAACAGTACTTCGAAATTGAACTAGAACCTAATTTAGAAATCGATGCGGAAACTGAAACCGAACCTAACCCTAAACCTATAATAATTGTAAAAGATTTGAGAACCTAGATAACTAGATATATTAAACCTTAAACAAAACATAACAATAAGTGTTATAGGATAAAACCAACTTATAATAGTTATATAAAAAACTGAAACCACGTTTGTGTTATAGGGATGATCGGCGATGGCCTAAACGAGTTAGACCTCAAGTGAGTGAACAAGTAGTCTAGGTAAATTGGGATTAATACGTTACTGTATTTTGGAGGCTTGAGATTATGCTTATTAGATAGTTAATTATGTGCATGTGCTTGATTATGAATAATGCTATGATTCTATTTATTGTTCTGGCTTATATTGTATGATTTGTGTGAAATGATTGATCATTCTAAAATAGACCTAATCAAATATACGATTTATAATCATAATCGGACCAGCATAGCAACCCATTAGGGGAAACCTAGGATTCTCCAGCCAAATACATACCCCTTCGAATGGGATAGCGCAGAATTGCATAATGGTCTCTTCTTCATCCTTAGTCAAACTAAGTGACAGGAGAAGAGGTCACGGCAAGGGTGAAGTCAATGGTTTGAAGGTAGTCATGGGAGGAGCGATGTCTCCATTGCACAAGCCTAGGTTTGGTCGTGAGTTGTTGCATTAATGGTAACTCCTCAATCCGAATTAGAGTGAACGCAGTTTCTCTGATCTCACGATAGGCCGGACAACGTCGTGCAATGGCATTTGCTTGAACATGCATTATATCTAATAAGTTAATTGATAACCTTTTTGTATTTATGGTATATTTTTAAGTCCTCCATCCTAACTTACTAAGCTGTGATTGCTCACATCTCTATAAACGTCGTACAGGTACTGGCTAAGAAGCAGCTTACAATCACTCTGAATAATGTAATGACTAAGAAATAAATTACGATGAAATATTATAAATACTAATTGTAATAACCGAATTATACTGTATATATATTGTCGAGCCTGTTTGTTCGATTTCTTATCTAAAAATTAATTTCTCCATTTCCCAATTAATACTAAATCCTAACCCATTTAATATTAAATCTCAATTAAAAAAATTGAGAAATTCCGATTTTTTTACTGAAAATAATTTTTGGAATTACCACCCAACCTAAGTCGGGAAAAGAAAAAGAAACCGTAACCAATCGGATGGATTGATTACAATTTGGCTATCGGTTTTTGATTTCAATTTTAAATGAAAAACCAAAAGGTTTCGAATTCGAGGGCTAACCTATTAAATCCTAACGGATATCACTTTTTATTTACCGCAATTGAGATTATTCTTCTAATTATAATATTTAAAAATAAATAAATAAAAAGAAAAAAAAAAGAACCTAAGTTTCTACATATTTTGTCGTCATCTCGAATATGCCTACGTACCTACTAGTCAGGATCAAACGATCGTAGTTCTTTCCGAAAAATTTAGTGTGTTGATTTATTTTAATTTTAAAAATCAACAAGATTTACATTCTTAATTGATTCAGTTTATTAAAAAAAATCTAAACGAGTCCTAACTCGTAAGTGTTTTTGTTTTATAAAAAATACTCTAAAAATCCTATTTTTAAAAAAGTCTTTTATTAATTTTTAGTTAAAAAAAAATTCTACATGATGAATCCTTAAACAAGATCAAATCCTAAAAAATAACCAATCCCTACAACCCTTAAACTAATATATATAACTATTTACCTAAATAAAAACGTATTATATAATATACTTGATATATAAGTAGAAAACTAATACTAAGAAAAATCTCCTAATATATACAAATCTTATATATTACATCGTATAACCAAGGATCTAATAATAATAATACTATAATATGATTAGGATAATAATAATGAGATATATAAATAAAACAACAAATAAATAAATGAACAATGAATAAAAAATTCAGGATTAGAAGAGAACCGAACCTGATCTTCAACTATTCAATAGTATAATGTCCATAATTTAGCCGTGTTGATGTGTGGCGTGCAGTGGACGTGTAGACTAATCAAAGTTACGGTATAGCAAAGTTGGACGGTGCTCGGACGTGTTGTCGTTGGGCTTAACAGTTAAGTTCGCTATTGAAGCTGAATGTGCAGTACAGTGCTCAATGGACAGTAGTGCAGTGACGGATCAGGAAACATGCTGGCGTGTATGCAACGTCTAGGATAGTAGTGTGTAGATTGTGGAATGTAGTTCGTCTTGGCTATCGGCGGTGAAGGTGAATGCGTGTGCATTGGCGTTAGGACAATGCAGAATCATACGTTGTGTTGCTGTTGTGCAGAACGTACTGCTGTTCACCTGGTGTTACTGCTCTTCGCCTAGTGTTGCTACTGTCCGCTTAGTGTTACTACCGTTCGCCTGGTCGTGCTACTGTCTGCCTGGTGTTGCTGCTGTTTGCCTGGTCATGCTGCTGTTCTCCTGGTGTTGCTGCTGTCCACCTGGTGTTGCTGCTATCCGCCTGGCCGTACTGCTGTTCACCTGGTGTTACTGCTGTAGTTGCCTGGTCATGCTGCAATTGTAGGCTGATCAATGCTCGGTGAGAACTGTCCTATGTGCGCTGCTACTGTTGTTACGGTGATCTGTACGATAAGGACTGCAACATTAGACGGTGGCAACCAGCGTGGAATTGGTTTAGATGTCAACTTAGAATGGAGATGGCAGCCTTCGTATAGTATGCCTGTGTGAGTCGTGTGTTTGCTATTTTGACAAAGGAGATGGCCTGCTGTACGATAAGGACTGATTTTGTTGGACAAATGAGAGAATCTTGATTCTTTTTGGGAGTTTTTGTATTTATAAAAGCTAAATAAGATCATATCAAATCATATCTATTATATCTAATTAAATTAAATTCGAATCTTTGATATCAATCCAAATCTAATCAAACTAGATTCAAATTATTTTGATTAGATATGAATTCTGTGCATTTAACTAGTTTTTTTTTATTTCGTTCTTTTTTTTTACTTTTTTTTTAAATAAAAATAAAAAGATTAAAATAAAAGATACCTAAGTGTCTAGTGAGATTGGAACCTAAGACTTTAAATTATATCCAATCCAATACTCTAATGCTTATCCGTTAGGCCGTTGGCCTGCACCTTAACATTCAGTATAATTAAATTGTACTTAAACTACCCGATTCCCTAAAATAATTATTTGTACTAAGTTAAACTAAAATTATTTGTTTATAATATAAGTTACTTCCTAAAAATCTATGAAATTTTTATAATTTTTTCTTTTATAATTTTTTTGGTATTTTTCATCATTTGTTAATTTTTATTATCTTTTATCTTTTATTAATTTTTTTGTTTATTACTTTAATTTTGAATTAGGACCTTTTTGTAAAAAAATAAAAAATTAAGACTACAGAGGGGCAAAAGTTAGGTGTCTACATATATATTTTCTCACTTTCTTAAGTAAATGACTTATTTAAATTACAAACTGTTTACTTCAAAGCGAGTTAGTCATGAACGTTTTGTGTAGATCAGGTCTAAGATAACGGTTGTAAGGCCAACTTCTATCTTAGAATAGTTTACATGGCGAAGCTGTTACGGCTCTGCCGCTTCGGGGCATGACACTTAGGTTTGGGCTTAAGCGTAGCTTGGACTTAAAAATGCCTAAATTCCTTATAAAAGGATAATTATTCAAAGAGACTTGTTTCAACCATTATTACGCCCAAAGAGGCCTAGCAAATCCCAAATAAGCTTCGAAAAGCTTCTTCTAAATCTAATTTTTGTGCGCAAGGCAATCAAGCAAGGCCAAAAGTGGCAAAGGCCAATTCAACAATCCCTAATCTTCCTAAAATATCCTTAATTAAGTTTGGTTTTCTTAGGCCCTATTGTAAGACCTACAATCAAATATTTATGGTTCAGTTGGTAAAATTTTGGACAATCAAACAAATTATCTGATTTAGTCCAAATTTTACAATAAAATTAGGATTATTAGTAAAGGTAACCTCATAAGTTTGAATTTAATAAAATAAGTAATAAAATAAGAGAATATAAAATTTTAAATTTTAAGTATATTACTCGTTGTTTATCAGAAATGTGTAAAATACATTCCGATAACTAAAAAATTACTAGAGATAAATTATATACATACTAAAAAATCATAAAATAATTTAAATAATATTTATAAATGTTTATTTATATCATATATGTATTTACATGTAGATAAAAATATGCGTAATTACTTAAAATACGTTAAATATGCTAAAATAAGGTTAATTGATTAAAGAAAATACATGAATAATTAAAGAAAAATAAAAAAAAATGAGGAAAACTTCAAAAAAGTAGTCGTAGCAGCTTGTAAATGAAAGAAATAAAATCAACCAATTAAAATGTAATAAATAAACAGTGAACAAGGATAAGATAAGGCAATTGTCTAATCAAATTAATGCACAATAATTTCCCAACACCTCTATAAATAGCCAAAAATTATAGAAGATCATTCCAAAAAATTATAGAAGATCATTTGGACAGTTAGAAGGGTATAAAAATTAAGAGGGTTAAAAATTTGAGAAAAAATTAGAGCTTTAAAAAAATTAGCAAAAATATATACAATTAGAGTCTTAGAAGAGATCCCCAACCTAACTACCACCTAGAAGTGGATGGCCACCGCCACTACCACACAGTGGTGACAGAGCCCAAATCAGCCAACAAGGCCACAATGGCCGACAGTGGCCGGAGCCACCAGTTCTTATGAGTTCAATTTTCCTTTTAATTTTTCATATTTTGTTAAAAATACCAAATGGTTTTAGAAAATTTGGAAATTTGGTATTTTAAAGTTTATAAGTATGTAGATTTAGGGAAAATTTTTAGTTTGATGATTTTGTGTCTAGAAATATATTATCCTTAAAAAATCATACAAAACCGAATATGTTTCGGTTTAGAAATAATAACCTTAAGAGAGTAGTTTTAAACTCAAAAATTTTGTATAAACTAGTTAGAATATTTAAAACAGTGCTATAAAGCCATTTTTTTAAATTAATTTTTGAAATTTTTAAATAATTTTTAGGCCTTAAAATTATGTATAAAATGGGTAATTTTTAGGTAATTACGTAATTAAATAGATAATTATTGATTTAGCATACAATTATATGTTTTAGGATATTGAAATCTGATGAAGTATGATATTTTTGGCATTTAGGGTGTTAAATATAATTATTAGAGTATTATGTAGTATATATGTAATACGCAAAAATGGTAAATTTTAAGCTAATTTTGTAAATTAGGATAATTAGGTGCAATATCTAATTTGGGATGAATTTAGATATTTTAAGATATTGATTGGAGTTGAGGGATGATATTTGAAGTGATGAGGATATTAGATATATGTATTACATACATCATATGTGAAATAGGAAACATAACAAATAGAAAACATTAGAATAAAAATTGATAATATAATAATAATAATATATAATAAATCTGGTAGGAAACTTAAATTTAGGTATTTATATGAAATATATAAAATTTTCTCATATCGAGAATAAATTCGGTACATTAATAAGAGTTTAAATGTACCAGGAAAAATAGAATCCCAATTTAGGATTAAAAGTGATAATTAGGATACTCAAGCCTAATGTGATGAATTTCACTTTTGTGTTTGGATCGTATTTTTAAGGTTTATGTATAATACTTATGATTATAACTAATTTTAAAACTTGAGTTAAAATCGATCAGGAAACCAAACCCTAAGCTAACCTAGGATGAATTAATAATAACTAATATGTATATAAAAAGAATTGAGTTAAATCATAATCTAAAGTGTGTTTATATATATGTATGTATGTATGTATGTATGTATGTATGTATGTATGTATGTATGTATGTATGTATGTATGTATGTATGTATGTATGTATATCATCAAGATATAAATTCTAAAAACATATTTATATTATATATCCTAGAACACGTGGAGATGAGTCAACCTCTGATTAGGTAAGTGAGCAACCAAGGATTCTAAGTAAGTTAGGATTAATACATTATTGTATTTTGAAGTGCTAATTTGTAGTACTCGGAAGCTTGGAATTGTACTTGATTGTGCCTTTTAGATAGTTGATTATGCGCATGTGCTTATTTTGAACTAATGATATGATGTTGATGTGCTGCTTTGACTTGTATTATGTGAGTTATATGAAATTATTGATCACTCTAAAATGGACTTAACAAAATATTTGACTTATAAATCTAAACTAGACCTGCATAGCAACCCATTAGGGAAATATTAGGATTCTTTGGTGAAATACCGATCCCTTCGAAAGAGATATTGTTAGATGGCATAATTGGTCCCTTCTTCATCTTTAGTCGAAGTAAGTGATATGAGAGGAAGTCGCAACAAGAGTAAAGTCAATGGTTCGAAGGTAATCGCAAGAGAAACGGTGTCTCCATTGCACAAGTTTAGGTTTGGTCATAAGTTGTTGTGTTAACAGAAACTCCTTAACCCAGATTAGAGCAGGTGTAATTTCTTTAATCTCATAACAAGTCAAACAATATTGTGCAATGGCATTTGCTTAAGAATACATTACACCTAATAATTTGATTGATAATCTTATTTGTGTTTACCGTATAGTTTTAAATCTCTATCTCAATTTGTTGAGCTATAGTTGCTCACATCCCTATAAACTTTATTGCAGGTACTGGTTAAGAAGTGAATTATATTTACCTTGAAGCTAGTAACTGCGAAATCTTAAGGAGTGAAGATATAAACTGAAGACCGGATATACTTTCAAGTATAGATTATTTTTTTAAGTTTTTAGTATTAAGTTACAAATTACTTAAGTATATTAGGATTAAGTTGCTAAATCTTGTAAAGATACTCAAGATATTTCAATATAAGTATATATCCTTCTTAAGTTTATAAGTAAATAACATACTTAATTTATAAACTGTTTATTTTAAAGCGAGTTAGTCGTGGACGCATTGTGTAAATCAAGTTTAAAATGGTGATTGCATAGTCAGCTTCTATCTTAGAATGGTTTACATGGCAGGACTATTTCGATCCTACCATTTCGGAGCATAACACCTATCAGTACTCCATTGAACTAGACTATGGCATTAAATTAGGTCAAAAGCCTAAATATCAAAATAACTCCTTACACTCCTAATGTAAAATAATGTAAGTGAGTTATGGATTGAAAGAAGACAAGAAGCATCTGCTTCAGTTCCAAGTTCTAGTTAAGGTTCCTATCTTAAAAATAGTTCCAACACTTAACTTACTAGCAACTTTAAGAAGCATTGGAAACCGAGTGGGACAAGATATATATTCGAGAGAGTTCTTTTATGCAAGAAGACGACCTTATATTTTCAAACATTTCTTAGGAACCCGACTCTCAAGTCACCTCCCCTTCGATCAGGGGTATAAGTAACTAAACTACTTCTCAAAAGTCTAGCCAATCATAGCTATACAAATGGACTAAAAGTTGAAAGGAAGCAACTTTAGGTTACGAATCTAGCTTTGGGGGCAATAAGTGATAGGGGGTTATAGACAAGCTATTAGTAACTATCATATGTTAAGAAAGGAAAGAAGAAATGGTTACTTTCAGTATCTGTTGCTTCTTGAGTGGTAGCAACCAAGCAATAACCATAAAACAAAGGTTAGAATGCTAAGAAATCGAAGGAAGCAACTTCTACTCTTAAGTATTTTCGAATGAGGCCAAATGAAAAATGCAAACTAGAGTTTAGTTGTTGTATTAGTTGTGCATTTAGATTTTAAGATCGCACAGACAACATGAGCATTAAGCGTGTTTGTTGTTGATCGATTAGGTTACTTAATAGGATTTTCCTTATACTTTTGAAATTGTTTTGTCTTTTAGAAACAATATAAATAAGGGGAATTGGGGACGAAGATGTTATAGACCCCTTATGTATTCATCTTCTTAGATAAGGACATGTGGTGGAGTATCGCATCCTCTAGGCTCAAGGCACAATATTGACAATGCCTTTAGCAAAGAAAGAGATCAGAATGAAAGAATTGTATACTAAGAGGGGGAAATAGTAAGGTGCTCATCAAAATATCCAATAAATAGACAATAACAAATAGGGCTGATTGTATGTTTATAAGTGAGTCTACTATACAGGTTACTATATGAACAACTTAATAGGTAACATAACCTAGTTAATAATAATTTAAAAATTAAATCCCTAACTCAATCCATTTAATAAGTATATTTTGTAATTGAGTTCAACTTGTGTATCAGTTAAAACAATCCAAAATAAATCTTAGTGTAGCTATCCGGTCTATTGAAAAATAATAAAAGGACAAATGTCTTCGTAAAATGACAATCATGAATATAACACGTTATGATGAGAGTTATAACCTAAGTGTCAATTAACATAATAAAGCAACTCATCCATTTGCTATATCACATTATTGCAACGAATTGTGTAATGACCTAATTAAATATTAGTGCCAACATTCAATTCTCTGCATTCTCTATTAGCTCTTCAAGAAAATTTATATAGATAAATATTAATTATATAAATAAAAAATAATGCTAAAAAAGTTCATGAAAATAGTTTATTATCTCTTCATATTCTTATATCATTCATATTATCAATGCTCAACTGGTATACCAAATGAGCGATAGATTTAAATGATATATGCAAATTATTTAAATATAAATCCATCTGCATATTTATCAAATATAAATTTGTTTGCATACAATATGTTTGAGCGATTCAAATACTGAAGTTTTGAGAATGTATCAGAAACGGGGATGTTGGTGTATGAACTCACTACTACAAGGGACGACACCTTTTTATATGGACATTAAAGATATAAGTCACTTCAAAATGGAATTTCAGTATAAAATCGAAAGGAGACCATAAATTAACCGATATTACATTTAGTACGTGAGAATGGTTTGAAATGAAATAAAGAGTAAAAAAAAAAAGAAATTCATGTTTGAAAAATCCATAAATGGAATGGAATGGAATGAAATTAAATATAAATATATTAATAATTATCAAAAATACTCTTAAATATTAAATATCATAATTAAATTAAAGATCAAGTAAGTAATTTAGTTAATAGTAATAAATAAAAAAAGAATTGAATCATCAATTACACTTTTAAGAAGATAAAATCGAATTCTCCATCCAAATCAAAATTTTCAATTATATGGAATCGTGATTTGGTTATGTAATCGATGATTCTGCAAAGAGAATAAAAGTCGAAATCCAAATTTCATGCTAATCCATATTACTACTTATCAAACACAGGAAAACCTGCAAACTTTAAATTTCTACTTTGAAATAGCTTTTCTTGGAATATGAATCAACAAAGATGTACGAAGCAAGACACGAGTAAAAATCCATGTGTTCAGCATAATGTCCCTTATATGAAAAGAAAAAAAAAAAAAAAAAAACAGCAGAGGAAATATATCCGATTAGCAATTGTACAAGATCTTTATAGAGATAAGTTCTAGCTAAAGGAAATGTTGAAAAAAAAAATCCCTAATCTTCAAAGGTTAATAGCTATGTAAACTTGTATTAGCACTAGACTCAAACCCTAACACGTTTATTATCAAGTTCAAATTGCCTCACATGTTTATTTATGGCATTCAGCTTACAACCATGATGTATCGTACATGAATCGACAAATCCTATAATGAATTGTCAACCCTAATAATGCCTATTCATAAAACGCAAGCAAAAGATGAATATTTCTTATTTTGCGGATTTATTCATCTTATATGCACAACCATTTCATCAAAATAATGTGCTTGAATAAGGAATAGTAGAAAAATGACTATTACTTTTCCCCTGTAGTCATTGAATAGAAGGTGAGATAGCAGTGTAGAGGAAGTTTTCTATGCGTATAGACTTATATAAGGATGGATTGCAAACCGTAAACTGATTTAAAATAACGTTAAGTAAATTTGAACCAACCATTAAACCATCGAGATCCAATAGTTTAACTATAACAACCCATCGAGTTAATAGACCATCAAACTGATAATTTAGCCCAACAGTTTAAAGTTGGGCTAACCTTATAAATTAATATATATATATATATAAATAACATATAGGAAGATTCTAGAGTTTCATTCATTATTTTGACTTGACCGATCCCATCCTCCTTCTCATTATTCACTTTCATTTTTTTTTTTTATGATAGAAGAGCATAAACGTATCGTAGTCAACTACCTCCGAGCACATGAACTATCTTATAAGATCTATGCACCTAGTAAAAATAGCATGCACTATGTAAGTACCCCCAAGAAATATCTATGGTAGGATTTGAACCCAATACCTCATGCAAGTTGTTATGAGTTTGTCTTAAGTCTTAACTACTAGACTAATCTCTTTAGGTTCATTTTCATATTTTAAAATCTGAATTATTAAATTCACAATTTGTTCAATAATTTAGATTTTAAAATATATAAATCGATAGTGAGAATTGCAACACCAATTTCGTAAAAAATAAGAACAAAATCATAGAATAATCCAAAATATATAATATACTATATATATACTGTATATATACTGCAAATAAGTTATAGTATAGTATGGGTAATATATAATAAGTAATATACTATATATATATATATTATAATTACATATATACTATATATAATATAACATCATCTAGTCACACTCATACGGTTTAAATAAATTATTTTGGAATCGAAAAAGATAATTAAACTAAAAAAACAAAAAGCTAGATTCACAAAGAATGACATAAAGTTATAGATTTAGTTAAAAAAAATAGTCCATAAATTATTTATAATAATTAAGAAAATTTTAAAAAAATAAAAATAAAAAAGAGTTCACTCTCTTGCCCACTTATAAATTGATAGTATAGATGCACCGGTTTATATAAAAGGGATATTTTCTGGCCCAATTATGTTCGAAACATATCCATAAATTGAGGGAAAGAAATAGACAATAAATCGAAATTGTAAGATGGACAGTCATCAAAGGGCGATTGTTTACTGTAAATTATAGGTTGGGTATTATTCACTTTTAGCACTTTCAACGATGTGTTTAAGGTAAACAAAATCCAATGATGTACAAAATTACCGTAAAAGACTAAACAAATAGAGTAAATACAACCAATCAGAACAAAACAAACTCCCATTTCTATCCTCTCTATTTATCTTTGCTTTAATTTCCTGGATTCAAAATCAAGTGTCGCAATTATCTACACTTTCAAACTATCTCATGACATCATCTTTTCACTTACGATCATTTTTCGCTTACAATCGCAACCATAACTATTGATTACAAATGATAGTGTCTAAAAGGAGAGAGGAAAAAACAGAAAAGAAGAAGAAGAAAAAAGGGAAACGGAATGGATCTGTTTCCAGGAAACCTTCCCGGAGAGGTTTTCTTTCTACCTTGGATTTTCACATCAAGAAAACGTGCAACTTTCTTTTACCTCATTATAGATATGTGTTCAGCCATTGCCTATCACCAGTTTAAGCTTCTACGGATTCAAAATCTCAGCATTTGAATCACCAACCAATAAAGAAAAGAAATTAGATTATGCATATGATTCAAATATTCCGCATTTTAGCTTTCCATGCATCCAGAAGACAGGAGAGATATTGGGGAAATAACTACGAATAGGTAGACTAGTAATAACAGTTAAAACTAACAAGCACGTTCCACAGACAAAATACTCCAGTTCATGTGAAGAAACAACAGACAATCTCGCCTCCTCCCACCCTAACCTCCTACTAACCGAATCCCTAAATCCTACAGAAAGAGAACAGCCACATTAGAAACAAGATTGTCCCCAATAACATGCACAATAACAAGATATGCTCCAGTTTTGTTCTTCTGTTATATTGTTCATTTTCTCTTCTTGGCAGGTGGTTGTAATTCCTCTTCCTCGTCTTCGTCCTCTTCTTCCTCTTCCTCCTCATCCTCTTCATCCTCTCCTTCTTCCCCATCCTCATCATCATCATCATCATCCTCTTCATCTTCATCCCCGCTTCCACCTTCGCCATTAGCCTCAGGTTCATCCTCTGGATCACCTTCATCCTCACCTTCTTCACCTTCTTCTTCTTCCTCGCCTTCATCATCTTCTTGATCAGCTACTTCATCTTCCTCGTCTTCATCTTCCTCAGTTTCACTACTGTCCTGGTTCTCGAGGGCAGATTTTTTCACAGCATGAAGCTCCTCAAAAGGAAAGCTGCAAAGGAATGCGGGCCTTATGCTGAGGTTCTTTTTGCAGTGTAAAACAGAGTAACATACAACAGCAGGGTCACAGTTCACACACTAACCTTCCCAAAGACTCCAGCTCCTTTGAGATTACATCAGTTCCATGACACAAAGATTTCGTCTGTGTGGACAGAGAAAAGAAGCAAACAATTCAATGTGGAATGAATTAACATGCTTCTGCATACAAAGGATATTCCAAATTCCTAAAAGCAATTCCACAGTGATTTCACTCCAAACATGAGAAATTGTGAAAATATATCCCATAGAGCATAGACAAGATATAAATCACTCGATGAAGTCACTTGTCATGAATTTTTTTGGTGAAATACTTGTGATGAATTTTATCCTAAGGAACACCAGAAACAGTAGTATGTTACCTTTCCTCGGATTATAAATTTTGACCATATCTTTTGAAACACACTTCAGTCTCTTTTCTTCTGGGTAAAGTACCCCGCGTGAGTATCCCCTTATGATAAATGCAAATCATAATTCTATCACGAGAAAATCAGCATACTCACTTGTCGGGACAGATGGAGCTGGAGTACCATCCTAGTGCAAGAATTCTAAAGACAAGCAATTTATTCGCCATTAGTCTCCATTAACTTTTCCAGTTAGCTATATGCCTTGTGTCATACTTGTATACTTCCTAAATAAAATATACGTGATAATAGTTTTCAGGAAAGAGGTTCTTCTAACAACTTGAGCTCATCATCTCTAGTTCCAAATATAGTCATTTTACCACTCTAAAAGCAATGGTTCCCAACAAGGGTATACTTACACAAACTCCCTCTAATTCTAAAAATTTTCAATTAGCTAGATCACTTTAAAACTTTGCAAATCAACAATATTTTGAAATCTCACTTTCAAGAATTTCCCATTAAAACTTTGCTGTAAACAAGAAAGGGAAATAGACAATTTGTAGTTTTTCCGTTTTCTTTCTTTCCTTCCACTTCGCTACTCACCCAGCTTCCATCACACAACATAATGGTATATGGAGAGGGATTGAGTAAACCAAAAGTGTCTTGCACATTATGATTATCAAAAGATCCCAATCTCAATTGGAACAAAAAATGCTTCCTTCTATTGTAATGAATGAGTTTCATTAGAAATTCCTCCCACCGCCCCGCCCCCCCCCCAAAACCAAAAGAAGAAAAGAGAGAGAGAGAGAGAGAGAGAGAGTGATATTTCGTTCACGCACACCTTGGAAGACTTATGTTCCCACTAGAGGGCACTACCCACACCAAACACATACAAGTCAGAACCAAGATCCAAACAAGTTATCTTCCAAATCCACATATACCAGCCAAAACATCCACATTTCAACAACTTCCAATAATCTTATTAAGCTATGAATGATTTCAACCCACCACCCAATTGATTAACTAAACTGAAACTTCAAGATCCAACGAGTTACTCAACAAATTCTCACCTACCAACTACAATTCCCTCATTTTACCAATTGCAACTCCCAACAAACTCATTCAGCGGAATGAAGAACAATTCCAAAGACAGAAACCAATGGACACTGATATAACTTCAAAAATAAAACCTAGTCACCAGGCACAGCTTAATGGTAAAAAGAAAAACCTAAAACATCACTAATTGTAACGTCACCATACAAATCCCTAACTTGTGAATCTACATAAATTAAGCAAGTTAACTATTTTCTATTGCAAGGTGAGCTAAAAAATACCGCAAAAACATTTAATTTTGTCTAATAACCACATAATATGAATAAACAGTGAAGAGATAAAGCAAAAAAAAAAAAAAAAAGGACCCAAATTAAAAAGAACCACTTTTAGAGCAAATTATGGGAAGAAAAGTGATCAAAGGAAGTAATTGCAAGTATTTACCATGGAGAACGAGAAAGCAAGAGACTTGAGTGCTAAAACGGCAGTTTCAGCCACCAGAGCTTCCACTATGCGCCGGAGGAAGGCGTCAGCGGTGAAAACCAGAGCGGTTGAGGAAAGAGTATCCATTGAAGGAGTGGAACGAACACTCTAGAGCTTGAGGAGAGAGAAAAAAAATAGAGAGAGAAATGTCCGGAGTAGTTTGAAATTGGAATAGGGTTAGGGTTTTGGATTTCGCAATGGGGGTTTATGTGAGGGATAGAATTGGAAATTGGAGTAATAAGCGAGGGTAGAATGGGGATTTAGTAGGAAAAAGACGACAAAAAGTTATCTTCGTTGAGTAAATAAATAAATAGAAAAAGACTGTCTTTAACGTTACAAAAGAACCTTTTTAAATTCATGGTTTTTGCTATGTGTGTTTGTGCATCAGACAGAGGGAGAGAGAGAGAGAGGGAGATTTTTTAGTAAAGTCAACTAAATTCGCTTGCGGATTAATTAAGTTACACTTGGAGAGGAAAAAAAAAACTTTGGGAATAATTTTAAGTAATATAATTTTTATGGACTATAATTCAAACCAGTAAGAGTTGTATTCGCGATATATATTATACGATAAATAGTTAAGTGAATCAATCATATACATAATTGCTACTAAATAATAAGTGATTTTTCTATAAAATAATTATTGCATCAAAAAGTGCAGAAATAACTTCTCTCTATTACTCCTTTCTTTAATTTCGTAATTAATCTGAATATTATTTTTTCTAAACTATATAAATGTAAGATATCAAAAGCCCCCAAATATTTTAAAAACAAAGATATATTATCCATATTTTTAATTAAATTAATATTGCTACTTAAATTCTCAAATAAGAATTTTAAGTGAAAAAATTATAAATTAAGAGAAATATAAATAAAAGTTAGGCATACATACACAGTAGAATCTAAACGAATCACCAATGTTAATAGTAGTTTCTAGACAAAGGCTAGCCACCTTAGGTTCAAAGTCAAGTGTCCTAACCTACTAACCCATAACCCAAAATAGTTAAGTGTCGACTACCTTAAGCCCAAGGTTAAGAGGCTACACCCATAAGACACAATCTCAATAAGGACTGAGCAAACCATGTTAGGCTAGTACCAAGTAGTAGTCAAGCGTAGCTCCATCTCAACTTATGGGTTTAAGAAATTGAATGGCCTAGCAAGTAAAGTCAAGGGCTTATGGGTTGACCTCCACGAGATTTCTAATGACTCATCTAGCCCTCAACAAGAACTCTTCAAAGTCTAACCATACAACATATACATCGAATTAAAAGAGATATGACTTTTAGCAACTTATATATAGAAAGCTCACATAGCCTAAATAATACAACACCGTCAAACATATTTATGAAGAAAATATAGGCACAAGGCTAAAAAATAATCATTTTCGCCACCATTAAGAGATCTCTCCAATTCGAAGCCCCCAAAGCCTGGGGTTATGCATCATGAGTTGACGAGAGCTTAGACGTTGATCATATAAGTACTTGACCTCTACACTTTCACAAATAAGTTCACTCCTCCATGTTTGTGTATACTCTAATCCTTTCCATCCTTACTCCCTTTTTGTCGAATCATATGTCCCTTTACAGGTATCTCTAACTTAAGTATTAAAATAGCTCAGTTAGACAACCTCAGGTTGTCTTACTCACCTTTATCTATTTTGCAGTTGGGCCTAAGGCATACAAAGTCTTGCTATATTCGTGTGGTTCAATGCTAGGAGCCCATTATTCTCTACCCACCTAAAATCTTGAGGCGAAAATATATATTTTACGTAAGATTTATTTCGATTTGAATGTAAACATTTATTAGTTTCAATATTGCTATATTTATCTTAAATTAAGCTAAGGCTTAAAGCAAAGGCTATAAGTGTTTGAATATATCTGTGTATACATACATACGAGTAAAATAACTAAAAACAAGTTCATATTAAGAGCCTTTTTATCTTCTTTCATGTATTAACCTCCTTTTAAATAGCTTTTGTTTTTTCATTGGCTTTGGTAACATTTGTATCGTGTCCTTATTGTATATTGCAATAAGACATTAGAATAATGATTTATAGATATGCATACTATTTCCTATAAAATTAAATACCTAAAAAGCTATTATTAGTAATATATTATTTTCTCCTTACTTTAATTTAGTTGTCCTTTTCTAACATTCTGGCAATGTTTTCAAACTATGCAATTAGCAAAATGAGATACTAAAAAAAATGAGAATATAAGCATATATATAGTCTTCTTACAAATTAAAATACCTGATAATTGCCTCTATGGTTTGACTTATTTACCCTTTACTAGAAGTAGGCAAGTAACCCTATTGTACCGTATACTTTATAGTACTTTACTCAATCGGAAAGGTTCCGAATGGTATTAAGGTCATAAAATAGGTGTCGGGCATAATTTTTCAAAACCTAGTATCATAAGGCATGAAATCTCAAAATCTTGTACTTATCTTAAAACATCAACTTCAAGATACATGGAATGTTCCAATGTAAGTTATACTTATCCTATAGATACTAAGTAATAATAATGTATGTGCCGTCTCAAAGTATTTGTTGTTAGTAATTAGGCTCTGCACATAATATGTCTACAAAACAAAACACTGTGAGAGGATGTAAGGATGTTATACAGCGTGACCACTCCAATACTTAAATCAGTAGTGAATTATTTGAAAGTAAAAGTATTTTGCAGTAATAGGCAAACTTGGTAAACAAAGTGTAAAAAGATTTACAGTTTTATAGTGGGCTAGTATTTATAGTGGAATGGTATCAGTAGTTAAAGGACAATTAGTGGGAGAGATCCTCTCCCGCAAGTATGGGAGAGTGGGATTATGCTGTCGACATGTTCCACATATATCAGAAGTGAGTGTTGACTTGATCTGTTATCCTTATCTTATGACTTCTAGCCATTAAAGCATGTCTTGTGCCTTATTGAGTCGAACCTAAGCTTAAGCCCAAGGCGGCATGCCCTAAAAGACAAAGTGCATCAGATCTTGATAGGCCTAACAAGCCTATATCCAAAGGGCCCTATTGTAAGACCTAGATTCAGCTATTCGGAGTTTGATTCATAGAATTTAAGGCAAACGAGCAAATTGTCTAATTCAGCCTAAATTTTACGACGAAATTAGAAATATTAATAAAAGTATTCTTATAAGTTTAAATTTAAGAAAATAAGAAATAAAATAAAAGAATATAAAATTTTCAAATTTTAAGTATAATACTCGTTATTTATTGGAAATACGTAAAATGTGTTTCGATAACTAACGAATTACTAAAGATAAATTATATACATACTAAAAATAAAAAAATAACTTAAATAATATTTAGGAGTATTTATTTATATCATATATGTATTTACATGTAGGTAGAAATATACGTAATTACTTAAAATATGCAAAATATGCTAAAATCAGGTTAATTAATTAAAGAAAAGTCATAATTAATTAAGAAAAAATAAAGAAAAGTCAAGAAAAATGAGGAAACATCCAAAATTGAGGCGTAGCAGCTTAGAATTGAATAAATAAAAGCAACCAATTAAATTAAGACAAGCAAAAAGACAATTTGGAAGAGAATAAGGGCAATGTCACCTCAATTTAAATTATTATTAAAAATATCAAAATTAGTTGGAAAATTATGAAACTTGTTATTCTAAAATATTTTTGTATTTAGGTTTTAGGAAAAATATTATTTTGATGAAAATATGTCCCATGATAGATGGTTCTTAAGAAATCATGCAAAACCAAATATATTTCGGTTTAGAAATAAATTACCTTAGGAATATAGTTTTGAGCCTAAAATTTTTGTGTAGAATACTTAGGGGTTATAGAATAGTGCTATGAAGCTCTTTTTTAAAAATTAATTTTTGAAAATTTTAAATAATTTTTAAGCCTTAAAATGATGCATAAAATGGGTAATTTAAGGTTAATTAAGTAATTAAATGAGTAATTACTGATTTGATGCATAATTATATGTTTTAAGATGTTGAAATCTAATGGAGTATGCTATTTGTAGCATTTGGAGGGTTAGATGTAATTATTAGGATATTATGTAGTAAATATGTAATAGGTAAAAATGATAAATTTTAAGTTAATTTTGCAAATTATGATAATTAGAAGTAAAATCTGATTTAGGATGAAATTATATATTTTGAGATGTTAATTAATGTTGGGAGATGATTATTGGAGTGCTAAAAATATTAGATGTGTATTATGTACATAATAAGTAATAATATATAATATGCAAATATGAGAAATATAATAAATAGAAAATATTAGAATAAAAAATTGATATTATACTAATAATAGAAATATATATATATAATCTGGTAAGAAAATTAAATCAAAGTAACTATATGAAAAATGTAAGATTTTCTTACATTGGAAGTAATTTCAGTAGTTAAATTAGGATTAGGATGTACTGCATGGACTGGAATACTAGTTAGAGACTAAAACCGATATTTAGGATATCCAAAGATAATGTGATTTATTTCACATTATAGGTCAGAATGATTTTTCAAGATATACGTATAAATCTCTAACAAAAAATTAAGTTAAAAACCTAATTTAAAAATCGATACGAAAACTGAAACAGAACTTAACATGATTCAAAAAGCATTGTAAAAAACTTAAAAAGCTAAATAATTAGGTATATTAAACCCTAAATAAAAGATAACAATAAGCATAATAGGATAAAACCAACCTATAATAGTTATATGGAAAAACTGAAACCACATTTATATTATAGAAATGATTGGCGATAGCCTGAGTAAGTTGGATCTCGAGTAAGCAAGCAAAATGTCCAAGTAAGTTGGGATTAATACAATATTGTATTTTGAAGGCTTAAAATTGTACTTGATTATACTTATTCTGAGTTAATGATATGATTTTGATGTGCTGCTTTGACTTGTATTGTATAATGATTGATTATTCCAAACTAAATCTAATTAAATATATGATTTGTAATCATAAACAGGACTTACATAGTAATCCATTAGGGAAACATTAAGATTCTCCAACCAAATACTGATCCCTTCAAAAGGGATAACGTCGAATGGCATAATTGGTTCCTTTCTTATCCTTAGTTGATCTAAGTGACAGATGAGGAGGTCACGGTAAGGGTGAAGTCAATGGTTCGAAGGTAATCATGGGAAGAGTAATGTCTCCATTGCACAAGCTTAGGTTTAGTCATGAGCTATTGCATTAACGGTAACTCCTCAACTCGGATTAGAGCGGGCGTAATTTCTCTAATCTCACGACGGGCTAGACAACATCGTACAATAGCATTTGCGTGTTCATACATTGCATCTAACTAAATCGATTGATAACCTTGTTTGTGTTGGTGGTATAGTTTTAAGTCCTCTATCCTAACTTACTGAGCTATGGTTGCTCATGTCCTTATAGACGTTATTGTTTGTGCTAGCTAAAAAGTAGCTTATATCAATCCTAAAGCTAGTAATTGCGAAATCTTAGGGAGTGAGGACGTAAACCAAAGACCAAATACACTTTCTAATTAGATTTATTTTAAAGCTTTTAGCATTAGTTTACAAATTACTCAATTAAATTGTAATTAGATTGCTAAATCTTGTAAGATACTCAAATTATTTTAATGCAAGTATATACTTTTCTTAAGTTCATAAGTGAATAACTTATTTAAATTATGAACTGTTTACTTTAAAGTAAGTTAGTCGTGGATACCTTATGTAAATCAAGTCTAAGATTGCGGCTGTATGGCCAGCTTCTATCTTATAATGGTTTATATAACAGGACTGTTACGATTTTACCGCTTCGGGGTGTGACACCTATCGACACTTACCTACCCACAGTCTCATTGCCAAGGTGAGGGCAAGGAGAGGGGATTTATAGGCTACTCAAGTACGTCGCCGATCTGACTAAAAAGGAGCTTGGGCTTATGCTACTACGCCGACATGGCAAAGAGACGATGGTGTTCAAGGTGGTAAATACCCAAGCCGAGGAAGCGTAATGTAAGAAGGGCCGAGGTGTCACCAACTATCCCGAAGCAAAGTACTGATGACCCGAGTAAGGCAAAGCCCTGGTTGGGGAATCAGAACAAGACTTCGCATCTCATTGGGCAAGCAATTGGAGCTCTGAGCAAGTCTAGCCGAACAATAGTCTCATGGACCGAACAAGCGCAATTGTACCGTGTCTTTATCATACTGACCAGGTAGATGTTGAATGGATCGTGAGGAAACTTCTTGTTAAAGAAACTTTTTCAAATTGCGTCCTTAGCGTACCTATTTTCCATGTATTTAATGTGATGTGATAAGTGTCATGTCGTAGCAGACTAACATACAACTACATGCATTTTATCTTTTAAAGATAATCATCTAATCAAAACTTATTTCATGTGTCTATTGTACAGAATTCCAAAGGATTCACGCTTATATGAATCCCTATAGCTGTTTATACGGCTTCCTAAATACTTTGCTTATAAATAGTACAATCGAGATGAGAGATTACTTTTCTACAACTTCTCTATTTCATTTTTGTGAATTCCACTTTTGCATCAAACTTCCTTCAAAAGTTCTTCAAGCTTAATTCTTCTTCAAACTTTACGACCATGTCGAGAAATACAGGTGAGACTAGCTCTGCCTCATCACTATATGTCTCTAATTACAAATTTACAAGGAGTGATCCCCCTTCAGTAGGAGAAGATGAAGTCTCATCGTTGGCACAACTAAACAACTCCACTATAATGGCGATAGAGGCACTGGATAGGGACAAGCTTATCAACGCCATCTCAAGGGATGTATATGCATATGCCATTCTACCTCCTCCCAAGGATTTGTTCGACGCGCTTAGGATAAGTAAGGGGTCCAATAGCCAGGTGAGCAAGAGCAAATCTACTACCCCTAATTGGGTCTTGGGTAACTTCATTGTTATGGCAATCCTTAGGTGGCAAATGCGATTATCAAGTAGGGAGGAGTGTATGGCCCTACTATTGGGGAAGCGCTTTGCAATTTTTGAGAAGTGTCTGGAGTTTGGGTAGTGTCTCCCCCCAATTCACTTCGAAAAAGAGCTGTTTAATTTCTACCAGTATAGTCCGGTACGGGTCCTTCCCAATGGGTAGAAGGTGTTGAAGGCTTTCCAAACGTTACGTGAGTACTTGGTAATAAAGGCCACTTCTGAACTCTTCAGCTACTTCTATATGTGGAAGAGCATAAGGGGGATGGCCATACCTATAGCCTCGTTCAAGAAAGAAAAGTCTCATGGATTTCGTAAAGGGCTAGTAAGACGACTACATAATGGTTGAGCTACCCGAAGAGGCAAATTTTTGTAATGGATTGAGCTGGCTCGGATCGAAGGCCTAAACAAGGCTTGGCCCTAGTGACGTGGAAGCCACATGAGAAATTCAAGCCTTCATGGCCTTAAGGCATAGCTAGGAGATTAATGCTACGGAGATAATAGAGAAATACTTTCAATATTCGATCTCGAAGCTTTTCCCCAACATAAAGAATGCTATGGTGAAAAAGTGGGCTAAAGCTAGAGGTTCGTTCTATTTGCAAGCACCTTCGTCTGTTGTACTAGTGTTGAAGTGCTTCATTCGGTGCCTCCTATAGAATGGGGGAACTTCCTTATCCATACTAGTTACAATAGAGTTTTTGAATGGTAATAGTAGTTTCTTTTGTTCACCTTGCTTTTTATCTTTCTTATTATTTCAATATATTTTTATAGGAAATAATTTGGCTCTAAGGGTATCCTGTCCCCTTGTAAAAGAATTGATGAGTTGCCTACAGGCAAGGATGAAGGCTTTCAATCCAAAGGGTAAAGCAATATAGGTGAGGTTAGGGGCTAAGGAAATAAGTAGGGGCTAAGGAAACCAGCAAAGCTTGACCGGTGACTATTCCTAAAGGGATACCTGTTGCTCCCCCAATGCAACTTGTTACGAACTGAAGACGATCTAGTCATAGCAGACACCGTATACTATATGAAGAACACCTGATTGGTTATCTTTCCAATCATGATCTCTTCACACAATACACAAGGCTCTACAACCACTAACTTTCTAAGAACATATAGATCCATAGGATATCATCACACAAGCATATTTATATAAAATTTAAACTACAAAGTTTATAATAAGCAGCAATTTAGTACATCTAGGGCTATATTACCGATAAAACAAAAGTACATAAGTAAAAGTTTACATAATCAGTTCTCTTAACACACTAGATGGCTCGCTCTTGCCCAGGTCTCCAAGCTAACCCGTGGCATCCCCCGACCAGCCTCAATGAATAAGCCATCCTACAACAAAAGTCTAAGGGAGTGTAAGTCTAAGCTTAGTGAACAAAACCTTCAACCGCACCACAAGCAAGTTATCAATACATTATGTTCACGCATATGAATTAATGATTAAATAGAATGCCAAACAATACGTATAATTAACTAGTCAATATATGCAACTCAAATTTAACGCCCTTTGAAGTCAAAGTTGAAGTATATATGGCACCAATCAGATCCGAATATTATACTAGAACTTACTTTACAACAAAACTCCATGTTCCGTACTTAAATTAAACAAGTCCTTTTTTTTTCATAAAAACCAAGTTCTAGTATAATCATGAGTCGGCCCCCACAGTCCATACTTACCGCTAAACGGAGGCCTCTAAACTTGACTCTTAGCCAAGCGATTGGCGCCTCCAACGCCTAGTATTCCCACGGGCCAGGGTAAGGTCATTTTGTATAGGTGCATCATACAGAACCAATAAATTTATAATAACAACCTCCGAATAGCCTCTCTCTATCTCCATGTGATGTGACAGTCGGAACTATGTCTACGCAAGGCATGTATCATTTTCTTTTTATGAGTTGAGTATAGTTAAGTCTAATTATAATGTGACCATACACATAATCATTATTTATACTATCATACAATAACAAAGTATTATTTGTACTTAAGGTAAATTCACAACTCAACATATAATAACATACATAAGCATTTCCCGACCCCACACAACAATCAATTAACAATATCATTTAAGTCTATTATCTGTAATCACATACAAGCATGGAATCATAAGGAAAATACTCACTCGACCATGACGACTCGCTTTAGTTGTAATAATCGATCGGAAGATCCTCGCTCGCGTCAAGATCACTTAATCATTACAATATAATAACAATAGTAAGCAATTGAATTAACTAATGATTCTAGATATCTATTTACCTAATTCTACCTAGATTACTATCAATTTTTATCCGATTAAACTTTATGACTAATCATATGTAACTTTTTCATTATATTTCTAATATTTACAAACTTATAATCGTTTTCCATCGTTTTCAAATGCATGTTCACGCGATGATGTCAGTTTTAGACGTTAAAACCCATGTTTTATGATATAGACTAAATTTACTGAAATTCTAACTATTGAAGCTTAATTATTCCTATTGGCTAGTTTTATATTCTATTTTAGTAGTTAATGGTTTGATTAGCCATTAATTCTTACACTTAAATGATCTTATAGTTTATTACCTTAGAGGCTTATGTCATATTATCGCTTATGTCGTCAATTGTTTATATCATCGTTTATGTCCTCATTTGCTTATACCATAGCTTATGTCATCATTTAATTATATCATTGCTTATGTTATTATTTAATTATACCATCATTTACATCATCATCCATTACATTTGTACTCTTATCCTTATGTATTCATACACTTTATACATATGTTAAATATATACTTATAATTCTAACATACTAATATGTACAATTGTGTACTTATACGTATACTAATACACATATCCATATACATATACGGTGACATACGTATTTTTATACGTGTTTTCGTATGCCTAATGTTCCCTCTTAAGAAAACTTCACAAATTCCATATTTTTCCACTTTAAGGGTGTATTTAGCAAGGTATATATATGTATAGTTAATATATACCTTTTTTTAGGTTATGTATATAATGAGTACTTATGTACAAAAGTCTTCATACAAGTATTTACCAAGTGTACTCTTATATACACATACTTAAGCAAATGTACACATGTACACATGTTCTTCTTCCATTTATTAAGGATTCCTACACTTCTAAGCATAAAAATTGAAACTTTATTCCTTCAACAACATATATATATATATATATATATATAACACATAAACTTTTTACACCAACCTAACCTATACATCTAACTACTAAATAAGATAAGAAATTACATAATACCATACCTTTCTCTTACTTGTAATATGAAAAGGAAAGCTAGTATATATGTGTTATTGGTTTATGTCGGTAGGTAGAGTTGTGAAAGTGAAATTGGAAATGTTGAAGGGGATAAAGAAAAAGGAAAGCTTACGGTTTGGAAATGGGGGAAAAGAGTTATGTTTGTATTGTTTTATGTTTTAAAAGGATGAAGACAAGTGGGGTTTATGGTGGGATAAGAGTGGACGACAACAAAGGAAGGAAAAGGGGAAAAAATCTAAAGGATAAGGGGAAAAGAAAAGAAATCAATAGAAAGAAAGAGAAGATTCTAGTGTGATAATGACATATATGTTGACTTAGTCAACCTTTGACTTGGTCAACCTTTCAAAATTACATGTAATCTAAGTGTACATAATGAAGTAATTAAGAAAAATTAGGAAGAAAATTAAGGAAATAAGGAGTTTAGTAAATTGATTAGTAAAAATAAGTAATGAGATCTTCCTTAAGGTATTTATATCCTATATACATCATTTGGTAAGCCACTTAATGTAATTATCATGAAAAATATCATTTAGAGTATTAATACTTACTACATGTAACATAAGCATCAACTAAACTCTTAACTCTATGTAATACTAACCTAGTTATATAATTAGAAGATAAATGTGATCTATGATGTAATATCTTAGTTTTTAAAAGATTACTTTAGTATTATATGTATTTATGAATGATTGAAAATTATTTTTAATCTTTTACTAATGATTTAGTATAATACTAAGATTATATTATCAATTAGGGTTTTAGGGTAAATTATGACAAATTAATACTTTTATATCCTTAAAGTTATAATTCTAAGGCTTTTATCACTTTCGGATGAAATTTTAAGTGTTTACATACGTTTAGAGTAGAAAAATTTTATACGTAATTGATTAGTTATTTTAGGGTTTTCACTTTCACTCACCTTGTAAACTCTTAAAAATATCTAACACACTTGAGTTTACTTCAAATGTTAGGTAAAAAAATTTAGGGGTTTAAACAACCACTAGTTGCAGAGCCAGTTGCCCTTACTCTTCCTACCCCTGCCCTCATCTATACTACCGAGCCCATTGTTGTGAGGGAGGAGCCTGTCAGTGAGGATCAGCCAGAGTTACAGATGGTAAGCCCTTCTACAGTAGCAAGGTAGAAATGGAAGGTACTTGAGACTTTAAGAGAAGTGGCACTCAGAGCGAAGAAACAAGGCCACTGGTAAAGGCACCCTTAAGTTGGGGAAAATGGAACAAGTAGCTAACAGCTCATCCTTACCAATGTGTTGACGACCTAAAGGACAATTTTTTTGACACCCTCAATAAGTTTAGATTGCTAAGGATTGAGTCGAATTCATTTCAAGAAGTGTCATATATCTCTTGGGATGAAGAGTTGCTGAGGCAAGCTCCCAAGGTGGAAATGAGGAGGGCCAAAGGAAAGCTCTTGAGCTCGAAGTGAAAGGTTAGGGCCAAGGGAAAGCTCCTGAGTTTGAAGTGAAAGGGCATTGGACACTCAGCTATTAGGCTTCTCTAAGGTCTTATACCCCCGGCGATTGGGCTGTCCTCAAGGGACTATTCAAGGAGGGTGAGGGAGACCCCATGAAGATGGTAGGCCACTTGAGTACGCTTATGCAATCGGTAAGTCATTGTTGCTTCTGCATTGTCATGCTTCACTTCTTCTCATTGTATTAATGGTGGCTCGTGTTTCTTTGCAGTACCATGGTTAAGTGTTTCTTCAACTAAATAAATTTGATGCCACCCAGTAAGAGGTAAATGGTCTTCAAGAGGCATTGAGCACAACTACTAAAGACCTACGAGAGGTAAAGTCTAACAATTATTTAGAGAAAATTTCCAAAGCTAACTAGCACTTGTACCTTTCTCATGTGTAGATAGCTAGGCTCCAAGGGCGGTTAATGGATGTAGAGTGCAAGCGGGAGGCTGCTAAACACGTTGCTAATAAGGCCAACAACTTGAAAGCTCAGCTTGAAGATGAACAAAAGATCAAAGCTTAACTCTCTCAGAGATTGGACCAGGAGAAGGAAGCCAAGGCCTAAATTGAGAAGGAAAACATTGAGCTGAAGGCGTCAGTCACTAAGCTACAGACCGTGCTAGTAATGAAAGCTTCAGAATGTGAAGGTGTTTGAGCTACTTCGTTGGAGCTAACCGGTCTGAAGGCAGGGGTGGAACGATAAGTCTAGGGGCTGCAAAGGAGAGTTTCAAAAATGGAGGAGATCATCTCTAAGATGAAGAGTGGGGAGGTCCTTAGCGATGCCACCATGAAGAAGGTCGTCATTAACTATTGGATGATGAACTAGTGGTTAGAGGAGTTGGAAGCCCTATCCATCAATTGCATTTGCTATATAAAGAGATAAGTGCTCTCCCACCATTCTGGCCTTGACCTAAGCTTCCTGGATTTCATGGACTCCCCCACCTTCAAGGAGAAGAGGGAAGCTAAAGCGTGAGAGAGGGAGGCCACACAAGCGGTTAGCAAAGTTCCAAGCACCTCTTTTGCTGCTGTGACTGAATAAATTACTGCATCCACTCCTCCTACAATAGCTCAACAGGATGTTACCCCAGAAGGTGCCATTAGTAGAGATCAAGATTGGGCTAATCCTTCTATTATCCCTTATCAACAACCTCTCACCTCTGCTCCAACATATAGCCAACCTCCTCAAGAAGCATCGTCGGATCAACGCTTCAAGCAGATCGATGCTTTAGACTTTTTAGAGTTACTGGAGCTAGCTGATTTAAGACGATAGTATCTCTTTTTATTTATTTATTTATTTTTTTGTAGTATATATGTATGCTAGGTTGAGATGCCGACCTTGATTGTGTAATTTTGCAATCAATAAATGAAGTTTTGTACTTACCTGTTGTACTCACTTTGTCTTGCAATTAATAAATGAAGTAGAAATTCTTCTATGTAAGGGGTGTTTCCCTTTACTAAGGTTACCCAAGGTAATCAAGTTGATAGCATTCTGACCTGTTCGGTAGTAGGGGTTACTCTATGCAAGGGGTATTTGCCCCCACATTCCAACCTACCTAGCATTAGGGATTACTCTATGTAAAGGGTGTTTCCCCTTGTCAAGGTTACTTGGAGGGTTAAGTTGGGGTTACTTTGTGGCAGGGGGTGTTTCCCCTTGCCGAGGTTACTTGGGGGGTTAGATCGGTAGAGTTCCAACCTGCCCAGCGTTGAAGGTTACTCTGTATGAGGGGTATTTCCCCTTGTAAAGGTTACTTGAAGGAGTCAGGCGATGGCATCAACTTGCCTAGTGAGCAGTCTGTTCACCCTTCTAAAAGCTGAAACGGCAACAGAAAGAGAGAGAGAGAAAGAGAGAGTGGTAAACAACTAATTATAAAGCAAACTATTTCATTTCATTATTTTAGAAAGATACACACAAGAATATGCTAATTAAAATAAATCAAAAAATTATCGACATTCCATGTGCACGAGATGAGCTCGCCATCTAGTCTTTCCAGTCTATACACTCCATTGTCCAATCTTTCCCTAACTTTAACAAGGTCTTCACAATTAGGGGACAGCTTGCCCTGCCCCTCTTGTGAACCAGTGGCTTTTAGCTTTCGGCACACTTGGTCATCGATCTTAAATTCCTTGTGTCTAACCTTCTGATCATAGTATCAGGCTACTTGATGTTGGCATGCAGTTACCCTAGCCGTGACAAGGTCTCTAATTACCTCAATGGTAACAACACTAGCCTACAACAATGGCTCTTTAAGAGAGAAACTTCAAGTCCAGATATTAGGAAGCTCAAGTTCAATAGGAAGGACTGCTTCCGATTTAAACGCTAGGCGAAAGGGGGTCTCGCTCGTAGATGTGCGATGGGTAGTCCTATATCCCCATAAGATATTGGGTAGCTCATTGGCCTAGGCACCCTGAGATTGGCCTACATGCCTCTTTAGGCTATCTAAGGTTATCTAATCCGTTGCCTCTACCTATCCATTCAATTGGGGGTAAGCAACCAAAGTGAAGTGAAGCGTAATGTGGTGCTTGGCATAGAACCCCCTGAACTTAGGATTATCAAATTGTCACCCATTTTCCATAATGAGAGCATAAGGGAACCCGAACCGAAAGAGAATGTTATTTCTAATAAATGATTTAACACTTCTCTCTGTAATCTTTGCCACCACTTCGGCTTCCACCCACTTTGTAAAGTAGTCAACATCAACAATTATGAACTACCATCCTCCCGAAGCTTTCAAGAAAGTACCGAGAATATCAATCTCCCATTGCGCAAATAGCCATGGACTAGTCAAGGGTTGGAGGTTAGTGATGGGTGCATAACTGACTGGTGTGTTCTTTTGGCACTGTAGGTACTTTTTAGCTACAACTTTCGTATCCTGCCTCATGGTGGGCCAATAATACTTGAGTTATGGTACCCAGAGGTAAAGGGCTTGGGACTAAATATGATTACTACACACTCTGGCATGTAACTCTTCCATAACGCATAGCCCTTTACCTTCTCGGAGGCATCAGAGTAAGGGAAGGTCAACTCCCCTGCAATACAAGAGGCCATCAATTAACTTATAGTTGGTGGCGTGATACTAGAGCTTCTTTGCCTCCCTCCTATCATCTAGGAGCGTACTTTACTCCAAATAACTTCGGATATGATCCATCCAACTCAGCTCTAGTGTTTCTATGGTCAATTCAAAAACTTTATCTAAGCTTAAAGTTATGCTCTTTTCTAGCAGGTATTCTATAAAGATTTTCCTATCTTTCACCTTGGGCTTTTGTATGCTGATAGAAGTAAGCTTAGATAATCAATCTGCTACTAAGTTCTCAAGTTAAGGGATCTTCATGATATTTCATGAAGGGAATTCAATTAGAAGGCTCTTTACCTTCTCAAGGTACCTAGCCATTATGTCATCCTTAGCCTTGAATTGACCTCAGATTTACTGGATGGTAAGCATAGAGTCCAAGAAGATTCGTAAATGTTTAGCGTTGATCTCTTTAGCTAACTTAAGACTAGTGATAAAGGCCTCGTATTCAAATTTGTTATTATTAGAATTGAACCCAAACTTAAGGGCATAGTAGACTACAACTTTATGGGGGGCGATCAGAATAAGACCTGTACCTCCACCCTTCGAGGTAGATGATCTATCGACATACAGATTCCATACCAATTTGTCATTACCTAGTTGTGCTTCCTCTTCTCCTGTATATTTTTCTATAAACTTGGCCAGCACTTATACTTTATAGGTTGTTTATGGCTAATACTGGATTCCATGAGCACTCGATTCCATCCCGTACTTCATTATCCGTCCGGACACATTAAGCATCTACAACATGGTGTAAAACGATTGATCTATGAGTACAATTATCTAATATGCCTAGAAGTAAGCCCTTAGCCATTGTTCTGTGATGACAATAACCAAGGTAAACTTTTCTGCCAAAGTGTACCTAACCTCAGGCTTACAGAGTATATGGCTGTCGTAGTATACGGGCCTATGTTCTCTTCCCTCTGCTCTGACCAGCACAAAGGAGAGCGCCTAATCTCTCATAGCTAGGTATAAAAATAGGTCTTCCCTGTAGACAAGCTTAAAGAGGACCAATGGGTATGCAAAGAAGTCTTGGAGCTAATGAAAAGCGACAGCACGCTCCAGAGTGCATTCAAAACCCTTTGAATTTTTTAGGATTTTGAAGAGCTCAGTGCATCTATCTAAGCTCTTCGAGATGAATATGCTCAATGCAACTACCATAATGGTGAGCTTTTATACGTCTTAGACTAAGGTTGGAGGCTTTATTCCCCTGATGGCGCTGATCTTTTTGTAGATAACCTCAATACTTCTTTAAGTAACTAGGAAGCCAAGGAATTTACCAGATTTAACCCCACAGTTGCACTTCCGAAGGTTCAGTTTCATGTCGTACGTATGTACTTGGTCAAAGGCTTCCTGGAGGTCCATAATGTGATTGTCCGGCTTTTGCCTCTTAACAATCATGTCATCGATATACACCTCCATATTGTGCCTAATCTAAGCCTTGAATAATTTCATCACCATCCGTTAATATGTGACCTCAGCGTTTTTCAAGCAGAACGGCATCACAGTGTAGTAGTACGTGCCGTAATCAATGAAAAAGGAGGTATAGACTTTGTCCATCAAGTCCATTTTGATCTGGTTGTATCCTAAGAAGGTGTTTATAAAGATCAACAAAGCATATCCTGATGTAGAATTAATGAGTTGATCAATCTTCGAGAAAGGGAAACAGTCTTTAAGGTAGGCTTTATTAAGGTCAGTATAGTCAATGCACATTCGCCACTTCTTATTCTTCTTCTTAACTAGCACCATGTTTGCTAGCCAGGTCAAGTACTCTTTCTCCCTCACAAAGCCAGTCTTAAGCAACTTCTGTACCTCTTCTTCGTTTGCGACCTGCCTCTTTGGAGCGAAATACCTCTTTGTCTACTTAACAGGCCATGCTATAGTGTTGATGTTGAGGTTATGGGTTGCCCGGTCGGGTAAGAATTCGGGCATGTTTGACGCTAACTAGGCAAACCTGTTCGAATTTGTCTGCAAGAGAGCAGCGATTTCGTCCTTCACTTTAGGTGGGGTCTTAATCCCTATTCTTTTGGTCTATTTGGGTGAAGGTCCAATCTGGACTACTTCTGTTTTTTCTCCTAACTCATCCCTTTCAACCGACCTCTCCTACAAGCCTGTTTTTCGAGCAAAGACGCCTTATCCTTTTAACAATCCTGACATATAGCTCTCACAAGAGCCTTTAATCACACCTACATACTCCCACTACAGTTAGGGTTGAAAATTTGGCTTTTAAATGGAGGGAGGATATGATCACCCCAAACGCATTCGAGCTTGGTCTTCCCAAGAGTACGTTGTAGGGGGAGGGGTAGTCAATCACAACAATTCTACAAGTTGTCGTTGCTAAATTCCATGTCTAACGTAGTGATCCCCTTTGCTTAGACCATACTTCCATTGAAGTTGATTAGATTATGGTGGAACAGCTTCATTTTCACTAGTAGCTTCTTTTTCATCCTCTCATAAGTATAGAGGAAAAGTATGTTAGTGGAACTACCCATGTCTACCATAATCCTTAGAATCTCAAAATTTAAGATCCTTGCCCTTATTACTAAAGCATCCTAATAGGGTGCATTAACCCCTTCAAGGTCTTCATCGGAGAAAGAGATAGAAGTGTCCAACTTTTGCCTCTTCTCCTTTAAGACCATCACATTTGATGGGATGTTAACTGAGCCACTATCAAGTTGCATGGCGTGAACAGCAACTCCTTCATTTAGTTGGGGGATCTCGACCATGACATTGTTGAATCGGGCTATGTAGTCACATAGGGACTCACCTTCACCTTGCCTTATGAGGTATAAGGACGATGTGTCCTTAGATGGAGGCTTGCTAGTCTAAAAGTGGAGGCTAAATCTCTATGCTAGCTCGTCAAAGGAGCCGATAGAATTGTCGAGGAGGTGGTTGATCTACATCTAAGCTGCTTTCCTTAGGGTAACCGAGAAAGCCTTACGCATTATAACATCCCCATAACCATGAAGGTTCATGAGGGTACGAAAGCGGAGGAGGTGATCATCAAGGTTTCTTGTGCTATCGTACTGGTCCAGAGACGGAAGTTTACTATTAGGAAGCAACACTTCATCCTAGATACCCCTGGTGAAAGGGTCTTATTACTGGCGACCAGTTTAGCATGGCTAGTGACCTTACTCCCCTATTGCTCGGAGAGACTCCTTATCGTGGCGCAAAGCTTATTAAGGTTAGCATCATCTACTGGGTAAGTTTAACGTACTACTGATTAAGTCGATACTCCTTATGAGTCGGCTTCTTACTCATTTCTAGCTGAGCTCAATTGCGGGTGGTCGTAAACCTTACTGGCTGTTACTACAAGGGGGGGATTAGGTTGTTGGTTCTTACTATTCTATTGCAAGTAGTTGTTTAGCCTAATGCGAGCATTCGAAGCTTCGGTAAGGCACATTTATATGTTATGCCTCTCTACTTCTTCGAGGCAAATGCAAAGTAGCCTGTTTTGAGCAACATACTCTTCGACCAAGCGTTCCATGTACTCCTCCAGTATAGCCCTTAAGAGGGGCTGGTTACCCGCGGGTTAGTTGTTCACCAACTAGTGGTTCTCCTATTCATCATGGTGAAACATGATGTCCATAAATTGCTTGTAGGTTATATGTTTAGTGTGTTTGAATTTTTAGGTGTAGGGATTCAGGTTTCCCACAGATGACACCAAATGTTGTCTCAAAGTATTTACCAGTAGTGATTGGGCTCTACATGTAGTAATTCTACTAAACAAATTACTATAAGGGATACCAGAGTGTTATCTGACTTGGCTACTCCGATGCTTAAGTTAATAGTAAATTATTGGAGAGTAGAAAGCGCTTTGGAGTAATAAGCAAGCTTAGTACACAGAGTGTATAAAGATTTGCTGTTATATAATGGGTTGGTATTTATAGTGGAATGACGCCAGTAATTAGAGGACGATTGGTGAGAGAGATGCTCTCCCACAAGTAAGGGAGAATGGGACCGTGTTATCGACATATCCCACATATATTAGAAGTAAGTGTTGACTTGGTCTCTTATCTTTGTCTTGTGACTTCTAGCTATTGAATGATGTCTTAGGCCTTGTCGAGTAGGGCCTAGGGCTTAAGCTCAAGGCGGTGTATCCTAAAAGATAAGGTGTGTCAGATCTGAACAAGTTTGAGGAGTCTATGTCTAAAGGGGCATGTCACCAGTATGTATAACAAAGTTGTATTTCTACCTCCTAAATTTTGCCATAAAGGGAAAAAAGAAATAAAGAAATGAACATATATGTTATAAATAAAGCCCATCATGAATAAGAAACTATGAATTTTTTATTTCATTTCTTCCACCTCCCTCTCATCTCTATATTTATATTTTCTACATCTCTTGTCTTTTTTGTTCCTTGTTATTAACCATACCTTTACCATTATATTTTCAATCGAATGTTATACTTGTAAACTTACTATAATGGATTTGATATTATATATTTAAGCAAGTGGAATAAACTTTTTAATAGATTGTAAGGGCATGGGCATGGGCATATGGTGTGCCTTCTCCATGAGCGCATTCTTTTTGTCATTTTTGCTTTGTAAGGTTACTTTTATCAAAGATGTCATATAGGGTAGATTTTCTAAAGTTACTTCTCTAAACTCATAAAGAATGTGTGTTCATACAATTTAAACAAATATGATGTCATAAAAACTTTAACGAGTTTAAGGTGTTAAAAATTTGCCTTAAATTTTAATATTACAAAAATTTAGTATAAAAAAGTTACAAATTCCACATAATACCTTTACCTAAGTTCTATAAGATATAGGCTAAGATGGTTCGATGGTGTTATAAATGTTGATTCCAAAACTTAAGAATCTATATCTATAGGGTTTGTTATGAGTAAAGCTTTATACCCTATCATCTTATACTTACTCATCCCCTAATCTTTACTTTAGTTATTTTAAAAAAATAATTAAAAAAATTCTAACATATAAAATATATATTTTAAAGCTATCCTTGTAAAAGTAAGTGAATTTTTCTGATTCTCACTTTACCATAATTATTGCATTTTATTTGTATCTGTTATATTTGATCTATATTTATTTGAAAGCTAATAAGACTATGTTCTATGTTATTTATATGTTATAAGTGTTATTTCACAATCATTATAAAGGTGATGATTGGGATATAGAAATTAAAAAGTGAAAATTACGTACTTTTAATAGAGAATACTTAAAAAATATATTTTATGCATTATAAAGATAAATTTTCATTAGTATATTCGTAAAAATAAATAAAGTGAAGAATATTTTGTGCGATATACTTAATGCACTTATGTTATCTATTTATTTTTATTATAATTCAAGATATCAGTTTCAAAAGGATTCTAAAAAGATAGAAAAAGGGACGGAACACAAGGAACAAAAAATAAATCAATTTTTCTTCTTTACGAACAAATTATATTTTTAAGAATTTTTTTTCTTAAAATTACAGCACTTCCCGACTCTAATTTTTCAATTATCATCTTAACCATAATTTTAATAAAATGTAAGAGATAATTTATCTAAGCATTATACTCAAGACAAAAATAAATTAAATAATTTTTTAGACTTTTGAATTTTAAATAGGTACAAATGAAATATGAAACCAATATAGATGACATAAAAAATATATATATTGAAATCCCTAGATAATTGAATACAATCATTAAAGTAGTACATAATATAGGGACTACTATGTGAGTTATACTTAATGCAGATTCAAATATTGTAATTTTATATTCAATTTTTTAAATAAGAAAGTTAATACATTTGTTAGAAAAGATATGGGGCCAAATGGTAAGTCTTGGAGGTATTGTCATACCTGATCAATTGTATCATTTATTCAAATCCTAAAGTAATTGGTAAATTATTTTGCAAAGATTTGAATAAATGATATTAGTTGGAAAAAAAAAAGGAATAAATGATATTCACGGACCCGAATCCAAATCATGAATTGGCTTAAATTAATCTGATAAGTCAAGTAACTAAACTGAATCCATACCAAAGGTTCCAAATAAGTAGTGGAATTGTTGGGTCTACAGTGATTCATAGCATAAAAATTAAAATAATTTTAATTATAGAAAAAATGAAAAATATAACAAATACATAATTGGATAACTCGATTTCAATCTCCATTTCTTCATTATAATCACCAAAAAAAAATTGCTATTAATAATACGGGAAATAAATATACATTTAAAACATGTCTAGTTTGATATATACATATATATGTATTTATATAGCTTCGCTAAAAGGAAATTCACATTCTTTTATAATACAAGACTAACTTTTGTTTTTTATTTTCTTTTTAATATTTAAACTTTTCTCCCACACTACTAAAATTTTTGTGGTAATAAAATAAACTTCCATTAACAAATATAAAGTCTTACACATACAAAGAGGAGCATCTTTGTCATGTCTCAAAATGGTAAGGTCCTAACGGTCTTGTCATGCAAATCATTCTAAAATAAAAACTAGTCTTACTATTGCTATCCCAGACCTAATTTACATAAAGTGTCTACGATTAATCCACTTTGAAGTAAATAATTCAAACATTAAACATATCATTTATTTATAAACTTAAGAAAGATACATACTTATATTGAAATAACATGAGTATCTTTATAATATTTAACAACTTAATCCTAATTTACTTATGTAATTTGTAAATTAATACTAAAAACTTTAAAGAGTAATCTATGCTTGAGAGTATATTCAGTCTTCAGTTTATATCCTCACTCCCCAGGATCATGCAATTAGTAGCTTCAAGGTAATTGTAATCCGCTTCCTAGTTAGTACCTACAACAAAGTCTATAGGAATGTGAGCAACCACAACTTAGTAAGTTAGGATGGAAACTTAAAACCATACAGCAAACACAAACAGAGTTATCAACCAAATTATTAGGTGCAATGCATGCTTAAGTAAATTCCATCACACGACGTTGTCCGACCCGTCGTGAGATTAGAGAAATTGCACCCACTCTAAGCTGGATTGGGGAGTTTTCGTTAATGTAACAACTTACAACCAAACACAAGCTTATGTAATAGAGACACCGCTGTTCCCGCGACTACCTTCAAACCATTGAGTTTACCCTTACGGTGACTTTCTCACCTGTCACTTAATTCAATTAAAGATTAAGAAAGACCTTCTTACCTGTCACTTAATTTAACGAAGGATTAAGAAGGGATCAATTATGCCATCCAGCACTATTCCTTTTAAAGAGATCGATATTTGGCCGAAGAATCCTTATATTCCCTTAATGGGTTACTATGCATATTTGATTTAAACTTTCAAGTCATATATTTAATTAGGTCCAATTTAAAGTGTTCAATCATTTCAACAATTCACACAAATATAAGCTAAGACAATAATTAGAATCATATCTTCAAACTTAGAAATAAGCACGTGTGTATAATTAACTAATTAACAAGCACGATCATGTACAATTTTAAGGCTCCAAGTACTACAATTTAGTACTTTGAAATACAACAACATATTAATCTCAACTTACCTAATATCCTTGGTCGCTCATTTAATCAATCGTAAGTTAATTTGTCTCCGTGTATCTTATAATATCAATACACTCTTTAGTATTTGTATTTTAATGATATATATATATATATATATATACACACTCTAAGTTATGATTTAACCTAATTCTTCATATATACATATTAGTTATTATTAATTCATCTTAGGTTAGTTTAGGGTTTAGTTTCCGAATCCGATTCCGCTTCAGGTTTTAAATCGGTTTTAACCATGAGTATTATACATAAATTCTAAAAATGTGATCTGAACACAAATATGAAATTCATTACATTAGGCTCAAATATCATAATTATCATTTTTAGTCCTAAATTAGTATTCTATTCTATCTGGTACACTTAAATCCTTATCAGTGTACCGAATTTATTCCTGATATGAGAAAATTATACATTTTTCATATAAACACTTAAATTTTAGTTTCCTACCAAATTTATTACATGTTTTTATTAATATTAAAATATCAATTTTTAACCTAATATTTTCCTACTCATTTATTTCTTCTATTTACATATTGTACATTATCACCTATTATGTAAATAATATACATATCTAATAGTTTTATTATTTCAAATATCAACTCCCAATATCAATAAACATCTCATAATGTCTAAATTCATCCAAAATCAGATTTTACTCATAATTACCCTAATTTACAAAATTAACTTAAAATATACCATTTTTACTTATTATATATATACTACATAATACTCTAATAATTACATCTAACACCTTAAATGCTACAAGTATCATACTTCATTAGATTTCAATATCTTAAAACATATAATTATGGACTAAATCGGTAATTATCTATTTAATTACCTAATTAGTTTTAAATTACCAATTTTATGCATTATTTTAAGGCCTAAAAATTTAGAAAATTAATTTTTGAAAAAGGGCTTCATAGCACTGTTCTATAACTCCCAAGTAGTCTACAAAATTTTTTTACTCAAAACTATACTCCTAAGGTTATTTACTTTTAAACCAAATAAAGCTTGGTTTTACATGATTTCTTAAGCACTATATATCACGAGACATATTTTTATCAAAATAATATTTTTCCTCAAAACTACATACAAAAAAATTTTCTTAATACCAAATTTCATAATTTTCTAAAACTATTTAATATTTTTAACAAAATATGAAAAATCGGAAAGAAAATTGAACTCATCAAAACCGGTGGCTCCAGCCATCGCTGGTTGTCGTGGCCTTATCTGTCAGTCTGGGCGCTACCACCATTGTGTGGTGGTAGTGGTTGTCCACTCCTAGATGGTTGTCAGGTTTGGGATCTCTCAAAGGCCATAATCGTACAGATTTTTGTAATTCTTTTTGTAAATCCTAATTTTCTCTTAAAATTTCAACCCTCTCAATTTCCTACAATTGCAAACACCCTAAATGAGCTTCTATAATTTTATGGGTATTTATAGAGCTCTAAGGGAATTATAGTGCATTAATTTGACTAGACATTTTCTTCCAAATTGCCTTTTTCATTGTGTTAATTTGATTATCTAATTTTTTCCTTTCTTTCCCCAGTTGCCATGACCTTGATCTTGATGATTCCTCATTTTTCCCTATTTTTTTTATTTTTCCTTAATTATTCATGTATTTTCTTTAATTATTTAACATTATTTTAGCCTATTTCGCATATTTTAAGTAATTATGCTTTTTTACCTATTTGTAAATTCATATATGGTACAAATAAATATTTCTAAATATTATTTATGTTATTTCATAATTTTTAGTGTGTATAAAATTTATCTGTAGTAATTTGTTAGTTATCAGAATACATTTTATGTATTTCCGATAAATGATGGGTGATATACTTAAAATTTGGAAATTTTATATTTTTTATTTTATTACTTATTTTCTTAAATTTAAACTTACAGAGTCACTTTTACTAATAATTCTAGTTTCATCATAAAAATTTGGATTGGATCAGACAATTTACTCGATTACCCTAAATTTTACGAACCGGATCCCAAATACCTGATTATGGGTCTTACAATCCCTATTCTAAACTAGCATCTAACCACATTACTAATGTTACAACTTAAATTTGATTCGATTCTACATAAATAAAGATAAACCTTTAACAAGTTCTTTTAAAAATGGGCCGAAGACTATAATATTCTTGGGCTTGATTTTCTTTTCCTTTTTTTTTAAAGTATAAAGTAAAAAAGATTTCTTTTTGAAAAATAAATAGTTTGAGACTCGTAAATTAAAACCATGGCGCATGAGTTGGAAAGATAGTGTGATCTAAACCCGGGAAAGGGTTGAGCCTGAACTATGAGATAACTCACCGATTTTGGTAAGCCTTCGCGATTCAACAATAACGACTCATCTACCTAACCTAGCTAATTATAAAATAAAAAATTAATGCATTGCTACATGTTGCAGCAGCTAAAGCTGCCACACAATATCAGTAATTAATCAGTTGCACAATGCAACAAATAAAAAAAAATTCACAAAGCTGCAAAATGTATAGCAATATAAAAATATATATTTTATGGATAAGGTCGATCTGAACAAAACAATACGACACTGTTTGAAAAATTCCAGTATAAATGGATTAGACAATGCAAAGAAATTAAAAAGGACATTGACAATACATGAAATTATTAAAGTGTGAAATTTTCATAATGCTATTTAAATTTCACATAGATTCTACAGGCGACTGTTTGGAACTTATTAATATTTTGAAATTTTTTCAAAACATGCGTTGTAATATTTTTGTTCAAAATTTGAACCAAATCAACGTGTATAAATTTTGAGAGTTGTGCCTCAAATTTACAACATCTAATAATTTCTCTACAAACACTTTCCACTTCACTTGAGCTTATTTCTAACATATCCACTCCACATTATGCATACACTTCGTTGTTTGTCTTCCTTTTATAGTTGCACGTGAAAAGCCAAAAATATGAATGGATCACTTTTTACATGGAACATCCACCAATAAGAAGGATTCCAAGGGAAAAGGAATGAATCCCTAGAATGAGAAATTTCTTGACGTTGATGACTATGGTATCCATCATGACTTCACTATTGAACGAATTAAGGATTAATTAGAGTTTCCAATAATCCCTCTTAGTTTTGAGCAACAAACCCCATATTAGTGGGATGATACCACAAAGAGTGAGGAAGCTACGAATATTGGTGGAGACAACATTGAAGAGTTGCCCTCTAGCAATCTAAGTAAGCCCTCCAAGCTTTGGAAGTTAGATATTTTTATTAAACATTGTACTAAAATTATAGATGAGCAAGGTAATTCTAGAGTGCAATGCAACTACTATTCCTTGAGCTATGCATGGAAGAAGGGGAATGGCTACAAAACGCTTACAAAGCTTCTATAACGAAAGCATCCATCTAAGTACAGCATCAATAGATCACAGCAGCAAATCGCACACCCTAGCAATTCCTAATCGTCTACATTATCTCGATACAATGTGGAGAAGTAAAAGATAACCCTCATACAACACATTTCAAATGTGTACCTCTCCTTCAACATAGGTAAGTGCAAGTTTTGAATGTGGTATGAATAAGAATCATTGAATCCAAACTTACGTACCTTTGACACCAAAACCATGCAAAAGGCCAACTAGTAACTATATTGTAAACATGAGCAAGAGCTGATGGCAATATTTAGCTCCCTAGATACAAAGGTATCTATTTGTGCAAATATATGGTCAGATGAATGGCAGGAAAATTCTTACATGGGTGTTACATGTAATTAGATAGATAATAAATGGTAACTTAATAAAAGACATTTGGCTCTTAGGGCGTTCAACGAACGACATATGACATAGGCAATATGTAAAATAATAACTACTATTCTTGAAGAGTATAACTTACCATGCAAAATTTTTTTCATAGATTTTGATAATACTAGTATAAACACTACATCCATAGATGAACTAAAAAATAGTTGTCAACCTCACTTAAGAGGTACGTTTTTTCACATAAGATGTACATGTCACATATTAAATCTATGTGTTAAGAAGGAGATGAAGGCCCATGATTATAAATTAACACCAATGAAATTAATGATTAAAATGATAACGGAAAAGCCATCCCTACATAAAAATCACAAAGAGACTTCTACATACAAAATGAGAAAATGTACAAAAAATTTATAAAAAATGTTAAACACCATTGGAATTTCACATACAAAATGTTACAAAGTATGGTTAATTATAAAGATCTATTGTGTAAATTCTGCATGTATCAAATACCAGAAGTGCAAATTAACACAAGGGACTAGGATGTATGTAATAAGCTGTTGCAAGTACTTAAGATTTTCCATGATGCAACTAAGACATTTTCACAAGTTTATAGGCCCAGTGTGCATTACTTCATTATGGAGGCCATCAACATAATTGCGGTTCTTCTAAATGTGTATTGTAACCCAATCTTACAAAGTTATGCAATAGAAATTTAGGCAAGTGGCTACAGCATTACAAGGAAATCCTTTCTATTTATCTAATTGCCAAAATTTTATACTTGCGTTATAAACTGAATATGCTTTAAGACTATTTTAGTATGTACTATCAAATAATTGATAACCTATCAAATATACAAGATTTGTACAATACAGGTGCAAGTAACCAACTTCATTGGGTGACCAAGGAGATGCAGGAGCTATTCAAACAATTCAGTTACACGTATGGTAGCCAGGCTGCCTGTTACTCTATCACTACCTCCTACGACATGCAATTATTCTTTCGCGAGAGAGAAATTGTTGGCCTAAAAATTGAAGAGACACCGATTAAGAGTGTAGCAAATCGAATTGCAACATTATCTTACCATAGATTTTGTGTTCAAGGATAACATCAATATTCGGGAGTTCAACATCCTAGAGTAGTAGAAGCAATGAAGAAAAACATACACCATACTCTCCTGCATAACACAACGGGTCCTCGTTACTCTGACATTAACTTCTCTATGGAGCAGCCTTTTAGCATAGCCGGCTTAATTCTCGATGACCATCGTACATCACTTAGATTGTCAACGTTAAAGCTATCACCTGCAATAAAGATCGGTAGAAGGCAGCAAATAGAGAATGGGAGTTGGTAGGAACATCAATAAAGGAAAATGACTATTTCAACAACTTCAACTCTTCTAAAAGAGTTGAGGGTCAACCCCAGAATAGAGCAGGTTACAAAATGATAGTGACTAAATGGTAATACTCGTTTACTTTTTCTTTTTTACTTTTTAAAAATTTTTTCACGTACAAAAATGGTTTTTAAAAAAGACCTAAAAAATATAATTGGTAATTTTTGAAAATTAGGATGGATCCGTGTTTGATAGGTTTTAAAAAATCTGGGCTATATAATTAAAAAAAAAAAACCAAGTGTTATGTAGTGTTTCTTTACAAACTGGATAAACTGGCTAATAATGAAAAGTAGACATTTTTTCAAGAATATTAAAATTAAGCAGCATGCTAAAGTTTTTACAAAAATAAAATTAATTACCAAACTACGACAGTTTAATTCCGATTAGAAAATACGTAGGCAATTACTCTTGCGAATGACATTAAAATCTATTAAAAATAAAGAACTTTATTGTCAATGTGTACTCACTATCATAATTTCTTACATCTCGTCTATGGGATGCTTTCTTATGTACGCGATTGTTATAAAATCCAATGTTAATGGAAAAGTGTAACTTTACTACTATAATTTCTAATGGTAGCCACATGTACAGAGTATGTACTTTTTGATTTGTATGTTGGTTTATAAAAATTTCTTCGTGTTAGCTTGCTAGCTATTACGTTTGCGAAATTCTTTGCCGAATACATTACCATGTTTTGCCTAACCAACTTTTTTCAAGAATCTTTTGACTTATAAGATAAATGGAGAATCATAGAAAGAGAGAAAGACAAAATAGAGAAAAGTTAGACAAAGAAGAAATGATAAGAGCATGGCAACACATAAAGAGATAGAGTAGAGATGAAGAGAGAACTTAGACAATGGTAAACAAATTATTGAAAAGTGGGGGAAGAGACATACACAAATAAATGCAATGCAGAATGAAAAATTGAACCATAGATGCCAACAACACAAATTTCACCCTATAAATACTCCACTTTACTCCACATTTCACACATCATAAACTCATACATCTCATTGCCTCATAAACAAGCATCATTACACAATTGCTCATATTTACTTCTCGAAAAAAAAGGACTAATTTTTCCATACTATTAGTTTAAGTTCATCTCATTCATCCTCTCATCTCCTAAGAGGATGAGAAGGGAACCTGAAGAGATTGACATTTACAATTATATAAAGGAAGAAAACATTTTTATTAGAAAAAAAAAAGGCAAACTCAAAGTAAACCAACAACTAACCGTCCAACAAAGTATTTAACAACCGGGAGAAGGGAGTTGTCGTAAGGAGATAAGTAATATGGAAGACGATATAGACATAGATGAACTTGTGCCAAACATCAACAAACCCAAATGTGAGATATGCTTGTAATCAGACCAAATAGACAAAAAAGAATTTAAAAGACATATGAAACACTATTACTCACACGAGCATAAAGCAACAAACACATGATTCTACCACCGATAGTTATTGGAAATGCATAAGAAAATTGAAGTATTCATGTTATAGTCTGGTCCGAGCTTTAATTTACTCCGTCCTCTTCCCAAGATTGCCATTGTTGTTTACTATGTGTTTTTTAAATTGTAATGTTATCAACTATGTATGTTTGTGTCGCTTATGTTGTTGGTTGCTATAACATGTAACATGATGTGTATAATCTCCTAAAAATTCCTTTTAATGTGCACTTTTATTTTCCTGAAAATGTGTTTCTAGTAATAGGCTTATTTAAAACTGTTTTCAATAATTATTTTAGTTAAGAAGTTACTAATGCAGATTTAGGAATTATGTGAGAGAAAATTAGACAATAGAAGAAAATATTACAAAAACATAATTATTCGAAATAACTTGTACGTATTTTCAATAAAGAATTTAAGGAAAAATTAAAAAGAAAATTCACTGGCTAGTTCATGGGTAATTAAACCAGCTTGGAATCGGCCTAGGTCAGGTTAGTCTAATTAAAGGCGCTTGAGACCCTTAAATCATCGGGTTCAATCTATCATAATTGAATCTAGATACTAACAACAAACTAAAGCACATAATCCGACTCAAACAATATAAATATATGCCCATCATCGACCAATGGTAGCACCTTAACAAACTTTTGTTTGGTCCTCCACTATGAGAGGAAGTTTCTTTAATTTTTAGAGGTCCTTTTGGAAGGATGAAATGCTACTCTTTTTCTTTCTTTTGTTTTTTGTTACTTTATTTTATGGATCTCATAAAAAATATAAATAAATATTAAGAAACTTTAAAAAATAGAAATAAAGTAAAAAGTTTTAAAGAAAAAGTGTTCCTTAAAATATTGGTATGACAACATAGGAATCTCAAAGGGAGTCTTAGCATTGGGGATGATCTGAATGAAGGATGCAAATGCAAGGTGCTATAATAATTTCAACATATTTGATTATACAATATGTAAATATTAAAATAAGTTTTTGATTAAATTTTAATCATAATTATACTTTGTTGTAAGATTTATGGTTTATATGTTGTCCATTCTTGTATATGAAAGACACAAGCCAGAGCTACATACCAATGCCCAACCTAGATCCAAATTGCAGGTTTGTGCTCCAACTCAAACCCATAGCGCCATGAATCTACCCGTCTTGACTTAGACATCGTAAAGGGCAACTAGTTATGGGCCCATATAGGAGGCCTCAAGGACCAAAGGGTCCTTTAGATTTAAAAGAAATTAGAAAAAATATAAAAAGATCTATAGCATTTCATGTTTTCACGAATCAATCCTTAATGTTTTATTTAATCCATTCATTTTAGTAATTAACATTTTCAAGTCGTATTAAATAAGTTTTTTTTTTGTTAAATTCTGTTAAATTTTCTATTACTATGAACACATATTATTATATAATTGGTCCACACAAGTACAAAAATGTCTCAAACATTTACCTGTATATATGAATTAGTTTTTAAAATTTTATTTAGTCTATTTTAGCCGTCAACGTGTTTACACATAACGGAAAAATTAATGGAGGAACTTTTTTATAAATTTATTAAAATGTTGAAAACTAAAATAAAATAAATGAAAAGTTAAAGACTAATTCGTATACACGTATAAATGTTAAGGATTTTTTTGTACTTTTTTCCAAAGAAAATAATATAGATCTTCTAATGAGTGTTATTAAATCCGGGTTTGTCTCTACAATTTAACCCAACTTAATCATGATTCAACTTCGGTTTAACTTCTAATCAAACTTGATTGTTCCCTTAATCCTTAACTATTTCATGTGTTCAGATCAATCATTTGGGTTGGATTTGACAACACTGTTTTGATCCTAAGTCTTTATCATAGTCAATTTTTCATCAATTTTTTACAAATATCAAATTAGATTTTAGAATTATAATTATTTTCCCATTCCACCTGATTGAATGTATCATGAATTTATGTTAATATGTTAAGGGGTGTTTCAGGACTTAAACACGATACCAGTAAAACTTTATTATAGTTAGATATTTAAGTTGGGCTAATTGTATGATTTATGGGAAATCTAGTATCTAGGATACAATTTGGCAAAGTTATGAGGTAAACTAGTTTAATGTTCAAATTTTCATATTTAAAGCATGTGTTTTTCCTAGTTCATAATAATAATAATATATATATATTGTAAGAATTGATACTATACATTGTTCTTATGTAAGGTAAGTACAAATAGCTTAAGTTGTAATTCAAGGTTAAAATAGGTAAATTTACTAGGTTTTACAAAATAAAAATTTATAATCTACTAATTAATAGTTGCTTATCGGTCTTGATACAGTAGAGTTCTATAAATCAAATTGTTAATTTTATAAGACTAGGAATACAAATACAATCACTTTACGTTGAGGGATAATTTGATACAAGTTCCTCATAATTTCAAAGCTCTTACTTATAATTGCATGGATATATAGCCATTTATGTAAGGATGGTGAGGGTAATAGATTTAAATAAGGATAGTTGAACCCTTTATAGAGAAGAAGTATCCCTTTTGCACCAAAAATTGGAAATTGAATCCACTGCTACCTTCGACATTAGTTTTAGCTCTCAACGCCACTAATTTGGCTATTTTAAAATACGTACATAATTTTACGTGGGTAAAATGGTAAAAAACTTGATAACACAAAGGAAGATGAGCTTCTTCATAAATGCTTGATACCATTAGGAGTGCAATCTTGCGGCCATTCCTAAGCAAGTTATCAATCAATTTCTTAATATTATTATTCATAGGCACACATTATTATTTATTCATTAATTTAATTTGAAAGCACAACCAAGGACCATCTTATTAATAACTCCAAATAAGTACCAATATTGATTTCTCAAACATATTACCCAATAGACTATTAGATAGTTAGTATACTTATCCAAATCCCCAAAACCCACAAATAAATCGTTTCTCATGAAATACTATCCTTTTGTAAGATTAGCCAACTCGATATAGGACCTCTATAAGATGGATAGATTTATTAGAGGTCATCTCTAGCTTATGATAACCTTAATGTCACCACTTTTTTAGGGTTGGTTAGATTAGGAAAGGATCTCTATAAAATAGATAAACTCTTTAGAAGCCTTCTCTACCTATTGATAGCCTTAGTTATCACTTCTTTGAAACAAGTTAGCTCATTTAAGGGACTTTACAAAATAGATAGCCCACTAAGGAATCCTTTTCATTCTCTCGAAAAATTATACCCATCCCTAGAAGATTGAGTTTCTTTCTTTTTTTATTTATTTATTTATTTTTTGCTAAAAGATCGAGCCTTATGTAGTAAGCTAGTTGTAACATTACCTACATCTTCCTCAAGATAAAAATGATGTCTCTTTCATCATATTAAACTTTACCATAAATATAAACAATCGTAAATACTCCATTTTTGCTTTTCTCTAATTTTAGGATCCCAAACTAATAAATGAAAAGGACCTGAATTAGAAAAATACAAAAGGTAAAATACCTAAAAAATAGAAAATTTTGGAAAAAGTACAAAAATAGAAAATTTGAAAAATACAAAAAATTGAAAAAATGAGAAAATAAAAGTATTCATTAAAAATTTAATAATAAATAATATGTAAAAAATAAGTGTCTTTAAGTTTCATTTAAATGTTTTTTTTTTTTTAAGGTCAAAGACTTATTTGGAAGTTAAATATACATATGTCATTTGATAGTTTCCAAACTATATATGAGAATATTAAACTTTTCATAAAATTCAATATTCTCACCAAGGCCTAGGTTAATTATTTTTATGTCATGAATGTGAGATTAATTTAAACTAATTGTAGATTTATTGAAGGCCTCAATCGAATTTAAATTATTAATTTGTGAAAAATCAATGTTATACCCTAAAGCAATAGGATCGTAATAGTCTCGTTATGTAAATTGTTTTAGGATAGAAGTTAACTTTTTAGCTGTCATCACAGACTCGATCTATACAAGACGTCTACAATTAACCTTTTTTAAAGTAAGCAATTCATACATTTAAAATATTAATTACTTACAGAAGTATGAAGAATATATACTAGAATTCAAATATCACTTGATTTTGTAATATAATCTTACTAAAGTAATATTTTATTTGACAATAGAAGTTTTTAAATTAAGAACTAAAACTGAAAAACAACTAGAACCTCATATATATAACTATTCTTTAGTTTTAAATTCTTACTCCTCAGGATCTAATGGTAGCTAACTTCAAGGTAGTTATAATGCCACTTCCTAGCCAGTACCAATAATAATATCTATAAGGATATGAGCAACTAACCGCTCTGTAAGTTGGGACAGAGATATAAGACTATACATTAAGCACAAGCAGGATTATTGTCACGCCACGAAGCGTTAAAGTCGTGTAACAGTCGCACCATGTAAACCATTATAGGATAGAAGCTGACTTCATAGTCGCTAACTTAGTCCTGACTTACACCAAGTGTTCATAACTAACCTACTTTGAAATAAAGAATTCATAAATTAGATATGTTATTTAAATACAAAATCATGAAAAATATGTATTCATACTATAATAACTCGAGTATGTTTACAAGATTTAGTAGCCTAATCATAATTTACTTAAGTAATATATAAATTGGTACTAAAAGTTTTAAAGATAAAATTCAAATTGAGAGTGTATTTGATCTTCAGTTTTATATTCTCACTCACTAAGATCTAGCAGTTGGTAGCTTCAAGGTAATTATATGACCGCTTCTTAGCTAGAATCTGCAACATCTATAAAGTTGTGAGTAACTAACCGCTTAATAAGCCAGAACGGAGACTTAAAATTATACATCAAATATAAACAGAGTTATCAACTAAATTAATTAGATGTAATACATATACAAGCAAATGCCATTGCATGACATTATTCGGTCCATTGTAAGAATAGAGAAATTACATCGGCTCTAATTCAGTCCATCGTACAACGTTATTCAATAGCTCACGACCAAACTCAGGCTTGTACAATGGAGATACTACTTCTCCCACCACTACCTTTGAATAATTATCTTCACCCTTACTGCGACCTCCTCTCCTATCACTTAGCTCGATTAAAGATAAAGAGGGGACCCATAATGCAATCTACTACCATCCATTTCTAAAGGGTCGGTATTTGGTCAAAGAACCCTTAACATTTTCCTTACTAAGTTGCTATGCAAGTTTGTTTTAAACTTATAAGCCATATATTTAGTCAGTTCTAGTTTAAGGCGTTTAATTACTTCAAACAAATCACACAAATACAAGCTAGAATAGTAAACCAAAATCATATAATTAAACTCAGAAACAAGCACATACAGGTATACATACAGTCAACTATCTAACAAATACATTCAAGTACCATCTTAAGCCTCTAAAATATAGTAATGTATAAATCTTAACTTACCTAAGATCCTCGATTTGCTTACTAGACTTAACGCAAGTCAACTTGTCTCTACATGTCCTACAATATAGATACTCTAGCTTTAAATTATGACTTGACACGGTTTTCCAAATATATATATATATATTACTTATTACCAATATATTATATGTTAGTTTCTAAATTGGTTTTCAAATTCGGTTCCGATTTAGGTACTAATTCAGTTTCGATTACGGGTGATGTACGTAAATCCTAAGAATATGTTTCGGATCATAATGTAAAACTAATTATATTATACTTGAGTATCCTAAATATCACATGTGGCCTTCAACCAATATTCTAATCTGTACGGTATATCCTAATCCTTATTTAATTACCGAATTTATTTCCAATGTAAGAAAAATTTATATTTTTCATATAATTTACTAAATTTTATGTTCATATCAAATTTGTTGTATATTACTATTAATGTATTATCAATTTTAACTTAATATTTTCTATTTATTATAAATCCAATTTCACATATTATCAATTTACATATATTCACTACATATTATATTTAATAATTATATCTAACACTCTAAATGCTACAAATATCATACTGCGTCAGAAATTGACATCTTAAAACACTTAATTATATACTAAATCAGTAATTATCCATTTAATTATAAAATTAACTCAAAATCATTCATTTTATATATCACTTTAAGGCCTAAAAATTATCTAAAAATTCATTTTTGAAAAATCTCTTCATAGCATTGTTTTACATCTTCTAAATAGTCTACACAAAAATTTTAAGCTATAAATTACACTACTAAAATCATTTATTTCTAAATCGAAATAAGCCCCACTTTAGGGGTTTTATAAGCATTATATATCACAAGACCTAATTTTATCAAACTAATATTTTTTCCTAAAATTTACATACAAAAATATCCCAAAATACTAACTTTTATAATTTTTTGTAATTATTTAATATTTTTAATAAATAAAACAAAATCAAACTTATTAATATTGCTTACTCCAGCAACTTTCGGCCACCATAGCCTTGTCGATCAATCTAGGCGCTATCACCACCGTTTGGTAGTGGTGGCTGTCTACTCCCAAGTGATCACTGAGTGTGTACTCTTCTTATATGCCCTTATTACATAATACTTTTCTAGTTTTTTTTTTTTTGTAAATATCCTCTCCTCTCTTCTTATCTTCTCTCTATTTTTCTTGAGTTCTAAACTGACCAAATAAGATTTAGGAAGTGGTTTTTTAAATTTATAGCAGTGTTTAGGGTTTATTTTTAATTTATTTGTGTCAAGTGTCCTCATCTTCTCTCTTTTTTTTTTTTTTACTTTTTACTTAGGCTAAATTTGATTAGTTGATTTCTTTCTTTAAGTTCCAGCTTACCATGACCATAATCTAGATAATTCCACATTTTTTTAACATTTTTATTTATTTATTTATGAATTTTCTCTAATTAATTATATTATTTTAGTATATTTCAAGTATTTTAAATAATTTCGCTTATTTTTACCTACATGTAAATATATATAGTACAAATAAATACTTGTAAATATTATTTATGTTATTTTATGAGTTTTAGTATGCATATAATTTATTTCTATTGATTTGTTAGTTATTGAAACTTATTTTACACGTTTTCGATAAATAACAGGTATTATTTAGATAATTCAATATTATAATAATTAATTATTTTATCATTTGTTTTCTTAAATCCAAACTCATAGGATCACTTTTACTTATATTGCTAGCTTTGGCGTAAAATTTTAAACTCGATCGGACAACTGACTTAATCGCCCTAAATTTTACGAACCAAATCTCGAACACCTAATTATAGAGCTTACAGTTATCAACCAGTTATTTAAATACAATACAACAAACAAATGCCATTGTACGACGTTTTTCATTCCATCGTGAGATTAAAGAAATTATACCTGCTTGAATCCGAGTTGAGGAGTTTATTACACATTTCAACAATTGAAGACTAAATTTGAGCTTATACGATGGAAACATCGCTCCTCCCATAACTACCTTCAAAATACTGCCTTCACCCTTACTACGATCTCTTATCTTGTTACTTGGTTCAATTAAGGATAAATAAATGGCCATTATACTCCAGTGTTATTCCTTTCAAATGGGTCAGTATTTGGTTAGAGAACCTTAATCGCTTCCATTAATGAGTTGCAATGTATGTTCAATTTAAATTTACTAGACATTCAATCATTTCATACAAAACAAACAATTACAGTTTAGAGCATCAACCTAGTATCACATAACTAAACCCAAAAATACATACTTACAGGTATGTGCACAATCAAACTATCTTACAAATACAACTAATCATACTCTTAAGCTCTCGAGTACTATAAAACAACATTCCAAAATATAGTAACATACTGACCTTTAACTTACCTAAAGTCTCCAATTTGTCTACTTAAGTCCGTTGTAAGTCATATTATCGCCGTTCACTCCTATAATATAATTATCATTTTAGTACTTATACCCTTATTATATATAAGTCTCAAATCATTAATTTTAATTTTAATTTATAATTTTACTCAGTTATTCATATTTTATATTATTTAAAATCAAAACTTTATTATATATATATATCCTTCTATTATATATATAGAATGATGGAATATATATTATCTTTTCTATATTACTTATCATGTAACTTTTGTTATATATATATATATATATATAATTATAGCATAATAATATAACCTAATGTTATTAGTGAATATATCATTTTAATAACTAATATATATTTATAGCATATGTGTATATTTTTCAAATAGTACTAATTACGTTTAAAATATTATATAATATGTAATTTATTTTATATGTAAAATCATCATATTGTACCATACATACCAACAATGGGATTAATTAAACACTGTTTTGAATGCATAGTTTATATACATATATATATGGGAAAAAATGATTTATACAAATATATATATCTAACTAGCTTCTTTACGGGTTATTAAATGGAAACAATAAAAATATAACTATCAATATTTTAAGTTTAAAATTCAAAAAAGAAGAAATTTATGAAATTGTATAGATAAAATACTCTATTTAGGGAAATAGTGGGATTATGGATATATTTTTTCTATGACTATTAAATATCAATTAAAATAAACAATACTTATAATTATGAAAATGAAGTTACTTGAAAATATCGGACATCGGAAAAATCAAATCTTCTAATCTCTTTTCTCTTCTCTTCGTCTTCTTCTTTTCTTTTTCTTTTTCTTTTTCTTTCTTTTTTTTCCCCTTCTCTTTCTTCCTCTCTTTTCCTTACTCTCTCTCTCTCTCCCTCTCCCTCTCTTTCTTGTTTTCTTGCCTATCTGATTCTTCCCTACACCCACGTTCCCCCAACCCAAAATGGCTTAATCGCCATATATATAAGATACTTTCACTGCCTTTATTAAGGTGGTGATTTACAAATTATTTTTTTTATTGATCCAATTTTACATGACATTTCGATTATAATTTTATCATAATTTATTATTTATAAAGTTCCTTAATATATTTTAAAAATAGTAAAATATTATATTATATACATAATCTAAAATTTCTATTTTCAGGCTAATTAAAATTTAACCCGATAAACTTTACATTATAATCTATATTAGTTATATTTCAACTTATTTTTAAAATCCGACTTTACAAGACTATTCATTCTAACTTTTAGGGGACTCATATTACTATATAGCCTTATTTAGAACTAATTTTTTTATTAATCTTACGTTTCAAAATAAGACCTTAAATACAATTTTCTTTAATAGATGATATATGTAGATAGGTTAAGTTAATTATTTGGGACTTACTTATATATATCTTATATATAATTTTACTCGCTAATATTAATTATTAAGATTATGTCATTAATTTCAAAATATTTGTCATAAGTTATATCTAAAATTACAAAACTTTATGGCATACCAAGTAAACTTGATAAACTTATTACTTCTAAGAAAATTGCATATAAATGAGCTTAATTTAAAATATTAAAATCATATAATTACTTCTTTTAATTTTTATTACCTAGTCATAAAGGTCAACTTAATTCTAAAAACATTGAGATAAATCATATTTTCTAAAGTATGTGTCAAGTACTAAACTTTTCGTTTTATTTCTAATTAATTCATATACTTATATATCTAATTTAGGTGTAATTCAGACATTTTGACACCTATGGATGCTTCCATTCGATCCAATAAAGAGGAGATATGATAGGAATCAAGCTACTATGCCTTTAACTTGTAGTCAAGCCGAAGACTAGAAGGACTGGCAAGGTGAATCCACCTACTCCAATTGTCTCATGTCAAGATCGAGTTTCTCCTAGTTGCTGATCAACTCTACATGCCAAGTAATATGGTTGCCTACCCTTTGGAAGTTGTGTGTTGACTTGAGGAATGCTGAGATCGTTGCTAAACCTCGCATGTTTGCTCAGCTATGTCTCACTCAACCAATTGCTCGACATTGCTCTTGTCAAGAGACCAAGAGAGCTGCCTTAGACTATCTTCAATCACCCTTGCTTGAACAACTAATTTGCTCGTACTCTTTTATCCTTATCTTCCAACGGCATCGTTAATGCATCTCTGCCACACGTATAGGACCATGTGTAGAATCTACTACACTAATCATTATTTTTTTTTAATATTCATTTTTACCCTTTGTATTCTTATACACTATGTTTTTGGGGCAATACTCTTTTTATCTTTTCCCTTTTAGGAAAATTGGCCTAAAATTTTTTGGTATAAATACCTCTTGTATATGTAACCAAAAATAAGGAGATTATCATTAATATACTAAATATTCTTCCTCTCATAAACTCTGATTGTTTACTCTTATTTCACTCTTATGTGAACTCTTAAGTAAGGTTAGGTAGCGAGTAACGTTACCGGACCATCTCATGTAATATGAATCAGGCTACTGGACCTCTGACCTGTAGCATAGCTCGAGGACTGGAGAGACTGGTACGATGAATCATTCTATTCCAACAAACTCTTACCAAGGCTGAGTACTTCCTTGCTGAGTCACTCTTCATGCCAAGCCATATAATCGCCCATTTTTTTATAGAATGCTGAATGGATGATTACTCATTAGTGCCAAACTGACTAATTATTTAGTATCTTCCTTGCCAAGAAGCCAAGAGAAGAAATCTAGACTAACGAAGCTGTCCTTGCTCGGATAAGCCATCCGTCCGTACTTTTATCTGTATCTTTTAACGACTTCGCCAATGTAACTTTGCCACATATACAGTATCATGTGCAGAATCCGTTACACTAATGATTGTTTTTTTTTATATATTCATTTTTACCCTTTTGTATCTTGTATATTACTTCTTTAGGAAATGCTCTTTTGTCTTTTCCTTTTTAGGTAAGTTACCCTAACTTATAGATATAAATACCTCTGTATTTATAGTTATAAAGGATATCAGATAATTCTTAATACACTTTTGAGTACTTTTCTTCCTTACATAAACACTGTTTATTTACTCTCGGCACACTCTTATCATTTCTCTTAAGTAAGGTTAGGTGGTGAGTAACCTTACTAGACCAATTTGTGCGTCATATCGAATTGTACCATGAGTTCTCGGAAGTTTCATTAGTGCATCATATCCTCTAGAGCTGTATGTGGGTTTTTGCTTACTGTTTCATTCTTCATTTTACCCATTCGTACTCTCCCTATTAATCCTTTTTTGAGCTTTCTACAAGCTTGGACCCATTTAGTGACCGACCTTATCTGTTCTTGGTTACGGTTCGCAACATCGTACATCATATTGAGCTATGTCATGAGTCCTTGGAAGATCCACTGGTGTATCATATCCTTTAGGGCTATTCGTGGGTTTTGCTTATACCTTCATTTGTTTTTCATCCTTTCGTAAGTTTCCTTATTACCTTTTTTAAGTTTTCAGCAAGCTTGAACCCATCCTTGCGACCAGCCTTATCTGTCCTTGGCTGCGGTTCGTATCATCCTGGTATTAGAGAGGATGTTTTGTTTAGATTGCAGAAGTTTGTTTTGAAGTTTTGTCTATACTCTATTTTAGGCATGTGAAATAAACCAAGTTTCTGTATTAACTTCACTACCGTGTTTGTTGGTTGTTAAACTTCTAGCTTGAAGGAAGTGTGTTGTGTAGTTTCGAGAGATAGTATCAGTTTTTACACTAAATTGAAGAGTTTGAGATTTGAATCTTTTGGAAAAAATGTCAAACCCGAATATTAATGCTAGTACTAGAGATGATAACAGTGGTATTGTCCACCATAGCCAATAGTCTAAGGGTACTCCAAGAAGTATTGACGAAAGACTTAATGAGGTGGCTAACCTTTTAGTGTATTTAACTTAAGTTGTACATGCATTAGTTTATTGACCTGCTGAAGCTGCACATAACACCCTACAAGCTGCCCAACCTGCGATAGCTTAGAACCCAGCTCAATAAGTTTGAGGTGGAGGAGTAAGCAGATAAGTAAGGAGAATAATTGATTTGGGAGATTTGGGAGAAAATGATGATGAAGAGTATTATGAAGAAGAAGAGCGAGCTTGAGCACCCAAAGCATCTAACCATATAAAGCTTCGGATTCCGAGCTTCAATGGGTCTAAAAGTTCGGATAAATACTTAGATTAGGAGGAGAAGGTGGAATGTGTTTTTTACTATTACCAATATGAGAATTATGAAAAAGTAAGAACTGCTACTGTTGAGTTCTCTAGATATGCTATCATGTGGTGGAAGAATTTTCAGGCTATGAAGAGATAAGAATGATATGGAGAGATTAATGCTTAGCCTGAGATGAAAAGAATACTAAGAAATAGATTTGTACCAAATACTTATCTGCAAAACACTTTCACTTGGCTTCAGGAGTTAAGACAAGGAGGTTAAATTATTGACAAGTATGTTCAAGAGTTCTAAATGCTCATGATTCCTTTGAAGTGGAGGAATCATCAGTGTGGACAACCTCTAGGTTCCTTACAGGCTTGAGTAGTGACATCCAAGATATTGTGAAACTTCAATTATTTACCACTATGGATGAGGCCATACGAATAGCTTAATGAATGAAAAGGCAGAGAAGAAGCTAAGTACCAACCAGACTGCCGACTAGCCAACCTAGACAAGGAAGTCACTAAGCTCAGTTAAGTACTGAGCCGATCTGAAAGGTGGATATTTGAGCCAAACCGAAGGGCCGACCTAACAGTGATGTATCGATCCAAACTTATGAGAAAGGGTAAGGATCTAGAAGGAAAACAAGCCAGATCAAGTGCTTCAAGTGCTTCAAGTGCCAAGGGTTTGGGCATATGGTTAATTAGTGCCCAAACCGAAGAACTATGGTCATTAAAGGAGTCATCCCAAAACTGGAAGTAGAAAGTATTGATGAGGAACCTAAGGAAGAGACCATTATCGAGAAATAAGTCTCTTAGGAGAATGAACTGATTGAAGAAGATTTGTTTGTCGAGGACGTAGATTAGTTAATCTTGGTTGCTTGACACACAATGAACTTGGAACCCTTACGGGAAGAGGAGTAAAGGGAAAACTTGCTTCATATCACTTCTAAGGTGAATGATCATGTATATGTACTAATTGTAGATAGCAGAAGTTGCACCAGTGTGGCATTAGCCAATCTTATTACAAGGTCGAAGTTACCAACTATCGTACACTTGAAGCAGTATAAGTTGCATTAGTTGAGTGAGAAGGGAGCACTACATGTCACTCAATAAGTACTACTACTAATCACTATTGGAAATTTCTTTGACAAGATTCCTTACGACATGTTACTTATGTGCACTTCACATATGTTGCTTGGCCGACCATGGTTATTTGATAGAAGAGTTATCCATGACAAATATAAGATTACGTATGTGTTAGAGAAGGATGGCAGGAAGGTTACGTTGAACCCAATACTGCCGAGTGAAGTTAATAAACTATAGGCAAAACTTGCTCGTGAATCGAAAAAGACTTTAATGACTAGTAGAACCGAGCTCTGAGAGGCCATTAAAGCTGATGTGTTGACCCTCATGTTGGTCAGACGTCTATTAGAATTGAAGGAGCAGGGTAAACTACCCCTAAAGATAAGAGAGCTACTAGATAAATATGCCAGTTTATTTCTAGAATAGTTGCCCAAAGAATTACCCCATGTCTGAGGTATAAAACATTGCATTGACTTAGTACCTAGCGTCGCCCTGCCGAATAAACCAACTTATGGGATGAGTCTCAAACAAGCTTTTAAACTCCAACGACAATTCAATGAGTTATTGGAGAAAGGGTATGTTAGGAAAAGTCTCAGCCCTTACACTATTCCACTACTTCTAGTATCGAAAAAGGATTGAACCTAATGAATGTGTATTGATAGTCGAGCCATGAAAAAGATCATGATTAAATACAGGTTTCATATCCTAAGATTGGAAGACACGTTAGATGAATTGAGTAGAGCTAAGATCTTCAGCAAGATTAATTTGAATTTTGGTTACCATCAAATTCACATGAGGTTGGGAGATGAGTGGAAGACTACGTTCAAAACTCGATATAGACTCTATGAGTGGATGGTCATGTCATTCGGCTTGTCGAATGCCTCGGGTACTTTTATGCAACTAATGAACCACATGTTAAGAAATCTAATAGGGAAGTATGTTATAGTGTACTTTGACGACATTCTAGTGTATAGTACCAATATGCCGAGTCACTATGAACATCTCTGAGCTGTATTGAATGTCCTCCGTGTTGAGAGATTATTTAACAATCTTAAGAAATGTTGCTTTTGCTAGAAGGAAATGGTATTCTTAGACTATGTAATAAGTAGAGGAGGCTTACGAGTGAATGATGAGAAGATCTGAGTAATTGTCGAGTAGCTGACTCCTACTAATTGTGTCAAAGTTAGAAGTTTCCATAGACTAGCTTCCTTTTATAGACGATTTATGAGGAATTGTAGCATCATCATCGTACCCCTTACTAAGTTGATAAAGAAGAACATTGAATTTAACTGGGAAGAAAAGGAGAAGAGAAGTTTTTTCGAGGGGAAGGAGAGGTTGACCTTTACCCTTATACTAGCTTTACCTGACTTTGAGAAGGTATTTAAACTGAAATGTGATGCATCAGGCATTGGGATAGGTATTGTCCGAATGCCGGAGGACCAACCAATTGCTTATCATAGTGAGAAGCTCAGAGGACCTCGGCTAAACTACTTTGTGTATGACAAAGAACTCTTAGTGCTGATTCGAGCACTATATGTATAGCAGTATTATTTATTGCCAAGAGAATTTATCATTTATACTGACCATGAATCTCTGAGGTACCTTTGAAGTCAGATAAAGTTGTCGAAGTGGCAGGCAAGATGGGTCGAATTCCTTGAAGGATTCAATTTTGCAATCAAATACAAACAAGGAAAGAGCAACATGGTTGCAGATGCTCTTTCAAGAAGACATACGCTCCTAATAAAATTGCATACCAAGTTGTTTGGGTTTGCAAGCAATAAAGAACAATACTCTAGGGATCCACACTTTAGACCCATACTTACGCGTTGTGTCAATGGAAGGATATTGGACGGGTATTAGATGGAGGAGAGATACTTGTTTCGAGGAGGGAAATTATGCGTACTAACCTGTTCACTAAGGGAATTACTGATCAGAGAAGCCCACAGTGGAGGCCTCTCCAGACATTTTAGAGAAAAAAAAAATGTATGAACTGTTGAATGGACATTTCTTCTAATCAAGGATGAGGCAAGATGTGTACCGAGTTCTTGAAGGCTATACCGTATGCAAGAGGGCTAAATGTTGAGCCGAGCAAGGGAAAGTAATGCCTTTTTCTATTCTAACGAAACCATGGACTAAGTTGAACATGAACTTTACTCTTGGATTATCACAAACTACCTGAAGTAAAGGTTTTGTAATGGTTGTTGTAGATAGGTTCAGTAAGATAGCACACTTTGTGTCCTGCTCTAAGACTAATGATACTTTCATTATTGTTTCTTTTTTCCTACAAGAAGTTGTTCGGTTACACGGTGTGTCGAAAAGTATAGTTCAAAATAGAGATCCAAAGTTCTTGAGCTATTTCTAGAGAATTGTGGTGACAAATGGGGATGAAATTGCTATTTAATACTTCTTATCACCCCCAAATGGATGGCTAAATAAAGGTAGTCAATCGTACTTTGTGATCGCTGCTCTGAGCTACAATAGGTAAAATCTTAGTTGACTGGGACATTTGCTTGCCAGTGGTTGAATTCACTTATAACTAAACGGTACATAACACTACTAAGCAAAACCCCCTTGAAGTTGTCTATGGTCTTAATCTTGAATAGCCCCTCGATTACACCCTTGCACCTGTATCCGAACAAAAAGACCTTGATGCAAGAGCTTGAGCATAATCCCTTCAACATATCTACGACAAAGTTACTCGGTAGATCAACCAAGTTGCTAAATGAATTCTAGAGAAGGCCAAAGGTCGGACGACGAGTTAGCTTTAGCCAAGAGAGTTGGTGTGGTTGCACTTAACCAAAGAAAGGTTTTTGAGCCAGAGGAGGAATAAACTATCCCCAAGGGTTGAAGGACCTTTCAAAATCCTTTAGAAGATCGATGATAATGCATATAGACTAGAGCTACCCAAGGATTATGGGGTTTCTAACACCTTCAACATTGCTGATCTTAGTCCATATCACCTTGAAGGAGAGCTAATCAAAGACTACTTAGATTTGAACCCAAATCCAAATCAAACCAGAGGGAATGATAGGATTTAGGCTATTAAGCCTTTAACACACAACCGAGCTTAAGAACTAGAGGGACTGGCGAAACGAATCCTCTTGCTCTAGCCATCTCATGCCGAGATTGAGTTTCTCCTTACTACCAATTAACTTTGTATGCCGAGTCGTATGGCTGCCTACCTTTTGAAAGTTATGTACCGACTTGAAGAATACCGAGATAGCTACCAAACCTCGCACGTTTGCTCAACTATGTCTAATCCAACCAATTGCTCAGCATAGTTCTTACTGACAAACTGAGAGAGCTGCCCTGGGGCTAATCCTCAATCACCCCTACTCGAACAACTAATCTGCTCATACTCTTTTGTTCGCATCTTCCAACAGCATCGCCAATACATCTCTGCCACATGTAGAATATACTACATTAATCATTATTTTTCTTAAATATTCATTTTTTACCTTTTGTATTCTTGTACATTACTTCTTTAGAGCAATACTCTTTTTGTCTTGACCCTTTTGGACAAGTTGCCATAAAATTCTCGAGTATAAATACCCCTTGTACATGTAGCTAAAAATAAGGAGATTATCATTAATATACTGAATATTCTTCCTCGTGTAAACACTGATTATTTACTCTCATTTCACTCTTATCCTAACCCTTAAGTAAGGTTAAGTGGTGAGTAACCTCATAAGACTATCTCGTGCATCATATCAAGCTGTACCGTGAGTCTTCAAAAGTTTTACTAGTGCATCATATCCTTTGGGGTTGTTTGTAGGTTTTACATACTCCTTCATTCGTTGTTCGTCCTTTCATGAGTTTCCCTATCACCATTTTCAAGCTTTTAGTAAGCTTGAACCCATCTTCACAACCTACCTTGTCTGTCCTTGACTGTGGTTCGCATTAAGATATTTAGATAACTAGGTGTCATTTTTATTAATATTCTTAACTTTGTCGTAAAATTTGAGCTCAATTGGATAATTTACGCGATCACTCTAAATTTTACGAATTGTCTTCTAATCGACCAATTGTAAGTTAAGTACCAATTTTTGTAAGGTCTCACAATCAATATTGAATTAACTAAACAAACAACAAATCGAAGATTAGAGAATTATCAAATTGGGCTTCCTACATATGCATGCCTGAACTATTTATATTCAATAAGGTGCTTTCAATTGCTTGAAAACTAGCCAAATAAGGGTCGATCTTAACTTAAACTAAATCCATCATTTGGAATTGGTTTAAGCCAACTCATAAAATTAATATACATTTGAACTATAAATTGTGATGATAACAAAGCATGGGCTCATTGATCATGGCGTATGGGAGTTAATCAACAAATCTTGAGTTTGATCCTAGTATGGCCCTTTATTTTTTTCTCCCTAAATATGATATGTGACATGGAGCTTTTAGGCTACATATGACACTTTGCACTACATGTCACCAAGTTAGCATGCCACATGTTATATACATGGCATATTACTTTAGCTTTCCCACATGGCATATCTTAATTATGCTACGCGACATATCTCTACCATGTGTAATGATGTAGTGCATGTCATCATCTTCATCTGTAAACTTCGCTCATTTGCATAGGACTTTCTTTATTAATGACACCATTTTTTAGGCCTTTTTCCACTATTATTCTTTGAGATTTCACCAAGTTAACAGTGAAATTTTGAAATTCCCTTAGCTTATTATGAATCTAAACCAACAATCCGTTTAGAAACATTCATTTAGTGGATCAAATCAAGCTCGAAAGTCAAGAAAAATTCACTAAACCACGTATTACAACTTGCCACACCTAAGAATTTTTGGCAAAATTAGAAGTGTCGAATGATTGATTAATTCCACCAACATCCTATTACCCCAACTAACCAATCAATCATGATTATTTCCTCAAGTTTGAGGAATAATCAAGCTTGAAAAAGCTAGAACCACATATTACTTAATCGAGCCGTTAATCCCATAACCTCAATTATATATACGTGTAATTAGTTAATGTCATTATAATTTAGTAGCATAAACGCTAGTTTTTTAATAGGATAGATCAATTCGAATTCTCCCTCTCCCATGTTATACGGTATGATGTAGTTAGCCAAAGAAAATGGAAATATACATATAGTTAATGAAACCTTATTGAAATTATAAGAATTAGGCTAGATAGATAACTACATGAGGATTGACTCTATGGGATTGATTAATAGTCTAAGACAACGAGATTATCATATACTTTTGGGGACGTACTAAATTGGTGTTTAAGTAATTTGGTCTTATTATAATTTGTACAGGTTTATTTAAATGCAAATGAATTTTTACTTTAGAGATGATCAATTGTTATACTTGGTTTTACTAGAAAGGAGATTGATCTATACATGATATATTTGTTTAACTTTGTTTAGATAAACGAGTCTCTAAGAGTCTAATGCATGTTATGTCATGAAGCATGTATATTTTACATCGATATCTAATGTCTGCGGTATTACTTTATCATTAATAACTGGATAATAAAAATGTTAGGTTGAAATCTTAAGTGAGATATGCATTGCAACTTTATGGTGCATTTAAAATTTATTTGTTAAAACACTAGTTTTCAATATAGGTGGTAGGTTGCCTTTTCTAACCTCATAACCAAATTAACTAATACTAAAGGAGGTTGTGGTAGGGTATTGGGATAGACCCAGGATGCAGGCTGAACTAGCCCAAGCTCATCAATTTATAGGTCATTAAATGCATGACCTATGATTGGCTAGATAGAGGTTAGTTCAATGGCCTATGAATCGATTGTCAAATTATTTTTTTTAATAAATTTTATGTGAATCTTTTTTCCTTTAATGATTATCGATAGTTTTTTTTTTTTTTTGCAAAATTCATTTTCTTTTTAGATTAATGACTTTAATTAATATATAAATATATTACTTAAAGATATATATAATATAAATATCCATTAATATACATTTTGTAGTGTTAATTGTGAGTAAATCAACTATCAATAATGGGGAGAGTTGGGCTTTAATTCTTCAGATTGGGAGACTAATGGGCTTTAATCTTAGATAAACTCCTTACTCTTAGCCTACCTACAAAAAAGCCCTAGTAGATGTGTCCATGAGAGTTTTTCGATGCTCAAGTTAGTAAGAAAGGACAAAAGAAAGGGGATTAAGAGCTATCTGAGCACTCTAAGTCCTTAGGGAAGATGCTTGAATAAGGTTTTTGTGTGTAGAAAGTAGTGTGTAGTGTCCAAGATTCAAATCCTCTTACCTGTTGGCTCTTTGTACTATTTATAGTGTAAGGAGTACAATTACTTAGGACATATTGGTTTAAGGTTCATTTGTACTTGCTGTCGGTAGGGGATGTGCATTGGGGGACTGACAAGATGGCTCTAAGAGTTGGTTAACCATGACTACATTAACAACACGTATATAACTTGAGGCTTTGACATCTTTAGGGTCTGTTAGGTGTGCTTGCCATACTAAGTATGTTAGAACGTAATTAATATGCTAAGGAAAGGAGTAGATAGTAGAGACAAATATTCTCGGAGAGGCGAAGGAAATAGTTAGGGCAAACTATAGGTTATGGGCTAAACTTTAAGGAAGAGCTTGCTAGGGTAAGATAACCTTCATGAGGTATTATTAGGCTCAGAGAAGGAGAGGACCCTTGCAATTTGAGCTCGCTAAGGTGATTGGTTGTATACTTAGGAGTTGAGTGCTAAGAGATTAGGTGCTTACAAGTTAGGTCTTTAATGTGCTCTCATGTAAGATTAATGCTTGGGGAAAGCTTGCCAAGTTTGTTTGGCCATTGATGGGCTTAGAGGGATCGTTATTTGAGTTAGGCCTCGAGTTGGCTCAAAATTAGGTATCAACATGTAATGCAATATAAATAGTATAAATATTAATATATTGCATACATATCTTACATATGTTCTACATGTAATAAATATACATACAATAGTCTACATATACATGAAATTTGTAGACTTTATCATTTCTTCTATTGTGAAAAATGAGTAAATACCTAAAGGATGGTTTTTGATGATTTGTAGTATTACACGTATTTGACATATCACAAATATAATATATATTACAAATTCATAATGAAGATTCAAAATTGATACAAATAACAAATATACTGTAAAGTTATACTTTTATCGATATTTATATACGAGATACATATTACAAAGTTAAATTACAATGTCATTAAAAATCTAAATTACAATGTTACAATGCTACTGAAACACAAAAGAATTTGTTTGTATCAGAAGAAATTAGTAGAGCTTGAGATTTTTTTTCTTTTGTTAATTTTAAGATCGCCTCAAATGTGCTTATCTATCCATTAACTAGAATCAAACCACCATAGTTTGATATAATTTTTTGGAAATCCTTTAATATGTTGGTTAATTTTATATTAGAAGAAAAGACACTAAGTTTACATTATTACCCTTTTAATTGTTATTGCAGAAAAAAAACTCTACGAAACACCTTAACATTCGTCTGTTTGCTACTTTGAAATCTCAAGAATCAACCTTTAGCTTTTAAAAAAGACAAATCAATTTGTTCTCTTTGTGGTAATTATGAGAACAATTTTCTAAATGAAAAAACATTTTTTTTTTGTTGAAACTAACTTGTACAAGGAAAATTATCATGATGTTGAAACAAACAAAAAAAATTTACATGAAGGAAACAAAGAAATAGAGTCACAAAGTTCAATATATGTAAGTGATAGCTGAGTAGAAGTTAGAGAGCTAAAGTAGATATTTTATTTGTAAAGAAACTAACGACAAATGCACTACGTATTTATATTGCTAGTTGTAATGTTTACATTTCAAATTACTACCCCATAGCTTTTAACATCTTCTCTTCTCCATTAATTTGCTTCTTAGGCTGTCGGTACTCAATACTCAGGCCTTAGGCTTTCGGCATTTTAGTTCTTATCTTTTTAGATTTTCTCATAACGTTTAAATTTCCTCTCCATTAATTTCGAATTATCATGCATTTACTTTGAATTGTCATAGATACAAATACTCAATCGATTGTCATGACTCATCCATATGTGTCAAATTTTCAAACCATTCATTTTTACTCTGCTTAAATAGTTTAATGGGAAGGCAAATGCTACTAGATGCGGTCACCTGGCATAAGAAAGGTTGCATTAATATGTAAAAGATTTGGCAACTATTTTTTTTTCTTTTTATTTGTATTTGAAAATTTTTTGAACTAGCGAGCCAACAAGGGCAACCCAATTAAACCCATTAGGCTTGGCAGGTCAAATGGCAGTTCAAGTCCATCCTATCTAGGCTAAAGTTGATTGAGTGAATTGGCTCTTTCCTAAGTCTATGGTGGGAACTTTATTTTTTATTTTTTTTAACATCATATTGGATTAGATAATGACATGCAAATACATTTGTGTTTTCATTCACAGTACTTAACTTAGGTAAAAACTTTAAATGTGTTAAGACATAAGGTGGGTCCTTTACCTATTACAAAACTCATGGTTCTTTTACTTATTTCCTTATTGTTTTTTTTAGGTCAACATAGCCTAAATATAGGATGGGTTAAAAAACTGAGCGCATAAGAGAGTTAATTCAACATTAACAACCATCAGCGCTACTCTTGGTAAACATAAGAGTTTAAGCATAAATCTAAACTTCTATTTTTTTCTATCCAAATAAGAATAGATTTTCTATGCATCTTTAATTTAAGGATGGTATAGTTGTTAAATTTGCTATGTGGTGAGGATTTTGATTTCAGCGATCTTATAGTTTCATATGAAAAGTGAAAATGGTGATACTCCGATGTTCTTTATTTTTCTTGTAAAATCTTTTCTATGCATAAAATTTTCTAAAAAAGGTTAAAATCAATAGCTAAATTAAACTCATTGATCCTTGCATGTAAAGAGGTTTATCGCATATAAAACATGGCGACCCATAAAACAAACTTTTGCTATGTCTAAGATTGGAGTAAAGCGGAGGGAATAAATGGAAGAGGAAAGAAATGGGAGGAGAGAGAAATAGAAGGGGAAAGTTATAATTCTATCATTTAGTATGTGAAGGAAATAAAAAATTAAGGGAAAATTTTTCTTGCGTCCTAACTAAAGACTTTTCCTCTCAAATTGGAGAAAGAAAGAGAGAGAGGAAAGAATACAAGGAATTTTTTATGAAGACCCATCTACCTTTTCATTTATACACTTTTATTACATTTTATGAGCACATTGATAAATTTAAATGATATCATATTTTATCTTTATTAATAATTAATATTCATTCCATTTTCTTCCTCTTTCTTATACAAACATATTAGAAAGAATCCTATACTCCATGATTCTTTTCATTCATATTTTCTCCTCCGGCTATTTTTCCTTTTTGTTTCTTCTCTTACGCCAAACATAGTGTTAGGGACTTTCATTTACCAAAATATATATATATATATTAATGATTACAAATAATTTCAAATTTTTATAATTTTTCTCACCTTACATGGAGTCAAATCCCTCAAATATTTTCAAATTTCTATCCTCCACGTAATTCTTCCAATGTTCCACGATTTCAAAAACCGAAACCAAAATCGGCCTAGTTTGGCCGGTTGTGGCCTTCTCAACCATGAAACGGCTATGCCAACCATTTTTTTTTTTAAATAATAGTGATAATAAAAAATTAAAATTTTGGCCAAAAATAATAATAATAAATTGAAATCATAAATCAGTCTAAAATTGCCGATGGAAGGAACAGTTCTGATTCCAGTCGCTCACATGATAAGCACGTGGACTTATCATTATAAGAAACTTGAGCTATATATATCCTGGCCCGTATCGCCAGCTGGGTTTTATATATGTGTCGCTATTTCATTTTTATCATTGTGTCACTACTGAAACATACCAAAACACAGGTCCTATGCACCTACGTTATTTTATTCTTCGAAAAAGGTCTTGTGGACATCTTTTAGCAAGAATTAATATCTTTTTTTTTTTTTTTTGGTTTAGTGACTTCGGAGAACAGTCAAGTCAAGTCAATTCAGACATATTTCTTAGGTATATGTTCATGAATTTCTGCTTGTTTCTATTCATACCATCCTTTATTTTTAGTTGAATTCTTTGCTTTTGTAGTCATTTATTTCGTTGATCACGATATAAATTCATTGTTTGATGATCAAAGGTTAAGTTCGTTTATAGTAGTTAGATTAAGTTTTTTAATTTTTATTCTTTTCCCCGAGACAGATGATGGGTAGCTATTTATCAGGTTAATATGATCAGTTTCGTAATCCATTTTTTTTTTTTTTTCTTTTCCTGATTATCAAATCTATTTGCGTCTTTTTGAGTTTGCCCAGATGAGAAATATTGATAGATAATGCATCCAGAAGTGAATTTGATAAAAGTTTTTCATTTTCTAAGGCACAATATGTAGCAATTATTGTTCAAACTGGTTAAATCATCTGTTCCGTGATTTGGGTTCCCCTTTTTCTTATTTTCAAGTATAGTTGTGTTATTTGATTTTGACCCAGATGATAGATATAGTTAGAGAATGCTTGAAGAAGTGAATTTGATAAATTTTTTCGAGGCACAAGATGGCAGTTGTTGATCAAACTGGTTGTATGATCAGTTTCATGATTTGGGTTTTCCTTTACTTTCGATTATCAAGTTGAACTACATAATTTAGACCCACTTGATAGATATAGGAAGAGAATACATGAAATAGTGAATGTGATCATGTGACAGTAACCTCTTCTTTCCTGATAAGGAAGGAAACATGCAATCCAAAGCTTGAACTTAAAGGTTTCTTCATTTAGGTTGTAAGCTAAAGAAAGGAGTTGATTAGTATCAGAGACTTGCAAGTGGAATTGCAGTAACAAAGCTCACCTTGAAAGTTCAATGTCATTGCTATCTCTTCAAAATTTCTTTAAAATATTTTTGATACAACCAATCAGTAAGCAATGTATGGGTTTGATAGTTTTATAATTTCAACTACAATGTTGCTTGCTTGTTCTATTGGGCTCTATCCTGAGAGCAAGAAAGAAATAGGTAGAATGTGTCGTACCTAAAAACATGTAGATTTTACGTAGATCTTTTGATAAGTAGGAAAATGGGACCCATAATTAGTCTCGTTTTTCCTTGTGCTTTGTCTACTCTCTTATGCGTCGAATAATAAATATAAAATATTCTTAAAAGTAAATGCATCTGGTTGCGTCTATCTTCTTCTCCTGAGATTAATTGTACGTTAATCTCTATCTAAATTGGTCATAAATGTAGGGCAATTAAGGGTAGAAATACTGAAGAATTTTTTGCTTAAGTACTCATGTCTAAATCTCTGGTTTTCATGTAGAAGTTCAAGGAGAGCTAAGGGCTGCCATGGAAATGAGCTCTCTCAGTAAAGAGCTGGTGCTCTTGATCTTACAATTCTGCAATGAGGAAGGTTATAGAGGAACTGCCCATATGTAGGTTTCTCCACTTAGCCAAAAATTTCTATTTGAATTTCAATATCAGCGGCTTTCTTGCTTATGATGCATTTTTCTAACATTCAACATGTGAAGGCTCGAGTGTGAATCAAGGTTGTACTTTGACATGGATTATTTTGAGAAGATGGTACTTAGTGGAGAGTGGATGGAGGCGGAGAAATACCTTTCTGGTTTCACAAAGTTTGATGATAATAGGTACTCGACAAAGATCTATTTTGAGATGAGGAAGCAACATTTCTTGGAAGCATTGGATAGGTAAGCTTGCCTAGCATGATGTATTGTACCATTTGGTAGATCCAGTTTCCTTGAATGCATGTTAGGGTATTAGGGGTTTTCTTGCTATTTGTTTGTCTTGTGTAAAACATTTTCTTGAATTTTTTATGGCATTTAATATAAGCAGAACTTTACAATTGTGAAATTTTACTATAGTAATCACAAGAAATTATGGCTACTAGTAGCTTTTAGTGGCAAGTGATGATGGGAGATGAAAGTGGCAATTGATGGTCAATGATGGCGATTAATCATCATTGCATAAAAAATGAGAAACATGCTTCTTTTAAAAGGAGGAGTCATTTTCCTTATTCTCCACTTGTACTTTTCCATGATCATGAACAACCACCACTCATAGTCAGTCACCACCGCTGTCTTCTGCAACCATTTAGTGATAAAAGCCACTAGTATTTGCAGCATCTTGAGATTGCGATTATAGTATTTGACAATTGTAATGTCTCAATCACAATATATTGAAAAAAAAAAAAATCCAAAGAATGTTCTCCACAAATGTACACACACCTATTTATTGGAAATAGTATGATGGGGTTGAGAGCTGAAAGACTTGACTGAAAAGCACTAGTTCCTTTTACTTGACATTTAATAATTATTGTCTCTGACAGCAAGGATCGTTTAAAGGCACTGGACATTCTAATGAAGGATCTGAAAGTTTTTGGTGCTTATGATGAAGACTTGTTGAAGGAAATGACTCAACTTTTGACGCTGAATGATATCAGGTATTCTTTTTGAGTAATCTTTTTAGTTGCAATTAGGACCCTGTAATATTTGCTCCAGGATGACTTTTGAGGTTCAACAGAGAAAATGAAAGCCTCTCCACGTATGGAGATACAATGTCAGCAAGAAGGATCATGATGGATGAACTAAAGCAAGTTGTTGAGGCAAATCCTGTTTTCCAGGGGATTCTTAGCTTCCCAACTATAAAAGGCCAGAGATTACGGCGCCTCATCAATCAAAGGTAATTTCCTTGCTTTCTTCATCCTAGTTTATGTTTCATCTTAAATGCACATTTAATCTAAGTTGCTTGGCCTAGAAAAAGCATCCTTCTATTTGATTATTGGTTTGCAGAGAGAGAATTAACTCTTATTATTTAACAGCTTGAATTGGCAGCACATCAATTGTCTACAGCCAAAACCAAATCCGGAAATCAAAACACTTTTTGTGGATCATTTATGTGAACCCTGCGAATTTCCAACTGCTGAATCTGCTTTTGAAAAGGTAGCAGAAAGTTTCCATCCAACCATTGAATCTTGTGATGAAAAGCTGGCAGTAAGTTTCCATCTAGCAGCTTATTCTGGTTGGTCCTTTTCTTTTAGTTACTTGACGTGTATGTTTTGTGGAAAACAATTTCCAAACTTTTTTCAACATATGGTAGATTTCAGTTGTCAAATTTTTATTGTTTTAATCTTAAGTGGTTGCAAATATTAGTGGCCTTTAATGATTAGCAGTGATGGAAGGTGACTATAGAGGCTGGTCATCAGTGATGGTGGTTTATAATTATGGAAAACGCTGATAGAAAACTGAGGAAAATTGTTTTCCTCTCTTTTCAATTGACATTATCTGTAATGCATAAATGCACCAGGCCATGGTGCAAGATTTTGAAGTTGTGGAGCTTAGCACGCCCTTGGTGCAAAATGGGAGATCGGAGACAGCTTATCAATCTCCTTGTGTGTAGATTATCGGCTTCCCATAGGTCCTCTGGATGGTACTTTTAGCTCCAGAACTATCTCTTCTTCTAGAGTTCCTCTTCAAACCCGACTTTGTTTAATCATGTGTGGGAATGAGTGGTCCATCCCTACTGGCTCATCATGGGAACGTTTGGAAGTCACCTTGTGTCAAGCCGAACCCTGCAAAGCCTGATAAGTTAGGCTTCTCCTTAGCCCCTTCAGGTGTGTTTTCAATCAAAGAAGCATATAAAACTCTACTGCCTCTGGGTACTAGGGCTTGGTGGGATAGGATTGTATGGCGCAAGTATTCTATCCTGAGGCACTCTTTCATTCTCTGGTTAGCTTGGCTAAGGAAATTACACACCCTTGTCAAGCTAGTGAGTTGGGGCTTGACGGCTTCAACAACCTATCTTCGCTGCAGCTCTGGGTTTGAAGACCATGACCCCTATTTTTTGGCTGCAGCTTTTCAATAGAAGTATGGGGGCAAGTTGTACAAATCTTTAACTGCCCTCCCTCCTCCTTTTTGAGGAATGGCTTGACCATGAGCCTCTTGGCTTCCTTGTCCTTAAAAGACCCCAAGTTTCTCTATTTGAGAGCAGCCTTGCTGCAGCAGTGTACTGCGTTTGGAGGGCGAGGAATTATATCAGACTTGGAAATCCAACTCCAACAGTCTCTTCTAGCTACAAGAATTATAGTCTACACAAGGAGAGAAGCTTCACATTGATTGGGTTACATTTGTTTCTATACGGTGATTTTGTTTCCTTGTGGATTTTTGTAAATCTCTTGTACCAGGACAGAGATTGCTGCCTACCCTTTCCTGCTTTGGCTGTTGTACATAAATTTCTTAGTTAATTCAAATCATTTATCTACCCAAAGGAATATGGGATAACCACCACCATTGACTGGCACCTTTGTCTCCCACCATCACTTGCCACTGAAAATATCTAGTAATGTAAACTGTTGAGATACTATAAAAATATTGGACAATTCTAAAACTATGACTATAACAAAAGTTGAAAAAAGTCCAAAAAAAATGTTTTACACGAAAGAAATGCACTTAGTCTATATATAGCTATATGGCTGTAATTGAATTGACTATAAATTGCAGACAGTGGAATCCCGAACTACTGCTGCTCTTCCTAGACCCCCGACGCCAGTTAATACAACTCAATCTACTCTAGGTACTACATTTAGTCTCACCGACTCTGGTGATCTTTCTGTATCCTAAACAGCCATTTGCAGACTTTGATTTAAGCTTCATATTACTGAACAACATATTTACTTGTGCATTTGTTCGCAGCAGACTTGGAGGGTCTGAATATTTCGGAGTGTACTGAACCTAATTTGAATCTTGAAGAGGGGGTAAGTTGGACAACTCTAATGAAAGAAGCAATATGCTATGTATCAACATTAATACTATGGTTTTCATGTGAAGGTGACACGAAATGATGTTTCCTCTAGTCAAAGTCAGAGGTTGGTATTAGACCTGGCAAGCGACTTACCTCTTAAAGTTATACAGACAGTTAACGAGGAGTCAGCCCCGACGAGCATGGATTTCCATCCTTTTAAGCAAACCACTCTTTTAGGTTGATTTTTAAGAATATTTTATGAATAATTTAAGTTTTAATTAAGAAAAATAAAGACAAGTTTTCATGCCTTTTCACTTTGCATACCTATATTATTTATTTATTTATTTTTTTGTTAGTTACATCATTTGAGTTTAGCTCACATGAAAATGTTACACTCCATAAAGAAAGCAGTAGAGATTCATGTGATAGCTTGAAAACCCCTTAATATCATCTTTTTTTTTTTTTCCCTCATTCCTTTTCAATTGAAACCTTAAACCGGAGCAATAGGTGCATAAGAAACTTATCATGAATGGGTTTTGGGTTCTTATTGCTCTGATTAGGGCTTGATATGTAGAAGAATTAGAGAGAGATGATGATTTTAGGAGTTGCAGGCCATCACAAGCATCCCATGTATGCTTTTTAAATGGTACTATGACGTTTTCACGACAAAGCTAGACTTATGTGGTTTAGATGAAAATAATAAGGATAAGAATAAGAATACATGGATATTGAAAGTGAAAAGTATGACAAAAAATTAGCAAAAACGTGTGAAAGCTCAGGCATGCTATTTTGTAATTAGCCCATGATTAAATTTTTTCTAGTGGTAGGGGACAGCTTGTTTGATCTGATACTTTGCATCTGAAATGTTTTGATTTTAATGTCAGTTGGGACGGAAAATGGTTGCATTACAATGTGGGAAGTCAAATCTGGGTTGAAACTGCTTTCTAGAAATTTTAAGGTGTGGAACATAGGAGCTTGTTCATCAATGTTCAAGGTTAGTTGCTTCCTAGATGGTTCTTTACTTTAGGAGGGACAGGAATGATGATATCCATATGAACCACCCATTGACATTTCTCACAGGCAGCTATGCTCAAGGATCCACTTGTCTCTGTTAAACGAATCATTTGGAGTCCTGATGGCTCACTATTTGGTATACAGTGCTGTGCTCTTTTCAGTACATATAATAACCATTATTTGATTGGTTCTCTGAGTTATAACCATTCTTAACTGCTGCTTCACGATCAACAGGTGTTGCATTTACAAAACATATCGTGCAGTTGTATTCTTATCATGGGGGTGATGGTGTTCAGCAGAAACTCGAGGTGGACATTTATATATACCTGTTTTCCACATATGTTAATTGATTAGTGATTTTGTGCTCTGGTAACATTTTGTGTTACACAGATAGATGCTCATGTTGGATCCGTGAATGACATTGCATTCTCTTTCCCTGAAAATCTATCTTATGTGATAACATGTGGTGATGACAAGACAATCAAGGTATAGATGAAAAAGAGAGAATCCGGTTTATTTATCTTTCAGAAGAATTTTTCTTCGGGAATGGATTGCTAGTACTTTTTGTGCAGGTTTGGGATGTCATGTCTGGGGTTAAAAAATTTACCTTTGAAGGCCATAATGCTCCTGTTTACTCTGTCCGCCCTCATTCTATTGAAGGCATTCATGTGAGGTTCATAATTTTAATTCAATCATTTTTTCATGTTGTTACTAATTATCTGAACAGTCTAAGGCTCTCTTGTTTACAATCCTGCAGTTTATCTTCTCCACATCGGTGGATGGTGAAATAAGAGCATGGTTATATGATAACCTTGGGGCGAGAGTTGAATACTATGCTCCTGGTCTTGGATGCACAACCATGGCTTACAGTGACGATAAAAGGTCTGGCTCATCTGCCTCACATGCTTCCATCTTGTTATAATTTATTTATGATTTAATGGAAGCTCTAAGGCACAACTATTTTTCAGGCTTTTCTCTTGTGGAACAAATGCTGGTGGAGAGTCATTTCTTGTTGAGTGGAATCAAGCTGAAGGCTCTCTCATAAGATTGTATCACGGGTTGGGAAAAAATTCTTCAGAAGTAGTGAAATTTCATATGAGCAGGAACAAATACTTAGCTGCAGGTGATGAGCATGTTATTAAAATCTGGCATATGGACAATGAGGAGCTTCTGACAACTATTGATGCAGCTGAGGGCTTGCCAGTAAGTTCCAGAGAGCATCTCTTATTCTTTTTAACAAGCATTCATGTGAGAACAGAGAAGATTTTAGATATCCTACTGATAGACATTTTGGGAGATACCTCATAGCAATGTTGGAAGGAAAAATCCGACTCTAATATGCATACTATTTTTAATCAAAGGCAAAGCCACTAATTCGCTTCAACAAAGATGGTACACTCCTGGCTGTCACTGCAAATGGAAACAGTATCAAGATTTTAGGCACTGATAGCGAGAGGCATGATGATGTCTCTGTTGGCACTTCAGAAGTCATAACTGAATCTCTTCAGAAGGTCAGCTTGCTACATCTTTTGTTGCATCGGATTTCGCGTTTTTCTCTGCCTAACAATTTTTATCTGAATCCAGTTTACTATGGACAAATGTTTGACTCTGACCAGTTCTGACACTGCAATAAGTGTTACAAAAGAGGCTTACATTGATGAGGTGGTGAGTTTGAAATGCACAATGCATCTCTTTCATCCAGATATCTTATTTTATATCACTGAACATAGTTTTTCATTGCAGAGTGATGTCAGAAAAATGTCAAACTGTTACAAAGACCGACTCAGCACAATCTATGAGAAACCGGAGATCAAGATGTATGGTGCAGAGCAATGCCTTTCTTTGTTACTTCCTTCTAATGTAAAGACGGAGAAGGTACAGGGTCTCTGTCTTATATTAGCATCATTATCCTTTTTATCCATTCACATCAATGCCTACATAGGTCTTCATTCAAATAAATTGTATGCCATATAGGAGACCAAAATGAATGTGTCCTGGTGCCACAAGCAGGAGTAAACGTAAATGATATAACTTTAATTTTATGGAAGATTAAAAAAGTGGTTCTATGAAGATTTGCCAATGGATGCAGTCTTTGGAAATTCTAACACACTAAAATATGGTATTTGGGGAAACTAACATTTATGTAGTGCAGTGAGGGGAACTCTCTCAGCCTTTTCTTTTTGGTAATTTACCCTTTCACTGTCAAAATAAAGATTGACAGGTTCCGGTGCAACAATATTTCTTCCTTCCGCCATCCTTAATGCCAATGGAGTTTAATAATTAGAATATTTGTTTCAGATCAGGGTTTATTAAGTATAAGAAACAAGACCATGCATGTTTAAACTTTATTCCAGTGATGTAAGTTCAGAAGAAACAATGATGGATGGTTGCTCTTTTAATTGGGGAATGAGGCAAATGTGCGGCCAGATTCCTGTCTTTTATCAATTTGACTCACTGTTTCAATAATCTGCTGGACTCAGCTTTATTTGAAATTATTGTTATGATGCATCGATTGCTGTATGTGGTGTAGATGGTTAGTTTATGGTTGTAATATATACAAATTTAGAGGGGAACTACTATGTCAAATTAAGAGGGATGGTTAGGCTGGCAAGTCATAAATCCATAATGTGTAGTATTTTGCTGCAGCAAGCTTTGTCAATCCTCAAAAGTACTTGTATGTGGGGATAGATATCCATATTTGTCATGTATATCTGTCCTTAGCCTTTGAAAGTCTACAAAAGGTGTAAGAAGATCTGATAGGCATCTATTTATTGTGCAGATATCAAGTTTGATCTACAATAATGCTGGTTATGCCATTCTGGCATTATTAGCAGATGGCAGGCATTTGTTGTGGAAATGGCCACAGCAGGACAGAAATTCAAATGTAAAGGTACTATCTTCCTCCTCCCTCTGTTTGGATGTGTTATTTTCATGGAAAAATCTGAGAATTGGACCTTCAAATGCAGGAAACAACAAAAGGTCTGCCACGGTTATCAAAGAAAGGCTCAAAGATGATTGTGAAACACATAAAGGAAAGAACTCATGAAAGCATATTTTCCTCTCTTGCTTTGACAAAGAATGATTCATATCTCTTGTCCGCTTCCGGGGGGGTTATATCCATTTTCAATCTGGTGACTTTCAAGGTATAACCTTCATAAATATTTGGACCTACTTGGATCCATGATGAAACAGCCTGTGTGCTTTACAACATTGAGTGAAAATTATGGCAAAATCATCTGTTACAAATTGCGCGTCAACTTGACAAGTTTCTGCACTAGCCAACGCGAGGCTCCTGGAACTTTTGTCGCTAATATTTTACAAATGTCTGAATCAATGCAGTGAAATCCATGGATTTAGAGGGGGGTGAGAGGGGAGGTGCCCCTTGTACACCAAAACTTTTGTGTATGGTTTTGTTGATTAGTATTCCCGGAAACTTGCTAAGTCTATCTAATAAGAAAAATTACAATCTTAAATCAGTAATACTACATTTTACGAGTAAAGTAAGTGCTTTTAAATGATCATTTGGGCACCTGTTAATAAATCCTTTTTTTATATTTGTGAGCCACTTGATGATTACTTTTTACTTTGCAGAGGCATACAGCATACAATACCTTTTACATTTTCAACATATAAATTACCTTCCAAATATCAAAATTTATCATAATATGCTTCATTTATGTACACGGTGACTTTTTAACGAAGCTCTTGTTACATTCGGAGGCATTTGAGGATAAAAAATTTTACCATTTGCCAGACATTTCATGGTTTTGCTTTCCATACTTCATTTCCACTATATTGATGCCTCACAAATGTAAATAGTAACCCATTAATTACATGATAAAATGAGATACAATTGCAAGCAAGAGTGAATTTTTTGACAATTCCAATACAAATCTAATAAAAGGCTGAATTCCTCCCCATTTTAAAGGCCTGTATTGGTCCCAGTGAATTTGAAAAACTTTTAAGTATGCCTAGTACACTCTTACGATGTCAACTGAGGACATATCTTTTGCTTCAATGGTGTGCAGACACTGAGGACTTTCATCCCTTCTAAACCTGCGGCAACATGTCTTGCTTGTCATCCTCAAGATAACAATATTGTTGCTATTGGCATGGAAGACTTCAACATTTTCATTTATGACGCTCGCAGGAATAAGGTAACATTAATCCTAGACTTTCTTGAAATAAATCTCAACAATCACAATCCGTCATCAAGTTTTTTTTTTTTTTTTTTTCTCAGTTCAAAAGCAAGCTACGTGGCCATGAGAATAGAGTTACTGGACTTGCCTTTTCAGAGACTCTAAATGTACTTCTTTCTTCTGGGGAAGATAACCAGGTGAGTCTAGTAAGAACTGCTGAAGGTCTCATTACTAGACGTCAGGGGCAAATCAGTGGCACGGCTATCACTTGCTTTTGTCCCCCTTTAATGCGAATTTTCAAAGAATTGTTCCTTAAAAATCTAAGAAGAGTTTGAACATAATGTAATTTTCATGGTTTTACCCCTCCTGCTGCTTGCCTCCGTGAATCTGCAAAAACTACATGTGTATATTTTAATCAAAGTAGATCTTATTAATCATGCTAAAAAGTGATGAATGTCAACTATGTTATATTTATCTACTTTGGCAGCTATTTTCATGGGAAATTGATAATTGGAAAAAGCAAAAGAGTAGATGCTTGCAGTATCCTGAAGGGAAGATGCCATCATCACTATTGGGTTTGGCTACTCAGATCCAAATTCATCCTCATCATACAAACATCCTTGTAGTCAATAATGTTCAACTCGCAGTTTATGATGCCAAAGATCTTGAATGCTTGAAGCAGGTGCTCTCTCTCTCTCTCTCTCTCTCTCTCTCTCTCTCTCTCTCTCTCTCTCTCTCTCTCTCTCTCTCTCTCTCTCTCTCTCTCTGTATGTATATATACATACATATTATGTATATATCCACATTTTTCATAGACATTCACTTGTTGAACATAAGTATCAGTTGAAAATTTAAAACTCCAATTCAGCTCAAAGTCGACTAAGCTCAACTATTAAAAAATTAATGTTCCTTCTAATTGAAAATAATTTAAAGCTTGAACTTGATTTAATTTGATAAAGCTCAAAGTATATTTAGGCTTGATGCAAGCTCAAGAGCTCAAGCTAAGTAGGTTGAAGCCTAAGCTCCATTCAGATAAGCTACTCATGTAGTTTGAGCTTGATTTAACTGTTGTCAAATTAAATTCAAGTAACTATTAAGCAATTTTCAATTAGCTTGTGGCTTGGTTAGTTGATGAACCTACTTGTGAGTGCATGTTCCACACAATAGATAGCTTCCATCGGCAATATCTACTTTTCTTTGAATTCAAAAACGCCTATTTCTGCAGTGGATCCCAGGAGAGTGTTCCACATCATCATCATACAGGTCTCAAGGAGATGTTGATTCAATCACGGATGCGACATTCTCATGTGATGGACAACGAGTGTATGCCAGTTTCATTGATGGATCTGTGTGTGTCTTTGATGCTTCAAATCTTCAATTACATTCTCGAATCAATCGGAATGCTTACCTTTCTGCTAACATAAGGTATGAAGTTTGAATAAGATCTCCCCTCTTGGGAAGAGTTTTCTCTTGATGTTTATCACCTTTCTTAACTATGAAAAATACTAGTATTGATTGTGTCTTCATATATCGGCCACAAATTGCACCACTTGGCATATGAATCTTGAACAACACGTGATAAAATGCTGACACAAGTGTTGATACATATGCTATGTAACAGGCAATTTGTGGCGAGTTTCTATAAACTGGTAATTTTCCCTTAGCTACACTTTTATGGCTATAGTCAAGTATATGATAGTTTTTAGCCTAATATTTAGGATAAATTACACCATAACATCCCTTTGAAAACTGTCATTTCTCAATTCTTACCGATAGTTAATTAAGATTTGCACGTACTGGACCTGCAAAATAATGCACAGTGAAGGAACATTAGAAGGTTATCCGGAGTGGCTATTTCGATATTTAAGTTAGCAATAAACTTTTAATGGAATAAAACACTTAGTCTATAGGCTTAGAATGTAGAGTTTATAGAGAGAGTTATCATTCGGTAGATGCTTGGTATTTATAACAAAATAGAGCCAGCCATTAGAGATCAGTTAAGGGGAAAAATTATCTCTCGTAAGTATGTAAAAGTAGAGTTATCGTGCCTAACATGTCCTTAATATTTAGGACGTAGCTGTTTTATCTTTATCTTATAATTTTTAACCGTTATAGTATTTCATGGGCTTAGGCCACTAAAGTTTAAGCTAAAAGCCTATAAAGGAGAACCTAGGGTAACAAGCTTGGCGAATCTAGTCAGGCTTGAAAAGTCCTTACCTAAAATACTCTATCAACGCTTGCTCTTCCTCCTAGTCTCATTATCAAGGAAGAGGCAAGGAGAAGGAATGCATGGGCGCTTAGGCATGACCGATTTAACTCCAAGAAGTTCGATCCGATGCCAAGGTGATGAGGCAGATCCGAAGTGATGAGATCCGAAGCAGGAAGTCATATGAAGCGGTGGGTCACTAGTTTGAAAACATCTAAGGCTAAGTAATTAGGGGTGATCAACCGTTGTTACGTAGCAAAGTGCCAAAGACCTAAGTAATGCTTAGGTTAGGGTATTAGAGTAGGACACCCTTGCAACTCACTAGGCAACAGTATTATGTCTTAGCCATGCTGACCAGATGGGACTTGAATGGGCCCTGAAGAAACTTCTTGTAGAAGGAATTTTTCAAAATGTGACTTTTGCTTGCTTATATTCCGTGCATTAAATGTGATATGATAAATGTCATACTACAGCAAGTTAGTGTACAGCCACATACTTTCTATCTTTTAAAGCCGACCATTCGATCAAGGTGCTTTCTACGTGCTTTTTGTGTAGCATTTTAAAGGATTCGTGGTTGTACAAATCCCCGTTACCGCTTGTATAACTTTCTAAGCAATTTGCCTATAAATGAGGGTATCGTAGAGAGAGAACGGTTTTCCACAATCTTTTTGCCTAGTCATTGCAATTTCTGCTTCACGCTTAAATTCTCAAACCTTCTTCAGAAATTTCAATTTTTCTTTCAAAAATCATCATCATGTCTATCAATAGAGGTAAGGCTAGCTCTTATTCACCACAACTTACTTCCAGTTTAGATTTTATAAGGAATGGTCCTCCTCAGGCTCAGGAGGGCGAAGTGTCGTCACTAGTGCAACTTAACTAACATACAAGGATCGTCGTAAAAGCGTTGGACAAGGATAAAATCATCAATGCCATCCCCAAAGACGTATACGCGGATATTCCCTTACCCTTCATAAAGGATTTATTCGATGCTCCTAATATGGGCAAGGGGCCCGACAGTCGTATAAGTAAAAGTAAGGAATCTACCCCCAATTGGGTCATCAGTAACTTCCTCATCAAGGCGATTCCCGGGTGAAATATTAGGTTGCTACGTAAGGATGAACGGGTGGCCTTACCATCATAGAGGCACTTTGTAGTTTTCGAAAAGTGCTTGGAGTTTGGACAATATCTCCCTTCAAGTCGTTTTGAGATGGAGTTTTTCAATTACTACCGCCACAGCTCGTCACAGGTCCTTCCCAATGGGTGGAGAGTGTTGAAAGCGTTTCAGGCACTCTACAGATACCTGGTGATAAAGGCTACTCTCGAGCTCTTATACCATTTTTACATGTGGGAGAGCATTGGGGGGTGGCCTTACCTTTAGCCATGCTTAGGAAAGAAGTTGTTCTGCGGTCTTGTCAACTTGGTTAAAGGCTGGCAAGACAAATATGTAGTGGTGGAGCTACCCGAAAAGGCCAACTTTTGGACAGAAATGGTTCGTACTAGAGGTGAGAAGAGGCTCAAGCCGAGTGACGTTGAGGCGATCTAGAAGATCTTGGCCTTCATGGAACTGAGAAGTAGCCAGGAGATCAATGCTATGGAGACCGTAGAAAGGTATTTTCAGCACCCAATTTCTAAGCTCTTTCTTAGAATGAAGAAGGCTGTAACCAAGAAGTAGGTTGGAGGTACCAGTTCATTCCAACTTTCATTGAGAAGACAGAAGCCCTAACTTAGGAAAAAGATTCTACCTAAGCGGTCGACAAAGATGTGGGCGTATCCTTTGCTACCGAAGTAAGGTAGGGCGCCTCTACATCTAGCCTTGCCTTAGTAGCCCAACAAGAAGCCGCCTTAGAAGCTATCCTTGGGGAAGATCAAGGCCCCAAGGATCACATCTCTCAAGCCTTAGAAGCTATCCTTCCGTTCTTGGTTCACATCTCTTAAGCCCCCTTCTAACTCAAGGTCGGTGGTCTGAAATGCCTACAGATCAACACTCGGAACAGATAGGCGCCTTAGACTTTTCAAAGTTACAGAGTTAGCTGATCTAAGATAGTAGAAGGGTTCTCTCTCTCTCTCTCTCTCTCTCTCTCTCTCTTACGTAATGTAATTAGGGCCGGAATGTTAGCCTTTACTTTGTAACTAAACATCCATGGAAGAAATAAATGAATGTTTTTTTAACATCCTTAGCTATTCTTTGTCTTTCTTTAAATTTTGTTGACCCTTAGTTGCGATTTTTATTGGGGTGGTTCCCCTACATAAAAGGTGTTTACCTTTGCCGAGGTTACCCTATGAAGATTAAGTTGATGGTGTTTTGACCTACTCAGCTCGTGGGAGTTCCTTAATGCAAAGGTTGTTTCTCTTTATCGAGATTACCTTATGAGGGTTGGGTCAGTGGCGTTCCGATCTACCTGGCTTGTAGGAGTTCCTCAAGGCAAGGGGTGTTTCCCCTTACTGAGGTTACTCTAAAAGGGTTAGGTCGGTGGCATTTGGACCTACTCGATTCATAGGAGTTCCTCTGTATAATGGGTGTTTTCCTTTACCAAAGTTACTCTCAGGGGATTAGGTCGGTAGCTTTCCAACCTACTCGGTTTGTAGGGGTTCCTTTATACGAAGAGTGTTTTCCCTTGCCGAGGCATTCTGACCTATCCGAATAACTATTCATGTGCTTTTTTGAAAGGTTGGTAAGACAATAGACACAAAGGGAGAGAGAGAGAGAGAAGCATGCAATCAATTGAGAACTTTTTATTTCGACACAATATGAAAGAAAAATTGTACATGATGAAATTTTAATTAAAGTAGAGATGTAGATTATTGACATTCCATGTACGTGAGATAAGCTCACTATCTAATCTTTCCAGCCAGCATGCTTCATTACCCAGTCTTTTCTTGACTCTGACTAAGTCTTCTCAATTGGGGGTCAGCTTGACCTACACTTCTCATAAACCAGTGGCATCTAATTTTCGGCACACAAGGTCACTAACCTTAAACTCTATCAAACCTTCTGGTTATAATACCGGGTGGCCTGATGTTGATATGTAGTAACTTGAGCAGCAACAATGTCTTTGATTTCTTCGATTGTGCTAACGCTTGCCTACAACAATGAATCATTCAAAGCGGCGTCGAAACTTCGAGTTTAAATATTACGGAGCTCAAGTTCGATATGGAGGACTACTTTCAACACGAAAGCCAAACAGAAGGGGGTTTCAACCATTAAAGTGTCGTATGTGGTCATGTACCCCCACAAGATATTGGGCAGTTCGTCAACTTAAGCGCTGTAAGATCAGTCGACGTTCTTCTTCAAGCTATCTAAAATGACTTGATTGGTCGCCTCTACCTGTCCGTTTGATTAGAGGTGGGCAACTGAGGTGAAGTATAAGGTAATGTGGTGCTTAGCGTAGAACTCTCTAAACTTGAAGTTGTTGAACTGTTAGTTGTTGTCCACAATCAGTGTATGGGAAACTCCAAATTGAGAGAGAATGTTGTTTTCGATAAAAGATTCCATGCTCCTCTCCGTGATTCTAGCTATGGCTTCGGCTTCTACCCACGGCTTCGGCTTCTACCCACTTTGTGAAATAGTTGACAGACAATTATGAATTGTAGTCCTCCCAATACTTTTGAGAAGGCGCCGAGGATATTGATGTTCCATTGTGCAAACGGCTATGGGCTCATCAAGGGTTGGAGGGCGATGCTGGGTGCGTGATTGATTAAGACGTGCTTCTAGCACTACATGTACTTCTGAGCTATGGCCTTTGTGCCTTGTCTTATGGTAAGCCAGTAATAATCGAGCCATAGCGCCCGAAGATACAGGGCTTGAGACTGAATATGATTACTACACATTCTGGTGTGCAATTCCTCCATGACGCATAGCCCTTTCCCTTCTCAGAGACCGGAACAAGGGGAGGTTGACTTCCTTGTAATATAGGGCGTCGTCAATCAACGTGTAATTGGTAGCATGGTATCAAAGGTTCTTCAACTCCCTCTTGTCATCCAGCAATGTATCTTCCTCCAAGTAGCTCTGGATGGTATTCATCCAGTTCAGCTTGGTTGCCACCGTAATCAATTCTAGAATTTCAATCGAGCTTGGAGCTATACTTTTTTGCGATAGGTACTTTATGAAGATATTGCTGTCCTTCACCTCAAGCTTTCGTATGCTTGTAGAGGCCAGCTTAGATAGCTAGTATATCGCGGAATTTTCTAATCAAGGGATCTTCATGATGTCCCAAAAAGGGAACTCCACTAAGAAGCCCTTCACTTTCTCAAGGTACCTTGCATTGTGTAGTCTTTAGCTTCATGTTCGCCTCGGATCTACTAGACGATTAGCATAGAGTCTAAGAATATTCGCAACTGCTCTGTGCTGATCTCCTTAGCTAGTTTGAGACCGGCGATGAGCGCCTTATATTCGGATTTATTGTTATTGGAATCAAATTCGAACTTAAGGGTGTAATAAATAGTAACCTTAATGCGAGTCAATTAAAGCCAAGCTCGCGCCTCCGTCCCTGAGGTGGGGGAGCGATCTACATAGTCACCTATTGTTGCTTCATCTTCTCATGTGTACTCTGCCACAAAGTCGGCTAACACTTGTGCCTTGTAGGCCGTTCGTGGCCGGTATTAGATTCCGTATGTGCTCAACCCTACCGCGTACTTCATTATTCGTCCTGACGCATCAGGCTTCTGCAGCGTGGTGTAGAAGTAAAGCCTTAGTCGTTCGGTAGTGATGCAACGGCTAATGCAAAATTTTTTGCTCGGATTTACCTGGCCTCAAGCATATGAAATATGTGGCTGACATAATACACTAGCCTGTGTTCTTTTTCCTCTACAAGAGTAGGTCCTTCCTTGAGATAGGCTTGGAGAGGACCGGTAGATAGGTAAGACAGTCTCGGAGCTATTGAAAAGCGGTAACACACTCCGGAATCCATTCAAAACCTTTTGGATTTTTTAAGATTTTGAAGAACTCGACGCATCGCCAGTACTCTTCAAAATGAATCTGCTTAGGGCAACCATCATGCTAGTAAGCTTTTGTACGTCTCGGATTGAAGTTAGAGGCTTTATTCCCTTGATGGCTGTGATCTTCTCGAGATTGGCCTCAATACCTCTTTCGGTGACTAGAAATCCGAGGAACTTGCCAAAATCGATGTTGAAGATGCACTTCTGAGGCTTTAGCTTCATGTCGTATGTGCGAATTCAGTCAAAGACTTCTTAAAGATCTTTGACATGATTGACCGGCTTTTAGCTCTTGATAAGCAGGTTACCAACATATACCTTTATATTGCGCTTGATTTAAGGCTTAAACAATCTCGTCATCATTCACTTGTATATAGCTCCGGCGTTTTTCAATCCGAATGGCATCATAGTGTTGCAGTATATGCCGTAGTCAATGAAGAAGGAGGTATAGAACTCATCATTCAAGTCCATTTTGATCTGATTGTATCTTAAGATGGCATTTATAAATCTCAATAGGGTGTATCTTGACATAGAATTAATAAGCTGGTCAATTCTGGAGAGGGGAAAACAATCTTTGGGACAGGTTTTGTTGAGGTTGGTATAATCGACACACATGCGCCACTTCCTATTTTTCTTCTTAACTAGTATCACATTCGCTAGCCACGTTAGGTACTTTTCATCCCTAGCGAAACCGATTTTGAGTAGCTTCTACACTTCCTCCTCGATTGTAGCCGGCTATTCTTAGGCAAAATGTCTCTTTTTTTGTTTGACTGGCCGCGCTGTGGTGTTGATGTTGAAGTTGTAGGTCGCTAGGTTGAGAGAAATTCCAGGCATATCTAACGCTAACCAAGCGAACCTATTCAATTTTGCTCACAAGTGGGTAATGATTTCACCCTTCACTTCAGCTGGAATCTCAATCTCGACTTTCCTAATATATTCGGGAGAAGGGCCAATATAGACATCTTTTGTTTTTTCTCTGGGCTTGCCCTTCCTTGCTGGTCTCTGCTGTAAGCCTGTCTTTAAGGCAAAGACACCATGGCCTTTAGTCCTCCTAACATATAGCTCTCGTGAGAGTTTTTTATCACACCTACATACTCCTACCTTGGTAGGCGTTGGGAATTTAGCTTTCGGATGCAAGGAAGATATGATCATCCTAAATGTGTTTAGGCTTGACCTTCTTAATAGCGCATTATAAAAGGAGGGACAATCGATCACAATGAAGTTCACGAGTCGTTGTGCCATGTGGTCATCATTACTAAGTTCTATGTCCAGCATGATGATGTCCTTGGCTCGAACCATGCTACTGTTGAAGCCAATCAGATTATAATAGTATAACTTCATCTTTATTGACAGCTTCTTCCTCATCTTATCATATGTATGGAGGAAAAGTATATCGATAAAGTTGTCGGCGTCCACCATAATCTTAAGGATCTCAAGAGATCCTTGCCCCAATCACAAGGGCGTCTTGGTGGAGAATATCGTCTTGGTGGAGAATATCGACCCCTTCAAGATCAGTATCGAAGAAGCAAATGGAATTGACTAATTTCTATCTCTTCTCTTTAACTACCAGTGTCTCCGATTGGGTGTTCACTAAGTTGCTAATACTTAGTCGGCTCCTAAGGTACGGGCCCCCCATAATTACGTTTATAACGCCATTAAGGGCGCAATCATTGTGGCGATCATTATTTTGCTTCACTTGAGCATCCTCGGTCTGTTGCCTAGAAGTGCCCTATTAGTGTTATTGTTTGAATGGTCGTCATTCCTTCGATGGGTCACATATTCATTGAAGAAGCCGCACTGAAGAGCATATTTGACGACGTTCTTCAACTATAAGCACTCTTTAGTTGTATGGTCGTGGTCGTCGTGGAACTAGTAGTATTTGTCAGAGTTCCGACGACTAAAGTTTCCCCATATTTTCTATAGCCTCTACAGCAAATTTTAGTGCTTTTATTTTGAAATAGACTAAGGCTATGGGTCTATTCAGAAGCGTGTATTGGCTGTAAATGGGATGGGGGAGAGGGTCGTGCTTTGCTCAGCGCTTCTTCTTCCCAGAGCTCTCCCCCTCTACTCTGCTCGGCATCCTTTTGCCGAGGCAATCTTTTGCAGACAATTTCTCCTTGTCCTGCTTTCTGCTCAACCTTTCTTAATCGGTATCACACTTGGCGCAAATATTATCTTCCTGGTCAATGTACTTCTGAGCCTTGTTCTAGAAGTCGGCTAAGGTCTTTAGTTTGCTCTTCGCAAGCGATTAGAATAAATCTCTTAAAGGTTTGATGCCAAGCTGTACGGCATGGACAATAACTCCCTTATCCAATTTTTGAGATCTCGACCATGGTGTTATTGAACCAAGCCCTATAGTCACGCGAGGACTCTCCTTCACCCTATCTTACCAAGTACAAGGATAATGTGTCCTTGGATGGGAGCTTACTAGCTCTGAAATAAAAGCTGAACTTCCTAGCCAGCTTATTGAAGGAGCTGATCGAATTATAGGGGAGATGGTTAAACCATGTCCATACTACCTTCCTTAGCGTACCTAGGAAGGTTTTGCACAATATTGCATCCCATGACTGTACAGGTTCATGAGGGTACAAAAGTGGAGGAGATGGTCATTAGGATCACTCATGCTATCATACTGGTCTAAGAACGAAAGTTTGCCGTTGAGAGGTAGCACTTCGTCTTGGACACCTCTGGTGAAAGGGGGTCTTGTTATTGGTAACCAACCCGGTATCACTAGCAGGCTTGCTCCCTTACTACTCTAAAAATCGCCTTACCATTGCACGGAGCTCGTTCAAGTCAACGTCGTCCACCAAGTGAGCTCATCGTGCGGCTAAATGAGCCTGAACTCTATACGAGTAGGCTTCTTGTTCATTGCCAACCAGAGCTCAATCACGGGTAGCCGCAGACCTTACTAGTTGCTAGTGCAACAAAAGATCGAGTTGCTAATCCCTTCCATTTTGCTACTGTTGCTAAATGTTGTCTTGCCCAGTACGAGCATCTAAAGATTCGGGGTAGTGAGTTTGTATGCTACGATGCTTCGCCCCGTCCAAGCACAGCTCTTGGGAGGGGCTAATTGCCCCTAAGTTAGTTGTTTACCAACTATTGATTCCCTTACTCCTCGCGTTGAGATATAATGTGGAAAGATTTGATGTGGGTTATGTGTTTGGTGTGTTTAAGATTTCAGGTATAAAATTTTTTTTTTCCTATAAATAGTGCTAAATGTTGCTTTTCAATTCTTGCCAGTAATTGATTAAGGCCTATACATATTGGGCTTACAAAATAATGCACAGTGAGGGGATATCGGAAGGTTTTTTAACATGGCCACTCTGATACTTAAATCAGTAATGGGCTTTTGATAAAATAAAATACTTGGTACGCAGGTTTAGAATACAAAGTTTGTAGAGAAAATTACTGTTGAGCAGATATTTGGTATTTATAACGGAGTAAAACCAACCATTTGAGATCAGTTAACTGGAGAGATCTTCTCTCGTAAGTGTGGGAGAGTAGAGTTGTCGTGCCCGACGTATTCCTAATATTTATGACGTTGCTGTTTTATCCTCATTTTATAATTTATAACCAATACAGTACTTCATGAGCCTGAACTATTAAGGTTTGGGCCGGGCTTAAGCTACTAAGGCCCTATAGAGACAAACCTAGGGTGGCAAAGCTTGACGGATCTAATTAGGCTTAAGAGGTTCCTATCCAAAATATCTTATCAACAAAAATAATTAAAATTAAAATTACTTTGATATCCCAATTCACCCAATTATTATAGATAAATTTGTGTGTATTTTTTATGCTTTAAATGTGTAGTTAGATTTCAAATCCATTGGAATGCTTACCTACCCATTAACATAAGGAATGAAGTTAGAATGAGATTTCTCTTCTTGGGTTGAGTTCTTCTCTTGATGTGTAACGCCTAGCTTAGTTATGGAGAATGCTTTTGCAGATCATGTCCTCTTGTACTTGGCCATAAAGTGCATGACACATAGCATATGAGTAGTTCATGATAAAACATTAGTTACAAATGTTAATGCACATTACACATGTCAGGCATTTTATGGGGAGTTTATGTAGACAGGGCCCCATGTGAATTTTCTCTTACAAGACAGTTTTGGCCTAGATACATTTAGGGTAAAATAGGATAACATCCCTTTAGAATGATTGAAATTATCTTGATACGTGGGTTTGCCAATATATTTTAGATAATTTGTTGATGGATATGTTGTGTTTTTGATGTTTCAAGCCTGCAATCACAGTCTCGCATCAGTTGAAATGCTTACCTTCCCATTAACATAGGGTATAAAGTTTGAACAAGATTTCTCTTCATGGGGAGGGTTTTTTTCCTTGATGTTGCTCAGCTATGAAAAATAATTATATGGAACGTGTCTACATTTACCTAAACCATAGACGGCATGACACACGGTATATGAACAATATGTGATAAAATACTGATCGCAGGTATTAATACATAAACCAGTTTGTAGCGAGTCTCTATCGACTGGTCGAAATGTAAATTTCCTATTTTCCTTTGCTATATATACTTTTATGACTGCAGTCAAGTATACGACATGGCCTAGATATATTCATAGTAAATTACCGTGTCATCCCTTGAAAACTACTAGAGTTACCTTGATGCCCAGATTCACCCATATATTTATAAAATAAACTAAAGTAATTTAATCCGTCACCCATATTTTGTTTCTGGTTGCAGCCCCGATGTGTATCCAGTTGTTATCGCTGCACATCCACAATATGCTGCCCAGTTTGCATTGGGACTAACTGATGGAGGAGTCCAAGTTGTGGAGCCTGTTGATCCTGAAGATAATTGGGGTATTCCATACGCAGCTGACGGTGGATCCATAAAAAGCACGTCCGTGAGAGCAGCAGAAGACAGTAGTGCATGATGTACCAGATAGGGAATGGACAAATTCTCGCTGTATTCAATCTACCCTAGCGAAGCAGGCCATGTAAACTTGAAAGAAATTGGTTGTCATGGTATATTTCTGCCACCATCTTGATCTGTGGTTTTGTAAATGAACTCAATGTATATGACCTCCCAAGAGGGAGAGCTTCGCCGCAGTGGCTTTCACGCTTTCTTTGGGTAGTTGAAAAGAGATATTAGCAAGTGCTGCAATTTCTCATATGGTTTCCCCACATTTCTAGTGCTTTTTGTTTATTATGATTAAGTTGTAGCTCTTGAGTGATGGGATTTCTCTATAAGCTAATGCATCTGTAGGAATTTAGATATGTGTTGAATGGTTAATTATTTCTTGTCGCCCGTGATTTAGCATATATTGTTGTAGTTTGGTAGAATAAATGTTGTTGGGTAGTTAGGGTCGCTATGATAATGTTTGTTGCTTCAACTTCAACCATGTTAGGATTATTTATAAATAGGTTATTTCATTTATAAATTATGTGATACTTAAAAAATAAATCTGCATTGTCTTCTTTTTATGGTGTCTGTGCTTCGGTGGCTCCTTATAGATTGGAATTAACGCACAACTCAGTAGGATTAGGATAAAACTAAAGTCATAGATCATGCTTGAAGACTTCACGTCAAAATTACAAGTCTATTCCTTCAATGACCGACTGTCGTATCTTTCAAGCTACCCAAGATAAACTTGACGGATCAAATTTATGCGAGTGCTTTCAATTAGTGAAACTTATGACCCGTGGTCGTAGGTAATTAAAATATCTAATGGGTACTGTCGAGCCTCCTAAAGCTGGTAATTAAAATATCTAATGGTTACAATGTATGGAAAGCAGAAAATCATTGGTTATGGCCTGGTTGATATAAATTCAATGGATCCTAAGATCGGGAGAATCTATTTATTTAGTGAAGAAGTTTGGGGAAATGTCTGAGAGATTATAGCTCAGGAATAGATAAAAGTGTCTCTCAGTTTCAAACCGGTTTAAGTTACGTGTATTATATCCCTTCCCTCAACCATGACATGGTCACCAACTCACCATTATCCATTGAACGTTTACTCAAATTTCCATAAGAGGTGAGAGAATCAGATAAATTATTGAGAATAACACTTTGGTGTTTGTGATTCAGCGGCATAATGTTTAGATTTTTGCCCATAGCTGATGGTTTAATATGTCGAGAAGTTTCATAGGCCAGTTTCAAATGCAGAAAACATTAGTCAGTGTCAACGCATTGATGAAGCTGCTAGCAAGTTTGATAAAGAAGTGGAGAAGGGGTGGTATAAAGACAAATGGATGACAAAGAGGATCAAGGTTATACCTTCAGGTTTTAAGAGTACTCTTGATGCAAAAGGTAAATGAAAGAGACCAAGGATATCTGTTTGATCAAGAATAAAGCATACAAATGGGACATGGTCTTTCAAACTGAGCTTATGTAGTACTCTCGTCACATATAATATTGGCATTTTGATTGGATTTCCATTTCTCAATCTGACAATTTTTTTTTGTCATCTTGCTGCTTTCGATCAGTTTGTCATTGTTCTCGCTTAATGTTTTATGTTGTCACATTTCATTGGTGAGTTTGGTGGAGTACTAAATTCTTATGCTCGAAGTTTGTTAAATTTGTCTCTTCTTATATTTTAATTCAATACAGATTCTGATACGAGGCAACCTTTTAGCCTTAGGTAAAGATTTGGTTGCTATATACCCTTCTGTCATATATAATATTGTATGTTTAGCGGCAAGCAACAAACATTGAGGGATACACAGGATTTTTCGTATATAACAGCGGATGAATAGAAAGCAACACGAAAAGCGACACCATTTGTGATAAGAAAACCTGATCCTTATGACCAAAACAACAAACAAGAATGAATGCACAACCTTTTGCAGCTATGATACCGAGAGAGAAAAATTCACATAACAACAACGCATATTCTAGATTCGAGGAGTGTGGAATCTGAAACCATGAATGAATCTGCTTCTGCAAATTGAGACCGTCTATTACAACTCATGAAGGGAATTACATGACCAAATGACACATCCTTCGGCAAAAAAATGACAAACATTGCCTTATTGTCTATAACAATTAACAAACAAATCCAATCATATACCTGACTATACCAAACTGTGAATGACTGCACTTAGACCGTGAACTTCAATTCTTTTTCCAGGTTCTGTGGAGCGAAAGAAAAGATATACATAACTGGCTTTACAGCCGAACAAAACTTGGTCAAGCTCCAGACTGGAACTCGACAGACTTCTGTTGTCTGCTCCCAAAGCAGACCACAAACTCAGCAAACCCACAATGCATAAAAAGAATACCTGCAGTTATTCAAACGAAGGAAACATGCTTAGTTCAGTTAAACCAAACTAGCCATCCAGGCAACAATGGACAACTTTACATTGAATTTTATTGAGACATGCAAACTAGACATTCCATAAAAAGGGTCAGTGTCTCATAATAAGCGAGGAGTGAATTGATAATTTATGAGACTATACGAGCAATTCATTACAATGACTAGTCGCAACAAGGTGCTCAATTGAAAATTTTTCCAAATATGCATCACCTACAGCATTAAGGCCCCGTATCTAATTAGCTTAATCTTGTTAGGAATCTACTCCTTAGACAAGCATATCCTCTGGCAGAAAGTTCACAACAAAGAGTATACTTTTTCTAGTGTTTTTTAATTTTTAGAGAGAATATAAAAAGTTTTCACATCCATCTCGCCTGTATTTGAATGTTTCATTGACAAACATGTTCAGATTGGATGCATCCACAACGTTCTCATAAGCTATCAAAAGATTTAATCACTTATCTCCATACCATACAACCCGACATATACTGTATGGGTTTTTATAAAATAAGCGTTCTAGCCATTCAGCCATTCAGTCATGGATGCAGCGATTCAGTAAGGGATTTCAGCATCACCAGTCTTCTCATAATCTACTAGAAGACTCACCGATCAATATACATGTCATAAAACTCCCATATAGTTCCCTAAGTTCAACTTGTTTTAGCAACTAGTAACCTGCATCCAACAATAATAGCACCTTTCCCTGATTGGGCTATCCCTTCAGATTACACCTTTGTGCAAGTAGTTCCTGAATTTCCAGATTACTTTTCCAACTATCCTATGCTCAAACTAGTATTCGTGAGAAGAAGCAAATTAACTCCCCCAGGAAACTTTATGCAGTCAGTCCTTTGAAATGGATAAAAATACGATCTACCCATGTAGTATAAACAAAATGGAAGTCGTATGAACAGCCCATGTCAGGCATACGTGAATTTGAACTATGCCTTATGAAATCCCTGATATTGTGACATCACTCAGAACAGAACTGACAGAGCAGTTTGAACGGTTTGACAGTGCAAAACTATCCTAAATATTGCAAACTACTATTTCATTTCATCAGGTTTCAAAATTTAATTGATCATTAACTCCAAAAAAATTAAAGTGGAATAAGGCATGTACTGCTCTCCTTGAGTGAGAAATAATAAAATATAGAGGATGGACATGAGAAGACTTTCAAAAGCCTACATGTAAGCTGGTGCTCTGATGTCAGATTAAATTTCCATTCAGATTCTCATACTATTAGAAAGTTTAATTTATTGATAGATTTCTCATGTCACAGATGGAATATTTATTATTAGCATCATGAGTTACTTTTTGGATGAAACTATGTGTTGCAAGCTCAAAAAGATACAAGCAAAAAATGTGAATCAAGAAAGAATTTATCGCCACAAAAAACGAAGATGAAAGATGACTTACCTATCATGAAATTCAATACACAACTCAATCAGCATCCCCATGCCATTAATTTGAACAATGACCAACTCTACATGTTTTCCAAAAGGGAATGAAGTTTTGGGACCTGCCGGCGAAACAATGGTTCCAGGCGGAAGGATGGAACGCCAATTTGCCATCGTTTAGCATCATACATCTCATTCCAAGCCTGAACAATCTCGTCGATTTTAAAACCTGGACAAGCAAAGTTACCAAATGGTTAGTCCTTCAAATCCTGCCATCTAAAATCCATAAGAGAATGCAGAAAAAGAAAGCATATTGAAGGACTCACACCATATAACATTTAAGGAAAGATAATTTTTCTAATTATATCAGTCAAAGTGTTAGAGGACGTTCCTCAGATTCGCTAGAGTTGGTTTGTATTCTTTAAACAAATACCAATGACCTTATCAAAGCTACTAATAAATTGGACCTTAGAATGAAATGTAGATATGCATTTCCTTGATAACATAGGCTTACATCACAAAATAGAGAAAGTCTCACCAAGATATTTATTACTGTCAGATGTCTATAACATGGTGCAAGGGTTTGAACACAGAAAGGCACAAGTCAACCAGTTTTTGTGTTATTAGATTATGATCAGTGACTTACTTATCCCATAGTCTAACATGATAACAAAACCGTAGAGTCCTAAGTTCAAATCCAACTTCATTTTTCACCTCAATTTAGATAAGTACACATGATGGACCCTCAATCGATATATCAACAAGCCTAACCCACAAAAGAAGGCAACACTAAAATTTAAAACATAGAAATTATTCCTGTACAAGCGTAACCTTAAGTTTTTAGGTGAGGTGGTGCAACAATAAGATTCAGGAAATCACAACTGGAAAGAGATCACTGCCCTTAATTAACAAAACCAATTTCTGTGAAAGCCATGCTAAGATTTATATCATACCTTCTAAAGCAGTTTCATTTGAACAATGATTCTTTATCATGACAGCTATATCTGTAGGAGATGCTCCAGCAAGTTCAAACTTCTCCACCGCAACCTCTAAACATTCTTCCCAAGTTGGCAACTCCAGCCTGTATTCTACAACAGAGCGCTCGTAAAGTAGAGTACCCCAAAGAAGGTAAATTTGGCATCTCATGTTAGTAGCCTGCTCAGTGGCTTCATCAGCAGATACTTCCTTAAGAAGTCCATGAAGTCCCATCTTCTGTAACAGAGATTTCTGTTCCTCGGAGTTTGAAAGTCCATTAAGACGCCGCTCCTCCATTTCTTCCCATATTTGCATGCCTCTCTCCATGCTCTCCTCAGCCTTGTTGTATAGAGTTAGGACATCTGAGGCAGGTCCACTCTCCAAGTCCATGTCACTACCGATGGCATAATACCAGCAGAGCTTTGCCTGCTCAAACTGTTGCTGCCCAAGTGCAAGCAAACCTTCATAGAAGTCAGGCATCATTTTTAAAGCTTCCTCATATCTTAATCCTGCCTTTACATACTCCTTTTGTGCCCAATCATAAGCTGTTTTAATCCTTTGAAGTATAACATCCCTAGATGCATCCTCAGGAATGGAAATATGTCTCCTCGCTTTGGACATGTGAACATTCCCCCAGTTTAACAAGGCTAAAGCTGCCATCTCCTGGAACTTTTCAGCAGCAATCTCAAAAAGCTTTTGTGCATCATCACCTGTAACAGCATCTTCCATCGCCTCAGAATAGAGCTTCATTCCAACTTCATGAATATCCAAGTAAGAGTCTGAATCGAACCCAACATGGTTCTTAAACAGACGAGCAAACTGGACAATCCAATCCTCTACACAGATGGAGCCTTTCTCGATATTGCCCTCTTTCTCCATGTCTCCACTCTCAGCTTCACTTGCTTTTTCATCACTCTTGTACAATTCTTCATCCTGCATACCCTCATAAAATGGTTCCTGATCAGGACTAACCTCAGCAACATACAATCTAAATGACCCCTGCTGATCACCGGATGGTTCAGCCAACCTCAGCTCATTTGTAGTAGTGATGGTAATCAAATCACCCTCCTGATCCTTATACTTGACAAGAACAGCCTTCAATCCTGGAAACCTGTTCAGCACAACATCCCTCACCAGCCTTATACTACAATTAATGGGCAACTGTGCCCATCTAATGTCCTCACCAAGAACCAACTTCACCGTCCTTGTAACCACTTTGTGGTCCTCCTTGACAGTCTTAGTCACCTCCTTCTCTTCCTTGATAGTCTTCAAAACCACTTCATTATCTTTCATGACACTCTTCTTCTCTTCCACAACTTCTTTGTCCTCCACCTTCTTCTCAGCACTACTTTTGCCACTCCGCTTCTTCTTCGACTTCTCCTTTGCCAACTTACGTGTTGGCGAGGGTGTAAGCATAGCAAGACTCTCTGAAATGACTTCTTTGTCCTCAATAACCATACCCTTCTCACTCATAGCCTTCTTTACCTCCTCCGCAATCTCCAATGCGGTCAAATTATTCGGTTCAATACTTAAAACAATATTGACATCTCTCAAAGCCAAATCCAGCCTATTCAATGCCTCATAACACCTAGCACGCTTCAACAAAGCTTTGCTATATCTGGGAGACACCTGTAATGCCAAATTACATTCGTTTATTGCTCTTGGGTATTCGCCAAGACCCAATTGCATATAACAACTAGCCATATTGGTATGCAAATAAGCTACATCAATGTGGTTTTTAGGCAAAAGCTTGAGAGCCTTCTCATACTTCAACATAGCACCTTCATGATCACCTTTTTGAAAAAGTTTGTTACCTTCTTCCTTAAGCTCTTGTGACATGGTGATGAAAACTGCAGTGTCTTCATCAAATGTTTTTGAGGGTTTGACTTGCTTACCCTCAGCAACTACTCCTTTCTTCTTCCCAGTTGGTTTCCCCATTGAAAATCAAACAGAAACCTTAAACCACCCCCACAAAGATTATTCGAATCTTAGCAAAAATCAAACTTCAATACTAAAATTTGATCTTCTGCAATACCCACTTCAGAAATTCATCACGATGACTTTCAATCGAAGGAACGAAATTAGGGAACTTTCAGCAGTGGATTGATTCAAACAACACAAAACAATACACAACTACTATTATTTCTACAAATAAAAATTCACACTGGAAGAATTCCAGGAGAGAAAAAATCAGACCTTATATAATTAAACTAAACTTCCAAATAGTAATTCAACACGGCGGAAAAGGGTGACGCAAGACACCAAGACCCAGAATTCAATTTTTCAAAACTTTGCCCTTCAATTTATATGTTTGGTTTAATTGTGCTTTGGAAATACAAATCTTGGTATTTAAGAGGGAATTTCAGCAACAAATCTCAATAAAAATTTGGGTAAGTGAGAGAGAGAGAGAGAGAGAGAGATTAAGCGGTAATAAATTAATATATAATAGGGTTTTAGTTTTAAAAGTTTTTTAATTTAATCTTTTGGGAGGCGAATATGGTTAAAAGGAAAGGACAGGGAATTTCATTTTGCTTTTTGATGTCTGCAGATTTAGTAGTCCTAGGGCAACCGTAGTTGCTCCTCAACTTTGGCAGGAGACTTTTACAAGCTGGATCCCCACTTTAATTTCTAGCGCGTACGTGCGTGTGAGGATGCTGCTTCGAGTATCTGGTTCGGCCCACCTCAGAAGAAGAAGGTGGTTGGATACTCCTCCCAGGTTTTGGATGGATTTCGATTTAATGTATTATAGGGTCTGGTTTAGTTTTGAACAAAAAGACAAGTAATCCATGACCTAAAATTGATTTTTTAAACACAAGTTGCCCTTTTAATATACAATGTTTTATATATTTTAATTATTCTAACTGAATCATATTTGGATTTCAAAATAGATATTAAATATCTTATAATACTATGAATCAAATATTAGGTACATACTAAGATATCTAATAGATGTTTGGATTAGATTTTAAAATATAAAGTATGTTATTTAGTTTATGTTTAAGAATACATTTTAAATATACTCGATTATCTTTCAATAATGCGTATTATCATAACGCGTGGTTAAGATATCGTTCATATTATCTAATTCAATTTCATATTTAGTATTAATAACACACTTTCTTTGTTTAACAAATTGGCTTGAACTTAAATTTTGATACCATATATTAATAGTAAACTTTTATTAGGAAGCTTATGATTGAAGACAACCAATTTACCTACACATGAAAAAAAATGTAAGCTTAAAATGGGTGTTGGAAACAATTTTAATGTGACTACTTTAACATTTAAATCAGTAAATGCGTTTAAAGTACATATAAAAAAGTGAGAGAGTTTAGGTTTCAAGATGTTAAATCTATGATCTTTACTTAATATTTATAGGTGTATAGAGTATGCCATGTAAGAAAAGTAAATTTCGACTTAATGTATGCTTTAGATTTACTAAATGATTTGTCTCCATAACTTTTCATAATTACCTCAAGAGCTCATACAATCTTTTTCAAAATATCAATTGAGATTGAAAGCTCCGTCCAAATGTTAATATGATCAATTATTATAAGAAAGATATGATGAGAAATAAGCTAGAAAAAACTCATCTTAGGCTTATGAGAGATTAGTTCGAGTATAAGAAGCTTAACTCATGGAAAACTCACGTCAAAAATAACTTATTAGCACATGATAAATTTATTTTTATTTGTTAAATAAATTATGTCGATTCTTATTTTATATAGCTTTAAAATTGCTATTGGATAGGTTTAATTATATTTGACTTATTTTATATATGTAAATATGTGAAAGAGATAAAGCTCTTTTCAATATGCAGCTATAATATCTATATTCATAAAATAATTAAAGTGATATTTTATATAAATGCATGTTAATGATGAATTGACCGATAATATCTCTAGAAAGTTTCATGCTCCTAGTACATTAGCAAAATGAAAGTATATTTTTCATCCCGTTTAACTTTGTTAATCAAGAATTAAGCTGTTATTTGAACTTAACAAAATCCTAATAGCCCACCAGGTGTATGTTAAAATTTTAGGTTAAAGAAAAGAGAAGGACAAATTACAAAATTAGCAAAAATCAAAGTGACGTGTCAGGCGAGATTATTAAAACCGCAATGATTGGAGCGTCATATGCACGTGGCGTTGAAGGGAGATTGAGAGGTGAGTCAAATTCGCTGGAAAGAGGGACAAAAACTCAGTCCACTCTGTATTATTGTAACTAAAAAAAAAAAAAAAGTAAACATAATATTTTCACCTAGAATAAAACAGTGACAGTGCCAGGACACGAGGCAGTGCCCAAGATTTTTGGTATATTCGAAAAAGAATGTTCTAATTGCACTATTTAGTATTATTTTAATAAAATTTGTAACTTTTACACCTTTAATCGAGGGAAAGGAAAAAAAATTACAAAAAATAAAAAAAAATCTCAAAAATATCCAAATGCCTTGATAAAATCATATCTTAAATTGAAAAGACGATTTTAATTTACATAAAGATTTATTTGAATATTTCATATTGTTGTGGAAATTTCTTTTTCACAAAGTAATTTTAAATATTATAGATCTGATTTAGACTCATAATTGGTATTTTTGAGATTTTTTTCTATTTTGTGCTATTTTTCATTTTCCTTTTCCCCCTTCCGATGTAGATACTTTTGGAATCAAATGCATCTCAAGTTAACATGTAGTGTTTTGGGGAAAAAAAATTGTAATGTTATTGGAAAAAAAATCACAAAATATATATTTGTTAGAAACAGTATTATTATATTCAGTTGAAGTAGTTAACTCAAACATATAAAAAAATTAATGATTTAAGAGATAAACTGGATTAGATTAGAATTTAGACCGCGATTAAATTTAACCGATTTTTATGAAAAAATCAAGTTGGATGGAATTCGGACCTTATAGATTCACCCGAATTACACAATATTGGTGAATAGGTACAGCAGGTGCACTTTAAGTTAAAATATATCTTCTGATTTGTAATGTATAGGGTATTAGAGGTTGTGTATTGAATAATTATATCATATGGAGATTTTATTTTTCTATACGTGAAAAAAAATAAATGAAAATAAAATACACATAATTCTACTATGACAAGCATCTGTTTTTAAGTAATTCATTGCCATTGGATTGGCTTTTATAGGAGCATCCGTTGAGAAATAAGAATTATATACAATAAGGACTATTTAATTCCTTAATTACAAATACAATCTTTATTTTATGTACGTTTAATCCTTATATCTTTAATTTAAGTATTTAGACAGCCAATTATTCAAAATTTTACTTATAAGCTCTTGCATAATTATTTTGCTCTTGATAATAAAAAAATAATAAAATAATAAAAGTCATCAAGTATAGTTTCTTAAAAGCTAAAAAAAAAAAATATTTTTATTCTTTTTAATTATATATATATATATTCTAGTATACTTTCTTTTTTCTTTTTTTCTTTTTTTTTTGCCAAAAGTAATATATAATATGGTCATATAAGGGTCAAAAAAGCATGTTACGGTCTACATACAATTTTAATAATAAAGGGATTAAAGACACATGAATCAAATACAAGGTGATGGATTTGCAATATGCCCTTATTCTTTTATATATATTATTCTATTATATGTTAAACTAAGTAACAATATTAACTATGAGTAAAAGTGTTTCAATGGTCGAATAATAATATTGCATTTAAATGAAAATTTTCTTCATAGGAAAAAGAAAATCACTTACACAAGTAATTTCTCATTCCCATTTTCATTTTTACTTTGTGTAAGTTGCAAATACACATTTTTTTAAGTTTGTAACATGTACACGCAAATCCCTTATCCTTCATATTGGGCACTTAAGCTTCTGAACCTTTACAATCATATTGTAAAAAGCATTCTTTTGATAATTTGAGGGTTTGAAAATAGACACTTTACTCCAAAAATAAAGAAGTTAGGTGCATTTGCAATTAGTCATTTTATTTTATTTCCTTTTTGCTAGGTAGGTCGTGGTATTTCTCCTGAGTTGGATGTATTTTTGGTAAGAAATTATTATATTCTGCTCTTAATTAAAGCGGGGCCTGAAGTTGTTGATCATGACACATATGACTGTACTCTTTTTCTCTGTGGTGATTGGGATTTTGCTTTTAATATTTATTATATTAATTATTATTGAGAAAAAGGTCTACAAATGGGTAATTAATAACTTGACCTTTTCTAGGTATTTCCCATAAATTGGCCCAATAAACCAATAAGAAAAAGCTGGAATACCAAAAACAAGTACATATCAAACGCTTTAGACAAAGTCCTAAATATATTAATTTGCTTTTTCATGTTTTCTTATATTTTTTATATGTGGAAATATATATTTCTATTTGTCCTATATATCACATCCTTAATGGAGGATGTTATTACAAGTGAGTATTATAATGGTCTACCTTTTTTTTTTTTAAGTATATATAGATAGTTATAAAAAGGCTTGCGTCATATCTAAATTTTTTTGTAAAATTATTGATGGAAGTTCTTTTTTTATTTGACTTTCCTTTTCTTATTTTATTTTACCTCAAATTGTGGCCCTTGGTGTTTTTTTAGTCGACGAGGTTAGCTAGGTTTACAAAATATCCATAGCTATTGAAATAATACATAAAAAATGACAAGTATCTACCAAGTTTAATTATAAGAGCTAATGCCGGGGAGTGCAAATGAGTGGACAGGAAGAGCTTTGAAGCTCTGGCGCGATCCGGATTGGTACGCAACAATAGGTTTGAGATCAATCTATTAACACATATATAGGCTCATCAAATTCAAGGGGGGAAAAAGAAAAAGAAATACTATTCTTTTTAAGTAAAGTAAATATTAACGTCTAACAACTTACATTTGAACGCTGACTTTAAATTTAAAATTTAGAGTTGGACTCAAATTCAAGTAAACACAACTAGATTTATACATCGATTTAATCCGATCTGAAATCAACCTTAAACTGTCAGTTGATAAGTTGATAAGAAAGTGAATCAAGCCTAACTCTTAAAGAGATGGGCCTCGACAGGTTTACTTAAATCGTCATTTTTTTTCTTTCAAATTTCTCTTAATTATTATAAATAATTTATAAACTATTTATCTTTTTTTCTTCTAACTAAATCGAAAACTCTATATTGTTACTTGTGAATCAAAAATTTTATTTTCAATTCAATTTTTTTAATCTCAAAATGATTTATCTAGATTTTATGAGTTTAAATGTGTAATGGTATGTTATATATATAGTAATATATTGTATATTATACTATTTATTACATATAGTATAATATACAATATATTAATTATTATATATTATATATACTATATACTTATTTGCATCATATACATATAATATATTATATATTATTTGTATATATATATATTTTTTAATTTTCGAGATTAGTATGAACTTAAACCATTAAGCCAAACTAAAGGTTTAAAGGGTAGTTCAGTCTACCAATTCAATAGCCGGTTCGATAGGTTATTATGATTAAATTGCTTAAACTTTTAGGATTTGATGATTTAATGGTTTGATGAGTTGGTTCATAATTCAGAACTAATCTTTGTATAGGTTTAGACATAGCACTCGATAAAGCTCCATCTTAACTCCGACTTATAATAATTTATTTAAGTGGTTCAAAACTCAAACCTAATTCAACTACATAAGTGAATGTCAAATCGCTAATGATCTTATAATTTAATGATATCGATATCAATCTCTTAAATAAAATATATTACTCTTAAATCCCCCCTCCCAGTTGTAATTACTGAAAAAAAAAATCGATATAATTTCAAATACTTTAAAATTTAATTTTAGTTCGTTTACATCACGGGTAGAAACATGCTGGCTCAAGTTGCAACCTTCTAAAAGGTTATAATAGACCATGATTGAAAAGATGTTGAAAATCCACACGAAGTTTTGTGCACTATTCGTAATAAAAAATTATATTAAATATAATTTATAAATAAAAAAAAATCGGAAGGCTCCTCAAATCGGGGTATGTGCTTCTAATAATACTTATGTTCGTTTTAAGTGGACGGTGGAGCTGTGCGATTAGCTGTAAGTGGGGAAACATGTTCCTTAATTAACGTAAAGATTCATATGAGTATGTTTTATCAACACCCACGTGTTGGCCTTTTAAGAAGAACAAAAATAAAAGATGCAGACCCTTCAACAAAATCAATTGCATATTTACTTGGCTTTTTTTTATAAAGATTAAACTATCCTCGCCTGGGGATATGAGTTTGTCAGATCTACTCGTTCACTACTCGAATTAATTCATTAGGTAGTTTATTGGGACGTGCTTAAACTTATTATATTTAGTTTATTAGGTCATAAGATTCATTAAAGTCAGAAACAAGTTTAAACATTAGTCAAATGTCAGATAAATTTGGTTATAGACATTATTTTAATTTAAAAGAAAAACTATGTTTTAATGGTTCAAAGTTAGCGAGTTTAATTAAATTAAGTTAAAATTTAAAATTTTAACTTCAATTGAGTTCAAGATTAAACTCAATATCATGTCATCTTGATTTGACTCTTCTAATAGCTCTACCTAAACGATCTAAATTTTTAAGTGTAAATTATAATCCAAAATTATTCATCATGACATGGAAATATATATATATATATTGAGATTTTATTATATGTTGTCTAATTTTCATAAATTGGAAAGATGTTCTTTTTCATTCAAGATTAACGGCACTAATATCAATATGAGGAAATTAATATATTCCTCAGAAAATCTTATAGCTACAGCCTTTTGTGTTTATAAAACATCAACTCGTGATCAATAGTTTAATATAAAACCTGGATACAATATATCTAAATATAATATGATACGATTTAAATATGTTAGTATAATAGAAAAATTTGACATAAGATACAATTGAATCGGATCTATTTAAACATAGCTAAATTCATATTCAGATTTGGATCAAGTTTCTAGATCAGGACATAGGATACGAGACACACTAAATATTATTCTATATTTGCATTTGTTACATAAATTGTTTCTTTCTTGATTAAAGATCTCAACTAAAAGTATAAGATATTTTAACTATACATTTTTTTTTACTATATTATAGTTTAAATAGGTAAAAAAATGGCGAACTCATGTGTATATTCTCTAACTGTCTCCCTTAAAAATCCTATAGATAATATGATAAATCTCAAAATTAATAATAGTAATAATACTAATATCCATTTAATTTAATGATATTATGTAACTTAAATTTAATAATATTATATACTTTTCTTATTGTATCGTAATTTAAATAGGTAAAAAATTGTGAATGCATGTGTAAATTCTTTAACTATCTCCATTAAAAATCTGATAAATAATGTGATTAATTTGGAAATCAACATTAATAGTAATATAATATCTATTTAATCCAAGATTCCATTTAATTTAGTGAAATTTTGATTTACTAAAACTTTTATTTAGGTCGTAATTTTTTATTAAGTATAAAGATATTATGTCATTTGTTTTTATAAAATTCATACATTATTGTTTTTTTTTCCCCTTTGTATGTATAAATATTTATAGATTTAATTATAATTTTTTAATCGACAAACAATATTTAACCTAAAATGAGCAAGATATGACATGGTAACATAAGTTGTTAGTCTTAATATAAATGGATCCAATCTAAACATGAGACATGTTAGGTCAATAGTCCAAGTTTTCATACACAATTGATAAGCAGATTATGCCATGGGTTTGTCTGAACCTATTTAGATATGGAAACAAAATATGATGTGATAGCACAAATTGTTAGCCTAAGTTTTAAAAGCAATAATGGAAGTATCTCAAAATTTAAGTTCCTCAAGTGAAATTATTAACACAATCGTAACATTTTTCTTTGATCATGACATTGTTGGATGTAGATTCAAGTCTTCTCATGTTTATTGTGTAATGTCTTAGAGCTTAAAAAGCTATAGCCAACTACGTATCCTTAACTTCTATTGACACGTTAGGTATCTAAAAATCTATAACCTGTTTAAATTCAATAATTAAATATAACTCTACCAACTCTCTTAACAAATAATCTTCTCAATTTACAATTACAAATAACATAATAAACCACTCAATTCTCCAAGTACAATAAATATCTTACATAACTTGTACAACTAAATAAAGAGCTTACAACTTAACATAACTTAGGCCTACTGTAAGCCCTTCAACCAGATGCTCAAGGCTTTGATCGGCTGAAAAATTCAATCGAGCCTAAATTATAAGTAAAACTAAAAATATTAGTAAAATGATCCCGTAAGTTTGAATTTTAGAAAATAAGCAATAAAATAAAGAAAATATAAAAATTCCAAATTTTAAGTATATAACTCGTTATTTATCTAAAATGCGTAAAATACATTCTGATAATTAACGAATCACTAGAAATAAATTATATGTATACTAAAAATCATAAAATAACCTAAATAATATTTAGGAATATTTATTTATACTATATATGAATTTACATGTATGTAGAAATACGCATAATTACTTAAAATACGCAAAATGTGCTAAAATAATACTAAATAATTAAAGAAAATTCATAATTAATTAAGAAAAAATAAAAAAATCATAAAAAATAAGGAATAATCCAGAATTGGGTTGTAGCAGTTGGGGAAAATAAGAAAAAAATCAGTCAATTAAATTAAAACAACATAAAAGCCAAAAATTAAGGGATTTAGACAATGTCTTGTCCAATTTAATGCATATTAATTACCACAAAACTCTATAACAACCTCAAATTTTTCATAAGCTCATTTAGGTGAGAGTGAGAAAAATAGAGAACTTAAAAAATTCAAGAGAAAAACCAAAGAAAAAAAAAAGAAAAGAAAAGGAAAACTGTGCAGTTAGGGCAATAAAGGGGAACCAACATCAGACGAGCAGTTAGGAGTGGACGGCCACCACCACCACACAGTGGTGGCAACGCTTGGACCGGCCGACAGGGCTACAACAGCCGGCAGTGGCCGGAGCCACCCAAACCGGTGAATCCAATTTCCAGCCCGATTTGTATAATTTTGTAAAAATAGTAAATATTCTTAGAAAATTATGTTGTTATTCTGAAATATTTTTGTATATAGTTTTTAGGATAAAATATTATTTTGATGAAAATATGTCCGGTGATATATAGTCCATAAGAAATCATGCAAAATCGAGCTTGTTTCAGTTTAGAAATAAATGACCTTAGAAGTGTAGTTTTAAACCCAAAATTTTTTTGTAGACTGCTTAGATGATATATAATAGTGCTATGAATCCCTTTTTCAAAAAATTAATTTTCTAAAATTTTAGATAATTTTTAGGCCTTAAAATGGGTAATTTAGGGTTAATTAGATAATTAAATGGTTAATTACTGATTTAATGAATAATTATATGTTTTAGGATATTGAAATTTAATGGAGTATGATACTTGTAGTATTTAGGGTGTTAGATGTAATTATTAGGTTAATTATGTAGTAAATGAGTAATAGAGAAAAATAGTAAATTTTAAGTTAATTTTGTAAATTAAGATAATTAGAAATAAAATCTGATTTAGGATGAATTTAGACATTTTGAAATGATAATTGATGTTGGGAGATGGTAATTAAAGTGTTAGAAATATTATATGTGTATTATATACATAATAGGTGACAATACATAATACATAATTATTAGAAATATAATAAATAGAAAATATTAGAATAAAAATTGATATTATGATAATAATAAAAAATATACAATAAATCTAATAGGAAACTTGAATTTATGTAGTTATATGAAAAATGTAAAAATTTCTTACATCAGGAATAAATTTGATACACTATTAAGAATTTAAGTGTACTAGATATAATAAAATACTGACTAGGAGTAATTATGGTATTTAGAATATCTAGAAGTAAAGTGATTAATTTCACATTATAAGTTAAAACAAGTTTCTAGAGTTCGGGTATAAAACAGTACTTAGAAATCGAACTAAAATCTAATTTAGAAATCGATGCGGAAACCGAAACCGAACCCGAACCTAACCCCGAACCTAACCCCGAACTTAACCCCAAACCTAGAATAATTGTAAAAGACTTAAGACCTAGATAATTAGGTATATTAAACTCTAAACAAAACATAATAATAAGCGATATAAGATAAAACGAACCTATAATAGTTATAAGAAAAACTGAAACCACGTTTATGCTATAGGGATGACCGGCGATGGCCTAAGCAAGTCGGACCTCAAGTGAGCTAGCGAGGAGTCAAGGTAAGTTGAGATTAATACGTTGCTGTATTTTGGAGGCTTAAGATTATATTTGGTTGTGCTTATTAGATAGTTGGTTGTGTACATGTGCTTGATTATGAGTGATACTATGATTTTGTCTGTTGTTCTGACTTATATTGTATGATTTGTATGAAATAATTGATCACCCTAAACTAGACCTAATCAAATATACGACCTATAATCATAATCGAATCTACATGGCAACCCATTAGGGGAACTTAGGATCCTCCAGCCAAATACCAACCTCTTCGAAAGGGATAGCGCGGGATTGCAAAATGGTCAATTCTTCATCCTTAGTCAAACTAAGTGATAGGAGAGAAGGTTACAGCGAAGATGAAGTCAATGGTTCAAAGGTAGTCACGGGAGAAGCCATGTTTCCATTGCACAAGCCTGGATTTGGTCGTGAGCTGTTGCATTAATAGCAACTCATCAACCCCGATTAAAGTAGGCGCAATTTCTCTAATCTCACGACGGGCCGGACAAAATCATACGATGGCATTTGCTTGAACATGCATTGCACCTAATAAGTTGATTGATAACCTTGTTATGTTTGTGGTATAATTTTAAATCCTCCATCCTAACTTACTGAGCTGTGGTTACTCACATCCCTATAGACGTCATATAGGTTCTGGCTAAAAAGCAACATACAACTACTCTGAAACTAGCAACCGCTGGATCTTGGAGAGTAAAGAAAAATATTTGAAGAACAAACATATATTCTTAAGGTCTAAGTTTTTATTTTTAGAATTTTTCATTTTTAAATAATGTAATAACCGAATTATAGTATATATATATTTTCTCACTTTCTTAAGTAAATGATTTATTTAAATTACAAACTATTTACTTCAAAGCGGGTTAGTCGTGGACGCCTTGTGTAGATCAGGTCTAAGATAGCGGTTATAAAGTCAACTTTTAGCTTAAAATGGTTTAGGCGGTGGAGCTATTACGACTCTATTGCTTCGGGGTGTGACACTTACTACATCTCAACCCACCATTAAGACAATAATAGTCCTCATCTTCAATTAGTAATTGTACCTTACATCATCATAATGTTCTACATCATCAATAATACCTAAACCTGCAATTGAAAAACAGTAATCCTTATAGGGTGAGCTAACACCAAGTATAGGATATCACACACATACGCATAAACATACATATAACAAGACAAGCATACATATGAGTATCAACATAAATGTGATAAACAATCGGTTTTAAATCATATCACTTAAGTTTGCAAACAATACAGTTTCAATGTCTTGAGACTTAGGATTACTCATTACTCTTATACACGCAATATATAAATACTATATAGGTGTTGGTATTGAGTTATTCCTAATCACTTAAGTACCAAAAACCATTCTAAATTTATTTAGGTCATTTTAGTATGAGATTTCGCTAAGGATAACATCACACAAAGACCATCAAGTGCTTCACCAATACTATTTAACTCAACTAATGGATAGTTAAAGCTAAGCATAAGCAATATTATCAATTAAGTTTGGTTTACACATTACTAGCCTAACACACACATTTAACAAACACGTATTTCTTACCTAATACTCCTATCTCAACAAAGTCTGGCATTATGCAACTCCTAGTACTAGGTCACAAATACAATATCAGATTCAAAACTCAATTCATTAATCATTAACTCGACTCAACAATTTTTCGCTTTTATTTAACCCTTTGTTTCAACATTCGAGTTTAATTGCACTCCACATATATTTTCATATCATTTCATACACTTTTCAACTTCTCATAATATTCGCACACCAACCCTTATCCGTGGGTGTGCACACTTACGTGCCCCTCTCCCTCATTTCACATCCACACACATAGTCACACAAACTAACACACCCATGTTCACTCACATACCCACACCTAACACCGACACATACGCTTACATGACACACACACATGCATATTGTAAGCCCCACAACTAGCCATTCGAGGTTTCGATCGGTTGAAAGATCCGATTGAGCCTAAATTATAAAGTAAAGCTAAAAATATTAGTAAAATGATCCTATAAGTTTGAATTTAAGAAAATAAGCAATAAAATAAAAGAATATAAAAATTCCAAATTTTAAGCATATAACTCGTTATTTATCGAAAATGCGTAAAATGCATTCCGATGATTAATGAATCGCTAGAGATAAATTATATGTAAACTAAAAATCATAAAATAACTTAAATAATATTTAGGAATATTTATTTGTCCTATATATGAATTTACATGTATGTAGAAATACGCGTAATTATTTAAAATGCGCGTGATGTGCTAAAATAATACTAAATATTTATAGAAAATTCATAATTAATTAAGAAAAAAATCAAGAAAAATAAGGAATGATCCAGAATTGGGTTGTGGCAACTGGGAAAAAATAGAAAAAATCAGCCGATTAAATTAAGGCAACTCAAAAGCCAAAAATTAAGGGATTTGGACAATGTCTTGTCCAATTTAATGCACAATAATTTCCCTAAACATCTATAAATAGGAAAAAAATTCAAAAAACTCCTTTGGACAGTTAGGGATTTGAGAAAAATAGAGAGACTAGAAAATTCAAGGGAAAAACTAGAGAAAAAAAAAAAGAAAAGGAAAACTGTGTACGTGAGGCTTGTAAGGAGAACCTAGACCCGACGAGCAGTTGGGAGTGGATGGCCACCACCACCACACAGTGGTGGCAGCGCTCAGGTGGGCCGACACACCCATGGCTACCGACGGTTGCCAGAGCCATCCAAATCGATGAGTTCGATTTCGAGCCAGATTTTGTGTAATTTTATAAAAATAATAAATATTATTATAAAATTATGAATTTTGTTATTCTAGAATATTTTTGTATGTAGTTTTTAGGAAAAATATTATTTTCATGAAAATATGTCTCATGATATAGGATCCTTAAAAAATCATGTAAATCCGAACATGTTTCGGTTTAGAAATAAATGACTTTAGAAGTGTAGTTTTGAACCCAAAATTTTTGTGTAGATTACTTAGATGATATAGAATAGTGCTATAAAGCCTGTTTTCAAAAATTAATTTTCCAAAATTTTAGATAATTTTTAGGTCCTAAAATGAGGCATAAAATGGGTAATTTAGGGTTAATTAGGTAATTAAATGGTTAATTACTGATTTAGTGAATAAGTATGTTTTAAGATATTGAAATCTAATGGAGTATGATACTTGTAGCATTTAAGGTATTAGATGTAATTATTAGGTTAATTATGTAGTAAATAAGTAATATAAAAAAATAATATATTTTAAGTTAATTTTGTAAATTAGGGTAATTAGGTGTAAAATCTGATTTAGGATGAATTTAGACAATTTGAAATGATAACTGATGTTGGGAGATAGTAATCAGAGTAATAAAAATATTAGATGTGTATTATGTACATAATATGTGATAATATATAATACATAATTATTAGAAATATAATAAATAGAAAATATTATAATAAAAATTGATATTATGATAAAAATAAAAATATACAATAAATCTGATAAGAAACTTGAATTTATGTAATTATGTGAAAAATGTAAAAAATTTTCTCACATTAGGAGTGAATTCGCTACACTAATACGGATTTAAGTGTACCGGGTGAAATAAAATATTGACTAGGGGTAATGATAATATTTAAGAGATCGAAAAGTAATGTGATTAATTTCACATTATGGATTTAAACGAATTTCTAGGATTGGTGTATAAAACAATACTTAAAAATCGAACTAGAACCTAATTTAAAAATCGATGCAGATATAGAAACCGAACCCAAACCTAACCCCAAACCTAGAATAATTGTAAAAGACTTAAGATCTAGATAACATATTAAACTCTAAACAAAACATAACAATAAGCGTTATAGGATAAAATGAACCTATAATAGTCATATGAAAAACTGAAATCATGTTTATGTTATAAGGATGATCGGCGATGACTTAAGCAAATCGGACCTCGAGTGAACGAGCGAGGAGTCGAGGTAAGTTGGGATTAATACGTTTCTATATTTTAAAATCTTAAGATTATGCTTGGTTGTGCTTGTTAGATAATTGAATGTGTGCATGTGCTTAATTATGAGTGATGCTATGATTCTGTCTGTTATCATGGCTTGTATTGTATGGTTTGTATGAAATGATTAATCACTCTAAACTGGACCTAATCAAATATACGACCTATAATTATAATTGGACCTACATGGCAACCCATTAGGGGATAACGCAGAATTGCAATTGGTTCCTTCTTTATCCTCAGTCGAACTAAGTGACAAGAGAGAAGGTCACGACGAGGATGAAGTCAATGGTTCGAAGGTAGTCACGGGAGGAGCGAGGTCTCTATTGCACAAGCCTAGATTTGATCGTGAGCTATTGCATTAATGGCAACTCCTCAACCCGAATTAGAGCGGGCGCAATTTCTATAATCTCACCACGAGCCGGACACCGCCGTGCAATGGTATTTGTTTAAACATGCATTGTACCTATTAAGTTGGTTAATAACCTTTTTGTGTTTGTGATATAGTTTTAAGCCCTCCATCCTAACTTACTGAGTTGTGGTTACTCACATCCCTATAGATATCGTGCAAGTGCTGGCTAAGAAGCGGCAAACAACTATTCTGAAACTAGTAACAGCTGGATCTTAGAGAGTAAGGAAAAGCATTGAAGAATAAACACATATTTTTAAGGTCTAAGTTTTTATTTTAGGACATATATTACAGAGAAATATTATAAACTTTAATTGTAATAACTAAATTATAGTGTATATATATATTTCCTCACTATCCTAGATAAATGATTTATTTAAATTACAAACTGTTTACTTTAAAGCGGGTTCGTCGTAGACGCCTTGTGTAAATCAGATCTAAGATAGCGATTATAGGACCAACTTTTATTTTAGGATGGTTTACACGGTGGAGCTGTTACAAGTCTACCGCTTCGAAGTGTGACACATATCCTCATGTCAGCTGCACATACACATATATATTCATTTCCTACCACATGCCGCCGCACGAACATAATTGCACACACTACATGATGCATAGAATTCTACATACACAAAAATCAAAGATATCATAATGCGCTAAATTTTTCTTAAACAACACTCAATGTATTACATATATGCGTACGTTATATTGATAATATAACACTTTCATAACCTGATCATACAATAATTATCTACCACTACCACGTCAACAAATACACCATCTTCTCCTAAAACTCAAAGAAAACCCTAAAAGACATAAATTAACAAAATAAAATGAAGATAAAAAAGAAAATTTCTTAAGAAACATATAAAGATTGATTCTTCATTAAACATTATACCCAATTATTGCAAATCTTGATTAAGATTTTGGTTTTTGGTTAAGAACTAGAAGTTTTCTATTCGTAGAGAAAAAATTATGTAATATTTTGGTAACGAAAAGATATAAACTTAAGTTGTATTTTTTATTTGGGATAAAGGATAGTAAAAAATCCGAATCTTTTCCCATGAATATATTACCCCTATTATCTCTCATAAATTATAAACCATACTATATCTTCAAACTTTTATTATATTATTATCTCCATTCTATTATTTTATATTTCTAAAATTTATTATTATTATTATTATTATTATTATTATTATTATTATTATTATTATTATTATTATAATATAAACCCCTTACTTTTTTTTTTTTTACCGGATTTTACGTATTAACTTTTCGTTTTCCACCCACCTAGAATTTTCATTTTTTATCTGTAATTTTTTCCTAATGCCAATAATTCGTTTGAATTTATAAATGAGGTTGCATATGTAACTTTTGAATGATAAGAATTATTCTTATGCTTCAACATGAGAAAAAGTTTATTTTGCTATCTGGCGCTACGCAAATTCAAATTACATCTTGCTGATTGTAAAACGCATTGGGGCTTTAACATCTATAAGCTCATAGTGGCCAAATTAAGCAAGGGGAAGGTGATTTCCGACTCCTAACCAACAGAAAGGAAAATAAAAAATGAGCAAACGCCAAAATCTGCAACATCTCTACTTCTAACCCTACATGTTACATACAGAAGGCTTCGATTCAGAGTAAATGAGTTACGTATAGCACCTCAGCAACACTATATTTCTTACATATGCACAGACCAGCATAATCCATGGAGGACATGCCTTTAAGCTATGCCCTCCAAAACATGCATCAGCTCCTTCCAGCTTCTCCATTCTAGCTATATATGTTGTAATGAGATGGATCTGAACTCATGAATTTCTTGCCATGTCTTCTTAAACTAAGGATTCCAATTTTAGGACTCGTTTGCAATATAACCTATTGTCTATTCACAGAAAAAAACTGGAACATGCATCCAGATATAGATTAAGAGAAAAATCGCCCAATGGAGCAGTTATTTCTACAGTTCCAGCAACAAGATAAAAACCCCATAAAGCCTTCACCCACTGGCTGAGCAATGTCCCTTTCTCGTCTGAGTATAACTTTTATGAATTCATCCCAGCTTAAACTTCCATCACAGTTCAAATCAAACACATGGAAGATGATCTCAACCACATTATCCGTGAGGGAAATGCCACAGACCTGATTCAATAATTCATAGTTCAAAATCCCCGTATTGCAGGTAGTTTGAGCAGAAAATTAAAGAGTTAGAAATTACATGCTCCACAGTAAATAACTTATAAGCAACTAAAATGTATTCAAAATATTGCAAGATTAAAGTAATGATGATAAAAAAACAATTTGAATGAAAATTTAGCATCCGAAGGACATTTTCTGGTAGAACAGAATAGTGAGGTGACGCTTCAGATTTAGAACTATTTTGATCAAATATTTCAGCTATAAAAAGAACTGTTCAAAAAGTCGAATGTTGTAGTATTTGACCAGTTGACCATGGATTAATGGCATGAACTTCTGGTCCTTGAAGAATTAAGTTCATAAATTTTATTTCCTATTGCAAGTTCCACAATCCACAGTAAACCATGCATTAGACATGTTTACTAACTCATAGCCGGATAAATGTCCCATGCTTAAGGATGTGGCATGTAATAGGAAAACCCAATGAAAACCAAAATGGCAGAGTGCAAGCATTTCCCTTTTTAAGGGTGACACCTATATCATTCAATGAAACTAATCCGACACTCTTATGCAGACTAAAGGGGGCTATGAAAACAATGTGACACTAATATCATTCAATTAAACTAAGGGGATAATCTTATTCAGACTAAGGGGCTACCACAACAACAATGACAGGAACAATAATTTAGCTGTATCCTGTCAGGCGACCACTGAGCACCATGCAACTTGTACTCCATTCTTCCAGCATGAACTTATGTGCTCAAACAAGGACTTCTAACTAAAGACTATTCCCATTTCTCACATGTTCCTTATTTGATGAATAATCCCCTCTGGACACATCTATCAATTAGCAACTCATGCAAAATTATAGTGAGAAGTGTAAGCCATATCTTTATATATATTTCTTCTCTCTCTCTCTCTCTCTCTGTTTTTTTTTTTTTTTTTTTTTTGTTAAAAGCTCTTACGTTTATGGTTTTTATCACTTGTACATGTATTCTCACCATACTATGAATTGTTTCCACTGAGGATAGTAAGTGCCAATTTGAGGAAACGAGCCAGATGAATGTCAGCTAACTGCCAAAGCAATTAGACAGAGTTCACTTACATAGGATGCAGCACGCCGGAAATCTGTTCTTGTCAACAAGCCATTTACTTCCCCAAAACTGAAAAGCGCCAAAGAAAACGGTTGCAACTTCTTCCGCAACTCTGCAAAGCTTTTAAATTCCTCCAGAGAAATCCTTATGTTCCTAAGATGTGGCTTGCTGTCTAATTCATCAACCCGATCAAGTAACCGACCCAAATGTCCCATATCAGCAGAAGCAACCATGGACAATGCAAAATCTTTGGCAGATATGGTTCCCCATAATTTGTAGTCATAATGAGCAAATTCCAAATTCAGCATCTGCAAGATACAGCCGAAAATAAAATCCTATATCTTATGGAAGAGGCATGCAAATATAATGGTGCATAACCATGTATGACCAATGTCATGAGACTAAAGAAAGGAGCAAAATATGCAAAGCATAATTACTGTAAATTAGTCCTTTTACAAAACCACTTTTGCAGCTTTCTTGGTTTATTCATAAGACTCAATGCTAAAATTAATAATTACCAAACAATGCTAAAATTAATATTCAGGTTATGCAAGAAACAATGCAAGCAGTACACATAATAAAGAATCACAGAAAAATGTCTCTGTTGGCATTGGGACGGTCTTGACAGTTGGTGGCAGCAACTATGCTTATATACCTCGTCTTGCAATTCTTGCATGAATTGGACAAACTTCTTGTGTTGGAGCTTTGACTTTCCATCTTTGCCAAAGAAGTACTCAACCAGACCACCATCTTCAACAGAGCCAGTAAATTTTATCCCTGGGCGCATACCTTCCCTACGAAGGGCCCCCTGTCTATTATGAGCCCGCATCAAAGCCATGACTTTCTTAAATTCTTCTTTGTCTATTTCCCTGTATTTATTAACAATGTTTCAGCAAGTTTGAGAATGAAGAAAAAAGTGATAATGTTGTGATGTTACATGCCCACTTACATCTAAGAAATGGTTCTATATTATTATCGTTCCATGAATTGTTATTCTTCACTATCAACAGGGTGAAAAGAAAGAAAGTGTCAGACAGAAAGGGAAATGAACAGAGTCAGACAAATGCCCCAAAATATATAAATATATAGATGTGCAACAAGAGGTCAAAATTCAAGTAAAAATGGCAAACTTCTAAAGAATTAGCATTTGGCTGATGCAAGTTGTCTTACTTATATAATGTTAATTCACCAAATAAGCTCAGAAAATGATAAATAAAACAGTAGAGGCCATTAAGGCAAACAGGTTATCTAACAACATCTTCAGTTATTTAGTTTTCTCCCATACAAGTCAAGTAGATGCTCAAAAACATACATACCCATTATTGTCTATATCAAACATCTTGAATGCCACTGAGAAACTTGATTCCGGAATACTGAGTAGTGTTACAAAAAATATGTACCTGTATGAACAAACTTTTAATGCCATATAAGGAGAAGAAAAAAGGACAACAGGAAAAAGAAGATAAATGAACTCAAGTTTTACACCATGACAAGGAACAAGCAGGAAAACTTCAAATCTTCTTCTTAAATTGGCAGAAAAGTACGTAGATCAGAAACCTACTCTTTGAAGGATATAAGGCCATCATTGTTGACATCAAAAAGCATGAAAATTTTGGAAGGAGCACATTGCAGCTCGCCTGGACTTCTCTCCCCAGTCAAATATCCATGCCTAACAAGGTTGGATTCTGAGGGAGGGAAAACATGAACAACTGCCCGCATCAAATCTGCTGGTCTCATGAGTAACTCTCCGTCTGGGGTTCGAAAAGAAGCAAAATACTCAAAAACCTACATCTTCGAAAACGTGATTGTCATTCAATCAACAAAACTTCCCAGCAGGGTTAACATATATAAACCACATCTTCTAGAGCTCTAGAGCATGCATGCAGTATTAATGCAGTTATGCAAATCAAAGAGACAATCTGTCATTTTCACACTACAAGATGATTAATGCAGACTCAAGAAAGATCATTTAGCATATATCTGTATGAAACGGTGAATTCTCACAGCCCTCAAGTAAGCAGAACAGCTGATAACAAAACTTTCACAATCCCACCTCCACCACACCCCCCCCCCCCCCCAACTCATTTTCTTTCTCTATTTAAAACAGCACAAGTTATCCAAATACACTAAGGGCTTGTTTGGCTTACTCTTTGGAAATGTATTCCGTGGAATTCAATTTACTATCATTTACTATTGTTTCCATAGGTACCTAGTGAGAATGAAGATATAAAGATTGGAAAACATACACTGTTGCTTCAGATTCCTTTGAATTATTTCTAGTGGGAGAGAGAAATCAAAAGACAAATTGATTGAGATGTTTGCTGTCTTAAAATTTTATCCTCATTCTTACATTCTCATCAAAATCTTCCTAAGAACAGAAATAGCATACGTGATCCAATTCTATAAAATAAGCTGAACAATTTGCCCCCAAAAAAAAAAAAAAAAAAAAACCTGAACAAGGTCCAAAAGAATAAGTGAAACCATATATTTACTTTTATATCAAGGTTAGACTACAAATAGAAAGACATCTAGCAGCATTACTTATCAATAACAAAATCATCCCACTTCTCGTCTTCTCACTACTCTCTTACACTTCTACCGTCGTTACTCCACAAAAAGTGGCCACTGGAAACCGAGATCACCCGACACCCGCAAACAAAGGCAAAGTAGCTTCCTAATCGAGCCAGCGGAAAACCTCCAGCTAAAGTGCCTCGAACCAGGTAACACCATCATCAAACTCACTCACTTACTAACTAATGAACTAACTAATAAGCTAACTGACTAACTAACAAATTAACTAATGAATTAATAAAATAACTAGCTGACCAGCTAAATGCATAAAATATGTAATGAAATGAAAATCAAAACACTCCTTATTTTAGCAGCATTGCTTATTATTTCAATGATATGAAAAGACACAGACAGACATGATCACCTTCTCGGGAGGACTTTGCAATCGAATCCGCTTCTCATAATTGAAGAACACCTTTCTCCTGAACGCATCTGCGACCACATATAGCACACAAATTCACTAAACAACCATTTTTCAAACTGACAAAGTTCACTACACAAACACACGAACCTCCGAATAAATACTTAGGGCCTTTATCAGGAAAAGCGAGTTTGGGAAAAACCAAAAGCGATCTCCGATTTTCCTCTACAGTTACGGACTCACTCTCCACAGACGTTGACCAGTCAGCGAACAAAAACGACGTCGTGTCATCAGAACGAGTAGCGTAGTAAGATAGGAGTCCGAGAGAAGATCCAAGACCAACGGCATAGATCCAGTGACGGAGGGAGGAGGGAATGCGGTGGTTGTGGTGGTGATCAGAGGTGAGAGGAGAGAGAATGGAGAATTGGCGGAGAAGTGAGAGGTGCTTGTGAGATTGTTTGAGGGAAGTTAGGGTTGTGGCGCGTATTGGCATCGCGAGTTCTTCTTAGGGGTTTTGGGATCAAAAAATTTGGAAGGTTAAGGGCTTGTGGGGTTTTATGGTGTGAGAAGTTGTAGTTTTTACCAGGTACAGGAGAAAGAAGAAGAAGACGGTCACTCCAATGACGGATAAGGAGTGACTGGAAAACGACGTCGTCGTGTTTTAGTCGAAGTCAAACCAGGTTCATCTCCCTCCGCCGCTTACTTGGTCCATTAAATGACTTTTCAAACCAAAGCTATGTTTCCGATTCGAAAAATTCTAAAACAAAAGCTAAATTAATTGAAAACTTCAAAACCAAACTAACTTTTTTTTTTTAAATAACGGTTTAAACCCAAAACAGGATGCAATACATAATTTTAACGAGTTATCATCTATATCTTTTCACGTACTTAGTTTTTATATAAGATTATATAATGTTTAACTTTTTATATTGTAGTTATCTTTTTTATATATAAGACAATTAAATGTCCAGTTTGGTTCGCTTGGTGAGTTTAGTTGTACTCAAGCTTGCCTCATCCATATTATTCACAGTACTTTCATTTTCTTTTTATATCAATCATCAGACATGTTCAACCTCTCCTCATGAATGTCATTTTCTTTTTCTTTTCGAGGACATAATAGAGCATTATGCGGAATACAACCGCAGATGAAGCAAAGCTTAAGAAGACCCTCGTATTACTAGTATGAATTATACGTACATCCAAATTCTTTTTTTTTTTTTACTTGAATATAAATTAATTTACAGTAGTCTACTGAAGCATGTATCATATAAAACGATGACTTGTGTTATATTTTCTAACAAATATATAATTCATCTTTTTAATTTTTTTTTTAAATTACACATAAGAGATATGTAACAAACTTTTAGTGGTCAATCTTTTAAATTAATAATATAAATAACTAAAAATTCTTCAACAAATGCATAAATTAAATAAAAAAGAAAAAAAAAAGTTAAACTTTAGCTGCGACTGTTTATTGATTCGACAGAGGCAGAGGTCATCTCCAACCTTTCAAACGACGACGTTTTCAAGGCACATTTCAAGAAAGCCTCAGAACTTTTAGTACACGCAATAAAAAGTGAAAGTCAAGTTACAAACGCGAATTCGAGTCATTAAAAGAAGAAAACTTTATCTTGAATAACTTAAAAGAAAAAAAGTCTAAACTTTTGAATATAACTTCATCATTAGACATGGATGGGCCAAATTGTATGGCAGCTAGTTTTTAAATCTTTATACTCCATATCCGAAATCATTCGATCAGTCCGATCCATTCTGGGAGGAGAGGAGCCCACATGTATTTCATAAAGTATTTTTAATTATATCATTGATTTAAAATATTTGATGATACCATTGACCACTAAAGCTTGCTATGTATCTCTTATTTGTAATTTGCATAAAATTAAAAAAATACCGACCATTTGTTTGTCAAAAAAGATAATACAACTTAAATATGTATAAGAACTGGTTTTGAATTGCGAATCAATCTGTCGAAATATTGAACTAACCTAATCAAGTCAATAGCATGCCTAATCCAACCGATGAATGAAAAAATCAACAAGTTGACTAAGCCCTAAACTGGCAGGCTGGACCACAAGTTGAATTGGCAATTCGATCCACTTGTTCAAGGTAAGGCCAACCTCAAAATTAAAAATATATATATATACATATATAAATAAAATATAATATGCTATACATATATACTATATATATAATGCAAACATACTATATATATAGTAAATATATTATATAATATATTGTTGACATAAAAATTTTACAATTAGTTAAAAAAAAAAGAAATTGATGAATAGGCCACAATTTATTTATATTAATTGAGGAAAATGCTAAAAAAAAATTATAATTCAAAGACCATAGAACTGCCCTTTAAATTGTTGGTTTAGTTGAACTAGCTTAAGCTCATGATGTTAAGGTTGTGCCCGAATCCTATAAATCAATGGTTCAAGGCCAATTTGACTTAGTGCTCACTTGTAATACAAGTTACTTCTTTGCAAAAGTATGAAATCATAGATCATGTATTTATAATTAACGCTTTTCCTAATGACTAAAGGAGAATAATACTTCAAAGGGACTTCTCGTGCATATGTACATAAATTGCCATGGAATCTATATTCCTGGAAGAGGTATGGAAATTTGGTTCCCATTTCCTTATGGTTATAAACGCTCATTAAGAAAACAAAGTCATTAGACAACTCAACATAAATCTTTCGTACGGTTAATAGTTACCATATAAAAACCTAATCTTATATGCATAAGCTTAAACTCGCTTAAAACTTTCTAAAACTCTCAACGGTCATGGTAATCCTCTACGTAGCCTAAGATAGATGGTTTATCAATTCTTGAAAAGCAATTATTATCTTTGTCCTAGAGAGAGGGAAGAACATTTGTTCCTCCCACTACTATTTTAAGTCATATATAATCTTATCTCCTTTTTTATTTAATTCATTTAGATTTTTAATGGACCAAACAAATCTTATAGTACATGATTTTTTTTTCGTTAGAAAAAAAAGGGCACTTATTTATGGAAAAAAAATATGGATAAATAGTAGAGTACAATATATATATACCGAATTTTAAAAATATGACATAATTATAAATTATATTAAAAAATTAGCAAAATATTGTTACTAATTCACATCTTGAAGATAAAACTTATTATTTATACTTATATTGTATATTCAAGATGCAACATTACTATTTGTATACCATTATTATGTTGGATCTCTAAATAGGTGCAAATGCGCAAATATCACATCTTAAATGTATATATGTCACTTATGTATGCAACATAGCTATAGTATTTTAGTAATATTTTTTATAAATTTTATAATTATACAATATTTATTAATTTTGATGGTAAGCACATAAATTTCTTATAAATAGTAAATATACTTCCTTATATGTACTCTATTTGTATTTAGTTTTCTTATTTTTCAAATTGATTATTTAAACCCTAAAATTTAAAAAAAAATGTATGTTGTATTTTACTATTTTGTTATAGAGAAAATTATTAAAAACTATTGAAATTATTGTCTTGTTATTTTAAGGAGAATAATAATTAATATAAGAGACTTAAGAAAGCTTTTCTTCAAAAATTTTAAAGTCTAAACACTTAATTTTAAAGATAAAGGATTAAGTATGTATAAATGAAGCATAACAAAGTAAGTTTATAATTTACACATAAAATATATAAAGATTTCTCTTATGAATTCTGGTAGGTGTAAACTGTTATGCCTCAAAACCACAGAGTCGTAATAATCTCGTCATGTAAACCAACCTACGATAGGAACTGACCTCATAATCTCTTCCATATATTTAATATATATAAGGCATCAATGACTTCTCACTTTAAAGTAAACGATTCGATTAAATTTTAAACTAGAATTTGCATAAAAAGTTAGAACCATCATTCATATATACATATTTACATTCACATTATTGTAGAATTCTCGAGAGATTCTATATATTATAACGATCTGTTAAATTATATATCATATATCAGTTTATAATCTTAGAGATACTAACAAAACCTTAGAACTAGATCATTCGGCCAATTAATCCTTACTCTCTCATAGCTTCAAAAGAAAACTAACCTTCGGATAATTATATTACAGTATAGTAGTCAAAAGTTAGAACCTACAAGAGAATTTATATGGGTATGAGCAATCGCAGCTTAGTAAGTTAAGTTAGAGACTTATAAAAGTATAACAAACACAAACAAGGTTATCAAACAATTAATTATATGAAATGCAACAAGAAAATGTCATCACACAGCATGGTTCAATTGGTTGTAAAATCAGAGTAATTTCATTCGCTGTAATCCAGGTTGAGTAGTTTTCGTTAATATAACAGTTCACGATCAAGCCCAGGTTTGTGTAATGGAGACACCACTCCTCTCCCAAGACTATCCTTCAAACCAATGCTCTCATTTGTAAGCCCCACAACTAGTTACTTAGGATTTCAATCGACCGAAATATCCAATCAAGCTTAAATTATAAGTAAAACTAGAAATATTAATAAAAATAATCTCGTAAGTTCGAATTTAAGAAAATAAGCAATAAAATAAAATAATATAAAAATTTCAAATTTTTTAGTATATAACTCGTTATTTATCGAAAATACGTAAAATGCATTCCGATAATTAACGAATCGCTAGAGATAAATTACATGTATACTAAAAATCATAGAATAACCTAAATAATATCTAGGAATATTTATTTGTACTATATATAAATTTACATGTAGGTAGAAACACGCATAATTACTTAAAATACGCGAAATGTGCTAACATAATACTAAATAATTAAAGAAAATTCATAATTAATTAATAAAAAATAAATAAAAATCATAAAAAATAAGGAATGATCCATAATTGGGTCGTGGTAGCTGGGGAAAATAAGAAAAAATTAGCCAATTAAATTTAAACAAGACAAAAGTCAAATTGGAAAAAGATAAGGCAATTGTCTAATCAAATCAATACACAATAATTTCCCTAAAACTCTATAAATACTCCTACTTTTTCAAAAGCTCATTTTGGATGTTAGGAAGTTTAGAAAAATAGAGAGAGAGGTGAAATTGAGAGAAAATTAAGATTTTAAAAAAATTTATCAAAAATCTATGCAGTTGGGGCTTGTAAGGAGAGCCTAGACCCGACGAGCAGCTGAGAGTAGACGGCTACCAGCACCACACGATGGTGGCAATGCCCAAGTGGGCCGACACAGCCATGGCCACCGACGGTGGCCGGAGTCGCCCAAATCGGTGAATTCGATTTCTAGCCCGATTTTGTGTAATTGTGTAAAAATAGTTAATATTTTTATAAAATTATGAATTTTGTTATTCTAGAATAGTTTTGTATGTAGTTTTTACGAAAAATATTATTTTGATGAAAATATGTCTCATGATATATGGTCCTTAAGAAATTATGCAAAATCGAGTATGTTTCGATTTAGAAATAAATGCCCTTAGGAGTGTAATTTTGAGCCCAAAATTTTAGTGTAGACTACTTAGATGATATAGAACATTTCTATGAAGCCCGTTTTCAAAAATTAATTTTTGAAATTTTTAGATAATTTTTAGGCTTTAAAATGAGGCATAAAATGGGTAATTTAGGGTTAATTAAGTAATTAAATGGTTAATTACTAATTTAGTGAATAATTATATTTTTTAGGATGTTGAAATTTGATGACGTATGATCTTATAGCATTTAGAGTGTTAGATGTAATTATTAGGTTAATTATGTAGTAAATAAGTAATAGGGAAAAATAATAAATTTTAAGTTAATTTTGTAAATTAGGGAAATTAGGTGTAAAATATGATTTAGGATGAATTTAGACATTTTGAAATGATAATTGATGTTGGGAGATAGTAATTAGAGTGATAAAAATATTAAATGTGTATTATGTAAATGATAAGTGATAGTACATAATATGTAAGTATTGGAAATATAATAAATAGAAAATATTAAGATAAAAATTGATATTATATAAATAATAGGAATATATAATAAATCTGATAGAAAACTCAAATTTATGTAATCATATGAAAATTATAAAAATTTCTTACATTAGAAGTAAATTCAGTACACTAATAAGGATTTTAAGTATACCGAGTGGAATAAAATACTGATTAGAGGTAATGATGGTATTTAGGATATTTGGAAGCAATGTAATTAATTTCACATTATAAGTTGAAATAAATTTCTAGGGCCCGGATATAAAACAGTACTTAAAAACTGAACTAGAACCTAATTTAGAAATCATCACACCCCAAATCTAGAATAATTGTAAAAGATTTGAGAATCTAGAAAACTGGATATATTAAACCCTAAACAAAACATAACAATAAGTGTTATAGGCTAACCTATAATAGTTATATAAAAAACTGAAACCACGTTTGTGTTATAAGGATGATCGGCGATGGCTTGAGTGAGTTGGACCTCGAATGAATGAGCGAGGAGTTTAGGTAAGTTGGAATTAATACGTTGTTATATTTTGAAGGCTTGAGATTATGTTTAGTTGTGCTTGTTAGATAGTTGGTTATGTACATGTGCTTGATTATAAGTGATGCTATGATTCTGTTTGTTATTCTGGCTTGTATTATATAAAATGATTGAATACCCTAAATTGGACCTAATCAAATATATGACTTATAATTATAATCGAACCTATATGGCAACCCATTAGGGAAAACTTAGGATTCTCTGGCCAAATACCAACCCTTTCGAAAGGGATAGCACATGATTGCATAATGGTCCCTTCTTCATCCTTAGTCGAACTAAGTGACAGAAGAGGAGATTGCAACGAGGGTAAAGTCAATGATTCGAAGGTAGTCGCGTGAGGAGCAGTGTCTCCATTGCATAAGCTTGGGTTTGGTCGTGAATTGTTGCATTAATAGAAACTCCTCAACCTAAATTAGAGTGGGCGCAATTTCTCTAATCTTACGACGGGCTGGACAACGTCGTGCAATGGTATTTGCTTGAACATGCATTGTACCTAATAAGTTGGTTGATAACCTTGTTATGTTTACAGTATAGTTTTAAGTCCCCCATCCTAACTTACTGAGCTATAGTTGCTCATATCCCTATAAACGTCGTACAGGTGTTGACTAAGAAACGGCATATAACTACTTTAAAGCTAGCAACTGTTGGATCCTAGGGAGTGAGGAAAAACATTTGAAAAACAAACATATATTTTTAAGGTCTAAGCTTTTATTTTATAATTTTTCATTTATGAATAATATAATAACTAGAAAATATATTACGGTGAAATATTTTAAATGTTAATTATAATAACTGAATTTTAGTGTATAAATATATTTTTTCACTTTCTTAAGTAAATGTTTTATTTTAATTACAAATTGTTTACTTCAAAGTGGGTTAGTTGTGGATGCCTTGTGTAGATCAGGTCTAAGATAGCGGCTGTAAGCCCAACTTCTATCTTAGAATGGTTTACATGGTGGGGCTGTTACAACTCTGCTGCTTCAGGGCATGACATCATTCTCACCATGAACTCCTCTCCTGTCGCTTAGTTCGACTAAAGATGAAGAAAAAACTATTATGTTATCTAGCGCAATCTTTTTTTAAAGTGTCGGTGTTTGGTTAAAGAATCTTAATGATCCCCTAGAGGATTGCATTGCATGTCAAATTAAGGTATTTAGGTTAGTTCTGGTTAAGTATGGTTTTTTGATGATCAAACAATTTCACATCATTCATATATACATATTTACATTCACATTATTGTAGAATTCTCAAGAGATTCTATATATTACAACGATTTATAGTGATCAAACAATTAAAATTTAGATAAAAAGTAAGAACCATCATTCATATATACATATTTACATTCACATTATTGTAGAATTCTCAAGAGATTCTACATATTACAATGGTCTACTAAATTACATATCATATATCAGTTTATAATCCTAGAGATATTAACAAAAACTTAAAACTAAATCATTCGGCCAGTTAATCCTGACTCCCCCATAACTTCAAAAGAGAACTAACCTCTGGAAAATTGTATTGCGGTATAGTAATCAAAAGTTAGAATCTACAAGAAAATCTATATGGGTATATCACAGCTCGGTAAATTAAGTTAGAGACTTATGAAAGTATAACAAACACAAACAAGGTTATCAAACAAGTAATTATATGTGATGCAACAAGCAAATGTCATTACACAGTGTGGTTTGGTCCGTTGTGAAATTAGAGTAATTTCACTCGTTATAATCCAGGTTGAGAAGTTTCTATTAATATAACAGTTTACGATCAAACCTAGATTTGTACAATAGAGATACCACTCCTCCCGCAAGACTATCCTTCAAACCAATGCTTTCATCCTCACCATGAACTCCTTTCTTATCGCTTAGTTCGGCTAAAGATGAGGAAAAAACTATTATGTTATCAAGCGCTATCTTTTTTTAAGGTGTCGATATTTGGTTAGAGAATTTTAATGATCTCCTAAAGGGTTGCAATGCATGTCAAATTAAAGTATTTAGGTTAGTTATGGTTAAGTACGGTTTATAGTGATCAAACAATTTCATATCAGTCCGTACATATCAATTACCAAACATCACATAGGATTTAGTAGGAAATTAGATACTCAATCACATGTGTACGTAACTACTTACAAACATAATCCTAAGTCTCCAAGCACTCTAAAATAGTACTCCAAAATACGATGAAGTATTAAACCTAACTTACTTGGAATCCTTAGTCGCTCACTCAATCAGTCTTAAGTCAACTCATTTTCGTACATCCTATATTATAAATACACTCTTTAGTATTTATATCTTGATTATATATATATATATATATTCTAGGTTATGATTTAACTCAATTCTTCATATATACTTATTATTTACTATCGATTCATTTTAAGTTAGTTCTAAATTCGGTTTATGGATTTGATTTCGATTCAGGTTTTAAATCAATTCTAACAACGAGTATTATATGTAAAGTCTAAAAATGTGATTCGAATACTAATGTGAAATTAATCACATTAGGCTCAAGTATCCTAATTATCACTTTTAGTCTTAAATTAATATTATATTCTACCTAGTATACTTAAATCTTTATTAGTGTATCGAATTTATTCTTGATATGAGAAAATTTTATATTTTTCATATAAGTACTTAAATTTAAGTTATGTACCATATTTAATACGTATTAATATTATTACTCTATTATCCATTTTCACTTAATATTTTATATTTACCAAAATTCCAATTTCACATATTATCAAAATTACCTATATTTACTGTACAATACCCCTAAAAATCACATATAGCTCTCTAAATACCACAATTATTATACCACATTAAATATGAACATCTTAAAATCCCCAATTATATACTCAATCAGTAATTATTAATTTAATCATTAATTAACCAAAAAAATCCCTAATTATATATATTTTAAGGGCCTAAAAATCATTGAAAATTTTCAAAAATTAATTTCTAAAAAAGGGATTCATGGCACTGTTCTATATCACCTAAGTAGTCTTCACAAAAATTTTAAGTCAAAAACTATACTCTTAAGCCTATTTATTTCTAATTCATACATGCTTAGTTTTATATGATTTCTTAAACACCTTATATTTATAAATGTAATTAAACCTAATCGATATTTTTCCATAAATCTATATACAATAAAATATCAGAATAATGAAATTCACAATTTTCTGGTTAAAGTTAATAATTTTAATAAATTTCACAAAATCAGATTAAATTTGAGAATCATTAGACTTTTGGACTTTTGACCACCAGTAGCGGTCTAGGGTGTATCAACTAGTCCAGGCGATAAGTGTAGGGTATGGTGGTGGTTCATGGATTCAGTCTAATTGCTCTTAATGCACAAATTTTTTATAAAACCCTAATTGTCTCTTAATTTCAGTTATCTCTAATTTTCTAAGATTCTAAACTAACCAATTTAGATTATAGTGGAGTTTGGCTATTTATAGGGCTCTTAGGGAATTTTAGTGCATTGATTAGAGTTGACATATGCTTTATCTTCTTCTATTTTGACTTTTTAAGTGTGTTAATTTAATTGGTTAATTTTTTTTCTCTTTTCCGTTGACTTATCATGACTCAATTCTAAACAATTCCCTACTTCTCTGATTTTTTTTTCTAATTTTCTTTGATTTTTTTTATACTTTTCTTTAATTATTTCACAATTTTCAAGTATTTGAGGTAATTTTGCATATTTTGCCTACGAGTAAATACATATAAAGTACAAGTAAATACTCTTAAATATTATTTATGTTATTTTATGATTTTTAGTGTGCATATAATTTATTTCTAGCAACTCGTTAATTATTAGAATTTATTTTACGCATTTCCGATAATTAACTAATAATATGTTCAAAATTTAATATTATAATATTCTATTTTTTTATTACTTCTTTTTCTAAATTCAAATTTATGAGATCACTTTTACTAATATTTCTAGCTTTATTTTATAATTTAGACTCAATTAGATTCTTTAATTGATTTTATAGTTACAAGGCTTACATAAACACTGTAAATTTTTATATAGGATTGAGTCAATAAGGCTGAATAGATTTAAAATTTATTAAATCATAATTCTAAACTCAAGACAAACGAAAAAAAAAAAATCATAATATACTATTCAAAACCCTAATCACGTATGAAAACCTTAAACCACGTGTATGCATACTTATAAGAGATTGAACTTGAACATAATAAAAACTTTAAATCTTAAACCCTAAGCTTATAAAATCCAAAAAATTGCCCTAATACTAATAAAGTCCTAATTCGGTAAAATAATCTCTAAATACGCGTAAAATCACTAACAAACAATTAGGTATAATTTTAAATAATTATAATAATTAATTTCAACCAATTAAATTAACAAATTGCAAATAAAATTATTTAACCCTTATACATGGCACCCTGTATATGTATCTATATATATTTAGTTAAATTATGTAATTTTCTTTCTTCTTAACATATTTTATTGTTGTAATTATAATCATCATCATCATCATAATTATTATTTGGTTTATAAAGACTACACTAGATAAAGAGAACTTGATAGGATAAGTATAAGGAGAACTGAATAGTACGAGCTTATTGTATTATGTTTGATTTGCACGGTATTTGATATAAAATTTGTGTTATCCCTTATTTGGTATACACAAGTAGTGTACGCGTTATTATATTTTGAAATATATACTCTCAATATTATCTAAAATATTTTGTAATTATATTTCTATATTATTTAAAATACAATTTGAACATATTATTAAATTCATATAATTAAAAATATATATAATATTTTAAATGAAGAGTCATAAATTTGCTAGATATTAAAAAAATAATTATTTATATTATAAAATAAATATATATATTTGTAATATTTAATAAAAATAATGTTAATTAACTCAATATTGTAATATGGAGAGATACTTTTGAGAATGCAAGATATTTTTATTTTTATCAAGTGAATTTCATGTTTGTTTCATAGTGTAGATGAGATAAAATCTAGATTTTTCATTTAATTCATTAACCTAATTTTTTGTTTAGTTACTAAGTAAAATTACAAATTAAACATGAGAAATTTTTTTTGTCTTGTCCAGTTTATTAACACAAAAATTACACAACCAAATATTACATATATAATATAACAACTTTTTAACTATTAATAGGCTTTATTTACCATAATAAGAGTGATTTATAATTAAAAGAAAAACGTAGATAGATTCTCTAATGTTATTGATAGCTTCTTTAACTATCAATGGACCTAATTTTTACTATAATTAAAGAGCTTTTACTATAATCATGGCCAAATTAACTAATAATTACATTGTATAGTCACTTTTGAATGTCTATATGATAGAATCCCCTTGTAAATTGTAAGTAATATGATACATGGCTTATGAATAAGAGGCATTAAAATATGAATAAACCTAGAATTGCAAGTTATTCACATTTAAGTCAACATTTGTCAAGCTTGATTTGATAAGGTAGTCTATGCTTGCAAATCATGTTCATATCTCATTTTATGATGAATTCATAAGCTTAATTGAGTTTGAATCAAACTTATGCATAAACTTTATTGAGTAAAATTCAACCTTCAAAATCTAAATTGAGATGAAGAAGCTTAGCTTCAAAGGTTGTTTTCTTTATATCAAGCCCAAAAGCTTTAGGTGGTGTAAGTTAGTTCAATAACTTTAGACATAAGTAAAATGAACATAAGTGTCATACTCAAAGTTGTAACAGTCTCGTAGTACAAACCATTCTATAATAAAAGCTAGCTTTACAGCCACTATCCTAGATTTGATCTACATAAGGCGTCCACAACTAACTCGATGTTATGCCCCGAAGTCGCAGAGTCTCAACAGTCCCGCCGTGTAAACCATTCTATGATAGTAACTGACCTTACAGTGCCTACCATAGACAAAATCTATACAAGGCGTCGATGACTCCTCGCCTTGAAGTAAACAGTCCGATTAACAATTAAACTACAATTATGATAAATAGTACAAATTTCTAATAACCATGTATAATTATATATAAGTCCACAGAGCTTCTCAGGAAGTTTTACATAAACACAACAGTTCACTAGATTACATAATAACTATCAGTCTTTCATCCTTAACTACAAGGTCACTCTAGTTACACATTATACTAAGTAACTTGATCCTTACACCTCTGGCTTCAAACGGATTAACCTCTAGGTAATTGTAGGGCGGCATAGTACTTGAAGTGTTCAGAAATCAAAACCTGCAAAAGGATCTATAAGGGTATGAGCAACTACAGCTCAGTAAGTTGAATTGGAGACTCATGAATGTATACAAGCACAAACAGGGTTATCAAGCAATTATTTTCATGAAATGCAAAAATCAAGTGTCATCGGACAACGTAGTCCGGTCCGTTGTGAAATCAGAAAAATTTTACCCGCTCCAATCTGGGTTGAGGAGTTTCCATGTTATGCAGTAGCTCACAACCAAACCCAAGCTTGTGTAATGGAGACCTCGCTCCTCCCGTGGCTACCTTCAAACCATTGACTTCACCCTCGCTATGACCTCCTCTCCTATCACTTAGTTCGACTAAGGATGAAGAAGGGACCATTTTGTAATCCTGCATTATCCCTTTCGAAGGGGTCGGTATTTGATTGGAGAATCCTATGATCCCTTAACGGGTTGCAATACATGACATTTTTGGTTATTAGGGTCGAATAAGATTAAATTTCATTTAGGGTGTTCAAACAATTTCATACCAATTCAATCAATTATAAAATCACTCACATTACAAATTCAGCACAAATTCAGATACATCAAACACATGTGTAAACTACTTACAATCACAATAATATATAAGCCTAAGTCTCCGAGTACCATAAAACTAGTACTCTATTACAATAAGCAATAACCCAACTTACTTGGAATTGCTCGATCGCTCGATCTCTTAATCGCAAGCTGATTTGTTTTTTGGTGTTCTATAATACAAATAGGTCTTTTTAGTACTTATACTTTATGGATTCATATTCTAAGTTATATTTTAACTCATTTTTTTTCGTATATACTTATTACGTCCTAATGATTCGTTGTACTCTATTTCGGGGTTCGAATCCTAAATTAGATTTTAAATTTTGATTCCTAAGCCTTAAATATGCTTGAATCCTAATATGAAATTAATCACATTAAGCTCGAGTGTCTAAATATCCTATTGGGTCTTAATTTAATATTCTAAACGATTCGATACACGCTAACTCTAATTGAGGTATCGGATTTATTCCCGATGTGTGAGAAAATCTTACATTTTGAGACATTTACCTAAAATTAAATATTATTTCAGATTTATTATTTTTCTGATTTCTATTATAATATTATCTAAATAACCCTAATTTTTTAGATTTATAAATTTTCGATTTCACATATTACTAATTTCTTATATTAACTACCTAATTTCCTAAATTAACCATACTTAATACTCCAGAGGCTAGGATTAGGGTTTCATATCAGAGATTAACATCCCTAAACATCTAATTACTATCTAAAGCAGTAATTAGTATCTTAATTATCTAATTAACCTAAAATTACCCAATTTTCCTATCATTTTAGAGCTAAAAATTAACTTAAAAAATTTGAAAATTAATTTTTAAAAAATGGCTTCATAGCACTATTTTATATCACATGAGCATCATACAAAAAAAAAAATTGAGCTTCAAACTACATTCTTAAACCTATTTGTTAAGAACCCTATATTTTCAAACGTAATTAAACTAAATCAATATTTTTTCCTAAATCTACATACAATAAAACCTCAGAATAAAAAGTTTCATAATTTTCCAGGTAAAATAACTAATTTTACAAAATTATTCAAAATTAGGAAATTTAAGGAACTAATCGGCTTGAAGCTTTCTGGCCATTAAAATCCGGTCCAAGAGTGTCGGCTGGCCTAGACGATAGGGCTATAGTAGTTTGGTCGTGGTGGCTCGATCCCCAGTGGTGGTAGTGAGGTGTGGGTTTCGTTCACTACCCGAATTTGCACAGTTTCCTTTTCTTTTTTTTTCTTGGATTTTCTCTTGAATTTTTTTGGTTTCCTATTTTTCTCTAATGCTAAACTATCCAAATGAGTTCTGAAAATTTTTTCTCTATTTATAGACGATTTTTTGTAATTATTATGCATTAATTAGACATGACTTTGCCCAATTTCCTTGATTTTTGGCTTTTGTGTTGTCTAATTTTAGTTGGTTAATTTTTATTTGGCAGATCCTAACCTGCCACGACCTAATTTGGATTATTCTAACCTCTTTTGATTTTTCTTAATTTTTTTCATAATTAATTTATAATTTTCTTTAATTATTTACTTAGTTTTTGGTCAATTTAAGTAATTTCGCGTATTTTTATCTACACGTAAATACATATGGGGTACATGTGAATATTCCTAATTATTATTTTAGTCATTCTAAAATTTTTAGTATACATATAATCTATCTCTAGTAATTTATTAGTTATTAGATTACACTTTTCGCCTTTTTCGTAATTAGTACTTATTATACTTAAAATTTGAAAATTTTATAACCTCCTATTTTATTACTTATTTTCTTAAATTCAAGTTTACGGGGTCATTTTTACTAATATTTCTCTCAATAGTTTATAATTTGGGTTTGATCGGATCTATTAACCGATTATCTTAAACCTTGTGTTCTAAGTTCAATCCTACGATCACTTGGCTTAGCTTTAGGGCTTACACCCGGTTTGAAGTAAACAATTCATAAATTAAATATGTTATTTACTTATGAATTTAAGAAAAATACATACTTACATTAAAATAATCGGAATATATTTATAAGATTTAACAACCTAACATAATTTACTTGAGTAATTCGTAAATTAATACTAAAAGCTTAAAAGGTAAATCTAAACCTAAGAGTGTATCCGATCTTTAGTTTATATCCTCACTCCCCCAAGATCCAACAGTGACTAACTTTAAGGTAATTATAAGCCGCTTCCTCGCTAACATCTATAACAATATCTATAAAAATATGAGTAACCTCAGCTTAGTAAGTTCGGTTGGAGACTTAAAATCATACAGTAAACATAAACATGGTTATAAACCAATTAGTTAGATGCTATGTATATATAAGTAAATATCATCGCACGACGTTGTTCAGCTCATCGTAAGATTAGAGAAATTGTATCCGCTTTAATCCGGGTTAAGGAGTTTCCATTAATGCAATAGCTTACAACCAAACCCAGACTTGTACAATGAAAACATCTCTCCTCCTGCGATTATATTTGAACTATTGACTTCACTCTTGCCGTGATCTCCTCACCTGTCACTTAGTTTGACTAAGAATGAAGAAGGAACCAATTATGTTATCCTATACTATCCAACACTATCCCTTTTAAAGGGGTCGATATTTGGTCAAAGAATCATAGATTTCCTTTAATAGGTTGCTATGTAGGTCTGATTCATGTTTATAAGTCATATATTTTATTAGGTCTAGTTTAGAGTGACAAATCATTTCATACAAATCATGTAATACAAGCTAAAGCAGTAAATCAAACCACACCATCAACTAAAAAATAAACACATGCACATAGTTGACTATTTAACAAACACAATCAAGTGCAATTCTAAGCCTTCGAATACTACAAATTAGTACTTCGAAATACAATAACGTATTAATCCCAACTTATTTGAACCCTTCGCTTACACAGGCCGTCACCGTTAAACCTTATAATGCAAATGTTGTTTCACAATATATATAACTATCTTATATAAACTTTATTTTGTAGTATTTTTATGTTATCTTTAGTTTAGGGTCTAATATACCTAATTACCTAAGTTTGTAAGTCTTTTACAATTATTCTTAAATCAGGCAAAGTTTTAGTCCAGTTTCCGTATTAATTTCTAATTTAGGTTCTAATTCGGCTTATGAGTACCATTTTATACGCAAACTCTAAAACTCATGTCAACGTATTATGTGAAATTAATTACATTATTTTCAACTATCCTTAATATCATACTCAACTCCTAACTAGTATTTTAATTTGTCCGGTATATCCCTTATCCTAATTAACTATTGAATTTATTCTCGATGTGAGAAAATTTTACATTTTTCATATAAATACCTAAATTTAAGTCTCCTACCAGATTTTATATACATTCCTAAATATTATTTATATTATTTCATGATTTTCAATGTATATATAATTTATTTCTATTGGTTCGTTAGTTATTGGAATTCATTCTAAGCGTTTTCGATAAATAACGGATAATTTTCATAAAATTCAATATTATATTAATTAATCATTTTATTACTTATTTTCCTAAATTCAAACTTACAGGATCACTTTTACTAATAATCTTAATTTCATCGTAAAATTTGAGCTAGAACGGATAATTTGTTCAATCGTCCTAAATTTTATGAATCAAATCCTGAATAGCTGATTGTAGGGCTTACAATAAGTATGAAGATAATACATGAATATGTATCATGTATAACATGACAAATAATGATCATGATACAAATTATATTTATAATGATTCAAGTAGAACTTTGCACATCGAGATCTTGTTTGTTTTGGCACGATAAATCTCACCATTTTATCTTTAGTGCCAGTCATTTCTCAAGACGTCATCCTTTCCAAGAGTACTCCACGCTAAGTACGCTTATGGAGAGTTAGATTCGGTGAACTTGAGACAGTTATGTTTCACTCTACTTGAGAAATATCGCAATCTCTCGTACTTATTTACTTATTTCGTTAAACAAGTTAGGATTACACCAAACATGAAAATTGGCACACTGAAGCATTGTTTATTTTGGCATGATAAACCTTGTAGTTTTGTCTTTTGTGCCAATTGCTTGTTAAGAGGTTAGTCATTTTGATAGTATTCCCCATTTATTACGTTTAGCCTTAGAGTTTCAATGAACCCCAGGCTATTATTATACTAAAAAATGTATCAATGATTACAATTCTCTCCACTCTCTTTAAGGGATATCATACATTTTTATTATAACTAATTATTTCAGATTTCTATTCAATTTTTTATTATTTTTATTTTGCTTTTCCATTATCATAATAAATTCTACACAAAATAAGACATGGATAGTCTTAATGTAATTTGTAAATTGTAAGCAGGACATATACTTGGCTGACGGGTAAGAGACAATTGAGTATGAATCGACCAAGACATATCACGAGTTATTCACACATTGCTTCATATTTGTCAAGCTTGAGTTAGTTAGTAGTGCAAACTCTTATACATGTATGTTGTATTTTATCAAATACCCATCAAATTCAACCTTTAATGTAAATCTAAATTAAAATAAACATAGATTTTATTTTTCAAAAGAAAAATAAGCTAAAAGAGAGCTTTCTTGAGCTCAAGCTTAAGCTCATAAACTAAATTGCCATAGTGGTAGAGTTTAAAAATTTTCTAATTTAGTTCGATCTCGAGTTTAACACCATTGGACTTAGATTTGGTTGATTTTACAGTGATTGGAGGGACAAGCCCACATGACATGTATATTTTCTATGAACCGTCCTATATTAAGACTTTTGATATCCACTTCCACTTATTCCACTTACTCCATTTAGACTGCCATTAAATTTTTTATATATATGCATAATAAAAATGTAAAAATTTAGTCTTTTTAACTTCTTATGAAGTTTATTGATTACTTTTTAAATAAATTTTTCCATCATATTAAATTTTAGGAATTATTACAAGTCAAATTATTTATAAAATCCTTTTATACATACGAGATGTAATATAATTATTATAATAAGCAAATATTTTCCTACAAATAATTTTAACATTAAATTAACTAATACAAGTTTGGTCCACCCACTTATACAATCATGGATGTTTCCTTACTCCCATTAGTGGTTACTTAACCCTCTCATACTTGTTCATTAAAAAAAATCATAAAAGAAAAAAAAATCGTTATACTATATGCAGGGAGATTCTATGGTCCCTTCCTCCATTTTAACTAGATCGGTCTCGCCTTTCACCTCGCATTTCATTTTCATTTTATTAAATCTGAACCATTAAATTTATAATTTTTTAAATAGTTTAGATTCAAAATAGGACAAATAAAAAACAAGATTAGTCCCCAAAAAAATAAGGATGGAACTAGGTTGTTAAAATTGTGAGTAAAAAATATGATTCTATGAGTTTATGATTTTATAGTGTTTTTTTCAATTAAAATGAATATAAAATTGTTTATATGAAAACTTTTTATAAAATTACAAATTTTGATGTACGATTCTATAAGTTTATAATTTTATCTTATATGCATTCAAGTGAACTATAAAATTACGATTTTGACAACCTTGGACGAAATTATAGAAATATCTACCATATGCAACGTTTATCCTGGTGTTGCCAAACGCTTTTCTAATTACGTGGAATATGGGGGAAGAGTGAGTTTAAAAAAAAAAAGAAAAAGAAAAAGAAACATGGAATTGTAAATAGAACATTGACTTTTAAGTTGCACCTAACTCTAAATATCAATGTTGTCAAATTCGAGTTGACCTATCTAGTTCAATCCGGTTGGACCTAACTCCTCCATAAAATTAGTCTAAGTCATCCCTTTGGTCCTTATTTATAGCGACCCTAATTCGACCCTATTGACTCAACCAGTCCAATCAAATTTTTATAAGAATCCACCAAGTTTTTCGGAATCAAAATATATTATTACTCTTATATTTTGTTGAAAGTATACTAATTTACTAAAAAAAATTAATATAAATCAACTAAAAATAAAAAATAAACTATAAAAAGTTTTCAATTTTCAATTTTTAAATATGTAGGTATTGATAGTTGGATTCTATCCATTACATTCACTCATCAACGCCTCTCAGCAAATGCCGACTAAGACGACCATGTCTAGTTTAAATTTAAGGAAAGTGGTACAAACAGTTATCATTTGATACGATTCCATTACATAACTGCTCACTATTCCCATATTTTAGGAATGTACTTGACCATGAGGTTTTCACATGTCCTAATAATCATGTGATTAATTGCTATTTCAGACACCCAATATTTGCCTATAAATATAGAAGAAAAGCACTATATTTGATTCATAACTATTACTTATCCTCTCTTGAACACACTAACTTACTTAGTCATCAGAGTAGTTATATCGGACTAGCCTCAATATCGTTTAGTTTTTTGTGTTTTGCAGTACTAAGATTTTATCCTAAAATCATATAACAATATTTAGCACTTTATGTTTTTTCTTATACACCCACATGGCAAAAACTAGATTAACTAAGAGTGTAGGTGCTCATACTTCATCCTACCATCTTAAGGGAGGAAGTAGGCACACTAACGAACAACATTTGTCTAAGCCGGGGCAACTTTACCTTAACTTGGCTAAAGAAAATCAAGAATTGAGCAAAAAACATGAAGAGATCCTTGATCTCCTCCATAATAATGTCTACCCAAGTCAAAACAAAGAACACAATGATCACAATGCCGAGAATAGCGATGAATCAATCTATTCTCTTGAATTACCCAAAAAGTAAGCAAAAGTTACAATAGGACTTTCGATTAGTGCCCTCAAGAAAAATAACAAGGGGAAGCAACTGCAACAAGTGCATTATGTTGGACCCTCGCATGTTAGTACTCCTGCTATGATGAGTAAATAATTTCAAATTAAGAAGAGCACTTTCATCTCTGAAATCTTGGAAGAGATGATACTATGACACATTAAGTTACCACAACTTGAAACCTATGATGGAACGAGAGATCTTGAAGATCACCTTAAGTATTATCATACCTTAGCCAAGTTGTACTGCTTGAGCGATATTGTAGCCTACTAAGCTTTTTCCTCAACACTGAGAAATGCGGCAAATACATAGTTTAAGCACTTCAAGTTGAACATAATCTTGTGTTTCAAGTATTTGGCATAAATATTTCTCTAATACTTTCTTATGAGCAAGCTTCTTGTTAAGGATTTTTCTATCCTTAACACGCTAAAATAGAGATCAAAAGAGTCTATCAAAGATTATTTGGCCAAGTTTATGGTCGAGATGGTCAAGATTCTAGAATTGGACATGAGTGTAGCTCTCAACGTAGTTATTAATAGTATCAAGCCCCACGGAAACTTTTTCAAGTCTCTTGCCAAAAATAAGTTGAGAACTTTCACCGAGTTCAAAGCCAAAACCATGTCTTACAACCAACAAGAAGACAACATTAAGGCTCATCGAGATGCCGATGAAAATGGAGGAGTAGGAAAGGTAACAAAAAGAGAAGTGTGAAAGATCGACTCAGAGTAATCAATGATCAATCTCCTAACGTCGAGAAAAAGAGGCCACATATCTCAACATATTTAGTCCATACGCCACTCAATTGTCCAATTGCAAACATATTAATGGTGGTATGCGGGTAGAGAAGAGTGTTGTAGTGGCCAAAAGGAATGAGGGGAAATAATATTGTGATTTCCATGACAATAGGGGCCATAATACTAAATGGTGCATCCAACTTAAGAGTGTGATTGAGGACGTGATTCAATAAGGATACTTGAGCAAGTTTCTTACCTATGATGCTGAGAATATTGAACGACCATCTCAAAGGAGACGAAAAGAACAGGAAAATGTCACTTACCTAACTCATGCCAGGAAAGATGGGAGCACTAGTAGAGCTTCAAACAATATAATTAACATTATTGTCAGTAGACCTTCTGCTACAGGTCGATCAAGCTCTTTGAGCTCAACTAATACTATTCATTATGTCCAGGGCAAGAAGGTTAAAATCAAACATACAATTTCCTTTATAAAAGAAGATTTCGAAGGCATTTAAAGGCCCCACAATGACGCATTCATAATTATTGTGAGAATTACCAACTTCAAGGTCAAGAAAATTCTTATTGACATAAAAAGTTTGGCAGGCATTATTTTCTAACGTGCTTTTGATCAGATGAGACCAAAAATTAAGGTACAGTTGAGATCTTATAGCTATGATTTGTATGCTTTCAACAATCAACCCATCCGAATAACTAGAGTAATTTCTCTATCAATCTAGTTGGAGACGATGACCATGTTGTGGAAGATAATGTAGAGTTCCTCATTATCAAATGTTGCTCCTATTACAATATGATAATGGGACAGCCATGTTGGCACTTATTCGGTATCGTCCCTTTCACTACCTACCTTAAGGCCAAATTTCCCACTCTTACTGGAGTTAGTGTATGCAAAGGGAATCAACAGTTAGCAAGATCATTTTCATAAGGTTGTTAAGACAAGAGGAGATATTTCAAGTCGAAACTTACCTAAATGGAAAGTTAATTGGCATAGATAATATCGAAGAAGAAACAAAAGAAATTTTGCTAAGAGGTGATCCTAAGAAGAGGACAAAGATAGGGAAACCTTTGCCAACAAACATCCGCCAAAATTTAATCAACTTTCTATAGGATAATGCCAATGTATTCGTATGGTCCCCTTCGGATATGTTAGGTATCCTTAGAGATGTCATGGTATGCGAGCTTCAAATCAATCCAAGTGCTAAGGTGATTCAATAGAGGAAAAGATATTTCTCCCTTGAGAGGCAAGCAACCATAAAAAAAGAAGTCCAAAAACTCTTAAAGGAAAAATTCATTCAGGAAGAGTCTTATCCGACTTGGTTAGCCAATTGTGCGTTAGTTAAGAAATCTAACGGCAAGTGACATATGTGCATAAACTTTATGGATCTTATCAAAACTTATCCTAAAGATTATTTTCCTTTGCTAAGAATGTATCAAATGGCTAACTCAACTACTGGGCATTCTTTACTCTCTTTCATGGATACATTTTCCAGCTATAATCAAATTAAAATGGATAAGGAAGATGATGTTTACACATAATTCGTCACTAACTTTGGAACATACTATCATATGATGATGCCATACGAGCTAAAAAATGCCGGTGCAACTTATTAACTGTTTGTCACTAAGATGTTCAAGCCATAGATCCATCAGTATGTCGAAGTATATGTTGACTACATGATTGTGAAAAGCATGATAAAGGATCGGTATCTCATAGATCTTAAGGAAACCTTTGGTACTTTAAAGATAAATGATATGAAATTGAATCTACAGAAGTGCATTTTCGATGCTAATTTTGGAAAACTTTGAGGGTATATAGTTATTTGGCATGGTATTAAAGAAAATCCAAGAAAGATTTATGTGATTAGAAACATGAAGTCTCCCCGTACTGTCAAGGAGGTTCAAAAGCTAACTGGGCAAAGAGTTACCCCTAACAGGTTCGTGTCGAGAAGTACAAACAAGTATGTAGAATTATTTAAAATTTAAAAAAAAAATAAGATTTAAAATAGACGGATGAGTGTGAAAGAGCATTCAACAAGTTTAAAGAATTCTTCACGTCATTACCAATACTCTCGATACCTATACCAGGAGAGGATTTATATTTATAATTGTTAGTCGGTTCCCGAACATGTTCCTCTATGTTAGTCTAAATCGATGGCTAGTAGTATTAGCCGATTTATTACGTGAGTCGTATCCTGTAAGGATTGGAACATCGCTATACCAAAATTGAGAAATTTGTGTTAACAATAGTTCTCTCAACAAGAAAGTTGAAATCATACTTTGAAGCTCATCAAATTGTAGTCCTTATTGATCAGCCTTTATGGTAGGCATTGCAACAACCAAATTCCTTAAGGAGGATGATGAAGTATGCTTTGGAGCTAAGTGCTTATGGCGTATAATACAAACCTAAAATGACACTAAAAGCTCAAGTATTGGCAAATTTTCTGGCCGAATTCACGAGTGAGGAAGATAGCATTGAAATTGCCGAAAAGCTGTTATAGAATCTTTATGTCAATGGTTCTTTGATTAGAGAAGGAAGTGGTATGAGTCTTATCCTGTAGGGACCCCTTAATGTCAAGGTTAATTATGTCTTGAAGTTTGGATTTTCAACCAGCAACAATGAAGCGGAATATAAAGCCTTAATAGTTGGACTCAGATTAGCAAAGGAAGTAGGTGCCAAGAAAGTTGAAGTTTTCTCTGATTCACAGCATGTTGTGAATCAAGTCAAAAGGAGTTATGCGGCAAAAAAGGAATAAATGAGCAAGTACTTCTTGATAGTACAAACGCTCATAGATGAATTTCATTCCTTTTCGATGGATACCAAAGAGTAGGAACATCGCGGCCTATAAGCTATCAAAGCTGGCTAATATGACACTTCGGAATTTGAATGATAAACTCTTTGTTGAGTTTCTCTCATATAAGAGTTTACCAATAGTTCGGTAGAGCTTTGAACTAGCTTCCTGCCTAAAAGATAGGTCCTGGATGGATCTAATTGTAGATTATCTAAAGGATTGTATCCTTCCTAACAACATGAAAGAGGCTCCAAGGTTAATTTACTAGACCATGAATTATACATTGATAGATGATCAACTGTACAAACGTGGTATCTCTTAACCTTATCTTCAATGCCCTCCTTCGAAAGATGCACAACAAATATTATCTGAGTTATATGATAGTGTATGCAGCAACCATGTGAAAGGAAAAACACCGTACATCCATACCCTATGACTCGGCTATTATCGGTTGACAATGAAAGATAACGCGAGAACATCAATTCGACAGTGTCTGCAATGCCGAAAGCATGAGATACTGAGTTACACGCCTTCTACTAAACTGTGTTATTTAACCAATCTTTAACCTTTTGCCCAATGGGGCTTAGACATACTCGAGTAGTTTCCAAAGTCTATAGCCCAGTGACAATTTGTCATTATTGTTGAAGACTATTTTACTAAGTGGGTAAAGGTTGATGCATTGGCAAGAATCACTAAACAAAAGGTAAAAAATTTTGTTTTCAACTTTATTATATCGAGATGTGTAGTCCCATTTATGATAATCACGGATAATGGACCGCAATTTGATAATGACAAATTTCGAGTATTTTGTGAGAAATATGACATCCGTGTGAATTATAAATCTATGGCTTACCCTTAGATTAATGGGTAAGTGGAAGCTGTTAACAAGATTATCTTACACAACTTAAAGAGAAAGGTTAATCAAGCCAAAGGAAAATGGGTTGACGAATTGCTGGATGTTTTATGGGGATATCGGATTATCCTTAAAACCACAACTAGGGAAACGCCCTTTAGATTGGTGTATGGTACGAAAGCGATATTGCCTACACACACAAAATTTTGACGTGATGATTAATCATATTGGTTTAACAGCTAATTTCGATACAATTGAAGAAATAAAAGATATTACAAGAGCAAGAGTTACAGCATACCGGCATAAGGCAGTTAATTACTATAACTAGAAGGTAAAGCACAAGGTTTTTTGGCCTGGAGATTTGGTTTGCAGGAAATTAGAAGAAACTAGCGTGAGAGACAAACTAGAAAAATTAAGCACAAGTTGCACAGATCTTGTTAGGATTCGGAAAGTCATTGGTGAGGGGGGCCTATCGACTAGAAAAGTTGCATAGAACAATCATTCCTCGCACATGGAACGTTGAGAACTTAAAGCTTTATTTTTATTAATCTCTTTGATGTTATGAAGCATTTCCATTTGTTTTGTGAGGCAATAGCCTAATTGTTTTGAAATACAAACATGTTCTAAGTTCTAATTTCAACTTGTTTTCCTTCCTAATTATTTTAATGATCAATGGATTGTATCCAAGTTCAAACTATATAGTGAACAAACTAATACTTTATTTTTTTAAAGTTTAGTCTTATCGCAGTTAATGAACTTTATAATTTAGCCAAAAAGCCAAATAAAGAACGTAATTATTAGGCAATCTCATGATGCAAGTAAGGCAATTAGTCCACATCTAAAATGACTAACGAATAACCTTCAAGAAGGCACCTAACATACTACATGTGAAATAAAAAATGCTAAAAATTAGGCATGTGAAACAAAACATGTTGAGAAAAATAGGTGTATGAAACAAAACATGTCGATAAAAATAGTTGTGTGAAATAAAACATACCGGGAAACAAAATGCGTGAAATAAAACGTATTAAAACAATTAAACTGCACATTATAGGAAATGTGGATACATAAGATGAAATGTTCAACCACTTGGTCAAACCTTATCCATACAACATAAAAAATAATACAATAATCCTAAGACGAAAAATTCTTCGATTGTGCAGATGCATTTCCTTAATCGAAAGATGGGACCTTGCTGGAGCATATCTCTTTCTTAGTGCTTGGGGTTTTGGAATAGGTGGATTTTTTTTTTTTTATGCACATAAGGAATCTCCTTGGATAGATGGTCTTTGTCAACACTAGGATCTTTGGCACAAACTCTATTATTATCACCCTACATTTGGATCTTGACACCTGTACCTTCATCAGCATCTTCATGATAGCTATGGACTTGGTGACGTCAACGAAATCCAGGCACGAAAGATCATATTTAGGGTAGAACTTTAGAATTTCTTCTATTGCCGCTTGGACCCCCTTCAATAACTTCTTTCTCAGTAACCTCTCATATTGTTGACTTGGAGTCACGATCTTTAGTGCCTCTTCAATAGAGGACACTTTCTTTGTTGCCTCCTCTAATTTGGCAATATGGCTTTGCAATCTAAAGTTATTGGTATCTTATTCTTTTATTTGTATCTTAAGCCTGTTCTCCTCGTCGCTCATTGGGCTGAGTGTTTGGCCCAAACCCCAGCACTCTTCCTTCTTTTTACGAAGCTCCTCCTTTAGGTCTTTAGTCTCCTTATATTGCTCATCAACTTTAGCTTTGAGGCTTAAAACCCTATCGATTGCTAACGAATATGCCAATTTCTCAGTATCCAGTTTCTCCTGATATTTTCTACCCTCCATCTTAGCCTTGATTCTTACACTCTTGACTACTACAATCTAAGCTTTTGAGAAATTGTATGCATCCTCAATTTTCTGCAATAAGTTGACAATATAAAACGATGAATTCGCTAGACCACCTGGCAGAACAAAAAAAATTTATTATTATTACCTTTTTCATTTCTTTGTCAACTTCATCTAATATCATCAAAACGTGGCTACTGATCTGTAGACAAACAGGATTATGTCAGCAATAAAACATGTGTTGTAAATGAAAGAATTCGACTAATACTTACATCATACAACTTATTTGCAATGAGTGCCTTGTTACTACCACTAACCCTATTGACATCTTTCTTTGTAATTTCCCTATCTTTAGGAAGAATGATGCCCTCCATTAAAGCTAGGGATTTAATCCTGTTGCATAGGGTTAAATCGGTGTAGAGGATATTATAGCTTTAGCATAAGACAAAGTACTCACTAACCTCGGTATTAAGGATGAATTTAGCACTACTGATGCCAAGAGCTTTGTTCTTCATAGCCTCCTTCGTCCTTTCATCCAATGTCTTGGATTTCTTAGAAGGAGGTTGACTAATGAGTTCCTTCCCACTTCTTTTGTTAGTATTCGGTACAACATTTACTTGGAGTGACAACACTTCGGCAGCCTCATGATGGGTGATTTCAGCCCTGCTGTAAATGCCAATTTCTTGGTCATAATCTTTCAACTCTGCATACAGAGGAATACTTTCAACTTGTGCAACCTCAGTAACCTTAGGCTTTTCGCTCCTTTTTCCCTTATCAGTAGGATGGGATGCCTTTTTTAGGGTTATTACTTGCTTCGCTACTTTCGCTTATGTAGCTTTCCTTAAAGCAACTGGTCAAGTCACAATCACCTTAACACCTACTCATTTGTTAGCCTTAGACATTTTCACCTTCACTTAGGCTAACAATTTAATAGGATTTACATCACCAACGCAAATGTCTACAATAGAAAGTAAATATATTAACAATAAAGAGAAATACAGGACTTACGTGTTCCACGCCGAGCAAAGCTCAAAGGAAACTATTCTTCCCCCATGTCACGAGAATAGCTTTCCTCTTGTAGTTCTACTTGGTACGGCAATTACTTAATAGTGTATCTTCCTTCTTTAAGAAGATTGGCTCTTCATTTTCATACTACCTTATTATTTTTTCAGTGTCCCAAAAGAACATTTTGTTTTTCCCTCTTTCTTGAAGCTTTTTTGCCACAATAGTACATTTGGCATCAACTTAATGTCTTTGGTGTGGATAGGTTCAATCCAATGGGTCCAACAGTCTAGTTATTTGTCTAAAATAATAGACATGAACTTGTCATGCCACTTATGGATTTTGGACTCCAATTTATCTATGAATTTTCACTCATGCCTAGCAGTTGTGAAATAGCAATCATCAGGCTGCCTCCTTATTATAAAGAAATATCTAAACAATTGAGGCGTAACCCTAACCTCGACCTCTTCACAAACTATCTCAAAAGCTACAAGAGGTTGATAAGTATTCGGTGAGAACATGCTTGGCGCTACTTGGAAATAGTTGAAGAATTGCTTGACAAAAGCTGAAAATAGGAAGTAAGTCCAAAGTCGAGATATTTTAGATAGATGTGAAACTCACACTCCCTTAGAAAGCACACTCTTTCCTTATCTTGGCCTCTGAAGATTTCGTATTTTAGGAAGATCTTACCAGTCTTTATTGTATTTCAAGACAAGAACTTTGTTTACAACGTTAGCCACTTTGTTTGGCAAATTGCTAAAATAAATCACATTATTATACAAATACCTTGCCATAGACCTTCCTTCTTTATCATTTAGATAGGTATCTACCGCAAGAGAGTTGATTTGAGTAAGTTTGTCTCATCGCTTTACCACATTATTAGCCAAGCTACTCAAGAAACATGCTGTCTCGCTCCTTTTTTAGGAGGAAGAAGTAGCCTTAGTCTCAGTTGCCTTGGAATATGAAAGAACAAGTTGACAAATTATGCTTCGAACCATACCTAATTTTGGTTATATAACGAATGTCATGGAACTTTTAAGAATCTCGAAAGCTGAAACGAAATGCTGAAAGCAAGAAAAAGCTTATGGATGCAAATGAAGATGAAATGAAATATGTTTTCAATATTACAATATTCCTTATATGTGAATGATTTACCTTCGTAACCACAATACGTTTTTAATAGTGGTGGTGCGGATTATTGACATATGTTTCGAGACAGGAATCTAATGGTTATCGAGGCTCTGACGATTTTTAGTGCTTACGGTGTAATTATGGCTAAGATGACAACTGTTGTACATGTTACCACTTAGTCTTCTGAAAGGCGGAAAAATTGAAAATTTGCAACCCTTTAGATAGGATACAATTCATCATTCTAAATGAAAATCAAGAACTTGCTACATTACTCAAAATTTGGGAAACGATTTTTCACTCAATCCTATAAACAAAATATTAAACTATCTACTCCCTCAATCAAATCCTTGACCACGGAAGTTGGGAAGTAAATATTGATAGTCGGAGTTCATCTATTATATTCACTCATCAACTCGGCTGATGAGAAGTCGAGTAATTCGCTTTTCGGCAAATGCTAACTAAGACGATTATGTCTGGTTTAAATTTAAGGAAAGTAGCGTGAACAATTATAAGCACGGTTCCATTACATAACTGCCAACTATTTTTACATTTCAGGAATGTATTTGATCGTAAGATCTCTACGTGGCTCAATAATCATGTGATTAACTGTTGTTTTAGATACTCAACATTTATATATAAATACAGAAGAAAAGCACTATAAAAACTCTCTCTTGATCCATAACTACTACTTATCATCTCTTGAACATGCTTACTGACTTAGGCATCAAAGTGATTACACCGGACTAGCTTTGATTCTGTTTATCTCTTTATGCTTTGCAGGAGTAAGATTTTATCCTAAAATTAGATAACAACAATAGGTAATTTTTGTTACTTTATAAATAAACATAAATTATATTATAATATTTTTATTGATCCCGATTCGTTTTCGATTTTATCCTGGTTGACCCTTTTGACTCCTTACCCCTTCTCATTTTCGAGTTAATTTTTCAATCCGAATCTAATAAGATTGCTAAATATAAATGCTAAGAGAGACCGTATGGACATCAACTTTTTCCTTATATAATCCAATACATCCCTACGACAAGTTTACTATATCTTTAACAAACCATTTGATTCGACTTGGATTCTTGAGATCACAGTATGACCTTAAGATATCTTATCATGTAGGTCGGTGTTTGTTGCTTTTCTTGAAACCTAGTTCATCAACAACCCTTTTTCTAAAGTACACCAACCTTACTAAAGCTAGCATATATACCTTCAGAGACAACAAAGAGCTTCGAAGCTTTATGATGAGAAGGAAATTAGCAAGTCGAGAGATGCTCTTTAAGAGAGTGGATCCTTGAAGGGATGGGATTTGCAAGGAAGCGGCTAGTAATTCCTTAAAACGGCTATTTAATATATCCCTTAAAACATTAGTTTTGTGCTTCATGTTAAAAGGAAGCGGCTTGTAATTCCAACATAATTAAATAGAATTTATCTTAAAATTTCTTAGGACTTATTATTTATATTTTTTTAATTTAAGTAAAATAGGATTCAGGTCCTTCCTATTAATTTAGATTAAAATTTTCTACTTTTAGTTCTAACTGGTTTATTTTCATTTACATTAGGGTTTTTATGGTTTTGTTCCTAGATCTTAATGTTTCAATTTTGTAGATTTAGGTCTTTTCTATCAGTTTATATTAAATTTTCCTAGATATTGTTCTATATAACTTATTTTACTTCAACTACATTAGAGTGATAGAGTTTTCTAATTCTAAACTAATTCTCCTAAATCTTAATCTTATGATTTTGATTTTCTTTCTAATGTTTCATTACAATTCTAAGGAGTTTATAAATTCATTCTTTATTGGGAATACTAAGTTTTCTTAGTTTTTCATGATTAAATCTTATGTTTCTAATTAAATTATGGTTTTAGATGCTAATTGTTGGATATAGGTTTTCCTATGTTTATTAATAGAGATTTTTAATATTCATAAGTTTTTCTATTTTGAATTAGGAAGGGAAAATTATGCACAAAATAATCGACATTTAAGATCAAATTTAAATTAAATGATTGAACTTTCAAGTAATTAAAATAGATATTAATGTCATGATATGTAGTTCAAATAAATCATAAAACTTCTAAATGGATAAAATAAATTATCAACATTATGATAAGTGGTTCATGTATAAAGTATTAAAACCCTAATTTTAATTCACAATTTCCTTAATTTTAATTATGCATATATTACATAACATTTTTTTGAAATACTTTTACGATTTTATGGAGTTACTACTTTTTTTTACGTAACCTTCTAGACCACCTAAAACAGTAATGAGTCTACTTTTTCTTTTAGGAAAAGGAAAAAAATGGTTAAAAAAAATCTTAAAAATGCTGTTTTGGAAAAATATTCCTACGAGGCAACTTTTGGATTGAATTAAAACCAATCAATCTAAAATCGCCTTTTCTTGGCTCAATCCAAAATAATTTTTTATTCAAATAGTATATCTTAAACTAAAGTCTATCCAGTGCTATGTTAATGAAATCTTTAGTTTTCTCCTCTTTTTCTATCCCATAGGTTAATCCTTAAATCAATAAAAAAACCTTTTATTATGTATCTATATGAATTGATATTACAATTTCAATTAGGTTGCTCTAATTTTGATTCAATCCAAAATCACCAATTCTAGCCTAAATTTGCCTCCCCCAAAAGAGATTTTAAACATGAAAATATGTTGTAATTTTTAACACCGCTAAAGAACTTGAATTTAGAATGATATATTCAATTATAACAATATGAAAGCGTTATGAAAACTTTAATACAATTTTAAAATATCTACATAATGTTTAGAAACTAAGGATGAAATATAATCTTGAATGTGAATTATGTAAATCTAATGCCATCATTGCATAAGTGGATGATGTATCATTGAGTGACCTATTGGTACAAATCATTATAATTTGAAGCTACACCGCGTAACAGTACTATAGGAACAATCATGGTATTCCGATCCATTCACTATAGCAACCAACTAACATGAGTGGTAACCCAATTTGTTTTTATCCAACCACGTAGGTCTATCTCGTGTAGCTCTTAGGATGTATCAGCAAGGTAACAATCCCTTGCATCACCCTGAACTATTGTGTGACCTAATCCAGAAAATAAAACTCGACCAAATGGAAGTAAATCAGGGGTATTAGATCTAGGAAATAGAACTTGACAATTTTTTCAAAGAAAAATAAGTGGAAAATTACTTTATGCAGAGAGGATATGGTGTGCGAGAGAGTCTAGAGAGAGAGAAACCTTTTGTAATGAAGGGATGGAGGGAATAATAAGTTACCCAAAGAGGCAATTTTAGTTTGATACAAAATCACCTCTTTAAAAGGGGATTTTGGATACTATATTTCTAGGAATATTTTCTTAAGAATAGTAACTTTAGAGAAAATTTTTTACTTTTTTTTTTCCTTTTCCCTTTTCTTTTATGTTTTGGCTACTATATGTATTTTCTTATTAACATAGACAATACATATAATATTTCTAATTAATAAATGTAAGAAATACTAAATATTAAAAAAAATGTAGGAATAAAAAGAAAATCGAAGAAACATGAAAAAGAAGAAAACTATGTGGCAATTGCTGGCAACGTTGTGCCCTTTAATAGCAACTAACAATGGCTAGATCATTTATTTTTTTTTCTTAAAAAAAACTATATCTGATTTTCTTTTTTTGAAAATGGCCCCGCATTTTTTCTATTGTTTTTTTTTAACGAAACTTTAGTATTTTTTGAAGTTTTTTGAATTAAATATATTATATGTATTGTCTAGACTGGTAGGAAAATATATATGGCAATCAATACATAGAAAAAGTTCAATTCTTTATTTTAACTTAATTTCAATGATAGATTCACATATGTATAATTCTCCTAAATCATAAAAGATTGGGGAATAGAAACCTACATGTTACAAAGCATAACTCTTTAGCTTCTTCTCTCTCTTTATTGCAGTAGCAAGTCTACGATAATTGGTCAAACATTTATGACTAATAAATTTTATCGTAAAAAATGGAAAAAAAAACTATGAAATCCTAAAATAAAAAGTATATGATGAATATAAATACTTAATGACCCAAATTATAAGAGTTTTAGGAATCTACATGTTATAAAGCTTGACTTTTCAGTTTCTTCTCTCTCATTGTTGTAGCAGCAAGTCCATGATAATTGGTTAAATACTTATAAATGAAAATTTTTATTATGGAAAAAAAATAATAAAGTATGGAAGTATATGATAACTATAAATACTCAAATAATTTTTCTAATAATATATATTTCAATTCAATAGAATTACTATAAAGTAGCTAAACCACAAAAGGTCATTTCATGACTAAAACTACACGTCAAAATATTAGTAGTATGGATACTTCAAAATTGATAGGAATCAATTTTTCGAACCAATCACACGTAGCTAAACTAGAGGACTTAATGAATTTACATGGAAAATATTAGCTTAAAGCCCCATCCAAGATGATAATTGTTATCTCGACCTCTATGTTTCACTCTATTGTCGACTTACCTAGCATATAGGTTGACCTCTTGAGTAGCCGTATCATGACACAATAGCATTCAGGCTAACCAGCCTTAAACACATATCTGACTCGAGGTCTTGAGCCGACCAAGATCCAACCCCAATCCAAGGAGAATATTCTTTAATGACTGATTAATTAACCTGACCAGATCAGGTTGGCCTTGATTGCAAACCCTTTTTATTCACCTTTTCCACATTGTATCATACTCCAAGTTGCCAACAACCATGTGACATGTATCTTCTAGTACAACATTCTTGAATGATTCTTTATTTTTCTATATTGAATATTCCTTGTCTCTTCTATCCCTTTTAATATCATTTATGTATCCCAATTATAAATTACCCTTTTGTCTTTTCTATGCACGCTTGTAACCTCAGTGAGACAAATATATAAACCCCCATTTGTTGTATGCAGACATAATCAACTTTATTATCAGAATTAACATAAGTTTCATTTTTGAGCAACCATAGCGTTCTCAATACCCTTTTTTTTTAACTCTTATATATTCCATTCAGTAAGAAGTAGTAGCGAATAATCTTATAGTGCAAATTGGAGAGTCATATATAGTGAATTGTAAGTCGAGTAGGATCAATTGGTGTATTGTATTCAGTTTGTAATTGACCAAACATTGTTAACCTTTTCTTGTTCTCTTTCTATTCTCTTCGAATTTTATCAATTTTCATTTAACTTTTTCCAAGATGATCAAATAACTATACGAAATATAAAACTGATATTCAACAAATTTTTTTAATATTAAATCCTTTGATGCAATAAAATCACCATAATTGCCTAATCCTTGATAAGAGTGAGTAGGGTACAAGGTTTTACTCATATCTTATCCTATAAAGTATAAGTTCCCACATTTTGGAACTAGAACCTACTATATATCACCTTACAATCATCGTGTATCTTATAAAATTTATAAGGTAAAGGACATGTAAATTTAACCCTTTTTCCTATAAATTTTAAGTTTATATAATATTAGAAAAGCAATCTATAAATGACATTACAAATTCTTTATAAGTAAAACTTATGGATATTATATGAAATATGTGTAATTAAAAAAAGTAATTTTATCTTTATATTTCAAATTTATATAATCATACTACTTAATAAATGGAAAAAATAATAGAAAAAAATGAAAAATATAAAGTTGGAGAGAAAATAGAAGAAGAATAAAGAAAAGAATGGAATAGGTAAGTGAGAGAAGCAAAGCAACATTAAGTTTGGCTATTAATGGCCATTAACTCCTAAGCTTGGGTTCCTATTTTTTCCCCCATTAGTACCTATTGTTACACCTCGAAATCGTAGAGTCATGATAATCCTGCCGTATAAACCATCCTATGATAGTAACTGCCCTTACAATGCTTATCATAGACATGATCTACACAAGGTGTCGACGATTCCTCGCTTTGAAGTAAACAGTTCAATTAAAAATTTAACTAATATTACAATAAATATTAAAGCTTTAAGTCAACATGTATATATATGATTACATGTACATTACTGCAGAATTCTCAAGTGATTCTAAAGCATATCATAACAATTGGCTAATTTACATATTAAATATCAGTCTTTCAATTTTAAGCTACTAATGAAACTCTAGATATACATTAACTACTAGGCGAATTGATCCTCACACCCTCAGGCTTTAAAAGAATTAACATCTGGATAGTTGTAGGGTGTCATATTACTTAGAGTATTTAGAGATCAGGACCTGTAAAAGGATCTATACGGGTATGAGTAACTACAGCTCAATAAGTTGAATCAAAGACTTATGAATGTATAAAAATACAAACAAGATTATCAAGCAATTGTTTTCATGTAATGCAACAAACAAGTGTCATCACACAATGTAATCCAGTCCGTTATGAAATCAGAGTAATTTTATTCGCTTTAATCCGGGTTGAAGAGTTTTAATTTTATACAACAACTCACAACTAAACCTAGATTTGTGCAATGAAGACACTACTTCTCCTAATACAATCATTAGAACCAATGCCCTCATCCTCACCACGACCTTCTTTCTATCACTTAGTTCGACTAAGGATGAGGAAAAGATCAATTTGCTATCCAGCACTATTTTTTTGAAAGTATCGGTGTTTGGTTGGAAAATCCTAATGATCCCTTAAAGGGTTGCAATGCATGACAATTTAAGGTCTAGGATCGATTACGATTAGGTTCAATTTAAGAATAGACACGTAATAAAACTTTAATAATTAAATTATCCTTGAGTCATTTTCTTTCTTAAGTAATTTTAAAGTAATAGGTGATGATAGTGAAAATCAACTATAGGAATGAAAGCGGTGGTAATGGTTAACGGTAACAGTAGTGGTAATGGCGGTTGATGGTAGTGGCGCGGTGGCGGCCGAGGTAACAACTTGGAGAGGGGGTGGGGATAGTTACAGCAATGGTGATGATAGCGACGGTTAGAGGTGATGGTAGTGGCGGCGATAATGACAACGAGATGATAGTGACGGTGGCAATGGTGGTGGCAATAATAAGTGATGGTGATGGTAGCGGGGTAATGGTAATAATAATGATGGTGGTGGGGATAATGGTGGTGATAACGGTGGGTAGTTAGTGGTGGTGATGATAATAGGCAATAGCAGTAATTGTGCGGTGATGGCGGTAAAAATGATGGTAGTAGCGGTGATGACAATGGTGGTGATAATCGTTGTTAAACTAATATAAGGTTATTTTTGAAATAAATGTATAATTTTGCAAGGAAACATAATTTTTTGGTTAAATCAAAAAATTTTTATTACTTAATTTCATGTAATAAGGATTCTTAAGGAATTGCGATTTAAAAATAAAAAATTATGTGAATACTGTAATAAGGAATTAGTACATATTAATAGATAGAATAAAATTATGATTCTAAGTTTCACTCTCTTATATTGAAAAGTATATTTAGAAAATAGGATCACCATTTTTTTAAATCAATCATTCTAACTTTTTAAGGAGGTTGATTCAATATTTAATCAATTCTACCTATTATTTAGAATATATCACAAGGAAACATAATGTTCTACCAATGTTGGATTTATCATTCCATTTCATTTAAGGCTATTTTTATGTAGACAAAATTTTCTTACCAATTCCACCAACTGCCAACATGAAGTCATGAAATTGACCTTTCAACTTATCCTCCGTTGCAAATCCCGAATAAATAAAATCTTGTCAATAAAACCTAACTTATTAAATCTATTCTTAACATGTGTGTACCTTCCGCGAACATAAACGGAGATTTTTCCCACTCAAAGATATCCCGACAAAATGACACTATATTCTAAATAATTTTTTTCTAATTATAAATACTATCGTATTTATATCTTCGTAATCATCAATCATACAAAATGATTGATATCTCTCACGCCTTTTATTTTTAATTGGAAAACCCTATAACATCTGAAGAGTGAAGAGATTCTGTAATTCAATTATTCAGTCAGACGGTATATTTTGAACTTTTAGCCTATGAAAGAAGTATTAATTTAAGCCTTCAAAAGGAAAATAAACGGGTTGGGCACCGTCCACTTGTGGTAGGAGTTTGATTTTGACTGAACTCTTCTATAAAAGCTAGCATTTATTAACAATTTATTCATACGAAGATCTTTCTATTTATTTCAATTTAGTATTTAAAAATGGTCAAATTTGTATCTTACCGGTTCAAGTCAAGGATGGATAGCTTGCTTATTTTAATGTTATTGTAATTGTAGTGAAGATGGTAATCGAAAAAAGAGGTGGGAAATAGAAAAAAAGTTTAAGAAACATAAGGATATTCAAAGAAAAGGAACCTTTTTGGTTTTACAAATTTAACTAAAGTAAAATGTAGATAAAGAATTATTTAGATAGTTAATCTTATAGAAGGAATATACTGTTATTCTTTTAATATCTTTAGAAAAACATTGCTAAAAAATAGTACCAAATCAAATAAAGAGAGCCACGACTGCCCAATGTGCCAAAATCGAAAAACCTAAAATATTACACATCAGGCCATGATATACACAAACCCCCCTCATTAATCAAACCTTTCGAGAAAATGGACACGCAATTCGAATACACAAGACATCTTCCATATAATCAAACTCTTCCGTGAAATGATCCGCTTACGCATATGCGCTTGTCTCCCCGCCAACATCTCACTACACTGAATGAAAAAAGGAAACAAGGGAGGACCAGTCCAACAAAATCACCAACCATTTAAGTACCACCTAAAAATGGCTCCCACCCAACGCCCATTTAAACAAGCAACGCATTCATTCAATCTATATATCTACCAATGTGCCATTACTTAAATCAAGAAGCTTAGCTGTATATCAATTATTATATGCCGCATTCATTTCCAATGTCAATGGTGGCTTACTTATCTTCCACTTCAATTTTTTCCCAACGTTAACAAGTTTACTTGGTCATCCAAAGTTCATGTCCATGTTCTTATTCAGATTATATAATAATGTAGTAATTATATAATTATTTTTAATTATCAGTTGGAAGTTTCATAGATAAAATATTCGTCAGAAATATTTCGTCCAGTAGTTCGTACCCGGCTACCTGCACAACAAACTAGAAATTAAAAAAGAAATAGCAACATAAAAGACAAAACGAAAGGGAAAAAATGAAAAAAAAATAAAATTAATAATTAACAGTAAGGATACCTTCCGTGAAGCCAACGCGACGGCAGTTGGATACACGCATACGGCGAAATGCAACCACTAACTGCCAGCGTAATGGAACGCACGGCGAAATCCGAAACGCTGCAAATGGGAAACATAACGCATGGATTATGAACCCTCGTCACGAAACTCATTCAAGAAACTCAAACCAAAGAATCTGTATGTTTATGAATTGAGTTGGATTTGAATCGATTAGATTGAAATGTATCCAGTGAAATTAAAATTATTTAGTCCGATTAGTTGATTTAAGTCATCACTGTTAAAAATAAGGCTCAGATTTGGCAAGAATTGGAAAAATCTGAAATCTACTGTCAAGAACTCTTCCAAAAGCTAGCAAAATGATGTCCGCTAGCTATATTATTATATACAAAGCGAGCATGCGGTATCTGTACTCATTTTCTAACCCAGTCCCAAATAAAAGAGGGAGAGATTCACATTTCATCTTCATCGTCTTCTTCCGTACTTCTTCGTCATCTTCAAAACTTCAGCCACAAAACTTGCTGAGGTGACTCAGCGCAACAGTCTAAACAACTCAAATCAAATCTCTGAGCTAACTCAATATGTAACACGACGCCAAAGCAACCGCCTGTCTAATCACTGGAGAGCTATTGACAAATTATGTAACGAACCAAACCTTTACAATCGATCCGATTAGAGATCCTCCGCCTTGGACATTACTGAAAGCCGACTTGGCCTCGGTTCAAACGCGGCTCGTCTTCTCTGTTGATGTGAGGAAGGACGGATCAGAGCCGTTAAAGTTCTCCTCACAAGATCTCCTTCAACGCCACCAATTCTTACGAGCGAGTTCGTCATGGCAGATCTCCGCATCAGGTTCAATCGGTTCGAAGGAAACGAAACCGATTGATTGCTACCGCTACTTCCACTACTCGCCGAATTCTTATGGAGCCTACACCGAAACGAGTTAGGATGATTTGTCGGAGAGCACAGGCACGTCCGTTTGATCGAATTGGTTCCCTGATTGATCACGTGATGACGAGGAGAGACGGAAAAGGATCGGTTCGGTGAAACCGGCCGGTCGATCGAGAACCGAACGGACGGAGTTAGTTGAGTCGACGAATAAAGGTTAACGCGAGTAGGAGAAGTCGATCTTTGGCTGAAGAACGACGATGATGGCGAGTGAAAGCCTGAGCTCGTCGAAGAAGCAAAAGCCGAAGCAGTCGCGGACAGCGACGACGAAGAGTTCGAGGACGGCGTGCGGAATCGTCCCGGTGAGACAGATCGCAGCACTGGCCCACTGGATCTGTTTTGACTTCTCGATGAAGTTTCCATCAGAGAGAGAAAGCTTTTGGAAGATGAGAGGGGAGAGTTCTAGAGAGGGAAAGTAAACCGCAAGAGAGATAAAGAGGATAAGGAGTAAGGGCGTGCTTGGGTGGTGGTTGCCTCCCCAATGGAGGGTTTGGGTAGCTGGTTTCGCAAACCTAGCGTGTATCGGAGCCTTAATTTATAGGAAGGGAAGGTAAGGGCAATTTTGTTATTCTGGGATTTTATGTTGGGGTTAATAGGCACAATGCTGGGAGAGTGGTTGGGTTTAGGTTGGGTTAGGGTTAAAGGGTTTCTATTCTAATGGCAGGATAAGCGGATTGGTGACCCAAAGCGACAAGAGATTGTGCCGTTTGTCCAACTGATTTGGGAAATGCTGCCACGTATGGGAAATTTTGAAATGTTGTTTGAATCTTGCATTCGTTTGGTGCCCTTTAAATATTATAGGGCTCCTGGTTAGAAACAACGGTGAGATTAGAGAATTGCAACTTAACAGTATAAATATAGGTTATTTAGCTAGATGAATTATATTTAAATTATTTTTCTAATTACAATATTACTCGAAAAGTATAAAATTAAATTCGAACTCCAACAAACTTAAATAGAACAAAGTAAAATATTAATATATATATATTTTTTTATAAAGTAATAAAATCATTATTTTCTCGATATTTAAAAGATGATTTTTTATTTTTTCTTGAATGTAGATTTGTTTTTTAGCTAGTTGGTATATTTTCTAGTTAAAATATAAAACAAAATTATACAACCTAACTCAAAAGATATGGTTAAATTTTATAAAAATCTAAGTTTAACGAGTTGGTCTACCAGGCTTTTCCATAGCACTGTCAATTGAAGGTTGAAAGGTATAATCCAAACTGATTTGATGGCCAGACACGATGAAGTCGGATCAATCCGGTTCTAATAATACAAGTTAGAACTCCCACGTACATCGTGTAACTGTGATGGTGTTTAACCTGTGTTCCCTATTTCTTTTTATGAAGTTTGCATTATTTATATGTCGTCTAAAATTATTAAATATTATATTTAATTAATTTTTACTTATTAAATATCCCATTATTTATACTTTCAAACTAATGGTTATTTATCATATTATCTTTTTAAGTGATAGAAATAGTAAATTTATATGTAAAAGATCAATTGAACATGATGTTTAACAAATTCAAACTTTATGGATTAAATTTTCAGGTATTAAATTCTTACATATTGTCTATTATGCGACGTCTTATTATATTTTTATATATATTTACATATAACAATTTTCAAATTTTAATTTTATATTATATATAATATATATAAAACCCTTGAACTTATTTACGAGTTATCAATCTAAAAGTTTAAACTAAAAATTTAAACTCAATTCATTTAAATAAATGAGTTTTTGTAAACTGTAATTTATTTATAAATCAAATTTGATCCTAACTAAGCTTATTAAACTCACAATAGTCCTACATATCATATAAGAATAAAAAATATTGGAACATGTAAATTATAGACGAACGTTCCAACTTCCAACAAAATTCAAAACATGAAAGTCACCTTTTTTTCTAAAGCTTTACGCGGTTTAAAGGAAATTGAATAATACGAATTCTTTCGTTGCTAATAACTATCTAGAACACACTTAACAAAATTCCAACAGAGACATTTATATTTGTCAACATTGGTTGTTAAAGTACGAGAATATATTGGATATATATCCCCTGCTTGTTTTTCGTTTTTTTTTTTTATAAAATTATTTTTTTAATAAGATAGGCCGATAATCTCGATGGGCCTCATCCTTTCCTGTGTGGTCCAAGTCCGTTTGCTTCCATGTGTATCCACCGTCAAGCCTGCTCTTGCATTTGCAATGCCATGCAAATGCTGACTGCCCAGTGCTGGACACATGCAGTATCATCGTCATTGTTCTCATCCACATAGTTTTCACGTCTAGTTGGCCGGATTGTAGATAACTTTTAACGAATGGAGTAAAAGAAATCATAATTATCATTTTGTTCTATTCAACTTGATATTAGTATATATTAAAACTATATTATAAAAATACCAATATATTCTTGCCCTAATTTATAGCTTAACTGTTAAATTAGAGTTTCATTAATCATAATATAGAAATATATTACAAAAAGACTTAAGAATAACTATTTTGTATATAGTTTTGGTAAAAAGGAAATAACTATACAAATTTATTTATAAAGTTCATGAAATGCGTCATAATGTAAATTAGAGAAAAGAAAAAGGTCGATTAAAACCCAAAATCGAAGTGGACAAGGACGAGGAGGGATGTGATTCTAAGTTTCACAAAGTTTTGCAATTGAATTTAAGAATATATTTAAATTGGCCCTCCTAAACAGGTTCACTAATTGACAAATTTACATAAAATATATATTTTTTATTTCAGTATTAATTACACTCTTTAAAAGAAAACAAAATATATAGAAATGCTTCGAATCATTTTACTCTTGACAAATATTATTACATGAGTACAATTATATATATTTAACAAATATATACATATACTCTACCGAGCTATATATTTAATAAATCGAATGTGATTAGATAAGCTATTTAAGTAATTCAACTTACAATTATAATCAACTGGATTGTAATCAAATGGAATTTGAATTAATACCAAGTAGGACTCAAGTAATAGGGAAGAAACTTAATAAACATCGACTTGGGTCCAAAATATGCACAGTACGACATGTTCAACATTTGCAAGTACTTGTCAGCAATTATTTAGTTTAGGCTCAATTTGGACTTATTCGTTTCCTTTTCTTTTCTTTTTTTTCCTTTCTTTTTGGCAAGTCCTTTTTGTATTAATAGCATTTTTAGAATTGTTTCCAGATTCGTTACGAGCAAGTTGATGTCCTATATCTAAAAACATATATACTATAATTATAAACGGATAAAAAAAAAGTCATGAAAATGAAATAAAAGGGGAATTAGGTGGTGTAAAACAATTGGAAGGCGAACTATAATTTTATCTTTCATTTCTTATACATTCGTGAAGCAAGTGTATATCTTTTCACTAATACAATACTAAAAACCACAAAATATACGGATATCATCATGCAACTCATTTAGGGAGGGAAATTACACTAAAAAAAAAAGTAAAAATGGAAATTCATCATATTATCCTCTATTTCTTATACATTTGCGAAGCGGATGCAGGGAAAAGGAAAAAAGAAAAAGAAAAAGAATTAAAAAATCATAAAAATTCTAGTCCTAAAAAATAACCCACAAAATATGGTAATTGAAATCCCTTTTTCGAGAAGCGATTTCCATGATTATATAATATATCCAAATAAATATGTAATAAAACTATTTTATCATAATACTTGAAATAATCTCAGGTGCCATAGTCTTGAGAATATTTTCTCAAAACCAATTTTTTGAATATTTTTATTTTTTGCAATTTTTTTCCTTTCCCTAGTAGATGCATATCCTTCCACTAATACAGTACAAACAACCACAAAATGTATGGTTGCCATCCTATCAGACTATAAATGAGTTAAGTTAAAACAATAAAGTTCAAGTTTGAACTCAACTTGAAATTTCAAAACTTAAATTCAATCGAGCTTATAGTTTTGAGCTCAAACTTAACCTTAATCTGTTTATTTAACTTGATTTAAGTAAAAATTATCTTTTAAAATAAAAAGTAATATCTCATCTAAACTTAACTCGAAACTTAATTAGCATTTAAATTTTACTCGAATTCGATTAGGTTCATGAACTAGTCGAGTCATACATAACGAAACTCATGATCGACTCAATAAACTATTTAAATAATTCAAAATCAAACTCGATTAAGTAAACTGATACTAAAGTATAATCGAATAAATATTTTACCGTAGCTTACTAATAAGGTTGACTTAGCTTATATGCCTAGCTTATGTCGAATGGAATAAGAGGTGAAACATGTGCTTATGTGATTATTGCATGGGGGTCTCTTTCGTCTTTACATTTCATTCCATCGAAGGTAAACATGCTGCCCGCAAGAAGTCGAATAGAGAAAAAAACAAGGCATTTCATCCGTGCATGATTCAACTATCATATTACAATTATTAAAAGAAGAAATAATTGAGTTTAATCCATCTTGCCAAGAAACTAATAGTGATATTGTATGAATGCTAATCTATTTGGAAACGGAATGTGTCGTGTTATTGGGACAAGTATAATATATAGTTTCTCAAGGAATCACAATCGATGAAAATGTTGATAAGAGAGGAACATACACTTTGTGTGTATCAACAGCTTAGGATGGGTTGTCATCAACTGTCCTTTTCTTGGTGTTTATCTTATTATTATAATTGATGATTAGATAATTTAATATATAGTTAACATAAACAAATGCAAGAAAAGATCTTTATATATGGTTGAAAACGTCAATACAATTCATATTACGGGGAGAAAAAAAAAAAAAAAAGAAGGAAAATATATGGGCCTTAGTTCATGTATAAGAAAGTAACTTTACATTGTTGAAGATTCCTTTTTTTGTTTTATTTTTAAATAGAGGTTGAAGATACATTATTGTTGTGAGCAGGTGTGGAGACTTCAGATGGATAAAATTGTTATAATGTAATTAAATATAAAGAAAAGAGAAATACAGAACACAACCATTTAGGTAGAAAAATCTAATGAATTTGAGATGAAAAATCACAATAATGAAGCGGTAAATGCATTATAACAATTTTACTTTTTGGTAGCACAAGAGTGAATTCTCACTTATATACAAACCTAGTTGCAATTCTATTTATGGATCCCATATAAACCAAGGGTATACTGTATTCGACATGGGCAATAAAAGTAACTAAATAAGTATTACATTTACAGTTAATCATTCAATCGAACACCTAAGATTGAATCGCGATTCTATGGAATTCATAATTCTAACTTAAAGGAAGAGTTCGGTTCCGCTTTCTTAAAGTTAGGATTAGTGATCCTATTTTTTTTTATCTATTATCGTTAACTAAATTATTTATTTAATATTTAATTTAATTCTGAAATTTAATATTTAATGGTATTTTTTATAATTATTATTATATATAAATTTAATTTCATAAATGTTTTTAAACATGAAAAAGAACTTTCTATTTTGTTCCTTATTCCATTACATTCCATTCCCTTGCGGATCGATTCCATTTCTGAGTCCCAAACGTAATATATACAATTTTGCAAGATGTTCTATTACGTTATGCGCTGCTTTATTTCGTTCCGACAGTAGCCCAATGAATTTAAATATAATATGCTCCAGTAGTAGATATGGAACATGATCCAACAATAATGATCTTCAATTTGTATTTCAAGGACGAAGAATGTTGATTAAGTTTAAATAGTTGAAAATCAAGTCAATTTTAATGAGTAATTAAACTGCTTATACTACATTTCATATGTAGAATGAAAACTAAACAAAAACTAATATCCCTGGTTTAGAATTTTTCTTTTTTAATGTCCAATAATTACATAAAGTGGGTAACACAATATGACTCAATCGTAATTTTGCACTCTGTTTTTTTTCATAAATGTCTAAAATCTTATATGTCAACATCTTTAGGTGTTACTCGAATTTTTATTTTGTTTCTTTTTTTTTTTTAATGAGATGATTCCATTTTGCCATTACATAATTCAACATCCAAAACAACTACATGGGGTTGAAGAATAGTAGTTTGGAAAATCCACAAATATTTTAGGATAATTTATCAAACAAGAAGAATATTTTGAATGCTTGATTGCATGATTGGAGAGGAAGTTGGTGTTGTGGTTGAATTAATCATATTTTAATCAAAGATAGAGCAATAATGTATCTTTCAAGATAAGCTAGAAAAATGGGAAAGGGAATGTCAACTCTAGGTTATATTTGATAATGATTAATATTTTGAATCAAGGGTTAGCCTAAAATGCACCATCGATCGATGTATAGTGGTTGGCAATTTTTTAGCCCCTTAAGCATTTAAACAGCTAGATTTCTTTTGTAGTTTTACAAAATGGACTCTCAAACTTAGTTGTTATTGAGCATTAATAATCTCAGCTTCCCGTAAAAGGCTAAACTTCCCACCTGTAAACTCTTATTTAAGGATATTTGTGTCAAAATCACTACTTAAACAATTTTTTTTTTTCTCATTTTAAACCTGAAACTTACAAAATTGTTAAATATCATGTTTAATTAAATTTTTACTCATCCAATTTAAAACTTGAAGTTAAAATTGTTAACTGTTATATTCAATTAAATTTTTCCTTATTAAAATAATTACCTTTATCATCATGGAAAAAAAGGACATGATAAATAGTCATTCGTGAATGAAGAAAGGTAATGTAGGTCCTTAGGACAGGCATGAGTACGATGGAAATGTATCGGTAGTAAATCTAATCAGTGAAAGCTCATTTGAATAAGATATCTATTGACTTCAAATTTCAAATTTAAAAAACACTCAAATTTTCAATAGTAATTTTATCGTTTTCCTTTCATTTACCTATAAAGTCAGTAGATTAACCACAACTCTCTCTGATCACATCTCCATGTATCGATTTATTTCTTCACCATCACATCCTAAAACCATCCACATAGTCATATCCATCAACCACAATAAAATAAATAAATAACAAAAAGCCATAGTTGGACAAGAATTATTACTTAAGATTATTTATTTAGGTCGTCTTATAAATAAAAAAAAATTTATCTAGTCTTCCTTTATAAATACTATCTCGTAAGGAAAAAACTATATCTTCAAACTATTTTATAAATGATTTATTTATTGGATTATTTCCATTTTTAAGCACTTACGACATGGGTGGCACGCCCACTACATCTTGAGATCTTCTCCCAAGCTCGAAAAAATTAATCATCTGAAGCAATACATTGTGTATATATTTTAAAGAGGTATTCTTAATAATTATCTAGACATAATTTAGTGGTTAGTTGCTTAGATTTATAAATAAGAGGTTGTGGATATAAATCCCATAAATGGCATTTTACTTTTTTTTAAATTACATTTATTTTTATGTCTCTTAAGTAACATTCTCTCTCATAACACTTTGACTTTTCCCAATAATAACCGATAATATTAAATTTCATTCATTATAAAATTATACATAACAAGATAAATTATCTCTAAGTCACTAGTGTCACGTCCCGAAGCGGCAAAGTCGTAACAGCCCCGTTGTGTAAACCATTCTAAGATAGAAGTTGGCTTTACAAACGCTATCTTAGATCTGATTTACACAAGACGTCCACGACTAACCTATTTTAAAGTAAACAGTTTGAAATTTAAATAAATCATTTACCTAAGAAAGTGAGGAAATATATATATATATATATGTACACTATAATTCAGTTATTACAATTAAAGTTTACAATATTTCTCCGTAATATATTTCCTAGTTATTACATTATTAAAAAATGAGAAATTCTAAAGTAAAAGCTTAAACCTTAAAAGTATGTATTTATTTTTCAAATGTTTTTCCTCATTCCCTAGGATCCAGCAGTTACTAGCTTTAAAGTAGTTGTTTGCCACTTTTTAGCTAGCACCTGCACAACGTCTATAAGGATGTGAGCAACCATAGCTCAGTAAGTTAGGATGAAAGACTTAAAACTATATTACAAACACAATAAGGTTATCAATTAACTTATTAGATACAATGCATGTTCAAGCAAATGCTATCGCACGACGTTGTCCGGCCCGTCATGAGATTAGAAAAATTGCGCCCGCTCTAATCCGGGTTGAGGAGTTGCCATTAATGCAACAGCTCACGATCAAACCCAAGCTTACACTATAGAGACATGGCTCCTCCCACGACTACTTTCGAATCGTTGACTTCACCCTCGCCGTGACCTCCTCTCCTGTCACTTAGTTCAACTAAAGATGAAGAAAGGACCATTTTGCAATCCTGCGCTATCGTTTTCAAAGGGGTTAATATTTGGCCGGAGAGTCCTAAGTTCCCCTAATGGGTTGCTATGTAAGTTCGATTATGATTACAAGTCGTATATTTGATTAGGTTCAATTTAGGATGATCAATCATTTCACACAAATCATATAATATAAGCCAAAATAACAGACAAAATCATAGCATTACTCATAATTAAGCACATGTACACAATCAATTATCTAACAAGTATAACCAAGCATAATCTCAAGCCTCTAAAATACAGTAACGTATTAATCCCAACTTACCTCGACTCCTCGCTCGCTCACTCGAGGTTTGACTCGTTCAGGCCGTCGCCGATCATCTCTATAACACAAACGTGGTTTCAGTTTTTCATATAACTATTATAGGTTCGTTTTATCCTATAAAGCTTATTGCTATATTTTGTTTAGGTTTTAATATACCTAATTATCTAGGTCTTAACTCTTTTACAATTATTCTAGGTTTGGGGTTAGGTTCGGATTAGGTTTCGGTTTCCGCATCGATTTTTACATTAGATTCTAGTTCGATTTCTAAGTATTGTTTTATATCCGAACTCTAGAAACTTGTTTTTAACTCATAATGTGAAATTAATCACTTTACTTCTAGATATCCTAAATACCATAATTACTCCTAGTCAGTATATAATTATTCACTAAATCAGTAATTAGCTATTTAATTACTTAATTAATCCTAAATTACCCATTTTATGCCTCATTTTAAGGCCTAAAAATTATATAAAATTTTCAAAAATTAATTTTTGAAAACGGGCTTCATAGCACTGTTTTATATCATCTAAGTAGTCTAAAAAAAAATTAAGTTCAAAACTACACTCCTAAGGTCATTTATTTCTAAATTGAAACATTCTCAATTTTACATGATTTGTTAAGGATCATATATCATGGGACATATTTTCATCAAAATAATATTTTTTTTCTAAAAGCTACATACAAAAATATTCTAAAATAACAAGTTTCATAATTTTCTAAGAATATGTACTATTTTTAAAAAATTACATAAAATCGAGTTGAAAATCGAACTTAGTGATTTGGGTGGCTCTGGCCACCATCGGTGGCCATGGATGTATCGGCCCACCTGAGTGTTGCCACTATCGTGTGGTGGTGGTGGCTGCACTCCCAGCTGCTCGTCGGGTTTAGGTTCTCCTTTATGGCCTTAACTACACGGTTTTTCTTCTTTTTTTTTGTGTTTTTCTCTTGAATTTTCGAAGCTCTCTATTTTTCTCACTTTCCAAACTACCCAAATGAGCTTTTAAAAAATTTGGAGTATTTATAGAGTTTTGTGGTAATTAATATGCATTAAATTATCTAAGACATTATCCAAATTCCTTAATTTTTGGCTTTTGTATTGCTCTAATTTAATTGAATGATTTTTTTTCTTATTTTTCCCAACTGCCGGAACCTAATTCTGGATCATTCCTTATTTTTCTTGATTTTTCTTTATTTTTTCTTAATTAATTATGAATTTTATTTAATTATTTAGTATTATTTTAGCACGTTTCGCGTATTTCGAGTGATTACGCGTATTTCTACTTATATATAAATTTATATATAGTACAAATAAATATTCCTAAATATTATTTAGGTCATTCTATAATTTTTAGTATACATATAATTTATCTCTAGCGATTTGTTAATTATCGGAATACTTTTTACACATTTTCGATAAATAACGAGTTTAATATTTAAAATTTAAAATTTTTATATTTTTTTATTTTATTAATTATTTTTTTAAATTCAAACTTATGGGATTATTTTACTCAATATTTTTAACTTTACTTATAATTTAGGCTCGATCGAATTTTTTAACCGATCGAAATCCTTAGTAACTGGTTATGGGGCTTACAACTAGTTGCTTAGTGCTAGTATACCATGAATAGTTATCACCATTTTAGTGTTACAAATATTTTAGGCTTGTGATAAATAATAACAACAATATGATTTGATGTATTAACATTTTCTTAGTTTAATATTATGAAACTGAATATGGATTATTGAATAAATAATTATGTGATCACAATATCATATTACTCAAACTGGTAATTTTCTTCTCAAATATTTTTTATATTTTATTTTTGTTAATAATAATACAAATTTTTCATATTAATTATATTTCTTTAAGAAAGCAAAACTCAAAAAATTTAAATATGCCATAACAGAACGATAATAAGTTTAATTAACCTTTTATAAAGTGCATCGAGATCCTTAACCACTTAAAAAAAATAGTTATTACTATTGATATTACAAAAAGTTATAGGTGCATTCACTAACCAAGTCCTTTTATACATAAAAAATGCAATATAATTACAACAAAAAGTAAAAATTTTTCTATGTATTTTATTATTGACTTACACAAATAACTCAACCTTCCAATCCATGATTTTAATATAATACCTACTTAGACTTATGCAAGAGTCACTTTCGAACCATGAAGCAGCTATTAAATCTTTGGGTTTTAAAGTCTCAAGCGGCTTAACCATAACTATCCACCAAGTTGGCGGGTTATCGAATCGGTAGTTTGGCTCGACGATTATATAATCTAAACATATATATAGCATATATAATAATTAATATACTATATATATACATGTTATAATATATATATACTATATATATAATATACCATTATATATTCATACTCACATGTTTTAAATGAATTATTTCGGGATTGTAAAAAAATTGAACCAAAAAGAAAATTTTTTATTCATAAATTACTGCATAAAATTTTAAATTTAGTTAAAAAACAACGAATAGTTCACAAATTATTTATAATAATTAAAAAAAATTAAAAAAAAAAGGTGCCAATTTAAGGATCGTTAAATCGATCCTTAAACTATCGATTCAAGTGAACTGGCTTAAACCCATCCCCTTAAAGATCTAGCTCGGTTCACTCTTTTGCCAGAAAGCCAACTCAGCCTAATGAACACCTCTATACCTTCAAAATATATATATATATATATATATATATATATCATCAATAGATAGATGGTATAAAATAACTTCTTCATGATGTAAATTTTGAAAAAATAATTCAAACTTTTTTTTGTAATTTCTTTACATATAACTAAAAAGAAAAAGAAAATCATTTAATATTATTTCTATAATTATTTTGTATCATTTTCATTTGTATAAAAGTACACCAACTTATAATAGTTATGGGTTTAAACGAGTCAAATCTATATGTGAGCTACTAAATTTACTATGTTTAGCTCGAACTCCATAATATTTAACTCAATTAACTCAAAAGACTAATCAAACTTAAATGGAGACTAAATATAAATTTGTATTTGAATCAAATTTCAGTTAAAAGGAAAAAAAAAAATATTTGTAGAAAGATCAAGATTAAATCAAATTAATCCAACCAAATTTTGAACTTTAAAATTTTACCAAGTTTAAACTCGAGCTTATTACCATATCATATCGATATAGCGCGGTGATGATTTATAATATCCGTTTTCGTAAAACAATGTATCTGGGAGAAAGTAGAATAAAGTTTCCTTGTCTTCACGCTAGGGTTACCACCATCTTAAGCATCATTACATTTTTCTTAAGAGGAATCTCCTTGTTTCTGTGCAAAATCTTTCTCCTCTCGAAGAAGTTACTTCTCTATCCTTAAAATGCATGAATCCGTGGGAGATCAAATCAATTTAGAGACAATACATAACATCTGTTCTCGTTACCACCTATATATTAGTTCTCCTGCGTATAATCCAGGCTGTTTTTGGAGGCTAAATGTCTAATGGCAGCTACAAGTGCCAAGGCTCCCATGGATGCTTATAATTGAAGTAACCTAATCCCATGCCCTACCGACAGGGATCTTAGGAACATCTCGTGGAATCAAAATCTGAGGACACGAAGTACATATCAGACATGGGATTGCCAAGGATCGTATCAATTAAAACTGATAGGTTTTGTTAGCTTGCAAGTAGTTTTCGTTTATTTGTTAAAAGGGTATGGATCACCAAGATTCTGTGCTTGCATCATAGAAGGCATAAAACAAATTTAGAAGTTGAAAACAAGGAGAACAATTGGTATCTGGACTAGGAATGTGGAACTCATTGAATAAACATCAACATTTTCCTAGAAAGCATGTTGGAAGTAGAGTGATCAAGCATGAGCCAGATTTCAGAACCCCGAAACCAACATCAAACTGAATTCCAATCCCTCCAACTAAGATCGGTACAGGAAACAATTTACAGTTATTATCGAATTTCTTTATGCTCTTCGATGCCCTGTTCTGATGTTACCATGGAATCTTTAGCATCACCAGCATGTTGTCGCCGCTCTCTTGCACATATGAACCAGAATATCAGAGACAGCATAGCTGCTGCAGAGACAATTACCAAAGCTACACATATCAACTTGCTGTAACGCCTGAATCCAGGGCAGTGGTACGCGGTTATGTCACTGAAAGTTTGGCGAACGAAGGAGCAGTCTTCTAGCTCAACAAGGAAGGGAGTATACTCGCGTAACCCGTTGCTCACGTTTACTGCAGCCAACATTTGGGAATAGAAGGTGGGAGTCAGGCGCCCTGTTGTGGCGCATATTCCTGCTGCTGAAACTTCACATACGTAGTCCTTCCATACCTGCATGTGTTTTTGCTTAGCTAATGATCCAACATTGCCCTATGATAACTTTTCGTCGCAAGATGAGAATAAGAATTATTTATGCAAAGTGGGAAAAGAGGTGACCACTCGGGTATATTTTGAAAAATAACCATTTCTAACAAAACCCTTTCTGATTGGTAGCTCATATGCTGATAGTGATCAAAGGAGCATACCTCTGTTGCATTGTTCAGATCCACTTCCCCCCTACTACACGCTCGATCGGTCAGGTCAGCATGGAACGGGTTACAGAGGATTGGCACGAGTGGACCAGACTGGTTGATGTACATTGTAGGGAAGTTTGGAGAGAAATTGAGGTTGGAGACATTAGTGATGACCTGATTTACGACCTCAACGAGCTGATAGGTTACTTCCTTCCCTTTCTGAACTGTTTCTTGGACAGTTGAACTGTCTACACAAGGAAGTATTTCATCTAGTTTTGTATGCGCAATAGGGTATTGAACCCATTCATTCATCGCAACACAAGTATCTCCAGTAACACTAAAGAGAAACAGCAGCAGACAACCATGTTAGAACTTGAAGCTGTTCTTCCATTGCTGGATTAAAAGAGATTTGGTGAGAGATGGTGAAATTACTTGTGTATAAGAAAGAATGTGCCAGCCAAAATGAAAGTGCCAGTGACTAGTATCCATCCAATGATCACCACACTGCAGCAAAGATTTTCCCGAAAATTGATTGACATTTACCATTTCAAAAGTTTTCAGGTGTAATCTACCAACAATTTCTAGCATAGTCCATGCCTGACTTACATGTACACGAGAAACTGCATCCCGAAGATCGAAAATACTGGAACAAGGAATCACATCATCAGAAATTAGTAGTAGCATAAGCATGGATTCTATTAACGGACTAATAATGATCTTTAAACTAAGCAACTTACTGCATCCTAGAATGGTTAAGACGAGCATAACTGCTGCAACTGCTATTAACGACACTCTCCTGCAACAAATCAGTTTACTATTTCATGATCAAATAGGATCAAGAAAGCATTAGGGCTAAGCAAAGTTTAGAAAGTATCCGAATCCAAGTTACATTGAATCCAATAGATGCTGTATGTCATCTGAATTCTCTTTTGTCTGACTGGCAAGGGAACCGGCAGAGGAACTAAGCTTTGCTCCCATCATATCAATATCAGTTTGCACACTCGAAGGTACGAAAACTTTATCAACTCCGGTTGCTTTCGCTGAAGTGATGAAACCGGACACTTCATTTAGCTTCTCAACCACCCCATTTGCTTGACTCACAACGTAATCCAGCGCTCTACTTGTGCTTTGATGGAACTTCCCCTGGCCAGCATAGAGGACAATGCATCCTATGCTGTTACATAATAATAAGTCAGTTTTGGATGTACATCCTTATGCATGTGTTGGACTGAGTGCTTGAATTATGAGCGGAGAGTGAGAGGATTACATTGAAGCAATGGTGAAGATTATGAGAAAAACAAGGGAGAGTGTATGAGCCACACGGGAGTATTCATCCGGCTCCTTTCCACGACAGCAATGACATAGGAAGATGACGAACAAGCAAATTCCAAAGCCGAGGAACCAGATTGCTGCAGTAGCAAATAGCGGAGCTGCAGTAAATCCCACAGACTGCATTCGCATTGTTTTGCAGAAGTCAACCGTTAGGAATGTCATTCAACTCAAATGCTAACGAAGAATCAGCAGAGAGCATGCAATCTCGTGCTTAATTGAATGAATTATTTCATGAGTACACGCTAATAACATCCAAAAGACAAAAGAATGCATAAGCTACAGAGTCGATGCACTTACAGACCAATAGTGACGTTCTCTTATATCCCATCCTCCTGCATATCTTTTGAACCCATCAAGAGGATCTTTTCTATAAGTTCTTGCTGCAGCTAATACCATTAAAGAATTATCATATGGCTCGCTAATTGGTCCCTCAAAACCCGAGTTTCCATTAGCACCTCCTCCTGGAAGAAATGCAATGCAGTGCAGTCATAACAAGTAAGTGCCAACATTTGACAGTACTCACATTCTTAGATACAGCTTCAGGAGATCCCAAAACAAAAACACTGCAGGATTTTACTAAAAGATTCCAATTAAGAGAGGTAAAGCGGGAAATGATCCCTTAGCCTATCATTTGCCATGGAAGTTCACCGCTCAAAAACATCAAATAAGGGTCTCATTAACGGGTGCCTGGGGCATTTAGTGTCATCTCCCGATTACAAAACATATGCTAACGGCAGTGACAGCACTTCTTCTACATTATACAAGAAAAAATGAGTAGCAATTTTCAAAAGCTTAAAAATGCTACTAGTCCTTTACTTAAACATGCCTTCTTCTTCAACTAAAACAAGAGGTATAAGCTTCATTAGCATCGTCCTTGTCATACTTTCTGGTTTTTGAAATTAACAGTGAACGTTGCAGGTAGTACAATAATTCTTTTCTTTCTTCAGACTATAAAATGAAAAATTCTATAATACGAGAATGTTAGTTGCAGAATATTAAGTACATTTCGTGCAAAAGATCAATCATGTGGTCCAAGAAACCAGAACCTTCTCACTCGCACTTATATTTACACGAACTGTCAACTTTTAGATCACCTAGTTGTGGAGATAAATTTACTCATGCTCTTACTTTGCAAGCACAACAGCATACATTACCTTTACTTCAAACCCAAAAAAAAAAAAAAAAAAAAAAAAAGAAGCTCCATTTGACCAAAATATAAATTCCTAGACCAAAATATGAAGAACTAGCAAATATTCTTTCTTCTTCAAGTAAAGAGCTTAATAAAGTAAAAAGAATAGTTTGACATGAAGTATACCTGGAAGCTGGGTTGGTGGTTGAAGTAAGGGTGGCGGTTGAAGTAAAGGTGGCGGTTGAAGTAAAGGTGGTGGTTGAAGTAAAGGTGGTGCTTGAAGTGGTGGGAACAAAGTATCTCCATGAGAGAAGAAGATGAAAGTTGAGGAAGAAAGGAAGAAGAAAAAGGTGGCAAGCAAAAGTTGCAATGTATTATAACATGGCATCTTGACACAGAGAGAGAGAGAGAGAGAGAGAGAGAGAGAGAGAGAGAGGGAGAGCTCTGTGTTTCTGCTACTGCTTGGGAATGGAAAGAGTGTAGTGAACAGTTGAAGCAAGCAAGAGAGTGGAGTGAAAAGAGAGAGGATTCCAGTACTCAAAAACAATCTTTTTCTTTTTAATGTTTTTTTTTTTTTTTCCTACGCTAGACAATCATTGTTCTGCTTTATCAGTTCTTTGTGAGCAAAGGGTTTTTACAAATGCTTTTTTTTTTTTTTTTCGACCATATGATCTAAAGAAAATACAAATGAGCTTTCTATTATCATTTCAAATGGAAGTTGGAACTAGCTTGTTCACAAAATTTAAAGCGTAAGTAAGAACCTATACACATGCATTATCCCTTCTCTATTTATTTACTTTTTTTTTTCCGATAACAACATAGATGATTTATATTATTAATTAAAAAGAAATACTCCTCTATTTATTTCTTTTGAGCCAAAAGAGCACTTTGTGCACCGAATGAGCTTTGCAGGACCTTTGCAAGCATAGTGATAAAATATATGTATGACTTGAGTATATGGCTCTATGCATAATATAATATTGATTATAAGAGTTATTGTGTTAATATATTCATCGTAGTTGTAAATTTTATATTTGTAAATTAGATTATACATGTATTTTTTAATATTGTTTGACTAGAGTTGGATGGATAATCAACTTATACATGTAAAGGGATCAAATGTTAAAAGGGATGAATTGAATTTAAATCGAGATTAAATTGAATTCATAATCAGCTCGAATAGAATTGTGTTAGACGTTTAGATGCAGTTCGAATTTGATACATTAGTATTTTTTTTTTAATTTTAATTTTGGGAGGTATCTTCAATTGCCAAACTAGCATTCAATGTGAACATGTTTGGTGTAGATTTGAAAATTTATGTCCAGGAAACAATGAAGCTTTGAAGCCAGAGAGTACATTTGCTGAGTTAGATACCGCAAAATAAATAGTGGTCGGATGGGGAATATCTGCACGGAGAAAACAAAACAATGATAAAAACGGTGGCAGTGTAGAGGCTTTCGAGAGCACTTTCCTCGAGAAATCACCTTTTCCCTGTGTTGGGTTTGACAATTAATGCAGTTTGTTTGACTAGAAATCAGTAACCAAATGACAAAAAGGGACCCAATGGCCCAAATCACCCCAATGTCAGCCCAGTTCCCTATTTGCTTTGCTGGATATCACTCAGCTCTCACTCTTCCTGAGTTCCCGCCTTTTTCCAAGGGTCCAGATTATGTTGAGAATGTAGAATACATATATAACTTGAATTAGTTATCACTGATCTGGTTTGGACCATTTGATTCGAATTTATAAAATAATTAACACTGTATTTAGATGGATGAAAACCAAAAAGAAAGTAACGGAAATTAATGAAAACTAAAGAAAATTATGAGTTTAAATAGGAGGGAAATCGAATGAGTTAGTTGGAAATAACTGAAATTGTTTCTATTTTATACACTTATTTCTTTCTTTTTAAATTTGGAGAAAAACTAATAAAAATGTGATATAATTATAAAAGTAACTTTACAGAGATAGAAAAAATAAAAAAAAGATAAAGGGTAATTTAGTCCTATCATTCATTTAAAAAAATATATTTTCATTCGTTTCCATATTAAACATCCAAACAATAATAAAAGTTACATTTCCATCCTTTTACTTTCTTTTATTTCCGTTTTCAATTATTTCTTTCTATTTCCACCAATCTAAAATTGCCAAACATAGTGTAAGGATTAAGGAGAAGAATCGGATTTGAACAGTACTAGTTTTAATATGCCAAAAAGCTTTGAGCTTAGCTTTGATTAAAATTTCTAGGCCTATTATTAAATAATCATACCTATTCTCATTTAAGATTATATCAAACCACAAAATCACTGGAAATTAACTTTTAGGTTTAATTTAAGGTTGAAATTGCTTGTGGACAAACCACGAGATGCTCTCCAATAAATGGAATGCACCGGCTATCTCTCCATAGGTTGAGCACAAGAATCCAAGGACTATCTCTCATTATTATAACTAGCATTCTTAACGCGAAAAGTTGCACAATAAGCTACCCAATAAAATATTTTAATGGTTCAAACTTACTTATCTCTGATTTTCGAAGTCAGGTTCGTAAATTTATCGAGCAATTTAACATATAGCATGATTCGATTGCAATAAAATAGATCTAAGTCGAGTTTAAATAAGCTGTAAATAGAATTTGATATCTAAATTCATACTCTCAACAGTAAAATTTACTCACAGAAATATACTTATGCGAATCTAAAATAAAAGTTCCTCGAATTTTTTTCATACCTTTATGAGTTTACAATAGTTTTTCCAAAATTTAAAATATTCAGGATGGCGTACCTGGATAAATAAGTAGGTTTGAGGCTTATAATAAACGGGATAAGAAATGATTGCTCTTCTTGTGAATCCATGTATGAGAATTGATCCCGTTAGCTTTAACTTTCCAGGGATAGCAGATAGCTATTTATCTCTTCTCCTGCTTGGAGAGAAAAAAAAAAAATACATATATATATATATATTATTTCAAAATGACCGGGAATATTTTTCATAAAACTTGACATAGAAAAATACGTTAGTGAAAATGAAGAAGTTTCGTGGGAAATTATTCGACTTCACACTGGCGTTTTTCAATTTCTGGACACATTCTGCGTAAGAAAATGTATCCATCTTAATTACGACCATATGTCGGGCCTCCCAATCAAATTTAATATATTTAAGATAACTAAATATATTTTAGGATTAAATAGAAGAATATGATTCACTGTCACTGCTCCACATTCGTTGAAATCCTATGGTTATCCTCGTACGCGGCATTTAAGAGATTTGTTAAAAGTGTTTGTCAACAGTATTGAGATATTCCCCTTAAATAAAAAAAATAAAAAAAATCACCTGGGTGGTGCAACTTATGTTTCTTGTGTATTATTTTAAAACAGCACCAAGCCATACTTATAAAAATAACAAGGCCACAACAATTAAGAAACAATAAATAAATAAAGGGAAAGATTTTAAAACAAGTTAGTGAAGACCATGAGAAGGATGAGAGAGGAGGTCTTGACGAAAATTATGAAAGCGTAAGTGTTAAAGTTTTAGACCTAAGTGCTTTTTACTTGTTAAGATACTCTCGAGCACTTCTTCAAGCTAATAGCTCGGCCTCTTTCAAAAGCCCAATTGTCTCGATTTCTTTTCCTTTAGGCTTGCTCCAATCCAAGTCCATCTACCTGCTTAGGTTCTTCTAAGCACATCTCCTCAAATCTTACCTATTAGAACACCTTATTAACTTTACCTAGCACTAGCATATCCTACTCGAACCTACCTTAAACACTTCTCCATTTGACCTCCTCGAGTTCTCAAAAACTCTTATTAGTATTGTCGATGTGCCCAATCGCTTAAGTCAAGACCCAAGGACCCTTCTATCCTTTGGCCATCCGAATCCAAGCTCAGCATGTAACCTCAACCTTAACCTTCAAGCTCATGTCATATGCTCACTTGACATGACTTGAAGACTTCATTGCCTTTGTTGTTTTTCCTCTCTCTCTCCTCGTTGAATGTCATCTAACATCTACAATACAACCTAAGCACTTAATTGCCCTAGTTGTGATGGCTGCCTACATTATGGACATGATAACCACCTTTCCCTAGGTTTATTAACTGGCAAAGCGACCCTATCCTCTCCTATACTACACGTCTCCCTTATACCAACTACACACGAATTAATCTTGGGTTGCCACATGTCTTAGGTAAATAAGCTCCATGGTCCCTTAATAGACCATAGAGTCATACGTATAACGATTTTAACTCTTAGAGCTTTCCTTACACCTATTAAACTCGTAATACTCTCATGTTTTCTTCTTTTGCTAACTTAGGTATCAAAAGACCCTTACTATCTTAGCTAGAAGAGGTTTTCTTGTAGATCCACCACCGCACACTACGATCAAATCACCATACAACTACTCTACAATTATCAACACATCACCAAACCTCAATTCAAGATGATTGTAAAAACCACAATGAGGAATGACAGAAAGTTGGTCGAATTTGAAAAGCTTGCAATAAAACACGATAAGACTACATAAATCCACATCATAACTCGTAGGTACGCTATAACGGAGATCAAACACAAATCTGAAAGATTTACAATACAAATAGTACAATTACAATGTAAATTAATCATTTGTGATTTTTATTCAATTTGATACTTTCAACACCGTCACGGGATTAGACGAATTCAACCTACCAATACAAATTGTCTCGGTCGTCCATTTCGATTTTCTTGTGACAAGTAAATGGTAATTTTGTCTGCATTAGGGTTCCGGAAGCCCCAAATGAAGATACCCCAATAATTATTCGGTGTAAAGTAGGCAATATTTTATCCTCCCCCACGACATGAAAATTTTAATTTAAAAAAAAAAAATCAAATTGCATTTTGTAAGATACCGTTCATGGGGAAAACACCAAGAAGAAAAGGAAATATCTAAGAGAAACATCTTTCCTGTCTCCTTTCCACGCTGGTAGCGTTGCTTATGCAGAAACATATCAAACATTACCAGAGGGTAAAATATGATTGCTTTTTGAATATGTGAATTGCATGAAAGTAAGATACTCAAAATTCAAAGTCAAAGAATTTTATAAAACATTTTAGCTGAAAAAAAAAAAGTACATGAATGAAAGGTACCACCGTATTGATTTCCACAAATCAAAGACATAATGAGAATTCTTAATTTCTCTTACTTCAAAAATTTGGGATTTGAGTCAATGCCTTTGCTGGAATTAGATTAATTTATTCTAAAAGTTTCATTTCACTTGACATTTGGTTATTCACCATATATCAAAATCCCCGGTGAGGATCAATGTCTAAATGGTTAAAACGCCCAACTCAGACTTGGTGAATTCATAAGTTCAACCACATGATCTTTTACTCCAACAAAAAAAAAAAAGTTCATCTTATTCAAACAAACCAAGCCGAGCTTCTAAAGATTTAGGTTTTACTCATTTAAAAATTATGGAACTTAAACTCAAACCGAGTTTTTTATCAAACTTAAAATTGAGGCTCATACCTAACTTATTTAGATAAACGAATTTTATCTTAAACTCAAACTCAGCTCATTTAGTAATTAAGCTTAAGCTAAGTTAAACATAAAGCAAATCGATCTCAAACCTATTAACGAGCCTAAATTTACAAATTTAAGAAATATATAAATAAATAGATTATATATTATTTTATAATATATTATATAGATATTAACCTATAAATTTTAATAATATATAATATTTATAAAATTTTTAAATCTATTCACAAACCAACTCTAGAACCTAAGTAAGTAAACTCATGAACCTAAATTAAAACTTAACCTAAATAAGTTTCATCTTAAATTTAAACTTAACTCGTTTAGAGCTACATAAATAACTCAATTTATTTACAGCTTTACTGTTAACTTGCCTATCTGGTTCCGTAGTTTCACCTATATGAGATAAGCATTCTTACCCCGTGCACCCTTTCAACGGCTATACCCTAAGGATAGCCGTGATTCAACGGACTGTAACCACCTAGTGCGTATGAGAATAAATGATATATGCAATTGTACAATTGGCCTCAACAAAGGTTAGGGAGACTGTTAAATCCCCTTTTTTTCAAAATGGGGCACCTGCTGCTACCAAATGGAACTTCTAATATTACATATTTCTTACAGTAGTGACCACTTTCTTATACAGATAGCTCTAAAGCAACATCAAGAACCCCAGTTTGGAATGTTGGCTGTTGCTTCGTTGACCATTTTCACCAAGGTAACCTGCCATGATATTTCAAACGTTTATCAGTCTGAAGAGCTATGAAATTGGCCATAAGAAAGATAATGAGCAGGTTGAGGATTTCCACATGGAAAAGAAACGAAAAAGCAACAGATAATTTACTTCACAAGAGAATGGATGTAAATTTGCAGATCGCAAAATTATCGCTCCAAAAAAAAAAAAAATTGGAACTAATATCCAAACAGCTCTGCGTAAAACTGCAGATATCATGCTTAAGAATACAATAGTCTAACTTATATTCAGACAGCTACATGGAACACCAACAGAAAGAACCTTATTCCCTGCAATCTCCGTACATTGAATAAAATGTACTAACAACACGTAAAGCAGCCACTCAAAAGTAAAATGGTATTTCTGAATAATGTTGTCAAAAGCATACAACAAAATCATTTCTGAGTTTCTCTTGTACTAGTCATGTCACTTGTATAATTTCCCCGCTCAAAATGGCAAAATTTAGAATAGAAGCAAAACTCCAAAGTTGATGCAGACCAAGTCTTCCTCAAAATATCAAGTCTACAATAAACATATTCTCTAGTAGTATAATATTTTGAGGAGCTCTTGCTTATGAAATCAATTCTATCAGTGTGGAAATTAGATTTCATGGTGCGGGGTCAAAAGATAATACATACAACACTTTCTGGAACACCAGGAGGAGGAAGGGGAAGGTTTCTTGGGGGAGCAACATTGTCATAGGATCTCTTATCAAACCTCCATTCTCCAATCTTTCCATACGTTAATTCACCCTGGTAACAAATGAAGAGGACAAAAAAAAAAAAAAAAAAAAAGCAATATCACATCATGAGTTGAGAACACAAAATGACGTTCAACTTTAGTAGGAGCATTCAGTTATCCAAAATGCAAGGTCCCATTTGGTTAGAAAATATATAAAGCTTTTCATCAGTAAAGCCCTCATAAACAATTGAATAGAGAGCTTTTTCATTGGAGAGCTTCATGTTTATCTCCTGAAGAATAGGGTATATTGTTTTTATCTTGCCATAGTGATTTTTCTAACATGCACAAGCTTCTCAAATTTTTGTCCTCCAAATCCTCCAAAAACCAAAGAAAGGTTTGTGCTTAAACTTAGCAGAAGTAGAAAACATGGTTTTCGAAAATTTCCAAGGTAATTGAAAATCAAGAATATCTTTGAAAATAAATTAGAATCTAGATTACTCTCACAGTTGTCTTCTTCTTTTTCTGTCAAGATTTAGAAAGATTTCGCAAGAAATCAGAGATAGGTGCACCTTCATATTGTAGTCACATCCATAAGTGTAATGAATTATGAACTTCACTCCCACTTCAGTATCCCATGGAGGCTATCATTTATCAATAAACAAATGAAACAAAAGGAGAAGGTCAGTTATGAATGTTGAAACAAAGTCTGAAAATACAAGGTTAATAAGGAAGACTGCTATTGGAATCTGAAACAGACCTAGCCTAAGGTAAAAAGGAAATAATAGGCGGAAAGCATTTGTCACATTTGGAAATTTACTTGTAGTGGCAAATATCTTGAATAGAAAATTTATAAAGACATGGGAAATGGCAGGGCTTGAAGCCATATTTCTTTGAAGTCGGACCTCAAAATTTACTTCATATCTGAATGAATTGCTATACATAATTAGTAAAATATTCCAGCAATAGACAAGTCACTGGAATAATAAGGAGACTGAAAAGGCAATAACTCATGAAACCTGAATCATGAAATCTTTGCGCAAAATGTTACTGACGGCATGCAAAGCAGATGCGACAGCATAAGCATACCTGCTCATGGTACCAGAAACAACTGTTAGTAATCAACTCCAGAGAAATGATAATCGAACATTGCTTGGGGAAACCTAGCTTACATCTCAAGAACCCAACCGAAACCTTTATCTGCTTCAGGGTCCTTTTTCATCGCCAGGGAAACATTCATCCAAGTGGGAGCTATCTTCTTGAGTGCTTTCTGATGGTTTTCCCCCCCAAAAAAGGAAAAAAAAAAAAAAGAAAAGGTGAGTGAGAGAGAGGGAAGAGGAGGAGTATGTGTTTTTGGATCGGTAGACAGAATATTAGTTAATTGGCATATTGCAAACCTTTTCAAGGATAACAGGGGAATTCCCAATAGGATCAATATTAGTTATTGGTCCATTTTCCTCAGGGAAAAATTTTCTAAGAATGGTCTCGTACTTCTTAGGTTCAATGTAGAAGAATGGAAATGCAGCTCCAAGTCCATCTCTAGACAAGTTGGGTATAGGCTTAACAATTATGTGATCTGGCTCTGCCATCAATATGTAACTGTATAATCCCAAAAACAAAAATGATAAAAGAAAAGGTCAAATCAATGTTAATGGTAGAGACTTTCATCGCATAGAATTTGTAGTCAAGTGACTTTGAGGCTTATGAATGTATTTTGCATCGGATACGTACTCCTCTTTGATATCAGCTTGCTCAAGCCATTGCACAAATGCCCAAGGTCTATTAAGTACGATATAACCCTGAAAGCAAATGAAATGTCGAACATTGTATGAAGCACTACCAATTCAGCAATTCCATTAGGATAAGGAACAACCAACGTAATTAATCAATATCAAGATGGAAGCTTCCAGAGAGCAGTCAGAGGTCTCTCTCTGAAAAATAAAACAGATAGTTGGACAAAGAGATTTTCTCTAGAAGGCTAATGAACAGGTAGAAATATAAAAGATCCAAGCAGCTTTAAGCAACTCAAACCCATCTCAACATTTATTCAAACTTCATTTGACTACAACTGAACTGAGCTTGAGCTTGAGCTTGAGCCCCAGCTTCATTTTATTTGGCTCAACTAATTTAGAAGTCTAATCTAGCTCAAATTAAACTTCACCACATTTTAGTTGAATTCAAGTTTTGAATATAAATTTTAAGAAAACTAATATAAATTTTCCTAAATAATCAAGCGTAAACAAGTTCAGCCAACAAAAGCTCAACCTTGTCGAGTAACACTTCAACCTGAGCTTCAACTGAAAAATTTAAGCTAGATCAAGCTTGAGCAAAGCTTGAGTTTTATTTTCGAGCTTCAGCATATCCCAGCTTCAATGCAAAGATTTATGCTTTCTTGAGAACCGAATCACTTTTGAAGACTGATGATACATAAAATGTGAGAAGAAAACTCGCGAGCAGTCATAATCACAAATACTTACACAATTCCACATAATTGACTATCACACCCTTCTCAAACCGGCTCTCTTCTTACACTTTCCAATCATTGATCCTCTTAACGTTTTGGCCAATCACTTGCTACCATGCATCATTACATGAATATATAATAACCCTTATTTGTATGTTTCAATCTCAAAACACACACCGTTTGTTTAACTACTCATCCAAATATGTCAACATATTCCACACAATCTCCTAAAAAAGGGTAAACAGAATCCACAACATACAAGACCAAGATAAGTCTTTCCTAATGTTAATTCAGTCGGTCAAAATCTCCATTTTCATAATTTCAATCATTGGAAAACCATAATTCAAGTCATTCAAATCACAATTCAAGACATTGCAATCATAATTCAACAATAAATATCGACACAAATCGCCATCACATTAGTCACGAAACCCCGTAGTCAGTCAGAGCCACAACACATAAAACCCGAATTACAGCTAAAATTAACGAATCAAGTCCCGTTAACTAGTGCTCGGAAGCCAAAAGGACAAATTTTACAGTTTTTCCGACATTGAACCCACTTCCCGTAAAAAGCAAGTTTGGAAAGTTGAGAATTTTTCTTCCGATAGCCAGATAAATTCACTGCTGTATTTTAATCTACGATCGAACCTGATCCATTCCGGAAGGCAAAGGCTGAGCAACAAAAGTGGGAATTTCGTCCATATAATTATCGCCCTTCCCCGAATGCAAAATCCTCGTAAACCCACCCATTTCAGACCCAAGCCCATCCTTATGTTTCTTAAACCAATAATACATAACCCTACACTGCCACGTGTTGTACACTGAGTCCGATGCTGTAACAGCTGTATGAAACAGCCTCTTCTTACTACTTCTAAACCTCTCTGCCCTAACAACCGGCATTTTGATTACTGGGTCAATGGAGATTTGGGATGAAGTGCTTGGAAAATCTACGGCTTCTTTGAATGGTGCGTGGATGGAGATTAGGACGTTGTACGTGATTAGTGATACTGAGAGTGTGATTAGGATTGTGAAGAAGAAATTTCCACTACTCATTTTTTTGGGTTGCGGTATGAAATGTTGGCGTGTGTTCTCTTGTGTTAGCTTTGGTTTCTTGTGTAGTCGAAAGATTGTTGTCTTAGGAGGATTATGTGCTTTCGTCAATGGCGAATTCGATTCGAAAGACAAAATGATGATCTTGTTCAAGAGTTGGTGCTATGATGTGATGAAGGAGATAGGTCAAGCACGTGGCTTTTAGGTTAGGTTCTTCGTTTATTTCATTTATAGCTTTTTTTAATCTAAATACCATCGCACACAATACATTAGAGTGACAACTGTAATAATTCGAATTCTCCGCTCTCAGCTGTAATATATAATAATTAACTAAAAAAATTATTATCATATTTTGTGGTTGGTTCAGATGATATGTCACATTAATCATTAATAAAATTAATAAATGTAATATACCATGTGATAATGCTAACCACATTTAGAAATAAGCATTAGAGTGATAATTATAATAATTCTCTAATAAATATGATTTTATTCCATTTTTTTTTCCTTAAAGCTAATTCAATTGAGAGAGAGAAAATGTAAATGATTAACCCTAGAATGAAATAGAATAACATCAAATTCCTGGCAAGATCTTAATATGTTATTTCAGTTTTACATATAGAATTGATATAATAGTCGACTAAAAAAAATACTAACATATATCGTGGTTGGTTCATATGACACGCCACGTTAGTCATTAGTCATTTAAATAATAAATTTATACAATTAATGGATGTGATGTACCATGTGATAACTTTAACAGCTTTTAAAAATAAACATTAAAGCAAGAACTTAGGTATGTAAATGGGTGACTCACGTACCTTCGCATACCTAAGTTCATGTACATAGTGTACTTATGTTGGCCTAGCATGCTCGCGTGTCTAGAGTCCACGTACTTACGATTCATTTATTTGCTCGTCACCTACATGCTACCTGCATACCTAAAAATGGGCTCTATAGTTTTTGGCATATATATGATTTTGAGTTACAGATTTTTTTTCTCGAATAGTTACCTGCATCTATTATACTATTATTACATATTAATACATTAATTTAGGAAACTATTACTTATTTGAAAATTTTAATTAAGAAAGAAAATATTATTGCTATTATTAAGCATTACCATTAGTAAGGTATACATTTATTCGCGCATATCAACATTTACGATTCTGACGATAATGGTGGCGATAGTTGTGACAGTGGTTAGCTAACGTAACGAAGATGTTTGTGGTGGTGAAGGTCATAGTAGTAGTACCAATACTGGTATCAATGATGGTGGCAATGACAATGGTCAATAGTGGTACTGATAGGGCGATGGTAGCGGTCCTGATGGTAGTGGTTGGTGCTGGCAGTGGTTGGTGCTGGCAGTAACCGATGGTAGACATGGTGCTAGTAGTAAAAATGGCTAGTAGTGGTCGACAACTGGTGGTAGATAGTGGCCACGGTAGTTGTTGGTAGCGGTTGTAGTAAGTGGTGACGAACAGTAGTGGCTAATATCGGAGTGGTGTTTCATGGTAGTCCGTTGTAGGAATGGTGATTAGTGGTAGCGGCGATATTCATTGTAGTGGTAGTGGTTAGGTTATCGGCGTAACGGTAGTGGTAGTTGGTGGTCGTCCGTAATGACGAAGGCGGTCAGCGGTAGTAAAGGTTGGTACTTGTGTATGGTGGTAGTCGGTAGCAATGGCATTAGTAGGCGGAGGTAGTAGCAATAATAGTTGTTTGTGGGACCATAGCTGTAGTGGTGTTGTGATGGTAGCAGCGATGGTGGTGTTAGTAGTTCGTAGTTGTTTGTAATAATATAGTAAAGGCGATAATGGTTAATAACGTAGTAAAGGCGGTGGCCAAGCCAATGATAATGGTTGCAATCGGTAGTCAGCAATGGTAGTGGTCATCAATGGAGGTCGTGGTGGTCAATGGCAATGTTGGCGTTTTATGGCCGATAACAGTATTTGCGACAATAGTAATAGTTGTGCATGGTGGCAATGGTGGCCTATGGTGGTGTTGGTGGTCTACAGTTGTTTGTAGTAACGACGATGGTTAGTAGCGAAGGTAATGGCCAATGGTAATAGTTATGATCAGTGGCAGCAATGGTGGTCAATAGCAAAGGTAGTAGTCAATGGCAATAGTCTCGATCGGAGGCAGTAGTGGTGGTCGACAACGATGTCGACATTCCGTAGTGGCAAAGTTGGCGATTAGTGGTAGTAGTGGTGGGCTTTGGCACTTAGCAGTAGTGGCACTTAACAACGGTGGCAATTATCAACTTGTCATTAAATTTAATAAGGTTATTTTTTGGAAAAACCAAATTAATTAGTATGAATATAATGATAATGATAATGATGTCTTTATTAAGTAATATAAATCTTATTCGTATAATACAATAAGTATATGGCGTATTTAATATATGTTTTACATATAAGAATTAATATGTGATAATGTGATTAATGAAAGGATAAAAAAAAAGGAAAATAAATGAATATCAAAATTTAATAGATATGAGAAGAATTAGAACAAAGACATTTTATTAGAAATTTGATTTTCTTCATTTATAATAATAACTAACAAAACTTAAAAGAAAAAATAAAAACCCTAAATATCTCCAAAATGTATATGTGGAGAAGTCGATGATTGGCCATGTCCTTATCTTAAGTTACCATCAAAGGGAGGTTGTTACTATGGAAATGGGAAGACAAAGCCAACTGATTAGTAGTATGCTTATTGATGCTGCCACATTTCCTCAATATGTTGGCCTTGTTGTCGTTTCTCCTCTCTAATCTCCTAAATATCGATCCTGTATCCCCTTATCATGTCATACATCTCCTATTCTCTTATAGATCTAGCCATATCTCTCTCATACATTTCATTAATACGCTAGTGCATCCATTATATGCTAAAGAGAACATTTGAGCTAGGGACCTCTTAATGACCGTATGCTTTTTCATATCCAAAACCAACTTGTTGACCTTACCAGTCGAAGAGTGTGTCAAAAGGAAGCTGATCATCTTCCTGTTGTTAATGTTCTGCTTATGCTTGCTGTTGTTGTAACTACCCTTACCCAACCTTATACGATTTGCCTATCTCTTCATTCCTCTCGATGTGAAGCTTTTGCTTCAACATATCTAATTTGAATAGCTTTGCTCTACTTTTTGCATAGCCATTCAAATCAATTCCTTCAAATGCAAGCATGTATGAGAGAAAGTGCCTATATCCTAGTTGATCATCCTTTCACGCATGTATTCTGTAAGCCCTAAAGTTAAGTTAAGAGACTGTAGAATTAAATTTAGAGCACAAGATTTAGGGTAATCGGTTAAAGGATCCGATCAAACTCAAATTATAAACTATAGAGAGAAATACTAGTAAAAATGACCCTATAAACTTGAATTTAAGAAAATAAGTAATAAAATAGGAGATTACAAAATTTGCAAATTTTAAGTATAATGATTGTTAATTATCGAAAAGGCGAAAAGTGTAAGTTAATACCTAATAAATTACTAGAGATAGATTATATGCATACTAAAAATCATAGAATGACCTAAATAACAATTAGGAATGTTTACATGTATCCTACATGTATTTACGTGTAGATAAAAATACGCAAAATTACTTAAATTGGCCAAAAACATAGTAAATAATTAAAGAAAATTATTAAATTAATTAAAAAAATAGAAGAGTGTGGATTTATGCAATTATGGTCGTGGCAGGTCAGAATCTAAAAAATAAAAATTAACCAATTAGAATTAAACAACACAAAAACCAAAAATTAAGGAAATGGGGCAATGTTATGTCTAATTAACGCATATTAATTACCCAAAATGTCTATAAATAGGGAAAAATTTCAGAGAGCTCTTTTGGACAGTTGAGCATTAGAGAAAAATAGGAAACTTAAAAAATTTGAGAGAAAATCTAGAGAAAAAAGAAAAGAAAAGGAAACTATGCAGATTCGGCTAGTGAGCCAAACCCATACCTCACCACCACTTAGGACCGAGCCACCACCACCACACCACTCCAGCCCCACCGTCTAGGTCGACCGACATACTTGGACCAGATTTGGATGACCAAAAAGCATCGAGCCGGTGAGTCCCTTAATTGCCTCGATTTTGAATAATTTTGTAAAATTAATTATTTTACCTAGAAAATTATGAAACTTATTATTTTGAGGTTTTATTGTATGTAGATTTAGGAAAAAATAGTGATTTATTTTAATTATGTTTGAAAATATAGGGTTCTTAACAAATTAATCAAAACCGAGCATGATTAGAACGAGAAATAAATAGGCTTAAGAGTATAGTTTGGAGCTTAATTTTTTTCTGTAGAATGCTTATCTGATATAGAACAGTACTATGAAGCCATTTTTTTTAAATTAATTTTCGAAATTTTTAAGTTAATTTTTAGCCCTAAAATGATGAAAAAATTGAGTAATTTTGGATTAATTAGGTGATTAAGATACTAATTACTGATTTAGATAGTAATTATATGATTAGGGATGTTAATCTCTTATGTGAAACCCTAATCCTAACCTTTGGAGTATTAAGTATAGTTAATTTAGGAAATTAGGTAGTTATTGTAAGAAATTAATACTATGTGGAATTAAAAATTAATAAATCTAAAAATTAGGGTTATTTAGATAATATTAGAATAAAAATCAGAATAATACTAAATCTAAATTAAGATTAAATTTTAGGTAATTATATAAAAAAGTAAGATTTTCTCACATCGGAGATAAATCCGATACCCCAATTAGGAATAACGTATACCGAATAGTTTAGAATATTGAATTAAGACCCAATAGGATATTTGAATACTCGAGCTTAATGTGATTAAGTTCACGTTAGGATTCGATCATATTTAGGACATAGGAATCAAAACTAGAATCAAATTTAGGGTCTGAATCTCGAAATAGAGTAGAAAGAATTATTAGTATATAATAGGTATACATGGAAAACAGAGTTAAAGCATAACTTATAATATGAATCCGTACAATATAAGTACTAAAAAGACCTCTTTGTATTATAGAACACCCAAAGACGAATCAGTTTGTAACTAAGTGATAGGGCGATTGAAAAATTTCAAGTAAGTTGGGTTATTACTTATTGTAATAGAGTATTATTTTTACGGTACTCGGAGACTTAAGCTTGTATATGGTTGTGATTGTAAGTAATTTACTCAAGTGTTTGATGTATCTGAATTTGTGCTAAATTTGTAATGTGAGTGATTTTGTGATTGATTGAATTGGTGTGAAATTGTTTGGAAACCCTAAATGAAATTTAATCTTATTCTACCCTAATAACAAAAAACGTCATGCATTGCAACCCGTTAGGGTATCATAAGATTCTTCAACTAAATACCGACCCCTTCGAAAGGGATAGTGCAGGATTGCAAAATGGTCCTTTCTTCATCCTTAGTCGAACTAAGTGACAGGAGAAGAGGTCGCGGTAAGGGTAAAGTCAATGGTTTGAAGGTAGTCGCGAGAAGAGCGAGGTCTCCATTGCACAAGCTTGGGTTTGGTTGTCAGCTGCTGCATAACATGGAAACTCCTCAACCAAGATTGGAGCAGGTGAAATTTCTCTGATTTCACAACGGACCGGACTACGTTGTGCGATGACACTTGATTGTTGCATTGCATGAAAATATTTACTTGATAATCCTGTTTGTGCTTGTATGCATTCATGAGTCTCCAATTCAACTTACTAAGCTGTAGTTGCTCATACCCTTATAGATCCTTTTGCAGGTCCTGATTTCTAAACACCTCAAGTACTATGCCGCCCTACAATTATCCAGAGGTTAGTCCGTTTTGAAGCCAGGGATGTGAGGATCAAGTTACTTAATAATAATGTGTAATTAGAGTGACCTTGTAGATAAGAATGAAAGACCGATAGTTATTATGTAAATTAGTGAACAGTTGTGACTATGTAGAATTTCCTGGGAAGTTCTGTAGACTTACATATACTTATACATGTTTATTAGAAATTTGTAATATCTATCATAATTATAGTTGAACTTTTAATCGGACTGTTTACTTCAAAGCAAGGAGCCGTCGACGCCTTGTGTAGATCATGTCTATGGTAGGCACTATGAGGCCAATTACTATTATAGAATGGTTTACACGACGGGACTGTTGCGACTTTGCGACTTCGAGACGTAACATATTCGCATTATGTAATGACAGATGATAGTCTTAATATCGACTCATCTTCCAAAGAGGATGGAATCGATGAGCCATAAATCCTTTTATGAAAAAAACGAAGTATTGGCGTGTAGAGTGACAAAGTTGGTAATTATATGATGAAGAAGTCACGCCATGACGAGGAGATTACTAGACTTCAGGTGCTTAAGATGCTAAGCGATATTCTTCCTTTGACATATAGGTAACCTAAATACCTAAACAAAAGCTCCCACAGCGTCCCATTTTCCAAGCTTGAAGATTTCACAGCTAGAAGGGAGTTGCAACAATTCGTTGATGTAATACGAATGAACCATCAAAATCCAACCAAACATATAAGTGGAAATATGCCCAGTGTCAATATCCGTCACATTCCATAGCTCGTCGCGATCACCTTCATAAACCAATTTGATTGTCGCATTCAAATAGAATATGTAAACTAAGTCAGGATATATATCGTTATTCAACTTCAACAATTACTGGAGGCTTGTTTATTGGAATAGCTCTTAAAAGTTGTCGACATCAAGCAACTCATTCCAATCATACAACTACGTGACTAGAACATTTCGCCAGCAAAATTTACGGTTGAACCGGTCGTGCATTTTGATGGTTACAAGGTATTCTCCATTAAACACATAGGCATCAATTAACGCTGATGGAAGGGGTATGGGAGAATGAGATCGATGACGCTTATTTCTAGACTTACTTTATTACTTACTTTTCTTAGATCGTGTTACGCCCCGAAATCACAGTCTCGCAATAGTCCCAATGTGTAAACCATTCTATGATAGTAATTAGCCTCACAGTACCTACCATAAACATGATCTATACAAGACATCAACGATTCCTCGCTTTAAAGTAAACAGTTTCATTAGGAGTTTCGCTAAAGTTACAGTAATTATCAAGAATTTTAAGTCAATATACATAATTACATGTATATTCTACAGAACTTCTCAGGAAATTCTACATTAATATAATAGTCCACTAATTTGCATGACAACTATCAGTCTTTCATTCTTAAGTTATTAAGGAGACTTTAACTATACATTCACTACTAAGAGAATTGATCCTTATACCCCAGGCTTAAAAAAAACTAACTTCTGGATAGTTGTAGGGCGGTATAATACTCGAAGTATTCAGAAATTAGAACCTGCAAAAAGATCTATACGGGTATGAGCAACTACAGCTCAGTAAGTTGAATTGGAGATTCACGAATGTAAACAAACATAAACAGGATTATTAAGCAATTATTTTCATGCAATGCAACAAACAAGTGTCATCACATAACATAATCCGATCTATTACAAAATTAAAGAAATTTCACCAGCTCTAATCTAAGTTGAGGAGTTTTATGTTATGCAACAGCTCACAATCAAACTCGGGTTTGTGCAATGGAGACACTACGCCTCCTAAGACTATCCTTCAAACCAATACCCTCATTCTCACTGTGACCTCCTCTTCTGTCATTTAGTTCAGCTAAGGATGAGGAAAAGACGAATTACTATCTAGTGTTATCTTTGCTGTTTAGTTGGAAAATCCTAATAATTCCCTAAAAGGTTGCAATGCGTGACAATTTAGGTTATTAAAGTCAAATAAAATTAAATTTCATTTAGGGTATTCAAACAATTTCACACCAATCTAGTCATAACACAAAATTAATCACATTACAAATTTTAACACGAATTCAAATACTCAAACACATGTATAAACTACTTACAATCACAATCATAAGTCTCCGAGTACTATAAAATAGTACTTCAATACAGTAAGTAATAATTCAACTTACTTGGAATTCTCAGTCGCCCAATCACTTATTTACAAATCAGTTCGTCTTCAGGTATCCTATAATATAAATACGTCTTTTTAGTACTGTCATGTCCTGAAGTGGCAGAGTTGTAACAGCCCCGCCGTATAAACCATCCTAAGATAGAAGTTAGCCTTACGCTATCTTAAACCTGATTTACACAAGGCGTCCATGACTAACCCGCTTTGAAGTAAACAGTTGTAATTTAAATAAATTATTTACATAAGAAAGTGAGAAAATTATATATACACACACTAGAATTCAGTTATTACAATTATCGTTTTCAACAATAATAGCTTAAACTTTAAAATATATGTTCGTTCTTCAAATGTTTTTCTTCACTCCCTAGGATCTAGCAGTTGCTAGTTTTAAGATAGTTGTATGCCGCTTCTTAGCCAGCACCTGCATGATGTCTATAGGGATATGAGTAACCACAGCTCGGTAAGTTAGGATGGAGAACTTAAAACTATACCACAAATATAACAAGTTTATCTACCAACTTATTAAGTATAATGCATGTTCAAACAAATGCCATCGCACAACGTTGTCTTACCCGTCGTAAGATTAAAGAAATTGCGTCCGCTCTAATCCAGGTTGAGGAGTTATCATTAATGTAACAGCTCATGACCAAACCCAGGCTTGTGTAATGGAGACCTCGCTCCTTCCGCGACTACCTTCAAACCATTGTCTTTACCCTTATCGTGACCTCTTCACCTATCACTTAGTTCGACTGAGGATGAAGAAGGGATCCATTGTAATCCTGCGCTATCTCTTTCGAAGGGATCAGTATTTGACTGAAGAATCCTAGGTTTCCCCTAATGGGTTGCCATGTAGGTCTAATTATGATTACAAGTCGTATATTTGATTAGGTCCAATTTAGGGTGATCAATCATTTCATACAAATCACACAATACAAGCTAGAACAACAAATGGAATCATAGCATCACATTTAATCAAGCATATGCACACATCCAACTATCTAACAAGCACAACCAAGCATAATCTCAAGCCTCTAAAATATATCAATGTATTAATCCCAACTTACCTCGACTCCTTACTCACTCACTTGAGGTTGACTTACTTAGGTCATCATCGATCATCCCAATTTGGGTGGCTCCGACCACCGTCGGTGGCCATGGGTATATCGACCCATCTGGGCACTGCCACCACCGTGTGGTGATGGTGACCGTCCACTCCTAACTGCTCGTCAGGTTTGGGTTCTCCTTACAAGCCCCAACTGCACAGTTTTTTCTTATTTTTTTCTAACCCTAATTTTTCTCTCAATTTTGCCTCTCCCTATTTTTCTCACTATCCAAACTGCCCAAATAAGTTTCTGAAAAATTTAAGGTATTTATAGAGTTTTATGGTAATTAATGTGCATTAAATTGGACAAGACATTGTCCAAATCCCTTAATTTTGGCTTTTATGTTACTCTAATTTAATTGGCTAATTTTTTTCTTATTTTTCCCAGCTGCCACGACCTATATCTAGATCATTCTTGATTTTTCTTGATTTTTTCTTAATTAATTATGAATTTTCTTTAATTATTTAGTATTATTTTAGTATATTACGCGTATTTTAAGTAATTACGTGTATTTCTACAGATATGTAAATTCATATATAGTACAAATAAATATCTCTAAATATTATTTAGGTTACTCTATGATTTTTAATATACATATAATTTATCTCTAGCGATTCGTTAATTATCAGAATGCATTTTACGCATTTTCGATAAATAACGAGTTATATACTTAAAATTTGGAATTTTTATATTTTTTATTTTATTACTTATTTTCTTAAATTCAAACTTACAGGATAATTTTATTAATATTTCTATCTTTACTTTATAATTTAGACTCGATTGGATTTTTCAACCAATCGAAACCTCGAATGGCTAGTTTTGGGGCTTACAAGTATTTATACTATAATGATTCATATTCTAAGTTATACTTTAACTCATTTCTCCATTTATACCTATTATTTACTAATGATTCATTATATCTTATTTTGGGGTTTGGTTTCTAAATTATATTCCAATTTTGATTCTATATTGTCTCTGACTACGAGGAATCCTAAATATACTCGAATCCTAATATGAAATTAATCACATTAAGTTCAAGTATTCTAATATCATATTGGGTCTTAATTTAGTATTCTAAACTATTTGGTACACTTTAATCCCAATTGGAGTACCAAATTTACTCCCGATGTAAAAAAATATTACATTTTTTATACAATTATCTAAAATTAAATTTTGTTTAAGATTTATTATATACTGATTTTTATTATTATATTATCTAAATAAACCTAATTTTTCATATTTATTAAATTATCAATTCCACATATTCCTAATTTCCTACAATTACTACATAATTCTTATATTAACTATACTTAACACTCCAAAGGCTAGAATTAGGTTTCCACATAAAAGATTAACATCCTTAACATCTAATTGTCATCTAAATTAGTAATTAATCACCTAATTAACCTAAAATTATCCAATTTTTTTATCATTTTAGGGCTAAAAATTTATTTAAAAATCTTGAAAATTAAATTTAAAAAAGAGGCTTCGTAGTACTGTTCTATATCACTTAAGTATTCTACAGAAAAAATTTAAGCTCCAAATTACACTCTTAAGCCTATTTATTTTTAGTTCTAATCATGCTCAATTTTGTTTAATTTTTTAAGAACTTTATATTTTCATACGTGATTAAAATTAATCAATATTTTCCCTAAATCTACATACAATAAAATTTCAGAATAATAAATTTCATAATTTTCTAAGTAAACTAAATAATTTTAAGAAATTGTACAAAATCAGAGTAGACATGAGACTCACCTGGTCCAATGGCTTTTGGGCTTCCAACACCGGTCCAGGTGTATCAGCCGGTCCAGATGTATCAGCTAGTCCAGGCAATAGGTTTGAAGTGGGGTGGTGGTGGTGGCTCGTTTTCAAGTGGTGGTGTGTGAGTTCGGTTCACTAGGCCTTACTGTACAGATTTGCTTAATAATTTCCTAAATCTTAATTTTCCTCTTCAAATTTCGATGCTCTCAATTTTTTTTTTAACTTCTAATTGTCCAAATGAGTTTTGCAATTTTTCTTCTTATTTATAGATCTTTGTAGTAATTATTATGCATTTAATTGGACAAGATATTGCCCAAATCCCTTCAATTTTGCTTTTTATGTTGCTTGTTTTTTATTAGTTAATTTTTCTTCTTCACTTCTTGACCTACCACGATCAAATCCAAGTCATTCCCTATTCCTCTGATTTTTTTTCTAATTTCTTCTTAATTAATTAATAATTTTCATTATTTAATAAGTTTCTAGCTAATTTAAATAATTTCACGTGTTTTTATCTACATATAAATACATGTAGGGTATATATGAATATTCTTAATTATTATTTAAGTTATTCTATAATTTTTAGTATACATATAATCTATCTCTACCAATTTATTAGTTATTAGATTGCACTTTTTACCTTTTCGATAATTAACAAGTATTATACTTAAATTTTGAAAAATTTATAATCTCTTATTTTATTACTTATTTTCTTAAATTCAAGTTTACGGGGTCATTTTTACTAATATTTTTATGTATAGTTTATAATTTAGGTTTGATTGGATCCTTTAACCTATCGTTCTAAACTTTGTGTACTAAGTTCAATTCTACGGTTATTTGGCTTAACTTTAGGACTTACAGATCGTGCGCGAGAGGAGGATTTCATAGTAATTTAGTTGGGTATAGGTTTAACAACTCGAAAATTGAAATGGAGAATTTTGGAACGTGGGCATTTTTAGTTTTGGACGTAAGAACATTGTAAGTGAAGATTGGCCTTATATAGATATTCTCCAAGCCATAATGTGCCGACGTTGTGGCCAACGTGTGGGTACGTTGTGGCTACAGCAGTAAAAAAAAAAACCTTAGGTGGCTATAACATGCCCACGTCTAGCTCAACGTCAATATATTATGGCTACAATCATATAAACATGGCTACTATAGCTGCAATATGCCCACATTGGACGCAACGTGCTTATGTTTTACATAACATCGGAACATTATAGCTACAATGGTAAAAAAAACCGACAACTATAGCCACAACATGCCGAAGGCATGACGTACCGATGTTGGAAGAAACGTAGGTACGTTGTGCCAATAACATGCTAACATTGGCCATAACGTAGGTATGTTGGGGCCCAAGCAATAAAAAAAAATTAACTTTGTAAGCCACAACGTACACACGTTGTAGCCCACGACCTTTTTAGCCCCAACGTACCCACATTGGTGTCAACGTTGGCATGTTCGAGTATAAGTGATGTAAAAGCCAAATTGTAACGGTAGCAACTCTTGTGACTAGTCCTTTAAATACCTGCGACTCAATGGACGTTACCATTAGTTAATTAAAATTTTTACATATTTCCATGTTGAGACATTGCGAGAAAAGTAGCATTTGGAGTTTTTTTTTTTATCAAAATACCAAGGCAAAACGTTGTAAAATGTCTCACATGTAACGCTTATCTGACCAATAAGTGCAACAAAGGTATCGGTCACTTTTCACGACATTTGTAGTTATATCGATCCAAAGGAGAAAAATTGATAATAGTATAGGAACAAACGCTTCATCTATTGTGAGATCATTAAATAATCAGGATACGGATAAAGATAAGCCTGAAGTAGTTGATTAGGTAATTTTGATATAAAAATAGAATTCAACAGATAGTCAAACTCAGATATAAACCAACAAATAAGTAGAGATTTAACTTTTGTGTAAGGGCCTAATGTAAGGATGTTATACCCAATGTCCCTATGTTAGACTCCCATTCAGGGAAAAATATTTAGATAGGAATCTTAACATGGGTACGTTTTATATGACGTGCCAACATCAGACTTCCTACACAAATATTTTCCCTTAAGCGAGAGACCAACGTGAGGACATTGGGTATAATGTCTCACATTAACCCACAGTGTCCCAACGTTGTCCTTAATATTGGGACGTTGTAACGTCAGGATGTTGTAGGTCAACATGAGGACGTCATACCCAACGTCCCTATGTAAGCCTCTAGCAACATGCCGTCTCTCCTTTGGCTTATAAATATGAGCTACACCATAACATTGGCAACATTCCTCTCGACATTCTCTCTATTTTATTTCCTAAGTTTAGTGGAATTTTTAGCTCATATTATCTTTATTCTTTAAACTCCTATCTTTGTGATAGGATTCGAGGTACCAACCCAACTCAACTACCAAGGTCGAGCTCATCTAATTTTCAATCCATTCTATCCGTCGAACCGAGTGACACTATTACTTACAGATAGAATGTCGAGAAGCAGAAGGTCGAGACAACAAACCGATCTTCACCCATACCTGACCAATTACTTACTCGGCCTCACACTTGTTGATATGCTGAGATATCATGTTTTCAAGAGTTGGATTCACTCAGCAAAGTCTGTTGTTGATATAATGGCTGAGAGATTACGTTGCCGAGAGTTAGATCCACTCGGTAGGGCTCGAAGCGACTAGCGTCGACTAACTTCAAAACTCGGTAATTATAGGCCGATCTCTCTAGTGTCTCGGCCAAGCAATACGAGGCTACTCAAGGCATGTCCAATGATCGCATGCCGACTTCCTCCTATAAAACACATGGTTTTATATTTTGTACATGTTTATCTTTATTTTATTTAAGGGCTCAATTCTTTAGGGTTTAAGGTTTTGTACATTATTTACAGTTTTGCTACTAGGGTTCAAAATATACAATAAATGACAACATTTGTAACAATACAAATATAGAAGGTTAATGAAAAACCTCTTTTTTGAGTCTTTTCTCTCAAAAAGTTCTCTCTTTCACTAGCTCTTATCAATTCCTTTAGCAAGGATTGTGGTGGGCAACCTCTTCACTCAGACCGGTTTGTCACATCCGGCGAGTCTTGGGCCATGTAGAATCTAATTGGTGCGTCATATCCTGTTAGGTGGCTTATGAATTCATTAAAATTTTTACTAAACCCACTCTATTTTAGTTTCTTCAGTAAAATTGGACCCACCCCTACTGTAAGCCCCAAAGTTCAGCTAAGTAACCGTAGGATTGAACTTAGAACCCAAGGTTTAGGGCGATTGGCTAAAGGATCCGATCACACCCAAATTATAAACTATTGAGAGAAATATTAGTAAAAATGACCCCGTAAACTTAAATTTAAAAAAATAAATATTAAAATAGGAGACTATAAAATTTTCAAATTTTAAGCATAATAGGTATTAATCATCGAAAATGCGAAAAGTGTAATGAAATAACTAATAAATTACTAGAGATAGATTATATGTATATTAAAAATTTTAAAATGACCAAAATAATATTTAGGAATGTTCACATGTACCCCACATGTATTTACGTGTAGATAAAAATACGCGTAATTACCTAAATTAGCTTAAAACTAAGCAAATAATTAAAGAAAAATACAAAATAATTCTAAAAAAATCATAAAAATCAGAAGAGGATAAGCTGCAACAAGATAAGGTCGTGGTCAGCAAGAAAAAAAATAACCAATAAGAATTTGACAAACAAAAAGCCAAAAATCATGGAATTGGTGTAAAATCCCATCAAATTAATGCACATTAATTTCTAAAATTGTCTATAAATAAGGGAAAAAAATTCCAGAAGTCTTTTGGTCAATTTATGATTTGAGAAAAATCAAAACACCGAAAAAATCAAGAGAAAATCCAGAAAAAAAAAACTGTGCAGTTAGGGATTTTAAAGGGAACCCACACCAGACGAGGAGCTGGGAGTGGACGGCCACCACCACACACGGTGGTGGAAGCGCCCAGGCCGGCTGACAAGGCCACGGCGGCCCGCGGTGGCCTGAGCCACCTAAACCGGTGAGTCCAAATTCCAGCCCGATTCTTGTGAAATTTTTTAAAAATAGTAAATATAATTATAAAATTATTAATTTTGTTATTCTGAAATATTTTTGTATGTAGTTTGTAGGAAAAATATTATTTAGATGAAAACATGTCCAGTAATATAGGGTCCTTAAGAAATCATGCAAAACCGAACACATTTCGGTTTAGAAATAAATGACCTTAGGAGTGTAGTTTGGAGTTCAATTTTTTTCTGTAGGATGCTCATGTGATATAAAACAGCGCTATGAAGCCATTTTTTTAAAATTAATTTTCGAAATTTTTAAGTTAATTTTTAGCCCTAAAATGATGGTAAAATTGGGTGATTTAGGGTTAATTAGGTGATTAGGATGTTAATTACTGATCGAGATAGTAATTAGATGTTTAGGGATGTTAATCTCTTATGTGGAAACCTAATCCTAGTCTATGGAGTGTTAAGTGTAAGTAATGAAGGTGTTATGTGGTAAATGTAGAAAATTAGGAATATGTAGAATTAAAAATTAATAAATATGGAAAAATTAGGTTTAATTAGATAATAAAATAATGAAAATTAGAACATAACAAATCTGAAACAAAATTCAATTTTAGGTAATTATATGAAAAATGTAAAAATTTCTCACAATATGAGTAAATTCGGTACACTAATACGGATTTAAGTGTACCGGATGGAATAAAATGCTGACTAGGGGTAGTAATCGTATTTAGGAGATCGGGAAGTAATGTGATTAATTTCACATTATGGGTTGAAACGGATTTCTAGGGTTGGAATCTAAAACATTACGTAGAAATCGATGCGAAAACCGAACCTGAACCTAACCCCAACCCTAAAATAATTATAAAAGACTTAATATCTAGATAATTAGGTATATTTAACCTTAAACAAAACCTAACAATAAGCGTTATTGGATAAAATGAACTTATAATATTATATGAAATACTGAAACCACGTTCGTGTTATAGGGGTGATCGGCGATGGCCTGAGCAAATCGGACCTCGAGTGAGTGAGCGAGGAGTCGAGGTAAGTTGGGATTAATACGATGCTGTATTTTAGAGGCTTAAGATTATGCTTGGTTGTGCTTGTTAGATAGAGAATGTGTGCATGTGCTTGATTATGGGTGATGCTATGATTCTGTTTGTTGCTCTGGCACATATTTTTTGACTTGTATGAAAGGATTGATCACCCTAAACTGGACTTAACTAAATATTCGACCAGTAATCATAATCGGACATGCATGGCAACCCGTTAGGAGAACTTAGGACTCTCTGGCCAAATACCGACCCCTTCGGAAGGGATAGCGCAGGATTGCAAAATGGTCCCTTCTTCATCCTCAGTCGAACTAAGTGACAGGAGAGGAGGTCGCGGCGAGGGTGAAGACAGTGGTTCGAAGGTAGTTACGGGAGGAGCAAGGTCTCCATTACACAAGCCTGGGTTTGGTCGTGAGCTGTTGCATTAACGGTAACTCCTCAACCCGGATTAGAGCGGGCGTAATTTTTCTAATTTCACGACGGGCCGGACAACGTCGTGCGATGGCATTTGCTTGCACATGCATTGCACCTAATAAGTGATTGAAAACCTTGTTGTGTGTATGGTATAGTTTTAAGTCCTCCGTCCTAACTTACTGAGCTGTGGTTGCTCATATCCCTATAGACGTCATGCAGGTGCTGGCTAAGAAGCTGCAACAACTACTCTGAAGCTAGTAACTGCTGGATCCTGGGGAGTGAGGAAAAATATTGAAGAATAAACACATATTTTTAAGGTCTAAGTTTTTATTATTTTTCATTTCCGAATGATGTAATGATAGAGAAAAGTACTATAGAAAAATATTGTAAACTTTAACTGCAATAACTGAATTATAACATATATATAATTCCTCACTTTTATAGATAAAGGATTTATTTAAATTACAAACTGTCTACTTCAAAGCGGGTTAGTTGTGGACGCCTTGTGTAGATCAGGTCTAAGATAGCGGTTGTAAGGCCAACTTCTATCTTAGGATGGTTTACACGGCGGGGCTGTTACGACTCTGCCGCTTTGGGGCGTGACACCTACGACCGGCGTTGTCTGTCCTTTGTACAGTTCGCATTACTTTGTCTACATGCATATACGTTTAACAATACAAAGAACAGGAAGTAAAAATCTTGATGTTAACTTACCAGCAATTAATGAATATGACAATTCATGGATCTTTAGTCATGAGGTTCCCCATCAAAGGTATACAAATTTGTTAAATACCATCGGATAACTAGTCTCGGGGTATTCGCCTTCTACTACTCCTTTTGATACCCATGCTAATACGGTTAGCGCATTCCTCTGCCCGTAATGCGATGGCTACCTTCAACGGCTAACGGGAATGCAAATGACTACGGGGATTTCGATAAGATATGTGTCCTTTAGATTGTCTTCCATTAGTGAAAGTGAACTTACATTTATAATTAGTATAAATATCAATTGTGAGATAATTAACAAAAAATATTGTAATTATATTTGTCTCATTATGGATAAGAGGATTACACTGAAGACTCATTACAGAGTCAGTTGCATAGAGGATCACTAAGTAATACTGGTTCTACCGTAATCGAGGGTTCATTCGAAAGATGGAGGAGGCGAATAAGTGACGTCTAGAATTATTTCATCATTCTAGTCGAAGAAGATGCTACTTGGTATATGACATGCAACAAACCTTTATCTGGAAAGTCCAAGTCAAGAATGGGTTATCTTACATGGCATTTAAAAATGCATCAGAAGAAAAATGAACCATTGGTTAGAGTCCCAAATGCTCGATCGATAAGAACTTCGTCAGTTATCAAGGAAAGCGATACACCATTTTGTATTTAACCAGGAGAAGGTATAAAAAAGTCTCATTCAAATGATAATAACTATTGGTATATCATTCCATGTAACAAGCTATGAAGATTTTGAAGAATAGGCATCTGGCTCATTGCAGCCAAAATATAAGCATGCGAGGCGGCAAATTCTACAAAATGAAATGATTGAATTGTTCATACGTAAATGTGAACAATTAAAAGAGCAGTTACATAGTCTTGAATTCAAGTAGCTTGAATCAGAATCTTTCCTTAAAAATTATTTGGATTATTATTGTTACAAAATTCTTGTTGTTCTCAATGTCATTTTTATTGTCATACAGCGTTTCTTTTACATCGGACATATGAAAATCACTACTCATCGATATTGACGACAATTATATGTAGGTTACGGCACACTAATAGATGAAAATTGGGTTATATAGAAGCAGATCATCACATTTATGCTGTTTTCAAAAGCTCACACGGGTTCAACAATCACATACAACATCTTAGACACAATTTGGACCTACGATATTTGTAGGCTGGTTAATATTGCCTTTGATAATGCATCTACAAACACGGCAGCAATACAACCATTAAAACAGCAACTGAACCCGATTTACAAAGGGAAGCTTTTCCATGTCCATTGTATGTGCCATATTCTAAATCTTGCAATGCAAGATGGCATAAACACTTATGGGATAGTAGATCACTTTATCAATATTCGTTTTGCAATAAATTGTATCCGTCACAGCAAACAAAAACACTTGGAGTATACCAATTGCTGCTAGAATGAAAACCATGAGTTATTCATCCCACTTTGCGATGTCATCACATGATGGAATTCTATACACGAGATGTTAAACAAATCTTTAAAGGTCAGCAATTTGTATTACATAAAATTATTATTACATTCATTGGGTTTAACATTTATTTAGAAACATAATTTATTCTTACCTTTTGACAATACCTTATACCGAACACTTTCTTAATTAGTAATATAGGTTTGGAAGGCCTTAACCATTTTTTACAACTCTTACATCCATTGGAAAGTAAGTCAAGAGCCCAAGCTTAGTTGAATTCATATGGCAGAATGGAAGAAAACAAGCAACTTACGCAAGTTGCAGAGTGCCTTCATCCACCTAATAATGATTTTATCTGGCTGCTATTATCCTACTAGTAATGCTGTACTCTCGAATCTCGTTAATATTATTTATACATTGGTAAACTTTATAGATGAACCGTTGTTCTTTCCTATTGTCGCGGTGATGAAGGCTAAATTACTTACATACTTTTGCCCCGTTCTTCTCTTGTTTTATGTTACTACAATATTGGATCCACGTTATAAGTTTCACGATACTTATAATTTGCTAGAGAAATTTTACCAAAACGTTGGCGTGAAAGATGCTAAGACTGAAGCAAGGCTTAATACGAAAGCTGAGAATACACTCAAATCCCCGTTCCTCTATCACAAGGGTAGAACGCAGCATTTGTCTCAATCATCTTGATCTCATGTTCATATTAACAGTTTTAATGTTACGTCTACGAAGAGGAGCAGGAAGATCACTCAAATAAGCTGGGATTCAGGGACTACCAATGAAACTTTCAGTGAACTATTAGTATACCAAGTCCAACGCATGCAAAAAGATGAGATGAATGTGGATGTTCTCGAGTGGTGGGTAGCAAAATCTCGAATGATGCCTATCTTATCAATTATTGTAAGGGATGTTTGGAGGGCTTTGGCTTCGATGGTATCGTCTGAATTGGCTTTTAGCTTAAGCGAACGAGTCCTCAGTCCCCATCACCTTCGGCTCAAAGCTGAAATCGTCAAAGTTACTGTATGCCCCAAGGACTGGAAAGATGCTCAAAAGAGGAGACAATGGGGTATGGAATTAATTTTTAGCCGTGAGGAAAACGAGGAAGCCACACGGTCATTTTAGGCCATTGAAAGGGGAGAGGAGATGTGATGGATTGATGACGACGACAATGATGATGATGAGTACTGATTAGAATACATTTTGTTCCATTCTATGAAAAATGTTAGTTTTGATTGATTGGCTCATTTGTACTTTCTTAAATTTGATCTATATCTTCTAACAATTAAATTTGTATTTACACCCATCTATTTATCATGTTAAGTCTTTGTCTCTTTGCGTTGAAGATGTGTTTTGACTTTAGGCCTGTGACGGTATGACTCATTTGATGAACTTGTCCAAGTCTTAGTGTACCTACTTTAAGTTGAGTTCATGCAATTTATGTTGCTTTGATCCAACGATCCAATTTCATATAATATTTACCTTCTTCGATTCATGAAAGTAATGTCGCTTAAATTGAATTTAAAATAGATTTGCCTAATTAAATTAGGTTTATTGATTTATTAAACCATTTATTTATATTTTACTCAAGCTCAACTTACTCATTTAGATTAAAACAAGTAGGTTAGTTAAATGAAATTATATCAAGAAATTATAATAATTATTATGTTTTTTTGTTTATTTAATATAATATTTAAAATTAAAAAATAAGTACATATTACACTTACCAGTATGACATAATTCTAGTAAAAAAAAAACAATTGATTAAACAAATAAATTATTATATCAAATAAACTTTTAGTCAATTTAATATAATCTTTAAAAATTAAAAATTACATATAAGGCGTACTAACTATTATAATTGCAACAAGAAAAATCAACTGATTAATGTATTAAATAAATAAATTACTACATCAAATATACTACTAAATTAAAAACACTTAAAATACCATTTTAATTTACATTTCCAAAAAATAAGAGGCCCAATGTGCAACTCACGTGTTTTTATACTTATGTTTAGACAACCCACCAATCTTATTGTGCCTAGCGTGCCCGTGCTCACAGTCTAAGCTTACTCGTGTTCGTACCTTCTACTATTCTCGTGTGCTCATACTTGGATAGCCTATAGAATAGGTCCAATTGTACTCGTGCTCACATGTCTAGCCCATTTACCATCCTTACGAGGACTATAATAATTCTTCTAAAAAATATGGTTTTATTCCACCCTTTTATTTTATTTCATTTTCTCCCTGAAAAGCTAATTCAATTGGGGGAAAGAATGAAATATTAAAGGAAATAAAAGGTACAATCTACAAACTATTACTAAAGCATTATACTTCTACTTAGCAGAGAAAGCATACCATTTTAATTGAAAAGTGAGTCCTAACCTCACTTTTATATTTATTGATGAGATTTCGGAGTGTATAGCGATCAAATTGTATAATAAAATCAGAGCCAGGACATGCTGAATTGATGTTTTCTTTCTTTCTCATAATTAATTGAAGAGTATGGAAAATCGTTTTAAATCACTCAACTTAGCTTTACAGATCTTTCCGTTGAGAATTATATCCAAACTCAAACCTCCTCATTGGAAAAGGAAGCAACATTTTGCCATGCACTTAACTCTCTTAAATGCAAGAAGCCAATTTATATAGTCATTGTGATTTGCTTTTTATTATTCATGAGTCAGAATCAACAAGAAGCTTTTCAATATGTAATTTTATTGCACATTTAATAACTTTCCTCGTAATTTAATTTTATCATTACTGTACTTATCTTTAAATTTCTTGTATGATTGCTAACTCATGAAAACAAGAAGTTCATATCTCTTTCTATTCCTAACATTAAACCGATTGATTTGGTTTTAAGCTGCTTTCTCAATATGCTAGGTCGGATTTCATTTTCCAAAAATTTAGAATTGATCGTTGTTTCTCTAATGTTTTTCTAATTTGGGTGCATTTTGTATTTTCGTTTTTGTAGGCGTAGGAATGCAATGTCGGTGGTCACATGTGAGCAGCAATGTATGAGATTACTTGGAGAGGAGGAGATACGGAGGAGGAGAAGTAGCCAATCTCATGGAGTTTCGAATGTGTACGTGACAGGCAGAAAAGTTATAAAGTATTAATCCGTCCTTTATTTTGATATTTGTTTGACCTTTTGTAATAGTAATGTAACAACACATAGGTATTTCTTACAAATTAAAAAAGGTATCAAATGAGGAGAATCTTTGAGATAATTATAGAGTTAGGCCATTAACGACGTTCGTGAGATCGTATTGTTCACTAATAATTGAGATGGATCTTATTGATGAAATCCTTTATGAGCTATTGTTGAGTTTAAATCTATGAATAACCTTTTTATGTATATGAGCTTTTTTATTGAGATTATTGAGAGTGGATGAATTAGTTTAATAATTTCTATTATTAACTCACTATACTAAATCTTTCTAAATAATTCAACGATGGGCTTAAAAGGCCTTGCAAACCATTTTAGCATTTCAAACTTTAATTGATTCCAAATCTTTCCCAACATGGTGTTATCTTAGTTTAACCATTAGATGGAATTTTTCTGCCATATGATCCAGGGGCATCTAAGGATAGGCCATGATATTTTACTACATGACAACTCCTATGTTTGGTTGGTGGATAAAGACATACGAGAAATTTCGTGCCATAAATCATTAAACCCAAGCATCCTGGAAATGTCTAGCACATCATAAAATCGGGAAAGAAAATTCCGAAACCCAAATGGCACTAAACTAATACTGATGTATGTCTTGTAACTGTCAAACCAACAAGAGCCCTATCAGGCACAGCTAACCTCATAAATTTTTTTAATTGGCCGGCAACTTCAATAAAATTTTCTAAGTCCCCGAATCGGAACAAGAAATAAGATAAACATGCATGCACGTTTAGTATTTCCAGGACCATTTTGAATCACTGCAATAATAATTGTTTCTCGTCTCTTGTCAGTCGGATATGGCAATGGAAAAGTTGCCTTTAAAGGATGACACTGACAGTGATTGTATTGAAGACTATGAGGAGACACACATTTCCTACTACTGGAGCAGCAGTGGTTGCGGTTGCTTCCGGGGACTGTGTGTCGGTTGGCGCCAATGGAAGAGTGGCACAGACCATGTTCTGCCGCAGCAGCAAGGGGATATAAGAGAGAGTTGGGTAATTGAAAGAGCCAAGGAAATCAGGGACATGTCTGAGGTACTGGCAAGGCCTAGGTGGAAGAATTTTATCAGAAAGTTCTATTCAAACGCGGTTAGTAAGAGGAAACCTGTGCATTTCCAATACGATCTGCATAGTTATGCACTCAATTTTGATGAGGGCATTGATGATTGTGAAGAACGTTTCAGATTCTCGGATCGATACGCTGCTCTACCAAATTCGAACAATGGCTGATGATGAAAATGTTTATTAGCTGGCTTTGAGTCTGTGCAATATTGAATATGAATTTTTGTCATTTGTTTTTGGATAATTTTTTACGTTTGTTATCTTTTCTTATTTTTTTGTTTTGAGGTATGTCGAAAGATTGATGTTTCTAGTTCTTTTAATTGTAAAGTTTTCCAACTGGTACTAACAAATTTGTCTTCCAATCAAGAGAAAAAAGGGAAAACGAGGTTTAACTTCCTAAACTCTCAGAATATGTTTCCGATACACTTACCCTCCAAAATGTCTCTAAAACTTCCAACACGTTTGCTAAAGGACTCATAAATAGCAACAGCCTTTAGGCTTTAACAATGAATGGAAAGGTTAGTTCAAGTTTTCAAAAGTCACGAAACGGCATAGACGCGATTTGAAAGTTCACTCTTTCTGGTTCTCTTATATCTCAATCACCCAGATAATTGATGTTCCTTGATGAAAACACAATTCTAACTCGATTCCTTTGAAAGTTCAAGAGAAGTACGCTATCATCTAAGTTTTTTTTGGGTTAATTGTATTCCACGATTGACCTCTATGGTAGAATCAACGCCTCAAGGCAAGGTAATGGTTTATTTTGTTATAGGTGCTAGGGGGTTGGAGTCTGATGATCTTCAACTCATGAACTAAGCCAATATGAATTTAGATGATAGCACCCAACTTTTCTATAGCAAGTTCGATCTAGGATTTGTTATTCGTGCACGCATAAGATTTTTCTAGTTAGCGATGCTTAACTGATGGGATGTTTCGTCAAGCTTCCTCCTCACAAGAGGTATATTCTTGAAAAGAACAAGGAATGTGAACTTTTGAGCATATCATAGCTGGAGAGTGGGACATCCTCTCTTTTCACTCAAAGCTCTTAACAATTTGTCTAATTAGAGGTATCTTTAGTTTGATGATATCTTTATGCTAGATGATGCATAAATCCCTTGCTCTTTATAGTTTTTGACACCCACATCCTAATCTTTGAATATGATATGTAGTGTAAAGTTGACGGCCTGATATTCTACCGGCATACTTGCGAAGTAAGAGCACAAACAACGAACTAGGTAATAAATCTCATATCCATAACCAGCTGATGTAAAAGATTAAATTTGTTAAATGTTGTTTATCCGTAGATACATTGATTAAAGCTCTTCAAGCATATCACTTAATTACTTAGCAGTAGTCAAATCAGTGCCCAAGGATTCGAACTTAGAACTTACCTACTTGAATACCATAATGAATCTTAAATCCACGATCAGTCAGATTTAAAAGTTTAACCTTCTATTTATTAGTTAACACTAGGAAGGAAACACAGGTAGATAACTAAAAGTGTTCAAGGCGAATTTGGACTGAATGAAAGCAAAGAAATTGTTACAAGAACACCAATTTATTTGCTTATTCTAAGTATATATATGCAGAAGATGCATTCATGATTCATGAAAATGCAAAAGCTTAACGTGAAGATATCTGGATAAAAGAAAGAAAGAAAGAAAGAACAGCCAACTTGTATAACCGTTCTTGCAGGACATGTACAATGTGTAGAATGGTAAGGGAAAGCTATTGTGTGTGTCTCTGTAATATACCTATAACAGTAATAGAAATTAAACAGCCTTAAACTCCGCTATACTTGGGGCAAAGATAAGCATTACCAATCCAAACATCTATCTAGTACACCGTTCAATCTATTGACAAGAATCTTTATCTCGAATCTCCATCCAAATGAGCTTCTGCTGCAATTTCTCAGCAGTGCCTTCACTTACGGTATTGTCCCTCTACCGTGTGCAAAACTTTAGTGTGCTTTTCCTTTGTTTGGAATAACGTACCGTATTGATGCAGGGCCCCGCAATCAGCCTGTCACTGCTGGCTTTTCACATATGAGCTTTGCTGTAGGAGATGTAAAAAGAAGAGGGAAGGGGAATGTCCTGTGTCCTTTGGCTCGTCATCATTATTTTTCACCTGCATTACTTCAAATCGAAATCAGGTTGGTGAAGAGATCTAAGAAGAACTAAATTTTGGGCGAAAATGCTTTTAGTTCCAAGTACCTTTTCCTTTTGCTCTTCAAGACTGTTGAACTAGAAGGATTACTGTGCCAGTTCCTCTTTCTCTGGTTAATGAACCAGTTATTTATCTGCTTCAACTGTAAACCAGTTTCTTGAACCAGCCTTGCCTTATCTTCCTCCTGTTAAGCAAAAAATCTCGGTTGCATTAAACTCTTTAATCAATCGAGTAGTGCTGACCTTTTTTTGGTATTTAAGTGAATATTGAGTCGATGAACATGACAGAGAGCCTGTTGTCAGTTTAAGTACATATAAAATTTAAAACAAAAATGATTTTACAAGTCTATATCTGTTAGGTGGCCACATTGGACAAATTTAAGACTTTTGGTGAAAACTACAGCAAGTTAGTACACTAAGGTCACATTATATACAACCACTAACACTAAGAGCAGGAAAATGGTATCTTCCAGACCTTAATTGAGCATAAAGTGGGGGTGAGTGGGTTAATCTATTATACTGTGTACCTTATAGTACCCTGCTCATAGACATAATTTCCAGAAACTACTCCCACGGGGTAAAGAGATATGACATCTCAATACCATGTTCATACTCTAGAACCTATACCTTAAGGTATGTAGTGTATAGGTACCTATCCTTCAAAAATTATTTAATAATAACAACGAATACAACAATATTAGTTTTCTATTTTTTTTAAGTTCTACCGAGAAGAAAAAAAGACATAAACATATAAATTATACCCAAACCTATGATCTATAAGAAAATATAAAATAAAAAATCTTATTTCATTTTTTTTTTAACCTTTCTTTTGGACTTGTTTTTACATTTTTATTCTCTCTCTCTCTTATCACATTCTTCTTCATTGCTAATCTTACCTTTGTTTTTATGTTTTTTAATCTAATATTGTGCTTGTAAACCTATCGTAATGGAAAACTTTTGCAAATAAGTTACCGTAATGGAATTGTTATTGTATATTTTACGCAAGTAAACTAAACTAAACTAAACTTTGAAATAGAATATAAAACCTGCACGTGTAAAAGGTATGCCTTCTACATGAATGTGTTATTTTATTACTTGTTTTGTAATGTTACTTCTGTTTGGATGTTATAGAAGATAGATCTTGTAACGTCATTTTTCTAAACCTATAAAGGAAGTGTTTTTATTACAATTTGAATTAATGGGATGTTGTAGAAATATTAACATGTTCAAGATACTAAAGATTTAACCTAGGATTTTGATATTATAAAAATGAATTAGAAAAATTTGCTTATTCCACAAATGACATATTACTTATACATATAGCTTTTACAAGATATAAGTTTCTGGGTATTATATAGTAAGCTTTGATTCTAAAATTTAGAAACTTATACTTAATGTGATAAAGAATTAATGAAGTCGAATGCTTTACTCAACTTATACCGACTTATCCTTAATATAAAGGGCTAAATGATATATTTTGAGAGCTCATTAAGCATCGAGGTGAAGATAAAAGGTGCTTATTACACAAACAAAAGTTTCGGGCAATTATTTGAACGTATTTTATAACCAAAACTTTCAAATAGTAAAATATTTTCTCAATAACATTCCGATGTTATTAGGAATTTTTAGTGTTAAGTGTTGAAGATAGTTGAACGTGGCATCAAGGGTTAGTGGTAGTAGTAGTTAACTTTTATGAAAAATACCCATAAATAAGAGGAAATTGTTTTCCCCATTGCACATTGTTATTTTCTACTATTGCTAACCACCATTATGGAAGGCCGTTCAAAACTGTCATTTCCATTGTCGCTTGTCATTAAAATTCATCAATACACGAAACCTCTTGAAAATTGTTACAATTGTATTTAGTAACTTCCAAACTTTAATCAACCGAAACAATTAGAGAAAAAAAAAGCTGTTGGAAAACATTTTCTGTAAAATAAATGCACGCCTTGTACGGTTATAGTGTCATTGTTGAGACCTTAAATCACAAAAAAAAAAAAAGAGTTATAGAAATTGTGCTTTTGTTATTTCATGATCAGTTCATTTATCATGCCTTAGTAATGCAGTATGTCTTATCTACTTATCTTAAAACTAAAACAAGAAAAGCGCTGTTTCCAATCGTTTCTGCTAAAATCAGATAAAACATGAAACAATGAAGCCTACCGTAGGATATGGCCACTTAGAATGCGATTGCCACCAAGCTTTAAGTACTGAGGTGGTGTCACCAGGAAGCTTTCCTGCTCTCCTCTTTCGCAAAATTTCCTCCCTTATATCTATAATCTTTTCCTTGTAACCCTGCTCAATGAAGAAGCAGATCCTTCCTTAGAATCAATGGCACACCATCATGTCTATATGAGGAATCAGCAAAGCACGATAATAGTTTGATATGGCTCGTTATGCATTACCTGCTTTAATTCATGCTTCAACTCTTGCCTTACGCGCTCCATTAATGATCTCTCGCTCTCTGTTGGAACAAGGGGACCGAATCCTAAGCTGTCACCATCCATACTTCCATCAAACAAGTTGGTATCACTATCCACTTGGTCATCTTCATCGTCGGACATTGTTGCCCCGGTTCCCTCACCAGGAGAAACACCTATTCATGGCCCAAGGAGCAAGAGAAGTTTCTAAGCAATTATATAAAATATCTGCCCCCCAACCCAAAGTTGAGAATGGTAGCAGAAGAAGATTACCTGTTAAGCTCTGCAAGGATTGCTCAATATCCCAACAAGCCATTACTGCTTCCATGGCATGGACGCGAACATGTTGCTGTAGTTGTTCTTTGAAAGAACAGAGCAGCAGGACATAATGTGTCTGTCATCATGAGGAAGCACAAAGTTCATTGTCATCATTCTAGACATGAAAAGCCCTTTACATGTTAAAGTTTTCATGCGACTCCATAAAAAAAGTCAATCCTGAATAACGGGTTTCATTCATTATATATATATATATATATATTATAATGTTAGTTTTTTTCCAAATAAAATCTATCTTTACATGCATTTATTTCGAGGAAAGTAGCCTAAGACTGCAAATTGATAGATTAATCAATATCATGATAAAATTTTTACAAGGGGGGAAAAAATTAAAAAAAAAAAAAAAACAAAAGAAAAAAAGGGTCTCGCGAAATGAATGCACCATAGAAGAGATTAGAAAATTCAACCAAAATTCATTAGAGAACGTTTAGAAATCAATTTGACAAATATTACTCCCATGACAGTCCAAGGTCACATATAAAACCTAGTTTTCAGATGCAATCATCCAATGAAAGCACTTCGTTCGACTATTACGAAATTTGGAATATCTCGTGAATCATACTCAAATGCTCCTCCATGAAGTTGTAATGTTATTTGGAAAATATATATATATATAGAATAGAACAAAGCACGCATCAAAACCCAATGGAAAAATCATAACTCACAAATAAAACAACCGAAAAATAATCTTAATTTTTGTCATTTAAATTGTAGTTTTAGTCTATTAGAAGGTTTTAGGAAAAGAATCACAATTTAACCAAGAAAAAATATTCAACCTTGTTATATTACAACTCTCATAATCTGAATTCTAACATATATAACAAAATTACATGATAAAAAAATCTCTAGTTTACGTTGACCAAAAATCTTCATCCTTAAATGAATGAAAAAATTAATAGGATTTTTCATAAGAAAAAGAAAACCCAAATTAATAATTTTATTTTATTAAAATAATTGCATAAAAATTAATGCATAACCCATATAACACGACACTATAAAACTTAATTATCAACGTCATGATTATAAAAAAATAAATAAACAAATAATAGCTTATGCTTATGAATGAATAGAGAAGGATGAAGACCATGAACTGTTCAAGTTCCTTATCATCGGCGATCATTCCCTGACCGGCACCAGCGAGAGCCGAGTACTTCGACACGACGTGTTGCGACTGAGCCAACTGGGCGTCAATCCTCGGCAACTGGTCGACCGGTGTCGCGATCCTAAGACATGCCACATGAGCCGATAGAAGCTGCTCGTACAAAGGGTGCGCCAGTATCTCGCTCTTGAGTTTAGCGCTTTGCCAATTGAGAGCACGGTCCTGGGGCGTGTCTCCCACGACCGGACCAGGAGGACCGGTCTCGTTGTTGCTCTTTAGGTCGGAAGTGGAGTCTATGATGGAGTCAGCAGCGACGTCATCGATGACGTGGTTGGTACGGTGTAGGAGAGAGTGTTGGCGGGAAAGCCACTGATTGGACGTGGAGTTGGGTGGTTGGGATGACGCGTTGGGAGTGGTGTCAGAGTTAGTTATGGTTGTTGGGGAGGTCGTGGTGGTTTGGAGGTTAAGTAGCCAGTTGGGGGTTGGTTGTACATGATTGTTGTTATCGTTCGGGTTCTGGTTATTGGTTATAATCACGTGTTGTTGTTGGGGGTTTTGTGGGGAAGTGGTGGAGAAGTGGTGGAGAGAGGAGAGTTCTTGGAGATGGTGGTGGTGGTGGTGGTTGTGGAAGGCCATAGAGTGGGAAGTGAAGTGCAAGATGGATTGTTATATTACGGTTTTGAGGTTTGGTGTGTATTATGAGGTGTGAATAGCGTTCGTGATAGTCATGCTATTGCTAAAAACTTAGAGAGAGAGAGAGGTAGGTTTGTATGTTAAGTCCATGAGAGAGAAATCGGCTATGGATGATGTTTCCTTTAGAGAGAGAGAAACTATGAGCAGAGAGAGAGAGAGAAAGGGGGCAGGGCGTAGGGTAGTGTTTTTTTCATGGGAGGAAATGATTAGTTATCATTTGGTGAATGCATTAGGTTAAATGAATGAGGCTGGTGATGACCTCTATATATATATATATATATATATATATATGTATGTATGTATATTAAAAGTTCAGAAAGTATCTATATAAGGGAATTTGTAAAATCTCAAATAAAGGAAAAATAAAATATAAAAAAAAAGGAAAAGAAAAAGAGAGATAATTAATAAAATAAGTTAATGGATATGATTAATATCAGTAAAAACTAACAAAGCCCGTTTGGGTATAAGAAATGTCTATGAACTCTAAGTACAAAATCGATATTTAACATTTAGAAAATCATTTTTTTGTAACACAACTCAGGTGCCTTCTTGTGTGTGCTAAGCTTTCCATGTGTGACTTGAACCATGGAACATTCAACGCATTTCAACAGAAATCAATCACAACAAGGGTAGTAATAACTTGTATGGAATCCTTTTCTTACAAATTTTGATCAAATGACCTTGAAATTTTGTTTTTCTAGCTAGAGTATCAAAAAAAACGAATTTGAGAGGGTTTCAAGAGAGTTCTACTATAAATATGTGATGATACAATCGAGTAAAAGGTGGAAGACATTGAAGTAACATTGTTTACATTAGTTCCTTGCGGTTTTTGATTGAAACTCTTTGGAAATTCATTTTTCTCCTTAGGCTGTTGTAAAAAAATAAAAATAAAAAAATTGGATGTTGTCTTGAAGAGTCTATAGCGTGTTCTAGGTGGTAAGAGCACCGTTAGCAGATTTCTAAAAGTTAGTAATGTTGTTAGTTTATATGTTGTTGTTTTTTAAGTTTTGTCAATGTAAACTAGGAGACTTTGATATGAGTTTTAGTTGTGTTTGTGGGTTATTTAATTTGTTGTGAAGATGTGTTGTGAATGAGAAATCGAGTTAAGTGTAGCAGTTTACGAAAACAATGGAAATGGGGTTGTACACAAGGATGAAACACATCACTGCAATCTACATAATTCTATAGATTACAGTTAATGTTCAAATGCTAAGAGCATTATACTCCTTTTCTCGAACTAATTAAACTAGCATCTAAACACTGTGACTCCTGACTCTTACAATAATGTTTATTCAAGTTTTTCGAGGTTTTCCAAGTTTATTTTCCTATCCTGAACCTTTCTCAAATTTTTCAAAACACGTTTCTTTACCTAAAATGCTTTATGAACCAATTCATCCTTTTATTGATCCTAAGTACCTCAACAAACTTTAGTTGCAAGTGTGAGACAATTGAATTGTTAAGTTAAGCAGTGTTGTTAATCAAGTGTAAAGACCAACTATATGTGTTGTTCTGGTATAAGTCATAAATTGAGTTTTGATATTTGCGTTACGTCAGGTTCTAGGGAACTAGAAGGACCAGACCTTGAGTTAGCACCCCAATGATCCTTATACAATAGTGTCCTAATTAGAGTCTCGCTTGGAAATTATTTAGGTAAATTTAAAATGTTTCTTGATTACTTAGTTACTTAGTTCCTAGGGTGTGAAGGAGGATCCAGTATATGGTACATATGTATATATATATATATATATTGCTTGCTTAATTAGAGTTATGAGTCACTTCAAGTTTAGAGTTAGATACATATGACTCTAACTGTGTTGTATGTGGGCTTAAAATGAAAGATAATAAATTGGTGTTTGTTACATATACATTCCGTATGCATAATGTGATCATTATTTTTTACTCATACACGTGTTTGTATATTCTCTATTGGGCTTTGGCTTATCCCTTCTTAAAATTTTTAGGTACAGCTACAAGTTATGGAGATCATAAGATTTAGTACGATGACTTGATTATTAAGATAATGTAGTGATGTGAATATCTTTAAGATGATGATAACAACTCTGTGTATTTTGAGTAAGAGTGTGGTTTTGGCTTAAATGTGCTATCAAGCTTTCAGTTATTTATATCTTTTTGTACGTTGGGTCACGAGTTCCTTATATGATATGTATAGATACGTTTAGAAAATTGTAAAGTTTACTTCGTAGTTATGTAAGTTTTGTTTAAGTCTTAGATTTTATTGAAATATTTATGGGAGAACACTACATTTATTTAGAGAGCAAAATTTTTTTGATATCACTGGAGGTTAAATTGTAATTGTTTGAAGATTTTAGTTAAAGGTTTACACTAAATGTATCAGTAGAAACTAGGAACATGTGATAGGATGTAGTGTTTTAGGTTCTAAAATATTATAGAATTTTCAACAATTTCCTTATATCAAACTAGAGATTCTTTAGCTTGGAATTTTTACAATGAGATTAGAAAAAAAAAAAAAATTGCTTTTGCAATGGTTATCATCATAAATTATTACAAATATTATACTAATTTTAAAAGAAAACACATCATTATAGTGTAGAGGGATAGATTTATTATATTATTATTATTATTATGCCAACCTCACTATTTATTTGACTTGACTCTTAAGTTAGGTGATAAGGCCTAAAGATTTTAAGTTTATATTTTAAGATGATTAAGGAGAATTAGTTTGATGGACTTAGAATAGGGATTGCTACATTAATCCATCCACCTCTAACCTTTTTTAGGCAGGTTCATGCATCACAAGGAAGGTTACTGGCCTTTAGCCCTTTGTAAGCTCACTTAGGATAATTATGATATAAGCAAAGCTTCATCTCATCCATTGGTTGCCTAATTGAGCCAACAGACACCGTTATACCTAAGAGCCTATAACTATTTAGTTATTCCTCCTCATTTGACACAACTTAAGATATTAGAGAAACGGTGTTCCATTACTAAACCCCTACTCTTTAAGATCAAACAAACGTTTAAGCAAAGAACAATCTCAACTACTTAAGAATTACAAGGTCGACATCTTAGGTTTCTTAGGCTTCCTTATTTGTCACTTATGACTCCAAGATTGCATATTTCTCCTCCTTGGCATTCTCTCTCCAATCATTCCATTAAATATCATCTCCACATCACTACCTTAGGGCTACGTACAATGCAATACTTGCATGACCAATACATGACCGCTCTATTTAAAACTTACTCATCTATATGGAATAACTCTCTGTAACTTCAAAAATTATATAAACTATATGAATGTTGAACCTTTTCTTACAAATTGTTAATTTTCATAATTAAACTTACCAAAATATTGAAGTCACTTATTTTTAAGCATATTTTTTCTAATTTAATTAAACTGAATGACATAAAGACAAAGTTAAGCATTATCTAAAAGTGGTTTTATCGGTTAGTAGTTTGCTATTTAAATACGAGTAAAAAAAATTAGGGGGAAATGCAAATAACCCCATAAACTTTAACTTATATGTGAATTAACCCCTTAAACTTTTAAAGTATAATTTTTAATCCATAAACTATCATAAATTGACAAATGACCCCCTTAGGGTAAGAATAAAACCTTTAAATTTTGATTTTGATATGTAAATACTCTTAAAATAATGGTTTTGGTATATAAATACCCCCTAAACACCTTAATAGTTTAGGAGATTATTTATACACCAAAATCAGTGTTTAAGGGGTTATTCTCAATTTTTAGAGGTTATTTGATAATTTATGAAAATTTAAAGAATAAAAACCATATTTTGAAAATTTAGAAAATCAATCAATATCCAAGTTAAAGTTTAAAAGGATTATTTATAATTTCTCTAAAAAATTATTAGAAATAAATTATCGATCCAGATCTTATGAATTTTCCTATTATATGCCTTGTAGAGCATTTAACAACAACGTTGAATGTGGTGATAATTTCACTAAAAAATATCCAAATCAAGGTTATATGGGCAAAAATAATCATCTTCAATAAGACAACAAATTATAAGTAATCTTAAAGTGTCTTGGAATACAATAATTACATTTTAAATGATATTTAAACATTCAAATGATTTCAGAAAAATTACATTTTCATTCTTATATTTTACCTTATATAGATTTATTTTGAGAGTATTTATGTCATTTCTTATGAAATCCAGTTTAATATGCATAATGAGGATTTTTTTTACAATCTTATATAAGTATCGCTATTTTCTGTACCTTTAATTTGATCATCTTTAAATATAAATTATTGAATAGTATGTAAATTCAATAGTTTAGATTTAAAACATGGAAATGAACGGTGAAATAATAGATGGGACCAGTTTAGTTAAAATAAATAATGAGACCGTGGAATCCCCGCATAAGAATATCTAAGATAAAATATCAAAAGTAACATATTTCATGTTTATATTGTTTTAACTAAGTCAATTAACATTTAACTCACCAACAATGACCACTTTATTAACATTCCTATACTAATCCAGTCTCTACAATCCACTCACTCCAGAGTTTCATTCAATGAAACTATATAGACCGTTTTTTCAACTTTTCAGCTTTTTTATTATTTTATTTATCACTCTATAATATTTTTATCTCTATTATAAGACACATTTCATGATTTTAGATTAATTTAATCCTTTTAGTTTGAAATATTTATCTTACTGAATTGGTCTCTAAATTTTATTTCCTTGAATTAATGTTGCTTGGGATATATCAAAGAGACTAATACTCAATTTTTGTTTGGAAAGGAGAATTCTTAAGGACTTTGCATATTAATTATTTAAATACGCAATACATTAACGACACGTTTAGTTCATGAAATAAAACGAGAAGGGAATAGAATTGAAATCTTGTAAGGAATTGAATAAGGGTTTAATACATATTACTTTATTTAGTTTGATTTATAAGTAATTTAGGAATGAACATATAATATAACTTTAATAATTAAATTATCCTCGATTTATTTTCTTTCTTAATTAATCCTTAAGTAATAGGTGATGGTGGTTAATGACCATGATAATGGCGGCAGCGATGATGGTGGTGGCGGTGGCGATAGCAATGGTGATCGGTGGCGATGACGGTGGTGATAGTGGTAGTAAGGAATCATGATTTCTTAATTAAATTGAGAAATCTCTATTATTTGATTTCGAGTTATAGAAATTCCTGTAAAATTTCGATTCCGTGATAAAAACTAAGTAAACGTGATGATAGCAGAATAAAAAAGAAATGGAATTCCGATTCCATGTATTGAACATACCCTAAATGTAGTTGGGGTTATACATACTTTACTATTCTTATATATACGGAAAAGTAATTAGGAATATATTATTATGGTTAGACAAAAGCTTTCATTTCATTTACATTCTCGGAATTCTAGTTTCGTATTAATTAAGTTATTTCTGTTTTAGGTATTATTTAATTTTTTAATCCATTTTCATTTAAGTTACCTAGGGTTTTTAGCAGTACAATTAGTTATCTTTATGCCAATATCAACCTAAGAATGAATATATTTGAAGCTTTACTTGGTTTAGGCATAAAGAATAAAACTCGAATACTTTATAAAAAACCAACTTTAAACCTAAAATTATTATGGGAATGTAAAAAGCATGTTCATCAACTGAAATAAGATTATATCTCCATTTTGATTTTCCAAAATGATGTATTTATATATATACGAATTCGATGATATATTACCTAAAACCATTAATTATTTTAGTAGGAATATGTATGGTCATGATGCGATAATATAAATTATATTGTAGTTGCTATATTAATCGGTTATTATTAATTTACTTGCCAGGAACAATTTTTTCAAGCAAATGTATATTAGCTAGGAGAGATAGACATCATTGCTTTTAATTAAAATATATATATTAAAGGATAGTTAGATTAATAAAATGAATCCTATAAATTTGATAGTCTGAACAATATTATACACTTTTGAATTTAGAACATCATCATTGTTTTAATAATACTTTATCAGCAATATTACACCAAATATAAACCGTGGTAAATGGTCATACAGGTATAGCATTAGATTATTATGAATTTATGATTTTATTTTTCCAAATTCTTTGGACCTATATTTGATAACTTCATTTACCATTCCATGGTAAAGTTGTGAAGGAAAAAGAAAAATATCTAATATATAACATGAGTATGTATATAAATACGGTGATTAATTATTAATCATATTTGGATAAATGCTAATACCATGATTAATTCTGAAAACGCAACCATTATTGTTTTGTAAATACTAACACCTATCAAAATGTCATTAAAATTTACCTATCACACATATGTATACATGAATTGACTCTTATAATTTAATTTGATTTGATTTAATCAAATCAATTTTTTTTTTTTAGTTTTAACTCTCTAATATAATATATTCTGATTAATTACTCAAGATGGATCATACATGAATTTGAACATGGTGGCGCGTAGGAAACAGCGGCAATACGCGTCGACCATCCTTGTATAGGTGCAAGTAGCTGATAATCGTGTTGACGTACTACCTGCAATGCCCGTTTTCTACAGCTATTCTATTTCAACGGGGGCCTAACTCGTTGCTTACACGTTATCCAGAACTTTGGTATATTTTTATTCAAAGATTAATTTTGTAATAATTCCAAGTTCTCGTACTATTTTCCAACATAAAAATCAATATACATCAATTATTGAATGAAACCACTGTATGATGTCTGACTTCCATTTAGTCAAAAACTTCATCTTTCTCGATCTACAATATTTTTAAAGAAAAATATTAACTCCAAATTTAATTCCTATAAAAAGCTAAAAAAAAAATAAGAGTTTTATATACATATATATATATTTAAATCTTTGATAAATTCCACGAACATCCATTTAACTTAACCCCGTTTCTTAACCGTTAAGTTTTCTTTTAGTAAATTGCTAATACACTTACTTATATTTATTTTACATGCAGTTGATTTTCTTGTTTTTGGAATTGAGCGTTTATTTATATACCGAGATTTTAATAAGAAAAAGTGCATTTAGATTTTTACATCACCAGATTATATTGAATTTATAATCTTTTTAATTTTAGTAATTTTTATTATTATACTAAGGGAAAAATAATTAAAAAATGTGTTTAAAAATATTTGAGAATCCAAAAACTCAATTTTAAAAATAAAAAATTACACACACATAAAAACAAATATATATGTAAGGATGTATAGGTAATTGCCGTAGCCTCTAGGCTATTATAGTAGCTGCAAGGATGAAAATCTGAGACTGAGGTTAATCCACAATGAAACTGAATAAAAAGAACCTGCAATTTATTACAAGTCAGAATCAGAAGCTAAGCCTAATCACCATTTTCTGTCTTTTTCGTGTCTGCTATGAACTTTGAAGCTTTTCAGACAATTTATGCATGTGATTACACACTGAAATTCATCATTATAATGACCAAACGTTCTGGTCATTTATTTGTGAATCGTACCAACTGGATTTGAGTATGTATAATTTTCTTTTAAGTACGCTCTGGAAATCAACCTTAGTTATTATTAAAGTATGTATATGAACGAGGTGTTTAAAAATATGCCCATCACGTTAGTATCTTAAGTATTATTCTTTTTTAAGCACTCTTCTCTATTTTATATAAATGAATAATTTACCAACTTCAATAACCAAATTTTTGGATTTTTTACAAGTCTTATATTACCATTTCTCTTCAAATCAATATATAAAATATAATATTTTTTATTATAATATATTATATTTATAATACTTTTTTTTATTATTTACTAAGAAAATATTAAAAAAAAAAAACATAAGTTACTCATGAAAATATAAGGCCAAGTTAGCTTAGAAGCTTATATATACGAGAAGAATACTTAAATAAGCAGTCCTTTCTTATAAGTATTTTTTGGTATAAAGGAATAAAAATATTTAGTATTATGTTAAATATCCCTTATAAACATATAATTAGTTTAGAATAAAGTATATTTTAAATAAGTTAATCAAAGGTTAAATTCTGAGTTTACTTTAGAGTTGTTTAAATCGATATAGTTCGGTAAAATGTTACTAATTAAATGATAATATGTGATTGGACCAAATCAAATCGCATTTTATTTATCCCAAAACATAACCAGTTTATCATAAGTGAAGAAATTATAAAAAAAAAACCTTGAATAAATTTTCTGATGGTAGATAATAGAACTAGAAGATACATATGTGTTATCTTTAAAGTAACCTAAGCAAAACAACCTAACACGACTATTTATTATCTAAACAATAACATGTTTAATCACGGTTGATTGGAACATCATTGGAATAATGAACTTGAGACCATAAACATAAATCTAGAAGTATAACTCTCTAAATTAGATCGTGCCACTCATGATAAGGATTCGATTAACAAGACTAGCGCAACATAACGATGCATTGCATATAATATTTGGAAGGGTTCCTTTAACAAGTATATTAAAATAGTTCGGTGATCAAAATAGAAAGTTTTATTTTCTAAAAGTTGATTACACTAATTACGAAAAGACGAATGCACTAAGTAAGAGGTTAAAAGAAATTTCCTTTAATTGGTGTCCTTACTTCCCCTCATTTTCCTATTTTGGAATTTGATGGTTTTTATTAACTCTATCTAGGACATAAAGGGAAAAACGAAAAGGTTCCAATACAATAATTCACTAATAGTATTTAATAACATGTGTTAAGTAATTTTGTTTGAACACATGATTATCATAATAGGTAATTGAAAATAAAAATAAATACATATTTTTTTATAAAAAAACTACAATGCATTTGACTTAGTATTATTAAATTTAGGTTAACCCCTATGATTTAATTTAATTCGATCTAACTCAATTATAAAATTGATTTAATTCTGCTATCAACTATTCAAATGGGATATAATAATATTAACTTAACTATAATGGGCATTTATCAATTAAGTATATATACCCTACAATAATTTTTTAAAAAAAAAAAAACAAACAAAATATACTTTGAAAAGAGGGAAGGGATTTGCAGCACCGGAAGGCGGGAGTCAGTAGACATAAAACAAAAGCCGCCTGCGGTCTATCCACGCCGACCGCCATTCACGGGGACAGGCAAGCCAAGGCAACACGCGTCAAGGGGAAAAGGGGACCAGGAGACTGGACCACCTGGTGGCAGTGGGTCCCAAGCTTAAATTAGAAGAGGTGGGGGGCCCAAAGGAAGGGTGAGCAAATCAAAGCCGTCCATCTGGAAGACCGACAAAACCTCTGTGAGAGCCGCCGGCTGATCAAAAGCTGAATAGAGTAGAGGAGGGAGTTGGTCCCAAAAGATAAAAAAGACACGGTGGGGTCAACCTTTTTTTTTTTTTTTGGACATGGGGATTTGAGATTCGTACTGGTTTTGGTTTTTATGGCAGGAGTGTCCACCCTATTATTGTCTTCCAGAGGGCCTAGGCCTCTGGCTGGTCCCCTACCTACTTAATTGTTACCTATCGTCTAGTGTCTATATGGCTAACCCTAATTTGCTACTCTTATTTTAATATTTTATCATCATTCTATGATCATGCTCACTATATTGGCTCCCATTGAATATTTCTGTTATTCTTTTTTTTTTTTTCCAAATAAAATATTTGCTGGTTTTTGTTTTTTTTTTTTTGTTTTTACCAGTATATATTTATGGATATATTATATACTCATTGAGAAAATGGAAACCGAACATGATTCTTGTAAAACTATAAGGATACACGGGTTCAGAGAAAAGAGAAAAGAACGTGATTTTTAGATAATTATTAAGATACGAGAGTCTTAATAAAAGATAAGTTTAATAAAAGATCTCTTTGAACGCTAAGTCCTCGGAATTTCCTTTCGGGTTTGTTATTTTGCTCTTAGATTGGAACTATTTCTTTAACACTGTGTGTGCGTGTTTTTTTTTTTTTTAAGTAATACTTATATGAAAATGATAAAAGTTATTAATATGATTTTTTTTTCATTTTTTTAACAATATGACTTTTGATATTGTTATAAAAAAAAATTAACGTGTTTTAAAAACTTACCCTAAGTATATCTCCGGATTTCACGATGTGATTCTATTTTGTGAACTCAAAACCTAATATCTTATGCTGAAACATATTATTACCGATCATAATAATTTTATACTATGTAGCATTATCATGGTAATTTGGGAAAATTTTGTATTAGATTTTCATTAAGTTGTCATGTAGAGAAGTTTCCATTGGAGTTGTTGATCATGATTAGACCAACTAGGTTGTATGGACTCGAGTATAGTCAAACTCAAACGAGCTTAGGCTTCACCCTTTACTTCTCCGTACCTACAAAAATACCCTTATGGGTGAGTCAATAAAGAGAACCAATAGATGGGGAGACAAACACTAAAAGCCTAATGGATTGTGGTCACCTAATATGTGTAAATAGTGTCTTTTACTTCTGCTCTCACGAGAGGAGAGGGAGAAGAATTCTTAGTAAGTGAGAAGAGAAGAGAGTTAGGGTCCTTCACTTCTTAGCACCTATTTCCTTTTATACAAATTATTTAGATACGTGGTGATCAAACATTCGCTCATACTTGCTATCGGTAAACAATACACTTCACAATAGAGACTGAAAGTCACTGTGAGTCACATATTGTGACCAACCAAGCCACCAGATAGGCAACCTAATGATCTGGTAGAAGTGTAGGTGCTGGGCATACTGGTTGTATTACAAAGTTATAGCAGATTGGAAGAGCTAAAAACAAAAGTGAAGCTGAGATGTTGGGGAAGGGGTTAGTTGATGCTTAATAGCAAAGAGTTGAGCTCCAAGTTTATGCCAGACGATTGATGAATACTAGCTCAATGGTCAAGGGTCAACCTACTCAAGCTGTTGTTCTTTAGCTCACCAGGTAGGTCACAATGTGGAGGATAAGCTTGCCATTGGTTCGCAACTTCATTGGCGCGAGCTCATGGCTTCCCCTGGGGGTCACGATGCAATATGCAAGCTACCTGTTTGTTTGGGCATAATTTGGTCTTTCTTGTGATATGCTTCACTCGCTGATCCTTGGTTTGCGTGAAAATTAAGTGTTAACAGGAATTATATATAGATGAAACAAAAATCAATATTTGAATCACAACAAAAAGGAAAAAACAAAACAAAATGCAAAGGGCTGGTAGTGGTAATTAATATTTAAGTATTTAAAAAATAAATCTAATAAGTATTTTTAGTACTGATTACATGATTTATAAAAATTATATATATGTCAAAATATAGAAAATTTTTTATTAAGATTTTCTTGCCAAATTATTTAGGATTGTAATAAGTAATTTAAGGCTTCGGCCAAAAAAAAAAAAAAAAGAAAGCAATTTAAGGCATCCATTAACATTTTAAAATTATAAACGTTGGACAATGTTTAATTTGCCTAAAGAGACCGTCCAATGGATTTTGTCTTCGGATAACGAGACAAGACTAAACAATGCTAAAAGATTGACAAATGGAAAAGTCCCTCATCAATTTCAAGTTGATTTTAGGATTTCAAAAAGGACAAGAATCAACGTATTAATATAAAAGATTGCGAAAAGAAAAGGAAGATTGAATCAAATTATTTAATCATTCAGACTATAGAAACTCCTGGCTAAATGGGATCAATCATATAATGACATTAATTAGATGATGACTAGGAGACATAGACTAGGTATGCGTCTTTCAATAACCAGCGATTTATTTTGAAATCTAAATTGGTGTATCACAGCAGTTTAGGTTTTCGCGAGAGATGTTAAAGTATTTAGGTTAAAAAATATCAAATCGTACATGATGAGAGGACATAAAATCTCCATAAAGAGTAATATTTATAAATAAGTTTAAATAATATATTAACATTTTAAAAAAATAAAATAAGAAATTAATATTTTATAAAATAATTTAAATAATATATTCAATTATTATAGGATTATTATATTTTAACTATTTTATAAAATTAATTTATAAAATATTGATTATTTATTTAAAATTTTTTCAAACGTTAATCTCTTTTTTAAATTATTCTATAAAATATTAATATTTTATTTAAATTTTTCAAAATATTAATTTTTTATTTGAATTTAATTTTAAATATTGATCACCACTATTGTAATTTTCCTATATTTTAAGTAAACGTGAATCTTGCAATATTTGTCTCATCATTAATAATTACTTATTCCTATCCAATTATGAAATTTAAAAAAAAAAACAATTTATTTTAAATGGTATGCCTACTTGAATTTTATTTAATTTTTTTCCATCCCTCCAAACAGCGACTTGGGATTGGGTACATAATTATGTTATACCTTTCCTTAACCGACAAATCCCCCGAAATATAAAATTCATAGTTGGTTGATGAGTGCCACGTAGAAAAAGGCTTTCGAGACATTTGGCAAGCAAATCAAACGACGAAACTGCATAACAATTGCGTTATATTCGTATTTAATATATAAAGAACTCTTTCAGTGCAGATCGGGTCGAAGTTCATTACATACTTATTTTGTCATTGGATAAATTTCATGCCTTAAGAATGGTCAAATTGTAACCGTTTAACGTGTAAACCAACCGATGGCAATAACTACCTCTTTAGTTGTGATAAAAAATTTAATATATAGGAGGTGCTTAAATTATATTAAAGCTATCAAATTAGATTGAGTCGAATTGAGAACATGACCGAATCATAAAATATAAATATTTTATATTTTGGTTTAGTTTATAATCCTATTGAAAAAGTCTTCTAATGATTTGTAATCCAATCTCGATTGTCACACTTTGGTTTGAAGGGTTGACTTGAATCCAACAGCTTTTATTAATAGATAATAAATAAGTATATTTTTGGGTTTTAAACTTTATTAACATTTCAATACAACGTCTAACTATAAACCCTATAAAATTATTAGTTTAAACTTTAAATTAGATTCGAGTGTTCTAAATAATGTCACGAGTCAATAAGGCTAAGTAAAATAAAAATTTTATTGAATTTTGAATTTAAATACATTATAGATAATAAAACCTCTACAATTCAATCGGAACATAATTCGCGTACAAAAAACCTAAGTCCTACGTACGCATAAATATTCAAAATCGAGTTCGAACTTGACGAAAACCCTTAAATTATAATTTTAAATTTATAAAATAAATAAATTTAACTCAATAGTAATAAAATCCTAATTAGTTCAATATGCATAATCATATAAAATTATTAATGAATGCATCGAGATAACTCTTAAATATTATAAACCTAACAGGTAACCATTAAATTAACAAATTTTTATAAATTTTAATATTATTTTATAAATACTAAATTTATAATTTTTGTATTTAGAGAAATCTAATATTATTATTTTATTTTTCCTTTTTCCTTCTCTTCCCTTTCTTTTCATTTTTCTTTTCCCTATTTTCCTTTCATTGCCATGTTGGGTTCTAGACCCTTATTACAGTTGCCTATGTGTTTTTTTTACTCTCTTAGGTGTCTAATTAAGAGTAGAATAACAAAAGAATAGATAAGTTCTTATCCCATCATAATTAATTCTAAATCTTGCTGGATTTTCTTTTCCTTTTCCTTTTTCTTTCTTTACTAATCATTTGCTAATCTTTTCTTGTAACTCCACATGTAAGAGAATTAAAAAGAAAGAAACAACTCACATATCTTTTTGAAAATAAAAGCAAAACACACAATTTCTATTTTTTTTTTCCTTTCAAACCGTGGTGTCGTGTATACTCCAACTTTGACTTTAGAGAGCGTTAAATCTGAGTTGCATGCAGTGTTACGCCCCGAAGTCGTAGAGTCGCAACAGTCCCGCCGTGTAAACCATTCTACGATAGTAACTAGTCTCACAGTGTCTACCATAAACATGACTTATACAAGGCGTCGACGGCTCCTCGCTTTGAAGTAAACAGTCTGATTAACAATTAAACTACAATTATGATAAATAGTACAAATTTCTAATAACATGTACAATATTATATATATATATATCCACAGAGCTTTCTAGGAAGTTTTACATCACATAACAGTTTACTAGATTACAGAATAACTACCAGTCTTTCATTCTTAATTACATGGTCACTCTAGTTAAACACTATACTAAGTAACTTGATCTTCACACCTCTGGCTTCCAACAGACTAACCTCTGGGTAATTGTAGGGCGGCATAGTGCTTTGAGTGTTCAGAAATCAAAACCTGCAAAAGGATCTATAAGGGTATAAGCAACTACAGCTCAGTAAGTTGAATTGGAGACTCATGAATGCATACAAGCACAAACAGAGTTATCAAACAATTATTATCATGCAATGCAACAATCAAGTGTCATCGCACAACGTAATCCGGTCCGTTGTGAAATCAGAGAAATTTCACCCGCTCCAATCTGGGTTGAGGAGTTCCATGTTATGCAGCAGCTCACAACCAAACCCAGGCTTGTGCAATGGAGACCTCACTCCTCCCGTGACTACCTTTGAACCATTGACTTCACCCTCACCGCGACCTCCTCTCCTGTCACTTAGTTCGACTAAGGATGAAGAAGGGACCATTTTGCAATCATGCGCTATCCCTTTCTAAGGAGTCGGTATTTGGTTGGAGAATTCTATAATCCCCTAACAGGTTGCAATGCATGACATTATTTATTATTCGAGATCGACTGATATTAAATTCCGTTTAGGGTGTTCAAACAATCTCATACTAATTCAATCAGTCACAAAATCACTCACAATACAAATTCAGCACGAATCCAGATACATTAAACACATGCGTAAACTACTTACAATCACAATCATATACAAGCCTAAGTCTCTAAGTACTACAAAACTAGTACTCTATTACAATAAGTAATAACCCAACTTACTTGGATTTGCTCGATCGCTTGATCCCTTAATCGCAAGCCGATTTTATCTCTGGATGTCCTATAATACAAATAAGTTTTTTTAATACTTAAAATTTACGGTTTCATATTCCAAGTTATATTTTAATTCATTTTTGTCCGTGTATGCCTATTACGTCCTAATGATTCGTGTACTCTATTTTTGTGTTCAAATCCTAAATGAGGTTTTAAATTTTGATTTCTAAGCCTAAAATATGCTCGAATCCTAATATGAAATTAATCATATTAAGCTCGAGTGTCCAAATATCCTATTGGGTCTTAATTTGGTATTCTAATCTATTCGTTACGCGCTAACCCTAATCGCGGTATCGGATTTATTCCCGATATGTAAAAATCTTACATTTTGAGACTTTTTCTTAAGATTAATTGTTATTTTCAAATTTATTATTTTTCTGATTTCTATTATAATATTATCTAAATAACTCTATTTTTTTAGATTTATTAATTTACAATATCACATATTATTAATTTCTTATATTACTTACCTAATTTTCCTAATTAACCATACTTAATACCTAAAGGCTAGGATTAAGATTCCACTTTAGAGATTAACATCCTTAAACATATAATTAATACCCTAATCAGTAATTAACATCCTAATCACCTAATTAACCTTAAATCACTCAATTTTTCCATCATTCTAAGGCTAAAAATTAACTTAAAAATTTCGAAAATTAATTTTTAAAAAATGGCTTCATAGCACTGTTCTATATCATATGAGCATCCTACAGAAAAATTTTGAACTCCAAAATACACCTCTAAGCATATTTATTTTTCGGTTTAGTCATGTTAGGTTTTGAGCAATTTTAGTGACCCTATAATTATAGATTTAATTAAACTAAATCATTATTTTTCCCTTAATCTACATACAATAAAACCTCAGAATAACAAGTTTCATAATTTTCTGGGTAAAATAACTAATTTTACAAAATTATTCAAAATCGGGTCATTGAAGAGACTAACCGGTCCAAAGCTTTCTGGCCGTCTAAGCCCGGTCCAAGGTTGTCGGCCGGTCCAGGCGGTAGTTCTAGTGTAGAGTAGTGGTGGTGGTTCGGTCCCAGGTGGTGGTGAGTGGTTCGTTTGGTTTACTTGTCTAATCTGCACAGTTTTTTTTTTTTTGGATTTTCTCTCGATTTTTTCAGTGTTTCGATTCTTCTCAGATCCTAAACTGACCAAATGACTTCTAGAATTTTTCCCCTATTTATAGACAATTGTAGCAATTAATGTGCATTAATTTGACAAGATTTTTGCCAATTTCTCTAAGTTTTTGGCTTTTAGGTTGTCCAAATTTGATTGGTTAATTTTTCTTTTTCTGGTTTGAAGCTGCCACGACCTGATCTTGGTTCAGCTTGTCATCCTATGATTTTTTTCTGATTTTTTTATAATTATTTTATAATTTTCTTTAATTATTTGCTTAGTTTTTGGCCAATTTAGGTAATTACACGTATTTTTATCTACACGTAAATATATGTGGTGTACACGTGAACATTCTTAATTATTATTTTGGTCATTCTAAAATTTTTAGTATACATATAATCTATTTCTAGTAATTTATTAGTTATTTCATTACACTTTTCGCATTTTCGGTAATTAATACCTATTATGCTTAAAATTTGAAAATTTTATATTCTCCTATTTTATTACTTATTTTCTTAAATTCAAGTTTACGGGGTCAGTTTTACTAATATTCTTCTCAATAGTTTATAATTTGGGTTTAATCGGATCCTTTAACCGATCGTCCTAAACCGTGGGTTCTAAGTTCAACTCTACAGTTACTTGGCTTGGCTTTAGGGCTTACATGCAGTACCTGGTCACTTGCATATATTTGTTTGGTATTCTTGTTACACCCTAAAGTGGTAGAGTCATGATAATCTTGCCGTGTAAACTGATCTATAACAAGAACCGACCTCATAATGCCTATCATAAATACAACCTACATAAGGAGTCGACAACTCCTCATTTTAAAGTAAACAATTCGATTAAGATTTTTAGCTAAAATTTACAGTAAAAGCAAAATCTTAAGTCATATATATATATAATTACATTCATATTATCATAAGATTCCTAAGAGATTCTATATAACACAACAGTTAACTAATATACATATCATATATCAGTTTTTTATCCTAAGAATATTAGCAAGACTCTAAATAAAACTCGATCTTTTACTAATGGATCCTCACTCTTCATAGCTTCAAAAGAAATGTAACCTTTGGGTAATTGTATCGCGGCATCACAAATTAGAAGTCAAGATTTGCAAAAGAATCTTTGCAAGTATGAGCAACTATAGCTCAGTAAGTTAAATTGGAGACTCATGAATGCATACAAACACAATCAAGGTTATCAAGCAATTATTTTTATGAAATGCAACAAATAAGTGCCCTCACATAACATAATCCAGTCCGTTGTGAATTCAGAATAATTTTACCTATTCTAATTCAAGTTGAAGAGTTTTCATGTTATACAATAGCTCACAACCAAACCCAAATTTGTGCATTGGAAATACTATTCCTCCAAAGGCTATCATTCGAACTAATACCCTCATCTTCACTGTGACCTCCTCTCTTATCACTTAGTTCGGTTAAGGATGAGGAAAAAACCAATTTGTTATCCGGCGCTATTTTTTTCAAAAGTGTCGATGTTTAGTTGAAGAATCCTAATAATTCCCCATAGGATTGCAATGTATGCCTTTTTAAGGTATTTAGGTTGATTAAGATTATATTCGGCTAAGGGTGATTGGATAATTCCACACCACTCTAATCACAACAGTTATCAAACATAACACAAATTTCAGCATAAAATAAGATACACAAGCACATGCATAAGACTACTTACAATCGCAATCACACATAAACCCAAGTCTCCGAGTATTCTAAAATACAATGAAGTATTAAACCGAACTTACCTAAAATTTTAAGTTACTCAACCACTTATTGCATGTTGATTCGTCTCTGTGTGTCCTATAATGTAAATATGCTCTTTTTAGTACTTATACCTAGATGATACATATTCTAAATTAGGATTTAACTCAATTCTCCTTATATACTTATCATTTACAAACGATTTATCTTCCGTTAATTTGGGGTTCGGTTTCTAAATCCGATTCTAGCTTAAGTTATAATTCGATATTAAGTATGAGTAATCTTAAAATACATTTTGAACTCTAATATAAAATTAATCACATTAAGTTTGAGTATCTTAATATCATATTAGGTTTTAATTTAGTATTTTAACTTATTCGGTACACTCTAATCTTGATTAGTATACTGAATTTACTCTCGATATAAAAACATTTTACAATTTTTGTATAAATACCTAAAATTAATTTTTGTACCAAATTTAATATATACTAATATTATTATTATATTATCCAATTTAACCTACTATTTTATATTTATTAAAATTCTAATTTCACATTTTACTAAATTACTCACATTTACTACATAATTCCTATATTAATTGCAATTAACACTCCAAATGCTAGGATTACGTTTCCACATCAAAAAGTAACATCTTTAAATATCTAATTACCTTCTAAATCGGTAATTAGTCATTTGATTACTTAATTAATCCAAACTTACTTATTTTCTCACTATTTTAGGGCTAAAAAATTACTTAAAAATTTTGAAAATTAATTTTTTAAAAATGGCATCATAGTATTGTACTATATTATTTAAGTATTCTATAGAAAAAAATTAAGCTCCAAACTATACCCCTAAGCCTATTTATTTCTAAAACTAAACATGCTCGATTTTGTTCAATTTCTTAATAATCTTATATTTATAGATATGATTAAACTTAATCATTATTTTTTTCTAAATCTACATACAATAAAATATTATAATAACAAATTTCATAATTTTATGAGTAGAATTAACAATTTTAAGAAATTTTGCAAAATCGGACGAGATTTGGGATTCACCTGATTTTTTAGCTTTCGACCACCAACACCAGTTTAGGGTATATCGGCTGGTCTAGGCAGTCAATTTAGAGTAGGGTGGTGGTAGTGGTTTAGTTCTAGATAGTGATGAGGTATGGGTTTGGCCTACTTACCCTAATTGCACATATTTAAAATTTTTTTTCTTAAAACCCTAATTTCTTTCAATTTGTAGTGCTATCCAATTTTCCTAATCTTCTAACTATCCAAAGAGTCTTCTAAATTTTTTTGGCTATTTGTAGGGCTATAAAACAATTGTTGTGTATTAATTAAAGAGGATTAACTTATCCTCTTCCATTTTTTTACCTTTATTTTTGCTTCAATTTAATTGGTTAATTTTCTTTTCTTTCCACCTAGTTGCCATGACTTGATCTAGATCATTCCCAATCTCCTTGTTTTTTTTTTATTTGACTTTTTTTACTTTTCTTTGATTTTTTATAATTTTATTTAAATTTTTTTTAATTTTCTTTCATTATTTAGTTAATTTTGGCCAATTTAAATAATCTTATGTATTTTTACTTACACGTAAATATATGTGGGGTACAAATACATACTCCTAAATATTATTTAGGTCATTTTATTATTTTTAGTATATATATAATTTATTTCTAGCGATTTGTTAGGTATCGGAATATATTTTACGTATTTCCGATAAATAACTAATAATATACTTAAAATTTGAAAATTTTATATTATCTTATTTTGTTATTTATTTTCTTAAATTCAAACTTACGAGGTAATTTTTACAAATATTTATAGCTTTAACTTATAATTTAAGCTTGATCGGATCATTTAACCGATCGTCCTAAACTTTGTGTACTAAGTTTGATCCTATGATATATTTAAGGCTTATAATTTTATGTGAGTACGCATTCATATGATTAAATTTAATTGTTAAATAACTTGTTTATTGTATAGCTGGAGGAAGATCTCATTGAACTAGGTAGCTTATACCCTCATAGCTTACTTGTGCAAGAAGACTTGTTCGTGGATTCAGATCGCAGGATACCTAAGGTTAGTGAATTATTGACGGGTTGTTATAAGTGTGAGATTAGTTATGAGAGTGTATTTATACTGTTAGAATTAGACCTTAAAACTTATTATGTGATATAATATATTACTAGTTTACAATCTAGTATATTACAGACTTATTACTTGTAAATATCTATATATGTGTTATTTATAGTTTAATAATCTTATTATTATAAACATGTGATAATATTACTTGTGTCTATATAACGCTTAGGACGATAGTTGTAGTAGTAATAACCTTATATATCGTATGAAGGGTTATCGATTTAAAAGATAACCAGTTTACAGTATTTTGTACGATATACGGTACCTGCCATGATTAACCCTCTCGAGTTGCAACATCGACGGTTTTAAATTTTGTATAATATTTTTCAATTTAAATATCAGTATTTGCTTAAAAACTCTGGGGTTTGTTAATTCATCAAATAAAATAAGGCATTTTCAAATGGTTTAAATTGAATCAAATCGTATTTGAAATGGTTTGACCCAAAACCCAAAACCGTTAAAGCAGTTCAATTTATTTAATTTTTAGTATATCTTTATATCCATAGCAATAAGTAAACTTAATAAAGTTAATACAAGTTGCAAAAATGATCACTAAAACTTAAATTAGGTAGTTAATTGGTATTTTCAATATAAAGCTAATAAATTACATATTTTGATAAAATTTACGTATCCTTTGTAAAATTAACCCAATAAATTTTCGCAACATCAAATATATAGTATAAAAATTTTAATTTTTGTCTAATAACTTTGATTCACACATAAACCAAACAATAAACTAAATAATTAATACGGTGCTTGACTATAGAAATATTACAACGAAACAATATCTTAATTTTTGACATAAAATAGCTATGATATTCAAACACTTTTATTTCTCACCATCTTGTCATGTCTCATAATGATATCAATTTACTGTGGAAAAATGAATATGATATAAGCTATTCCGTAACTCCTAGATTTTATAAAATACAAGCTTTTTCTACGGTGGTTGTAAAAAGCTATATAATAGATTCAGATTCAAATCCTGAAAACTCGTGTCTATTAGTAAAATCCTGAATGGACATCTTTTATTTCTCGAAACAAACACATTTTAGTCTTTATCTTTTGTTAGCAAGTTTTGAGGGAAAAAAAAAAAAAAAAGGCGTACTTGCTCTGTTTCAAACATTATTAGTTTGAAAATATTTTCTTCCAAAAACGTTCACGCATGTAATAGGACTAAAATAGTAACGGGATGGTGTGTAGCAGTTGTCAAATGTAGTTGGGCATTCTAATAATGATATAACTTGATGACATTGTAAAAATTTTTTTTTTTGGCAAAAGAGAAATCATTTTATATGTATGCGATCCCTAAAAAACTTCAATGGGGTTATAAAAAATTTCGAATATCTGGCATTTAGAGTAAAGAAAAAAAAAATAGAAAAGCACCATACCATTAATAACAAGGCTTGATACTTTTACTTTTAAAAAATGTAAATTTGTTCTTAAACAAAACCATTATCATCTAAAGACATGAACGTCGATTTTCTAAATAGAATGCACTATTTTTTATTTCCCCTTTCACAAATAGTATGTGTAATGATAGGTAAAAAAAATATATAAATTAATTAAAACAACCAACAATTTATGTATATAATTAAGATCCATTTTCTTTTTAATGATTTGAGTTTTAAAAAACACATTCCAAAATAAATAATATCACTTTCCTCATCAACTATATTAATTTATCTTTATTTTTCCATCTTTTGCAAATAAATATTACAATTCAAAAAGAATTTTAATTTTTCCATTTTTTTTTGGGCCAAAATTCCTTGGTTAAAGTAAATATGACTAAACAATTACTGTTACCGTTGCCTTTTCATGGTAGAGGAGAGGATCATGACACGTCACCCTCTATCAATCATAATAGGGCCCACAAGTTTTACACGGCCCAACAATGAAATCGCCATTACGTCCCGTTTGGTACACCTTTTAGATATCTTGATCAGATAATATATTTAACACGAGAATCTGTTTTAGTTGTTAAAAAAACTAATGTAGTATACTTACCGGTACACACAGGGTTAGTTGGATCGAATCCGACCCTTTAAGACTATAGGTTTAAGTTAGTTCCAAGCCCCTTGAATTGTGTGTTTTAAATTTTTTTTTTTTTTAAATTTAACTTTTTGATTTTTTTTAATTACTATTAATAATTTATCATCTATTAGTAAATTTCTTTTTTTTTTTTCTCAAATTATTTTAACATTTTATATATTTTATATAGATACGTAATGATGAATGGACGGTTTACTTTTATTTTCAATTGATTTTTTTTTTTCATTCCAAAATAATTGATTTGATTCATATGAAAAAGATTATGTTTATTCTTTTTAAATTAAAATTTGGACAGACTAAAACCAATAGCCGAACTACTAGTTTAATTGGTAAGTCAACCCACAATTTAAGATTTTGCTTAGTAAATGGTTTTTTAAGATTGAATTACTAAGGACCACCGGGTTGACGATTCATTAGTCGGTTTAGGTTTGTCCTCATTCGATTTCGAATCGATTCATAGTTTGAAGCTTACCCTTATATAAGTTTAAGGATACTGTTTTAATATTTAGATTTGAACGAAATGGGGAGAGGAATAAAGGAAGATTTCTTTAGTTGTGAATTTAACAATGTGAATCCTGTTATTTTTGACTCATTATAAGTGACTACCCATCTTTTTCTAACCCGAACACCAAAAGGAAAAATAGATAATATATTTAATCGATTCACTAATGTGGGTTAAGAGAGATTGATCATTTCATCATTGGTGATAAGATTAAGATTAAATTAAAAGGAAAGGGTGGGCCCACTACCATAAAATATTGATAATAGTTTTGGAGATAGAAAACACAAAGGCCAAAAAGTCACGTGGAAACCTAAAGGGTGAGTCCTTGTCCTTCTCTTTTATTAATTATCTATCTTTTGTTGCTAACTTTTTAAAATTGAGTTGGTGACACAAATCACCTGCTTTAGTACGTCATTTCTTGGATTCGTTTGCTTCAATAAGTAAAAAAAAAAGGAATCTAAAATTATTTCACAATTTTTAGCAAAATATAACATTTCCAATGATACCATAAAAAAGATTTTAACAATATATGATTCAATTCCTGGTTATTATGACTTTTATTCTATTTTCTTTTTCATTTAGACTTTTGTTTCACTTTCATTATCCCATTTTACTCTTAAATCATCCTTGATTTTGTGCATCCTATATATATATATACACACATACACTAGTGGAGTTTCAAAGCAATCAAGAGCCTTATGAATTTGAGATATCATTTTAAGGAACTATCCATTCATTTTGTTGAATAGAATATAACTATAATATAAACCATTATGGAGGAATAAAATAAAACTGTAATAAGTTCTGAATTAATATCAAATTGTTATTTATTAGTTTTATTGAGGATATATTCAGGTAAAAATAAAATAAATTCCAGTATTGATTAGTTATTATAGGTTTGAATTATCAATAGTTATTCTTTTTTTTTTTTAACCATAATTACGGATAGTTATTCAATATTCTGCAAAAGAGATTACTTATAAAATTGCTTTCACGTGCCTAAAATACAACTAAATACTAAAAAAGCTTAACTTTTCCATAAGGAATAATAAGAGAATGAAGTGAACTGACCAAAACATAATGTATAGCGTTACTTTCTTGAATAGCCATTCAAGTCGCATAATTATCACAACTTATAATTTTGTCAATTTATTTTCCGACAAAGCATAGTATTCAACATATCTTCCAAGTTACCTTAGCCAAATAAAAAGCTTTTCATTGATGTTTATGCCTCCTTTCGTTGTTAGGTGGGGGTTTTCACTTGTAAATGGTGAAATCACAAGCTATTTTAAGCTATTGCCGAGAATGATTGTTCAACTAAAATGGTAATATGTAGAACAAATAGCACCCGACTATATTGGTGGGCAATATCAAAAACAACTATCTAAATTTGAAACCTTCTATTAACTTTGTATGCGAAATTTAAAGTTGCTAAATGTCGTAATTATTTAAATTTTTTATTTATTATAAATTTTATATTTGAAATTTGAATTTATTGAATGTCATTATTCAACTAGATATTTTAAGGAATGATAATTTGAGAATTTGCACATTTGTTCTCAAAATTAATAAATATTATATGAATAAAAATTTGATAAAAATATTATCAAAATACTATTACTAAAGATATAATATGGCTATTTATACTAATATTATATTTTCAAGATCTAGTATCGCATTTGAAAATGTAACATTAATATAATTGTAATTAAATTATATCTCAACTATAGTATACAAATGTTAATATAGTATCTTAAAGATACGATATAACCATATTACATAAATATTAATATAGCATCTTAAAGATGTGACATATTCACAATACAATAATAGTAATGTTGCATCTTTTACGATATTTTAGTAATTTTTTTTTATATAATTCATAATTATGTAGTTTTACCATGAAGTAGCTAAAACAATTGCTTATAATTTAATAGTTTACAATTACTAAAATTACCCATTAGACCTATTATTTTCAAACACATGAATTCCTTACTAGACTTACTTTTCAAGTACAGTTATTATAATACCTTTTAAATATTAAGTCACAAAACTTTAACATAAAGATGTTGTTATTTGTTATAGTGATTTGGAATATATTAGAACTCCAAAGTGAAATATATTTAAATTAGATTAATCTCAAGATAAGTAATCTCTTGAGAAATTACTGTACCAAGAGATAAAATTACGTGGAGTTCTACGCTAAAACAAATAATAACTTAGTGAAAATAGCTCCAGTCAAGTCGTTATAGTTGTGCTATGAAATTCAAACTTAAAACTAGTAGTCATGGGAATTTTGAAGGTTTTTTTTTTTTTTTTTTTTGTTTTTTATCTTTTGATTCCATGGTCTATGGAACAAAAGAAAAAAAAGAAAAAAGGAAGACTATTCTTAGCTGAATGGGATAGCTTGATCCAGACAACTATATCGTGTACGCGTGCCCTGGACCAGGATGGAACCAAGCAAAGTGTATCGGTCATGGCTTGTTCTATCGACCTTTTTCGAGGGGCAAGTCCTCAAGATTGGACAATCAAATAGTCATTCCAACCTTTTGCTTAGCCAATCTAACTGGCTACACAATGTTCCCAAAAGTTTGTTGACTTGTAAATAGACGTTCCTTTAAAATATCTAGTTCCGTTGTGTCGTAATAATAGAGATGTCATACAATGCGTAAGTTTAACGAATTTGATCGGAAAATAGATCCCCTCATATTCTATCCTTTCGATTTTCAAATTAATGGTTGAAATAACTTTTCTATTTGGTTTTTTTCTTTTCTATTTGTATCTATTTTGTATTTGATTTATATCTATTTAAAATTTAAAATTTAAAAAATTATCTTATCTATATTTTATCTATTTCTATTACATAATGTAGCGATTAAAGTATCGAAATTAAAAAATGAAATTTTACGTACTTTTAGGAGAAGAGATTTGAAAAAAAATATATTTTATACATTATATTGGAAATTATTATCTTAATTGGTATTTTTATAAATATGAATAAAATAAATTCAACTTTATTAAGATTTATTATGTATTTAATTTTAGAAAATAGTATATATAAAATTATATTTTCTTTTTTGTTTTGGTACTTTATTCTTACTAAAAGTAACATTCAAGTAATTACCAAAAAGATATTAATAAGATAGAAAAAAAGGATAAATCAAACGTAACTTTAGAAATTTTAATAACTTTGTGATATTTATTGTGGTGTCATCTATTTCTTACGATCTTAAATAATTAATTACATGTACCGGCATTTTGAAAGGATAAATTAGAGAAAATAATTAAGAGAATGTAAATGGAAACGATTAAGATCTATCTATGCTTGCTAAGTGACCTTACATGGAGTATTATAAATTTTTATATTTCTTCGGGAAAGCTTTTGAAACACACTACTCCCACTATTTTTGTTGATTCCAGCATGCGCATTCTTTATGAAAATGATGGTACAAATAGTTGGAAAATGGAATCATTTGGGAGCAATTATGGAGGGGGAATTTGGCCAAAAGTGAGTCCAGGATAAGTGTTCTCTCTTAGTGTACAATAAGGACACTCCATCTCTTTGCTTGAAATTGAATATGTGCAATTGACAAGATGCTCCTAAATAAGGATTTGAAAAGAATTTACAAAATCAAACATGATTGAATGACAAGATAGGGAGTGAAAACACATCAAAATCATTTAAAGCATCGTAATGTGAATGAACCGACTGCAAAAAAAAAAAAAAAAGGGGAAAAGAACCGAATTTCATTTTGATTTTATTTGATTCATTTTTTTTTTAATCCATTTTTAATTATAAAAGTTTCGGTTATATTCTTGGTCTAAATCTTAAAGAATACTGCAATTTGGTTTGTAAAGGCAAATTGAACCATAAAATGTAAACTTATCCCCAAAGAAAATGCAAAAGAAAAAATAAAGAAATAAAGAAAAGAAAAGAAAAGAACTTATGGGATTACCGTTTGTTTTAGGGTTCCACCCCTACTCCTATTCTTCAACAAATAAACGGCATGACTTTGTGCTAAGGGTGAATGGATATGTCCCATATGGACATGCATAGCCCACACGTTTCATGTAACCTCATGTCCCTTTGTTCCCCTTTACCTTCAAAATAGGCTTTCTTCATGGACCACAAGGCCACTTTGTAACACACTCTCTCCAGGACCACCTACCCACTTATCTCTTGCATCCTTCAATTATCCCTTCCCTCTCGATTAAGTTCAAATTCATATTCATTCCGTTTGGTGACAATGAGTCATAAGATTGATGATAGGAGTGTCGGATAGAAATTCCTTAAAAACAGTAGTGTTCTTCTTCCCCTTTGCTCTAATTGATATATATCAATAATTTGTCAAAACCCTATATCATTCTCTATGCGCACCCCACCCCACCCCCTCCTAAGTCCTATTCCTCATGGCCTTTGAACCACAGTTCTTTTAGTGAAAATAGGATGAGACACTATTACTAGCTAGGGTTAGAGGTTAATCTGTATCAAAATAGTACTCCCCAGCATGAAGCATGCAGGTTGAAAAGATGTAGACAGCTGGACATTGTTGGTATGTAGATACCTTTGTCCCATAAAGCTAATGTCTTCTACATGATGTAAAATTGTAAATATGGAGAGGTGAATCTCATGATAAGGTCAATGCCACATGGGCCAACTTCATATTCTTCCTTTGAACCAATGGTAAATCTAAACAATTAAACCTAATATAATACGATTCAAAGATTATTAGATTTGTGGGGTCAAAATAAAAAATAGTAATTGATTTTTATAAGAGGATTCGTTATTATCCATGGTTCTTTGTAAATTCCTGAACTTTAAACTTCCTCCGAGGATTCGTTTTTTGGTTGGAGGGTTTCTACAGAGCTTACCATGTTAAAAAAAAAAAAACTTTATTCCTTTTATCACTATAAACATATTTATAAAGTGCATACCGTACTTACGAGTTACAATCACACGAGATATAAAATTTGAAACTTTTGAAAAGAGAATAAGAACAAAAATAATAATAATAAATTATCATCTTTTTGGTTCCCTTGAGATTTTGCTACGAATTAATCCCAATTCTTTAGTGATGATTATATATTGGTATAAATTTTAGTAAACTAACTCAACAATATTACCTACAAATGTTAAATCTAAGATTTAAAATTTTCATAAAGTTAAATAAAGATAGTAGAAGGCACAAAAATGCGAACTATATTTTAGAGGAACGAGAGATAATTGTGAAATTGTCTAAAACGTTTAAACTAACCATTGGCCGCTCTTCCTTTTAAATTATAAACAATTAGGATCAGACTTAACAATAGTAAAAACCCAAAAGGGTTTAACAAATTTACGTGTCCATGTATTCTTATATCAACGAGTATGGAATAGTTGGCTAGCAGATCGAATGCAAACAGATACTCTGACCTAACATTAGAGATTCAAACTTTAGCAAAAATTTACTAGTCGAAAACAGTAATATCATGTTTTACACGTGAGAATAAATTAAAATAAAATTGTGGTTCTAGATTCCATTTCTTATTCTTATATTTGGAATCACATTCAAAAATTGGAATTGCGATTTCATGGAATAAGTTATTTCAGTTTTAAGAAGGAATTTAATTTCACCTTCTCAAAAGCGACGTCCGCGTTTTATTCATCCCATTTTTATTATTAATCAAATTATTTGTTTAATCTTTAATTTAATCATAACATTCAATAACTAAGTATATTTTTTATGATTATTATTAGATATGCATTTAATTTCATTCTATTATGTTTAGTTTCATGAACGTTTTCCTAACAAAAGAAAGAATTTACCATTTTTTGCTCTCCTTATTATTTCATTCCAATCCGTTATGTTTCATTCATGCCTACAAAACGTGGCATAAAAATTTTCGTTTAAACTAAGCCCTAAACGAAAAGATTAGTCATGGAGCTGGCCTCGGAAGCTTCTCTGATGAAACTTGATTTACACTTTTCTTAATCGAGGTGCATATGTATACACATATAGTATATGGTTACGGGGACGTTATTCCATAAATTGCGCAAAAATACAAATATAGGAGACTTTGTGTAGGGTTGGAAATTCAATAAAAAGAAAAAAGAAAAAAAAAAAAAAAAGAAGAAGAAGGAAAAATGAGGGTTTTCTTGAAATGCAATTCTGAATATAAATAGTAAGACACATTTTTGTGGGTATTTTCCATTATTATCGTTTTCGAAAAATACAAAGATGTATGTGATTAAGAAAGTAGGGAAACTGTGGAACGACCGAAACAATGGAAACATGCATACGAAAAGCAGCAAATCAAAAGGTATGCATCTTTTCTTCACTATACAACTTTATAAGCAGTGTTACAACTTAAACCACAATTTATTTTACAATATATTCCCTCCAACTACTATATATACTCCACTCCCAAATGTATGAAAGGTATCGTTTCAAATGATATGTCAAGGTTCCATTTGGGTTTTGGATCAAAGATCATAAGACGCATGATGAATAAGAGAAAAAAAGAAAGAAAAAAAAAATAATAAAAAGAGAATACAGAAAAACTGGAAAAGAACGAAGCGAAAAATATCCATGAAAACAAATACTAGTTTTACAGTAATAATGAAATGATTTTTATCACAATCACCTAATTGTAATTTCCACTATCAAGCTCGTAGGATGGTTTTCTTTCTCTCTCTATTTCGGGAAAGAATGGAGATGGGAGGAATTTGAAGGGAAAACTTACTCCTCTTCTTTGGAAAAGGATGGGAAAGGGAACAGGATATGATAGATTTTAGGGAAGGAAAAATCTCTCTTCGACAATACCGATTCGAAGAGAATCGGTATGAAATTCAAATGAAATGAAGAGTTTCCATTAAAATAGAAGTGCATTCTAAGATCTATGAACTTCTATGATATTTTAGTAAAATAAAAATCACATTACCAATTTTCCCTCTAATTTCTTTTCAAAGAGAATTTATAATTTTTTTTTTTCATTTTCTTCTCTCTCTATTTTTTTTTTTTACTTGAGTTTCCTTCCTTCCTGATTCTTACCATCTTTCCAATCATAGTGTTAATAATATATATATATATATATATATATATATATTATAGTGTTTGTAAAAGGCCTAAATCCTAATACATAAAATAGGAAACTAACTCAAGAATCAAGAAACCACAAAATAGGGAGTTGCTAAAACCATGCACGTCCCCTGCATCGATCACGATACATGCTTATGAAATTAGTCACCATCCTAGTGGAGTAGACCGCATGGGCCTTCAATAAAAAGAGAAAAATACATGAAGGAAAATTATTAATGAAAAAATATATTAATATATACATATATATATATCTCGTATATATATATATATAAATCTTTTTTTTTTTATTTTAAAACTTAAAATTATAGTTATAATTCCGATCTCTCTTATCAAACGTATGAAAAGTAATTCAAAAATACAATACCCAATATATCGTATTTCATATCTTAACCCAATAATTGCTACATTAACAATAGTTTTACTTCTATTATCAAGCATTTAGCCCTAATTTGGCCTTTTCGGTACTCAACTCTTGATAATAGTTTGTATTCCGACCTCTAAATTTTCCTCTAATGCTACCATACCACCACCATTTGACCATCAATTTCAAGCAATTAGAACATTCGCGACCTTATTACTCATCGCTTCCATCTTGTGATCTAACAAGTTGTTGCTTGAGATCGTTTGTCCTTAACCTGAATCATGGTCTTCGAAAACCCACAAAACTAATATTTTTAAATCATTCATAGGAGGTATGAAATCCAAAGCATGTTTGTTTTATCGATAACCCATCACTTTGAGTAAATACAATCCCAGCCTCATGCTACCCAATTTGCTGGAAACTTCCTCTCGTATAACTCTTCCAATTTTTTTTTTTTTTTTTTTTTTAATAGAGTCCTACAACCATCTTCTCTACCAATACCTCCTACAATATACTATTTAACAAAACCGATTGGATTATCGTCAAAGCCTTTTCATTGAGTTTTTGCTCACTCATTGTTCTTCATAAATTATTGTTTCTCAACGACGTACTTTACTAGCCACGTCGTCTTCAGTTTGTAAATTTAAAACACTCGAAATCCCATATCTTTTAACCACACTCCATTGCTAATTAATAGGATCAGGTTTTAGATTTTAAATTATAAGTAAAAGAGCAAATAATAAATAAATAAGAGAAATAACAAGTAAATAGAGAAAGAAAGAAAGACATTTTAAGGTTTAACAAGAAAAATTCGAAAAAGTACGATGTAAGAAACCACTACAAGACTGAACAAATCCACTGATACGACAACAAGAGAACAATGGTTCGCTTACAATCACAGAGCACTAATTAATCCCTCATACAGTACCTAAATACACTTATTATTTAAAAGAGCCTAAACCCTAAAACGTAAAATAGAAAACAACTTATATACCAAGAAACCACAAAATAGGAAATCGTAGAGATCTTAGTTATCGTTTTTCAGTTCTTGTCGGTAGTTGATTAAAGGATGTCGAGGGTTGTTCGGTGTAGTTACTTCAATTCTTAAGTTAACAATGAACTTTTGATGGAGTAAAATACGTGATACGCAAGCTTAGAATGCATAATTGGAAAAGAGAGTTACCGTTGGACAGTGGCTTAATATTTATAGTAGAGTAGAGCCAGCACTTGAAGATTAGTTGGGAAGAAAGATCTTCTCCAGAAAATGTGAGCATATCCTTAATATTCAAGACATAGCTATTTTATCTTTATTTTGATGACTCATAACTCTTACAGTGCTTCATAGGCCTGAATAGTTTAGGCTTAGGCCCGAGGCCTATAGAAGTAAGCTTAAGGCAATGAGGCCTGGTAGATTTGATCGAGCTTAAGGAGTCCATACCTAAAATATCCTGTCAACACTACTCAAGTACTACTACTACTAATCAAACACAAACATAGCCTAATTGAATCAGCCACCATACCGATCAAATGTAATACTTTAAGTGGTAAAATCAATCAACTCATCAATCGAGTGGTGAGTTGCCTTATCCACTAGAGTTTCAACTTTTGTCAATTCACCTAAACACTCTTTCAAACTTTAAGTCTCATGAAAATTCTAGCTTGAACACAGCATGATATATATAATTCTTCTACAATTCAAATACTCCTTCTTTATTGTTTATTGTTAATACATATATGATCAGAAGTTCATATATGAGATCTAAAAACTTTTGGGAGTAAGGATTGCTTATCAGTATGAGTTGTCTACAAATAGGCATAACATGGGCCATCTATTTTTAATATATAGGTCGATCTAACCGTTTTTAGCACCTTGCGACATTTTTCTCAACCAATACTAATGTCATGAAAAGGATTGGGCCAAATAGAAAAGGAAATCACGAGTATTGGACAATAAGTTAACATCATGTTTAATTTAAAACCGTATTGGATTTATTCATTTATTTATTTATTTTTGAAGTCTAGAACTCTCATTGTGTATCACAGTATACTCTGTAATGTTTAACCATCCATTATTGATGCAAATCGATAATTGATTATTTGATATTTTCTCGATGATAGATATAGATAATTTCATTTACTTGGAGAATAACAGGCATTGCTTCCTTCATAAATAAACAACATAACATAATACTGCTATCGTTGCATGAAACAATTCGAAATCAAAACAATAAGCAACTAAAACGTGCAAGTTGTTGCAACTTTTGCATTGTAGGTACATTATAACCTTATGATTCATATCATTATCATCATTAGTGCCACTTAATGCAACCCCACACCTGCATTTTACTGTTCGATTAAACTAATTATTGTCTCATTCTTCTCAAAATCCGAAACCATTAGAGTAAGAGATCAAAATGAAGCAAAGCATAAAGGTCAACAATCATTGATAGATGAAGATGGAGATTAACTTGATGTTAAGCACCAAAAAGTAAAATACTCGTAAGTATGGAGTAATGCATTGAAATTCATATTATCATTTCTTTTTGTAAAACTATGTAATATCAATTAGATGTAAGTATCCGACTTACAGTCTTCCACCCATTTTCTCCATCACATAATTCACTTCTTTACGATCACTAACTTGAACTACAATACCAATCAAGTACTTCTTGAGTTGTACAAATATTCAAGAGAGTAACTAAAGTGGATAGATTAACGAATTCCAAGAAAATTTATAGAAGACGAAAACAACAAGCACTTACACCTAATTGATGTAAGGGATCGGTACATAAACAAATAATAACAATAATAATAGTAATAATAGTAATAGTAGTGATTGAAATATACATTGAACTACCAAATATTTTTCATACAATCCACATAAGCTTACACATATTATACAACACCAAAAGTTAAATGAATGTCTCATTAATGTTATATCCATCTCCTTCTTTCTTAAATCCTTAACATCTATGATCTGCTTCATGTCAATCACACGTTTCAACATTTTAGGATTTTAGAAAAGACGCTACATAGCCTGTTTGTATAAACGATATCAACAAGGCACCATATTCATAAGAGATATTGTTGAGTCTGTAGTTGTCAAAGCTTCAATTTCTCTCTGTTCCTAGGTATGCATTCCCATGTGAATTTTACTTTTCTTCTTTTTTTCTTTTCTTTTTTTTTTTTGGGGGGGGGGGGGGGGGGGGGGGTGGGTGGGGAGTGGAGAGGACGAGCAAGGCTTTAATATTTTTCTATTTAGTTCTGTGTCGATGACCCGGTGGGTCCACGGCCCGATCACGACCCACCCCCCTTGGTCTGGATCTATATTAGGTCAAGGCATGTAGATCTAGTTCTACATCCAAAGCCATTTTTTGGGTTAAATAATCATACATTTTGGTGAAGATTAGCAACCTTCACAAATTAATAGAGATGCCGTCTATCCAGAAACATCGGATTACACACATTGATAAAGTTCCACGATTGCGTCAAAATTCAATTAATACATTGATATAGCATGTGAATTATTTAAATTCTATGTTAAAATTCAAATAAAATCTTGTATATCTTAAAAGAGTTATTTAGCTACCCATATGTGTATCCTTACACCATATAAGTCCTTCCAATCATGAAAAACTAGATTGACTCGCTTAAAAATTATAAATCTTTATTACTAGTCATTATAAATCTTTATTACTAGTCATCATCACAGACATAAATTTTAGAATGATTTGACCTAAAACATAAAAACCCCATCAAATTTCAACATAAATGTAAAAACATTTCCATAAACTGATCGACAAAGTTAATCAAACTAGATCAAGTTTAGTTAGATTAAACCTAAACCATCTAACGACCAGTTAGGTCTAATGGATCGAGGCAGGTTAACCTTGTTAACTCACCAAATTGATAGGTCAACCCATCGATTTAATTTACCTTATTTTAAAAAAAATAATAAAAAAAAAAGCTGATAAATATATATATATATGGAAGATATATATGCAAATATATCAATATATTTTTTCATTAATACTTTTTCTTTATGTATTTATCCATTTTTTGTAATAAAGTCTAAGAAATTAATGCATATGTCATATGTGTGTGTGTATGTGTATATATATATATATATTTATAAGTGCTTTCAGGAGTGCGGATTTTGATAGCAAATGCTACTCACAGCGAACTTGGATCGGTACCATAGTTATGCAGGCCATAAAGGGTTAAAAAAAATACCTGAATGATCATCCAGCAGGGAAATTTTACCATGTACCTTCTTTTCCTGATAACCAACCTCCTCTATAAATTTACAATAACAAATAGTTCGTGGCAATGTTCCTAAGAATAGTAAATGATTTACAGTGGTAATACATTCGAACAGAATCATTATTTCAGCAAGAAAATGCCAGAACACATTCACATACGATTGAAGCCCATGCGAATTCCCCAAGTTCATACTCATTGTGATGAATGAGGTACTGGTGCATGAACCTTAATCAGAAGACAACTCATGAATTAAGGATTCCGTTAGCATACTTCCCGCTGCGGGTCAAAAATACACCGAACCTACCATAGGTCTAAGAAGCAATGTCGTGTCAGCAATTTCAGCTGCGATTAATATTTTAGCTTCAAGCATTTCCAATAACGCGTACATGAAACGGTGGTCCCCTACAGAATATAGGTTCATCAGGTGATTCGGATTTGGCGCGAGCCCTAAGGATGTCACTTGCATTCTCGATTACAGCAGCAGCTACGAGCGTGTACTCCCCAGGAACAAGGAAATCCAAGGAGAATGAGTGCTTAGTTTCTTGAAGTGGAGGAACTTCCAGGGTAATTCCACTCAATACACCTGAAAATATATATATATATATATATATATATATGGTTTTAGAACAGGACGACTTAGAACCAATGAATAAATGAAAGTAATAGAAGTCCTCTGATATTTATAAATGGTATAGGAGCCGTGCAAGCAACATATAACCAACAATAGGGTAAATTATGGTGCCCCCCATTGAGAACATCAGAAATTACACCACCCCAATTTTTTTAATTGTACATTTACACCCTTTTGACATGCAATAGGCCCATCTTCATAAGAATTATCAGAGGGTGTGCAGATTTGTAAGACTTATTTAGGAGTGTCCACGTATTTATGGAACCTACCGTAGGATGCAATGTCTGAACAATTGAAAAAACTGGGTAAATTATGCCACCCACTCTCGACAACTCTAGAAATTACACAACCCAATTTTTTTTTTTTTATTATTGCACATTTACAACCATTTTGACATGCTGTAGGCCCATCTTCATAAAATTTATCACAGGGTTTGCAGATTTGTAAGACCGACTTAGGTGAGTCTATGTATTTATGAAATTAAAGGATGCAATGTTATACAACATAGGTGTAAAAATTCGATTGAAAAAACTGAGTATTCACAAAATTTTGAAAGTTTTCAGCTTCATGGTTCTAAATTCTGGGTTTTTCTATCTTAAAGTAGTAGGGCTTTTTCTGAAAACAGAATACAGTGTGCATAAACTGACAAAATCTAATGCAATGCAAGTCATTTCTTCACTGCATTGAGAGAGAGAGAGAGAGAGAGAGAGAGAGAGAGAGAGAGAGAGCATTACCTGCCCACAAGACAGTACAGTTGCTCCCCTCGATACAATTTTCGCCAGCTACATCCCTACACGTAATATTAAGACTCATCTTTATTATCTCTTTTGTGTTATTACGCACCAGCACTTCCATGGGAGTGACCTCATTAGCCACTACAGAACCTTTCCTTGGGGAAGTTACGACCTGGATATTGGATACACTTGATGCTCCAGGTTCTCTGGTCTCCACTGGACCATCTCTAACCAGCCGGAAGCCAAATGTCAATGGATCGGGTAGCAACACATCCATAACGGATGATCGAAGGGCTTTTTGTATAGTATCCTTTATATTCAATTCTCCCGAGCTGTTCCACCCCGATTGCCACCCAACTTTTATCCTGGAGATCAACTTTTCAATAGAAGCATTCAGCTCAGCCTTGGCATTCTTATCTGAGAAGCTTGAACTTCTGCTAGTACTAACACCATCAGCCTGAGAAGGCCGGAGCAAGAAAGAGTCATCAAGGACAGGTAGCTTGAAATGCTCAAGCGGTATTAGCACTCTTGCGGAGTAATCACGATCAATTCTCGTTTTAGGATAAGAAAATTCAACTGCATCCTCATCAACCACAAGCTTATCATCCATAGTGGAATTTTCGAGCTGAACGGAAAGACTGATTTCAAAGACAACATCAGTAGGATTAGACAACTCAAGTTCAAGAAATCGCAGTCCCCAACTTCCTCGAAATGGATCAATCTTTACCAAACCATCCATCTTATTATCAGACTCCATTTCTTCAGAAGACTTTTCTGCACTTAAGGGGATGGGATTGTTTTCACTGACATGTGCCGGAATCTCCATTGAAAGCAAGCGAGCCTTGACAAAAGACAAGCCCTGCAAAACACAAATTGGCAATGGGACCACCAGACGTCTTCCAGGAGGCACAGCAGTTCCACTAGAATCAGGAGATCGAGATGCCGTCACAGGGCCTGAGAATGAGAACCAAAATAGGAAGATATGAAACAGTTGTTAGTCTCCTTTTACTTTTTCCCTTCAAATGAAGTACATATGTTGCAACATGTTTGTTGCCACGATATTCAATACTTAATGCAGATATTTCTGAAGAACAATAGTATAAATGAATTCTGCCAACACTCTGACTTTCATCAAGGTAATATTGACCCTCTTTAAAACATCTTTCAAAGTAAATTAAATCTGCACAATGAGGTCTAGAATATCACTTCTTCTAAAATAGATTGTTTTTAGCCAAGAAAAAGACAAAGGTCAATTATTTAAGGTCATCCCAGGACAACAAACCTATGTTCAATAATTTCAAGTATGCAACTAGACCAAGAACCTTCCTTTCTCAAGATACTCCATAGGATGCTTCCTTTCTCAAGTTTCACTAAAAAAGATATGAGATCTGTCACTTTCAATAAATAGGTCAAGGTTCATTTCTTTCTCCCTCCCTGTTCATCTCACAGGTATGTAAGGGAGAATGGCATTTGATTATATCCCTACCTGTTTTTGTTCTATTGTAAGATGCTGCAACATTTCAAGAAAATATTATAACTATGATGATAACTTCAGTCAAAAAGCTGCAGAAGGGAGTGGTGTGGGGGTACAGAATGGTTGTTGGGGAGAGAGAGAGAGAGACCTGCATAATGGATTACCAACATAGGGCTGCTTCCATCCTTATACGGCCTCCCACTACTGCCTGAATTCTTGCTTGCAAAATTATCAAGATCTATACTTGCAAGCTGCCACGCTTTCAAAGTTACTGGTACGGTCACTTCAGCACCAGGCTTCAGAGGAAGAAAGGATCTCAGAGTTTCCAACGCAATCGAAATAACAGAGTCTTGGTTCTTCCCAGATAGAGATATATGTGCCTGCTCAACTGGAACTGTACCAGCATTAGAAAGGCTAATAGATAAATTACGTATTTCACCTTCATATAGAATAATAGCACCATCACCACCAATAATATGTGGCACTAGGAGGGGAAGCTGGGGCACAACAGAGATACTAGGGACAGATACATTTCTCAACTTAGCAGAACCACAACATCGGAATGGATCTGAAAGAACAAGGCCCTGTGTTGCTCCTAGAAGCAGATTATCCACATCCTTGAAAAGATGTTCTGTAATAACACCAAAACAATGAACAGTGCACCCTGGTACTCTCAACTGTCCCACAGATGTTGGGATACCAGACAAAGTGATCACCTTTGATGAGTTAGGTGGAAGAGTTACACTCACTGGAAAAGGATCAAAGTCACCCGAATGCACAGATAAATATATACTATCAACCCTCAAATCAAAGCCACAAGGATTTGCCAACTCGACCAAGACTTGAACTGGTTCTCCAACAATCCATATCAACTCCTGCTTACTGCAATCATTTGACTCTCCCTTGCTGAATGGTGTATATATAAAAGGCCCCGATGGAGCTGATCCCATCCACCAATCTTCTCTTGCTGGGTTGCGTTTGACAATATCCGCTTGTGATGATAGCAAAGGGAACGAATATAACCTAATTGACAATGAAAATACAAAATTAGCAAAGAGTATAATGACTCGTTTGCTTTCTTTCAGGAGGTAAATTATAAAAAAATCTTGTATATTAATAGCAAAGAAGCATAAAATGATTAAGAATGCATCTCAATGAAAAAGCAGGAATTTCTCTATTTGTGCTTTCTAAGGAACAATTTCAGTAGCATACATGTGTGTGCACCTGATAAAGGAAAATATGTTAAACATCAAGTTACAGCACATAAGGGAACCAATTAAGTTAAGAAAATAGCTCCCAACCTACTTCTATGTAATTATGCTAATTCACTATGCAATTGAGGAAACAACTCCTGGATATTCTCGTGTTCTATTGATATGATTTTTTCTTGGTGAAACATACATAAAGGATGAGATTTTCTTGAGGGGGAAGGGGGAGAGAATAAAAATGTTGTCTACCATCCAAAGTAGTAGGTTCCAAACAGCAAAGGGACCACATTGAAGAGAAAAGGCTTCATGAATCAGCAATAAGACTATTCCATTTCTACTGATATAAGAGGCCCTGAACTTACAAAATGTGTATTTTGAAAAGATGAAAAGAGTAAATATTTTAAAAAGGACTTGGATTATGATACTGATGAAATTCCTCCACGTAGAAGGATACTTATTTCATGTAAAACTAAGAAAACCCAAGTTTTTTAGAACAATAAAGAGTAGTGTATCCCTATAATCATTTCAGCTCAGCAATAAATGTGTGCTGTGTATGATATATGCTTCTACATACCTTATAAAAGGTAATGCTGGATCAGCACAGCGAGTTCCTGAAGGCAGCCTTTCAGCAGAACTTGTTAGTGCATTAGCCAGTCCATTTTGCCCAGCTGGTGTAATTAGAGGATAATATGATCTCAGCAGACGAGCTGCAGCGCTCCATGCAGTAAGAGGGTCTCCAGCACGAACAGCAGACAGAAGTATTTCACGTAGTACAACCATCTGCAGAGTGCTCCACTGGCATTCAAATAGGGAGACCACTGACTGATGATGCACCTTTCCATTGTTGGGTGGACTAGGTCCGGTGTCCTGTAGACAAACATATCAATATTGGAGGAATCAGCACATCATCGCAGTTGATTCCATCATAATCAAATGGTAAAAAGAATAGCTAAATGTCATTAGGGCGTAAAGATCACCATACCTGCTACAAATCTATATCAAAGCAAGAATTCATGTCAAGCAGAAGTAATTTGAAGGCATTTTTAACTTTGAAATATTTGGAACAGCATTAAACAATATCAAGATTTCCTAAAATCATTACATGTTGACCAAGTAAAATCCCAATTAAATTTCATTGTTAATAACAAAGAATATAGATAGAGAAGGCCCAAAATAGAAAAAGCTGTACTCAAATTTACAACTCACATCACTAGGGGAATGATCAGATATAGATGCTCTACTTTGAACACGATAAGCTTTTGTAGCCACTGCCAAAACTTGCATGGCACTAATAGCAGCCAGTCTGTTCTCTTGCTGCAGGTACAGCTGTGCTACCTGCCTTGAAAAGAAGGCAGACTTTCTATGATAACCAATAGTCCCATATAGGCGAGCTATCTCAACATACAATATTAGCCTATCGCTAGCATCAATCAAAGACTTTGCACCATCTGAAGCATTGGTCAATAGCTCCACGACATCTTTAGTTAACTCTCTTCTGCAATGTCAGAAAAACTAAGGTTGTAAAACTGCATCACATCAATAAAAGCATTCAGATTCAAAAAATCATTTATTTTAACTTAAGACACTTGTATTATCTTTACACTTTTTTTCTATTTCATTTAAATCCAAGGTCTGCATGAGAGGCTGAAGAGGAAGAGAGTGATGGAAGGACAGCAGGAGTTGGTTTCTCTATGTTATTTTTTTTCCCACTTTCACCTTTTCCTGTCTTCCAAAAAATTAAACATCTTTAAATCCAAAAATTGTAAAGCAAGAAGATATATCCTTAAACTACAACATCAAATCCATCCGTGTGCAATACCATGATACATGACCATACACTTTGAGAGTTAGGCCTATCTTCTCTAGCACTTGGGACTACGATGTGGGGCCCAAACCAATGATTAAAGGCACAGGAACTTTACCACTACACAACATGGATACATGGGCAGGCTGGGCCTGTCTCACCTACTATAAGAATTATAGAGACTCCAAACACATACAATTTCAAGCCAGCTTTCCTTCTTCCTTTTCATGGTGATGGAGAGACACGGTAGTAATTGTTCTAGTCAACAAGACACATGAACCACACTACAATATATAAGCTGCGTAAATAGTCCCAAGAAATGACCTTCGTGGGAATTAAACCATGACTTCATAAAAATATTCATCATGAGGTTGGACCTTGGCCTGCCCAGTGACATTACTGAAAGTATGAAATTATATATTCATGCAACTGAGTTTCTATAATTGCTAAGATTCCATCGCCTGATATAAAGGAGAAGAAGGAGCAGATAGCTAAAGAGTATACTTCTGTTTGTAAGTTCATTCTAGCAACAGATTCTCTGTAAGTTTCTCTAATGTGGTCTCATAGGCAATTTTCAACACCACCACCACCCATCCCCACCCACCCCAAAACAAAAGAAACAAAAAAAAAAAAAAGAGGAAGGCCTATAGATGGTCAAGAATTGAACAATGATATTCTGCATGAGATTTTTTTTAAAGCAACTTAAAACCGTAGCTAAGAATACAAAGAATCCCTCCACTACTGCATTAACAGTCTTGTAAATAGCAAGACATACTCTGAAGGCTATCATAGACATCAATTTCAGGCAAAGTAGCTAGTGGTACAAATAAAGTTTTTTTGGATAATTTCAGTATCTATTCCAAAAAAATTAAATACAAGGATATACAGTCCACTGTCCAAGACTCAAAAAAATTAAACTATAAGCAACCCTCCAAAGGTCGGAGTATTGGCATATGACTAATGGAAACCTACGCGCATGGGCAAGCTGCCTCCTATCTAGCTATAGAACTGTTCAAAAGAAAAAAAGTTTACCTGCAGAGAAATCTTGCCAACTTCAATATAGCTTCAAGCTCAAAGCTCAGTGGAGAAACTCTGAAAAAAGAGGTTCCACAGTAGAATTACTCAAGCTATTAAAAGCTCATACTTTTGATATAAATTTTCATAATTAAAATAGATGAGGTCTAAGTGGTCAAAAGTACATTAAAAGAATACCTTTGAGCATTGTCTTGTATAGATGACTTTCTATAATGCACAATGACACTGTTGTAGCGATATTTAACCTCATCAATTAGTACAGGATCCATATGGCCCATTCGATCTAACTGAGAATTTGACAAGCTAAAATGAAAAGCCAATTGTAGCAAACATAAAGGCATAGAAAATCACATTTGTCATGAGATGCATGATCATAGTTGGAAAAATACATCAAAAATTGATCCATCTGCTATTTGGAAACCCTTAAGCACATTCCATATGTGTGCATAAAACTTAAACACAGATAGCCCTCTCATAACTACAAAAAGAGAAAAATACCATTGCTTCCAGTAAGCCAAATGGAGCAGAAATTCATGCATGAAACTTAAATACAGACATCACTCTCATAACTACAAAAAGAGAAAAACACCATTGCTTCCAGTAAGCCAAAAGGAGCAGGAATTCTACAGAAATGCAACTTCAAATTTAAATGTCAAAACTATATTTGTTGATGACCTAGCAGCTAAGGTCAGCTTTAATTTTTAATAACACAGAAAGTCTACAAGTGGTATATGAACCAGGAAGGTTGGCAAGCTATTCAAACTCAGATCAAGACTTGCATGGAGCTCAATTCAATTTTGATCAAGCCTAGCTTGAGCTTTAATCCATTTAGCTCGATGAGCTTGCGGGAATACTAAACCTTCAATCGAGCTGATAAATATATCAAGCTTTATCAAATTGAGTTAAGCTGGAGTTTAAATTTAATTTAATTGAAGGAATATAAAATTTATTGTGTCCGAACAGGCTTACTCCTGCTGAGCTGGAGCTTCTTAAGTAGCACCTGCAGCCAAACTAAAGCTCAAAAAGTTAAGCTTGATCTAGCTTGAGCCAAACTCAAGCTTCAAATTTTCCACCTGACTTGAAGCTCAATCTCAAAACAAATTGACTCAATTTGATTCACTGATGCATCTCACATTAGAACCCTAGATATGACTGTATATAAACGCCATATGATGGGTCAGGTTGGACCAGTTGATGTAGTCAAAAGTGCAGAAGCATCAGCAGTGGGCGGCGGTTCAAGTGCAGCAGGGGACGTTGGAGTTGCGGGCATTTAAGTTTAGAGTCAGGGAGAGGGACACAGGAGGTAGATGACTTTTATTTTATTGCGTAAGTTTGTTTTTCCTTTGCATAGCCAGCACATATGGTGGCATCAGCTCTTGATCTAGAAAACCCTTAGCTTGTGCTGATATATAAAGTGTGGGGGGGGGGGGGGGGGGGGGGGGGGGGTGGGGTGTCTGAGGGTAGAAGGCACTTTCAGCTGAAATGCATCTATGGAGAGCAAGAACACATGACGAGCAGCTTGCTCATGTTACCCATTTCATCATAGCTTTGGTATCCATTTTCTTCATCTTCTTCTCCCCCCATCAAAACCCTAACCCTAAATACATGTCCATACCCAGTTTTATATTTAAACCCATACACGTACCATGAATAACCACCATATACAGATTCAAACCTTAATCCACAACCAAACTCCTTCATATATCTCAGTAAATACTCACATATACACCATACATACTTATACATACCCTCATACCCATATATTTCCCCACTCCATGAATACCCCTTGCACTCATGTGCTCAATACTACTCCATCTTACTCACCATATATATCATTCAACATAATAGAATTGTCCCTCTCTTTGGCTATATTGCTGGAGTTATACTGTTTTTTCCTTTTCTTTTCTTGAAATTTATTATGGATCCTATGAGGTTCATTTATAATCCTAGATAAACAATGCTCGTAGATTGAACATCTGTAGAAGGTTTATATGCTACACAAGTTTCCAATTTTTTAGGTAATTCGTTAATTTTACTGTAAATAAGGAGAGGCTTGTCCTTGTCAAAGAAGATTAAGTATCCAAACGAATGGAACAAACTGCAACAGACCAGTCAATGGGAATTTAATTTGCTGATAATAGTAAATAAACATAGAAAATTACAATGCTTACCATTAAAGCACAGACACTGCCCTCTAATGCTCCAGCATACCAAAAATAATCTCCTGTCAACCTAGCAAGTTCTAATGCGGTATTATAATGGGCATTTGCATCAACAGGTGATCCTGCTAACAAGCAATAATCTCCAATTGTCTTCTGTGCCCGGCCAAGTCTTCTCTTTTTTGCCTTAATCACCTGCATTTGAAAAAAGCAAACACCAATAAGACCAAATCCCAGATGTCCCTTCTTAAGAACAAGAAAAGGGAAATCACTGTCCATATTGCTAATAAAACTGAAATTCTCTGGACACCTAAACATAAACCTCCTCTGAATTGAGACTGGCTTGAGAATCGAGAGGTGTCTTCAGGATAGTTCCAGAAGATTCAGCCTTAAGAACCCATTTTTCAAACTCCATCAACAGTGAAGCAGCAATATCTTGCATCATTGTCTGTAAGTGGAATTCCAGAGTTTGCCTGTCCGCAGGAGGGAACAAAATAAAATTATCCCCTCTTTTATTGCCACTTTCCAGCTGTGAAACCAACAAATGAAAGAGACATGTTAAAAAACATCTAAAATCTTCTTTTTGACATATTGAAGCCCCAAATCTCTGTTTAAAAGTTACCAAGAAATCCCTGCTCAATAAACTGGTGGAAAGTGCTATGAATGATACACAAGGCAAAGAAAAATATGCAAAAATGTTTTTCACAAAGAAAAAACTAAAATGAACAGAAGCAAACAGCTTTCTCATTTTGCCGTACAGATGCAGTATTTTCTTCTCCAGGTCTCTCTTTGGTTTTGGGGGGGTGGGAGGAATAATCATGCTTCTAGTGCAGTTCTCATAGCTACATGCTTTAAAAGACAAGACATACTGGATGACAAAATTATCACTACAAGTATTTCAACCTCTAACTAAAGAAGCACATGGAAAGTTCCCATGATCAAGAATGTTGGATTTTCCACAATCCTGTAAATCATTAGATATGATATCTAGGAAACCAAAGACCACATTGCAACATATGTTCCAAGCTTATAGTACTTTGATCAAATGCAAAACTGCACCACACAAATGTACAAGGCACTAACTAAAGAAAGGAATGAGAATTTTCATAAGAAGTCATGGATCCAGCTTAAAACGCAATGTGTTTATGACACAACATTTACTCATCAACAATAAATCTATAAAAATTAACAAACAAAGCAATGAAAGATCAGAACAAGATAGATTAACTAAATCACTGTCTTTTTCAACTATTATGTCTAACATGTGATATTACATCAATGATAAGCCAACAATTCCTTCTCTTAACTATTACTGGATTAACAACTTTAAGTTCCACAACTAAACACAATATCAAGCTAAACAAATTTTACTTTTTTCCTTTCTAACTAGCATGCCACATCAGCTCACGAAAGCACAAAAGCTAATAAATATGCCATTAACACCCCGTGGCATGAAATTAACTCGTGATTTTGAAATTTCAAGACTTGATTGCCCAAATGAAAGACTGCAAAAACCGTGACCTCCAGTCTAATCAACCACTCTGCGTTGTGCTTAACTTGCATTTTTCCTGATCAAAACAAAATCTACGCTTTTCTAAAGCATCAGAAATTTCCCTTCAGCATGCCCGTCAGTGCAAAAAAGCACGGAAACTAGTAAAGTCTGAAACATCAGTACCACGAGCCATGAATATCACTCTCGATTTTGAACTGTCAGAACTTGATCGATCAACATGAAAGTTTTTAAGACTCCGTTTTTGCGAGAAACGGAACTTACAGTACGAGTAAACACAATGCATCAATGTTAAATTGAATTACACAGATCCAGAAACAATCTTCACTTATCGAAAGCAATATGTTCAAACCAACCTCCAATTAACAGAATGGAATTAATAATTCCTCAAATTAACAAGCACGAACGGAAGAATTACTTCGTCACCAAGCTAAAAAAGAACAACAATTACTCAATAAGAACACGGAACCTGCGTATCACTGGGGCAAAACGCGAAACACCGCTCAACAAGCGAAGAACCGTAGCTTTTACGCAGAACACTGAACTGTTGTACAACATCGTCAAGATCCAGCGACGAAGGACAGTGACAAATACCTATAACCGCCAAGATCTTACGGTTTGATTGGAAATCTTCCCACGGACTAGGAGGTGAACCGCCAATAACGAACTTGAACCGGAGCGAACCGGACTCCCAGGGCTGGTTCGCGAAAGGAGATTTCTGATGCTCAGTGTAGAAGGAACTGATCGCGGAGAGTGCGATGGTGTGGTGGCGAAGGAGCATGGAGGTGTAGTCGCGGAGAAGCGGCATAGGGATGTGTCCGATCGGGAGTACGGTGACGCGGATCATGGCGGTTGTTTCTATGCTGACGTCAGGCTCCATTTTTGGTGTTCACGAGGGTTTGGAAGAGGCAAGTGCAGGAGAGTTACTGTGGGAGTGAGTGTAGAGGAACTAATGAGTGGAGATATAGATGTGCGTGGGGGGTTGAGAGAGAGAAAGAGAGAGAGAGAGAGAGAGAGAATGCGAAAGGAGCTGAAGAGGGGTTGTTTGGATTGAGATAAATCGCGCGCTTGGTTTTGGAGTTGGAGCGACCGGCTCGGCTCATGTTAAATCGGTTTTCATTGAAATTTGTCCGCATCCACGTGTCTTGCCAATCTAGTTGTGCTGTTCCGGTCCCATCCTCGCAGGGTAAATCGGTAGGGTTCAATTTGTTTCTTTTTCCGATTTGAAATCCGATTCATCTGCACATGAAGCTAGCGATTCCTGTTAACAAGTCAAATTTTGCATACTGAGTTTAAACGGATTCAAATTTAAAAATTTCTAACATGTAAGACAACTTGTTTACCAATTGTTCTCTAAAATAAAGTCTATAAATCGATATATGCATAATTCACTCGTTGTTTGACCATTTATGGATCAGAAATATTTATAATAAATCCGAGATATTTGTGTGTATACCTATCCACCGTTAATCTATTTATATAACTACCAATTACATAAAAGTACTACACATATATATAATTACATAAGAATAATTACATAAATATCGAGACACATATGAGTTTACATTAATTTTATTTTATATATTTATGGTATATTGAGAATACAACATTAGAGTATTTTTATTTTGTAGGATTGTCATATGTCGAGAATACGATTTTAGAGTAAACATTTATCGCATATTGAATGTGTGATATTAAGTAGTTATATTAATTTAATTTATTTATACATATGGCATGTATAGTAAATGTGATTTTGCATTAGTATTTAGATAATTAAAATTATATAATTTGTAATGATACAAATTTTTTTTTTGAAATGATAAACATGTATTATACCTTAATAAATTGTAACATAATTTTCAAATCAGCTAAAAAGCCAAAGTTTTCATAAAATCAAAACTGTAACACCTCGAGACCCTAAATGACACTAGAACTCGCTACATATTCTGGCTAGTTTAGAATATGTAAGACTTTCTAAGTCCACAATCGAAATAAAGAAAAATCACAATATACAATATATAAATATCCACAAAGATATACAATTAATGGGAGATAATGAAATCGGCAGTTTAATTATCTCATTTTAGATTCACAAAACAACAAAAGGGTATTCAAACCTCGGTACACTTGGTCTTTGCCCACATACATAGATGGATATAATTATGCATTTTCCTTTAAATCCTTTACGCCCAGAAATCAGAGTCCAGAATCTAATATTCTAGTTGTGTCATTCCATATGAAAGTTCATTAGGGAAACCTTGCCCATAATCAACGATTGCTCCTCTGAGGAACTGTCACTACGAGCTCTTAGAGCGAGCTGGTCAAGCAAAATCAATGAACCAAAGTAATTAGGTCAAATATAGATTTAGTCTAGTTTAATTATTAATTCCTATCAAACACAAGCAGTAATCAACACCACATACCTGAAATCACCCCCAAGTAAAAAACAATACTCTGATCTCAACATGAACACTATGAATCTAAAAGAAACAAGTAGTACGTTAGCCCTTTAGTATTGTAAAGTTAAATCTTACCAGGAGTTATCTAAGAGCTTATGATCTACTCAGTTAAGGTCCCAAAATAAATTGTTAAGTTAAATAATAGTAATAACATAATATGAGTAAACTAAAAAGGCTACATAATTATTTATATATATATATATGAGATCACTTTTATAATAACTCGTAAAGTACATAATATATATATATATATATATATATATACGTGTGTGTGTGTTCATCTATATATAAAAGAAAGTATGAAATAGACACATGATTAGAATATCAGATAATATAAATTATTGAATTGATATGATAAACATACTTACTTGAAAAAATAATAGGATTCGTAAGAACTCATGAGGAAATGATAAAGTAATTGTCAATAAATAAAACGAACATACTACGTATAATATAATATGCTATAATACTACGTGATAAAATAATTAGATCACGAAAACATCAATAATAATAATAAATCGCACTAACAATAGAAATGACTCGTAGTTTACTAATTCAACATAAAGGACTTACGTAGAATACAATCACTGACATATTATGTAAATAAACAAAAACTTGGCCCCAACATTTATATATCTATAACCAATATCCGAAACCCGATAAAGTATAAATGACAATAACCTTCATATAAAATACTTCTATATAATATGAAAATCAATTAAATAGTTTAATATTGGTAATCGAATACTAACAATACTTAATTTAACACTAACAATGGAAATAATAAATAAAATAATAATATTAAAATATTACACTATATGGTACCTGAACTGAATTTGAAAAGGCTCACGAAAATTACAATCGAAATGAGATTATTAAGAGGTATGAACAAAACCTAACATAAACAATAATACAAAATTATAATCCACGAATAATAAACCTAAATAAATTAAAAAGAAATTACATTTACTAAATGTGGAAAACGAATTACAAAGAACGAGAGCTTTGAAAAAGAACATAGTCTTACCCGTGTGATTATGAATTTAGGGAGCTGAAATTGAATGTGGCGAGAGAGTTAGGAATTGAAAGAGATGAGAGAGAGAATGTAAGGAGTGGAGTCTAGTTTAAGAATTTGGGTTGGGGAAGGGAAGGGTGCTAATCGAGAAACAATAGGAAGGGAGAAAGAGAGGAGATAGGAATTAGGGATGAGACGAAAGAGAAGATAGGGGAGATAATTCAGGGGTGGGGTCGGGGAAAAAATTTAATGAGGGAAGAGAGAGAGATATAGAGACGGTGGATTGAGCGAGGGAGAATAGATGCAAGCAAAAGAGAAAAGAAGGAGGGAAAAAAAAGAGTGATCGGATAAAAAATGAATTAGGGTTTAGAGTAAGTTCTAAGACCTTCTAAAATATAAGGTAGAAAATATATATATAGAAAAAGAAATAAAATAGGCAAATATATATATATATATATATATTACATAGGATAAATAAATTTTAATGTAAATGTTATAATGTAAAGTACTAAAAATTATTATATCATTTGAGTAAAATATAAAATTTAATGTAATTAATATATATGTGAAATAAGGATGCTAAGATTAAATAGATTGAGACCTTAGTTTTCCATTTTTAACTTAAGTGAGTTTATGATTTAAAAGAAGTACTAAACTACTAGGGTGTTTCAATCAAAATATAAAAGAAAAAATTACTTAAAACTTTTTTAACACGTTAGAATGTAACAAGAGCCTTCATCAAAGTAGAGTTTAGTTAAAGATAGGTACATCATTTATTTGTTAGAGCAGGTGATTACAATAGATCGAATTAGATAATCTAATCCACATTAGTATAAATATTCAAATTCGTTTCCATTATCTTTTTTCCTTTTTCCCTCAGCATTCTCTTCCATCAATTTTTAAAAGGGACGGACCAAAACTCTATGAAGAAAAACAATGTTAATATAAATATAAAATTAATGGATTTGAAAGATTAATTGTTAGACTTCCTTTAGCATTTCCCTAATATTAACGCTAAAAGGATCATTAATTAGATCTAAAAGGCATATGCAAATACTAAGATTCCATTTGTTTTTCAAGAAAAAGTAAATTTATTTTTATGTCATATATTTGAACAATTTAAGCATTAAAGTTTTTTAAATATATGAAGAAACAAGACCACGTGGTATGAACTTATTAAAAAACTATGTATATTATTACATAAATGATAAATACACCTTTCAATATGGATATTAAAATAACTAACAAAATCATGTAACTATAATAAGTGTATTTGATAAAATAAAAAGGAAAAATATGGATAATATAATAAGAATATCCTGTAATTAACATTCATATTTAGCAAATAGGAAAAAAGAAAAAAAAAAAAAGGAAAATGGGCTTTCATGGGCTCAACATAGTTATTTTTGGAAATTTTTTGCAACAATTTTCCCTTCCAATTGGAGTCTATTCAGTAAAACTAAAAGCAAAATAAATTTTATAAATACCAAATAGTTGTTTCAATTTTAATAGGACAGATATATTTTTCATGACGTCAAATTATCAATTGCATAAAACCTCTATTAGAGTTAGTTTGAGACTTATAAGAGATGTTAAAAAGAAAAAGAGAGAGAGAAAGAAAAACTAATTTTACTTGAGTTTATTTGTTTGCATAGCAATATTGTATCCATATTTGTATTAAATTTGAGTAATAGTATAAATACGAAGCTTTGCTTATCAAATAGAACCGCATACTACATAAAATTTAGTTGCTAGCAAAACATCAACAAATAAATAAATAAGAGATATAAACTTACCTACTTTATTCATAACGATGCCGTATCTTATGTTTTCTTACACTCACCACAATGGATATACTACCTACTAGTAATACTATACTCGATAACTTGTTATTCATAATGTGGTATCTCTGATGCCGTCATTATTTTCCCTTTTATTTTATTTTGCAGAACATACTATAAAATTACGTGCTCATGACATATGTACCATTTAAAAAGTATTAGAGTCATTCAATTTAAGATATAAAATAATTGATTATTGTGATATACGGGATAGTAACAAGTCATCGGATAACACGATCCCACGCTTAGCAAATTGTTTTAAAGTTTGTGAATTTGCATTAAGGTCAAAACAAATAAAGGTCACACGTTAAACAATGAAAACAAAATTAAAAATATTTATTAATAGTGAAATATAGAGGTGCATAATTTACAAACCAATTTCGTCAAGTTTGACTCAAGTAATTAACCCGAATATATAAGAGGGTTAAGAATTAAAATGTCAGGCAACACGAACTTTCACCCATTTATTACTCTTAACTACTGCATTCGATTTCTCATAAGTTTTATTAACTTAAGTGTTAGAATGGTCCTACCGAACAATTGCTAATTTTTTTTTTCTTATTCTTATCTAATTAAGCAAGTCAACTTAGGTACCTTGAAGCCATTTCGACTCTAAGAACCTGCCGACCTTCACACTCTATTAGCTAAGTATCCAACACAACAAGTGTAATTTTATTTTTCTATAGGAAAAATTGGAAATAGTTGCTTCCTAAATGTTTGTGATGATGTAAAAGCTTCCCAACTGAATGCCTCTTATGTTGCATTTGACATTTTTTTGATGAAGATAACTAAGCAGAAATGAGTATAAATGAAAGGAAATAAGTGGTTTTTACTTTGTGTTTTGCAAATTTAGAAAGAAAATTAAGAGTGATGGTACTATTTCCATTGTTGGTTGATATCACAAATAGAAAATGAAAGCAGCTGAAATTAGTATCTAAAAAAATTATCATTATTTTATTTTCATAAATATTGTTACAAGAGATGATGAATGTAGTTTTCATCTCATTTTCATTCAATTCCACCAAGTCTTCTTTGATTTTAGAGAGAACAGAAATGACTTTCAAAGTTACATGTTTTTATTTCATTCCCTTATACCTCGGCCTATTTCCACTCTTTTAATTAAATTATCAAATGTAATATTATCTTCTTCTTCTTTTTTTTATTTTTTAACCAACTATATATTATAACATTAGTGGAAAGGGGGATTAAACTTAATCTATTTCATTAAAAAATAAATATTCATACAATTAGATTACAACAATATCAAAAAAATATAATGTTATGTTCTATTTCCGTCCAGTTTTACTTTTCCTATATCTTTCCAAATATAGGACTATTAAAATGGTGAAAACAATGAGCTTCATATAAATTCGGAGATACAGCAAATGCCAGTAGCGTGGAGTTTCGTTATTTTGATTGTTTAATCTAAATTTGGCTTTGAGTTGAATACCACATAAGCATTCCTATTTTATTTTTACTCATCGAATAAAATACACAATTCCCAAATGAAGATTGTATCGGAGGAATGCGACAAAGGACACACGCGTACAAGGAATTATTTTCTTTAAAAAATTTCATGTGCATTCAAAACAAGAATCTTAACACCTCATGGTCAATAGCATAAAGAGACTGCCATTCTAGACCAAATCCATACGATGGACCCGACATTGAACCCATCATCCATTGGACTCAAAAAAAAAAAAAAAAAAAAGGGTCAAATTGCAAAATGGCATATATCGGAGCTTTTTAACCTCTTAGAGTAGCAGTTCCAGTTTCGTTACAAATTTAATTTTCATTTTACGTACCGCTAAAACATTTAATCAAATAGCCCAGTGGAATGGAGATCAATTATCAATAGGTCAAGTACTCAAATCAGCCTACAGATTTAAGACGGGAAACAGGAGAAATGAAGAATCAAAAGAAAATTTAGAAAAGAAAAAGAAAAAGGATATTAGATTGAAGCGGCTGTGACAAATCCAGAAATTGGCCTACAAAGAATCAACAAAGTTAAATGAAACAACACGGATATTAGCCACAGAACTGAATAGAAGAGGAGATTACTGCTTCTTTTTTTTTCTCTACAACATTTTCCTTATCTCTGTAAAGTCTAAGAACTAACATAACTTCTTTTTTTTTTTTTTTTTTTTTCTATCCTTCTTCTCCATGGCTTTCTTGATTTTGCCAACAGGAGGTTGACGAAACAATCCCCACCACTTGTTCCTTTCGAAGTGCTTCATGCTGAACAGGATCGACCCTTCCGGCACAGGGCAAAAACTTATTAGGCAATTTTACAAATACTTGCCATCGTTGGGTTTTCTCAGGATCTCTCTCCTCAGCTAACTGCATATAGAATTTCGGGGCAATATTCTTCCTCGGGCGGTGTCATATTAAGATCAGGTAGCATGTTGAGATCTGGTAACAAGAAAGAAGTATCCGGCTTCTCTGCAGGAGTGTCTTGATGAGAATCTGCAGGTGGAGGAGGAAGAGGATTTATATGGGGAACATCCGTCTGCACCGTTGAAACAGGAGAAGATCTGGCTGAGAGTGCAGGAATGCTGGAAGTAACTTTGTCCGGTTCATCAGGCTCACTTTTCGCAGAATGGAAATCCATTTCGAGCTGCAAAACAAATGCAAGGTCCCATTTCAACAAAAAAAGGGGCAATTAAAATGGCTGCAACATACAGGTAAATCTCTCATATCAGAGCACAGAACAGCAGTGAATAGCGGATTTAGATCATTAATTAACAGCATGTTACAACAGGCAATTACACTCCACCCTTATTCTCACCAGGTTGGGATTTCCTTTTGATCTTATTTTGCAATGCACTTCATCACTCACCGATTACGCTCGGATTTCATAACATGCCATTTATTGAAAGAGGTTTGAAGAAAAGAAGAGTAGAATCACCTTGATTTTCTTTAAGCTCTTGTTTGTCTCCCTTTGATCTGTTAACGTTGAATGCAAGGATGCTAAATCCTGTTAGCACAGAATTGAAAATAGGTCAGACAAGTCAAGAACGCTAAGGGAAAAAACAAAGGCATAGACTTTAACGTTTAGGTTTAAATACCTTCTTCAAATGCAATCTTTCCCTTGACAGAAAATCCTCCTCGTCTTTAAGTTCAGCAAATGTCTATGATTGCAAAAGGTTTCAAAATTAAAGTCGATCTACCTTTGTAAAATTGTTTAAGCAAGTGATGATAGTCTCATCCAAGTTTTTCAAATCCTATTCTTAGCCTAATTCCTAGTATAACAGATTAACATGGAGTAGATTTCTAGCTCGCACAATACATAGCCCATGATAGCAGCAAGAGTTTATGGGTACAAGGATAGAATGAGGAATTCGGTAAAGTACCTTCTTTCTTCTCAACTTCTTCGAATCAGTTGAAGCAATCACCACCTGCAAGCACAAGCAAGCATATGTATTAGTTAAGCAGCTACCTTGAAACAGGAATCAAAACGAAGACAGAATACAAATAGAAGGTCATAAACACTATAAAAGCAACTGAATACAAGACTGCAAGCATAATCCATCGGGAAGTCGAGATATAGCCTTAAAAAGAAGGGAAAAGAAAACGTACGTTATAAACACGAGCAAAAGTAAGAATTTCAACCTGTAAAACCACGTGGCCGACCTATATGTTGACCTTTGAATTGAAACTCAGAGAGGTATTGTACCAAAAAGAAAACGACCACCAATTCAAATTGTTCAAAATTAGAAGCCGCCCAAAGTCAACACGTTACCCCCCTAATTTCCCAAATAAACCTGAAACTCCGCCAATCTAAGAGATGGAAAGTTCCATGCTAGCCCGAGCACGCAACATACATCACCACCGATCTGAATCAACAGCAAATGAATTCTGCAATTGAAAAAAGCGGACCCCACCTCTCACACTCGCACTCACAAGAACATAACTTCAACTCAACTACTACCCAGAAGTACGGCTGCCACGTCATCGGACCCGGCCCGGATCCATCACATGCCACGTCAGATCGACATTTACGTGTTCCCACTTTCAGAAGTTCTGTTCCAATCATCCTCACGTGACCTTTCCTTCCTCACATGACCACCCCACCCCCACCCCCCCCCAAAAAACTCTCCCGTCTCCCTCTCTCGAACATGCGAGCGAGCGTATGTTTTTAACCTCGCCGCCCTACTTCAAAGTTCAAGAAAAACCAATTCTCTCTTTGTTACTTTCATTCAACGCGTCGTCACTCGAAGAAAAAGAAATCTCCACCATTTCATGCGGGTCCCACTTCAACAATGTCAAAGCCCTCGTCCCAAGCAACATCTCAATTAAAATATATATATATTTAAAATTAAAAAAAAATTATAATCGGACGCTTAAAATAATAATTAAAGAAGCAGAAACCAACAACAATTATGGATTTTTCCACTCTGGATCCAATATACAAAATCGTTTGATCGAACCGGACACGTGACCCTCACGGGGTGAATTAATTGCAATTTTCAAAAAGAGAAGGGGAGGTAAACGCAAATAAGAAAAAAAGTGTGGACCAACTTTCGAGGTTAAAAAAACTACAAAATCCAACGCTCTTTCGGCCTTTCCTCTCACGTCGGGACATTCTAGGGCCCACCAAGCGCGAATTAGCTCCTTCTCTTCCCAACTACACATCGAGACGACGAGTTTTCACTTAATGACGAAAATGACCCTACATACATGCATCTAAACACGAATCTACACGAGGTGTCTGAGTACTATCCGGTCTTTATGAACAAAAGCCGCCGATATAAGAACGGTCGGCGATCGAGTCAAAAGGAAGCTTGCAGCTAAAGAGAGAGGAAAGAGGAATTATGACCAAAGGCGCAGAAAACCGTCCCCCTCCATGGTGTCCCGAGGGTAGTTTCGTCATTTTATACATTAGAGAGAGTGAAATGTGACATGTCGTCATCTCTCCTTTTGATCTGATGACCTGGGAACGAAAAAGAAGGGCTAAAATGACAACAAATAAATAAATGAAAGCAAAGTAAAAAAGAAACCGCAAACGTGAAACTGTCTCTCTCTCTCTCTCTCTCCCTCTCTCCCAATCTCCCCCGCCTCTTTTCCTCCCTTTCGGTTTTCGGATCTGCAAAGCTGAGCTCAACAGCCATAGGCAATTTCGTCCAAAATGACTGACACCCGTTACTTCCAAGAATTAACCACTCAGAGTTTCGTAAATCAACTGCCTTTCTTGACCGTCGGCGCCACCACTCTGTGGTGGATGCGATGCCGACGGAGCAGTGGAGCTGGAAAAAAGAAGGAAAAAATTGATATATCCATTTGAGCTGGTCAAAATGGAAATGAAGAAACAGATTTTGATGAAATCCGTTTTCCGTTGGTTTACAAACAGATGGGTTAGTCTAAATTAAAAGTCAAAAGGATAAAAGTTTGGAATTAAAAACGGTTTTAGAAGGCCAAATTGGTGATTTTAACAAAAACAAGATGAAAACCTACATAACTTTTAAGTGTTTAGGATTGTATTCCGGCTAGGTAAACAAAGCTAAATCTTACACCGAAACCGTAAAAAACCATGAAAAAAGGAAAAAAATAAAAAAATACATTTATTGTACAGTCTTGCACTTATAATTCATTGACGTAATTACGAAGACACAGAAAGAGAGAAGAGGAGAAGATAAGAGAAAAGAAGAGGAGAGAGAGAGAGGAGGGAGAGAAAGAGAAACAAACCTTGGATCTGGTGCCGGAGGGAGAAGACCGGAGAGCAGCGAAGTCGGAATCATCAACGCCGTCAGCTGTACCGGAAGAAGACGCGCCACCGTTACTCCATGAAAGAGGCGTAGTCGGACTGTTTCTCATGGAATCGGCACCACGTTTCATCGGAGAATCGGAGTCGCATCTGAGAGCGATCCTTGTCCTCCGCTGTCGCACTCCCCACCGTAGGGGAGGAAGCTGTACCGTCGCCGCCGCCATCGCCGAGGAGGACGACTTCAGAGACGCAAGAGCGTGAGACTGTTTGAGACGTAACAAGAGCTCCGCCACCACGACTTCGTCCGTCATCGCTGCGCGTAGCCACTCATCCTTCATCACCATCATCAGGACTCTCAAGATAGAGGAGAGAAAGACAGACAGAGAGAGGGAAAGAGAGAAAGATGAATGGATTTGGAGATGCAGTTATTGATATAATCAGTCTTGTGTCTAGGTAGAGAAAGAGAGGTTGGAAAATGACGGAGGAATTTATTGTGTGTGTAAGAGAGAAAGAGTAAATGGTGGAGATAAGAAGAGGAGCTTTTATATATATATATATAGTAGAGAGAGAGATGTACTTTATTACTTTTATGGTGACGAAGGAAGAGAGAGGGAAGGAGTGAGAAAGAAAGAAAGAGAGAGAGAGGGGTTTGGGGTTTGGGTTCGTGAGGTTCGGTTTCGGTTCGTATGAGACTCGGAGTGACTCAGTTATCGTTGAATGTTGTTTGTTTTGTTTAAGGGGGGGTGTTTGTTATGAGTGGTGGCGTGGCGTGACCGAGTGAGTCTGACTCCACTCAATTACTTGTAATTCGTAAATTAAGAATTTTTTTCTTTTTTTACACTCGTGGACCGAAATTTATATCATACAGAAGGTGTCCGTATAAATCCCGATTTTATATTATGATGCCATCAGACCAATTTGAGGTAAATTTTCTAAAATTTGAACCCAGCTCAATATCTTGTTAAGTATTTTAAAACCCGTCCCAAACTTTATTAAGTATTTAAAGTGAGCTCAAAATCCAACCAATAATTTATAAGATATCTAAAACACACTTGAATTCGATCGGTACGTAATATAATTCAATTAAAACACTTTACAATTGATATTTTTATGCAAAAAAAAAAGAATTTTTTTTGGGAAAAAAATATTGGAAATTTTGAAATGTAACATGTCACCAACTATATAATTATAAGAAGGAAAATAACTATCCTAAAAAATTAGGATTACTTAAAATTACTCTTTATCCTTCTAACAGCATAAGATTATTTCTTTTTCATCATTATTAAGTTTACAATATCTTGTAGGTTCCAAAAGCAAACTTACAAAGGATTAACAATTAGAAACCGAATCCGAATGAATCACTAAAATTTCATAAGCATTCCAAAACCATGGGAATTGCCTCCATTTCCATGAGAAATGGAACGAAGAAGAGGTTGTTCCTTCAATTTTCAAAGGAAAATCAATTCTAAAATAGACAAAACCGGTTCAAGAATCGAACCCAAGAAATACTAGTACGTAGGACTCAAGATGGCGGTTCTCTGAAACCGGTAGTTCCATCTACGCCTAGAACCAACAAAATGTAGGTTTATTTTTCGGAATATGGAAATGGGTGGTGGGTGGGACCAAGGTGGGAAAATTGTGCACTCACATTTGTTGCCTTGCCTCCTGTTTTTCTGTTGGAAGCACTGACAAGTTTTTATTTTTGTATTGCCTTTTCTCTATTCTTTTTCATTTTACACACTTTTCTATTCAATTATAGCTAGGGCTTTCGTGGGTTTTCATTTTTCCTTCTTCTTTTTTTTTCCCCATTATTGCACTGCACAGTGCACCGCACGCCTTTGCTCTATGTTGTTCCGTATTAATTGTAATTAATATAATTAATATTCAAAATGGAGGTAGATTCTCATCACCATGTTTGGACTCAAATGGCCAAATGGGCCAATTGCCGATGAGGATGCTAATGGACCAGGTCTGGCGTCGTTTCGACACCGCCAGTATTGGGTTTTATTGTGTCGTCGCTTAATTAATTATATGTCAAAGCTTATAACTATAAGTTGAACGGTTTAATAACTGTATTTCGTGTTTGGTTTAACTTGTTTATAAATAGTTATAATAGGAAAATGGCGATGATAAAAATGGATATTTATTAAAAAAAATTGACATAATCTCAATATAAAATTAGAACTTAACAAAAGTTTAGTAAAGAAATGTACAATTAAATATAACAAATTCAAATATCAATTGCCTACATCATATTATAGTATTAAGTTGATCAACAGTCTGATGGGATATTACTATTAATAGTAATTCCTAAATCGATCGCTTTTTTTTTTAGTTCTTAAAAGAAGACAATTAGAAATTAATAAAAGAAGAAACATACCGTCACAAAAAAAACAACACAAGTATTGAAAAATTTAGCATGGCTGTTCCTTTTACTTTATGTAACTTTTTTTTTTTACAAATATTAAACACCGCAAAATCATAAAGTTTAAAATTTTACACTAATGTCATGGTAACTATACATACTCAATTCCTTCCGCTCAAAACATAACATACTATAGATAGATTAAATGATAATGAATAAAAATTAAAAAATTTAATTTTCAAATCTTGAAGCTCATGATCCTTGATCAAAGGGCTTTGAGAGAATGATTGATGGGAGTGGACAAAGTTACAACTAATAGAAAAAAAAATTAACTCTAAGCAAAGGAAAAAGATAAGAATGAGAAATATATTCTTTAAAGAAATTACTTTGAAGAAATATATTATTAAGAGCTTATACTATATAATATTTAGGTAGGATGGTTTTAAAACTAAACAGGTATAGTGGTTGAACCTTGGACAATGCTTATGGGATATGTCTAATAAATAGGTTTAGAAGTAAGTTTGTAAGATGAACTTTAACTCAAACATAGGTTTTATTGTGTTCGAATGAATCTGAACTATTTGTATTGTGTCAATTCATCCGCAAATAAATTCATTTATAATTGTGTTGTGTTATGTTCGGATTCATATATCATGTCTTGTACATAAAATATTCAGCAAGAGCCGCTCCTGTATATACATCCAAGTATTGTATTAGGGAATCTGCCGTTTCTGCTACAACAATAATGTATTCCATAGCTCCCCTTTCCTGTAGAGTATTTACTATTTGAGCTACGGAAGATATTTTTGACCAATAGTTACATAATTGCTAGCTTTATAGATGTAGTTTGGTTCGAGTGTTATTTAAACTATTGGGAATTAATTTCATGGAGGAAAAAAAGGTAAAGAGAAATCCTAATTCTTTCACTTCTTTTAATTTGAATAGAAACCTTTCTAGCCATACGCTTAAGTTCAAAACGTTTATGTTTTTATCAATTTTATTTTGACCACTTATAAAGGTGTATTTAAATCCTAAACATTATATATATATATATATCTATATATACGAGTTTTAAAAATTCGTCCAAAATATTAGTAGAGGATTAACTATTACACTTATTTTGTAATTTTTTAAATATGTTCAACATTGAAGTGCACTATTGGAAAGGTACAATATTCAATTCCCAAGACTAGAGAAGTTTTTAAATTGAAGTATCCTTTAAGAAAAGGTTTAAGACTCAATCGAATCCATAGAGATTTAGTATTTCACATGATCTTTATACTTTAACACGTCTATATCTCAGTTAAGATAACTAACTAAAATAAATTGGGTATAAATGAGTAAAACATATTTGTGATCTAATTTAATCTCTGCTCAACTTCAACTCAATTACTTGAATTTTGTTATATTTAGTTTAACTATCTCGCTCCAGTAGTAAAGTTGGGATCAACCTTAACATTTGTTGAGTTGAGTTGGATTTAGATATGATATTATTTTAATTTTTTTCTTTTAAAATATTAAAATATCCAGCTTAAATGAGTTTAATTTACTGGAGTTCGAGTTTGTTAAGTGTTATGTTAAAATCAATCCTAAAGCTAAAAACGGAATTGCTCAATTGGTTAGAAGTCTTTTAAGAACTAAAAAGTGTACCGGTTTGCAGGAGGAATTTAGGAATTATAGTCTAAACTTGAACCCTAGCTTCCTTATCCTAGCCACTAATCTTAATTCTTAGCCCACAAGCCATTCTAGGTGCACCAGCGAACACCGCATGGTCCGCGCATGAAGCCATCTTATACTTGGGTTCTTTTTCGTATCATTGATTCGTTTTAGCTAACATAGCACCTCCACTAGCTGGAATATAGTGTGGCAGTCATGGAACAAACGGCTTTAATTGAGCATGGGCATTTTAGTTATTATAGTTTCAGTATTTCTTCATTCATTTTTTATTCTTTTCACTTTTGCAACAATTTAAGAGAGCCAGTTTCACGTGTTTGTTTTCAATTCCCTGGAGGGGATGTCATTTTAGGCTCATCTTGTTACATTCTTGCTGATTCACATGATTTTTAACTCAGTTTGTCTGTATTTTTTTTTTTTTTTATCTTTTTGGTACTGTTTTTCAAATCGTAGCTTTCTATATATATATATATATATATTTCTTATAAGATTGAGTACATGGCAACTTCCGATAAAGTTGACTATATTTATACTTTATTTCATCCATTATTTATAAAACTCCTATTAAAATATCATTTTTCAATGTATAAAATATGGGAGCTCATAGTTTCCATCCTCTATTTTGATGGAAGCAAGTTGGCCTCCTATTTCACATTTAATTTAATATCTATTATATCTAAATCATTGAAAACATAATTGGTTTTATTGTTTAGATTTAATGGATATTAAATAAAAAATAGGATGAAAGGTTGGTAAAAAACATGAACAGATTATAAAAATCTATAAAATATATTCTAAAACTATTTCCTTTAAAGTATGTAAAATTCCACGCATTCACTATAAAGATGAAACAAAAGCAAGATATCCTAAATAGTTTTCTAAATATTAGATTTTAAATATATAAAAATTAGATACAAATAATATAAATATATATATATTAAAGGCCTATTTTAAACTTAACTATTGTACTTTAGGCCTACTAATGGTAGATATCAGATATAAGACTCTTGGGTGAACTCTTGATGATTCGTTAGCCGTATACAATGGTGAGTTTGCAAAAAGCCTCCTATAACGTAGTTAGCAAGGGTCCTTTAATGTTTAAGTTAGTAAGGAGAGAGAAAGGATTGTAAAAGAGAGTTAAGTGAATTCCCAAGGGAGCCAAAAGGAAGGATCCCCTTACTCAGGGGCTCGATCTCTATTTATAGGTTAGGGGATCTGACCTGTTCAAATAAATGGCAAGAGGAGATTTGTCGACACAGAATTGGAGAAGGTGATGCTGCCAATATGAGAAAAGACAACCCACCTTTGCTTAGTTGGTAGATGCTTAAGAGATGGGCCTATCCCATCAGAGGAGGGTAGCTACACTAATTTGGTGGTTAAGTTGTAGGCCATGTGTCAAGTAGTCATTCAACATTTAATGGTAAGAGAGAGAGAAAAAGAGACGAACGAGGAGTGATGGGTGAGTCCTACAGTATGGGCTTTACGAGCTCTTTAGGGACGACCTTCGAGAACAGGGATGAATTATGTCATCGGGGATAGAAAGTGATGATGAAAGGCTTCTAAAGAGCCTAGGGTTGAACTCAAGTAAGACAGACTTAGCTTGGATAACCTTCGAGTTATTCTTTATTTAGGATGGAGAGACCTTGAGTATCACCTTGGCTGAGCTTCTTAGTTGGTTTAAGCTTTTAGAGCCTTAAGCTGGGAACCGACCATCAACTGTTCTAAAATGGAAAAGAAGAGGAAATAATTAAAAACCTTTACTTAGGTCGTATGAGTTGTAGTTGTTCTCTTCAATCATCCCATAGATACTTAATGTAAATGACATATATAAATATATTGTATATTACACATTCATTTTATTTAAGGTATATTCAGCTAACTTTATAAGAGCAGAATAAAAAAACTCATTTTTCTTTTATAGATTTATTCATGTATTTGATTGGCAAAATAACTATTTTACGGAATTACTATACTTACGAAATGAAAAATTATATTTCCTTTATAAAAAAAAAAATAGTTTTTCTTTGATTTTTCTTTTCGATGTATCTTTATATTGGATTTTTCTATTATATTTGTCCATAAGATCTCAAGTAAACTATAAGAAATAGTTATTATTTCTTATTTCATTCCTGACCGACTCTTTTATTTTTTGTAATGTATTATAAATTTCTATTTTAATGTTTACTTTGTCTTACTTTCTGTCGTAGGTCTAGTGTTTACTTTACTTCATTGTGTTGTAGCATTGAACTGAGATTGTAAAAAGAAAAAAAGAAAAACCTCTATTTAGTCTTCTTGAAAAAATAATAAAAAATTAAATAACATCCCCTATTAATCTGGGATTCAATTATCCAATTACCTAGCTCTTTATTTCCTATAATAAGGGAATAAAAATTTTCATCCAATAAAAAGTAATAATTATTCCCTATAAAGAGAGAATAGAAAAGCTACCAAGAATAAAGATTCTTAAACCAAAATCTAAGTAAATGAGATCACAAGTATTTAGGAACTAGTTATTCTTTTTTCTCTTTTACCTTCAAGTAAACGGACAATAAAACTTATAATTCAACTCTTATTTTATTTCATTTTGCAAATCAAATTGGTCATTACTTTGTTGACGAGATTCTTGAATTTATTAAAAATATTCAGCCATGTCAACTAATTAAACCGAAAACCCAAGCATATTCCAATACATTGTATTATGACTTAATTCAAGAAACCTTTTATTCAAATTATTTTTAGTTAATAATGGACTATCCCTCCATCGCAAACGTAGAATTTAAAATATTTAAATATATATATATATATTATATTTATAGGTATAAGGGTTCAGTTGTGATGATTGCGTGCATACTATGTGATAAATTACGTTATGTATGACTAAGAAAATAACTTTACTTACATGTATAAGATGATCGTAAGAGTTAGGATATGAAGGAAGAGTAGAAAATTTTGGTAAAACTCTAACACGTAAAGTGATAAGTGGAGGAATACGATTATAGCAAACTCTATAATCAATAAAGAATAAGAATGTGTTCTTGAGATATTTAAGTATTTAATCTTTGAGATAGGATTCCAACAGAGTAACAACATTATCCAAATGAGGAAGTAAATATAATATTTAAAGGAAATAGTAGTTGATCTCACCCGTTGGATCATAATGGTAATCAATAGCTATAATTGAATTATTGTTTTAATGAACTCAACATGGATCCATTTTATGAGCCTAGGCCTAATTGACTTTATTTCATTAGTATAAAGATTGGATCAAGTGAACCAATCCAATAGATCATACTTCAAGTCCATCGTACTAAATCTCCCATGATCAACCTAAGTTTCATAGACTTAACTTTCAAGGTCCTATCACCTTTGTCCAATAAGTCAAATCTATTTTATTATTGAGTTTCAAGCTTATTAGTCAGATTTAACTCTATATAATATTTTATTTACAAAGGTTTGATTAAATTTATATATTAGGAGCTCAATTTGCTTTATTTATTACCATGAAATTTAAGTGCAGCTTCCTGCTGGACAGGGGACAGCCAAATCAATTTGATGTTGATTGTCCAATTTGAGGGATGTCTTCCACTGGATTAAAAGGTAAGAAATTCCGATACAACGAAGCACAGAAAACAACATAACGCATGTTACATGAGCGTACCATATATATATATAATTTAATTTTTTTTAAGATTTGTTTTTTTTTTCTGCATTTACAGAAGGGTTTTTTGAGTTTTTTTTTCATGTAATAACTATTAAATAATACTAAGATTATTATAGTTTAATAACATGAATATTGATTTATCAATGGAATATATTAGGTTTGAATTTTATCCTTCGAGTTGTAAGGTAACCAGGTAAAGGAAAAAAAAAAAAAAAGGAGGAAAAGGTTAAAAGTTGTATGACCAATATTACATCGATTCCCTTCGCAAATCATCTTCACACAATTTTCCGACTTTACCTAACTTTAGGCCACAATTACACACGCCTTTCATTATAGAAATGTTCTTCTAGTCTCCATTTTGGAAGACAAACAAATTTCACTGGATCGGAAGTAATAATTTTTAAATAGTAGAAACCTAGTACCAAATCCGTTCTTCGGATAATATCAAACCTCCATCCATATTTTCCAATTTGTTTATATTTTTTGTATCTATTAACACTATATATATATATATATGTATCATATTAGCGAAATGAAGTCAAATAGAGCCTTCCATGTGATGTTTGGTGTTTAATATGGCATTTCCTAATGATAAAGTTTGAAACTGAATTTCGCCCCCCCCCCCCCCCCCCCGTTTTACATGTGAACTTTTATTTATTTATTTTTCTTGTAAGCATCTAGATCTACTGTAAATGTGTATTTACCGTCAAAAAGAGAATTTTATCAACTTGTTCCACTCCAATAAAATACAACCAGAGAAAAGAGAATAAAAGAATAGTGTTTTCAAATTCGGTTTGGATTGTTGATCTAGGGTTAAAAAACAAAAAATGAACGTTGGGTAGACTAAAAGTTAAATCTAAGTCGAATAAGGTTAAACATACAGATCAATTTAGATTTGATAATAATGATAAAAAGTATATTCGGGCCAACTTATTTTGCTTGTAGTGGAAATATTTTAGAGACTATGAACATGAGATGTTCATGAGGGCTAAAAGATTTCATTATTTTATATTTCTTGTTTGCTTTAAAAAAAATTCAAGGAGCTTCTCTTTTACTAATTATTTCTAGTATATTATTTTATTTCTTTTTCTAGCTAATAAATTTAATGGCACCATTTTTCTTGATAAACTTCTTACCCAATTAAAGAATACATTGTTCTTACTATAGATACCACATTTTTACTCTCTTTTAGATTAATTTTTTTGAAAATAACAGAAAAAGGATTCTAATTCAAAATATACAAAACAAATTCAAAATTATAGAAAAAGCACAAAAAATAGAAAATTTTCAAAAAAAAATGAAAAAGAAAAAAAAAAGAGTATAAAGCTTTTTTTTTTAGGAAAATAATTTCTTTTAGAAAATAAAATATTTTAGGTTGAGTTAAGGTCAATGGATTTGACATAGCTTATTTTTGGTAGTTTTAATTTAAATGGCTACATAGGTTAAGTACAATTTGATGTATTTATTGTTAAGACACAAGCCAACAGTCTATATGGTTCAACACTTAGTCTTGGTAGGAATATGAGCAAGGAATCAAAGATTTAAGTCCCATTAGACATACATGTGCCTTATCTTTCTCCTCATTTTCCTTAATAGCCATTGCAAATTCTTTTCCATGAAGTTAACAAAAAGAGAGGGAAAATCATTTGAGTGTTTGTGATCCAAATTTAACTATAAATCTTGTTAAATTTTTATTGTTTTTAAGTGGATTTAATAGAATCATAGTTTTTGAGCCTAATTTTTCGATTTTTATTATTTAAAAATTAATTCCCCATTTTTCAATTAATATCAAATCCTAACCCATTTAATATTAATCTTTGATTTAAAAAATTGAGAAATTTCGGTTTTTTATTGAAAATAATTTTTGGAGTCGCCAAATCAATCAAAGTCAGGAAAAGAAAAAGAAATCGTAACAAATTGGGTAGATTGATTACGATTTGGCTACCGGTCTTTAATTTCAATTTTAAATGAAGAACCAAAAGGTTTCAAGATCGGGGGCTAATCTATTAAAACCTTAACGGGTACCACTATCTATTTAACGAAATTAAGATTATTCTTATAATTATAATATTTTAAAAAATAAATAAATAAATTCAAAAGAAAAAAGAACCTAAGTTTCTACATATTTTATCATCGCCCCGAAGGTGCCTACACACCTGTTAATCGGGATCAGACGATCTTAGTTCTTTCAAAATAATCTTTAATGTGTTGATTTATTTTAATTTTTAAAAATTGCCCAAGTTTACGTTTTTAATTTATTCGATTTATTTAAAAAAAAAATCTAAAGGGGTCCTAACTCTTGAATATTATTGTTTTATAAAAAAAAATTTGCTAAAAGTCCTAAAATTTAAAAAGGATTTTTTATTAACTTTTATTTTTTAACAACTTTCTATATGATAAATCCTTAAACAAGATCAAATCTTAACAAACATAACCAATTCTAATAACTTCTAACATAAAATATACATTCACTTAAATTAACACTTAATTTATCTAATTAAGAAAACTAATGTTAAAAGAAGAATACCTAAATTAATATATACATATACATATATTATTATTATTATTATTAAAAAATTATCTATATCCAAAAGATTAAGAATAAAATCTCCCAAAACTAATATGTTCATATTCGTATATATTATATTCAATAACTAAAGATCTAAATAATAATAATAATAATAATAATAATAATAATAATAATAATAACAAAACAATTTCGAAACTGGAAAGAAACAGACCTGAACGTCTTGATTACGTGGTGAAGAATAATGGTCGGCGTATAACGGAATTGCTGTTACGTGTGACTACTGGTGTTGGATTATTTTCTGAGTTTGCTTCGCTGCCGTTCGCCTTGTTGCTGTCTTGTTCGCTGCTATCCGCTTTTCTGCTGTCTACCTTACTGCTGTCCTGTTCGTTGCTGTCCGTTGTACTGTTGCTCTGTTCGCTGCTGTCCGCTGTGCTGCTGCTCTGTTCGTTGCTGTCCGTTGTGCTATTGCTCTATTCGTTGTGCTGCTGCTCTGTTCGCTATTGTCTGCTATGCTGCTGCTTTGTTCGTTGCTGTTCGCTGTGCTGCTGCTCTGTTCGCTGCTGTCCGCTGTGCTGCTGTTCTGTTCGCTACTGTCCACCGTGCTGTCGGCGTGGTGTGAGGGTCAGTGTTGATGATCTGTGCGTGATTTGCAGCGCGTGTGTATGAGGGTTAGTGTTGATGATCCGTGCGTGATCTACAGCGCGTATGTATGGAGTTTCTATTTTGTTGTTGTCCGAAAGTAGATTGTAGACTGGTTGTGTTTGGAGTTTCTGTTTTACTGTTGCGAACAGATGGGTGGTCAGCAGGGGGTTAGCTTTTTTGTAGTCGGTGGATGTGTGTTTTTGTCGCTGAAGAATTCTGCTGTGTAAAAAAGTGGATTCTTTTTTCTGCTGTCTCTTCTTTTATACGTACATGTATAGGTGCATTTAAGGTCCAAATCAAATCATATCTGGATATATCTATTGTATCTGATTTGATAACAATTAAACTAGATCCAAATTAATTTAAATCTAATTTAATAAGATCAAACTCAATTCAAATGATTTAATCAAATATGAATCCCGTTTTCATCTTGCTTTTGCAAAGATTAAAAAATAAAGACATAGGTGCCTGGTGAGACTCAAACTCAAGACCTTAAACTAAGTCCATTCCAATACTCCAACATTTATTCGTTATGCCATTGGCTTGTACCTTAACATTTAATTCAATTAAATTGTACTTAAACTATTCTCTTCCTTAAAAAAAAAAATTAACTAAGCTAAAACTAAAACTATTTTTTCTAAAATAATTTACTTCCTAAAAATCTACGAAACTCTTTATAATAATTTTTTTCTTTTCTTATTATTTTTTTTTGGTATTTTCATCATTTGTTAAATTTTTATTATTTTTATCTTTTATTAATATTTCTATTATTTTTACTTTTTGAATTAGGACCTTTTTTGTAAAAATAAAAATTAGGACTACAGAGGGGCAAAAATTAGGTGTCTACAGCTACCTCTCTTTGTGGTGAAGTTTGAGCAAAACTTTTCCACAAAAACAAAAGAGACACCGTTTTTGCTTCGGGACAACTCTATCCTAAAGAATGTTAAGTCACTTGACGAGTGTTAAAATAGCGAGGGGTAACGCCTTTGTGAGTTGGCAAAAATCCTTAAAAAGAATAATGAGAACTTGATCGTGCCCTGATAAGCTGACTAACCAAGGTAGTCAAAGCGCCCTTTGAGCTGGCAAAGACCTAAAAACGAGAAAAACTTGGTCATGCCCTAATGAGCTGATTAACCAAGGTAGTTAAAGCGCCCTTTGAGCCGGCTAAAACCTAAAAATGAGGAAACTTGGTCGTGCCCTAATGAGTTGACTAACCAAGGTGGTCAAAGTGCCCTTTGAGCTGGTTAAGACCTAAAACATGAAGAAACTTAGTTATTCTCTAATGAGCTGACTAACCAAGGCGGTCAAAGTGCCCTTTGAGCTGGCTAAGACTTAAAAGATGAAGGAAAACTTAGTTATACCCTGATGAGCTAATTAACCAAGGCGGTTAAAGGGCTCTTTGAGCTGGCTAAAACCTAAAAATGCAAAAACTTGGTCTTGCCCTGATGAGCTGACTAACTAAGGCGGTTAAAGCACCCTTTGAGTTGGCTAAGACCTAAAACAAGGAAAACTTGGTCGTGCCCTAATGAGTTGACTAACTAACGCGGTCAAAGCACCCTTTAAGTTGGCTCAGACCTAAAAACAAGGAAAACTTGGTCGTGCCTTGATGAGCTGACTAACCAAGGCAGTCAAAGTGCCCTTTGAGCTGGTTGAGACCTAAAAATAAGGGAAACTTGATCGTGCCCTAATGAGCTGACTAACCAAGAAGGTCAAAGCGCCCTTTAAGCTGGCTAAAACCTAAAGAATGAAGAAAACTTAGTCGTGCCCTAATGAGCTGACTAACCAAGGCGATCAAAGCGCCATTTGAGTTGGCTAAGACCTAAAAAATGAAGAAACTTGGTCGTGCCCTAATGAGCTGACTAATCAAGGCGATCAAAGCGCCCTTTGAGTTGGCTAAGACCTGAAGAATGAAGAAATTTGGTCGTGCCCTGATGAGCTGACTAACCAAGGCGGTCAAAGCGCCCTTTAAGCTGGTTAAAACTTGAAGAATGAAGAAAACTTGGTCGTGCCCTGATGAGCTAACTAACCAAAGCGGTCAAAGCGCCCATTGAGCTGGCTAAGACCTAAAGAATGAATGAAAACTTGGTCGTGCCCTGATGAGGTGACTAACCAAGGCTGTCAAAGTGCCCTTTGAGCTGACTAAGACTTAATAACAAGGAAAACTTGGTCGTACCTTAATGATCTGACTAACCAAGGCGGTCAAAGCACCATTTGAGTTGGTTAAGACCTAAAAATGAAGAAAACTTAGTTGTACCCTGATGAACTGACTAACCAAAACGGTCAAAGCGCCCTTTGAGCTAGCTATGACCTAAATACAAAAACTTGGTCGTACCTTGATGAGTTGACTAACCAAAGCGGTCAAAGCACCCTTTGAGCTGGTTAAGACCTAAAAATAAGGAAAACTTAGTCCTGGCATTTTGAGCTGACTAACCAAGGCGGTCAAAGCCCCCTTTGAGCTGGCTAAAATCTAAAAACAAGGAAAACTTTGAATTGGGATAATGTTCCATGAGCTTGCTAGATCTCTAAATGAGAATATGAATCTAGATAGCGCTCCATAAGTTAACTGAAGCGCTAAAGAAGATATGGATAGGAACGGTGCTTTATGCGTTGTTTATATCCTTGAGAAAATTGATAAAGGGTAAGTACCCTTCGGACTAGCTTAAACTTTATTGACAATCGAACGTAAAACTAAGGAACATAGTCTACTCGAAAAAAAAAAACTCTTGATTTGAGAAATTTACAAATGAAGAATTTGGTGAAAACTGTTTATAACATGAATTGAAAATTTGGCTACTATGGATGAAATGGATTGGAAATGAATGGAAAAACTTGTAACAAGCCTCCACTTTCTCTCTCTCCTTTTCATGTCTTTTCATTTTCTTTTTTCCTCCTTTTTCCTTGAAAGTTTGCTAACGGATACAAATTCCTATTTAAAAGGCAAACGTTATAATCATATAGGGTATCTCATTTCCACCCTAGTTTGTAACCTAGATAATGAGCTTCTTGGATAGGCCTTAAACATTCATTTCATAAGGAAAAGGTAACTCATGATTAATCTAGTCGAAGAGGACTTCCTTACATACTCTCGGTCTAGATTTCACTCTTGATTACTATTCTAGAAATTATAATCCAATTTGTAAGTGATACGCTCTGATCAATCTGTTAGGTCTTTTTGAGTTTAGTATTGTAAATTAGGCTTTTGGTCAAATGGTTTCAAAAAAAGTTAATTGAGAAGGCCTATTTTGAAAGAAGTGCTTTCGTCTAACTCGGGGGGTACAAGTTAAGGACCCTTAGGAATGAACTAAATATGCGCTTACCCCAGTTTAAAAAATAATTTTTATCTTAGATAAATTATTCTTTAAAATTGGAAGAGCTTTGAGTAGGGAGGTATTGTGGGTGGGAAGGTCTTGTGTTTGAGAATCGAGTGGATAGAAAGGGTTTTTGAAGTGTGATTTTGAATTGAATATGGAGTTTTTGGTTTATAGTTGAGAACATGATTTTGAATGAATATGAGGTTTTGTGTTTTTGGTTAAGAATGCGATTCAAGGCCTTTTGTTTTTAGAGCAAATTGGGCCTTCTTTGATTGGGGATTTTCTCAAGCTCGATATTTGAGTATTTCTTTATTTTCCTTTTTCCTAGTTTTTTTTCTTTTCTTTTTCTTTTTTTTTTTCTTTTCTTTTCTTCTTTTTTTTTATTTTTCTTTTCATTTCTTTCCTTTCTCTCCCTAAAAACAACTATCTCTTTTGTCAAGTTTTTGTCTTTGGATGAATCGAGGCCCTAAATCCATAGGTATAGGTTCAGAGTGCATTGGCTTAGGTAAGGTATGTGTGGCCTTTGGGGTATTTGGAAAAATGTTAGCTCTTCTTCAAAGAGAATAATTTATCGAAAACAAAAATTATCATTAAACTGTTATTACTGGGGTAAGCACAAATCAGTTTTATCCTATTCTCCTAATCAATTACCTTAACCTTCGAACTGCCCCACTATAGGGTGGTTCTTGATAGGGTTCACATTTGAAATGACTCTAAATCAGTCTAACGGGGTTATCAAAGGATAATTGTGTTTGGGATTTGAAAAAGAATACCTAACTTCATTTCAGTCTGCGTATCAAATTCAAAATGGACCTCCTTTAAAGAATGAGTCCAAAATATCCTCATCATGATGTCTCTTAACTCTTAAAGTGTTTAAGGGTTAGTATATAGAATATAACTCACCTCTTTTCATTCAAGACTTTTTAAAAGTGAGTTACCAATTCCTTACATAAGAATTGATTAACCTTAGGGTATTGACCTTACTCCCCAATTCCTTAGAATATGCCCTAATTGTGAAATTTCAAAACTAAATGCCCTATGCCCCAGACTTATAGGTCTTAACGCCCTTAAGCTTCCACATGTGATTTTAGATTAGGTTCTTTAGAGTTCGAATGGGCTAAAACTGACAACTTTTGAAGTGGAATGGACTAATGAATTACCCTTTTTGTTTGTACCGGGGATCAAGCTTAGGGTAGTGTTTCATGGCTTTGTGTTTTGACTCGGTTTATGGTTGGACTTGATGGCTCAAGCCTTGAGTTTGTTCAACTATCTTGATGGGCTAAGGCTCGGGTTTGGTTGGTTATTTTCTTGGGCCAAGTGGGTCTGTTTAGGTTATTTGCCTTAATGGGCCAAGTAATTGTGTTTGTCCTGAACCCTATAAGGATTTGCAACCGTAAGCAAATTTCTTTCTTTTTCTTTTCTTTCCTTTCCTTCTTTTTTCTTTCTTTCTTTGTTTTTTTTTTATTTTTTATTTGAAAGAGAGAGAAGAAAAGTTAAGGCTTTTATGTTACAAAGACTGAGTGATGGAATTGTAAATGGATGATTACGGAGGATTGCTTTCATAGAATTCTATATACAAGCCTATACAATTTATCGTTACTGAGGGTCTATTTACAAGTGAGGAATTCTAAAATATCTAAATCTTATTTATTCCAAATGAAGGAGGCTATTTTGCAAAATGCTAAATTTCCCTAAAGGAATGAATATTTTTGGTTGGTAGAATAATAAGCAAAACGGTAACTACTTGAAATTATTTTATAGGTTTGATTCTTTTTGTTTTGTTTCCTTTTTTTGTTTTTATTATTTTTATTTATTTACTCTATGAGGATTGGGCTCAGCTGATGTGGGTCCAAACAAAAAGCGATAGATTCAAGCTCTCATAGATGTATTAAGGCCCGCACTAAGGTAATATTTATGGGGCTCTTCTATAGAGGCAAGATGAGCCCAATTTTGTTCCTAATAAATTCTTACTTATTTGGGCTGAAAAGTTAGAACCATATCTAGAGTATTTTTAAGGCTAATAAGGTGGGTAGACGTGAATCTATTTGGAACCCCCTTGATTTGATCTAGCCATTGTTATGTAAAAAAAAAAAAATCAAAATTACAATCATTACGTATTCCAAACTTTACATAGAATTATTACAAATTATTTACGGATTTATATTATAATTATAACTTCACAACTGTCCTTGTCCATTTAGGTTTGTCACATCATAGGTTCTTGTGATTTTTTTAAAAATGTTTTCATGTGATGCAACCAGTGGGTTCTAAAGGTCCTCAAGTTTTGCAATTATTGCGTTTTTTCAAAGCAACGGTTCTATGGTTGCATCTGAACTTGAGTGGGGTAGCTTGATCGGCCTCGGAAGGTGGTTGCCCTACAACATTCGAAACTTACACAATGACCCCCCTCTTAAGGTCTTAAGACGGCCTGGTTCTGACCGTATCTATCATGCATTTATGATGTAGAGAAATAAAAATAAAGTAAACCCCTAAAACTATCCCCTTAAATAAACTGCAACAAAAAAAAGTTAGTAAAAAATAAAATAAACAAATACAAAAAATAACAAACCTAAGTTCTTTTTTTTTTTCATCTTTTTATTTTTTATTTTTTTTTGAAAAATAATCCTATTTTCGGTAACTTTTAGTGGCTAGCCCTCTAAGATCCCTAGTAGAGTCGCCAAACTGTCAAACCTAATATTTTGATTTCTGTTATTTAAAAATTAATTTCCCATTTTCCGATTAATACTAAACCCTAACCCATTTAATATTAATCCTCGACTAAAGAAATTGAGAAATTCCGGTTTTTTATTGAAAATAATTTTTGGAGTCACTAGTCAACCGAAGTCAGGAAAAGAAAAAGAAACCGTAACCAATTAGATGGATTGATTATGATTTGGTTATCGGTCTTTGATTTCAATTTTAAATGAAGAACCAGAAGGTTTTAAGTTCAGAGGGTAACCTATTAAACCCTTAACGGGTACCACTATCTATTTACCGAAATTAGGATTATTCTTCTAATTATAATATTTAAAAAAATAAATAAATAAAATCAAAAGAAAAATCGCCCCGAAGGTGCTTACACACCCGTTAATCGAGATCAGACGATCGTAGTTCTTTCAAAAAAACTTTAATGTGTTGATTTATTTTAATTTTAAAAAACTGCCTAAGTTTACGTTTTTAATTTATTCGATTTATTTAAAAGAAAATCTGAAGGGGTCCTAACTCTTGAATGTTATTGTTTTATAAAAAAAAAAAAAAATCGCTAAAAGTCCTAAAATTTAAAAAGGATTTTTTATTAACTTTTATTTTTTAAAAAAAAAACAACTTTATATATGACAAATCCTTAAACAAGATTAAATCTTAACAAAAATAACCAATCCTAACAACTCCTAACATAAAATATACATTCACTTAAATCAATACTTAATTTATCTAATTAAGAAAACTAATGTTAAAAGAAGAATACCTAAATTAATATATACATATACATATATTATTATTATTAAACAATTATCTATATACAAAAGACTAAGAATAAAATCTCCCAAAACTAATATGTTTATATTCATATATATTATATTCAATAACTAAAGATCTAAATAATAGTAATAATAATAATATAATAATAATAATAAATAAACAATTAAACAAACAATTTTGAAACTGGAAAGAAACGGACCTGAACTTCATGATTACGTGGTGAAGGACAATGGCCGGCGTATAACAGCATTGCTGTTACGTGTGGCTACTGGTGTTGGATTATTGTTTGAGTTTGCTTCGCTATCGTCTACCTTGCTGTTGTCCTGTTCGCTGCTATCCGCTGTGCTGTTATTCTGTTCGCTGTTGTCTGTTGTACTGCTGCCCTGTTCACTGTTGTTCGCTGTGCTACTGCCCTGTTCACTGCTATCCGCTGTGCTGTTGCTCTATTCGCTGCTATCTGCTGTGCTGCTTCTCTATTCACTGCTATCCGCTGTGCTGTTCTGTTCATTGCTGTCCGTTGTGCTACCGACGCGTGTGTATGAGGGTCAGTGTTGATGATTCGTGCGTGATCTATAGCTTGTATGTATGGAGTTTCTATTTTGTTGTCGTCCGAAAGCAGATTGTAGACTGGTTGTGTTTGGAGTTTCTGTTTTGCTGTTGCGAACAGATGGGTGGTCAGCAGGGGGTTAGCTTTTTTGTAGTCGGTGGATGTGTGTTTTGTCGCTGAAGAATTCTGCTGTGTAAAAAAGTGGATTCTTTTTTCTGCTGTCTCTTCTTTTATACGTACATGTATGGGTGCATTTAAGGTCCAAATCAAATCATATCTGGATATATCTATTGTATTTGATTTGATAACAATCAAACTAGATCCAAATTAATTTAAATCTAATTTAATAAGATCAAACTAAATTCAAATGATTTAATCAAATATGAATCCCGTTTTCATCTCGCTTTTGCAAAGACAGAAAAATAAAGACATAGATGCCTGGCGAGACTCAAACCCAAGACCTCAAACTAAGTCCATTCCAATACTCCAATGCTTATTCGTTAGGCCGTTGACCTATGCCTTAACATTCAATTCAGTTAAATTGTACTTATACTACTAGCTTCCTTAAAAAGAAATTTTTTTTTTTAACTAAGCTAAAACTAAAACTATTTTCTCTAAAATAATTTACTTCCTAAAAATCTACAAAACTCTTTATAATAATTTTTTTTCTTTTCTTATTATTTTTTTATTATTTTCATCATTTGTTAAATTTTTATTACTTTCATCTTTTATTAATTTTTTTGTTATTTTTATTTTTGAATTAGGACCCATTTTTGTAAAAATAAAAATTAGGACTACAAAGGGGTAAAAATTAGGTGTCTACAATAGCCAAATGAATATTGGAAATAACAAATTTACAATGATAAGATTAAATTCGATAAAGATTTGTCGTCATTAAAATTTAGATTGGTTTTTACCAATTTAGATTTGAAATTATTCCAAAGATTTGTTTTTAAATTATATAAATAAGCATCAAGCAACATGAGACGGGGAAGTTCACAATCATCATAAAAAAACACTAAAAACACACACCATCATCCCCTTTACAATCAATTCAAACCTAATAATTCTTCAATCCAACTTCATCTCTACCTTTCAATCTATTGTCAATTCCACACAACACATCATAGCCCACTCTGATAAGAATCTGGCTATTAGGCCTTTAACCTATAGCCGAGCACGAGGGCTAGAGGGCCTAGTAAAGTAAATTCTCCTGCTCCAACTGACTTTTGCCGAAACTAAGTTTCTCCTTGCTACTGATCGACTTTATATGCGAGTTGTTTGACTACCTACCTTTCGTAAGTTGTATGTCGACTTGAAGAATGCCCAGACTGCAGCTAAACCTGATGCCCCTACTTAATCATGTCTGAACCTACCACTACTTTGGCATCGTTCTTGTTGGGAGCCCGAGAGAGCTACCTTACACTAATTTTTAGCTACTCCTATTCGAACAAGTCGATGCTTGCTCGGCCACCTGACTAGCTCGTACTACTCAATTTACATCCTCTAACAGAACCACAAATATATTGCTACCATGTGTCCGAGACCACTTGTAGAATTTACTACTCTAATCATTGCTTTTCTATAAATATTCATTTTTACCCTTTGTCTACTTTGTACATTCTTTCTTTAGGATAATACCCTTTTTATCTTTTTCCTCTTTTTCCTCTTTAGGCAAGTTGCCCTAATTCTTAGGTATAAATATCCATTGTACATATAGCCGTAGATATAAGATTATCATTAATATACTAGATATTCTTTCTCTTATAAACACTGTTTGTTTACTCTCATTTCACTCTAATCTTAACTCTTAAGTAAAGTTAGGTGGCGAGTAACCTTATTGGATCATCTCGTACATTATATTGAGCTAAGTCATGAGTACTCGGAAGCTCTACTAGTGCATCGTATTCTTTGAAACTATTTATGGGTTTACTTACTTTTCATTTGTTTTTTATCCTTACATGTGTTTCCCCATCACCCTTTTAAGCTTTTAGCAAGCTTGAACCTATCCCTACAACCGATCTTATCTGTTCTTGGTCATGATCCATACTATCTTGGTATTAGAGTGGAGGTTTCATTTGTATTATAGGAGTTTGTTTCGAAATTTTGTCTATACTATGTTTTAAGCGTATGAAATAGAACAATTTTTTTTGCATTGATTTAGTTGTCGTGTCTATTGAATATGAAGCTTCTAATTTAGAGGGAGTGCGTGTTGTTGGATTTGGAGAAGTAGTGTCAATTGTAACTTTAACTTGAAGATTTAGGGTCGAGTTTGTTAAAGAAAATTATCGAACTAAGTATCCATGCTGGTATTGGGGACGATAATAGTACCGTTGTCTACCATAGCCAACAATCCTAAGGCACCCTTAGAAGTACTAATGAGAGACTTAATAAGGTGGCTAGCCTCCCAGTGGATTTAACCCGAATAGTTCATGCATTGACTTATCGACTTACTGAAGCCACGCATAACACCCTACAAGCTGCCCAACTTGCTAGAGGTCAAAACTTAGCTTAACAAGTTCGAGATAGAAAAGTAGGTGGACGAGTAACAAGAAGAATTGACTTAGGAGAAATGGATGATATCGAGGAAGAAGAGTATGAAGAAGAGGAAGAGTGAGCTCGAGCATCCAATTATATGAAGCTTCAGATTCCGAGCTTTAGTAGGTCTGGAAGTGCTAATAAATAGTTGGATTGGGAGGATAAGGTGTGATGAACTACTGACCAACGGTTCCATTACTCGCGCATGGCTCCGAAGACTCCAATCCTTCAGCCGAAGAATCCTCTCTCAGCAATCTGTTGATGAAAAGAAAGTTTACATCGAAGAAAGGTAGCTGAACTCCCTAAGCTCATCGCATTATCATACGATGATCTATACACTCGGTAGTGATGATGCCAACCATTCCCTTGCCAAAGATTCTATGCCGAATAATCCGATCAACTATTGCGAGAGGTTCTTACCGAGTGATAAGTGACTCACTTACCTGCCAAGTGATAAGTGACTCACTTACTGGCTGAATAGTTTTTTCTCGACATGCTACCATTTCTCTCTCATCTCGGCCTCTTTATTGTTGCAATATCTTGACTCCTCTCACTTGCTGTGCTTAGAGAATATTTGTACGGGACTAATGTTGCACCGCTACCTATCCATCTCATTTGACATTGTACTAATTTTTCATTTTTGTCTTTTATCCTTTTTACCCTTTTTCGTATGTA